>CM065896.1:60284247-62781582 GCA_033439115.1 Firmiana major | reverse complement strand
AGGAGTTTTATGAATGAACATGTTTTATAAGATGATATGATGTGTTGATAAATGTGTGAGTGTTCTACCGGTTTTAGCTCGATTTTGATGTGATTTGTGAAATTGTGAAAATATGTGGTTTATAACCAAAATGGGTTTTTTTTTTTATAACCACCATGAGCTCTATGTGAAGGTAAAATGATTTATATACAACAATGGCATGTTTTACTATGTGAGTGTTTTGTCGGTTTGAGCTCGATTTGATGAGTTTTGTGTACATGAACACAATGTGTGATAATCAAAATAAGTTTTGTGATAACCATTATGAGCTCTACATGAAGGCAAAACGATTTTTACTGAGACTATGGCTTGTCATGAGATGCACATCGGGCTTTGCTCTTATAGCATGTAAGGTCGGGTCGTGCTCTAGTAGCACATAAGACGATGCCTCCATTCTAGTAATGTGAGATTACCCCGGTTCGTGGTAGCGATGGGTGGCATTGCTTTGATAGCATGTAAGGTCGGGTCGTGCTTTGATAGAATGTAAGACCGACGGCTGTATGACTCAGATCAAGTCTACAGCAAACCATGGCCATGTGTATGTATTATTATCGACGACATCCCTCGAATGGGGATGTCTGCCTAGGGGACAAGTTCAATCGTTGTGATGTGTCGTGACGTTGATTTCATATGAGTTTTATAAATACCTAGTCTCGATTTATGATGATGTGATTTTACAACAACGATTTAAAATTAAATCATATGATTTAATATAATGTGATTGGTGATTTTTATCACGTGCTTATGTTAATGCCATTGTTTTACACAGTTATTTCTATAACGGCTTGCATGCTCATTATTTTCCGTCATATTGTGATTGTGATGATGATTTTCATAACTTCCCTTATCCTCCTTATTGAGCGTTTTGAGACCTCACCCTTTTTCCTCTCCCCTCCAGATTATTTGAAGTAAGCGAGATAGCGTCTGCCGAGTACGTGATATAGGCTAGTGGAAAGGTTCTCCCCATGCTATCGCTTGTACACGCTTAAGGTATAATTCAATTTATTTTTTATCCAGACAATGTTGTAATACAGACGCTTGTAATTAGTATTTTTGGATGTAATTAGGTTGATATGAAAGAGATGATTTGAGACTTATGAGTTGTAAGATCTTGGGTATAATGACTAGTGTTAAATTGTACGTGAGCACATGACCCTGTAGAGGAATACACCCAGAGTTATTAGTTTTGTTTTAAGAAAAATTTTAAATTAGCCCTATTTTCTACGCTTTCGGGCTGTCACAACTTGGCTGCTCCCGGCTCGTATAAGAAACAGAAGCTATATAACCTTCAAAAAATAAAACATCATGAAATTTACGCAAGTTCACACTTCAAAACATCATATATCTCATTTCTTAACTCCAAAACATATTTTGAATTTATCAGGTAAGGAGAAGGCTACAGTCTTAGTATAGCATTCTAAACTTACCCGATTCGTGGCCAACCAATCCATACCCAAAATTACATCAAAGTCATACATGTTTAATAAGATTAGATATGTTATTATTACCCTATCTTCAACCTTAATTTCATAGTTTTTACACAGTCTATCAGTTATTTGTGTTCCATGCATGGGAGTACTAATATGTAATACATGATCTAAAGCTCATATTCTAAATGCAGACACTTTGCAAAACGGGGTGAAATGAATGAGTGTGTGCACCCGGGGTCAAATAAAACATGAGTTTTATTATTACAGACAAGAAGATTACCTCTGATGACATCTGAAGAGGCATTTGTGGTTTCCTGGTCTAAGGCAACGACGCGCCCTTGAGTGATAGGCTTTTTACCTTTTTTAGTTGTTGTAGCCTGTCTCTGAAGGGTCTACCTTTGAGTAGTCTGTGTCTATCTTTCAAACTGTAGCTGTGGTTGATCTCGGGGTTGTGGAGTCTGAAGTTGCGGATAATCTTTAATCAAATGTCCCCTCTCTCCACATCTAAAATAGGCATTTGTTCGCTAATGACAAGGTCCACTGTGTATCTTCCTTCTAGTCATCTGGTGGCTCCAAGTGATCACAAGGGTAGTAATAGGAGTCATGAGCCTATCAACCCTCGCTGGAGACTCACAAATCCTCAGTCTCTTTGGTTGACTCCTCCTTAACTCCGCTCTAGAGGTCTCTACCCTCTTTCCCTGATACTTTGGCTTCCCTCGAAATCCATATTGAGCCTATATAATATCAAGACCCCTCTCCATTTCTTGTGCGCGCTCGAAAGAGTCACCAAACTCTAAAATGTAAAAATGGAGTAATTTTTCCTGGTTTGAGGGTCTCAACCTAGATAGAAACCTCTCTATACAGTGCTGCTCATCCTTGAAGTTCTCAGGGTCACACCTCATGAAGGTGAAAAACATCTTCTCATATTCGTCTACCGTCCTGTTGCCCTTTATCAATTACAAAAACTTAGCCTGTAGTTTCTTCTAAGCAGTTGGCGGGACATACTGACTTTTAAAAGCATATAAGAAAATTCCCCTACTAATCTTCAGATGTCGGGAAATCAAATATGTTTCGGTAGCTCTCCACCACACACCGATCGGTCCAGGCAGTATATATGTTGCCATAAGGACCTGCTTGGGATCAGTGTACCCTAGATATTCAAAGATCCTTTCTAAGTCGGTTAGCCACTCATCACCCTTTACTGGGTCCTTCACCCCATTGAACTCTAGAGGGTGCATCTTAAGAAAATCCTTCATTCCACTCGCATTTCTATCATCTATCTCAGTCTGTATCGGAGGCTGAGTGACAAGAGGTGTCAGAGGACTTTGTGGAGGAGGTGGAGTCGGTATCGGTGTGGTACCCGATGCATTAGCCCCAAATGTTGGGCAAATAACGCTGCTATGTTCTCAAATCCCTCCCTCATGTTCTGTTCGATACAACTTATTCAAGAGTTAGGACTCTTTGGTTGCGGGGGAGGTGGTGGTGGTTTATTTTTCCTCCTGGGACGACCCCTTCTACCATTCATGGTAAATGATGTATTACCTGCACTAATACCAAAAGATTTCAGTTGCAGCTATAACAGGTATACACAATTTATAACCAAACAAGTATAGATACTTAGGATGTAATCAAACTTTAACTACCCGAAACTGACAGTACTAGGTAACTTTTGCTCTGATACCACATAAATTGTAACGCCCCGTAAACGCGATAATTAGGGCTAACCTTTTTTTGAACCTATGGAATTTATTTCGAATTTATTTCACTTACTCGTCCCAATCGCTCGGTTTAGTGCTAAATTGAGTTTTTACTAACTTTTTCACTTCCAATACCTTAGTTTCACCTTCTAACCATCAAAGCATACTTATACATGCAATTTTTAAGAAATACTTTACTTTGAAACCTTACCTCAATTTTTGTGCCATTCGAGCTTCATGCCATTAACCTGAGTGCTTCACCATTCTGGGCCTGCATAACATTATTTTGAGTATCTTAATTGCTTTCTAGTTTCCAAATAAATACAAAACAAAAATTTTGGGTTTCACAATTTGCTTGTTATTGAAAAAAAAAAAGAGTGTTGTTTCTTGAACTCGGCACAAATTCTGTAAGATCAAGATTGAAAAGAGATGTCAAATTTGTGATAACATTTGTGGATAGTGTGACCAATCTTGCCACATAATTGGCATTGTGGCTTTGAGCTAGACATACCTCTTCCCCTAAACCTCCCTCGGCCTTTGAAACCTTTGCCACCGTCATGAGAAAAACCTTTATATCCTCAACCACCTCTATTATTTTGAAACTTCTTTTGTTGCATAGCCAAATTTTCAGTAGCAGTAAGTGTGAATGTTTCTGTGAAAGAGGAGTTTTGAATATTCCTTGACTCAGTAGTAAACAATAAATCTGATTTTGTTTTCCTATTAAAAAGATCTTTCTATGTAGAAATTGTTGCCACAATAACATCATACTCTTGATTAAGACTAGATAACACAGTATGTATCAAGTCATCTTAATTCATTTTACAATCACACGACTGTAAGGAGTCCCATAAAGACTTGACCTTAACCAGATAATCTTTCATACTCAAAGACCCTTCTTTGCATTTTGTAGTTATTTTTTATACTACATTATCTTTGCAGTAGTTTGTGAAGCAAAATATTCTTCTATTGCCTCCCATAGATCTTTGGTTGTTTCATAACCAACCAAACTAGACAGAATCTGACTATTGATTGAAGAAATAATCCAAGAAACAAGAAGTTAGTCCTATTTATCATACCATACATACTCATATGTATTGCTTGAGGAAGGAACAGTCTGTTTGCTATCAATGAAGTCCTTCAAGCCATACCCTCTGAGGGTTGCAACAATCTGTTGTTTTCAGAGAAGGTAGTTGGTCTCGTTTAGTTTCATAGTTATGAACCAAGACTGCACACCGAGAGAGAAAGACTCTTTAGAAGCTGTCGAATTGCTTTTCATTCCAAGCTCTGATACTATGATAAAATTACCAGAGGATACAACAAGAAGATAAGTAAGAAGAGAGAAATAGAAAGAATAAGAAGATGAGGATGTATGAATGAATCACAATATTTTCACACTTTATATACTTTTGTTTTACAACAGTAGCTAACTACTAAATCGTTAGCTAACAGTTATGTTAGTTACATACATGACTATTAACTCATACAGTTATGTTATTATAATTGTATCCTTCATCGGCCCTAAACAATATATCAAACTATATTCCTTACTCAAAGTCATCTCCTTGTCAAATGCCTTTTGTATCTCAGTTGCTCCCATTAAAATATAAGAAACTAAACCTTTAAAGATAATTTATGATAATAACATGCTAAGTTCTAGGAACCTAATTGCTAGATGCAAAATTTGGAGTTGCCACTAATAATTTTTCATAAATGTGATTGGGCCATCTATAATAACCTAAAGACGTTCAAGTGTTCCTAAAATATAAGCATTGGTCTATATTTCAGAATTTGAATTCATTAGGAGTATAATTACATGCAGGGAATGTGTTAAGGACCCAGTAACGTCCATCCTAAAAATAGTAAGAACCTAGTCTTATGTCATTATAAGTTTTCCTTTAATTTAGATTTAATTCCAACAATTATTTCATGACCCGAAACTGTAAATTTTTTAGTGATTTATTGCAAAAGTGTAAAAATGTGAGCTAATTTTTTTTTTCATTTTTCTTTCCATACATTGTTTGTTATGTTAGTACAATCGTAACTATTTCTAGGTTTCAAACTGCCAGCCTGGTTTATGTGAGATCTGAGAATTTCAGACATATTTTATTGATGTAATAATAATTTAAAGTGTAATTTATTGAGCTAAGTGAATTGGGGAATGATAATTAGAGATTTATATGTTAAGTGTTAAAATAAATGTGAAACAATGAGGAGCAGATCGATCTGGGAGAAGGAGAGATCGATCTGGTGAGTTAAAAATGACGAGGAAGGAGGAATTTGAGGAGCAGATCGATCTCCAATGGAAGAGGATCGATCTCCTTATGATTCTGTTTGAGAGAAGATCGATCTCATGAGGAAGAGATCGATCTCCAAATGATTCTGCTTGGGAGAAGATCGATCTCCTTAGGAGCAGATCGATCTCATAAAGCCATAAAGAGATCGATCTCACTCCTCGATAGATCGATCTCCTAGGCATAAAATTGCCCAGATCGTCCCGAAAATTCAAACGCAGATCGATCTCCTCAAGAGCCAGATCAATCTCCTACCCTCAGCATATATAAGGAACCCCTATTTTTCTCCTGCAAACTCACTTTCTCTCTCTTCCAACCCCATTTCCACCGAAAACCTAACTTTCTCACTCATCCAAATCACCCATTTCTGGCCGAATCAGAGGTTGTGGCAAGAAGGAAAGTTGTTCCTCATCAAAGGGAGAACAACATACTTGGAAATCGAAGGACGAATCGGATTGAGGCGTGGGTTGTGCATCTCACAAGCTTTGGGTAATTTCTAAACCTCGATCTTGATATTTGAGATGATTTTGATGATATTGGAGGTTGTCATTGCGTTGAAATAGTTGAGAAAGGATTAGGGATTGATGAAATTGCAATGTAGTTGGAGTAATGTAAATATTTGGTAATTTTGGTAATTTTGAGAATTTGTGCTATAAATGGAAATATAGACAATGTGGTGAATTAGCGTAGATGATTTAACATGAGAAATATAGGACGTTGAGCTATTGTGAATGAGGTTATAGTTTAGGGTAGAGTTACGAGAATCGAGAGATTTGAGGAGTTATGAGCAATTATGCTCGATTTTGAGAATTGAGGTTTATGAGATAATTGAGTATTGATGTTTTAACATCGTTTGGACAGCTCGGGAGTTCCAGAGTGGAATGCGAGACTAGTCCGTGATACGGGGGAAACGATTGCACTATACGAGGTGCAAAGAGGTAAGGGAAATCTAAACCATTTGTGTATGTGAATTGTAAACTATTTTAGCATGAATTGTGGTTTATAAAACAAGCATGTTGGGTGTTGTGTTGAGATTTAATTGCACACAGTTTTTATAGCCGGTTGGAGCCCAATGTTTTTATGAGTTTATAACTGGGCTCTACGTTAAGGCAATATCGAGATTTGAGAAATGTGTGCGTGTGCTTTGCCGGTTGGGACTCGATGTTTATTATGTTTTGTGTTGAGTACAAAATGATTTCAAATGAGTTTTATGAGAGAAAAACCATCATGAGTTCTACGTGAAGGCAAACCAGTCTTATGTGATAAGACTTAGGTGTGTAGTTGTGAGTACACACCGGGCATTGCTCTGGTAGCATGTAAGCCCAATTTCTTCTCCGTTCTGGTAACGTGAGAACCCCATTGGTGGCTGTGCCACGTTATACCCCATTGGTGGCTGTGCCACGTTATACCCATTGGTGGCTGTGCCACGTTATACCCATTGGTGGCTGTGCCACGTTATACCCCATTGGTGGATGTGCCACGTTATACCCATTGGTGGCTGTGCCACGTTATACCCCATTGGTGGCTATGCCACGTTATACCTATTGGTGGCTGTGCCACGTTATACCCCATTGGTGGCCGTTGCCACATTGAGAAACCCTATTCTGTGGCTATGCCACGCGAGAAATTAAATCAGTGGCTATGCCACGTGTGTTTAGTGGCCATGCCACGAGTGATTTTAAATCAGTGGCCATGCCACGTGTGTTTTGTGGCTATGCCACGTGAGAATTTAAATCAGTGGCAATGCCACGAGTGTTTAGTGGCTGTGCCACGTGCATTACTATTTCAGTGATTTTATCACATGCATTGAGAAAGCGTTTATCGCATTATTTTCACATGCTTTGTTATCGCTCTAGAGTGAGCCTTTTTACTTCATGTTTTCACATGACTTGACACATGAGAATGTCGTTTTGAGTACTTTCATGCTATGGTTTTCAAATGAGTTTCACATACAAATAAACATTGTGTGATGTGCATTTTGGTTTATGAAATGAGTTCCTCACCCCCCCTTACTGAGCGATTTAGAAGCTCACCCTGTTTTCTTTTCCCCCCAGAGTTCTTCAAGTGAAAAAGGATCTCCCTGCGACGTACGGAGTAGTGGCTAGTGGAGGATTCGAGCTCCAGGCCATATATATTGTATCTTGAGGTATATTTTATCTTTTCATGTACCCAGACTATTATTGTAATTGCAGACACTTGATGTATAACATTATATGGGATGTATTAGGATTAATTAACTTGGAATTGAGCATTTGTATACGGTACAATATACACTATATTATGATGAGATCCTGAGGCATAATAATTATGATGATGTATGACACTGCACAGGAATGCACCTTTAATTATGAATTAACGAGTAAAAAGTTTTAAATTTGCCCTATTTTCCGCATATTCGGGGCGTGACAGAGTTTTCTTGGTATCAGAGGGTGTCTAGTACTGTCAGTGTCGGTTAAGTGGAATAGAATACATCCCAAGTGTCTGTAATAGTCTGGTCATGAACTGAAATTGAGGATTGCGATTTCAATCGATTGTGATATGTACGCGCAGGAGACGAGTTGAGATAGAGAATGAGTAAACGACGAGGTCGTTCGAGGAGGCAGGCAGAGTCCCCTCCTCCACCTGTCCCACAACCAGAGAGTCCTAACTCTCGATTTAATCGGATTGAGACCGATGTGAGGCAAGGTTTTGAGCAGATGGCAGCGTTATTCGCGCAACACTTTGGAGTTAATGCCTCTGATACTACCCCTACACCACCACAAGGACCTCCCATACCCCCAGTGCCTCCCGTCACCCAGCCTGAGGATAGAAGTATGGTCCGACTAAAGGATTTTCTAAAGATGAATCCACCCGTGTTTAGGGGAAAGAAGGATCCTACAGAGGCTGAGGAGTGGTTGACGGAATTAAGAATTATATTTGATTTCCTGGGGTGCACCGATGCTGAGAGGGTCAGTATGAGTGCCTATATGCTGAAGGGGAGAGCTCGAGATTGGTGGGGTACTACCCAGGGTATTTTGATGTCCCACCATGATGTGATTGGTTGGGAAGAGTTCCAGACAGCCTTTAGGACCCAATATGTACCACGAGCCGCCCAGAGAAAGAAACAAGCTGAGTTTTTGAGTTTGGTACAGGGTGACATGTCTGTGGATGACTATGAGAGCCAATTCACAGCGCTATTGAGATATGACCCAGAGACCTTCAAGAGTGAAGAGCTCCGCCAGAGAAGTTTGTGTATGGGTTGAAGCCCGTCATCAGAGATAGACTGATAGGGCTATGTATTACTGAGTTTGGAGATGCTCTGAGACGAGCACAAGAGATTGAAAGAGGAATTGAGATGGTACAATCCCAGAATGAGCTCAGAGCAGTGAATAGAGATAAGGGCAAGAGGCTAGCACTTTTCCAAACGGAGGCTCGGAGAGGTTCCTTCAGAAGAGGAAGGATTGAGGTGCAGAAGGGCAGATTAGAGAGACCCAGAGGGTACCCTAACATTAGAGAGACCCCTCGAGATGTCAGGCCAGAGACAAGGTTTTGTAGGAACTGTGGCCGAATGCATGAGGGAAGTTGTACCGGGTCGATCCATGGATGTTTCAGATGTGGAGACATGGGTCACATGGTGAAGGACTGTCCCCAACCTCAGATACCACATGCTCCGGAGCCCACTAGACAACAGCCTCAGAGAGTGGATCCCCAGAGACGAGCCACTGCGGCAGAGAAAGGGAAGAAACCTGTGGCACAGGGACGTGTGTTTGCCCTGGATAAGGAGACCGCAGACACTTCGGCAGAAACTATAAGAGGTACGCTCTCTGTCTGTGATCATAAGGCTCATGTGTTGATTGACTCAGGATTCACGCATTCCTTTATTTCTGAGCATTTTGCATGTAGATTAAACTTGAAGTTTGAACCTCTAGAATATATACTACATGTAAATACCCCTATGCGTGAATCTCAGAGAACTGAGTTAATCTGTAGAGGATGTGAAATAAAGGTGGGAGATAGAGTGATGTTAGCAGATCTAATCATGTTGAATATACATGGGTTTGATGTAATTCTAGGGATGGATTGGTTGGCAACCAATCGAGTGAGTTTAGACTGCTACACTAAGATTGTAACTTTCTCCCTACCTGAACCTTACAGTGTATGATTGAGATATTGAGGAAATGAATATGTGGAATTCTAGTAAGTAATTTGAGAATTTTAATATTATTTTGGAGAATATTAAATATGATTGTTCATGTGAAGGTTATGAGACACTCATCTCAGACGATGAGCGGGAACATCCGAGGATTGAGGATATACCTGTGGTGTGTGAATTTTTGGATGTTTTCCCAGATGAATTGCCAGGTTTACCACCAGAGAGAGAGCTGGAGTTTACCATTGATTTGGTACCGGATACTCAGCCGATCTCTAAACCTCCTTACATGATGGCATTAGTGGAACTTGAGGAATTGAAGAGACAACTACAGGAGTTATTGGATCAAGGGTTCATTAGACCTAGTGTTTCACCGTGGGGAGCACCAGTACTATTTGTTAAAAAGAAGGATGGTAGTCTCAGATTATGCGTAGACCACCGGCTGTTGAATAAAGCCACGGTGAATAATAAATACCCACTACCCAGGATTGATGATCTACTCGATCAGCTAAGAGGGGCCTCAGTCTTTTCTAAGATTGATTTGAGATCGGGCTATCACCAATTGAGGATCAAGGAAGAAGATATTCCAAAGACGGCTTTCAGGACAAGGTATGGCCATTACGAATTTCTGGTGATGTCCTTTGGATTGACGAACGCCCCTGCAGCATTTATGAGATTGATGAACGAGGTGTTCAGAGACTATCTGGATAAATTTATGATAGTCTTTATTGATGATATCCTGGTATACTCTCAGTCGTATGAGGAGCATGCACAATATCTGTGGTTAGTACTTCAGATACTCCGAGATAAGCAATTATATGGAAAGCTTAGTAAGTGTGAGTTTTGGCTGGATCGGATAGCTTTCCTTGGTCATATAGTCTCAGAGGAAGGAGTATCAGTGGACCCAAGCAAGGTGGAGGCTGTGCTTAATTGGGAGAGACCGAGGACAGTTACTGAGGTACGAAGCTTCCTTGGTTTGGCAGGGTATTACAGAAGATTTGTGGAAGGATTTTTAAGGATTGCCGCTCCTTTGACTAAACTCACGCGCAAAGAGACTCCATTTATATGGACTGATCAATGTGAGCTCAGTTTTTAGGAATTAAAAAGGAGATTGACAGCGGCACCTGTGTTAACCATTCCTGAGGGATCAGGAGGATTTTCGGTGTATAGCGATGCATCTCACCAAGGATTGGGGTGTGTGCTTATGCAGCACAGAAGAGTGGTCACTTATGGATCACGACAGCTGAAGGCCATGAGCAGAATTACCCCACGCATGATTTGGAGTTAGCCACTGTGGTATTTGCTTTGAAGATCTGGCGACACTACTTATATGGGGAAAGATTCAAGATCTTCACTGATCACAAGAGTTTGAGATATCTCTTTGATCAGAAAGAGTTAAACATGAGACAAAGGAGATGGATGGAACTCCTTAAGGATTATGACTGCGAGATTCTATATCATCCGGGTAAGGCGAATGTGGTTGCTGATGCCCTGAGCAGGAAGAGTATGATATCTGCTATGATGATCAGGGAATGGGATTTGTTAGAGCAGTTCGTCGAACTTCGGATCAGAGTTAAAGAGGTAGAGACTGGATTTTTGGCTAGCTTGCGGATAGAGCCCAGGATCATGGATCAGATTAGAACTGGGCAGCGCAGTGTTCAGAGATTGATAGATATGGTTAGCCAAGCTGAGCAGAGTTCGCAGTCGGATCTCACCATCAGTGAGGATGGATTGTTGAGATTCAGAGGACGGATTTGTGTACCGGACGATGATACCCTGAAGAGACAGATACTGAGAGAATCCCACTGCTCGCGTTACACCATGCACCCAGGGAGTACTAAGATGTACCGAGACTTAAGAAAGGTGTATTGGTGGAGTGGTATGAAGCGAGACGTGGCAGAGTATGTGGCCAGGTGTTTAGTATGCCAGCAAGTGAAAGCTGAGCATCGGAATTGTCAGGACCCCAGTTTCAATCCTTGACTTTAACCAAAAACCACAATAAATTTTTCGCATTTTTAACTTACCTTTCCTCTCTTCACTGGTTGGGCTGTGATTCGATGTCAGAGTCTTCACTTACCATAATATCCATTCTCATACATACATGTCAATATATTAAGTCTGACTGTAGTTGCTTTTATTATACATGTAAGATTTTATAAAATCTAATACGATTACATTCCCCATAATATATAACGTATACATCACTGTGCTGTTTCTATGTTTAGATACACAACTGTACATATTAAGTATACCTGATGAATCGATAGGAACTAGTAGTGGACTCTGGGACACTCTCCCACGATAACTCTCGATCTACTGACGCTCTGTAGAGAGATGTAAAGAAAAGGGGGGTGAGCATAACGCGCTCAGTAAGGAAATCAGGCAAGCAAGTAGATATCCACACTATCTACTCAAAATAGTGCTATGCCTTGAAAACATTTATTTCCTTACTCACTTTAAAAGCATGTCTTGAAATATATTATATATGTACTTGTACAGAATAAATCCCATGTACAGAAATCATGCTTTATTTCTCAAAAGTAGGCATGTAGTGCAACACAATGCATTTATATATAAATCATGCCTTTATGTAAATCATGCCATGTATATTTAAATCACATATAAATATGGCATCAAATGATTCACAACACAAATCGGAGTCCGACCCATCCCTCAGGTCTGTCCGCAGTTTAAATCAGTAAATCAACCAATGTGATATATCATGTAAGACTCTGTGGTACATGTAAATAGTATCCTGGATTATGATCATATCCGATGTGATCCCAAGCAACACTGTACTAGGTGTGCGGGGCATCACCGCTGTAACGGGAGGGGGGTCAGTCCATCACAACCGCCAGCTATATCCTCCTCAACTCCATAACAACACACGGTACAGCGTACACCTCGTGCCACTCAGACACGGTACAAAGTACACCCGTGGACCCGTTCTCACGGCCAGAGTGCCTACCATAGGACTTAGCTCTCACTCCCGTGGAACTCATCAACATCACAGTCAGGGTGCCTAACATAGGTCTTAGCCCTCGCGCCTGTGGAAATATCATACCACGTCTATACCAACCTCATGCGGATATCCTCTCTAGCTATGACACACAGTCACGCAAGGTCTCAGGCATGGGTTTCAACATGTATTACATATCACATACAGTGTGCGTTTTGAGTACGACTCACAGTCGTTACTCCGCTCAAACACTGTTTCACATCATAAAACTCAACTCTAGTGCGAGCACTCTCAAGCAACTAGGTCAATGCATAGTTTATGTATTAAATCAAGTACGAGCAATAGCTCCCAGTACTATGCTATGCACAATATCAAAATCAAGTACGAGCAATAGCTCCCAGTACTATGTCATGTATAAACCATGAAGAATCGAGTACGAGCCATGCTCTAGCACTCTGTCATGCATATATTATTCAAAGCTGAGTACGAGTAAAACTCCAGTACTCTATCATGCATGTCATGAAAATCTAGTGCGTATCAAATCCAGCACTAATATTATGTGGAAAAACACATGAATCCCAGTGCGAGCTGTGCTCTAGCACGATTCATTCTCACATAATATAATAGATAGCTATTTAAAAAGGGATTGTTTATAAAACATCAAAATCAGCACTCAAAGTGTGCTTAAGTCATATCAACCTTAAAATCATTAGCCCATCTATTTATTTTCATGCTAATAACAATTAAACACTCACAATAGCATTTTCCATGCTTTTTGCAACTTCTCACAAAAGTTGACTTTTTGACTAACTAGGGGCAAAATCGTAATTTGCCACTATCGGGTCGCAATAATTATTATTCACTTTCTCTGACCCTCAGAGTTTTTAAGTGAATGCAGAAGCAGTTGAAAATACGTGCAGGTATCTCTAACTACTCGCAAAAGTCCCTTACCTCGGATCACGTCAAGTGACCTCACTTCCTCGGTGCTGCTAAATCCCGCAGTCCGATCAGCTCTCGATGTAAACTCCGGAGCTGTAAATAACCATTCCTCAGGTTAATTATCATTTTCCTACTGTATTACACATTAATACAGTTTAATTTCCCTTAATGGGCCTTAAAAATCCTTAATGGGCCTTAAAATCCGTAATGGGCCTTAATCCGCATTAAGCCCATTTTCCAATTATTATTTCCCTTCATCAGGGTCTATCGACTCATTGGGCCTATCAATACCCATTGGGCTTTATTCCAAGCTCTTTGGATAGCTCGTATATCATTTACGACTTTTAATTCAAAATTTCGAATATAATTCACTAATACGAAATTTAATCCGAAATGCGTAAAATAAATCTTAAATACGCAATAATCACATAATTTATCGTAAATGAACTTTACTTACCCGAGAATATGCGATAGTACGCAAATCGAAGTTCGATCGGGCTTCTGTTCGGAATTTATCGTCGAACTGCACAATTTATTATATTTAACTCCGGGTCAATTTCTGATTAAATATAATTTAAATAAATTCATCGAAAATCAAATCGGTCACTTTTGACCTCGTATCGACTTACCCGAAGTCCGGTGAAATCCCGAAAATTTTCCTTTTCCTTTTTCTTTCTTTTTTCCTCTTTTTCCCCTTTTCTCCTTGGCTGAACCGGTTCGGTCCGGTTCAGCACAGAACCTTCTCCCCTGAACTGTCGACCGGTTCAGGCATCTTTTGGCCGTGCCGGCCTATTCCAACCGGTTCCCGACGCATCACCACCGCAGTTCGGCGCGCCTAAGCCTAGGCAACACTCGGCTGGGCTCGATCGGGACCAAGCACCGCCGGTGGCCGCCGGATTCCTTCTTTTCCTCCGCGGCTTCACCTCTTCGATTCGTCGGCGTCCGGCGTCGGTGGATGGCGTGACCGGTGCCGATGGGTGCGCACGGTCCTGCTCTTCCTTTCCGGCCGCTTGGCTGGCCGTGGGGTGGCCTGTGCTCGCCGTCCGGTGGTCATCTCCCTCGGGTCGGCTTCACGCGATTTCTCTCTTCTCTCTCCCCGTGTTTTCTCTTCAGATTTCATTTCTCTCTTCTTTTTTTTTTTTATAATTTATTTTTATTATTATTTTACTATAAAATAATAATAAAAATCCCATAAATATCCCATAAATATCCCAAAAATATCTAGAAATATCTTAAAAAATCATATTAAATTCATTTAATCCGTAAATGAATTTATCAGTCCGCTTTTACCTTTTCGGTATATTTTTCCACTATTTTTGGGCTCATTTTTCGAGGCAAAAATTCTGATAAATTCTAATAAATTTATATCTTGATCAATTGGGCTCGAAATTAAATATTTTCCTCGATTTTGATTAAGATTCCTCAATTTCATATTTTTAATGAAATTGTCTTATCGAAATTATACTGAATTTCAGTCATTTGACCGTTTTACCCCTGCACTCATTCGGGAATTAACTTAACCCTTATATCGCTGTTATGTAGCTTACATGCATTTTTAAATTTCTCAAATTGTCGATTGCATGTTAGTAAATACTCTTCTTATGATTCAACTATGTAATAAAGTGTTCATACACATAGGAATCATAAGGAACAAGCTACATAAATCCGGGTCTGACAGGAATCCCGGAGGACTATTACAGCCCTTACCTGTACCTACATGGAAATGGGAGCATGTCACTATGGACTTTATTATGGGTTTATCGAGGACCCGAAGAGGTCATGACGCTATATGGGTTATAGTGGATAGATTGACCAAGAGTTCACACTTTCTTGCCATCAAGAGCACAGATACTGTGGATGCCTTAGCTGAGCTGCATGTCAGTGAGATAGCTAGATTACATGGGGCTCCAGTGAGTATTACTTCTGATCGAGATTCCCGGTTTACTTCCAGATTTTGGACCCAGTTTCAGGAGTCTATGGGATCTCGATTGAGTTTTAGTACCGCCTGTCATCCTCAGACAGATGGTCAGTCAGAGAGGACTGTTCAGACCCTGGAGGATATGTTGAGGGCGTGTACGATGGATTTTAAGGGATCATGGGATGATCACCTGCCCCTAGCAGAGTTTGCATACAATAACAGCTATCATGCGAGTATTGGAATGGCACCTTTTGAGGCTCTATATGGTAGGAGGTATAGATCCCCTGTAGCTTGGGAAGAAGTCGGTGACAGAAAGATAAATGCCCCCGAGCTTGTTGAGTAAGCCGTACAGAGTGTGAAACTCATATGTGAGAGGTTACGGGCTACACAAAGTAGACAGAAAAGCTACGCGGATGTGCGTAGACGGCCACTCGATTTTAACGTTGGTGATGCAGTATTTCTGAGAGTATCACCGAGCAAGGGTATCGTGCGATTTGGGAAGAAAGGGAAATTGAGTCCTCGATACATAGGACCATTCGAGATTCTTGAGAGAGTGGGAGAGGTAGCTTACAGATTAGCATTACCCTCACAGATCTCCGGAATACACAACGTTTTTCATGTGTCTATGTTGAGGAAGTACCACCCGGACCCTTCTCATGTTATAGAGTATGATGAGATGGACATACAGGAGGACATGAGCTATACTGAGGAACCTGTCTGGATTCTCGATAGAAAGGAGAAGGTACTGAGGACCAAGAGCATCCCATTAGTGAAAGTTTTGTGGAAACATCACTCAAGGGAAGAGGCAACGTGGGAACTGGAGAGTCTCATGAAGGAGAAATACCCCCATCTCTTTAACTAGTTGAGTTGAATTTGGAGGACCAAATTCTATTTAAGGTGGGGAGGATGTGAGATCTGAGAATTTCAGACATATTTTATTGATGTAATAATAATTTAAAGTGTAATTTATTGAGCTAAGTGAATTGGGGAATGATAATTGGAGATTTATATGTTAAGTGTTAAAATAAATGTGAAACAATGAGGAGCAGATCGATCTGGGAGAAGGAGAGATCGATCTGGTGAGTTAAAAATGACGAGGAAGGAGGAATTTGAGGAGCAGATCGATCTCCAATGGAAGAGGATCGATCTCCTTATGATTCTGTTTGAGAGAAGATCGATCTCATGAGGAAGAGATCGATCTCCAAATGATTCTGTTTGGGAGAAGATCGATCTCCTTAGGAGCAGATCGATCTCATAAAGCCATAAAGAGATCGATCTCACCCCTCGACAGATCGATCTCCTAGGCATAAAATTGCCCAGATCGTCCCCAAAATTCAAACGCAGATCGATCTCCTCAAGAGCCAGATCGATCTCCTACCCTCAGCCTATATAAGGAACCCCTGTTTTTCTCCTGCAAACTCACTTTCTCTCTCTTCCAACCCCATTTCCACCGAAAACCTAACTTTCTCACTCATCCAAATCACCCATTTCTGGCCGAATCAGAGGTTGTGGCAAGAAGGAAAGTTGTTCCTCATCAAAGGGAGAACAACATACTTGGAAATCGAAGGACGAATCGGATCGAGGCGTGGGTTGTGCATCTCACAAGCTTTGGGTAATTTCTAAACCTCGATCTTGATATTTGAGATGATTTTGATGATATTGGAGGTTGTCATTGCGTTGAAATAGTTGAGAAAGGATTAGGGATTGATGAAATTGCAATGTAGTTGGAGTAATGTAGATATTTGGTAATTTTGGTAATTTTGAGAATTTGTGCTATAAATGGAAATATAGACAATGTGGTGAATTAGCGTAGATGATTTAACATGAGAAATATAGGACGTTGACTATTGTGAATGAGGTTATAGTTTAGGGTAGAGTTACGAGAATCGAGAGATTTGAGGAGTTATGAGCAATTATGCTCGGTTTTGAGAATTGAGGTTTATGAGATAATTGAGTATTGATGTTTTAACATCGTTTGGACAGCTCGGGAGTTCCAGAGTGGAATGCGAGACTAGTCCGTGATACGGGGGAAATGATTGCACTATACGAGGTGCAAAGAGGTAAGGGAAATCTAAACCATTTGTGTATGTGAATTGTAAACTATTTTAGCATGAATTGTGGTTTATAAAACAAGCATGTTGGGTGTTGTGTTGAGATTTAATTGCACACGGTTTTTATAGCCGGTTGGAGCCCAATGTTTTTATGAGTTTATAACTGGGCTCTACGTTAAGGCAATATCGAGATTTGAGAAATGTGTGCGTGTGCTTTGCCGGTTGGGACTCGATGTTTATTATGTTTTGTGTTGAGTACAAAACGATTTCAAATGAGTTTTATGAGAGAAAAACCATCATGAGTTCTACGTGAAGGCAAACCAATCTTATGTGATAAGACTTAGGTGTGTAGTTGTGAGTACACACCGGGCATTGCTCTGGTAGCATGTAAGCCCGATTTCTTCTCCGTTCTGGTAACGTGAGAACCCCATTGGTGGTTGTGCCACGTTATACCCCATTGGTGGCTGTGCCACGTTATACCCATTGGTGGCTGTGCCACGTTATACCCCATTGGTGGCTGTGCCACGTTATACCCATTGGTGGCTGTGCCACGTTATACCCCATTGGTGGCTGTGCCACGTTATACCCATTGGTGGCTGTGCCACGTTATACCCCATTGGTGGCCGTTGCCACGTTGAGAAACCCTATTCTGTGGCTATGCCACGCGAGAAATTAAATCAGTGGCTATGCCACGTGTGTTTAGTGGCCATGCCACGAGTGATTTTAAATCAGTGGCCATGCCACGTGTGTTTTGTGGCTATGCCACGTGAGAATTTAAATCAGTGGCAATGCCACGTGTGTTTAGTGGCTGTGCCACGTGCATTACTATTTCAGTGATTTTATCACGTGCATTGAGAAAGCGTTTATCGCATTATTTTCACATGCTTTGTTATCGCTCTAGAGTGAGCCTTTTTACTTCATGTTTTCACATGACTTGACACATGAGAATGTCGTTTTGAGTACTTTCATGCTATGGTTTTCAAATGAGTTTCACATACAAATAAACATTGTGTGATGTGCATTTTGGTTTATGAAATGAGTTCCTCACCCCCCCTTACTGAGCGATTTAGAAGCTCACCCTGTTTTCTTTTCCCCCCAGAGTTCTTCAAGTGAAAAAGGATCTCCCTGCGACGTACGGAGTAGTGGCTAGTGGAGGATTCGAGCTCCAAGCCATATATATTGTATCTTGAGGTATATTTTATCTTTTCATGTACCCAGACTATTATTGTAATTGCAGACACTTGATGTATAACATTATATGGGATGTATTAGGATTAATTAACTTGGAATTGAGCATTTGTATACGGTACAATATACGCTATATTATGATGAGATCCAGAGGCATAATAATTATGATGATGTATGACACTGCACAGGAATGCACCTTTAATTGTGAATTAACGAGTAAAAAGTTTTAAATTTGCCCTATTTTCCGCATATTCGAGGCGTGACAGTTTAAGGTTATGAACCTAAGGTCCCAGTCTAACTTCTTAATAACTTTTGTAATCATTCCTTAATTTAATACACATCCCGACACATACACTGTAAAGTAACTGTCTGAGAAAGTATAATTAAATAGTATAAGTAACGGTACCGTTATGAGCCGTGAAATCTCGAAGCGTTTACTTCGAAGCTAATACTGATATCATTGTCAATGAAACTCTGGTCTAAACTTGTGATGGAAAGAAGAATTGGTGAGCTTTGGGATAGCTCAATAAGTAAACCACACAAGCACAAAGGTAATAACCTACACAATACTGAATTTCTAATGCATGTCTAACGTATTTCCATTCGATCCTTCTTTTTTATTTCTTATCCGAATCACAATCCAATACTTATCATATTTCAAAACATACCTTATCCTAAACATACTTTGTAGTTCGGAACTTATCAATGATCACACTTCTCTTTGGGTTTTTGGATTGCACTGCTATCTAGACACTGTCAAGTTTTTCAAGTAGAGAGGTATTTTAAAAATACCTTAATTGGCCATCAAACTTAACCACCTGAACTAAATATAGCCATAGAGGTTCAAAATTTGGATCATAGTCGAAAGTAAAAAACCAATGTTTATTGTAATCTTTATTCATCCTTCGAACACAACTATTTCTGAAATCATACCACTTAACCTGAATCATGTCACATATCGAAAGTATTCATATATCGAAAACATTTATTATTCAACATATAACCTGTATTCAAAACTTATAACAATTCCAAACTTGTCTTATTCCAAACATTATTTATATCGAACATATTTTTCCTTATTTTGAATAAGTCTCACATTCGAAACATTTTCACATTCGAAATATAATCTTTATATTTGAAACACCTTTCATATTCCAAACTCTCTTCGCATTTCGAAACCTAGTTCTTATTCGAAAACATATATCACAAGTTGAAACCTATCTCGCACTATCTTTTGCTAATTCTTCCAACCCTTTAGCGGAGATACTATTGACTATTACATTCCTTTAGTTGGGACTCTGTTACTATCTATTATCATTCCTGTTAGTAAGGGTAACCACATGTTTATTTTACATCATTAGGATATGTTCTGTGAACCATACTTATATTCATAAAATATTTCGAAAACATATTTCATATTTCAAAACATTTTTCATGTTTCAAATACATTTCACATTTCAAAACACTTTTCAAAGTATATTTCAAAATTTGAAACATGTTTCATATAATTACTATTGTAACCTGTGATCGAGACAATATCAAAATTCTGCAATACATGATCATTGCTAACTATTATAACCCATTAGCTAGGCCTAAAATTTCCAACTATGAATAAGTTAAAATTAAATCATAATAAAATCAAAACTTAACTATACATATATAAAAATCACATCGTACTGAAAAAAAAGATACACAATATCAAAATTTAGAGACTAGACAATCAATATCACTGTCGTGTTGGTAATAACCATCTCATCCTCAAAAGAGGGCATCCTCTGAAGAGGGAACATAATACCATATCATCCTCAAAAGAGGGCATCCTTCGAAGAGGGAACAGAATACCCTTAGCCATGGGGGGCTGTAGACTGGGCTCGAGTCATACAGCATAATAGAAACAGAAACAGAATCGCCACACAGGCAGAAACACAAATGCCACACAGGCGGAAACAGAAATGCCACAAAGGCTACATGACAGATACATAGAAGTATGCAAGATAGAATCAAGGCTCAGCCCGTTCATAAGTCATCGGCTAGTATTCCCCTGGGTACCTAGATTGACCCCCAAGTTTACCCTGACTCATATGTTATATTGCCTTAGTCTCAAAACATTCTTATCATGCTGAAATCACTTCTAATTTATTCGTACAAAAGCTTATGAAAATCATGTCTAAAAAAAAAAACCACACATATACATGCTGGATCCATAATTAATCAAAGTTATAAATTGTATGAAAACCATGCGAGCTTTTTAAAATCCCACGAAATCATAATGTGTAGTGAAATACAATTTTTAATTCAGAATAAGGTTTATACAAGAACATATCCTTTCCGATAATCTTATAGTCAATATTTCCACATAGTTATATCCCTTAAGATCTTTGAACATCATTTATTCCTTGCCCTAGGATTCGATTTAATTCGTTCGATGTTATCTCGTGTCAAAGGGATTAACTCATACCATATTCGTATGTCTGAAAAACAAATTCTAAAACCTTATAGTTCGATATCTTATTCACAAGGTTTGATAATTGGATCATACAAATATAAATGACGTCCACAATTATTTTTCGATCGAAACTTTCCATTGTAACTATCAATGAGCCAAAACTATCCCAGAGACTAGGATGTCACATATGTTCATAGATCCAGAAGTCTTCAATAATAGTTATTAACCAAAATCGAAACCTATCTTGACAACGTCAAATAAGCCAAACTGTCAGTATAAGAGTCGTAAACTCAAGATTGTCTTGGTGTACTCTATTAGGAATAACCTCATTAGAACGCTCATAACGATAAACGTTCAAAAATCGCATTTCCAAAAGTCATATCGAAATCGATACAGAAGCGTAGGCTAAGTAAGTCCTATGCTCCAATTAGTCTAAACAATTCAAATGAGATTATACAAATAAAATTTGTCTAAACTTTTCAAATCTCTCGTAAAATACCATACAATGATTTTAAGGTCCTAAAAAATCATCGTGAGGCTCAAAAACATATCAAAACAAATCGAAATTGCATTTTCGATAGCATAGAAGTCTTAATTCAAAATATTAATAATTTACAAAATTTATGTGATAAGACCGGGCAACAATGGCTCATTACTCAACCTGCAATGTAGAAAACAATCTATATTCCCAATCCAGTTGATTTATTACTTTTCCTATTTCAAATTGATTTTAAGGTCTACAGACGTTTTTAGATAGTTCACAATCATTTACGATAATTAATTTTTTCAATTTCAAAATATAAAGCAACCTACTCTAGATTAATACGCAACTTATGTGATAATTTCTAACTCGTATAATCATCTAAATCATAGCAAGTGAGATTCACTTACGTCTTTAGACAGTTCACACAATTATTTACGCTAATCGATTTTCAATTCTAAGACATAAAGCAATTTATACGGAATTAATCTGCAATGAGATTAATTTCTAACTCACATAATTATACTAGTTGTAGCAAGTGGGATTCACTTACCCAAATTTCCTGTGCTGGAACGTAAATCGAGGTTGAACCGCTTGTTCGTCACCTATTGTCACGCTACACGTTTACATATATTTAAACTAGGTTAAATTCGATCAAATATAAATTTAAATAAATTTTTCAAAATTTAAAACAGTCAAATCTGATCGCTTACCAGCTTATCTTTAGATTGGGGGCATCACTAAATTTTCTCCCTTTTTTTCCTATCTGAATCGGTTCGAAGCAGTTCAGTGGCAAACCTTGTTGTTTTCGACTTCGACGGTCGATTCTTCGTTAGTTTCCACTTCCAGTTGCTCCACGAGGCCTCGCGATGCTTGTGGTTGGTTGGGGCAAGGCTCGTTTGGTGTGGAGGGTAGCGGTTCGGGGCGTTTCTCCTTTTCGCCTCTGTTTCTCTTCTTTGTCTCGTCGATTGGTGCCTTTTACTGCCTCACTGGCAGTCGCTGCCATCTTTTCTTGGCTGGCCGACGTCGAGGCTCCCCCCTCTGGCAATTTCCTTTCTTCTCTTCCCTTCTCTCTCTCTTCTCCTCCTTCTTGCCTCTTTCTCTTCAGTCTCGACTCTCCTCTTTTTTTGTTTGTTTGGGTTTCTTACTTCCTTTGTTAACAGAGAAAGCATTGGCAGAGTTGGTGGGATTTTTCCCACCGACTCCAATATTTTTTTCTTTTTCTTTCTTTATTTATTTATTATTATTATTATTTTATCAAACATCATCATCATTACTCATTTCTATCATTTCACCCGTCTACATCATTTCATTCGTCCATCATTTTTTTATATTGTAAAGCCCGTAATTTAATATGTATTCTTTATGATTTTGTGATATATGGACAAGTCACATTTGATATAAATCATAAAGAATGATTGTATTTAAGTTACTAATGTGTATGAAATGCAAAAGGTAGTTAAGCAAATTAAATATGAATGTAACAGTGAATTTTAGGAAAAATTACAGCAGAACTGCTTCTGAAGAGGAGCATATCGATCTCTCATTCAATGTAGATTGATCTTTGATAGGTTCTAGGTAGAATAGATCGATCTCATGAAAGGGGTAGATCGGTCTCTTTAAGGCTCTGTGTAAAGCATATCGATCTTGTGCTCAAGAGAAGATGAGTCCCCTAAGCTCAAAAGGTCGATTCTTGAAGGGAAATATGTAGGACAGATCGATCTCACTTAGTTAGCAGATTGATCCCCTAGTGCAATTCTATAAATACACAGTTATGCAAACCTTTGTTTCCAGAGAACACCAAAACCTTTCAAGAATCGAAGTTAAACCTAACCTTTCTACTCAAGAAAACTTCATATTTCAATCAGTTTTGAGTGAGATTCAGTTCAGCAAAGTTGTTCTTAGTAAAGAGGAGAACAACATACTTGGAAACAAGAAGTTGGAATCAAAGATTGAAGGAACCAGGTGGATTTTTCCAATTTTGGTGAAAAAGAGGAAAAGTTCAAGCTAGGTAAGATTCAATACACCAAGTTCATATATGTTAATTTAGGTGTCTTGGTGAGTTGAATGGCGTATGTTTAAATGTTGAAAACACATTGATCATGAAAACTATCCATAACCTAGGTATTGGTATGAGATTGAGAAAGTGATGAGGAAGTTGAGTAAACATGGATTAAATGATGAAATAAGTATGTATGGAAGATTGAAGGTAGTTTTATGAAATATATAAATCGGAATAGATTAGAAATGAAGATAGGTATATGAAATATATGGTATAACACCATAATGGGAGAAAGTGATGAGATTAAGGCATTGATTTAGAGTCATGCAAGTGAAAACAAGTATATTAAAGTATACTAATGTGGATAATTATTAACAGCTTCGAAGTTGATATTAGAAGCTGATCGGACTGTGAGGTTTAGCAGCACCGAGGAAGTGAGGTCACGTGACGTGATCTGAGATAAGGGAATTTCGTGAGTAGCTAGAGATAACTACACATATTTCGAATAAAATTTTGATAACTATATTCTATATGAAATTTCGTATATAGAGACATTCGATAGAATCCGATAAGTTAAAAAGCTTAGGAAACATGTGGGTGATCAAATTCAATATGTTTTGAATGTGTATGGATATAATGGCTAATGTTTTCATGTATATGCGCAAACAGCACATTTGAAAGCCTATTTGATTTAGTTGAGTGAATTTTGATTTGAATAAGCCATCTATCGGGTTTGTGTGAAAACTATTGGTGCTAGAGAATACTCGCACTATATTTTATGAGATATACATCACATAGTACTTGAGTGTATTCTCGTACTAAATTTTAAATGCAATTTATGCATGATAAAGTACTAGGAGCATTGCTCGTACTCAGTTTTATTGAATGATGCATTGTAGAGTATTGGGAGCATAGTTCATACTCAGTTTTACGTGATAGAGTACTAAGAGCATTGCTCGTACTTAATTTTCATTGATTAATGCATTATAGACTATTAGGAGCATTGCTCATACTCGATTTTTACATGACATAGTGCTGGGAGCATTGCTCGCACTAGATTTATAACACTTGTGTTATAGTCGTGGTAGGAGTTTACTCGCACGTATCGGATTTTGAAAGAGAAAGCATGAAATAGCTGTGTTGGGAGCCTGTGCTGACTGTGTGTCGCACCGATTATATGCTCACACGTGCAATATTTTGAGATATGGCTGAGGTCTATCAAAAATAGAACGCATAGTATGAGGACTAAGACTTATGGCAAGCATCTCGACTATGAGGTATATCCAAGGTATGTGGACTAATACTTATGGCAAGCATCCCGCCTTGAGATTGGGTCCATGGAGTACTTTGTACCGTGTATGTCACATGGAGTATGTTGTACCATGAGTACACGATGTTGTTGAGTTGTGAGCTGACGGTTGAGGATTTAACCCACCTACCGTTACAGTAATTGTGAGTCCCCGCACACCGAGTACTGTGTAACTTGAGATCATGAAAAATGAGTTATGATCATAATCTCGGAACATGTAGTCACCTATCTCCTTTCGTGTAAAATTGAGATTTCTTGAATGACTTATCACATGGTTATATAACCTGAACATGTGAATTTGTGTGTGGTAAAAGGTAACCCGAGGGATGGGTGAGGCCCAGTTTTCCATGTTTTAAACATGATGATATGCCATATTATTTTGATTTAATTGAATGGCGTGATAAATGTGAATTTTATGAAATTACATGAGAAATGCAATGTTTGCATAAACTGCTAAGATTTATGAAACCAGCATGTTTATAATTGATGATTTATATCTATAAGTATATATTGCATAAAAGTTTCAAGTAAGATGCATGCTTTAGATATGAGTCGATAAGGAAATGATTTCAAGGCATGAGCATAGTATTTTATAGATAGTGTGGTTATCTACTTGCTTGCCTGATTTTCTTACTGAGCTGTGAGCTCACCCCCTTTTTATTTCCCCTCTCTATAGAGCATTCACAGTAGTTGAGCCTGGCTGATGACTGGTATTCCTTGATCCGTTGCATATCCATCTTACGAGAGGTATACACATTCGAACGTTTTATACTGAACATTATAAAAGCACAATTATGTAAACGATTATACAGTCGGGGATGCATATGTACTAGTATTTGTATTTAAAGTATATGAGTTTACTTTTAAGAAAAGAATATTGAGTTGTATACATGTTATGAATGAAAATGGTTAAGGTGACTAATATCGAATCACAGCTCAATGGTTTGGTGTTGAGTGGTGACAAAATGAGAGGTAAGTAAAATGCGAAAAAAAATTATGGTGATTTGGTAAGTCACGGGAGGGGAGGTCATGACAGAATGGTATCAAACCAAAGTTGGTCTGATGTGAGTCGGTATTAGTAATTAGGAAAATGTACATCCTCATAGTATTGTGCTTTGTTCAGTTACAATTGTGTATATGAGATGGAAATCCGACTAATTAATGGTTATAAATGTAGGAATGTAGCTATTATGGCTAATACCAGTCGTGGTAGAGATGCTAGAGGTAGGGCTTGAGGTTGTAGAGGTAGGCCAGAGACCCGAGATGAGACTACGGATCCCACTAAGGTAGTCGAGAGTACCGAGGCACGCTTCGCGAGATTAGAGCGTCGCCTTGAGACTATAGTAGAGTTACTGGATTAGACTTTTCTAGGTAGACAGGGACAGGATGCAGAGACTACGCCTGGAGAGGCAGCTGCACTTGGTACGCCTACACAGTTAACTCATGTGCCACAGCCTACCGATGCACCTATACCCTCACCAATTCAGGATACGCTGTCACGACCACCCGTGACTTCTACCGAAAACCACTAAATTATTTTTCGCTTTTTACTTACCTTTCTCCTTCTCGATAGTTAGGCTATGATTTGGCATTAGTCACCTCTTCCACATTATCTTTTCATTCATACATGTTAATATAACTATCTATTGACTGTAATTACTTTTGTCTCATAGTGAGCTCACATATATTAAATACAAATACTTCCCCCAATATTACACATGTTTACATCACTATGCTATTCTATTGTTCAGATACAAAATCGTACGTATGTATGTATACCTTTCGCTCGATGGGAGTGCAACGGACACAAGGAATGCAAATCCTTAGTCGTAATCTATCTACTGCGTAGGCTCTATAGAGAGTGGGAAAAAAAAAGGGCTGAGCTCACGACTCAATAAGGAAATCAGGTAAGCAAGTAGACATCTACACTATCTACTCAATTAATGCTATACCTCGAAAATATTATTTCCTTAACTCACCTTAAAAGCATGAATTTAAAATATATACATATACTTGTACAGATTAAATCCCATGTACAGAAATCATGCCTAGTTCTCAAATGTAGGCATTTCGTGCAAAACAATACATCTTTATAATCTCATAATGCCTTTAGATAAATCATGCTATTTATATTTAAATCACAGTAAAAATGGCATTTAAATCATTCACAACTCAACAATCGGATTTCGACCCATCCTTCAGGTCTATCCGTATCATAAAATCAAGTGATATATCATGTGAGACTCTGTGGCAAAATGCAATAATACCCTCAACTATGGCCATATCCAATAATGGTGATCCCAGGCTACACGGTACCTAATGTACGGGGCATCACGGCTGCAATGGGAGGGGGGTCAGTCCATCTCAACCGCCAGCTATCAAATCCTCAACTTCTCATACACATCACAACAACACACGGTACAACGTACTCCGTGACACATACACGGAACAACATACACCTGTGGACCCTATCTCAATGGATAATCAATACCACGTCTCTAAATCCACATGCGAACACTTCACAGTGTGACACTCAGTCTACACGAGGAAATCAACATGGTCTTCAACATGTCTTATATATCACATAAAACTATAGTGCGCGCCTTTGAGTGCGACTCACAGTCGACACTCCGCTCAAACACTATTTCACACATCACAAACTCAAACTCTAGTGCGAGTAACACTCCAGCACTAGGTCATGCATAGTTCATGTTTCAAATCAAGTACGAGCAATCGCTCCAGTACCATGCTATGCACAAAACATGTAAAACTGAGTATGAGCAATAACTCTAGCACTCTATCATGCATAAATAATATAAAATTGAGTACCAGCAATAGCTCTAGCAATCTATCATGCATGTCATGGAAATCTTGTGTGAATCATACTTCAGCACTAATATATGTGGAAAATATATGAAATCAAATTCTCACATAATTCGATAGATAGCTCTTTAAAAAGGGATGACTTTCAAAATATCAAAATCAGCACTATAACTTGAGCTATTTCTCATCAACCATGAAAATATTAGCCTATCTACCTACTCTTGTACTAAAAAGCAGTAAAAACACTCATAACTATGGTTTCTAGGCTTTTTACAACTTTTCCCAAAAGTTGATTTTTTTCCTAACTAAGGATAAAATCGTAATTTACCATTATCAGGTCCCTATAATTATTATTCACTTTCTCTAACCCTCAGAGTTTTTAAGTGAATGCAAAAGCATAAGAAAATACGTGCAGGTATCTCTAACTACTCACAAAAGTCCCTTTGTAATCACTCGAGAAATTTTACTTCTCGATCCAGCAGTCCGATTAGCTCCTCCAATAATCTATGGAGCTGCATATAACCATTCATCGGGTTAATTTTACTTTTTCTACTATATTTCACATTTAATACAGTCTATTTCACTTAATGAGCTTTGATAAACCTTAATGGGCCTATATCGACCTTAAGCCCATTTTCATTTTACTATTCATTTTTGTTGGGCCTATTGGGCTTATGGGGCCCACCAACTCTTATTAGGCTTATCCAAGACCTATTATATCACATTGGGCCGAAACCAATTGGGCTTGGCCCATTGGACCTCTTGGCCACATGCCATGGCCGAGACCACACATACCTAGCCATGCCGAGCATCACGCCACCGTTGGCCACTTCAATAGCCATTCTCTTAGGCATTTTCACAAACACTTGGTTGGAAATGTTCTTAAGCTTAACTTAGTTCATTTAGGTATTTTATCAAACACCTTGATTGCCAACTTAATTTATCCACCAATTGATCAATTTGATTCATTCTAACTATACTATAATCATTAACACATGTATATTAACTCATTCATGCCTTAAAATCATATGGGCATTCATCAATTTATCACTACCCACTCTCGGCCAATCCATGTTCATAGTGATTTCATGTGTTTCAATGTTTAAAACATGTACCAATCAACTTAGAATAATTCATACATTAACATATATGAATTTGAAAGCTTGAAATTATACCTAGCTTGCACTTTCACACTTGGCCGAAACTTTGAAGCTTCTCGATTTGCTCACCTTGGCTCCTTGATAGCCAATTCTAACATATATTAATCCTCTCTCAATTTTGAACAACTTTCATGAAGATCGCAAGTTCCAAATATGCCTTTTTCCTAGTGATTTTTAGTGAGAGAAAGCTTGACTATGTGTGTTTTAATGGTTTCCTTGTGTAGCCGAGAATGATGGGTTGAAGAACATGATACATTGGCTGATTTTATAAGTTAATTACTTAATCATTAAGCCTAACTTTTCAGGTAACAATTTTGAATTGAATTGGTTTAGGTAATGGTTACCAATTTGGCTATGGTTACCTTTTACTAATGGGCTTGATTTTTACCAATTTGGGCCTACCTTTTAGGCCTCTCAATTTGGGCCTTCCTAATGGGCTTTCGAGCTGAAATTTTTACTACACATCGGGTCTTCAATTGTCTAAATATTAGGCCCACAAATTGGTCCAAAAATTCATTCTAATGGACCTAAGAAATTTGGTCTACATTTGTTATACCTCAATCGACTTTAAAATTTTCACTTTGGCCCATTACATTTTTACCTATTTAATTTAATCCGAATTTCGATGAAATAAATTTTCCTTACTTTTGAGGATGATTATCTTGTATTCTGACTAAAAATATTTTTTCCCAAAATTTTCTCCATACTTGGGTTAAGTTTTAACCATGGTTACTCAACTATGGTAAAAGTCCACTTTTCTTTACTACAGTAAGCATCAGCTACAACGTTAGCCTTACCCAGATGATAAAGTATCTCAAAATCATAGTCCTTCTGAAGCTCTAGCCATCTTCTCTGTCTCATGTTCAACTGCTTATGGGAGAACAGATACTTGAGGCTCTTGTGGTCGGTGAATATCTGAAACTTCTCATCATACAAGTAGTGGCGTCATACCTTCAACGCAAACACTACTGCCACTAACTCCAAATCATTGGTCGGATAGTTCTTCTCATGGTCTTTCAGTCGTCTGGATCCATAAGTAACTACCCTCTCATCTTGTATCAATACACAGCCCAGTCCCTGATGCGAAGCATCATTATACAATGCAAATCCTCCTGAGCTGGTAGGGATAGTGAGAATCAGAGCGGTAGTCAATCGACACTTCAGCTTCTGAAAACGCTTCTCACAATCCTCGTTCCACACGAACGGTTCACTCTTCCGAGTGAGACGTGTCAATGGAGCAACTAACTTTGAAAATCCCTCAACGAATCTCCGATAATATCTTACTAATCCCAAAAAACTTCTGATCTCGGTAACTGTCCTCGGGTGTTCCCACTGAACTACAGCCTCTATCTTGGATGGATCTACTGGTACTCTATCCTTTGACACAACGTGTCCTAAAAATGATATCCTTGCCAACCAGAAGTCACACTTACTGAGTTTAGCATATAACTCCTTCTCTCGAAGAGTCTATAATACGATCCTCAAGTGCTACTCATACTCTTCTTGAGACTTTGAATACACTAAAATGTCATCGATAATGACAAAAACAAATTGATCTAAGTATGGCTTAAAAACATCATTCATCAAAGCCATAAAAGTCGCGAGAGCATTCGTCAATCCGAATGGCATGACCAAGAACTCATAATAGCCATATAAGGTCTGAAACGCTGTCTTGGGTGCATCTTCACTCTGAACTCTCAGCTAATGATACCCAGACCTCAGATCAATCTTGGAAAAGACCTGTACTCCTCGAAGCTGATCCAACAAATCGTCAATGCGTGGAAGGGGATACCTATTCTTGATGGTAGCCTTATTCAACAATCTATAGTCAATACATAATCGAAGGCTTCCATCCTTCTTCTTTACAAACAAAATCGGTGCTCTCCAAGGTGAAACACTCGGTCTGATGAACCCCTTATCCAATAGCTCCTGTAACTGTCTCTTGAGCTCCTCCAGCACAACTAAGGCCATGTGGTACGATGGTTTCGATATAGGCTCAATACCAAGCACCAAATCTATACAGAACTCCATCTCTCTATCTGGTGGCAACCTTGGCACGTCATCCGGAAAGACATCTGGGAACTCACTAACCACAAGAATATCTGCCAACTCCGGATGTGCCTTATCGTATCACCCATGTACGCAATAAAACCTTCAACAATTTAATTTCTCAGTCAACATAACATGTTGTTTATTTTAAATAGGAACTATTGTTTTCATTTCCTTTCAACAAACTTTACAACATATTTTTCAGGGTTAGGAAACATAACTGTCTTAGCATAGCAATCTAACACAGTATGGTTTGTAGATAACCAATCCATTACGAAAATTACATCAAAATCGCTCATACTTAGAAATATTAGATTGGTTGTCATGTCCTTTTTCCCGACTCTTAGCTTGCAATCATTATATACATACTCTACAAGCTGACTGTTATTCATAGGTGTACTAATCAACATCATCATACGTAAAGGTGTATGCTCTACATATCTTGCTAATTTACATGTAAATGAAGGCAATACAAACAAATGTGTGGCACCAGGATCAAATAAAACATATGCTTAATATCATAAATCAGGATGTTACCTCTATCACATCCGATGAAGCATCAGCTGTGCCCTAGTCCAAAGCATGTACGCGTCCTCGACCAATCACTTGCTTCCCCTTCTCCTCTGCTGTCGCTCTCCTCCTCGAAGCAGAAGTATCAACTGGAGCTCTCTCTAGCTCCCTGCCCTACAGTGGGGTAGTCTCAACCATCTTCGGGCAAGCTCTAGCAATATGCCCTAGTTTCCCACATCAGAAACACACTATAGGAGTCATTGGACAAGGTCTACCTTCATGATATCTACCACATCTACTGCACTGCTTAGTATTAGGCCTTTGTCCTCCAATGACAATACCCTTCGCTGGAGCTATGGCCGGATAAGTAGGAGATCTAGCAGGTCTCTCTTGTACCTCCTCAATCTATGGTCTCTTACCGAAGAGTCTCCTCCCTCCTCGATAACTAAAACCTCTATCTCTAGCCGACCTCATCCTCTCTCTATCTCGGCTCCGACTAAACATTTTAAACTCGAAAGCATTCCTCTCATAGTCCTACTCGCATAGTTGTGCCCTACGCTGCCTCCTCATATGTGGCTATATCCAATGGGACCAATTTGGACCGTAGTACCGGTCTCAGTCCATCAATGAATCTGTGGACCTTCCTGGTCTCACTATAGATGGTGTCAAGGTCATACCTTCCCAGGAAAAAGAATCTAGTCTCATACTCATCCACTGACAAACTCCCCTGGTTCAGCCCCATAAACTCAGCCTGCAGTTTTCGCTGTGTTGTATCTGGAACAAACTGCCTCCTAAAGGCATCCAAGAATATCTCCCAACTGATATCTGTATGTCGGGCTCTCAATATGGGTTTGGTGGACTTCCACCAATGCTCTGTCGATCCCTTCACTAGGAACGCAGCAAATGCGACCATCTCTCAAGTCGTACACTCGAAGAATCCATATAACTTCTCCATCCCTCTAATCCACTCCTCAGCAACAACTAGGTCCTTGACCCCACTAAAAGATGGAGGTCTAAACTTCTAAAACTTTCGCAATCGATCTAGCTCACATTCGTACCCCAATCCACTACTACTCTGTCGAAAGAAACAGGAGAAGGTATATCCTGAACTGGTAGGGGTGTAGAAGTATCCGTAGGCTGTGGAATATGTGTAGGCAGTAGAAGTGTGTCAGGTGCAGCTGCCTATCCAGGAGCAGTCCCTGCATCTGTTCCATGCCTACTATACATAGCATGTGTGAACATCTCCATCATGGTCTCTAAGCTACGTTCTAACCTCGTAAAGCGTGCCTAGGTACTCTCTGATACCTCAGTGGGACCTGAAGTCTCACAGTTAGATGAAGACTCATCTTGGCTCTCAGGCCCACCTCTACAGCCTTGAGCCTCTACTTCTAGCCCCTCTACCACGGCTGGTATTAGCTATAATGGCTCGATTCCTGCATCCACAACTACTAATCATGTAATTCCCATCTCGGTACACACACTTATAACTAAACAAAGCATAGTAATATGAGGATGTACACTTTCCTAATTACTAATACCGACTCATATCAGACTAACTTCACTCTGATACCACTTTGTCACGACCCTCCGTGACTTAACCAAAACAAATATAAATTTTTCGCTTTTTACTTACCTTTCTCCTTATCAACAGTTGGGTTGTAATTCGATGTTAGTATCCTCGCTTACCATACCATTCATTATCATACATACATGTCAATATACTATCTAATGAATGTAATTTCTTTTATAATATAAGTGAGCTCGTATAAAATCTAATACAAATACATTCCCCCATAATTTACATCATTTACATCACTTTGTTGTTTATATGTTTAGATATAGAACCGTACAAAATAGTGTATACCTGTCGATCTATAGGAAATGGCAGTAGACAACAGGAATACTATCCTTTAAACATACTCGTTCTACTGCGGATGCTCTGTAGAAAGTGGAAAAAAAAGGGCTGAGCTCACAGCTCAGTAAGGAAATCAGGCAAGCAAATAGACATCTACACTATCTAATCAAAATAATGCTATACCTCGAAAATATTATTTCCTTAACTCACTTTAAAAACATGTATTTAAAATATATACATATACTTGTACAGATTAAATCCCATGTACAGAAATCATGCTTAGTTCTCAAAGATAGGCATTTCGTGCAAACAATGCATCTTTATAATTTCATAACGCCTTTAGATAAATCATGCCATTTATATTCAGATCACACTAAAAATGGCATTTAAATCATTCACAACTCAACAATCGGATTCTGACCCATCCCTCAAGTCTATCTGTATCATAAAATCAAATGATATATCATGTGAGACTCTGTGGCTAAATTCAATAATATCCTAAACTATGGCCATATCCAATAATGGTGATCCTAGGCTACACGGTACCTAGTCTGCAGGGCATCACGGCTACAAGAGGAGGGAGGTCAGTCCATAACAATCGCCAGTTATCAACTCCTCAACTCTTCATACACATCACAACAACACACGGTAAAGCGTACTCCGTGACACATACACAGTACAACATACACCCGTGGACCCTATCTCAATGGATAATCAATACCACATCTCTAAATCCATATGTGAACATCTCACAGTGTGACACTCAGTCTATACGAGGAAATCAGCATGGTTTCAGTATGTCTTATATATCACATAAAACTATAGTGCGCGTCTTTGAGTGCGACTCACAGCCGATACTCCGCTCAAATACTGTTTCACACATCACAAACTCGAACTCTAGTGCGAGTAACACTCCAGCACTAGGTCATGCATAGTTCATGTTTCAAATCAAGTACGAGCAATCGCTCCAGTACCATGCTATGCACAAAACATATAAAACTGAGTACGAGCAATAGCTCCAGCACTCTATCATGCATAAATCATATAAAACTGAGTACGAGCAATAGCTCCAGCACTCTATCATGCATGGCATCGAAATCTAGTGCGAATCATACTTCAACACTAATATATGTGGAAAATATATGAAATCAAGTGTGAGCTGTGCTCTAGTGCGATTTATTCTCACATAATTCGATAGATGACTCTTTAAAAAGGGATGATTTTCAAAATATCAAAATCATTATTATAACTTATGCTATTTCTCATCAACCATGAAAATATTAACCCATCTACCTACTCTTCCGCTAAACAGCAGTAAAAACACTCATAATTATGGTTTCCATGCTTTTTACAACTTTTCCCAGAAGTTGACTTTTTCCTAACTAAGGGAAAAATCATAATTTGCCACTATTGGGTCGCTATAATTATTATTCACTTTCTCTTACCCTCAGAGTTTTCTATTGGGCTTATCCGGGACCCATTATATCACATTGGGCTGAAACCAATTGGGCTTAGCCCATTGGACCTCTCGGTCACATGCCATGGTCAAGACCACGCATGCCTAGCCATGCCATGTCGATCACCATGCCACCGTCGACCACTTCACTAGCCATTCTCTTAGGCATTTTTACAAACACTTGGTTGAAAATATTCTTAAGCTTAACTTAGTTCATTTAGGCATTTTATCAAACACCTTGATTGCCAACTCAATTTATCCACCAATTGATCAATTTGATTTATTCTAACTATATCATAATCATTAACACATGTATATTAACTCATTCATGCCTTAAAATCATATGGGCATTCATCAATTTATCACTACCCACTCTTGGCCAATCCATGTTCATAGTGATTTCATGTGTTTCAATGCTTAAAACATGTACCAATCAACTTAGAATAATTCATACATTAACATATATGAATTTGAAAGCTTGAAATTATACCTAGCTTACACTTTCACACTTGGCCGAAACTTTAAAGCTTCTTGGTTAGCTCACCTTGGCTCCTTGATAGCCAATTCCAACATTTCTTCTCTCAATTTGGAACAACTTTCATGAAGATTGCAAGTTTCAAATGTGACTTTTTCCTAGTGATTTCTAGTGAGAGAAAGCTTGACTATATGTGTTTTAATGGTTTCTTTGTGTAGCCGAGAAAGATGGGTTGAAGAAGATGATACATTGGCTGATTTTATAAGTCAATTACTTAGTCATTAAGCCTAACTTTTCAGCTAACAAGTTTGAATTGAATTAGTTTAGGTAATGATTACCAATTTGGCTATGGTTACCTTCTACTAATGGGCTTGACTTTTACCAATTTGGGCCTAGCTTTTGGGCCTCTCGGTTCGGGCCTTCCTATTGGGCTTTCGAGCTGAAATTTTTACTACAAATCAGGCCTTCAATTTTCTAAATATTTGGCCCACAAATTGGTCCAACAATTCATTCTAATGGACCTAAGAAATTCGGTCTACACTTGTTATACCTTAACGGGTTTTAAAATTTCCACTTTAGCCCATTACGTTTTTACCCGTTTAATTTAATCTGGATTTTGATGAAATAAATTTTCCTTACTTCGGGGGATGATTATCTTGTATTTTGCAAAAATATTTTTCCCCAAATATTTCCTCATGCTTAGGTTAACTTTTAACCATGGTTAGTCAACTATGGTAAAAGTCCACTTTTCTTAACTACAGATGACTTTTCTTGACCATTGACCACGTTGACTTTTTCTCAAAAAATCTGAAAGTGTCATATCTTATGGTTTACACTCTCCTCTTTACGTTTTGGCCATTTTCAGTAGGTAAATATATCTTAAATACCTTTAACTGCTAAAATGGTCTGTTTAGCCCTTTTTTAGCTTTTACTCTTGTTCTTTGTGTTCGGGACTAAATCAAACCGACTTTCTTTCATGAGCTCTCTATATTTACTCATTTTAAGTTCTTCTCTTCAGTCAGAATGATTCAGATCCACTTAGTTTAGCCACGTGGCTATTATAGCCCTTTTTCGACTTTTATGTAGCATATAAGTGTTAAAGCATTTCACTAACACTTAAATAAAGTAAATACTCTTCTTATGATTTAATTTACTTAATACAATGTCTGTACATATATAAATCATAAGGAACAAGCTACATAAAAATATGAGTCTTACAATCCTCCCCAACTAAGAAAATTTGATCCTCCAAATTAGAACAAAGTCAGTCATCAAACAGCTGGGGGTGCTTCTCTCCCATCAGACTCTCTAACTCCCAAATAGCTTCCTCTGAAGTGCGATGCTGCCAGAAAACCTTCACTAATCCGATAGTCTTTGATCTTAAGACTTTCTCCTTCCTATCCAGTATCTGAATCAGTCTCTCAACATATGACATGTCCTCTCTAAGCTCCAACGGCTCATAACTAATCACATGTGCCGGATCCGAGTGGTACTTCCGAAGCATCGAAATGTGGAAGATGTTATGTACACCTAATAAGTCTGGTGGCAATGCCAACCTATAGGCCTTATCTCCCACTCGATCAAGTATCTCAAAGGGTCTAATGTAATGAGGACTCAGCTTTCCTCTCTTTCCAAATCTCCCTATTCCTTTCGAAGGAGAAACTTTCAGAAACACTTATTCACCAACTCCAAACTCTAGTGGTCTTTGTCTCTTGTGAACGTAACTCTTCTATCTACTCTGAGCTGTCCTCAGTCACTCCACAATCAAACAAACATCCTTAGAGGGTTGTGTAATGTAACGACCCTTGACCCTTAAAAATCGAGGGAATTTTTTTTTTGAATTTAATTTACCCACTTATTCCCTTATTCACTTAGATTGTATTCCTGTGCAGTGTCAAAACACTTTTCCTATTTCTTTACTCGTAATTATAATTAATTTCCATACTTTAACTTATATGGCCGATGGAAAGTTCGACAGCATAACGGCTTATGTGTGAGCCTACCCACCTGCAATTCAGTTGTTTCCAACAATCCTAGATATCCATAACTACCAAGCATGCTTTCCAACAATCCTAGATATCTACAACTACCAAGCATACTTTCTCAATCCACTTTTACAACTCAATATATCGATATCGATTAATACCAATCATCTTACAACCTAATCCCAAGAATCATATTTTTTTTACATCATTTCCTTACAAATTACATCCCAACAAATTATTTCTATTATATGTGTCTGTGCATACAGATATGTCTGCTACAGGAATGTAAATGTATACCTTTCTGCGTGTATAAAAAGTAGCCTATGGTAGCTCTTCCCACGAGCCTACGTCATATACGCTGCAGGTAGCGTCTATAGATACACTGCAAATGATCTGAAGGTAGAGGGGTGAGCTTTTGGGGAAAAGCCCAGTAAGATAATATTCTTAAAGCAGTTCTGATATATAAAAGCATTTGAAATTGTTCATAGAACGAAACTTAATGCAAAACATAAACTTACATTTCATGCGTAATCGTCATAAAGCATGCGTGTCTTTAAAACAAATCACATACTTAACCGTTTTGCAACTTTTCATAAACCTTTCATGAACATTTCATAAATTATTTCGTAAATATTTCATGAATATTTCATAGTCATTTCGTAAACATTTCATGCATATTTCATAATCATTTCATAAACATTTCATGAATAATTCATAATCATTTCGTAAACATTTCATGAATATTTCGTAATCATGAAAACACATATTCATTCATCATAGTCGATTTTCATAATCAAATCGAGGAGACTAGGCTATAACTAAGTCATGCGATACGTGTCATTCTCCGTGGAGAGTCATCATACCTATGGCCATGGTAAGGGGGGCTGTGGAATGGATCAGGTTCGTACAGCAATAATAATTATAAACTTGGGTAGTATCTTCTTATTTCTTATCATATATTAGCACATAGCTAGGGCACGGGCATCTGTGCCACTCACCGTGCGGGGAACATTCATTCGTGCTGCGCGGGCAGGAGATACTACCAAAACATCATCGTAAACCACCAGTAGCATGACATCTTCCACACATGTTGTGTCAAGTGCTAAAGGGGCCAATGTACCGGCACCCCAAGTGGTGTAGCCGGAACACCAAAAGAAGTAACCATGCATGAAGCCTATAGTCTCAAAACAGAGTTTTCAAAATCTTTCTTGGGTTTTATAACCCATAAACTCATATCGAGTGATAAAATCGAATTCCTTGAAATCAAAAAACTCTTTCATAAAACAGAAAGACTGTGTGGCACTTTGTTCCCTAGGACTCAAGAGGTGGCCCCCACAATCCCCTTTCGAAAACAAATTTCTTTTCTTACATACTTTTGAAATTGTCAAAAGTTTCTTTAACGATATGGATAAAAAACATAAATAAATGTAAAACATCTATACGCTTCATACCTTAGGAAATTCATTTCACAATATGGAAAGTACTCGAAAAATATTTCGATAAATTAAAACATGCATCGTAAACAGTTTCACAAGTATGAAAGCATTGATAAATCACTTCAAATCATATGCTCTTTCATAAAATCATTTATCGGTGAAACGAAAATGCATTATCAAAACTAAGTTAAATAATACCCCTTACCTTGATTTACCGGGTATCTCGAATTCGGATGGTGACGCCTCCTAGTACCTCCTTTAATTCCTTCTACAATCACCTACATTGCAATTGTATACTTAGCACTCTATCCATGCGAATTGTCCGACTTGCGTTAAAATCGTAACCTATCGTTACTACTGCGTGTGTACGTATTATTGTATATCCTTAGGCCAACACACACGTTTATATATTTCTTCACTATTTATATATCTTGTACCTACAAGTATTAACATATACTTTATTATATACATCCACATGTATATACGCATAATTATATATATATATATATATATATATATATATATATACACTCCTATATGTATATATATATATATATACTTTATTGTTTTCATGTTTTCCTATCTCATATATATACATTCTTTGTATATACATATACTAGCACACATTCATCTTACGTACCCCCACATGTATATGCACCTAAATAAATAAATAAATAAATAAAAATATATATATTATCATTGTTCTCCATTTTTCCTTCTCACATATGCATACACATTTTGTACAAATACTAGCATATCCATTCATTATATATATATATATTTATATATATATATATATATATATATATATATATATATATATATATATATATATACGTACATGTATATGCTCAAATATATATATATATATATATTTACATAAATACATATATATATCTTATTACTTGTTCTCATTATTCATCATCACATATATATATATATATATACATATATATATTTGTCTATTTCACATCTCTCCCATTCTTATTTTTATTTCACCTCTAATTTAACTTACCTTATCATACTTATATACCATCACATAGGTATATACATGTAAAATTAAATATCCATATATACATATAGATTTTTTTTTTTTTTACTTCTTTTCCCTTCCTTTTCATTTCACACACCTTAATACACATCAAGCCTATATCTCAAGCATGTATACATATATATTCATACATGTATATATGTACATTAAATTTACCTTTTCTTCCTTATTTTTGTCTCTTCCAATCTACACTAACATGCTTATGTATACTACCACATTTATATATTTGTCTATAAGAAATTACATAAATATCTTACCTTTTTTTTTTCTTTTCTTTCCTCCTTTTCTTTTCTCCTCTCTCTCTCTCGGTCAGCCCTTCTTCTTCCTCTTCTTTCTTGATTTGCTTCAATCTCCAGCCCCTACCTCCTTCTTCCTATCTCCTACCCCTCGGTTTCACCCCTCTCCTTCAGTCTCCCTCTCTTTCTCCCTTGGTTAGCTGATGTTGTCTTCTTCACTGCCTCACGGTTTCTCCCTCAGCTCTCGGTTCCAGCCCCTTTCTTCAGCTCACAATTCCAGCTCCAAATTGGTCTCCTTCTCCCTCGGTTCTGCCTCTCTTTAATCCCGGTTCAGTTTCTTTTCTTCTCTTCCTCGGCCAGCAGCCCCTCTATTTTCTTTTCTTCCTTTCTTTCTTCCTCCCTCGGCTGGACAGCTTCCCTTTTCTTTCTTTCCTTTCCTTTTCTTCTTCCTCGGCAGGGTCGGCTTCCTCTTCTTTCCTGGTTTCCTTTTTCTCCCGGGCAGACCTCTCTTTCTTTCCTCCCTCTTTTCTTCTCCTTCCTCTTCTCCCCTTTTTCTTCTTTTTTCGGTTCCCACCCAGCTCTCTGTTTTGATTTCCTTTTCCAATTCCAAACAGTGGCGGACGGAATTGGCTTTTCTAAGCCAATTCCGTACATGCCATAATATATATTTATATATATATTATTTTAATATATATATTATATTTGTATATAGGTATTATTTATTTATATACATTGTATTGTTATTATTTTTTTTGTATGGCTCCCATTTCATTTTTTTCTTAATTGTCTTATGCTTAATTTGTTTATTTGTTGAATACTATATATTAAATTCTACACACTAAATAATATATATGCCATATATATTATTATTCTTTTATTTAAATGTCTAGTATATATGTATATATATATATACACACACATATTCACCTATGTGTATATCTACATATATACGTTTTCTTGTATAATTTATCCAAAGACATAATATCATGCCTTCCATGAAATTTTCCTTATTCCAAAAATGAGATAGTATCGGGATTCCATCATTCTTCATAAATTCTCGATACAAGTGTTTACATCGACAATTTCAACTAACAATTTTAAAATTTTTCAATCCCTCTGTACTTGCATTCGCCTTATCACTTCTTGTATCTTCGGGTTCCTGGTCCTTCACAGGCTTCTCGGTTCCTATAGTCCTCAAGTCCTACAACGAATATTCGCACTTCCATTAATATATATTATTTCCATTTTTATATAATCTAATTAAACGTAGGAAATTTGTGGGGTTTACATTCTCCCCACCTTAAAAGAAATTGGTCCTCCAAATTCATTCGGATCCATCTGTCTACGATCACCCAGATTGTATCAAGCCCCTTTCGGGTCCTTGGTAATCCCATTATGAAATCCATAGTAATGTGCACTCATTTCCAAGTAGGCACTGGGAAAAATCTTAAGTGACCCCACTGGTCTTTGGTGTTCGATCTCAATCTGTTGGCAAATTAAATACTTGGCCACAACTCAACTACATTTCTTTTCATGCCGACCAACCAATACACCTTTCGTAAATCATGGTACACCTTAGTGATTCCTGAGTGCATGGTGTACCGAGAACAATGAAACTCCTTTAAGATCCTTTGCCTTAGGGCATCATTATTTGAGACACCAAACTTATCACAATTTCTCATTTATCCTTAATGAGAACTTATTCTTAATTTATATCACTTGATCCAAATCACTTCACATACCAGAAATATTCGTTCCTTGCATACATCTCTTAATCCAATATGACTCGTATATTCAAGATTTATCTCATTTCAAAGTTTGCCTCATTTCGTACATCAATTATATTAGAACTTTTTCTTTATTCCAATTAAGTGTCGCATTCGAAACATAAGCATATAGGAATTTTAATCCTTAGATTCAATACGTAATCCATATTCCAAAGTTTCCATATATCTCAACTTTAAATTTTCATAATAGTTTGAATCTTTCTTATTAACATGTAACCTCTGTATGGGGAAATCCTACTTACACCCATTCTTAATACACTGTGACCCAAGATACTCCGAGTCTCCTTAAAATTTAACACTGGTACACTCCAAAGTGAATCACCTGATCTGATAATCTCCTCTTCATATAGTTCTTATAATCACTCTCTTAGCATTTCTAATCTAAGCAAGTCATTCAGTACAGTGGTTTGAGTAATTAATTCGATACCACCTGCTAAATCAATTCTAGAACTTCTCCTTTTAGTTTAGGGGTAACTTGATAAATCATTTGCTCATGTGTAAGAAAACTTTCCTTATTTACAGGGATGTTTCTATACCCCGAACACGCCCTATCTTTATCAATCATGTAAGCAGTGTGACCTTTAGAGTCTTATTTATACCGTTGGTTCCCTGATTCATTCTTCCAGTATAGTGACTGTGCTCTTTCATTATCACTATTTCTTTTGTAGATCTCTTTTCCGGCATTCTCTTTATCTTTACCTTTCTTAGTGACTTTAGAAGTATAGAATTCATATCATCATAATCGCGCCTTGCACTCTGTTTCCTCAAAGTAATTTTGAATGGAGTCATCTTAGCTTGACTAAATATCCCAATATCTCCTATGGGTTTCTGAACTTCCTTTATCTAACAGTTCTTGCAGCTCCTTTTTCAATTCCTAAAGATCCATAAAGTTCATTCGACAAGGAGACTTCGAGATTGACTGTGTCTCTAGTGCCAAACCTATAGTGAATTTCAACTCTCTCTCCAGTGGTAGCCCCCGTAGTTCCTTAGGAAACATATCCAAAAACTTGCATACCACAGATATGTCCTGAATACTTGGACATTCTCGACTAGTGTCGGAGATGAACGCAATATAACTTTCACATCAACACGTTCATCAAAAACTTTCATCATAAGCAAAATCATAAAATTTATTCCTTAACTGCAAAACATACATTAAACTTACTAGGTAAGGAGAAGGTTACTGTCTTAGAGTAGCAGTCTAAACTTACACAGTTGGTGGTGTGAGACCCCATACATGTATATTTGTAACGTGTGTAATTAGATCAATTAATGTGAATGGACTTATAATGTAAAGCATAAGTGGTGTAAGTCCATGGATTCAATGTACATATGTTTAATATGAGTTGTATTGTACACACAAGTTTTATTGTGTATGAATATGAAGAAATGAGTTCTTGTAAGTGATGAATGTGATTGGAACTCGAAATGAGTAGTGTGGTAAATGGAAGGAAGTCGCATGAATATAAATGCTTCCATTTGGTTTTATATAGTATACCTTTGGACATACAATGAATGCACACAAGTTTCAATGTGCATAAGGTATGAATGGATGCCATTTTCAAGTTATAAAGGTGGATGGATGAGAAAATGGCCATGGCAGCAGATTAAGGATGTGTTAGTGTGAGTTGCAGCAAGAAAACTGTAAAAAATCTGGAAAGTATGGAGGCCAGATCGATCTCATAGGATGAGAGATTGATCTGGAAGAGCCAGAATGCTCTTATTTGGGCAATGGAATAGAGCAGATCGATCTCCAATGGGGCCAGATCGATCTCCTAAGCATTCTGTAATGAAAAGATCGATCCTCAAGCATACAGATCGATCTCCTTAGCTCTCTGTTTGGGAGCAGATCGATCTCATGCTTCGACAGATCGATCTCATGCTTAAAATGCCATGAAAATGAGAGATTTAAGGGGACCAGATCGATCTCCTCTTGGACCAGATCTATAAAAGGAGTGCTAAAAATCTGAAAATTTCAAGAAAAACACCAATCTTCCATTTCTAACCCAAAAACATAACTTTCTCTCTCTAAAATCAGTCATTTCCAGTAAGAATTGAGGGGAGACCATTAGACACTAAGTTGTTCATCTTGAGGAAGAGAACAACATAGTTGGAACCCAAAATCTCATTGTTGGTATTGAAGGAGCTAAGGGCATTGACATTTGGAGCAAGATGAGAAATTAGATTTGGTAAGTTTCTAATACTCCAATCCAAGTACATTGTTTATTTAAGTGATTTTGGAGTTGGGTTGGATGTGTATTGATGCATAAATTATCTAGGGATGTGGTAGAATTGGTGTGACCTAGAAAACCTAGAATGGGTATAATGTGAGAAGATATGGGATAAATGAGTTTATGATTTATGGGCATGCTAAAGTTGTTATTGAGGTAATGTGTATGATTTTAGATGGTTAAATGGAAATACATTGTGGGTTTAAGTGAAATTATGAAAATGAGTATGTAAATGCTTGATAAATGCCATAGTGAGGGAATTCATGAAATATGAACACTATGAGCTTAATGTCGATTTCATATTGATTTGGAATGAATTAATAGGCCTAAAAGAATCCATAGACTCGAAAAATGAGTAGAGTAATGAAACGAGGCCTTAAGAGCGTCACTAGAAACTATAGGTCGAATTGATTATAGTGAACGCACGATGTCATATTTTATGGATCGAATATAATGCGGAATACGATTTTGTGCAGTCCCGAAGAGTCTGTTGGAAACGAATCGAGTGGTACGAGTAGCAGCTTTAAGGAAGCGAAATCACGCGTCGCGATTCTAGGTAAGAGAATTTTGTAGGTATATAGAGGTAACTGCTCGTATTTTGTGGGTATATAGGGCTTTGGAAATGTGCATGGATTTATAAAAATGTATTTTGACAATGTATGGATGTGACTATGAATAATTGTATGAGATTTGGTGGTTGAAATGGTATTGTAAAGAAAAGGGATAGTAAGGCTAATAATTACATAAATCAAGTGTTTTGAATGCTTTCACAAAGCATGTGTTCGGTTTTAAACGAATTGATAAATAGGTTGGCTATTATGGTTTGATGTTTGTGATAGCACATGGGAAGTGCCAAATATGTTTTGAGATTAGTTTTGAAAGCTTATGAGCCGCCTATCATGTTTATGTGAATTAAACCGTGCTGGAGCCTAGCTCGCACCGGGTATTGATGTTTTCATTTGTATGAAACGTGCTGGAGCTTAGCTCGCACCTTGATTTGGAAACTATGATGATGTTTATAAACCGTACTGAAGCTTCTGCTCATACGTGGCTTTTGAGTGGTTTGTCTTATGAGTATAACCGTACTAGAGCTATGCTCATGCGCGATCTCTTTATGATAGGATGCATGAGTCGTGCTAGAGCTTTGCTTGCACAAGTTTGCACATGGAGATATGTATAAGGTTGTGAAAGTTGGTAAGATCCTTAAGCCCTACATCCTTAAGCTAACATCCTTAAGCCCGAGGAGGCAGGGAGGCTCTGTTCGGTGAGAAGGCTCTCTTACGGTAAGATCCTTAAGCCCTACATCCTTAAGCTAACATCCTTAAGCCCAAAGAGGTGGGGAGGCTCTGTTAGGCGGGGAGGCTCTGTTCGATGGGGAGGCTCTCTTACGGAAGGATCCTTAAGCCAACATCCTTAAGCCCTGGAGGGGCGGGGAGGCTCTGTTCGGCAGGGAGGCTCTCCTTCACGGATATGGAAAACTCTTGGTATGGGGTAGGTAAGACCTAGGAATGGCACCCCCAATTACGATATGAGTCCGCGGAGTACGCTGTATCGTGTATATCACATGGAGTACGATGTACCGCGTGATGGTTATGTGATAAGGAAGTCTGGCGAGGGATAATCCATCTTTGTGCTAGCACAATACCCCGCACACCTGGATGCGTGTGGTCTGGGATGATTATGATGTAGTTGGTCCACATAGGCACTTTTGATATGGTGACCTGGTTTTTATACACATGTGTGAATTGTGAAATGAAAATGTGGCTGTGATTGTGAATTGATTATATGGGATTGTATGTGTTTGAGAAAGAGTTTTATGATGTGGGTTTAAAAAGGAGGTTTCTTAATGAATTACCCTATTTATGAGTTTAAATGAGATTGAGCATGATATGATTTATACATGATGTTTTTACCATGTTTTATATGCCAATGTACATGATTTTAATACATGATATATATGTATACTCATATGGCATAGTTTTACTTCCTCATGCTCCTACTATGAACAATTTATGCATAACACTATCAGCATGTAGATAGAGTAGTTATCTACCATGCTTGCATTATTGCCTTACTGAGCATGTGGTTGCTCATCCCTCTCTATTTTCCCCCTCTTACAGAGCATGCATAGTAGCCCAGTGAGGATTGTGGCATTGTGTTTTTGGACCTCCGCTGTTTCCATCGACGAGAGGTATATACACAGTGATTTCTTTTTGTATCTAAACAATGTAAAAGCACAGTAGTCAATTGAAATGTAATTATGGGGGATGTAGATGTCAGTAAAACATGTTTTTGTATAAGTACACGATTAAATGCGAGTGTATGACATCGTTTTATTAAACTGAGAATGAATGAGATGTGATGTTTATTATTGACTCACAGCCCAACAGTGTGGTGGTAAGTTAGTTCACGATCGGGTAAGGAAAGAAATTTGTGAAAAACTTTTTAGTGATTTTCGGTTAAAGAGAAGGGAATTGGGTCGTGACAGGTGGCTAGCCAATCCATACCCCAAAATTACATCAAAGCCATACATGCTCAACAAAATTAGATCTGCTAATATGACCCTATCTCCTACCTTGATTTCACAATTCCTACATACCACATCGAGCCTAGGTAAAGATCCTTCCATGAGTGACAGGCTTCTTGCCTTTCTCTGCCGTTGTAGCCTGTCTCTGTGGGACTTGTCTCTGGGGAGCTTGCCTCTCAGGTTGTCGTGGTGGCTCTAGGGGCTGTGGAAACTTATTCAGTGGGCAATCCTTAATCATGTGCCCCTTCTGTCCACACTTAAAGCAGCTCCTTGTAGCCTTGTAACAAATACCTTCATGGGGTTTACCGCACTTCTTACATAACTTCCCATGTTGTTGTGGACCTCTGGTAGTCTGTGGAGCAGGTACAGGAACTGTGGGCCTATCAATCCTAGCCTGAGACTCATCTGTCCTCTATCTCTTAGGTTGGCCCCTCTGAAAGTCCTGTCTCACAGACTCCATTCGCTTACTCTTATCCTTGTTCTTTCTCTTAAATGTTGGAGGCTTCATTTTCGGGAAATTCCTTATTCTACCGATATCCCTCTCCTCTCTCCGGGCCTGTACAAGAGGCTGAGGCGCCATAGGTACTAGAGGAACTTGTAGAGGAAGAGGTGGTGGTGCTTGTGGAGGAATCGACACCGGAGTAAGAAATGGTGTCGTGCCAATTGAATCGGAAACGTTTGCCCATAGATGTTGGGCAATCATGGCAGCTATCGACTCCAAACCTCGCTCGAGGCGATGCTCCAACCGCTGCTCGAACTGAGCCATACATGTATTGAGGCCCTCTAACTGCGATGGAGGAGGTGGAGGTGGCTGAGCCTGCCTCCGAAGACGTCCACGTCTTCCACTCATCATGCAAGTGATCTAATACTTGCGTGTAATTCCAAAGATCAAGTCTTACATTCATTAGGTATACAATACCTACTACTAGACGAGCACAGACATTGAGATTTAATTTAATCCTTATTTTCGACACTAACAGTACTAGACAACCTTCGCTCTGATGCCACTTAAACTGTAACGACCCTTGACCCTTAAAAATCAGGAAAAATTTTTTTTTGAATTTAATTTACCCACTTATTCCCTTATTCACTTAGGTTGTATTCCTGTGCAGTGTCAAAACACTTTTCCTATTTCTTTACTCGTAATTATAATTAATTTCCATACTTTAACTTATATGGCCGATGGAAATTTCGGTAGCATAACGGCTTATGTATGAGCCTACCCACCTGCAATTCAGTTGTTTCCAACAATCCTAGATATCCACAACTACCAAGCATGCTTTCCAACAATCCTAGATATCTACAACTACCAAGCATACTTTCTCAATCCACTTTTACAACTCAATATATTGATATCGATTAATACCTATCATCCTACAACCTAATCCCAAGAATCATATTTTTTTTTACATCATTTCCTTACAAATTACATCCCGACAAATTATTTCTATTATATGTGTCTGTGCGTACAGATATGTCTGGTACAGAAATGTAAATTTATACCTTTCTGCATGTACAAAAAGTAGCCTATGGTAGCTCTTCCCACGAGCCTACGTCGTATACGCGGCAGGTAGCATCTATAGATACACTGCAAATGATCTAAAGGTAGAGGGGTGAGCTTTTGGGAAAAAGCCCAATAAGATAATATTCTTAAAGCAGTTCTGATATATAAAAGCATTTGAAATTGTTCAAAGAACGAAACTTAATGCAATTCATAAACTTCCATTTCATGTGTAATCGTCATAAAGCATGCGTGTCTTTAAAACAAATCACATACTTAACCGTTTTGCAACTTTTCATAAACCTTTCATGAACATTTCATAAATCATTTCGTAAACATTTCATGAATATTTCATAGTCATTTCGTAAACATTTCATGCATATTTCATAATCATTTTATAAACATTTCATGAATAATTCATAATCATTTCGTAAACATTTCATGAATATTTCGTAATCATGAAAACACATATTCATTCATCATAGTCGATTTTCATAATCAAATCGAGGAGACTAGGCTATAACTAAGTCATGCGATACGTGTCATTCTTCGTGGACAGTCATCATACCTATGGCCATGGTAAGGGGGGCTGTAGAATGGATCAAGTTCGTACAGCAATAATAATTATAAACTTGGGTAGTATCTTCTTATTTCTTATCCACATAGTTAGGGCACGGGCACCTGTGGCACTCACCGTGCGGGGAACATTCATCTGTGTTGCGTGGGCAGGAGATACTACCAAAACATCATCGTAAACCACCAGTAGCATGACATCTTTCACACATGTTGAGTCAAGTGTTAAAAGGGCCAACGTACTGGCACCCCAAGTAGTGTAGCCGGAACACCACAAGAAGTAACCATGCATGAAGCCTATAGTCTCAAAACAGAGTTTTCAAAATCTTACTTGGGTTTTATAACCCATAAACTCATATCGAGTGATAAAATCGAATTCCTTGAAATCAGAAAACTCTTTCATAAAATAGAAAGACTGTATGGCACTTTGTTCCCGTAAGACTCAAGAGGTGGCCCCCATAATCCCCTTTCGAAAACAAATTTCTTTTCTTACATACTTTTGAAATTGTCAAAAGTTTCTTTAACGATATGGATATAAAAACATAAATAAATGTAAAACATCCATACGCTTCATACCTTAGGAAATTCATTTCACAACATGGAAAGTACTCGAAAAATATTTCGATAAATTAAAATATGCATCGTAAACAGTTTCACAAGTATGAAAGCATTGATAAATCACTTCAAATCATATGCTCTTTCATAAAATCATTTATCAATGAGAATGCATTATCAAAATTGAGTTAAATAATACCCCTTACCTCGATTTATCGGGTATCTCAAATTCGGATGGTGACGTCTCCTAGTACCTCCTTTAATTCCTTCTACAATCACCTATATCGCAATTGTATACTTAGCACTCTATTCATGCGAATTGTCTGACTTGCGTTAAAATCGTAACCTATCGTTACTACTGCGTGTGTATGTATTATTGTATATCCTTAGGCCAACACGCACGTTTATATATTTCTTCACTATTTATATATCTTGTACCTACAAGTATTAACATATACCTTTATTATATACATTCACATGTATATATGCATAATTATATATATATATATATATATATATATATATATATATATATATATATATACACTCCTATATGTATATATATATATATATATATATACTTTTATTGTTTTCATGTTTTCCTATCTCATATATATACATTCTTTGTTTATACATATACTAGCGCACATTCATCTTACGTACCCCCACATGTATATGCACCTAAATAAATAAATATATATATATATATATTATCATTGTTTTCCATTTTTCCTTCTCACATATGCTTACACATTTTGTACAAATACTATTATATCCATTCATTATATATATACCTACATGTATATACCCAAATATATTTATATATATATATTCACATAAATACATATATATATATAAATATCTTATTACTTGTTCTCATTATTCATCATCACATATATATATATATATACATATATATATATTTGTCTATTTCACATCTCTCCCATTCTTATTTTTATTTCACCTCTAATTTAACTTACCTTATCATACTTATATACCATCACATATGTATATACATCTAAAATTAAATATCCATAAATACATATAGATTTTTTTTTTTTTTACTTCTTTTCCCTTCCTTTTCATTTCACACACCTTAATACACACAAAGCCTATATCTCAAGCATGTATACATATATATTCATACATGTATATATGTACATTAAATTTACCTTTTTCTCCCTTTTTTTTGTCTCTTCCAATCTACACTAACATGCTTATGTATACTACCACATTTATATATTTGTCTATAAGAAATTACATAAATATCTTACCCCCTTTTTTTTTCTTTTCTTCTTTTCTTTTCTCCTCTCTCTCTCTCGGTCAGCCCTTCTTCTTCCTCTTCTTTCTTGATTTGCTTCAATCTCCAGCCCCTGCCTCCTTCTTCCTATCTCCTGCCCCTCGGTTTCACCCCCTCCTTCGGTCTCCCTCTCTTTCTCCCTCGGTTAGCTGCTGTTGTCTTCTTCACTACCTCACGGTTTCTCCCTCAGCTCTCGGTTCTAGCCTCTTTCTTCAGCTCACCATTCTAGCTCCAAATTGGTCTCCTTCTCCCTCGGTTTTGCCTCTCTTCAATCCCGGTTTTGTTTCTTTTCTTCTCTTCCTCGACCAGCAGCCCCTCTATTTTCTTTTCTTCCTTTCTTTCTTCCTCCCTCGGCTAGACAGCTTCCCTTTTCTTTCTTTCCTTTCCTTTTCTTCTTCCTCGGTAGGGTCGGCTTCCTCTTCTTTCCTGGTTTCCTTTCTCTCATGGCCAGACCTCTCTTTCTTCCCTCCCTCTTCTCTTCTCCTTCCTCTTCTCCCCTTTTTCTTCTTCTTTCGGTTCTCGCCCAGCTCTCTATTTTGATTTCCTTTTCCAATTCTGAACAGTGGCAGACGAAATTGGCTTTTCTAAGCCAATTCCGTACATGCCATAATATATATATATATATATATTATTTGAATATATATATATATATTATATTTGTATATAGGTATTATTTGTTTATATACATTGTATTGTTATTATTATTTTTATATGGCTCCCATTTCATCATTTTTCAAAATTGTCTTATGCTTAATTTGTTTATTTGTTTAATACTATATATTAAATTCTACACACTAAATAATATATATATGCCATATATATTATTATTCTTTTATTTAAATGTCTAGTATATATGTATATATATATACATATTCACCTATGTGTATATCTACATATATACGTTTTCTTGTATAATTTATCCAAAGACATAATATCATGCCTTCCATGAAATTTTCCTTATTCCGAAAATAAGATAGTATTGGGATTCCATCATTCTTCATAAATTCTCGATACAAGTGTTTACATCGACAATTTTCAACTAACAATTTTAAAATTTTTCAATCCCTCCGTACTTGCATTCGCCTTATCACTTCTTGTATCTTCGGGTTCCCGATCCTTCACGGGCTTCTCGGTTGCTATAGTCCTCGAGTCCTACAACGAATATTCACACTTCAATAGGGGAACGATATCTACGACCATATAAAGCCTCATACAGTACCATCCCGATACTCGAATGATAACTGTTGTTGTAGGCGAATTCGGCTAGTGGCAAGTGATCATCCTAGGAGCCTCTAAAACCCATCACACATGCTCTCAACACATCCTCCAGAGTCTGTACAGTCCTCTCTGACTAACCATCTATCTGAGGACGGAAAGCGATGCTCAAACTCAACTGGGTTCCCATGGCTTCCTGAAAATGTTCCCAAAAGTGGAAAGTGAAGCGGGAATCCCTATCAGAGACTATGCTCATTGGAACACCATGTAACCTCACTACCTCGCGTACATATAGCTTTGCCAATGAACTCATAGTATCGGTAGCTCTCATAGCTAGGAAGTGGGCTGACTTCATCAGTTTATCCACGATCACCCATATCGCATCGTGATTCCTACGGGTCTTCGAAAAACCCATCACGAACTCCATAGTGATATGCTCTCATTTCCATGTCGTATAGGTAGAGGCTGCAATAACCTTGTAGGCTTCTGATGCTCTACGTTCACCTGCTGACATACGAGATATCTCACTACAAACTCTGCCACATCTTTCTTCATACCCGACCACCAGTACACCTTTTGGAGGTTCTGATACATCTTGTTAGTCCTCGGATGTAACGTGTACCTCAACAAATGGGCTTCCGCCAATATCAATCTCCTGAGCTCTGGGTCATCGGGAACACACAATCTACCCTCGAACCTCAATAATCCATCAAGACTCAACTCAAAATCAGTCACTGTGCCCTTTTGTATCTGACTAGTCATCTCGACATAATATGGATCAATCTACTGAGCCTGTCTGATCCTGTCCAATAGATTCGGCTCCAAGCGTAGACTAGCTATCACATAGTCTGTATCCATGTCAGAAGGCACAACACCCAAATTGAGGTTAGTAAACTGTTCCAATTGCTCGTGTTCTCTGACCATCATGTACAATACCATCCCTAGGCTCTTCCTACTCAAAGCATCAGCTACAACGTTAGCCTTACCCGGATGATAATGTATCTCATAATCATAGTCCTTCAGAAGCTCTAGTCATCTTCTCTATCTCATGTTCAACTCCTTTTGGGAGAACAAATACTTGAGGCTCTTGTGGTCAATGAATATCTGAAACTTCTCACCATACAAGTAGTGGCGCCATACCTTCAACGCAAACACTACTGTCGCTAACTCCAAATCATGGGTCGGATAGTTCTTCTCATGGTCCTTCAGTTGTCTAGATCCATAAGTAAATACCCTCCCATCCTGCATCAATACACAGCTCAATCCCTGATGCGAAGCATCGTATACACTGCAAATCCTCCTGAGCTGGTAGGGATAGTGAGAATCGGAGTGGTGGTCAATCAACACTTCAACTCCTGAAAACTCTTCTCACAATCCTCGTTCCACATGAACGATACACTCTTCCGAGTGAGACGTGTCAACGGAGTAGATAACTTTAAAAATCCCTCAATAAATCTTCGATAATATCCTGCTAGTCCCAGGAAACTTTTGATCTCGATAATTGTCCTCGGTTGTTCCCACTAAACTACAACCTCTATCTTGGATGTATCTGCTAATACACCATCCTTTGACACAACGTGTCCCAAAAATGATATTTTCGCCAACCAGAAGTCACACTTACTAAGTTTAGCGTATAAATCCTTCTCTCGAAGAGTCTGTAATACGATCCTCAGGTGCTGCTCATACTCCTCCTGAGACTTCGAATACACTAAAATGTCATCGATGACTATAACAAATTGATCCAAGTATGGCTTGAACACATCGTTCATCAAAGCCATAAAAGTCACGGGAGCATTCGTCAATCCGAAAGGCATGATCAAAAACTCATAATGGTCATATCGGGTCTGAAATGCTGTTTTGGGTACATCTCCACTCCGAACTCTCAGCTGATGATACCCAGACATCAGATCAATCTTAAAAAAGACCTGTGCTCCCTGAAACTGATCCAACAAGTCATTAATGTGTGGAAGGGGATACCTATTCTTGATGGTAGCCTTATTCAACAATCTGTAGTCAATACACAATCGGAGGCTTCCATCCTTCTTCTTCACAAACAAAATCGGAGCTCCCCAAGGTGAAACACTTGGTCTGATGAACCCCCTATCTAATAGCTCCTACAACTATCTCTTGAGCTCCTCTAGCTCAACTAAGGCCATGCGGTACGGTGGTTTCGATATAGGCTCAATACCAGGCACCAAATCTATATAGAACTCCATCTCTCTATCTGGTGGCAACCCTGGTAGGTCATCCGGAAAGACATCTGGGAACTCACTAACCACAGGAATATCTGCCAACTCCGGATATGCCTTATCCATATCAACCACGTATGCAATAAAACCTTCAACATTTTGATTTTCAATCAGCATAACATATTTTTATTTTAAATAGGAACTACTATTTTCATTTCCTTTCAACAAACTTTACAACATATTTTTCAGGGTTAGAAAACATAATTGTCTTAGCATAGCAATCTAACATAGCATGGTTTGCAAATAACCAATCCATTTCAAAAATTACATCAAAATCGCTCATACTTAGCAATATTAGATTGGTTGTCATGTCCTTTTCCCCTACTCTTAGCTTGCAATCATTAAATACATACTCTACAAGCTAACTGTTATTCACAAGCGTACTAATTAACATCATCGTACGTAAAGGTGTACGCTCTACATGTCTTGCTAATTTACATGTAAATAAAGGCAATACAAATGAATGTGTGGCACCAGGATCAAATAAAACATATGCTTCAATATCATAAATCAGGATGTTACCTCGTATCACATCCGATGAAGCATCAGTTGTGCCCTAGTCCAAAGCATGTACACACCCTCGACCAATCACTTACTTCCCCTTCTCATCTTCTGTCGCTCTCCTCATCGAAGCAGAAGTATCAACTGGAGCTCTCTCTAGCTCTCTGCCCTGCAGTGGGGTAGTCTCAACCATCTCTGGGTAAGCTCTAGCAATATGCCCTAGTTTCTCACATTGAAAACACACTTTATGAGTTATTGGACAAGGTCATGTCTACTGCATCTACTGCACTGCTCAGTAGTAGGCCTCTGTCCTCCTATGAGAATACCCTTCGCTGGAGCTATGGTCGGATAAGCAGGAGGTCTAGCAGGTCTCTCTTGTACCTCCTCAATCTATGGTCTCTTATCGAAAAGTCTCCTCCCTCCTCAATAACTGATACCTCTATCTCTAGTCAGCCTCTTCTATCTCTATCTTGGCTTCGACCAAACTTTTCGAACTCGAAAGCATTCCTCTCATAGTCCTGCTCGCATAGTTACGCCTTGCGCACTGCCTCCTCATATATGGCTATATCTAATGGGACCAATCTAGACCGTAGTACCAATCTCAGTCCATCAATAAATATGTGGACCTTTTTGGTCTCACTATACATGGTGTCGGGGACATACCTTCCCAGGGATAAGAATCTAGTCTCATACTCATGATAATTCTATTAAAATGGAATTATTTGTGCTTAATTTCTTAATTAATTATTTAAATCCCCAATTTATTTTATTAATTATCTCATTTATTTAATTAAAATTCTTTAATGTGCAGGTAAATTAAATCCAGATGAAACTCTATCGTTCTAGTAAAAAATTCGCTGAAAACGGGCTAAAGAAGACTAGACCACTTCCAATTTGCAGACCGAGTCACCAGTCATCTGGACATGTGGGATACCGGGTGTTAAGTATTTTATTCGCTCCGAAATGATAAGATTGACGGACACCGTACCAATCTTCTAGAAGACACACGTTAGGCCACATCGCACAGTCAACTGTACTAGAAGACGGGTGACGTGGAAATATCTACTCTGCAGCATATAAAATGAAGACAAGTGGCCAAACAATGCCAACTCATCTAGGATAAAAAAATTACCATTGTACCCCTAAGTTTGTGTATAAATAGAACATGATAGCAATTGAAAAAAGTAAGTAGTTAGGGTAGAATAGTTTTTATGGTAACTTTAGGATTTATTTTCCTTGTTTTTAAGCTTTTCCCGAATAGCTTTAGCCTCCATTTTGTTTTCCATAGTTACTGTTCATGTCAACTTTTAATGGATTTATTTTATGAAAAGCTTCATTGTTTGAATTTTTTTTAGCATTTCACGTAACTCCTATTTATCATGTTTTGCATTCTCGGTTTCACAAGTTTATTTTTGTCCATGTTTAAGTTTTTGACAATTTATTTTTCTGCAAAGTTCCATCTTCACGATTAGTTTACATTTCCCTTTTTTTCCTTTTCAAGCTCTCGGGTTTACATTTTCTGGGAAGAACCGAGAGACCTATTTGCCACATGAAGCATCATTTCATTACTACTTTCCAGTTCTTATCCTTTCTTACATTCAGTATTTCTTGTTACTCTCTACGTGGTATACTGCATGATGATCGAGCATGAAGCAAACGAGATTAGTTAAGGCTGAACCGAGAAGAATGTTAGATAGTGGCCACGAGATTTTTCATTTTCTTGTTTACTGCTCTTTTCATTTTATTTTGCTTTAAGATTAAGCTGCTAGTTTAAGACCGTTGTTGTAAGACCCGAATTTAATTAAAATACGAAATGAATGAGCATTCGTGAAGAGAAGTCGGGTTAAATTAATCCCGAACACGTGCAAGGGTAAAATGGTCAAAAGATCGAAAGCCGGTGTAAATTCGATAAGAAAATTTAATTAAAAATAATGGATTGAGAAATCTTGGTCAATAAAGGTGAAATAAATTTATTCTGGATTAAATTGATCAAGATATTAATTTATTGGAATTAATCGGGATTAATCGAAATTTTTAGTTCAGAAAAATAATCTCGAAAATAATCGAAAAATATACCGAAAAGTCATTCGGGACAATATCCCGAAAATACAGAGGAATTATACCCGAAAAAGGGTTAAAATGTAATTAATAAATTAAATTAAATTAAATAGATTAAATTTGGAATAAAATAATATAAGTTGTAGATATTTTGGATTTTTATAGAGTATTTTAATGAATAGTGTAATAATTAAAATAAATAATAATAATAAAAAAAATAAAAAAAAGTGAATCTGAAAACAAAAAAAAAAGAGAGAAGATTGGAATGTCGGGGACAGAGAAAGAGAAGCAGAAAAACGGAAAACGGAAGCCAACCCGAGGAGGAAGCCGACGAACCACCGACGGCCAGGGACCCCAGGCGAGGGCCGACGAAGGAAGCCCGACGCCAGGTGAGTCGTCTGCCACCGGTGACGCGCGCCAAGGACGCCGGAGAACGCCGAAAAACGGAGGAGAAGGCCGCGGGAAAGAAATGGTCACCGGCGGCGAACGGCGGCGATTCGGGCGGAACTAAGGCCCGATTCTGAAAGCCCAGGCGACGGTGGTTCTTTCTACACCAGCAGCAGCCGATGAAATGGCAGCAATCGTCGGCGACGACGAAGAGAAAGAAATGGGTTTCCGACGGCCGAGGGAGAAGAGTCGGACCGGCGGCATTCCGGCGACCTCGACCCAAACCAAGGGTAGATTCGTGCTGCGGACAACCTTGCGGAGCCACTGGTGGTGGAAGCCGGTGGAGAACCGACCGGCAAGGCCGTGAACCGGCCGAACCGGAGTGAACTGGCGGTCCGACCGGGCTGAATCGGACCGGTCTGAACCGGTTCAGCCAAGGAGAAAAAGGGGAAAAAGAGGAAAAATGAGAAAAAAGGGAAAAAGAAAAAGAGAAAAAAATTGGTGAAAATTTCAGTGATGCAATCGAGTTTCGGGTAAGTCGGTAAGTAGTCGAATTGACCGATTTAAATTTCGGAATATTTAATTTGATAAATAATCGACTGAAAGTTTACCCGAAAATATATTTAATTGTGTAGCTCGACGATTGGCATCAACCGAGAGCTCGAGATAGCCTCAATTTACGTACTAGCATGGAATCTCGGGTAAATGACCCTTATTTATGATAATTTACATCGTTATGCGTTATATGAATTTAAATTCCGCATAAATTGAATTAGATTTTTGGAAATTTTGATAAATTGTCGTAAATAATCAATTTAGTTATTCGAGAGTTAGAACGAGGCCCAATAAATGGTTGGTGGGCCCAATGAGCCCAATAGGCCTCGATAAAGAGAAAATTAAGTGAAAAACGGGCTTAAGGCCGATTAAGACCCATTAAGGTGCAATCGGGCCCAATAGGGGTAAATGGGCCCAATGATTTAAATAAAGCCCAGAAAATAGGAAATACAATTAAATTGTATAATATCTGACCTGAAGAATATTTATACGCAGTTCCGGAGGTTTGATTGGAAGCAGAGCGGACTGCGCGACGTGACATCAATGGAAAGGTCAGACTCGACAGGAAAATAAGGTAAGGGAATTCTACGGACTGCTAGAGGTAAACTTTACGAAATTTCAAGTTCATATGCAGTCTTTAAAAATTATCTGGAGGGTCTAGAGGTCGAATAATAAATTTAGTGCCCCGAATGGGCAAATTACCAAAATACCCTTGTTAAGGGTAAAATTTACAAATTTAGGAAAAATTTGGGAGGAGCAAGAACAAGAGGTTTCTGCTCGTTCTGGAGACATTTTAATGCATGCATGAGTAGGCTGGGTAACCTTGAAAGAAAATGCACAGCATTGCATACTTTCAATGATATAATTGTTTTGAAAAAACTGTTTTGAGGAAACAGAGCCGCCTACGTGTTTTTATTGACATGTGACGTGCTAGAGCTCAGCTCGCACGATATTTTGATTTGTGTGATGCATGCATTAGTGCTGGAGCGAGAGCTCGCACTAGAGTTTTACATGCATAGGTGCTGGAGTCCAACTCGCACCAGATTTTATATATATATATGATTTTCGTGACAGGGTGCTAGAGTCTAACTCGCACCATATTTTTATATGATTTTTGAGACAGAGTGCTAGAGCCTAGCTCGCACTAGTTTTACTTGATTTAATGAGAGTGCTGAGCATTGCTCGCACTGATTTTATGAGAACATGCGATGAGCCGTGCTTGGAGCATCGGGTAGACTGTGTGTCACCGATTAAATAGGCTCGCACGTGCGTTTTGAGACATGGCAATACGATTTAATGTTAAAACAACCTGATGAGCCCGATAGAGGGATAAGGGTTGGAGGTCCAGCTGATGAGCCCGAAAGAGGGATAAGCTGGGGGTCTACGGAGTACGATGTACCGTGCAAGTAGCATGGAGTACAATGTACCATGTGGTATCTTTGTGATACGTTGGTATCTTTGTGATACGTTGGCATCTTCGGATGCATGGGATCGGATAAGACCGACGAGATGGAGTGACCCACCTCCCGGGCAGTTTCCGATCAGGGTGAGACCCCGCACACTAGGATCCGTGTAGCAGAGGGGCTCACGAGGACACACATGGCCATAGTCCTAGTTATTTACCGATATACAGACGTTGCCTAGTCTCGCATGTTGATGATCTTGGCGATGATTGAAACTGGGTTTTAAACTAAATTTGCATGATGTTATTTCCATGCTTTTTAAACACATGTGTGATGTAAATCAATTTTTCATGGTTTTGTGTGAGTCAGGATCACCCGAAGGAGGGGTCGAGTCTTGACTTTATTGTGAAATTTTTAAATGAGAAAGATATGATTTTGAATATAATTGCATGTTGAATTTTCCGTGCAAATGTGTTTTACATAATATCATAACTCATATCATCCGTTTTAAAATGTGTGGAGAAAGGGTGGTTTATGCATGGCACCACGTTCATGTAGGTAGTATGGTTACCTACTTGTTCGTAGGATTACCTTACTGAGCTTGATGTGCTCACCCCTTTCATTTTCTCCCACAGATAATCTCTAGTAGACGTTGAGGCGACTCGGTACTGCATTCCGGATATCCGCTGCTACCCATCAACATAAGGTATATACACTTGTACATATTGTATCTACATAAGCATAGCACAGTAACATGTTTGTAAGTAACTTTAGGGGATGTATAAATAATGTAAACAATTATAAATGACTGGAGAAGAAATAAGTTAGATGGTAATTGAATGGTGGGACTGGCATTGACGCACAGCCCAATTATTAGTGGAGTGTGGTCACGATTCGAGGACAGGTAAGAATTTAGGTAAATAAACAAAACGCGAAAAATTAACTCTGATTTTTGGGTAGTTTGGGTCGTGACAGATATAAAGGTGGTATCAGAGTGCAATTGGTCTGATGTGTGTCAGTGTCAGTAATTGGGAAATTACATCCCCGTGTTACTGTGCTTGGTTAGATACAATAGTGTATATCGAGATGGGTTTTGACTAAGAAATGGTTGAGAATGCAGGAATGCCTAATATGAGTCGCGTTAGATGAGATAGTGCACGAGGCAGAGGTCGTAGAGGTAGACCTGAGTCTGCTAAGTCGTGCTGAGTTGACCTGTGAGAATCAGGATGAAATTGAAATGAAGGCTAATGTTGAGCATGCCCCACTGAGTCCGACAGAGAGATCGGACAGTATTGAGACACGCTTCGCGAGGTTGGAGCAGAGTGTGGAGATTATTTTGAGGAGCTAATTGCTCAGATTATGAATAGGATTTAAGGGCGAGACGGAGCATTGGTGGAAACCCGCTCGACCCATCTTAAGTGTTAAACATCCAGAGCTAAGATGAGAAATGTTTATGGATGTATTCCGGTGATAGAATATCCCGGACACTGTTTAAAGGGAATGATAGATAAAATCCTTACTCTGACCCAGAGAAATTGATTTATTGATGAGTATGATTTATGAGTATGAAACTCGGTTATATTATTGGGCAGATATTACCTCGACACTATGAACAAGTGACAGTCGAGATGTCTAAAAGTTTATGGAAGGGCTCAGATTGTCAATTAGAGTCCAATTGGCCCCGTGAGATATTACCTATACCGAGGCAGTGCGCAGATTTACAGTTGGGTAAATAAGAACATGAATTGCACGCCTCTGAGATGGGGAAAGGTAGTGAGGGCTGAAATAGAGACAGAAAAGAGAATCGAGAAATGATAGAGATGTTAAAATGGAAATATGGTAATTGGTAAAAGATTTAATTTGATGAGTCATGGAGTAAGATAATTGGTAAGGCCCCAGTGCATCCAATTTTGGCACTCTTGAGGGGCATTGTGATTGGAGGACCCCGACCTGCTACGAAGCAGTGTAGCAGTGTAAGCACTGTAAGCAGTGTGAGATGTGTGGTGGATACCACGGAAGGAGGGTTTATACCTACACTGTATTGATGAAAATGGCCGTTAAGTGTGGTAAGACGGACCATTGATTTTGATTGTACAGAGTTGGGCGAGATCGCCCCACAGAAAAGTAAAGAGACAGAGAAAAACTTCGTTGGTATAGCTGCAATGAAAAGGGAGGCTATAGCCAAAAAGAAAAAAGGAAAGTAGGCTGTTGGACGAAGGCGAGAGGATGTCTTGGACCAGGACACTATTGATGTTTCATGGATGTGGTGTAAGATACCACACTTGTTATGAATAATGAAGTACATATGTTCATTGATCCTGGTGCCACACATTTATTCATACCGCCTTCATTCGCATGTAAGTGAGTAAAAGACATGAATGCCTACATCATTGGGCACAATACTGATAAATGAGTACCCCAATAGAGGAGGATTAATTAACGGAATATGGATATAGAGATTTTAAGTTGAAAACAAGAGTGAAAACATCACTGAAAAGTATACTGTAAGTGTTGACAAGTGATAAAAAGGGGTGCAGCAGTTGAAATTAAAGGAGTAAAGGATTGTACTTACGGAATCAATAATGACAGAGTTTCGTTAAAATTGATACACTAAGGAGATAATCTTCGAGATATGCTTGATTCTGAATACAAAATGTATTAGAGTAAGAGGCGTATGCTAGGTAAGAACATCCTTATGATATGAAGTCATTAGGATTAAAGCAATTAGTAGCGAATATAAATTGTGACCACATGGACTGGTATATAAAGTAAATGTGGTTAAGTCTGAAGGTAATAAAGGTATTTCAAAATACCTCCCCACCTGAAGACTTGACAGCGTCTAAAAGTATGTATATATAACCTATAACGTGAAATCGATCGTCGTAATAAATACCTTTAGCATTAGGATACCTTTACTAAGATGATAAGAATGTTAAAATTCGACAAATCATAAAGGTTAACATAGTAAAATTTAATAAGAGCCGTTAAGATAAGAAAAGAAAATGACGCAGGTTAGTACCTGAAAACGTAAGTGATTTTGAAGGATCTTATACGCTTATGCGTAAATAAGTCAAGGATATATATGACTGAAATAAGTAGTGGAGCTCGACTACGATGAAGTTATTTAAACTTGACCTGGACCGATTTGTAATCATCATTATTGATGATATGTTGGGTGTAGTTAAAGTCTAGGGCAAATTGTAAGCAATAATTGAAAATGGCTTTTACAAATGGGTTGTTGCGAGTTCTCAATATGGTCTACTTGGTTGACACGTTTAACTAAGAAAACGTGGTATTTGAATGAGATGATAAATAAGATCATAGATGTGACATGAAATTCAGTGTAGTGAAGTATGAACTGACCACCGTGATTAATTTCACCATACCCAACAGCTCAAGAGGTTCTCAGTGAGTATGATACCTCAAAATAATGAAGGAGCTCTGTATTGATGTATAATGGGAAGATAGTCAATTATGGAGTCAGACAACTCCTTAATCATGAAATAAACTATCTGACTCATGATTTTAAGTTGGCAACAGTAGTGTTTGTACCGAGGATATGGTACTATTATGTACACGATGAGGAATTGTGGATATGCACTGATCATAAAAGTCCCAAGTATCTGTTTTCACAGAAAGAGACAAATATGAGAATACATAGTGGGTTAGAGCTTCTGAGAGATTTTGATTGTGAAAATTGTACCACCCAGGAAAGGCTAATGTAATGGTTGATGCCTTGAGCAGAAAGAGCCTCGGGATGGTATTGCATATTATGGTCAGGGAGCGTGAGCTGCTAGAGCAGTTGTGAGCCTCAATATTGATGTGACCCCTTCTGATGATAATAGTGATTATGTGACAGCTAGCCTGAGATTAGAACCGGATGAGAGTGCCCGGATTGAACAGGCTTAGCGTGATGATCGGCATGGTGTCGATAGTGTGGGTCAGATTCAGAAGGAGACAGTGACAGAAGTTCACAGTGAGTGATGATGAGTTACTGAGGATTCCGAGACAGTATGAGTGCTCCCCAGGACCACAGTTGATGGGATAGTAATATTGTTAGAAGCTCACTCTTTGGGATATATAGTGCATATGGAAAGTAAAGAATATATATCGAAATCTCGAAAAGGGTATTGGTGGTCAGATGTGAAAAGAGACATGATAGAGATTGTGGAAAAGTGCCTAGTATGTCAGCAGAATAAGGTAGAGTATTAAAAGTCTGCAGGGTTATTGCAGCCTCTACCTATATCGACACGGCACGGAAATGGGAGCAAGTCTCCATGAATGTCGTGATAGGTTACAGAGAACCCAGGTGAATTACGAGGCTATTTAGATGATAGTTGATAGAGTGACTAAGTCTACCCACCTTCTGGTTATGAAATCTCCAAATACTCACTCGTATATGAGGATTTATGTATAAGGAAGATTGTGGAACATTATGTAGCGTTCCAGTGAGCATTATATTATATAGGGATTCCCACTTCACTTTCTACTTCAGAGGATATTTTCAGGAAGCTATGGGAACCCGACTGAGTATTAGCACAGCTTCCCATCCTCAGACAGATGGTCAGTCGAAGAGGACTGTACAGGTTCTGGAGGATACGATGAAAGCGTGTGCTATTGATTTTATAAGCTCCTGGAATGATCAGTTATAACAAATCGAATTCGTCAATAGTGACAGTTGCCACTTGAGTATCGGGATAACAAGATATGAGGCAGTGTATGGCTGTAGGGGTTGTTCCCCAAATTGGATAAGAAAAAGTGGTTGACAGATAGAATTATTTTCGACTTTGGATAATAAGTCTCTGAGGATGTTTTGTTAAGGATGAGAGATTAAGAACACCTCAGAGCAGATAGAAAAGTAATGAAATTCACCGAGGGTGAATTAGTATGGTTGAAATGTTTCTTGTCCTAAGCGAATAAGGACATAGCGAACTTTTGGAAGAAGGTAAATTGAGTTTCGCTGGATTGAATCTTTTGAGAGATTGGTCAAGTGGACGATAAGACCTGTAGGTTGGCATGATCACTTAAATAAACAGGCATCCACAATGTGTCCCATCTTTTGATGCTTCAGAAATACTATCCAGATCCAGCATAGGTGATAGGATATGAGATCCAACAGTTCAGCTTAATGCAAATATAAGTATATTGAAAGTTGATACGGGCATTAAACAGGAAAGAGAAAGTATTGAGATTTAAGATGATCTCCCTAATTAAAGTCCTTTAGTAGTAATACACTCCGGAGAATGTCACATAAGAATTTAAGAGTATGATACGATCGATGTACCCAGAGTAGTCTATAGACTCATATGAATTGGTTCTAATTTGGAGGACCAAATTCCTTAAGTGGGGGAGATTTGTAAGACCCGAATTTAATTAAAATACGAAATGAATGAGCATTCGTGAAGAGAAGTCGGGTTAAATTAATCCCGAACACGTGCAAGGGCAAAATGGTCAAAAGATCAAAAATCGGTGTAAATTCGATAAGAAAATTTAATTAAAAATAATGGATTGAGAAATCTTGGTCAATAAAGGTGAAATAAATTTATTCTGGATTAAATTGATCAAGATATTAATTTATTGGAATTAATCGGGATTAATCGAAATTTTTAGTTCAGAAAAATAATCCCGAAAATAATCGAAAAATATGTCGAAAAGTCATTCGAGATAATATCCCGAAAATACGGAGGAATTATACCCGAAAAAGGGTTAAAATGTAATTAATAAATTAAATTAAATTAAATAGATTAAATTTGGAATAAAATAATATAAGTTGTAGATATTTTGGATTTTTATAGAGTATTTTAATGAATAGTGTAATAATTAAAATAAATAATAAAATAAAATAAAATAAAATAAAAAAGTGAATCTGAAAACAAAAAAAAAAAAGAGAAGATTGGAATGTCGGGGACAGAGAAAGAGAAGCAGAAAAACGAAAAACGGAAGCCAACCCGAGGAGGAAGCAGACGAACCACCGGCGGCCAGGGACCCCAGGCGAGGGCCGACGAAGGAAGCCTGACGCCAGGTGAGTCGTCTACCACCGGTGACGCGCGCCAAGGACGCCGGAGAACGCCGAAAAACGGAGGAGAAGGCCGCGGGAAAGAAATGGTCACCGGAGGCGAACGGCGGCGATTCGGGCGGAACTAAGGCCCGATTCTGAAAGCCCAGGCGACGGTGGTTCTTTCTGCACCAGTAGCAGCCGATGAAATGGCGAGAATCGCCGGCGACAACGAAGAGAAAGAAATGGGTTTCCGACGGCCAAGGGAGAAGAGCCGGACCGGCGGCGTTCCAGTGACCTCGACCCAAACCAAGGGTAGATTCGTGCTGCGGACAACCTTGCGGAGCCACTGGCGATGGAAGCCGGCGGAGAACCAGCCGGCAAGGTGGTGAACCGGCCAAACCGGAGTGAACCGGCTGTCCGACCGGGCTGAACCGGACCGGTCTGAACCGGTTCAGCCAAGGAGAAAAAGGGGAAAAAGAGGAAAAAGGAGAAAAAAGGGAAAAAGAAAAAGAGAAAAAAATTGGGGAAAATTTCAGTGATGCAATCGAGCTTCGGGTAAGTCGGTAAGCGGTCGAATTGTCTGATTTAAATTTCAGAATATTTAATTTGATAAATAATCGACTGAAAGTTTACCCGAAAATATATTTAATTGTGTAGCTCGACGATTGGCATCAACCGAGAGCTCAAGACAGCCTCGATTTACGTACTAGCATGGAATCTCGGGTAAATGACCCTTATTTATGACAATTTACATCGTTATGCGTGATATGAATTTAAATTCCGCATAAATTGAATTAGATTTTTGGAAATTTAGATAAATTGTCGTAAATAATCAATTTAGTTATTCGAGAGTTAGAACGAGGCCCAATAAATGGTTGGTGGGCCCAACGAGCCCAATAGACCTCGATAAAGTGAAAATTAAGTGGAAAACGGGCTTAAGGCAGATTAAGGCCCATTAAGGTGCAATCGGGCCCAATAGGGGTAAATGGGCCCAATGATTTAAATTAAGCCCAGAAAATAGGAAATACAATTAAATTGTATAATATCTGACCTGAGGAATATTTATACGCAGTTCCAGAGGTTTGATTGGAAGCAGAGCGGACTGCGCGACGTGACATCAATGGAAAGGTCAGACTCGACAGGAAAATAAGGTAAGGGAATTCTACGGACTGCTAGAGGTAAACTTTACGAAATTTCAAGTTCATATGCAGTCTTTAAAAATTATCTGAAGGGTCTAGAGGTCAAATAATAAATTTAGTGCCCCGAATGGGCAAATTACCAAAATACCCTTGTTAAGAGTAAAATTTACAAATTTAAGAAAAATTTGGGACGAGCAAGAACAAGAGGTTTCTGCTCGTTCTGGAGGCATTTTAATGCATGCATGAGTAGGCTGGCTAACCTTGAAAGAAAATGCACAGCATTGCATACTTTCAACGATATAATTGTTTTGAAAAAATTGTTTTGAGGAAACAGAGCCGCCTACGTGTTTTTATTGACATGTGACGTGCTAGAGCTCAGCTCGCATGATATGTTGATTTCCGTGATGCATGCATTAGTGCTGGAGCGAGAGCTCGCACTAGAGTTTTACATGCATAGGTGCTGGAGTCCAACTCGCACCAGATTTTTTATATATATATATGATTTTCGTGACAGGGTGCTAGAGTCTAACTCGCACCATATTTTTATATGATTTTTGAGACAGAGTGCTAGAGCCTAGCTCGCACTAGTTTTACTTGATTTAATGAGAGTGCTGAGCATTGCTCGCACTGATTTTATGAGAACATGCGATGAGCCGTGCTTGGAGCATCGGGTAGACTGTGTGTCACCGATTAAATAGACTCGCACGTGCGTTTTGAGACATGGCAATACGGTTTAATGTTAAAACAACCTGATGAGCCCGATAGAGGGATAAGGGTTGGAGGTCCAGCTGATGAGCCCGAAAGAGGGATAAGGCTGGGGGTCCACGGAGTACGATGTACCGTGCAAGTAGCATGGAGTACGATGTATCGTGTGGTATCTTTGTGATACGTTGGTATCTTTGTAATACGTTGGCATCTTCGGATGCATGGGATCGGATAAGACCGACGAGATGGAGTGACCCACCTCCCGGGCGGTTCCCGATCAGGGTGAGACCTCGCACACTAGGATCCGTGTAGCAGAGGGGCTCACGAGGACACATATGGCCATAGTCCTGGTTATTTGCCGATATACAGACGTTGCCTAGTCTCGCATGTTGATGATCTTGACGATGATTGAAACTGGGTTTTAAACTAAATTTGCATGATGCTATTTCCATGCTTTTTAAACCCATGTGTGATGTAAATCGATTTTTCATGGTTTTGTGTGAGTCAGGATCACCCGAAGGAGGGGTCGAGTCCTGACTTTATTGTGAATTTTTAAATGAGAAAGATATGATTTTGAATATAATTGCATGTTGAATTTTCCGTGCAAATGTGTTTTACATAACATCATAACTCATATCATCTGTTTTAAAATGTGTGGAGAAAGGGTGGTTTATGCATGGCACCACGTTCATTTAGGTAGTATGGTTACCTACTTGTTCGTAGGATTGCCTTACTGAGCTTGATGTGCTCACCCCTTTCATTTTCTCCCACAGATAATCTCCAGTAGACGTTAAGGCGACTCGGTACTGCATTTCGGATATCCGCTGCTACCCATCAACATAAGGTATATACACTTGTACATATTGTATCTACATAAGCATAGCACAGTAACATGTTTGTAAGTAACTTTAGGGGATGTATAAATAATGTAAACAATTATAAATGACTGGAGAAGAAATAAGTTAGATGGTAATTGAATGGTGGGACTGGCATTGACGCACAGCCCAATTATTAGTGGAGTGTGGTCACGATTCGAGGACAGGTAAGAATTTAAGTAAATAAACAAAACGCGAAAAATTAACTCTGATTTTTGGGTAGTTTGGGTCGTGATAGTTGTGCATTGATTTTTCTGTTCTCTTTCATGTTGCAGAGGCTGAGTGACGGGAGGAAGTTGCTGGTCGGTGATGGACTGCACTGAACAGAAGACGGACTGCACCGTAACAGTGGACCGAACCAGCAATCCATTCCTCTGTTCTCCCCTGTTTTAGAATGCTTCTACTATTCATCATCTTTTATTCATTAACTTAGTTTTTATCTTATTTTACATTTTTATTTTGCATTTGCTGCTTTAGACTTCATCGTAACAGTGCTGTTTGCGTTTTATTTCCCACTTTGCAGTCACGTTTGTTGTGCAAGCTTTGGCTGGAAAATGAAATGAAGAGCAGCAAGGACGTGGATGGCAGATGATCACCTGATCCAGCTGCTGGACATCCTCTGTGTCTACTGATGTTCGGTGATGAAGCAAGCTGGTATCGTGGGCACAGCTGAAGCAGTGCATAGCTGAAGCAGGACATGCTGAGATGATAGTTGGGCAGGCCGAGGACGTGCTGTGTTACAGGGAATGGAGCAGTACAGGAGTTGGACATCCACCATCTGCTGAGTGTAGTGCACAGTACCAGTGCACAGTCGGGGCAGTTGGCAAATTACACATACTGGCTAAGGCCATGTTTGGCGTTTTAATGTTGTCACATTTCTAGTTTTTATGCATGATTATTACTTTATTTCTATTATTCCTCTTAATTTCATGTGTTAGCTTAGATTATAGTCTTAATTTAATTTGCATATTATTGTTCCTTGCTTGTTAGTTTACACTTAGTTTTGATTAGGAATGTAAAATTAAATTTAGTATTTAGGTAGTACTTAATTACAATTAGTAGTAGAATTATTTTAGGTAATTTTAAGTAAGTTTGCACTTTAAATTGAAATATCCAAAAATATTAGTTCTCATGCATTATTTAGATTTTGTTTTATTGTTAGTAATTAGTTAGAGTTAGATTTAATTATGATCATTTTATAGGTAATTAGTTTCTTAGTTTTATTGAAGAATTTTTTTTAGTTAATAGAGTTTTATTTTATTAGACTTTACATTAGTTTAATTTGCATTTTTATTAATTACTTTAATTTCATGCATATTTTATTATAGGCTTGTTTAATTTTAGTTTAACTAATTTGTTTTTTTTTTATTTTCATATTTGCATTCTAGTTTAATTGCATGAATTAATTTTAACTGCTTTAATTATCTTTTATAGGTTAATGCTTTTAATTACTCGGAGCTCTGTAAGTAATTTTAGCTCGGTTTTACTTTCTTTAGTTTATAGTTTTTATTATTTTCAGTATTGTTAGCCTTGTAGATCACCCACTTAAAATTCATAATTTGCTAGGATATACTTAGGGCAAGATTAACCGGTAGTTAATTAGGCTAATCAACTTCTCTGTAGGACGATAATTCGGGACTCAAATCTCAACTTCTTTCTGTACAACTTCTTGTTGTACGACCCGTGCACTTGCAGAAACATGTCTAGGTCACTTAGAGTGGGCGTAGTTCGACATCAACTCATCCACTGACAAACTCCCCTGGTTCAACCCCAAAAACTCATCATGCAGTTTTCGCTGCGTTGTATCTGGAACAAACTGCCTCCTAAAGGCATCCAAGAATATCTCCCAATTGATATCTGTATGTCGGGCTCTCAATATAGGTCTGGTGGACTTCCACCAATGCTCTGCTGATCCCTTTAGTAGGAACGCAGCAAACGCGACCATCTTCGAAGTCGTACACTCAAAGAATCCATTTAACTTCTCCATCTCTCTAATCCACTCCTCAGCAGCAACTGGGTCCTTGACCCCACTAAAAGATTGAGGTTTAAACTTCTGGAACTATCGCAACCGGTCCAGCTCACATTCGTACCCCAATCCACTACTACTCTGTCGCGGAGCAACAGGAGAAAGCGTATCCTGAACTGGTGGGGGTGTAGAAGTATCCGTAGGCTGTGGAATATGTGTGGGTTGTACAGGTGTGCTAGGTGCAGCTGCCTATCCAATAGCAGTCCTTGCATCTGTTCCATGCCTACTATACATAGCCTGTGTAAACATCTCTATCATGGTCTCTAAGCTACGTTCTAACCTCGTAAAGCATGCCTCGATACTCTCTGGTACCTCAACGGGACCTGAAGTCTCACGGTTAGACAAAGACTCGTCTTAGCTCTCAGGCCTACCTCTACGACCTTGAGCCCTTACTTCTAGTCCCTCTACCACGACTGGTATTAGCCATAATGGCTCGATTCCTACATCCACAACTACTAATCATGCAATTCCCATCTTAGTACACACACTTGTAACTGAACAAAAGATAATAATATGGGGATGTACACTTTCTTAATTACTAATATCGACTCACATCAGACCAACTTCGCTCTGATACCATTCTGTCACGACCCTCTGTGACTTAACCAAAGCCATTATAAATTTTTCATTTTTTACTTACCTTTCTCCTTATCAACAGTTGGGCTGTGATTCGATGTTAGCATCCTCACTTACCATACCATTCATTATCATACATACATGTCAATATACTATCTAACGACTGTAATTTCTTTTATAATATAAGTAAGCTCGTATAAAATCTAATACAAATACATTCCCTCATAATTTACATCGTTTACATCACTGTGTTGTTTATATGTTTAGATACAGAACCGTACAAAATTGTGTATACCTGTCGATCTATAGGAAATGGCAGCGGACAACAGGAATACTATCCCTTAAACGTACTCGCTCTACTGCAGATGCTCTGTAGAGAGGTGTAAAAAAAAGGGGTGAGCTCACAACTCAGTAAGAAAATCAGGCAAGCAAGTAGACATCTACACTATCTACTCAAAATAATTCTATGCCTCGAAAATATTATTTCTTTAACTCACTTTAAAAGCATGTATTTAAAATATATACATATACTTGTACATATTCAATCTCATGTACAGAAATTATGCTTAGTTCTCAAATGTAGGCATTTCGTGCAAAACAATGCATCTTTATAATTTCATAAGACCTTTAGATAAATCATGCCATTTATATTCAAATCACAATAAAAATGGCATTTAAATCATTCACAACTCAACAATCGGATTTTGACCCATCCCTTAGGTCCATCCGTATCATAAAATCAAATGATATATCATGTGAGACTCTGTGGCTAAATGCAATAATATCCTAGACTATGGCCAAATCCAATAATGGTGATCCCAGGCTACACGGTACCTAGTGTGCGAGGTATCAAGGCTGTAACGGGAGGCGGGTCAGTCCATCACAATCGCCAGCTATCAACTGCTCAACTCCTAATACACATCACAACAACACACGGTACAGCGTACTCTGTGACACATACACGATACAACGTACACCCGTGGACCCTATCTCAATGGATATTTAATACCACGTCTCTAAATCCACATGCGAACATCTCACAGTGTGACACTCAGTCTACACAAGGAAATCAGCATGGTTTTCAACATGTCTTATATATCACATAAAACTATAGTGTGCGCCTTTGAGTGCGACTCACAGTCGACACTCTGCTCAAACACTATTTCACACATCACAAACTTGAGCTCTAGTGCGAGTAACACTCCAGCACTAGGTTATGTGGGAGATAAGGCATATAGGATGGCTTTTCCACTGGATTTATCGGGAGTGCATAATGTCTTCCACATTTTGATGCTAAGGAAGCATCATCCAAATCCAAATCATGTGATCTGGTATGAGCCATTGGAGCTCAAAAAAGACTTGACTTATGTAGAGAAACCAATCCGGATACTGGATAGAAAAGAGAAAGTCTTGAGAAATAAGACTATCAGGTTAGTGAAGATTCTCTGGCAGTATCACACTTCAGAGGAGGCTACTTGAGAGCTAGAGAGTCTAATGCGAGAGAGATACCCCCAGTTGTTTAGAGATTGACTTGGTTCTAATTTGGAGGACCAAATTCCTTAAAGTGGGGAGGATTGTAAAGCCCGTAATTTAATATGTATTCTTTATGATTTTATGATGTATGGACAAGTCACATTTGATATAAATCATAAGGAATGAATGTATTTAAGTTGTCAATGTGTATGAAATACAAACGGGTAGTTAAGCAAATCAAATATGAAGGTAACAGTGAATTTTGGGAAAATTTACAGCAAAACTGCTTCTGAAGAGGAGCAAATCGATCTCTTATTCAATGCAGATCGATCTTTGATATGTTCTGGGTAGAACAGATCGATCTCATGAAAGGGACAGATCGATCTCTTTAAGGCTCTATGTAAAGCATATCGATCTTGTGCTTAAAAGCATATCGATCCCCTAGTACAATTCTATAAATACACGATTCTACAAACCTCTGTTTCCCGAGAACACCAAAACCCTTCAAGAACCAAAGTTAAACCTAACCTTTCTACTCAAGAAAACTTCATCTTTCAATCAGTTTGAGTGAGATTCAGTTCAGCAAAGTTGTTCTTAGTAAAGAGGAGAACAACATACATGGAAACAAGAAGTTGGAATCAAAGATTGAAGGAACAAGGTGGATTTTACCAATTTCGGTGAAAAAGAGGAAAAGTTCAAGCTATGTAAGATTCAATACACCAAGTTCATATCTAAGTGTCTTGGTGAGTTGAATGGCGTATGTTTAAATTGTTGAAAACACATTGATCATGAAAAATATCCATGACCTAGGTATTGGTATGAGATTGAGAAAATGATGAGGAAGTTGAGTAAACATGGATTAAATGATGAAATAAATATGTATGGAAGATTGTAAGGTAGTTTTATGAAATACATAAATCGGAATAGATTAGAATTGAAGATAGGTATATGAAATATATGGTATAACACCATAATGGGAGAAAATGATGAGATTGAGGCATTGATTTAGAGTAATGTAAGTGAAAACAAGTATATTAAAGTATACTAATGTGGATAATTATTAACAGCTTCGAAGTTGATATTGGAAGCTGATCGGACTGCGAGGTTTAGCAGCACCGAGGAAGTGAGGTCACGTGACGTGATCCGAGGTAAGGGAATTTCATAAGTAGCTAGAGATAGCTATATGTATTTCGAATAGAATTTCGATAACTATATTCTATATGAAATTTCGTATATAGAGACATTCGGTAGGATCCAATAAGTTAAAAAGCTTAGGAAGCATGTGGGTGATTAAATTCAATATGTTTTGAATGTGTATGGATAGAATGGCTAATGTTTTCATGTATATGCGAAAACAACACATTTGAGTGCCTATTTGATTTACTTAAGTGAATTATGATTTGAATAAGTCATCTATTGGGTTTGTGTGAAAACCATTGGTGCTAGAGAATACTCACACTATATTTTATGAGATATACATCACATAGTACTTGAGTGTATTCTCGTACTAAATTTTAAATGTGATTTATGCATGATAGAGTACTGGGAGCATTGCTCGTACTCAGTTTTCATTTATTAATGCATTATAGAGTATTGGGAGCATTGCTCATACTCGATTTTTACATGACATAATGCTAGGAGCATTGCTCGCACTAGATTTATAACACTTGTGTTATGGTCGTGTTTGGAGTTTACTCATACGTACTGGATTTTGAAAGAGAAAGCGTGAAGCAGCCGTGTTGGGAGTCTGTGCTGACTGTGTGCCGCACCGATTATATGCTCACATGTGCAATATTTTGAGATATGGCCAAGGGCTATTGAAAATAGAACCTATAGTATGAGGACTAAGACTTATGGCAAGCAACCCGACTATAAGGTATATCTCAGGTATGTGGACTAAAACTTATGGCAAGCATCCCGTGCCATGACCCAAATTACTTAAAAATCATAGTAAATTTTTCGTTTTTTCGTTTATTATTTAATTCTTACCTTTCTCTCATCGTGACCATCCTACAAACAGTTGGGCTATGATTCGATGTTAGTCACCTCTTACCTATTTACCATTCCATTTTCATAATCACATTCACATATCAGAGTTTACTATCTTTTGACTTTAACTGAATACCTACACAGTGGTATTTATAACCCTACATCCCCGACATCATATCCGTTTACAGTACTGTGCATTTACATGTTCAGATACAAAACTATACAAATGTGTATACCTCTCTCTCAATGGGAAACAGCAGACACCCAGAATGCAAGTCTTCAGCCACTTACTAACTACTGTGAGTGCTCTGAAAAGATGAGAAAATAAGGGGGTGAGCAAACCACACGCTCAGTAAGGCAATTATGCAAGTAAGTAGATAGCTCCACTATCTACATGCTCATAATGTCATGCCCTTAAAATCCATTTCTTTTCATTAAAGTCTCAAGCACAAAATCATGTATGTCATCAATGACTCAGTTTATAAAACTGTTTGTGCATATATAAATCATACTACTTATGCATCAATGGCATTTTATGTGACATCGGTAAATCATACTCAGCATGAATTAAATCAAAATCATGCATTATTTCATGCGATATAAAACAAATCATGAGATACAATCTTTTCATGAATTTATCATTAAAGTATGAAAAACTCATCATGCTACTGCATTTAAATCATTTCATTAAAATTGCAGTATAAACTAACCCTTCCGGCTCAATCGTCTCATAAAATAATTCATTAAAATTCATTATAAAACTTCGGTTATAAAACCACCCTTCTTTCAGGGTCACATATCATAAAATCATAAAATCGTAAAATCGGGGGCCTAACCCCTCCCTCGGGTCTACCCTAGTCTATCAGACCACAAGTTATATCATGTGAGACAAGTAGGTGACTATCAGTAACAACATAGGACTATGGCCATAACCTCGTGATCCCTGGCAACACAGTACCTAGTGCGCGGGGTATCACACCTGAAACAGGAGGAGGGTCGTCCTACCTGCCAAAACAGCATAAAACCAGGATTGCGAGGGCAAGGCTTACTGCCTCGTGGCTAATGCCACTCCACTCCAACAATCCCCACGATATAGCGTACTCCGCTTGACATACACGGTACAACGTACTCCGTGAACTCAAGCTCATTCAAGGGTGCCTGTAATAGGTCTTATCCACCCATATCATCTCTGTCTCAGTATGCACGTGTGAGCATATCATCTCACTGTGACACACAGTCTACAGGAGGCTCCAACATGGCTATATGCATGTCATATAAATCCCTGTGCGAGCGAAGCTCTAGCATGGCTCCATCCACATTCATGATATCTGAAAATCTCGTGCGAGCGAAGCTCTAGCACGGTTTCATAGAAATCAATGAAATTTACGTACGAGCATCGCTCCAGTACGACTTAAAATAATTATAAATTCAAGTAAAATCCACGTACGAGCAATGCTCTAGTACGGATATGTATAAAAACTCAGTGAAAACCTCGTACGAGAAAAAACTCCAATACGGCTTTAAAATGAGTTATAAAACCATATAAAATCATGTGCGAGCAATGCTCCAGCACGAATGAATGCTCGAGTAAATCAAATCTCGTGCGAGTTATACTCCAACATGGCTTTATGCATAAATAAATCAATTCTCATGTGAGTTACACTCCAGTACGGTTTTTATGCAATCGTCATATCAAAATAGGATGCAAGCTGAGCTCCAGCATCACTCATGCATGTCAAATCATAAAAACTAGTGCGAGCAATCGCTCAAGCACCATTTTATGCATATCACGTTAAAATAGTCAAAACCGTCAAAACAGAGTGCGAGCTAGGCTCCAGCAACTCTCATGCATATTAAATCATAAAATCAATGCGAGCAACCGCTCTAGCACATTTTATGCATATGATGTCACACAAATCGGTGCGAGCAACCGCTCAAGCACATTTTATGCACATTCACAAACTCAGATATACTGCGAGCTATACGCCAGCACTATCTGTTTCCATATAAATTTGATAGTTTGCCCGTTTTCCAAAGAAATTTCATTTAAATATTAATAACACCTACGTAGTGTTATCTTGTAAAATTTATGCAATTACTGGCCAATCTATCGATTTACTTTGCTTAAAAACCAATAAAATTCCTTGGTTCAAAAAATTCCTTAAATCATGCATGTCATGCTTTCACCATCCTTAGGTGAACTTCCCTCAATATGGGTAAAATAGTCTTTACCTATTTCGAGTCCTTAAAATATTTAAACCATTTTTAGGACCTTTACACATAATCAGGGTATACATACATATTCAGTGTACAGAAAAGCTATTAAAATACACGTAGCTACCTCTAGCTACTCACAGAATTCCCTTACCTCATTTTTCTGTACAGTCTGACCTTTCCACTGATGACTCGTCACGCAGTCCGATTTGCTCCAAATCCAATCTCCAGAACTGCGGATACATATTCATCAGGTCAAATACAATACAATTAATTGTATTTCATAATTTTCTGGGCTTAATTTAAATCACTGGGCCCGTTTACCCATATTGGGCCCGATTGTACCATAATGGGCCTTAATCGGCCTTAAGCCCATTTTCCACTTACTATTCACATTATCGAGGCCTATTGGGCTCATTGGGACTATCAGTATTTATTGAGCCTTGTTCTAAACTCTCGGATAACTTAATGAATTATTTACGACAATTTATCTCAATTTCCAGAATATAATTCATTTAATACGAAAATTAAATCCGTAATTTATGTGATAAATTCTAACACGCATAACGATGCAAAATTATCGTAAATAATGGTTACTTACCCGAGATTCCATGATAGTACACAAATTGAGGATGTCTCGAGCTCTAGGTTGATGCCAATTGTCGAGCTACACAATTTAATATTTTTTCGGGTAAACTACCAGTCGAATATTAATCAAATTAAATATTTCAAAATTTAAATCGGTCAATTCGACCGCTTACCGACTTACCTATAGCTCGATTGCATCACTGGAATTTTTTTCAATTTTTCTCTTTTTCTTTCCTTTTTTTTTCCTTTTCTTTATGGCTGAACTAGTCTGGTCCGGTTCAGCATACCCTCATTGCGCTGAACCGGCCGTACCGGTTCAAGCCTCATTTACTCGTTTTGGCACCGTCTGGTCGGTTTTCGGCTCGATTCCGGTGCCATTCAGCTCGGCTACGCCTGGGCATCCTTCGTCGGCCCTCGGGGTAGAGCGATTTAGCGTCGATGACTGCCAATCGCCTCCTCTCTTTCGGCCTCCCTCCGTCGATCTCCTCTCTTTCGGCGTCTCCACGACGCGTCGCCGCCACTGGTGGGTCGCCCGATGTCGGGTTGCCTTCGTTGGCCCTCGTCGGCCCCTCAGTCCCGCCGGTTGTGTCGGATCGGAAGGAAACTGACTCCCTCGGTTTGCCTTCCTTATTTTCGTTATTTTTCCTCTCTTCGCCTTTCAGACTTCGTTTTCGGTTTTTTTTAATTATTTTATTTTATTTATTTATAATAGATTTTTATTATTATTTTATTCATTAAAATAATAATAAAATTCTAAAAATATTCCAAAAATTCAGATTAAATCCATTTAATCCGTAAATGAATTTATCAGTCCGATTTTACCTTTTCGGTATATTTTTCTATTATTTTCGGGATAATTTCTCGAGGTGAAAATTCCGTTTTATTTCAATAAATTCATATCTTGATCAATTTAATCTGAAATTTAATTATTTCTTCGTTATTGATCAAGATTTCTCAATCCCATATTTTTAATTAAATTTTCTTGTCCCAATTAATATCGAATTTTGGTCTTTTGACCGTTTTACCCTTGCACGTGTAATCCTTTTGCATTTTTAAATGCACTCAAAAATTTCTATTCATTCCCTTTTTGCTCTTACGATAAAAATCGGGTCTTACAATCTCCCCTACTTAAGAAATTTGGTCCTCCAAATTAGAACCAAGTCAAATGATTCCTTAAACAACTCTGGGTACGTCTATCGCATCATATACTGTCATTCTCAAGTGACTTTTGTCCAGAGTGTAATACTACCAACATACTTGACTAGGGAGATCGTCTTAAACCTCATCACTTTCTCCTTCCATCTAATACCCGAATCGATTTTCCTAACATACGTTATACTTTCATTGAGCTAAACTGTTGGAGCTCATATTCGATCACATATGCTGAGTCCGGATAGTATTTTCGAAGCATCAAAAGATGGGACACATAGTGGATGCCTGCTAATTCAAGTGGTAACGCCAATCTACAGGTCTTACCTTCCACTTTTGTCCAATCTCAAAGGATTCAATCTAACGAAACTCAATACTGATTCACCCTCGGTGAATTTCAATGGTTTCTATCTCTTGTCAGCATAGATTTTCTGTCTGCTCTGAGGTGTTCTTAATCTCTCACAAATCAACTGAATATCCTCAGAGGTTTGTCTTACCAATTCGGGAACAATTCTCTATCTGTCAGCCACTTTTCTTATCCAAGTCAGGGAACAATTCCCTACGGCCATACAATGCCTCATATATAATCATCCCGATACTCAAGTGACAACTGTCATTATCATCAAATTCGATTACTAACAACTGATCATCCCAGGAGCTTATAAAATCGATGGAACACGCTCTCATCACATCCTCCAGAACCTGTACAGTCCTCTCTGACGGACCATTTGTCTGAGGACGAAAAGCTGTGCTAACACACAATCGGGTTCCCATAGCTTCCTAAAAAATATTCCCTAAAGTGGGAAATGAAGCGGGAATCCCTATCTGATACCATGCTCACTGGAACGCTACATAATATTTCATAATTTTTTCGTACACATAAATCTGCCTACGCACTTAGAGTATCTGGGGATTTCCTTAGCCAGAAGGTGGGTAGACTTAGTCGATCTATCGACTATCACCTAGATAGCCTCGTGATTCATCCGGGTTCCCTGTAACCCATCACAATATTCATGCTAACTTGTTCTCTTTTTCATGTCAATATAGGTAGAGGCTGCAATAACTCTGCAGACTTCTCTTACTCTACCTTACTCTGCTGACATACGAGACACTTTGCTATAACTCTACAATCACTTTTCATATCTGACCACCAATACCTTTTTCAAAGATTCCTATATATTTATTACTTCTTGGATGCACTGTATATCCCGAAGTGTGAGCTTCTGTCAATAACACTATCTCAGCAACTATGATCCTAGGGAGCACTTGTACTGTTTCTGAACCTCTATAAGTCATCATCACTCACTGTGAACTCTGTCACTGTACCCATCTAAATCTGACCCACACTATCGACACCATGCCGATCATCATGCTAAGCCTGGCAAATTTGGTTACTCAAATCTGGTTCTAACCTTAGGCTAGCTGTCACAAAATCACCGTCATCATCAGAAGGGATCACATCAATACTGAGGCTCACAACTACTCTAGTAGCTCACGCTCCTTGACCATCATATGTAATACCATCTTGAGGCTCTTTCTGCTCAAGGCATCAGTCATTACATTAGCCTTTCCTGGGTGGTACAATTTTCACAATCATAATCCTTAGAAGCTCTAACCCTCTTAGTTATCTCATATATTCTACTCTTTCTGTGAACACAGATACTCAGGACTTTTATGATTAGTACATACCCAAAATTTCTTACAATTTAAGTGGTGGCGCCATACCTTTAGTGTAAATGCTACGGCTGCTAACTCTAAATCATGGGTCGGATAGTTTCTCTCATAGTCCTTAAACTATCTAGATCCATAACCGACTATCTTCCCATTTTACATCCATACACAGCTCACTCATTATTTTGAGGTATCCATACATACTGAAACCTCTTGAGCTGTTGGTTATGGTGAGAACAATTACGGTGGTCAGTTTATTGCTTCAATACACCAAACTCACCGAAGCCATTTTCATACTTATCATCCCACTACATACAATCTTTTCCGAACAAAATGTGTCAACTGAGCAGCCCATTTCGAAAAACTCTCAACAACTCATCTTTAAGACAGTTTCCAATTGCTACTCCTGTTCTTCCCTGAACTTCGAATACATCGAAATATCATCTCTAAATATGACAAACAATTGGTCCAGGTAAGGTTTAGATACCTTATAATAGTTGAGTTCCACTAAATATTTCAATTTCCCATATCCTTTACCTATGTACGCATAAACGTATAATGTAGTTTCGAAATCGTTTCCGTTCAAGATAATAACCCGCGTTATTTCCTTTTTTCTTATATTAACGGCTTTTATAAAAGTTTAATTTTTAAACCTTCATGATTAATCGAATTCTATATTTCTTTATCGTACCAGTAAAGGTACCCATATTTTAAATGTATATATTACCATTGTCGATTTCAATTTATAGATTACGTGTGTGCTTCTAGACGCTGTCAAGTCTTCAGGCAGGGAGATATTTTGAAATACCTTTATTAACCCTCAGACTTGACCACTTGGATTGGGTGTAGATATATCCACCCTTTATCATTGGTCGTAATTCATATTCGCTATATATCACTCAATTAATTATTTACGATAATTTATCTCTAATTCCAATATATCTCCTTTCATATATCACTTATAACAAACTCTTTCTTTACTTATTAAAACTTACAATACACTTTTCAGTGATGTTTTCACCCCTATTTTCAACTTAAAATCTCTATACCCATATTCAGTTAGTGAAAATCAGCTAACTATCATCATTTTGCTTAAGGGTACAGGCTTCACATCTTTCACTAGATTATAAGCAACTGAAGGCGGTATGAATAAATGCGTAGCACCAGGATCAATTAAAATAATTACTTCATTATTCATAACCAGTGTGGTATCTTCCACCACATCCGATGAAACATCAGTAGTGTCCTGGTCCAAGGCATACTCTCGCCCTCGTCCAACATCTTATTTTCGTGGTAACTACCACATATTCTACACTGTTTACACTGCTTACACTGTTACACTTCTTACACTGTTACACTGCTCTCACTGCTACACTACTCCGTAGTAGGTCGGGGTCCTCCAATCACAATACCCCTCATAAGTGTTGAAATTGGATACACTGAGGCCTTACTAATCATCTTACCCCGTGACTCATCAGCTCTAAGCTTTTACCAAACTACCTTTTCTCGTTCTGACATCTCTGTCATTCTCTATTCTCTTTTGTCTCTATTTCGGCCCTTACTACCTTTTCCAATCTCAGAGGCGTGTAACTCATGATCTTATTTATACAACTGTAGTCTGCGCACTGTCTCGGCATAGGTAGTGATATCTAATGGGCTAATCGGACTCTAATTGACAATCTGAGCCCTTCCATGAACTTTCAGACATCTTAACTCGCACTATTCGTAGTGTCAGAGTCATATTTGCCAAGGAATATAAATTGAGATTCATACTCGTAAATAAACCAGTTCCTCTGGGTCAAAGTAAAGAATTTCATCTTTAATTTCCTTTAAGTGTCCGGGATATTCTATCACCCGAATACATCTTGAATTATTTTCCAAGTCCATTCTGGATGTCTAACTCTTAAGATGGGTCGAGCGGACTTCCACCAATGCTCCAACTCGCCCTCATATACCAAGTATTCTCTGAGCAATTAGCTCGCAAAATATTCTCCACACTCCGCTCAACCTCGCGAAGCGTGTCTCAATACTGTCCGATCTCTATGTCAGACTCTGTCTGATCTCTCTCTCAGACTCTGTGGGGTATGCTCAACATCAGCCTCCACTTCAATCTCATCTCAAGTCTCATGTGGTGACTCAGTACGGCTCTCAAGCCTATCTCTACGGCCTTGAGCTCGTGTACTCACCTCTCAACCATAGCGGCTATCAGTTTAATGACTCTAATCTTGCATTTGAACCAAATTCTTAACTGCACTTTCATCTCGACATACACAATTGTATCTAAACAATGCACAGTACATGGGGATGTAAACTTTCTTAAGCACTAACACCGACTCATATCAGGCCAACTCAGCTCTGATACCACTAAACCTGTCACGACCCAAATTACCTAAAAATCAGAGTAAATTTTTCATTTTTTTCGTTTATTATTTAATTCTTACCTTTCTCTCATCGTGACCATCCTACAAACAGTTGAGCTATGATTCGATGTTAGTCACCTCTCACCTATTTACCATTCCATTTTCATAATCACATTCACATATTAGAGTTTACTATCTTTTGACTTTAACTGAATACCTACACAATGGTATTTATAACCCTACATCCCCGACATCATATCCGTTTACAGTACTGTACATTTACATGTTCAGATACAAAACTATACAAATGTGTATACCTGTCTCTCGATGGGAAACAGTAGATACCCAGAATGCAAGTCTTCAGCCGCTTACTAACTACTGTGAGTGCTCTAAAAAGATGGGAAAATAAGGGGGGTGAGCAAACCACACGCTCAGTAAGGCAATTATACAAGTAAGTAGATAGCTCCACTATCTACATGCTCATAATGTCATGCCCTTAAAATCCATTTCTTTTCATTAAAGTCTCAAGCACAAAATCATGTATGTCATCAATAACTCAGTTTATAAAACTGTTCGTGCATATATAAATCATACTACTTATGCATCAATGACATTTTATGTGACATCAGTAAATCATACTTAGCATGAATTAAATCAAAATCATGCATTATTTCATGCGATATAAAACAAATCATGAGATACAATCTTTTCATGAATTTATCATTAAAGGATGGAAAACTCATCATGCTACTGCATTTAAATCATTTCATTAAAATTGCAGTATAAACTAACCCGTTCGGCTCAATCATCTCATAAAACAATTCATTAAAATTCATTATAAAACTTCGGTTATAAAACCACCCTTCTTTCAGGGTCACATATCATAAAATCATAAAATCGTAAAATTGGGGAACTGACCCCTCCCTCGGGTCTACCCTGGTCTATTAGACCACAAGTTATATCATGTGAGACAAGTAAGTGACTATTAGTAACAACATAGGACTATGGCCATAACCTCATGATCCCTGGCAAGACGGTACCTAGTGTGCGGGGTATTACACCTGAAACGGGAGGTAGGTCGTCCTACCCGCCAGAACAACATAACACCAGGATTGTGAGGGCAAGACTTGCTGCCTCATGACTAATGCCACTCCACTCCAACAATCCCCACGGTACAGCGTACTCCGCGTGACATACACGGTACAATGTACTCTGTGAACCCAAGCTCAGTTAGGGGTGCCTGCAATAGGTCTTATCCACCCATATCATCTCTGTCTCAGTATGGACGTGTGAGCATATCATCTCACTGTGACACACAGTCTACAGGAGGCTCCAACACGGCTATATGCATGTCATATAAATCCCTGTGTGAGCGAAGCTCTAACACGGCTCCATGCATATTCATGATATCAAAAAATCTCATACGAGCGAAGCTCTAGCACGGTTTCATAGAAATCAATGAAATCTGCATATGAGCAACGCTCCAGTACGACTTAAAATAATTATAAATTCAAGTAAAATCCACGTACGAGCAATGCTCTAGTACGGATATGTATAAAAACTCAGTGAAAACCTCGTACGAGAAAAAACTCCAGTACGACTTTAAAATGAGTTATAAAACCATATAAAATCATGTGCGAGCAATGCTCCAGCACGAATGAATGCTCAAGTATATCAAATCTCGTGCGAGTTACACTCCTGCACGGCTTTTATGCAATCGTCATATCAAAACAGGATGCGAGCTAAGCTCCAGCATCACTCATGCATGTCAAATCATAAAAACTAGTGCGAGCAATTGCTCAAGCACCATCTTATGCATATCACGTCAAAATAGTCAAAACCGTTAAAACAGTCAAAACAGAGTGCGAGCTAGGCTCCAGCAACTCTCATACATATTAAATCATAAAATTAGTGCGAGCAACCGCTCAAGCACATTTTATGCATATGATGTCACACAAATCGGTGCGAACAACCGCTCAAGCACTTTTATGCACATTCACAAACTCAAATATACTGCGAGCTATACGCCAGCACTATCTGCTTCCATATAAAATTGATAGTTGGCCCGTTTTCCAAAGAAATTTTATTTAAATATTAATAACACCTACGTAGTGTTATCTTGTAAAATTTATGCAATTACTGGCCAATCTATCGATTTACTTTGCTTAAAAACCAATAAAATTCCTTGGTTCAGAAAATTCCTTAAATCATGCATGTCATGCTTTCACCATCCTTAGGTGAACTTCCCTCAATAGGGATAAAATAGTCTTTACCTATTTCGAGTCCTTTAAATCTTTAAACCATTTTTAGGACCTTTACACATAATCAGGGTATACATACATATTCAGTGTACAGAAAAGCTATTAAAATATGCGTAGCTACCTCTAGCTACTCACACAATTCCCTTACCTCATTTTTCTGTACAGTGTGACCTTTCCACTGATGACTCGTCACACAGTTCGATTTGCTCCAAATCCAATCTCCGAAACTGCGGATACATATTCATCAAGTCAAATACAATACAATTAATTGTATTTCATAATTTCTGGGCTTAATTTAAATCATTGGGCCCGTTTACCCATATTGGGCCCGATTGTACCATAATGGGCCTTAATCGGCCTTAAGCCCGTTTTTCATTTACTATTCACATTATCGAGGCCTATTGGGCTCATTGGGCCTATCAGTATTTATTGAGCCTCGTTCTAAACTCTCGAATAACTCAATGAATTATTTACGACAATTTATCTCAATTTCCAGAATATAATTCATTTAATGCGAAAATTAAATCCGTAATTTATGCGGTAAATTCTAATACGCATAACGATGTAAAATTATCATAAATAAGGGTTACTTACCCGAGATTTCATTACAGTACACAAATGGAGGATGTCTCGAGCTCTTGGTTGATGTCAGTTGTCGAGCTACACAATTTAATATTTTTTCGGGTAAACTACCAATCAAATATTAATCAAATTAAATATTTTGAAATTTAAATCAGTCAATTCGACCGCTTACCGACTTACTTGTAGCTCGATTGCATCACTGAAATTTTTTTCAATTTTTTCTCTTTTTCTTTCCTCTTTTTTTTCCCTTTTCTTTTTGGCTGAACCGGTCTGGTCCGGTTCAGCATACCCTCATTGCGTTGAACCAGCCGTACCGGTTCAAGCCTCATTTACTCGTTTCGACACCGTCCGATCGATTCCCGGCTCGATTCCGGTGCCATTCGGCTCGGCTACGCCTGGGCGTCCTTCGTCAGCCCTCAGGGTAGAGCGATTCGGCGCCGATGGCCACCAATTGCCTCTTCTTTATTTCGGCCTCTCTCCGTCGATCTCCTCTCTTCCGACGTCTCCACGGCGCGTCGCCGCTGCTGGTGGGTCACTCGATGTCGGGTTGCTTTCGTCGGCCCCTCAGTCCGATCGGTGGTGTCGGATCGAAGGGAAACTGACTCCCTCGGTTTGCCTTCCTTATTTTCGTTATTTTTCCTCTCTTCGCGTTTCAGACTTCGTTTTCATTTTTTTTAATTTTATTTAATTTTATTTATTTATAATAGATTTTTATTATTATTTTATTCATTAAAATAATAATAAAATCCTAAAAATATACCAAAAATTCAGATTAAATCCATTTAATCCGTAAATGAATTTATCAGTCTGATTTTACCTTTTCAGTATATTTTTTATTATTTTTGGGATAATTTCTCGAGGTGAAAATTTTGTTTTATTCCAATAAATTCATATCTTGATCAATTTAATCCGAAATTTAATTATTTCTTCGTTATTGATCAAGATTTCTCAATCTCATATTTTTAATTAAATTTTCTTATCCCGATTAATATCGAATTTTGGTTTTTTGACTGTTTTACCCTTGCACGTGTTTGAAAATTCTATTTCAATCCTTTTTGCATTTTTAAATGCACTCGAAAATTTCTATTCATTCTCTTTTTGCTCTTACAATAAAAATTGGGTCTTAGATCCCGCCTTGAGATTGGGTCCATGGAGTATTTTGTACCGTGTATGTCATATGGAGTACATTGTACCGTGAGTACATAATGTTGTTGAGTTGTAAGCTGACGATTGAGGATTAAACCCCCCTACCGTTACAGCAATTGTGAGACCCCGCACACTGAGTACTGTGTAGTCTGGGATCATGAAAAATGAGTTATGATCATAATCTCAAAACATGTAGTCGCCTATCTCCTTTCGTGCAAAATTGAGATTTCTTGAATGACTTATCACATGGTTATATAACCTGAACATGTGAATTTGTGTGTGATAAAGGGTAACCCGAGGGATGGATGAGGCCCAGTTTTCTATGTTCTAAACATGATGATATGCCATATTATTTTGATTTAATTGAATGACATGATAAATGTGAATTTTATGAAATTACATGAGAAATGCAATGTTTGCATAAACTGCTGAGATTTATGAAACCAGCATGAATTCAGTTTTATAACTAATGATTTATATCTATCTGTATATATTGCATAAAAGTTTCAAGCAAGATGCATGCTTTAGATATGAGTCGATAAGGAAATTATTTCAAGGCATGAACATAGTAATTTATTCTTCAAGTTAAAATATTTTAATTAATTAAATTCATCCAAATCTCTCATGTTAAAAATATAATTTTAATTAATTTTTCACCTCTCATTCTCAATTCTATTTATTTATTTCATTATTCATAATTAAAACCGAATACCAGTAAATATGTGGATTTTACAAATTAAATATTGGAAATATTCTTTAGTCTCTTCCATATTGTAAACCTCGTGAATTTTTATACTCGGATTTGATTATGTATAGTAATTAGATAAACGAAGTTGAGGATGAGTACAATTGAAAGATAATTAATTGGTATTATAATTGTGGCATGAGAGACACTCGACAGAATTAATTTAATTAAATTATATTATATTTAAGGATAAATATCGATGGAAATAATAATAATAATAATAATAATAATAATACAAAGATACATATATAGATATGCATGTCGATGAATAATATCGTATTTATTATTTATATAAATAATAGGTACACGAATAAATAAATAAATAAATATATATATATATATATATATATATATATGTAGCAAAGCATATACATATGTAAATATATGTATGCATTATGTATACATGTAAATATATGTACCACCATATGTCGAGACTTTAGAATTCATATAAGCTTATCAGTGGACAAAAAGGCTGAGGAGTCAGATGGGAAAGGAAGCATGGGAAAAACCGGAGGTCCAGTGTAGATGCAGGGAATGGCATTACCAAATATTGATGGAAGTAGGTCGGCACTTTATTGCAGCAAGAAATGGCAGAACCTTTAATACTCCAAGTCTGCAAAACGTCATATTAAATTAAGTATATGTAGTGGGAGTAGTTTAAGTCTCGGGAAAAAGAGAATGAAATGTGCAGTAATAACAGTAGGCAGCAGGAGAAGAGAAAGGATGCAGCCAAAGCTTGGGAAACCATAAGGAAAGGATAAATATGAAGGTATGCTGGAGTGCACGGTGGACAATTGAATGGAGGATCAATGGAGGATCATTGTCCATCGGTAGGAGGCATTAAGGTTTAGGAGCATGTTATGCAAAGAAGTGACAAGGAAAAAGAATGGTATGGAGCTTGGCAGGATAGATAAGCAAACCGAGAGGGTCTGCAACAGTTGGCACGAGAAAAGAAGGATGACAATGATACATGATGTTCTGACCAAGGGAAACGTGAGCAAGGAATTAGGAATAGGAAACTTTGGATAAAAACCTAGAGTCTTTGGCGTGGAACCAAGGACATAAGCATGCCTGGCAATCGAAAATGGGAGAGAATAAATAGGAGGTTAGAAGATATATATACATTACTGAAGCAGCAGAGGAGAAACGTGAGGGGGGAGAAGGAAAGTTCGAGGATGCTGCTGTTACAGTAGTCTAGAAAAGGGAACATGGCAGTAGACAAAAGGGTGAACGCGATGGGGAGTAATTTATAGGAAACTGGAGCACGAAAGAGGGATGGTAGCGTGCTGGTAACTTGAGCTTGCGTGTAACCAGTGTAGGAAGAAGGATGAAATCGTGAAAAGGTCATGATGGTGACTGAAATAACCAAAGGGGAGGAGTCGGTAGGAGCAGAGAAAAACAGTGTGATTGGCTATTGTCAACAGGGAAGATAAATGAGGTAATGTATATATAAATATGAACAAGTAAACGAGAGGAAGGAAAGAAGGAAATATGAGTTGCCAGAAATAGAAAGAAAATTTATCGAGAGAGAGAGAGAGGATTGGTGAAACAAAAAAATAAAACTCAAACAAGAAGAAAATGAAAGAGACACTCTTAGAGATAAAAGCTGTGGCCTGTGAAAGCAGGAACATACGCTAGGCGGAGAGAACTGTGAGGAAGCAGGGTAGAAAACTGAAAACAGAGGAAGAATACATTGGATGCATAAAGATGTGTACAGGTAAACTTTAAAAAAAATTTCGAAAATCTAGTCAAACGTTATTCAATTTAAATTTATTTTATTTATGAATAATTAAATTAATTTTATAAAAAAAAATAAAATTAGATTAGATTAATAATAAAATTTGATTTATAAAAATAAAATACTATTAATAATAATAATATATATATATAAACAAATAAATATATAAAATAAATATATTTATAAATAAATAAATAGAGGTGATGGGGATGATGAACGATGGAAACGTGACAGATGGTGATGGCTTTGACAAATATGTCAACGTGAAGGAAAAGAAAAAAGAGTGAAGTGTTGAAGCTTAATATATATATATATATATATATATATATATATATATATATATATATATATATATATATAATATAATAAAAGGAATGATGATGATTTCCGTACAACGTAGAAATGTGGGAAATGAGAAAAAAAATAGCAATAGTCACTGCTGCACTTATATTTGTTTGAGTAAGCTAAGGGAAAGGTCAGAGTTAGTAAAAGAGTGGGATGTGCACCGGTTTCTTTGGAGTCAAGAGGAAGAAACTGGATAAATAAATATAGAGAAACGGTAGGTAAAAGCAAAGACAGAAAAGAAAGGAAAGGAAGAGGATTAAAGAAAACAAGAAACTGAAGTATGGAAGTCTGAAGCAAGGACGTGAAGGCAGGAGATAGTGAACTGAAATGTACAGCGAAGAGAACAGGAGAAAACGTGAGGGAGATTGAAACATGACAAACAGAAGAGAAGGAGAGAAAAGAGAAGAAACTGAAGCAAGCATGGGACTGCTGTTGCAGCAGTGAAGGAGCAAGAAACTTAAGGCAGAAAACGTGAAAGAGATAAGAAGCAGTGAACAACTGAGATGATGGCAGTGAAACAGAGGGAAGAGGTTTGAAATTGGCAGGGAATGGGGAGGTAAAACTGATTAAAGGAGGTAAGGCCAGCCAAAAAGGAAGCTAGCTAAACAAATAAAAATAAGAATGCGTACGTAAGGGGTCCTGAACTACAGTAGAGAAAGTAAGTATGGAAGTCCAAAAAAAAATAGATGCTGTTGTGAGGTCTCGGTGACAGGAACTGTCCAGGATATATATATATATATATATGGGGAGAAAGAAGTCAGATGAGACATTGAGACTAAGTAGAGGGGGAGAGCACCCTGTTCTTTGTAAGCCAAAAAGGTGAAGCAATAGGCAGTAAAAGAAAGCTCTCGAATTGGCTAGATAGCTTCAAGGAAGCCTCCTCTCTGGGGTAGAATTGAAAACCGAAACAGGGGTTGTCTCGACCTTCTTAGAGGCTGGTAAACCTGGCAGAGGTAGAAGCGTGAACAGGGAAGCGTCAGTGAGCTGAAGTGAGGCGTGGCCAGAGGAGGAGAGAAGCCATCCGGCTGTCCAGGCATTGGAAGCCAAAACAGAGGCGAGGGAGGTAGAAAACAGGGGCAGTGACGAGGGAGGAAGAAAGAGAGCTAGAGGTGGAGGCCGAACCTCGGGGAGAAAAGAAGCTGGAGGCTGGGAAGGAAGACCGACGACGAGAGTTGCGAACCGTGGACGATGAAGGAGGAGATGCGGAGCCGGTGATGCTAGGAACAGTATTGAAAATCGAAAACAGAGAGGGATGGATGAACAGTAGTCGGGCGAGAAGACGGAAAAAGAACAGGAAAATGGCGGGAAATCTTTTTTTTTTTAAAAAGAAAAAAAAGAGTAATATTTTTATATATATAAAAATGTATATATTTGAAAGAAGGAAGACACTGAAAATTTGAGAAAACCTCGGGGAAGATAATTTAAAAATATTTATTCGAAAATATAGGTTCAAAATTTTAGAAATATTAGTATAAAATTTTGAAAAAATTAATCGAGCAGATCGAGCCCACTGACTTGCACCACTAATGCATAGAGAATTACTAACGAGGAATCGAGGTAAGAAAAATCTTGTGTGCTACTAGAGATAAATTGTACGTATTTTCTGTCGATTTGTAGATATGAATTTTAGGAAATATTTTATCATAAGAAAAATTCTCGTCGCTGCTAGAGATAAATATGCGTAATTTTTGAATATTTATAGATATAAAATTTAGGTTGAATTTCGTAGTATCGAAATTACCAAAAATCCTAGGCTAAATTTTACGACTCGAAAAATTAGAGATTTTAGCATAGTTGAACAACCTAATTTTTACGGACTGAATTTAAATGGTTTGCATAAATTCTGATATGTCTTGAATTCTGTTTTAAAAATCGAAAATCCTGAATTTTAAATTTTCGTAGACTGTTTCTGAGATTTTATCTAAAAAATGGCTAATCAGCCTGTTTTGAACGGTTTCATGAAACAATTGAATTTATATGTGATTTAAGGGAAAATGATATGTTATAAAGTTATTCTAATGATATGTACTTGAGCGCGTACTGACTGTGTGTCGTACAGTCCGTCTCGCACCGATTTTGAGACAAATGCGTTTGTGAGATCATATTGCATTTCTGTTTGTTCTGTATCTGTATCTGGTTCTGTATATGTGGTCCACGAGTACGATGTACTGTGCTTCTGATTCTGTTTTTGGTCTTCGGATATTTTGATCTGTGAGCCGTATGGGTACTGATCACTCCCACGACGATTGACATTCCGGTACACCTGAACCATGAATTACCCGGAGCCACCGACATTGGTCAATAGTCATTTCTGATATCTGATATAGCATGTATGCCTTGTCTTGTCTATTTGAAATATTCTTCTGAATTGTCTACTTATATCTGGAAATCTGTTTGTTTTGCTACTGGAAAACTTTGAACTTTTTGGATTTACAACAGTAGCTAAATTTATTACCGATATATGTTCTAGTTCTGAAAATCTGTTCTTGGTATTTGTGTTTTTGCCGATACTAAATTTGTTTTTCGAATTTTGATTCTGGTATCTGAGAACTTACCAAATCATCTGTAAACTTTGTGAAAATATTTTGAATTTGGCAAATATAAAAGATATATATATTATAGGTAATGCATTTATCTACTTGCTATGGGGTTTTTCTTACTGAGCGTGTCGAGCTCACTCCCTTAGTTTCCTCCATAGAGCCCCACTGTAGTCTAGATCGCTTCCGTTAATAAGGCATTATGCATAGTTATGATTTCGCAGAGCATTTATCTGCATCGAAGGTATACCTAGATGTAAGAAATTCTTTTGTATATAAAATTTTTATAAGTACAGTAATGTATACGAGATGTGTATGAGGAATATAAACATGTTTTGTTTAAATTTGTTACTAAGAAAGAAAAAAATTTAATCAGACTGAACACTATTCTGACCTAATATCGACTTATAGCCCAACCGAAATGTGTGTAATTCGGGTCGTTACAATATATATTTATATATATATATATATATATATATATATATATATTACAAGGGAATGCAAGGAAGGTTAAGAAGGCAACCCTGTAAAACCCAGTGAACCTGAGAGATGCGAAAATACGCCAACAGTAAAATGGCAGGGGAATGAACCGAGACTGGGTTGGAGCAGGGAGAACCGAGAAGAGCTATGATGATCTGGAAATAGGAGCTAGTGGCTGGTAACTTATGCCTAAGGGAAGCTATGATGGGTGGCTGAAGACAATGGAGAAACCGAGAGAAGTGTTGAGGCTGAGAGCTAGAGCTATAGACGTAGGTGACAATGCGAGGTAAACAGGGACTCCTCTCGACCTTGTGGGAAGCTGGGCAAAAGGCAGCAATGAAAGTGTAGGCGGAGGAGTCAGGCAGAGACACTGGAAACGATGGCAACGTTTGGATGAGGAAGGAAATGGCAAACCGAGAAGAATAAAGGAGGAAGAGATGATGAGCAGTGAACGGTGAAGATGAATAGTAATCTGTAAAAGGAAGAAGAAGAAGAAGAAGAAGAAGAAGAAGAAGAAGATGAAGGAATTTGGCGTGAAAGGCAAGGAAATAAAAAAAAAAGAATGTTTATTTTTATATATATTATTATGTATATATATATATATATATATATAATAAAATTTAAGTTAGATCAGAATTTACAGAGAATTTGGAAAAATTCGAGGGAAAGAGCTTCGGAGAAATAAACTGAATAAAGCAGACCCACTGACTCACACGTTGAGATATTGAGGCAACGGACAAATACCGAGGTAAGAAAAATTATGTGTGCTACTAGAGATAGATTCACGTATTTTTCTGTGGATTTACAGACATCGCATCCTAGGCCGAATATACAAGCATCAAAATTTTAAAAGGCATTAGACCGATTTTATAGTACCGAAAATTATGGAAAATTTTAGTATCGATTGCTTGGCCTATCTTCACCAAGGTAAATTTAAGTAAATTTATTTAAATAAATATCGATATAATTTTAATTGTTGATTTTAGATCGATAGTCCCTCTAATTTTAATGGCCCTATATCGCGCACTGAATTTTAAACCAAAAAAAAGGCAAGTTAGCCTCTTTCTGAAATGAGTTATTTCCAAACTGAATTTTACAGCAATTTTAAAGAAAATAAATTGTTTATAAATTGACACTGGCAAAAGTGCTTGAGCGCATGTAGACTGTGTGTCACACTGAATTGCTCGCACTGGATTTTAATATGATTTTTAGTGAAATCGTGTTAGAGTCATCGTGCATTGTTGTGTGATCTTGCACTGACCCGCTCGCACGTGATTTTGAGTGAAACCATATTGGAGTCGTCGTATATTGCTATGTGATCTTGTACTGACTTGCTCGCACATGATTTTGAGTGAAACCATGCTGGAGTCGTTGTATATTGCTGTGTGATCTTGTATTAACATGCTCGCACGTGATTTTGAGTGAAACTATGCTAGAGTCGTCGTGTATTGTTGTGTGATCTTGCACTGACCTGCTTGCACGTGATTTGGGGCAAAGGCAACAGTTAACCATGCTACATTGTTATCGTTATTGTATTGAATTGTTATGGTTATTGTGATTCACGGAGTATGATGTATCGTGCAACATACATGAGAGTACGTTGTATCGTGCTATCGGTCTTTAGACATATTGTATTGTGAGCCGACTGGGTAACAGACCATTCCCACGACAATTGACATCCCGACACATCTGATCAGTGATGTCCGAAGTCACCAACACTGGCCAATTGTCATATTGATTATCGTTATAGCATGTTCTGTCTTGCCTCGTCTATTTGGATTATTGAATTGACTATGGTACTGTATTGTGATTTTGAAATTGTGTTTTTCACTACTTGAAGTTTTTGGAATTATGTATTCTTTGCAGTAAGCTATTGTTACCAAAATTGATATTGTTTCTTGATTCCATTTTCGATTTTATTGAATTGCAAATTCACTAGTATACTTTACGAGAAATCCATTTTTGACATATTTTTATAGGTAGTGTATTTATCTACCTGTCACGTGTTTTTCTTACTGAACACATTGAGCTTACCCTCTTACTTTCCTCCACAGAGCTTCACTAGTAGCTAAGCTCGCTTTTGGAAGTTAAATTATTTTGTATAGTCATACGTCAACAAAGTATTCCACTGTGCTAAAGACGTCTGTTTCTGTATCTAAATTTTGTAAGTATAGTAATGTATAGAGAAATGTGTTTGGGGAATGTAAACATGCGAGAATAATTATGATGATTAATCGAAAGGTATCTCTATTGGATTTTTAGTTAAAATTTGTGACCAAGGAATTAATTTATTAGACTGATTTATTGTTCTAACCTATTATCGACTCGTAGTCCAACCAAAATGTGTGAAATTCGGGTCGTTACACATATTATCTTAATAGAAATCTCAAAGATACCTTTACACTTCAAGAGTCAGAAGTCTTCAAGTAGTCCTATCTGACTTTCTTGAAGTAACCCCGTTGTTTGTTTATTTAATATCTTATGAGATTTTCCTATGTTCTAATTTTTTACTATCTAATTTTCTATCCCTTTTATTTTTTCAATTTCTTAATTTTCTATTTCATTTCCTAATTTTATTCCATTTTTTAATTTTTTATTTGTTTCTAAAAAATAAACTTTGATTATTTCTTATTGAAACTACTCATTTAATAAATATTCTATTATGCTGGTAAGATCTAAAAAAAATTTATCACAAAAAAATTTCTTAAGCGTTACTTGTTCATAATCGTTCTAAGAATTCCATCACTGGAATAACCTTTGTTTATCTTCATTTATTAATTTATTTATTAAATACTTTATAGGTGAATTTATTTTTTTTATATTTAACTTTACAAATAATTTACACTCACCAAGTTTAATAATCCTAATTTGATTTTCTAGCCACTAAATTTTTAGTTTTTGTGTTCTCTAAGGAACCATTACTAATAAAAGTAAGTAAGAAAAATAAATACAAAAAAAAAAAAGCATAACCTAAAGAGAATTCCAATTAAGAATGTAAATGAGTACTTTATAGATAGGTGCTCTGCATTATTCGACTCGATTAAATAAAATTAAGATATCTAATAATTGAGTTTAGTAGTAACTTTACTACTGCTCATGGGATCCGGTAGTAATCTTAGGGTATTTTACTACCTAAATAAAGGTGGCAAAAACTGATTCGACCCAAAAAGCCAACTTGATTGACCTAAATCCAAACCCAAACCCAAATTGATTCGATTTGACTAAAGAAGTCAACAACCTAAACTTAACCCGATCTGAATTCAAATTTATCCGAATTCATATTGATCCAAACCCGAATTGATTCGAATTCAAATTCATCTGAATTTAGGCTAATCCAAACCTGATATGATTTGAACTTGAATTGATCCAAATCCAAATTGATCCAAACTCAAATTGATCTGAATATAAATTAACTCAAACCCAAAAAGATTCAAACTTAAATTTAAGACTAACAATAAAATTTTAAAAGTCATAATTAATGATCAAAGTATTATATTATAGTAAAAATATATATTTTTCTCAATAATGCAAGTGTTATATTTTTTTTGAATTTGGTAAAACTTAAATGTTCATTTTTATATTACATTCATTTGGACGTAAACAAAAACAAAATTCTACAAGAGTTAATGTAGAATTATTTGATGACTAATCTATCATAAGGTACAGAAGTTATATCACCTATACTTAATGCATTCAATTATTCTAAAAAAATCAAGAAAAATTAATGAGATGTATGATAGTCTATTTAGTATTTAGTAAGGATTGTTAAATCATTTTAGATGCCCAGTGTTAACAATTATCATAGATAATAGAAATAAAATGAAAAAGACGTAATTAATTTATGAATATTGATAAATATAGCATAAAGAAAGCTGTCATACTAATTATTAAATATTTTGAATATTTCAATTTCAATTTTATTATAGGTCATGCAAGAAGAAGAATTTTATTTTCATGAGTTATGTGACTCCTAGAAATATGATTTTAATTCATTTTCATACAAGAAAAATTACACTAGAGGTGACAAAAGTCTACCCAAAAACCCACTCGCCAGACCCAAACCCAACCAATCCAATTTGACTAAAAAAAGTCAACAATCCAAACCTGACCTATTCTGAACCCAAATTGTTCCTAATCCAAATCGATTCAAATTTAAATTGACTCGAACTCGATTTGATTTGAACCCGAGATGATTCGAAATTAAAATGGACCAATTTTTCCTTGACCCAAACTCAACCTCACCCATACCCAAAAATGACCTGAAGCCAAGATAATTTGATTTTCCTTAACCCAAAATGATCCAATCCAAAATAGCTCTATCCAAACCTAACTCGGCATACCTATTTGCCACATCTATACCCAAACCCCAATTATAGATAATAATTCTTAAATATTATTATATACATTTTTATTTATAAATTATTTATTATTAATATAATCTTTATTAAATTAATTCATTGAGTATTTTAGTTATGATTTTTAACATTATTTTATTTTTTGAGTTAATTTAAATTTATTAATTTATTTTTAATACTATTAAAAGTCAAACTTTGACTTAATAAACAGATAATTAGTGGGTACAAATATTTTTATATTATATGGGTTAGAGTCGAGTAGTAAAAATCAAAATATTAGTTAAACAAGTTTGAATATTGTAAACTATAATTAAGTTCATATTCGAAAACTTTAAAAGTAGTGGGTACCCTATTTGTTGCCATCCTTAATTTCAATAACACAATCGAATTAAAAAATTATCTAATTAAAACATCAAAATAAAAAAAGAACAAATTAAATTAACTAATCAAATATATTTAAAATTAATTGACAAATTAACAAATTAAAGCATATTTAAATATAATTAAACAAATATAAATAAAATAGAACAATTAAACAAAATAAAAGGGAGAACATATGGGTCAAATTTGGCCAAGTCAAGCAAAGTGTTCAATTTTAAAACCTTAAGCGACGTCATTTTGGCGTCATTTTGGCATCATTTTGGTACCTGCTTCCACTTCTAAAATGCATTCATTTTCCCTCCAGTATTTAACTATCAAATTCTTACTTTTCTTCTCACATCTCAAAATTTCTTTAAAAACTTAAAGAGAAACATTAGTTTTGTTACCCAAAAAAATTAAAAATTAAAAATCAAAGCCCAAAAAACCCTCACTCCTTTTTCTGTTTTTCTTCCCATTTTGTTTTTCCCCAGTTGAATTTATAGATATAAATTTAAGTGATTTAAATCAAATGTAATCACTATACTAATTTACTTCCTTCATTTAAATTATCTAAACTGTCTAAAATACTAATTAAATTATCTAAATTATCCTAATTTATGTAATTATCCAATATTTCGAAATCCTAATTTATCTAAATTATTCAATTTATCTAAACTGTCATGAATTATTTAAATTATCTGATTTATACTAATAAACACTAAAATAAAAACGAAAAAAAGGGTTGGGTACCAAATGTAAATATCATAAATTTTCATGTACTTGGTTTTATCAATGAATAACAATTAAACCATTGAGAATAAAGATGTGTTTTTTGGTGGATGATTAAGTTAAACTATATTTTAATATGAGGAACTTAGGAGAATTTTAATTAATCTAAAATGTTTAAGTTAATAGAACAAATAATTGTAAGAGATAAAATAAATTCTTATGAGTTAGATTAAGACATGAATATTCCTCTATGGTAGAAAGATACAAATATTGGAGCAAATTCAAATTCTAATACCATAAGGAAAATTTATTTAGTATAGAATATATATATATATATATATATATATATATATATGTATGTGTGTGTGTGTGTGTGTGAAAGGAAATGAGGAAGGATGAGGTGAAGCAAACCGAGTGTTTATTAGAAAACGTTAGAATGATTAGATGATGGGATGGTGCTCGGTGAGGTAAGAAGAAGGAAACATGAAGCATAGTTTGACATGCCTAGGAAGTGAGGAATGGCAGAAAACCTATTGTGCTATGCTGCACAAAACCCTAAATCGAATTATAAGCATTTATATATATATATATATATATATATATATATATATATGAAGGAATGAGAGCGATATTAAATTATCTGGCAGAGGAAGGTGGCAACTGCAATAGGGGATTCGGTGAAGAAGGGGAATAGAGATGGAAGCATGTGGCTTGGCTTCCAATGAAGCCAAACCCGTGAGGTCTCATCCTGCTACAGTTACTGCAACAGAAAAATATAATTGTTGTTGTACTGAACAACAATGATTGGATGATGCTGATGTGATCTTCTTTGCTGTCTTCTCCACGTGTATTGAATATTCTGTAAAAACAGTAAAAGTCAGAGAGGTGTAGGGATTTGTCCCTGCGCGCGCACTTCGATGCTTAAGTTAGGAAAATGTTTAAGCAGAGTCTCAGTAAGCAAAATAGAGCTTAGGGTTTTTTGATCATACCTGGGGTATTATAGATATTTTTAGAGTTAGGTCGGGCTTCATATTTTTCCAGGGCTTACGAATATTTTTGGCCCAAAACTATAGGTTTTTGGGTGATTCGGATCTGAGGCTCAGGCGCGCATCGGGCTGCAACAGAGTTACTAGATACTCTGTCGCGGAACTCAGAGTCTGCCGCTGTGCGGATGAGTTCATACGTGCGACAGAGGTTCGAAGACCTCTGCTGCAGTCTTGGGCGCAGAGTTCTGCCGCAGCTCACTTTGTCGCAGTAACTCTGCCGCTACACTGAGGACGCAGAGTCTGTCGCAAGTATACTCTACCGCAGAGGTCTACCACCTCTCTGCTGCAGGACTCAATGTGCAGAGGTCTGTTGCAGTGCACACTTTGTCTCTCGGTAGACTCTGTCGCTTAGAAGACTCTGTCGCTTAGAGGACTCTGTCGCCTAGTAGACTCTGTCGCCACCTTTCAGTGTTTGCCACGTGACATATGCCTTTTGGTTTTTAGAATCTGACACGTGGCTGTCCTCTGTTGGCCAATGTTTGTCTATGTGGACTTTGATGTGTATGACCTCTATTAATTGCTCCCCACTCTTTGGTAGGAAAGTTTCTTGCGAAAGAGTACAAAAATTTAATTATTTTTTTGACGCATTTGGTTTACTATTCCTGAGGGATGCTCGTTCACTTCAGCCGCAAATGTACACGTGCGACTGCAGCCGTGCTTATATATAAGGTCTCAGGTATCGTCGTATTTGTTGAGTTCTCTTGCATAACGATCACTCTGTCTCTCATTTCTCTGCACACTCTGTCGCTACTTTATCGCTCACATCATTACTCTAAATAAAATCATAAGTATAATGATACATTTGTAATGTGAAGTATATGCAGTGTAAGTTCATAAGACTATGTACGCACTTGTAATAAGAATCGTGATTATACGTACAAGTTGCATTATGAATGAGTAGGAAGAAATGAACTTAAACACGAGAAGAATGTGATTGAAATGGTATATGAGTAGTGTAGTAAAATGGAAGGAAAGATTTTTATAAGTTGTATACTTCCATTCGGGAAATATCGTGAAAATTTGGTTGTACAAAGATTTCCCACAAGTTTTAATATATACTAAGTGTGATTGGATGACCTTTTTAAGTCTCAAGGAGCGATGAATGAGGAAAGGACTATGAAGGTAAATTGAGGAAGTTTTGAAGGGAGTTGTTGCAGAAAAACTGCAGAAAATCTGAAAATATGGAGGCCAAATCGATCTCATAGGATGAGAGATCGATCTGGGAGAGCCAGAATGCTCTTATGTGAGTAATGGAAGGGAACAGATCGATCTCCAAAAGGATCAGATCGATCTCCTTAACTCTCAGGTTGGAAGCAGATCGATCTCCCCTAAGACCAGATCGATCTCCTTAAGCTTCTGTTTGACAGCAGATCGATCTCAAGCCTCGACAGATCAATCTCCTGCCTTTTAAACGTCTTAGAAAAGAGGGATTTTAGAGGACCAGATCGATCTCCACCCAAGGAAGATCGATCTCATCAAGTCAAAACTATAAATAGGAGCAGTTGGATCTGCTGATTTTCGGGATAAACCATTTCTTTCCACTTCAACTCAAGAACCTAGCTTTCTCACTCCTAAATCCAGCCATTTTCAGTAAGATTTGAGGAAAAGCTATTAGAGACAAAGTTGTTCACATCAAAGAGAAGAACAACATAGTTGGGAGGCATTTTCTCCATTTGTTGGATTTAAGCAACAAGGTGTATTTCCATTGGAGCAATGAGGAAATCAAGCTAGGTGAGTTTCTAATGCAAATACCCAAGTATATTTGTTGGATATTGATATGGGAAATGATTAGTATGCATAGATATGATAGAAACTACCTAGAAAGTAAAGAATCCACCATAACCTAGGAATGGTCTAGTGTGAGAAAGTGGAATGTAGAAGTGTTAATGATGAATGAGATATCTTGAGAGGATGATTATGTTGTAAGCATGATTTGGGCATGTTGATATTGAGATAAAGATTATGAGATTTACCACAAGGGGTAAAATGTGTATTTAAGGCATTGGATAAATGCTTAATTGAACAAGAGTTAGAAACGTTAACTCGAGTGTTTGATGGATGAATTTCAGTTTCGGATGATACGCCGGAGTAAGTCGAGAGGAGAACGCGAGAAGCATAAAGACGAATAGTTGCACACAAGTAAAGCGAGGTAAGGGACTGTGTGTTAGCTATAGAGATGTTCGTGCGTATTTTACAGCAATTTCGTAGATATATTGCTAGAACTAGTACGATATTATAATTCTATGAAATGATATGGAAGCATGAAAAGTACTATGATGTATATATGTATTGAGAAATGGGATAGGGTAAGGAAATAGCATGATATGCATGTTTTCAATGTTTTTCTCTAATTTACATTGATATTGATGATTGAGAAATGTTGATGATAGGTTGGCTAATTTTACATGTTTAGCATGAAGAGACATGCTGTATGAATAAACATGTTTTGATTTTTAAAAAGAGAAAATAGCCACCTATCAGTTTTGAGATGAGATTTGGTGTTGAAGCACTAGCTCACACCCGTTTTAATGCCTTTATGTACCGTGCTGGAGTTTTAACTCACGCGAGGATTTTGAGAAAGTGCGGGAACTTTGCTCGCACCTGTTTTGTTGAGTTGAGGTAAACCTGGGGGTCTGGGACCCAAGGGGATACCAGCCGACGGCCATTTGAATGGGCTGGGCCTTAATGATAGATCGTACCGCGCTGGAGCTTTGCGTTGACTGTGTGTCACGCTGCTTGCTCGCCAGTATATGAGACATGGTTTAGGATGAAAAGTCCATCGGAGTTGGAGTATGGACTTGGGTCCACGGTCGTACGTAGAACAGTGTAGTTATCCGTTGGTATACTATGTACCGTGCTGGGTGCACGTGAGTACGAGTATCGCGTAGATGACACACGACGTATCTTCACCATGAGTATACGAGGAGATGAGGTGGATTGAGATGAGCCGGAGGACAGGACTGACCCATTCCCCTTCAAGCGAAGTGATGCCCTGTGCACACCTGATCAGTGAGGCTTGGGATCACTGACTATGGCCATATGTCGTGGATATTTGATTGCCGAAAATTCCATGCCTGTCTCAGAGATTCGAGAAACAGAGATAATCTCAGAAAAGAAAGAGATTTGTAGAAAAAGTGAATTAAGAAAAGAAAGAGATTTTGTGTTTTGATAAATCTCTAATTTCCCATTCGTGCCGTGAGGGCACTATTTATGAGCATGTTTTAAATGGAAGCTTGATATTTGATTTACACGAAAATGCTATTAAGAAATATATGTTTAAATGCATTTTTCGTATGATATTTCCATTTATAACAAAAACATGGTTTTGGTTTATGCATGCATGGGCTATGTAGGTAGTACGACCTGCTAGCATACATTTCCTTACTGAGCTGTGGTTTGCTCATCCCACTATTTTTCCCCTCCAGGTACTGAGAAGTAAGAGAGCGGTGGTCTCTAGGTCTTTTGTGTTGAACAGCTCCCACAATTCCATAAAGGTATAAGATTTGTATACAAGAGTATTTTGTATCTAATTTATCGTATCGCACAGTTATATCTTGGAATTGTAAACAGTATTATGGGGATGATATGTAAGCACATGGTATTTATACAATTGATTTTGTATATCTACACACACACACCTGGGAGTGTGAATTAATATTTAAATCTTCCGCTGTAAATGAATGAAATTTTAGTAATTGCATCTTCTCACAGCCCAACCGTAGTAGAGAATGTATGGATAGAAGGGTTTCCAGAAGTGGGGTGTGACACTTGGTCAGTGGTGATATTGGATGAAGCCGCAGACAAAGTAACCCCAAAGGTTGACAATAGCACAACCATGAAAGGGAGAAGGAAGCCAGTTTTTCCCACGGAAAATAATACCAGGCAAATCATAAAGAGAGAAACAACAGAGTATAATTAGTACTAGTGTTTCTTACAATGATTCATAATATCTGTTATATAAGGCAGTTTCTTAATAAAATGATTCTCCTCTTGTTTTGAATAAGATTTTAAAACAGTAAGTTGTAGTACTCACTCGTTGTAGGAAGTAGTTTACTTTTTTTTTTTTTTCAATTTCTATATTCTTGTATTAACTAAAAGAATATGTTTAAAGAAAATAATTACGTAATATAGTTTAATTTCATTTCAATTCTACTTCAGTTTTCTCGACAAGAAATAGTAAAATTCTTTTCTCTTTGTTTGTTGTTTAAATTGGTATAAATCAATTAAATTACAATGAAATTTGACAAACATCTAATTTCTATGTGCTACTCAATTGAGATTTGAACCCAAACTTTGAAGATATGCCATTCAATTCATTCATGATTCTTGAACTATTGAAAACGTTTAATAAGAATTAGAAGTTTTGTTTTTGTTTCTGAATTTCCATCTACCCATTTCAGTCCACCATAATTTTACTATTGCATTCTCCCTCTAACAACAACAGTTAAAAATGGTAAAAATACTATTTAAAAAAATATTTTTACATTTGATGTGCTATTTTTACTATATTAAAATTCAAATACTACATTTTTTATATATATTTAAATATAACCTTAATCGGTATAATAAATAAGACAGTTAATACTTTTCAATAAAAAAGTTATTAAATAATAAATGTCATACTTCTTTTTATATTATATATATATATATATATAAAGAGAGAGAAGGGATAAATTTGTATTAGTGTAAAATTAATTTAGTTTTACTTATTTTAATATTTTTTTATCAATTTATATTTTCTTAATTCAACTTTTGATTTTTATGTTTTATCCACATTGATTATACTTGTCAAATTTTAAATTAATTGAAAATATCTAATTATTAATTTAATAATAATAAAATTTAAACTATTAATATTGTTGTGAATGACAATGATAATAATAATAATAATAATAATAATAATAATAATAATAATAATAATAATAATAATAATAATAATAATAATAATAATAATAATAAAGCAAACAAAAGTAATTGACGTTGGATTCAAACTCAACCTCATCTACATGGTTGTAATATTATCAAGATAAAAATCAGAATATATATAGATAAAGAAATAGAGTTTCAATTAAGTACAAACTCATATCTTTAAAAACACAATCACCATCACCAAGTATCGGAGTGCTTATGCAGGGAACAACTCCTGCGTCCCTCTGATCATTCTTTTTCTTATAGAGCTTTCGGTAGCACGTGACACAAAAAATTAATGCGATGACATAAGTAATTCGTAATTGTTATAACTGAGTAACAACAATTGGCGCCGCCTGTGAGAAATGGAAGAAAAGCTCTTTGCTCTATAAAAATAGTGACAACACGATTAGCAAACAAATGAATTGAAGCGAAAAGTGCACGAAGTAAGTCATGAAAAAAAAAAGTGTAAGAGTTTTAAGCGAAAAATGCGCGAAGTAAGCCACGAAGAAAAAATGCAAGAGCTTTAAACGAAAAATGCGCGACGTAAGCTAAGCACTCAAACAAAGGGTTTGAAGCGAAAAGTGCGCTAAGTAAGCCACGAAGAAAAAGTGTAAGAGCTTGAAGCAAAAAGTGCTCGAGATAAGCTAAGTACTCAAATAAAAGACTTGAAACGAAAAATGTGTGAGGTAAGTCACACACTCAAATAAAAAGCTTGAAGCGAAAAATGTGCAAGGTAAGTCACGAAGAAAATGTGCAAGGGCTTGAAGCAAAAAAATGCGAGGTAAGCCACGCACCTAAATAAAGGGTTTGAAGCAAAAAATATACGAGGTAAACCACAAAGAAAATGTGTAATGGCTTGAAGCGAAAAATGCTCGAGATAAATTACGAAGAAAATGTATAAGGGCTTGAAGCGAAAAATGCGCGAGGTAAGTTACGCACCAAAATAAATGGCTTGAAGCGAAAAATGCTCGAGGTAAGTCACATACTCAAATAAGGGTTTGAAACGAAAAATGCGCGAAGTAAACCATGCACTTAAATAAAGGCAGAGTTTAGCTTGAGAATTCGACTACAGAGTCTAACGTGAGGACTTGACCTGAGGCTACGATGTGAATTTATGTACTCTTCTGCAAGATTATACTTAGCAAAAGAGTGAGAAGCAATTGTTGTGAATGATAATAATAATAATAATAATAATAATAATAATAATAATAATAATAATAATAATAAAAGAAAGCAAAAAAGAGTAATTGATGTTGGATTCAAACTCAATCTTATCTACATGGTTATAATATTATCAGGGTAAAAATCAGATATATATATATATATAGAGATAAAAAAAAGTTTTAATCAGGTACAAACTCATATATTTAAAAGCACAATCACCATCAACAAGCAAGGGAGGACATGTATGATTCATGAAACCAAGACTCTATTTTATTTACAGAAACTCTGTCAAATTCTCTAGTTGACTTAAGTATCAGATTCCTCTGATCATTCTTTTTCTAACACGTGACACAAAAAATCAAGACGATTACGTAAACAATTCGTAATTGTTGTAACTGAGTAACAACAAATATATATTAAAAAAGATGTTATTTTCGATTGAAATAATAAGAATATTGTATCGATTCGAAACTTTAAATGCACAATATATATATAATAAGTTGTTAAATTTAATGATTGATTTGTAAAAATATTAATTTTACATAAAACTATAAAAATTATTTAAAATAATTTATTTTACTCTTATATAACTTGATCCCAGAACATATATAGATGTATAGATTAATTATTATGATATAATTGGTATTGTACTGTAATTATTAGTCCATCACTAATCACTTATGGATTTAATTATAGCAATTTTTCAACAAAAATAAAATAACGAAAAAGAAATATCTGAAGTCTAATTCCAGGTCTTGCATGCCGTGGAAAAACACTAACCGAGAGATCAATCTCTATCAGTTTCGCCTCAATTTAAAAACGCAAAATCTCTTTATATGATTCAACATCTTAAGATAAGTCATTACCGTCAGACTTTTATCATGTTTTTGTTTTAAAAAAAAAAAGAAAAAAGAAAATTAAACCTTGATTGTCAAACCTACATCGTTTAATTTAGACTTAATTTACTTTTAAATTCTTTCCAAGGGTGCCCAGCTTGAATTTCTTAGTTCATATACAAAGGAAATAGCAGCAAAAAAGCATATATAAATTTAAAATTTTCATAAAGTCTGAAATTCATTTAAATTTTGATTTGATTGTTTGGTTGTAAACATTTTTGTACTTAAATAAAATTTATTTTTCAAAATTGTTGTTGGTCCATCCTAGCTCAGTTGGTAGGAGGCCCACTCAATCGTATTGTCCGCTTTGGGTCTTACCCTCAGGCTCTACCCTCACGGTTTTTCTTTCGCGTCCTCAGAGGTTCGAATCCAAGACCTTAAAGTTTTTGTTCTTGCAAAGATGATACCAATTGTTTTATTAGAACAAAATAATTGGCATCATTTGTGTAAGAACAAAAACTTTAAGATCTTGGGTTCGAATCTCTGAGGACGCGATAAAATCGTGAGGGTGAGATCGTAAAAGGAGGATCTCAAAGTGGATAATAAAATTGAATGAGTCGCTACCGGCTGAGCTAAACACCACAACAAATATAAAAAAAATAAAAGTCTGACTGAGTTCCAAAGTTAAGTTTATGAATACGTACCTTTTTTTTTTTCATTAGTAAAATGCATCAATCGAACATTACATAATCCTGTCCGGGGGACATTTCCCCTTTCTGGCTTGTTTTGCCACCCAGTTAGCGGCTCGATTACAATTCCTCGTAATATAATTTAAAACAGCTTTGTAAAATCCAGAAAGCAAAAGGAGGATATTTTCCCCGATGACCATAGTCTCCCATCCCTTAGGTGAGCAAGGATCATTAAGTCTCTTCGTGATGTTGCCTACCTGACAGCAACAAGAAAATGCTTTCCACGTAGTCTAATTGCACTAACGACAAAAGGGTGACGTCGATGCAATTTGTTCCACGTGTTCTTTGTATATCCTGCAAAAACAACAGGAATCAGAGGGGGCAGGGATTTATCCCTGCACGCGCACTCCGATGATTAAGTCAGTAATCGGAGTTGTGAATGTATGAAGAAGAGAATATATTGCTTAAATCAGAGAGTTTAAAGCTTTTCCCTTCTTTTTGGTTTTTTTGGTTTTCGATCCTTTGATTCAGAGAGCTCACCTGGTATTTATAGGTTTCTGCAAGTCGGTTCGAGCTGAGACCCAGGCGTGTGTCTGGGCCGCGACAGAGTCATAGAGCACTCTGTCGTGCCTCGAGTTCAAGCAGCTAGCGGGGGACCTCTACCGCAGACTGAGCGGGGGACTTCCATCGCGGGCTGTGCGGGAGCCCTCTACCGCAGAATGTGCGGGAGGCTATGTCGCAAGCTGTGCGGGAGACTATGCCACAGACTGAGAGGGGACTTCTATCGCGGGCTGTGCGGGAGCCCTCTACCGCAGAATGTGCGGGAGACCTCCACCGCAGTCTGTGCGGGAGGCTATGCCTCAAGCTGAGCGGGGGACTTCTATCGCGGGATGTGCGGGAGACCTCTACCGCAGACTGTGCGGAAGACCAATGCCGCGATATGGGTGATGGAGGTCTGCCGTGCCACACTGTCGCCAAATTCGCCACGTGGCTCGGTCTTGGTTTGACATGTGGCAGGCGGATAGTTGCACACGTGGTTTCTGGTGACACGACCACCATCAATTGCTCCCCACTCTTTGGTAGGAATTTTTCCTGCGAAAGAGTATCTGGGTCTGGATTTTCTCGGGTCTGGTCGGATCTCCGCGCGTGTGTCGATGCAGGCGAGCCGCTATATATACTGGGCCCCTACTGTCCTTGTCGCTATTGAGTTCTCCCGCAAAAAGACAGTCAGCCGCGATTTTCTGGACACTCTCTCGCAACTCTGCCGCAACTCAACTGTACTCTACCGCAACTCTGTCGCGTACACATCACTGTGTCGCAACTCTACCGCAGCTTCTTCATACTCTGTCGCCAGTCCCTCCTTTTCTTCATTTTAGGTAATTTCATAGTCCGTAGTCCCACTCTTTTGATTTACAGACTCCTAAAATGGCTGGCCATGGTATAGGAAAACAAATTGATCTAGGCGTTAAGTCGACTTTAAAGGAAGCCGACATCCAAGACCTAGAATCCCGATTTCCTTTACCTGAGGGATACTCTTATAGGCTCCCAACTCCTCAGGAGAGCGACATACGTCGTGTGTCCGACGGGGCTGTCGTTTTTAGGGCAGCTTTGGAGTTAGGACTCCGCTTCCCCTTGTCCGACTTCGGGGCTTCCTTCCTTAGAACGCACAGGGTATCCCCGGGACAACTGCATCCTCATGCATGGATGCAATTGGTAGCATTTACCGTGCACTGCCATTTAAGGGGCGTCCCTCCGTCCCTTCCTCTTTTAGAAGTATTCTTTAGGCTTCGAGGGAGCCCCGGCTTGGTGCCTTATTCGCTTCAGCGGGTGTACCAGCCCGGTTTTGAGAATCGATTATTCGAGAAACCGATTAACAAGCTTCATGGTTTCAAAACGGAATGGCTGGTTTTGGAAGTGCCCGAGGGCCTGGATTTTCCCACTCGTTGGGAGAATAGGCGTGAGATTCCCAAGGGTCCCCGGGTTGCCACACTTAGGGAGCAGTTATCTTCTGACGTCAACAAACTGCTAGTCCCTCATCCCCTTAGCCTCGATACCCTTATATCAAATGAAAATTTGATATTAGCAGGCTGAGGTGTGGGTCCGGTCCCTGTTGCCGGACCCTCTATTCCTTCGTCAGATCCTCTGCCTTCGGTTTCCCCCGAGTTAAATCCTGAAGCACCTAGGCCACAAGAGGATATAGGGAGCACCAACGTAGAATCAAGTTCTGGCAGCGAACCCTTAGCCGATCTGACTGGTTGGGAAGGGTTCGGCTCTACTTTCATGGTGCTTCCTGATGACGACACCATAAATATAGAGTCCCTTCAGGAGCATCTCGATTCTCCTGACGGTAACTTTTAATTCTCTTTACGGCTTGCTGTTTTTGATCAGGTTTTGACCACTGGTTTGTCTTCTTTTTCTTTTTTGCAAATATGATTCATTTTCGGCAATCGTTAGGTCACCAGGTTTCTGAGGCTGGTCCTTCCAGCGCTCCTGCCAGAAAGAGGCATCGTTTGGCTGACGATGTCCCAAGTGAGGCACCGGTCCCCTCTCATCCACCTCGTGCTCGGACCCCTCCTGTTTCTAGGCAGGCGATGCCTCCCCCTCCTTTAGAACAGAGAGATCTCTCTCGGGATAGGGGGAGAGTTGCCTCATCTTCACGGGGGGCTTCCGGGTCATCCAGGCCATCACGCTCCGAGGAGCGCACGGAATACAATATCATTCCGTCTCAGCGGAAGAATAGAAGGCGCTTGTACATCGAAGGTTCGATGGGAAGCAGGCCAATATTACCGAGGATAAGCCCTGCCGACGAGAGGCCCTATTCCGTGGACGGGGGAAACATTATGAGGGGCCACGAGTTCCGAGTCTACCCCGGGGTTCGTGACAACGACATTTTGGACACTCCCGGGGTGGCCTCCTGGTTAAGCTGGTCCACTATCCTTCCTCGGGACGAGGCAAGGATATTCAGAAACTACCCGGAGGGGGAGGATTTAGCCGACATAGAGGCATTGAGGGTAAGTTTCATACTCCTCTTCGTTTGACTCATTTTTGCCGCATTCTTTGAATCTAACTTTTTGTATTTCTTTGCAGCTGGCTCAACGAACTGTGGCCAACAATGCCCAGCATCGGGCTTATCGGGAGCGTGCTGATAGGGAAATCCGGGAGTTAAAGGATCAAGTTGTGGAGTTGCAGAACACCATCAACAACTTGTCCAAACTTCCTGATTTAGTTCGAAGCTTGGAGGAGCAGCTCGCAAAGGTTCATCAAGACCTTAATCACTCCCAGGGGGATCTTACTGTAGAGAAGGCTCGGTCTAGCAGATTTTAAGAGGATCTTCGGGATGCCCACTCTGAGCTAGACTGTATGCAATCCAACTACGGGTCTTTACTTGCTCGGAATCAGGAGCTCGAGCAGCGCATTGCCGAGTTGGAAAGTCAGGCTGCTCCTACGCTGACCCAAGTGGAGATCAATAGCATACGGGTCGAGGCTGTGAAGGAGTACCGTCTCTCCAAGGATTGCTTGAGACGGAAGGAGGATTTCTCAAATCCCTATGTAAAGTACGGGTTCTATCTTGCCCGATCATGGTTAGAAGCACATAGGGAAGGAGAGGAATTCCCCGAGCTCCAGTACACCAACGAGGCGATGCTATTTGAGGCCCCCGACTGGACTAAATATGAGCCTGAAGCTGAACCTACAGACGAGTTATTTAAGAGGACTGCCCAAGATGACCTCGTCAACCTCACTGGTCCTTGGGAGCCCATGGATTTGGATGGTGCTCCCGAGCCTATCGAGGCTCTTATTGATTTAGACGACGAGGAGGGTCAGCAGTCCTTGGGAAGTGATGGTCCGTCTGCAGCTGATCCCCAGCTTCCTCCCGAAGAGTAGATAGCTATTTTTGTTTTTTTGTATTTCTTTTCAAGTACTTTGTTGTTTTTTATTTTAACTTTGTACTTTTGTCGAATGTAATCGTAAAGATCTGTTAAAGATCTGTTTGCAATGACTTTTGAATGAAATGAAATTGATATTTTTGTTCATGCTTTGTATTGCATTACTTCTCTATTTATCATTTATCATTCTTTGTCGGTTTATTTTGGTTGAATGTATTCGTGCATGCTCCCCAATTCTTGATAGAAAAGTAAACTTTCAGAAAGAATTTTTTAAGTGAACGTATAATAGTTTAAGGCTTGATTACTGTGACGTGTATGGGTCTTTAGTTTTTATAGCCTTGATATTTTTATCGCCTGGCCACAGTGACGCATAGCGCCTCAGGCTCTTACGGCTTGGTTAATTGTACTCGCCTGGCCACAGTGACGCATAGCGCCTCAGGCTCTTACGGCTCGGTTGATTGTATACGCCTGGCCACAGTGACGCATAGCGCCTCAGGCTCTTACGGCTCGGTTGATTGTATACGCCTGGCCACAGTGACGCATAGCGCCTCAGGCTCTTACGGCTCGTCTGAACTACGCCTGGCCACAGTGACGCATAGCGCCTCAGGCTCTTACGGCTCGTCTGAACTACGCCTGGCCACAGTGACGCATAGCGCCTCAGGCTCTTACGGCTCGTCTGAACTACGCCTGGCCACAGTGACGCATAGCGCCTCAGGCTCTTACGGCTCGTCTGAACTACGCCTGGCCACAGTGACGCATAGCGCCTCAGGCTCTTACGGCTCGTCTGAACTACGCCTGGCCACAGTGACGCATAGCGCCTCAGGCTCTTACGGCTCGTCTGAACTACGCCTGGCCACAGTGACGCATAGCGCCTCAGGCTCTTACGGCTCGTCTGAACTACGCCTGGCCACAGTGACGCATAGCGCCTCAGGCTCTTACGGCTCGTCTGAACTACGCCTGGCCACAGTGAAGCATAGCGCCTCAGGCTCTTACGGCTCGTCTGAACTACGCCTGGCCACAGTGACGCATAGCGCCTCAGGCTCTTACGGCTCGTCTGAATACCTGTCACAAGATTTAGATGCATAGAAGTTGCAGATGTATAATAAAATGACATTCTGCGTGATGATTTGATGACAATATCTTGTGATGGTATAAACAAATGATAATAATAATGTTTGGGAAAGAAAATATGGTGCTTAATTCAAATACAACTTTAGGTGATTTGAATTCCATGTTTTCCCTATCTTCTTCCCTTGTAGAGTTTCCAAAACACAGGTGTTAGGTCCAATCTTGTATCTGATTCTATATGGACCTTCCCAATTGGCTCTGAATTTCCCATCCTCCTTCAGGGCATTCGTGATCTGCGACTTTCTAAGCACTAGATCTCCCTCAGACATTGGCCTATCTCTCACCCGGCTATTGTAGTAGTTGGCTACTCTCTGATGATAAGATGCCAATCGAATAGCCGCGATTTCTCTATGTTCGTCGAGTAGGTCCAAGCCTTCCCTTAGAGCTTGTGAATTTTCTTCCTCTATTAAGGGTATCACTCTTGGTGATGACGCTCCAATTTCCACGGGGATCAGTGCTTCTGCGCCGTATACAAGGCTGAATGGCATTTCTTTAGTTGACACACGACTGGTGGTATGATATGCCCATAAAACACTAGGCAATTCGTCCACCCATGCCCCTTTTGCTTTGTCTAGCCTGGTCTTCAGCCCATGAAGGATAGTTCGATTACTAACTTCGGCCTGTCCATTAGCTTGAGGATATGATACCGAGGAGATCCTTAGCTGAATGTTGAGGCTCTTACAAAATTCACGAAAGGCGTTGCAATCAAATTGCTTTCCATGGTCGGCATTTAAGATGCGGGGAATTTCGAATCGACAGATAATGTCTTTCCACACCATTGCCTCCACTTTCTTTTTCGTGATTGTGGCTAAAGGCTCTGCTTCAATCCACTTTGTAAAGTAATCGGTAGCCACTAATAGGAACTTTCTTTGACCCGTGGCTAAGGGGAAAGGTCCAAGGATGTCTAATCCCCATTGTGCAAAAAGAATTGGCTGTACTGTTCCTTGAGAGGGAGTCACTGGGGCTGTTTTGATAGGAGCAAACCTCTGGCATTTGTCACACCTGCGGGTTTGGTCCATCGCATCTTTCTTCAACGTTGGCCAGTAGAATCCTGATCGCAGTACTTTAGCAGTAAGAGCTCTCGCTCCTAAATGTTCGCCGCAAATTCCTTCATGCACTTCGGCTAAAGCGTAGCTTGCTTGCTTCGGTCCCAGACATTTCAATAAGGGCGACGAATATCCCCTTTTATACAGTTCTCCATTGATGAGTGTGAACTTCGCCCCTTGTATTTTTAAGTGATGAGCCTCGTCCTTATTTTGGGGGAGTGTTCCTTCGGTGAGATACTGTTTATATGGGGATCTCCAATCGTTTCCCACTTGAATGTCACACACTTCGACCTCTTCAATACTAGGTCGTTCGAGCCTCTCCACCTTCACTGTCCTTCCTCGTGTTTCGGTGGAAGAGGCTAACTTAGACAATGCATCAGCATGTGTGTTTTCGGACCGGTTGATTTGTATCAGCTGAAAGCTTTTGAAAGTCTGTGCCAGAAGTTGGACTTTCTTCAAGTAAGGGACCAGCATCGGTTCCCGTACCTCGTACTCTCCGCTGAATTGGTTCACCACCAATTGAGAATCACTGTGTGCTATCAAGTGGTGAACCTGTAGCTTCTTCGCTAACATCATCCCTGCTATAAGAGCTTCATACTTCGCTATATTGTTCGAACTGGGGAATCCGAATCGTAGGGAGTATTCAAGGGATTTTCCTTCGGGTGATACCAGGACTATACCCGCTCCACTTCTGTTGGCACTTGATGCCCCGTCGACATGCAGCAACCATGGGTGAGCCTCCCCTTCACTGCTGTCGCTTGGGATAGTGCATTCTACGATGAAGTCGGCCAGAGCTTGACCTTTGATAGCCTGCCATGGTTGGAATGTGATTTCGTATCCCCCAAGTTCCACTGCCCATTTCACTAACCTTCCTGAATGTTCAGGTTTCTGGAGGATCTGTCTTAACGGTTGATCTGTCAAGACGGTGATAGGGTGTGCTTGGAAATACGGGCGCAACTTTCGCGAGGCCATCAAAGGGGCTAATGCTAGCTTTTCGGCCAACGGATAGCGGGTCTCTGGATCCAATAACACCTTACTCACGTAGTAGATGGGACGGTGCACCATTTCATCTTTTTTCAGTAGCACCGCACTGACGGCGAAATCACCGACTCCCAAATACATATAGAGTTGTTCTCCTTCCAGGGGCCTTGTTAATAAAGGCAATTGTTTCAAGTATTCCTTGAGGTCTTCAAAGGCTTTTTGACAATCTTCTGTCCATTCGAAGTTCTTCCCCCCCCCCCCCCGTAGAGTTTTGAAGAACGGCAGGCTCCTTTCTGCTGATTTTGATAAGAAGCGATTCAGAGCTGCTATTCTGCCTGTCAATCTCTGGACTTCTCTTACGGTGGTTGGGGGTTTCATGTCAATGACCGCCTGTACCTTCTCAGGATTTGCCTCAATGCCCCTGTTAGTGATCATGAAGCCTAAGAACTTCCCTGATCTTACCCTGAATGAGCACTTTTCAGGGTTTAGCTTCATGTTGAATCTCCTCAATACTTTGAATACTCTGGACATTTGATCAGTATGAGACTCTCCTACGCGGCTCTTGATTATCATATCGTCCACGTAGGCTTCCATGGTATTTCCCAGAAGATCTTTGAACACTTTGCTCACCATTCGTTGATAGGTGGCTCCCGCGTTCTTTAGACCGAACGGCATTACCCTATAGCAATAGGTTCCGTCGTCGGTTATAAAGGAAGTCTTTTCTTCGTCTTCTGGGTGAAGCATGATTTGGTGATACCCGGAGAATGCATCCAAGAAACTGAGGAATTCGTAGCCGGATGTTTCGTCTACTAGTCTGTCTATCCGAGGTAAGGGGTAAGAATCTTTAGGGCAGGCTTTGTTCAGGTCGGTGAAATCCACACACATTCGCCACTTCCCGCTAGATTTCTTTACCATCACTACATTGGCCAACCACTCAGGGTAGTAGACCTCTCAGATGAATCCGACGCCCAGGAGTTTATTCACTTCTTCAGTGATTGCTTTTTGTCGTTCCGGGGTGAAACTCCTCTTCTTCTGTTTGACGGGTCTGTGTCCGGGTATGACATTAAGCTCATGGCATATCACTTCGGGATTAATTTCAGGCATGTCCGCCGGACTCTAGGCGAAGACATCCGAGTTTCTTCTCAGACACTCGACTATCTCATTCTTTAGTTGTTTGCCCAGTTGAGTCCCTATGAATGCCTTTTTTCTCCCATCCCCTTCTATTAGCTCAATGGCTTCTGTTTCCTCCACAGGCTGAGGTTTGGGCGGATCGTCGATACATAAGGTTTCTTTTCTTTGTGCTACCTTGTTAGCAGTGGAAGCGAGATAACAAGTACGGGCACTCCTTTGGTTTCCTCGTACTTGCCCGACTCCGTTGGGAGTGGGAAACTTCATCAATAGATAGCAAGAGGATATCACCGCCCTCATGTCATTCAGCACAGGTCTGCCCAAAATCATGTTGTAGGCAGCGGAGGTTGATCTGACCACCATGAACAACACTTGCCGGGTCACGCTCTTCGGGTGCTCTCCAAGAGTCACAGGCAACTCTATGGACCTGGCAACTTTCACTCGTTCGCCCGTGAATCCGTATAGTGGCGCCATAACGGGCTTTAACCTATCTTCGGATATGCTCATTTTTTCAAAGCAATTCCAATAGATTAGGTTTACTGAGCTCCCGTTATCGACCAGAACCCTGCTCACCGGGTGTTTGGCCACTACAGTGGATATCACCATGGGGTCTTCGTGGGGCATGACAATATCACCTTTGTCAGTCGGAGTGAACATGATGGGCTCTTCATCCGCCTGTTCTTCCATCACAACGTTAACCTGATACGCTTGTCTAGCGTAACTTTTGTGGGAAGTAGAGGAGCTTCCTGCACTTGAGTCCCCCCCTGCGATGACATTTATTGCGGGGGCTGTAGGTTCGTTGTTTGGCGGATTAGCACGGGGGATTGGCCTGACTACTTCGTTTCTAGGCCTATCCCTTCTGTTGTCATTATTTGCCCCAGTCCGTGGATGATCATTCCTTTGGTCACGCGGAGGATAACAGGGTCTCTCGCTCCTCCATAGGAAGCGGTTGATCTTCCCTTCTCTGGCCAGCCTTTCCAACTGGTCCATTAAATCTCTGCACCTCTCTGTTGGGTGACCGTGAGCACAATGGAATTCGCAGTAGGTTTCGAGGTTTCGTCCTACATCTCCAATTTTCTTCTTGGGGAATTCCAATAGTCCTGCCCCTTCGATAGCTGCCAGTATCGCAGTGCGAGGCTCGTTCAACCTGGTATAACCTTCATACCTGAGCCTAGGGGCTTTGTCTACTCTCACGGGTCTTGGGGAGCTTCTCTCGGGTGCATCTCTCTCTCTCTTCTTTCCTTCCTTTGCCTCCCTGGGCTGTATCATTTTCATCACTTCTTCTTGAGCTACATACTTGTTAGCCCGGGCAAAGAGGTCGGAGATTGTCATCGATTGATCAAGAGAGAGGGATTCTTGCAGCTTTTTGGAGCTTGTCCCTTGTAGCATTGCAGCCAAGGCTACACCTACCGGTAGATCTTCCACTTCCAAGGTTGCATCTCGGAAGCGGTCTACAAAGCTTTTCAAGGGTTCTTTATTCCCTTGTTTAAGCGTAAGTAGGTAGGTAGCATCTTTCTTCCTCTGGCTGTGGATCATGAAGACTTTGAGGAATTCATTTCTCAACTCGTCAAAAGAGGAGATTGAACCTTCGCTCAACCCGTTGAACCACTTTAGAGCGTGCTCGGACAATGTGAGGGAAAAAGCTCTGTACATAATTTCGTCCTCCCACCCATGCAGCAGCATGAGGGACTCGTAACTCTGTATGTGGTCATAGGGGTCTGCTTTGCCGGTGTAAATGGCCATGGAAGGCATTTTGAACTTCTTTGGCAAAGGTTTGTTCATGATCGTCAGGCTGAATGGGATCCTCCTCCTTTGGCCGTCATCTGGAAACACCAGTTTTTTCTTCTCAAGGATCCTTTGGACGACCTTCTCCACGTCCTCCGACCCTCGAGCTGAGCATGGCCTTGTCCCTTCGGGTCTAGAAGAGTCTGACTGATAAGCACCTCTTCCAGCACCTCCCATTCCGGGACTTGTAATTTCGAGACCTTCTCGTGGGTCTTGGCCTCTCTGTTCCCGTCGCTCCCCAGCCCTACATTCTCTTAAACCATGTTCCAACTCCACGGGAGATGAGCTGCGGTATGTGGGGAAACTCTGCCGCCTATCGGCTATAGGAAAAGTCTGCCGCCTGCCGGGCAGAGGAGAACTCTGCCGCCTATCAACGGCGGGAGAGCACCGTTGCACATATGTTGCGGGGTAGCTCTGCCTCATGTAGTCCCTAGGAGAGCTCTGCCGCACATTTGGTGGGCTCTGTCGCCTATCGACTAGTGGTGAACACTGCTGCCGTTGAGCTGCGGGTGAGCTCCGTGGAACATCTGCTGGGGGAGACCTCTGCCGCACGAGGTCTGCGGGTGAGCCCTGCCGCACAGGTGCAATGGGCGAACTCTGTCGCCTAAGGTCCGCGGTTGAGCCCTGCCGCACATTTGGTGGGCTCTGTCGCATATTTGGTGGAGAAGACCTCTGCCTTGCTGGATCCGTAGTGGCATTATTTCGTGTTCCTGCCTCTTGTCCAGCATTTACCAGGGTGGAGGGCTGACCTCTCTCATAGGTCCGCTGAGGTGTGTTTTCCCCACTAACTGCTGCACTTCATGGGGCAAGCTGAATTGGGGGAGAGTATCTCTGAAGAAACTCACCATAGCCTTCAACGCTGTCGTGGTCTCTTCATTTTTGCGTTTCAGGGTCTCAAATTCTTCAAAAGAAACCATGGTTTCTCCCTGACCCCTTTCACCATGTCTTTGTCTTTGTTCTAATCTGACAGGGGGACTCACCGAATTCTGGCCTCCTGTCAACCCTGCTGTAGAGCGCGTTCTCACCATTTTGATAGAGAACCTGACTTTTTGTCAGAGTTCCCACAGACGGAGCCAATTGATGTTGCCTACCTGACAGCAACAAGAAAATGCTTTCCACGTAGTCTAATTGCACTAACGACAAAAGGGTGACGTCGATGCAATTTGTTCCACGTGTTCTTCGTATATCCTGTAAAAACAACAGGAATCAGAGGGGGCAGGGATTTGTCCCTGCACGCGCACTCCGATGATTAAGTCAGTAATCGGAGTTGTGAATGTATGAAGAAGAGAATATATTGCTTAAATCAGAGAGTTTAAAGCTTTTCCCTTCTTTTTGGTTTTTTTGGTTTTCTATCCTTTGATTCAGAGAGCTCACCTGGTATTTATAGGTTTCTGCAAGTCGGTTCGAGCTGAGATCCAGGCGCGTGTCTGGGCCGCGACAGAGTCATAGAGCACTCTGTCGCGCCTCGAGTTCAAGCAGCTAGCGGGGGACCTCTACCGCAGACTGAGCGGGGGACTTCCATCGCGGGCTGTGCGGGAGCCCTCTACCGCAGAATGTGCGGGAGGCTATGTCGCAAGCTGTGCGGGAGACTATGCCGCAGACTGAGCGGGGGACTTCTATCGCGGGCTGTGCGGGAGCCCTCTACCGCAGAATGTGCGGGAGACCTCCACCGCAGTCTGTGCGGGAGGCTATGCCGCAAGCTGAGCGGGGGACTTCTATCGCGGGATGTGCGGGAGACCTCTACCGCAGACTGTGCGGAAGACCAATGCCGCGATATGGGCGATGGAGGTCTGCCGCGCCACACTGTCGCCAAATCCGCCACGTGGCTCGGTCTTGGTTTGACACGTGGCAGGCGGATAGTTGCACACGTGGTTTCTGGTGACACGACCACCATCACTTCGCAATGCCATGGTTATCTGAATCAATGATAATCTAAGGCCATCGATTCCTCAGCACTAAAGAACAGGCTAGTCGAATAGCTAAAGCTTCAGCAATCTCAGCGCTCTCAACCTTCACAAAGGCATGAGTCCCATCAACAATCCTGCCTTCATCATCATGGTAAACCACTGGGATTCCCGCTTCCGAGGTTTTTTGATTGAAAGACGCATCACAGTTGAGTTCCATAAACGACAGAGGCAGTTTCTGCCAACAAGGACTATGCACATAATTCCTTTCCCCATAGCTAGAGGTGGTAAACGGGCGGGCTCGGGCGGGCTCGGTTCGGGTTCTTTTCGGGCTCGGGTTTTTTCGGGTTCGGGCTTTTTCGGGTTCGAGCTTCTTCGGTTTCGAGCTTCTTCGGGTTCGGTCTTTTTCGGGTTCGGTCCCGGTTCTAGTCGGGCGGGTTTAGCGGGCCGGCTTGAAATATTTTGAAACTTTATTAGTTATAATTTTTTAAAAAAAAATTTTGAATGCGATAATTAATTTAATTTTTATATGATTTTATATTTTAATAAATATTTATATAAAAACAAATTTTTATATTTTAATATTTATTATTTGACAAAAATAATTTACTCTTTTTTAATTTCTTACAATATTTATTATAAAATAGTAGATATAATTATATTCATTAAATGCAAAAGAAAATATTACATATAGATATTATAGGAAGAAAAGTACCAATTAATATTATCATTTACCAAAAAAATACTTAATATGAATAAATGATCAATTAATTAGCTCTATTTTATTTCTAATTTATTTTTTATTTGTACATAAATCATAATTAATATTATTGTATTAAATATAATCGTTTACATTAATTAATCAAATGTCTCATTAAAAATTTAGAATATTAAATTAAAAATATTTTTTTAATATTTAATATAATTATATCATATACAATTATACACTACCATATGATTGATATTTTGTAGTTGATATAATACACTAAAAAAATATATTTATACAAAAAAACTTTGTGAGTTTAAAAAAAAGCATCATATAAATAATTATGAAATTAAAGTAGATAATTATGATTAAAATAATAAATTTTTAAATTTTAAATAGAAGTCACTAAAATTAGATTAATAAAAGTTTCATAATATTTTTTTATTTCCTCTGTTAGTTTGTTTTTAGTTTTACAGATTTCCTCCAACTTCTAGATGTTATCTTCTTCACTTCTTTTCTAAATGAATGTTTTGCTTATTTATTTGGCCTTAGCCAAGAAAAATTGAAGAGCATAAAAAATCTGACTGGATTATAAATATAATCTATCTATAGAATAATTGAAATTGTTGATAGGCTTTCAAAGAATAAGAAAAGAAAGGATATGATTTCATGATAAATTATTAAATTATTGTATAAAATGAAAAAAATAAATATTGCACGTTAATGTATATATATAATTAATTTAATAATTTTCAAACAGAATTATCATATTATATAATAACATGGTTAAAAAATTAATTATTTATTATCAAAATAATTATTAAAATAAATATTTACTAATTAGTTATCATATATAAGTATAACAAATTATTAATTTTTAATAAATTAGTTACATAATTTAAATAAAAAAATTAACTTAAAATAATTTTTTTTGCACAATCAAGTAATGATGCATGTTTGTCTTGATCGTCACGTTACATAATGCACAAGAAAAAATATCTACTGATATTATTTTAGTGGACTGATATAGATATGAACCGATAAGGTAGGCAAATAAATAAATAATCATATATGCTTAACAAAATTATACCCAATTAATTGTTATCAATTCGTTTAAATTATACCTAATTAAAGTTCTATAATTGTAGCTAAATTCTCTATTGATAGATGCAATTAGTTTAAGTTTGGAAAAATTATTAAATATAATATCGAAGTTTAAATAAAATAGGTAAACCAAAAAGCTGATATAATTTAATCATAATGATTATAAGACAAAATATAATTAAAATGATGAAATATAAATTAAAGAGGAAAAAATTATATAATTTAGTAATAAAATTTATACAAAAGACAAGACATTGTAAAAATTTAAATTTCCTAGTTAGAAATAAAATTTGAAACATATAAATATTTATTGTTAATTTGATAACATATTTATATAAATTTTTTGTTCAAAAGTTTAATATAAATTGCTTTAATAACTTATTAAATTATTATTTTTTTATATTAAGTAATTCTTTATTGAGTTTTAATCTACACTTGTTATTATAATTTCATATATGAACTTATTTTGTTATTGTAGGGATTTAGAAACTTCAATTCTAGATATCTTTTATATAGATTAGAGTTAAATGTATATTTGAATGAATCAAGAGAAAATTATAAGATTCAAATTGATGTTCTTGATTATTGGAAGAAAAATCAATTTCGACACCCTATACTTTCACTTATGGCTAAGGATATATTGAGTATTCCAATTACCACAGTTGCATCTGAATCAGCATTTAGTATGAGTGGTAGAGTTATTAACAAATGGAGAAATTGTCTCATAACATATAATGCAGAAATTTTGATTACCATTCGTAATTGGCTGTATGGATATGATATAGATAAAAGTGGTAAGATTTTAGTGTCATTATTATTTTATTAATTTTTTATTATTTAAATTCTTATATGATTATTTTTATATATTTTATTAGATGAAGAAGATGAAACAATGAGATTTGGAAGGAAAGTTGGATTAAATTGAACTAGTTGGTTTATGGATGAGGATGAAGAGTTCTAATTGTAACGTATGTTGATATTTTATTTCTTACTATTTATATTGTTAAAAAATTAAATTTTTTTATTAAGAGTAATTATGATTGATCATTGCCTCATTAATCTTATTTAAAGACAATATCGCTCTTGGAGAGTTTAGTTGCTTCCTGCATTTACAATCTTTTCGAGTATGTTATTCATCAAGCCGCTAGCGTTAAATGGAATGATCGTATTTTCATGTTTTGTTCATCATGCAATGTATGACTAGAGATTGGTTTCTCCATGACTAGGTGGCTGTGTATGATAATGATTGTATGTTTTCTATTTTGTTGTTCTTGTAATGTTATATGTTATAACTTTAAGTATTTGATGTTTTCTTTACTGGTTTGTTTTTTACTATATTGGATTAATTTAGAACATAACAATCATTAACTTGTTAATGACATGAGAATTTGGATGCAAACATGTCATAGTTGAGTCTGAATCTTTTTTTACAGTGAAAAAGTTATTACAACCTTTAAAAGGGTATGATCCCCTTTTTTAACTTTCAATTCTTATTTTTAGTATAATCACCATTTAAAAAACAAATTACTATTTTTCTATTTACGAGTTATAGGAGTCAGAATTTAAATTCTAATTTTGTTAATAACGTATTCAATGTTTTATATGAAATCTCAAATTTAAATAAATGTTACAATTATATAATGATTTATATATATATATATTTGATTTATTATTGTATTACAATTAAAATTTTAATATGAAATAAATATAATAAAATAGTATAATAATTGTTTTTATAATAAAATCAAATGTTATATTTAATAATATATTTATTATTTATTATTACAAATATAATAAGCATAATATTGAAAATTATTTGATATTGAATATTATATTGTGTTTTAAAATAATTTTATTTAATAATTGAATGTAAATATTTAATATTTATTTTGTTGATAATAAATTATTGATATAATTATGTAATAAATAAATAATGATTGTTCTAAAATTTTATAAATTTTAATTAGAAAAAGTGTATTATTATTTAATTATTTAATTATTTTTTAATATAATAATTATATATAATAATAATTCGGGCTTTCTCGGGTTATAAATTCGGGCTTTTTCGGGTTTCGGATCAGGCCGGTTTCGGGCTCGGGCTTTTTCGGGCTCGGGCTTTATCGGGCTCGGACTTTTTCGGGTCGGGCTTTTCTCGGGCTCGGACCTTTGACTTTTTGGTCAATTCGGTCCGGTCTCAGGTTCGGTCTCGGACGGGCTCGGGCGGGTTTTCGGGCTCGGGCCAACTTTTGCTAGCTCTACCCATAGCCAGTAGGAAACGACAAACATTCAGACATTTCAGCGAACTCCTTGTAGGCATGCAACCGGGTCTGGATTGGATCCCCATAAATCCCTTCAAAAAGTAGAAGATCGCGTGATTTCCAAATGTTCCAACAAAGACAACAGATAAGCTCCAGACAATTAACCGATCCAAAAATGAATAAAAGAGGAAACAATCTCAATCCACCATTTATTAAAATTCCCGAATCCCTCACGTTTCGGGCAGTAACTAAACCCGGAAGCTCTCGAGTCGAAACAGCTTGAGCAAAGGGACAAAAAAACAGAACGTGCTCTAAAGATTCTTCTTCTAATTCACATCTGGCACAGGTTTTATTTGTAGCCCTGTGGCAGGTGAACAAATTCTCTTTGGTCGGAAGAGTGTTATGGCAAGCTCTCCAAACAAAATTCTGAATTTTCGATTTGAACTTACATTTCCATATTTCCTCCCATCCTCTATCATCATGCAGATTATTATGGCTACTTCCTGCCCCTATATGATGATTAGCCCCAGTGTGTATAAGCCAATAACCGGATTTAACACAATATCCCTCATCCTTAGAGTAACGCCACACAATTCTATCCTCAGAGAAAGGAGAGCCAACAGGGATCTTTTCAATAGCCTTAACCTCATCCTCAGTAAAAAGCCTCTTTAATTCCTCTGTCTTCTAAGTTCTGCTCTCACGATTAATCAGATGGGCAACTACAGAGGTGCTCGTCTCTTGACGTTGGGAAGATAGGATTTTTAAAGCTGGGGAGTTCCGCCACCCACTTGTCCAACTATATGAGGATGTTGCGTCTGTTTCCCACATTCCACTGGACACCTCTTCTTAGCACCTCAAAACGTCTATGAAAACTCCTCCAAGCCCACGAAGGGAACCTGCCTAACTTGGCCTCAAGGGTTAAAGAAGGGGGAAATATATGCCTCGAAAAATCTTAACCAGAAAGCATCCGGATTCTCAATCATTCGCCATGCCTGCTTCGCCAACAGAGCGTTGTTAAAATCAGAGAAGTCCCTGAAACCTAACCCACCCTGAAGTTTATGGTCAGCTAGTCGTCCCCATCTCATCCGATGGATTTTATCTTGCTCCGTATCAGCCCCACTCCACAAGAATCTATTAAGCAAGGTATTTCGACTTCTATAGAAAGAGGCTGGCAGTTTGAAACAATGCATGATGTAAACAGGGATAGCCAATGCCATCGCTTTAAGAAAACTTCTCTTCCTGCCTACGATAGAAGCTTTCCTCTCCAAGAAATTCAATGCCGTCTTTTTGCCTTTAACCAACTGAATAGGTAGGCCTAGATATTTGGAGTTACCTTGCAGGTCACTAACCCCCAGAATCTATTGAATCGTTTCTCTATTGTTCCTCACCGTATTTGGCGAAAAGAATATAGAGGATTTCTCAAAATTAATAACCTGACCAGTAGCCTTTTGGAATTTTTCAGAGATCCGTAAGAGAGCCTGCAGTTGTACAGATCCGCCCGAGTAAAAAACAAAACATCATCCGCAAATAATTGATGGCTCCACACAGGGCATCTTTTGCTTATCCGAAAACCTTGTAAACCGCCTTGTGCAACGCATTTAGGATGAGTTTAGACAGCACATTAGCAACGGTTATGCATGCTATTAAAAATAAAAAAAAGTGCGCCGCGTGACGCACTAAGAATGCGTCAAGTGGCGTACAAAAAATGGATATAAGTATGAGAAAATCTGACATTTAACAAAAAAATGTATATGCGTAATTAGTGACAGAGAGAAACCCTTATAAATAGGGGTTAAGTATGATTCATAAACAAGATCTGAGAACTCCATACTAAAACTCTGCCAAACTCTTTGTTTGACTTAAGTATCGGAGTGCAAACGCAAGAACAACCCCTGCGTTCCTCTGATTTTCTTCTTTTTTGCAGAAGCTCTCGGTAACAAGTGGCAGGGAACCCGAAAAGAAGACGTCAGCGATTCGTCACCATTGTTTCAGGTAACAACAATTGGCGCCATTTGTGGGAAACGAAAGAAAAGCCTCGGTACAAAACACTTTCAAGAGGGACAAGAACCGATGGATAATACAAAAAAATCAAAATTTCAAGCTAAAATGACGTTTTATTGGATGAAATCTCGGACAAATCGCCTTAGGCTATTTGTCATCGCGTAGATCTCGAAAAGTTACGCAAATTCACAAAACAAATCACCTCAATTGGACCACCGAGCACAAAGTTATGGCCCTCCGAAGTTTCGAGTACCGGGAGAGACCCTACTGCGCACACTCTACCGCTCACCTCTGCCGCGTGGGAGTCTGCTGCACACTCTGACGCGCGAGACTCTGCGCACATTCTGTCGCGCACCCTGCCGCACGAGACTCTGTTGCACACTCTGCTGCCGCACACCCTGCGCGCGAGACTCTGTCGCACATTCTGCCGCGCAAAAGACCCTGTCGCGCACCCTACTGCGTGAGGCTCTGCTGCGCACCCTGCCGCGCAAGACTCTGACACCCACTCTGCCGCGCACCCCCTGCCGCGCGAGAGTCTATCGTACACTTTGACGCGCGAGACTTTGCCGCGAGAGGCGCGAGAGACCCTGCCGTGCGAGACTCTTTCGCGTACCCTGACGCACGAGACTTTGTCGCACACTCTGTCGCGCAAAAGACCCTGTCGCGCGAGACCTTGCCTAGCACCCTGTCGCGCAAGGCGTGAGACTCTGCAGCGCACTCTGCCACGTACCCTGTCGCGAGATACCCTGCCGCACAGTTTCAGATTCCTGCCACAGGGCTGAGGGAGCATAACCCTGCGACACATTTTCAAAACCATGTCGCAGGGACCAGTACTCAGGACCCTGTCACCAAGGCGAGGGAGATAAACCTACCACAGAGTTCGGGAGGCAAACCTCTGCAGCAGGTTTTGGTCGAAATTAATTTGAAGTTCATCGGTCTGGGGAGCAGGGGAGACATAGCCCTTCTTCAGCAAATAGAAGGCATCAGGCTAGTGGTCAGAACAGTCTGAACTCCTTAGTCTATTTCGAAGATTCAAGGCCAAATCTTGGAATGAGAGGTGTTAGAAGAAAGCATCCAGTGCAAAGACCCAGGAGAAAGAGCTTTCATTCGAATGACTTAGACTCTTGTAGAACCGAGGAAAGGGGAGTACATTCGACTGGAGAATCTGAGAAGAACATGGAAAAAGTCATAGAAAGGAGTCTTTGAAAAGTTATGTGGATCACTTCCGATATGCTACTCTAAAAGTGAAAGATTTATAAGTAGGAGTAGCTATGACAGCAATCCTGCAGGGAACGAAATCTAAGAAGTAACAAGAGTCTTTGTCCTTTGACCAGCCTACAACTATCTCGAATTTATTTGCTCGAGCAAATAAGTATGTTGCCCAAAAGGAAGTAATGAAAATGGTGCAGTCTCGAGATGCGAAAGAAGAAAGAAAAAGATAAAGAGATGTGACCTGGAGGAGTTCTTCCGGACTCGACAAATCAGGCAAGACTCATAGGCTTAGGTATGAAAACTATACCAAGCTGAACGAGCCTCGTGCTACTATTCTTGCTGCTATTGAAGGGACTGGACTATTAGAATTCCCGAAAGAGAAAGTAGGAAACTTAGGGCGGAACGCGGATGCCTACTGCAGCTTTTATTCCGCTTATGATCATCCTACAGAAATGTGCAGAGAACTGATGGATCAATTGGCCCGAGAGGGGAAGATTAATCGCTTCCTTTGGAGAAGCGAAAAGACTCGTTACCCCCCACGAGATCGAAGGGATGATTGTCCGCGGAATAGATAAGATAATGATAGAGGGAGAGACAGTCCAAGAAATGAATAAGAAGCTAGGCCAGACCCCCGAGGCAACCGGCTGGATAACGAACCCACTGGCTCGGCCATAAATGTTATTGCAGGGGGAGAATCGATGGCAGGAAGTTCCTTTGCTTCTCGCAAATGTTACGCGAGACAAACATATCAAATTCACGTTTTGATGGAGGAGAAGGCGGGTGAAGATCCTATGGTGATATCAGCGGTGGTGGCAAAACATCCAGTGAGCAGAATCCTGGTAGACAATGGAAGTTCGATGAACTTAATCTATTGGAACTGCTTTGAGAAAATGAATGTATTAGAAGACAGATTAAGACCCATTATGATGCCATTGTACGGATTTACGGGCGAGAAAGTGAAGATCACTAGGTCTATAGAGTTGCCTGTGACTCTAGGGGAAAGCCCAAAGGATGTGACTTGACAGGTATTGTTCATGGTTGTAAGATCAACCTCAGCTGCTTAAACATGATCTTAGGGAGGCCCTTACTAAATGATATGAGGGCGGTAATATCTTTCTGCTCCCTACTAATGAAGTTTCCTACTCCCAACGGAGTCGGACAAGTACCAGGAGATCAAAAGAGGGCTCGCACATGTTATATCGCCTCTACCGCCGACAAAGGGGTACAAAGGAAGGAGACATTATATATAGATGACCCTCTTAAACCTCAGCTTGCTGAGGAAACATAAGCCATTGAGCTAATCAAAGGAGATGAAGAGAAGAATGCGTTCATATGGACTCAACTAGATGAACAAACAAGGAGAAAGATAACTGTCGTGTTAAATAGACCGATGTTCTAGGGAGATTTGGTGCTTAGGAGGTCACATATCATTAATACCTTGATGGAGGACGAAAAATTCAGAGTCAATTGGGAAAGCCCATATCGAATCAGACAAAGGACTGGGCCCAACACCTGCATCCTGGAAACTCTGCATAGGAAGAAAATAAGGAAGACATGGAGTTAACTATTATGTCTTCTTTCCAAATTTTAATATTTTCGTATTATGATCTGTTTATTTTAAATGCATTGTCATAAGATACTATTATATGATCATTATGCAAATTACTTCTCTATTTTCCTATTATATCTTCAACACTTATGAATATGAATCTTGTGACAGAAAACAGATAAGCCGTAAGAGCCTGAGGCGCAATAGCGTCACTGTTGCTAGGCATAAAAATCAGATGAGCCGTAAGAGCCTGAGGCGTAATAGCGTTACTGTGACCAAGTGTAAAAATCAGACGAGTCGTAAGAGCCTGAGGCGCAATAGCGTCACTGTGGGCAGGCGTGGAAGACAGACGAGCCGTAAGAGCCAGAGGTGCAATAGCGTCACTGTGGCCAGGCGTTGAAGACAGACGAGCCGTAAGAGCCTGAGGCGCAATAGCGTCACTGTGGCCAGGCGTGGAAAACTGGCGAGTCGTAAGAGCCTGAGGTGCAATAGTGTCACTGTGGCCAGGCGTGGAAAACAGATGAGCCGTAAAAGCCTGAGGCGTAATAGCGTCACTGTGGCCAGGCGTTGAAGACAGACGAGCCGTAAGAGCCTCAGGCGCAATAGCGTCATTGTTGCCAGGCATGGAAAACAGACGAGCCGTAATAGCCTGAGGCGCAATAGAGTTACTGTGGCCAGGCATTGAAGACAAACGAGCTGTAAGAGCCTGAGGCGCAATAGCGTCATTGTGGCCAAGGGTGGAAAACAGACGAGCCGTAAGAGCCTGAGGCGCAATAGCGTCACTGTGGCCAGACGTTAAAGACAGATGAGCTGTAAGAGCTTGAGGCGCAATAGCGTCACTGTGGCTAGGTGTGGAAAAGAGACGAGCCATAAGAGCCTGAGGCTCAATAGCATCACTGTGGTCAGGCGTGAAAAATAGACGAGCCGTAAGAGCCTGAAGCGCAATAGCGTCACTGTGGCCAGGTGTGGAAAACAGATGAGCCGTAAGAACCTGAGGCGCAATAGCGTCACTGTGGCCAGGCATTGAAGACAGACGAGCCGTAAGAGCCTGAGGCGCAATAGCGTCACTGTGGCCAGACGTTGAAGATAGACGACCCGTAAGAGCCTCAGACGCAATAGCGTCATTGTGGCCAGGCGTTGAAGATAGATAAGACGTAGGAGCCAGAGGCGCGATAGCGTCACGACGACCAAGCATCTGAAAAGACTTACCGTAAGAGCCAGAGGCGCAAAGGCGTCACGGCGACCAGGCATTTGAAAACAAACATGCCATCGTGCCTGAGGCGCGAATGCGTCACGGCGATCTGGCACCAGGAGAAGATTTATATAAAACAACTTGAAGCGAAAAATGCACGAGCTAAGCCACGAATAAAAAAGTGTAAAAGCTTGAAGCGAAAAATGCGCGAGGTAAGCTAAGCACTCAAATAAGGGTTTGAAGCAAAAAATATGCGAGCTAAGCCACGAAGAAAAAGTGCAAAAGCTTAAAGCGAAAACTAAGCACTCAAATAAGGGCTTGAAGCAAAAAATGCGCGAGGTAAGCTAAACACTTCGATGAATATTCGACTTCAGAATCTAACGTAAGGACTTGACGTGAGGTTACGATGAGAACATAAGTACTCTTCCGCAAGGTTATACCTAGCGAAATAGTGGGGAGCAATTGTTGTGCATGCTATTAAGAATAAAAAAAGTGTGCCGTGTGGCGCACTAAGAATGCGCCAAGTGGCGCACGAAAAAAAGGGTATAGGCATGAGAAAATCTGACATTTAACAAAAAGGGCATATGCGTAATTAATGACAGAGAGAAACCCCTATAAATAGGGGCCAAGTATGATTCATAAACAAGATCTGAGAACTCCATACTAAAACTCTGCCAAACTCCCTGTCTAACTTAAGCATCGGAGTGCAAACGCAGGGGAGAACCCTTGCGTTCCTCTGATCTTCTTCTTTTTTGCAGAAGCTCTTGGCAACACGTGGTAGGGAACCCGAAGAGAGACGTCAGTGATGCGTCACCATTGTTTCATACAACAACACTAATAATAATAAACAAGGGGATAGTGCATCCCCTTGTCTCAATCCTCTCTCTCTCTGGTCTGATAATACCACATCTTTCCCCGTTGAGCACTAACGTAATCAAAACCTTGCTGAAACCCTGTTGCTCCCAACTGTTGCCCCCAATAAGAACGAAACCCCAATTTGAAGAGTAGTTGCTCGTAGGCCTTGCTTAGATCCACCTTAACTGCCATGAAGCCATGTTTTCCAGTCCTCCTCTTTCTTATGGCATTAAAAGCTTTATAGGCAATCAAACAGTTGTCCTGTATTTGCCTCCCCTAAACAAAGGCTGACCGGATGTCAGACCCGGATTTTTTGTAGCTTGTACCTTATGATTCCTATGTGTATGAACACTATGTAATTGTAGTTGAATCATAAGAAGAGTATTTACTATCATGCAATCGACTATTTGAGAAATTAAAAATGCATGTAAGCTACATAACAACGAGATAAGGGTTAAGTTGATTCCCGAACGAGTACAGGGGTAAAACGGTCAAATGACTGAAATTCAGTATAATTTCGATAAGACAATTTCATTAAAAATATGAAATTGAGGAATCTTGATCAAAATCGAGGAAAATATTTAATTTCGAGCCCAATTGATCAAGATATAAATTTATTAGAATTTATCGAAATTTTTGCCTCGAAAAATGAGCCCAAAAATAGTGGAAAAATATACCGAATAGGTAAAATCGGACTGATAAATTCATTTACGGATTAAATGAATTTAATATGATTTTTTTAGATATTTCTAGATATTTTTGGGATATTTATGAGATATTTATGGGATTTTTATTATTATTTTATAGTAAAATAATAATAAAAATATATTATAAAAAAAAATAGGGAAATCTGAATTTGGGACGCGGGGAGAGAGAAAGAATGGAAAGAAACGGAAGCAAGCCGACCCGAGGGAGAAGACCACCGGACGGCGAGCACCGGCCACCCCACGGGCAGGCAAGCGGCCGGAAAAGGAAGAGGAGGACCGTGCGCACCCATCGGCACCGGTCACGACCTCCACCGACGCCGGACGCCGGCGAATCGAAGAGGTGAAGCCGCGGAGGAAAAGAAGGAATCCGGCGGCCACCGGCGGTGCTTGGTCCCGATCGAGCCCAGCCGAGTGTTGCCCAGGCTTAGCCGCGCCGAACTGCGGTGGTGATGTGTCGGGAACCGGCCGGAATAATCTGGCACGGCCAAAGGATGCCTGAACCGGTCGGCGGTTCAGGGGAGAAGGTTCTGTGCTGAATCCGACCGGACCGGTTCAGCCAAGGAGAAAAGGGGAAAAAGAGGAAAAAGAAAGAAAAAGGAAAAGGAAAATTTTTGGGATTTTACCGGACTTCGGGTAAGTCGATACGAGGTCAAAAGTGACCGATTTGATTTCCAATGAATTTATTTAAATTATATTTAATCGAAAATTGACCCGGAGTTAAATATAATAAATTGTGCAGTTCGACGATAAATTTCGAACAGAAGCCCGATCGAACTTCGATTTGAGTACTATCGCATAATCTCGGGTAAGTAAAGCTCATTTACGACAATTTATGTGATTATTGCGTATTTAAGATTTATTTTACGCATTTCGGATTAAATTCCGTATTAGTGAATTATATTCGGAATTTTGAATTAAATGTCGTAAATGATATACGGGCTATCCAAAGAGCTTGGAATAAAGCCCAATAAGAGTTGGTGGGCCCCACAAGCCCAATAGGCCCAACAAAAGTGAATAGAAAAAAATGAAAATGGACTTAAGGCCTAGTTAGGCCCATTAAGGATTTTTAAGGCCTATTAAGGGAAATTAAACTGTATTAATGTGTAATACAGTAGGAAAATGATAATTAACCTGAGGAATGGTTATTTACAGCTCCGGAGTTTACATTGAGAGCTGATCGGACTGCGGGATTTAGCAGCACCGAGGAAGCGAGGTCACGAGACGTGATCCGAGGTAAGGGACTTTTGCGAGTAGTTAGAGATACCTGCACGTATTTTCAACTGCTTCTGCATTCACTTAAAAACTCTGAGGGTCAGAGAAAGTGAATAACAATTATTACGACCCGATAGTGGCAAATTACGATTTTGCCCCTAGTTAGTCAAAAAGTCAACTTTTGTGAGAAGTTGCAAAAAAGCATGGAAAATACTATTGTGAGTGTTTAATTGCTATTAGCATGAAAATAAATAGATGGGCTAATGATTTTAAGGTTGATATGACATAAGCACACTTTTAGTGCTGATTTTACTATTTTGTAAACAATCCCTTTTAAATAGCCATCTATCATATTATGTGAGAATGAATCGTGCTAGAGCACAGCTCGCACTGGGATTCATATGTTTTCCACATAACATTAGTGCTGGATTTTGATACGCACTAGATTTTCATGACATGCATGATAGAGTACTGGAGTTTTACTCGTACTCAGCTTTGAATGATATATGCATGACAGAGTGCTAGAGCGTGGCTCGTACTCGATTCTTCATGGTTTATACATGACATAGTACTGGGAGCGATTGCTCGTACTTGATTTTGATATTGTGCATAGCATAGTACTGGGAGCTATTGCTCGTACTTGATTTAATACATAAACTATGCATTGACCTAGTTGCTAGAGATTACTCGCACTAGAGTTGAGTTTTATGATGTGAAACAGTGTTTGAGCGGAGTAACGACTGTGAGTCGCACTCAAGACGCACACTGTATGTGATATGTAATACATGTTGAAACCCATGCCTGAGTCCTTGTGTGACTGTGTGTCATAGCTAGAGAGGATATCCGCATGAGGTTGATATAGACGTGGTATACTTAATTCCATGGTTTCGAGGGCTAAAGACCCTGGCTGTGAGGGTCCACGGGTGTACTTTGTACCGTGTCTGAGTGGCACGAGGTGTACGCTGTACCGTGTGTTACGTAGCTGGCGGTTGACATTGGACTGACCATCCTCCCGTTACAGCAGTGATTGCCGCACACCGAGTACTGTGTCGCATGGGATCACTTTTCGGATATGATCATAATCCAGGATACTATTTGTATTTACCACAGAGTCTCACATGATATATCACATTGATTGACTGATTTAAACTGCGGACAGACCTGAGGGATGGGTCGGACTCCGATTTATGTTGTGAATCATTTGATGCCATATTTATTGTGATTTAAATATACATGGCATGATTTACATAAAGGCATGATTTATAAGTAATGCATTGTTTTGCACTACATGCCTATATTTGAGAAATAAAGCATGATTTCTGTACATGGGATTTATTCTGTACAAGTATATATATTATATTTCAAGACATGCTTTTAAAGTGAGTTAAGGAAATAATGTTTCCAAGGCATAGCACTATTTTGAGTAGATAGTGCAGATATCTACTTGCTTGCCTGATTTCCTTACTGAGCGCGTTATGCTCACCCCCTTTTCTTTACATCTCTCTACAGAGCGTCAGTAGAGCGAGAGTTATCGCGGGAGAGTGTCCCAAAGTCCACTGCTAGTTCCTATCGTTTTGTCAGGTATACTTATTATGTACAGTTGTGTATCTAAACATAGAAACAGCACAGTGATGTATACGTTATATATTATGGGGAATGTAATCGTATTAGATTTTATAAAATCTTACATGTATAATAAGAGCAACTACAGTCAGAATTAATATATTGACATGTATGTATGAGAATGGATATTATGGTAAGTGAAGACTCTGACATCGAATCACAGCCCAACCAGTGAAGAGAGGAAAGGTAAGTTAAAAATGCGAAAAATTTATTGTGGTATTTGGTAAAAGTCAAGGATTGAAACTGGGGTCCTGACACCGGAAGAGGGAGATAATATGTGGGAATGGGGACTTCATTCAGATTGGCATAATATGTAAGATAAACTTATGATGTGTGGCTCTGATTAAATGTAATGGAAGTTAATGTTATGTTACTATCCACTATCCCTAAAATTTAGGAGTCACAATTTTTAAAATTAAGGAACCACATCCACCCACATGATGGACATGGTTGGGAGTGGTAGTTATCTACTTAAATTAAAATAGATCCTCTCTCTCAAAAAAATATATGGTAATTTCATTTGCTCCATATACGTAAGAGAAATCAGAGCAAGAGAGAAACCTGTTCTCAGAAAAAAATTTATTTGCTTTCACAAGATCTTCAGCAATGGTTTCTTCATTGACTCCCACCGTAGACAGAGATATGTAAATTATTTTTAAATTATCTTAAAAAAATGAAACATCTAGTTTAAGAAGATCCTCTGATGTATGTGTAAGTGATAAATACATATACAATTTTTTGTCTACATGTGGTATCCGAGCCATGTTGTTCTAAACTAGATATACTCTGCGAACATTTTATGTCCTATTTGCAATTTTACATGAATGGTAGCCATGATTAACAATAATGATTAATATAATGATATTCTATGTAAAGTTTGTTTACTATTGAAGCAATTCTCAAGCTAATTATATCCATGTCTAGGCATAAACATATATATATATATATTAAAATCTAAAATTAATATTCTTTTTAAATATTTTTATTGCTTTCATTACTTGCTTCAAACAAGTTGTCCGCCTCATTTGCCTTTTCGTTTGGTGGCATTTATGATAGTAATTATGCAATATGAAGTTCTGGCTAGCAAGTTATCTTAAGGCATCATTTTATATTCTGACCTTGATAACTATAGCATTCATGATAGTAATCATGGTTATAATCAACCATGGTAATCACTGATGATAGATAGTAAAGTTTCTACATTTTATGTTTATATAAATAATGTTAATTGTTTTAAAGATTATGCATAACATGTTTAATATTATATAAATGCTATATTTGTTAAAGGAAATTATTATTATAAAAAAATGTAATTAATGAATGATGTAATTATGCAAAGATAAGAATTAAATATTCTAAAGTCACATGTATGATCCAAATATTAGTAGCCATTATAATGATAATTGATGAAAATGATTATCATATTTGCTAAATTTTCACAATCCGTGTGGAAATTAATTTTGTTGAATGATCATTTATTTTGTATGATTTATTACTATGAGTGAATACATGAAAATTGATAGATTGTGTGATTATGCAATGATTGTTCTGATGCTATATGTTAAGTTTTCGGTAATGTATATGTCACGACCTCCCTTCCTGTGACCTATCAAAAACCACCACAATTTTTTCACATTTTACTTACCTCTCATTCTGTCATAACTTAACACCAAACTGTTAGGCCATGATTCAATATTAATCATCTCAACCACATTCATTCCATAACATGCATACATGTCAATACAATTATTTATTAATCGTAAGTACACTTTCTTAAAAGTAATTCATATACATTATACAAATACTTGTACATATACATCCCCGACCGTACATTCATTTACATAACTGTGCTTTTACAATGTTCAGTACAAAACGTTCGAATGTGTATACCTTTCGTAAGATGGATATGCAGCGGATAAAGTAATACCAGTCCTCAGCCGTGCTCAACTACTGTGGATGCTTTGTAGAGAGGGGGAAATAAAAAAAAGGGTGAGCTCACAGCTCAGTAAGAAAATAAGGCAAGCAAGTAGATAACCACACTATCTACAAAATACAATGCTCATGCCATTAAATCATTTCCTTTTCGACTCATATCTAAAACATGTATCTTTCTTGAAACATTTATGCAATATATATATATATGTAGATATAAATCGTCAAGCTATAAAACTGAAATCATGCTGGTTTAATAATCTCAACAGTTTATGCAAAACATTGCATTTCTCATGTAATTCATATAAATCACATTTTATCATGTCATTTCAATTAAATCAAAACAATATGGCATATCATTATGTTAAAAACATGGAAATTTGAGCCTCACCCATCCCTCGGGTTACCCTTATCACACACAAAGTCACATGTTCAGATTATAAAATTATGTGACAATTCATTCAAGAAATTTCAAGTGAATGAAACGAGATAGGCGACTACATGTTCCGAGATTATGATCATAACTCATTTTTCGTGATTCCAGGCTACACAGTACTTAGTGTGCGGGGTCTCACATTTGCTGTAACGGGAGGTGGGTCAAATCTCTGCCGTCAGCTCACAACTCAATAACATCATGTACTCACGGTACAACTTACTCCATGTGACATACACAGTACAAAGTACTCCATGGACCCAATCTCAAGGTCGGGGTGCCTGCCATAGGTCTGAGCCCTCATACCATGGATATACCTCATAGTCGGGTTGCTTGCCATAAGTCTTAGCCCTTATACTATGGATAATAGTTTCGACAGCCCTCGACCATATCTCAAAATGTTGCACGTGCGAGCATACAATCAGTGCGACACACAGTTTGGATAGGCTCCCAACACGGCTGTTTCATGCTATCTCTTTCAAAATTGGTACGTGCGAGTAAACTCCCAACACGAACGCATGCATATAGTCATATAAAACTAGTGCGAGGAATGTTCCTAGCACTATGTCATGTAAAACTGAGTATGAGCAATGCTCCAATACTCTATCATGCATCAATCAATAAAACTGAGTACGAGCAATGCTCCAAGTACTCTATCATGCACAAATCACATTTAAAATCAAGTATGAGAATATACTCAAGTACTATGTGATGCATATCTCATAAAATCTAGTGCGAGTATTACTCTAGCACCAATGGTTTTCACACAAACCGATAGATGGCTTATTTCAATTGAAATTTCACACAATCATATCAAATCGACACTAAAATGTGCTGTTTTCGCATATACATGAAAACTATAGTCATTCTATCAATGCAACTATTAATACTAGTCACAAAACATGCTTCCTAAGCTTTTTACCCTTAAATTGGATAAAACCACAATTTACCTTATCGGTTCCTATCAAAACTTTTCTATACATGGAATTTTCATATAAAGTATAATAATTCAAAATTCTATTCGAAATACGTATAGCTACCTCTAGCTACTCACGAAATTCCCTTACCTCGGATCACGTCACGTGACCTCACTTCCTCGGTGCTGCTCACTCTCGCAGTCCGATCAGCTTCCAATATCACTTTCGAAGCTGTTGATAATCATTCTCATCAGTATACCTTAATATACTTGTTTTCACTTGTATGAATCTAAATCAATGCATTTAGCCATTTTTACACTCATTTGGCCTTATTACATTTCATTGGACTTTACTCTTTCCTAAGTCCATTTCGATTTTACAAATCATTTCTCGAGCACCTATTAGACTCGTCCAAGTCTACTGATTCAAATTAAACCGACATAAATCTCCATATGCCTCATTTTCATCATTTTCTCCTATATGGCATTTCACCATATATCTCATATACCTATCTGCATTTCTCATCTATTTCATAAAACTATATTACAATCAAACATACATGCTTATTTCATCCTTAAATCCATGCTTACTCAACTTTCTTATCATTTTCTCAATTTCGTACCAATTTCTAGGTCATGGATATTTTACACGATCAAAGTGTTTTCAGCAAATCAAACATACACCAATCAACTCACCAAGACACCTATATTAACATATATGAAGTTGGTGTATTGAATCTTACCTAGCTTGATTTTTCCTCTTTTTGCCAAATTGGGGGAAATTCACCTTGCTCCTTCAATCCTTGATTCAAACTTCTAGTTTCCAACTATGTTGTTCTACTCTTTACTAGGAACAACTTTGCTGAAATGAATCTCACTCAAAACTGCTTGAAAGATGAAGATTTTTAGAGTAGGAAGGTTAGGTTTAACTTTAGTTCATGAAGGGTTTGTTGCTCTCGACAAAAATGAAGTGCAGAGTCGTGTACATATAGAATTACCCTTGGAGATCGATCTCCTAACGACATGAGATCAATCTGCCCTGTGTTTATCTCTTCAAAATTTGACTTTTTATACTTAGGAGATTGATCTGCTCTTAGCATAAGATCGATTTGCTTAACACAGAATCATATGGAGATCGATCTGGCCTTGTTATGAGATCGATCTGTTCTACCCGGAACCTATCCAAGATCGATCTGCTTTGAATGAGGGATTGATATGCTCTTGTTGAGGGATTGATCCGCCTCTTGCAGAATGCTTGGCCTTGCATTTTCAAGCTATGAGATCGATCTTCCTTGCTAATGAGATCGATTTGCTCCTCATCTACAGCAGTTCTACTGCAATTTTTCCAGAATTTCATAGTTACATTGATATTCAATTTGCTTCACTACCCGTTTTGCATTTTATACTCATTTGCAACTTAAAAACATTCATTCCTTATGATTTATATCAAGTGTGACTTATCCGTACATCACAAAATCATAAAGAGTACATATTAAATTACGGGTCTTACAATTCTCTCGACTTGAAGGAAATTTGGTCTTCCAAATTAGAACCAAGTTAATCATCAAACAATTGGGGGTATCTCTCTTGCATCAGACTCTCTAGCTCCCAAGTAGCCTCTTCTAACGTGTGATGCTGCCAGAGAATCTTTACTAACTCGATGGTCTTGTTCCTCAAGACTTTCTTCTTTCTATCCAATATCCGAATCAGTTTCTCTACATATGTCAAGTCTTCCTTGAGCCTTCCTTGAGCTCCAGTGGCTCATACCGAATCACATGGTTTGGATCTGGATGATACTTCCGAAGCATTGAAATGTGAAAGACATTATGCACTCCCGATAAATCCGGTGGCAAAGCCAACCTATATGCCTTATCTCCCACTCGATCGAGTATCTCAAAGGGTCAAATGTAGTGAGGACTCAGCTTACCTCTCTTCCTGAATCTCGCTATACCCTTGGAAGGAGAAACCTTCAAAAAACTGAATCACCAACTGCAAACTCAAGTGATCTCGTCTTTTGCCAGCGTAGCTTTTCTGTCTACTCTGAGCTGTCCTCAATCTCTCAACAATCAACCGGACATCCTCAGAGGCCTGCGTAACCAAGTCAGGAGCAAAAATCTTTCTGTCACCACAATCAATAGTGGAACGACATCTATGGCTATACAACGCCTCATACGGTGCCATCCTGATACTTGAATGATAACTGTTGTTGTAGGCGAATTTGGCTAGTGGTAAATGATCATCCCAAGAGCCTCTAAAATACAGCACACACACTCTCAACATATCCTCCAGAGTTTGTATAGTCCTCTCTGACTGACCATCTGTCTGAGGATGGAAAGCGGTGCTCAAACTCAACTGGGTTCCCATGGTTTCCTGAAAATATTCCCAAAAGTGGGAAGTGAAATGAGAATCCCTATCCGAGACAATGCTCACTGGAACACCATGAAACCTCACTACCTCGCGTACATATATCACTGCCAATAAACTCAAAGTATCGGTAGCTCTCATAGCTAAGAAGTGGGCTGACTTCGTTAGTCTATCAACGATCACCCATATCGCATCGTGATTCCTCCGGGTCCTCGGTAAACCCATCACGAAATCCATAGTGATATGCTCCCATTTCCATGTCGATATAGGTAGAAGCTGCAATAACCCTGCAGGCTTCTGATGCTCTACCTTCACCTGCTGACATATGAGACATCTTGCCATAAAATCTGCCACATCTCTCTTCATACCCGACCACCAGTACACTTTCTGGAGGTTATGATACATCTTGTTACTCCCCGGATGTAATGTGTACCTCGACAAATGAGCTTCAGACAATATCAATTTCCTGAGCTCTGGGTCCTCGAGTACACACAATTTGCCTCTGAACTTGAGTAGTCCATCTGAATTTATCTCAAAATCAGTCATTGTGCCCTTCTGTATCTGACTACTTACATCAACACAATACAGATTAGTCTGCTGAGCCTGTCTAATCCTATCCAACAGATCCGGCTCCAAGCGTAGACTAGCAATCACACATCCCATATCCATGTCAGAAGGCACAACTCCCAAACTGAGGCTAGTAAACTGCTCTAGCAACTCATGTTCCCTAACCATCATATACGATACCATCCCAAGGCTCTTCCTGCTCAAAGCATCAGCTACAATGTTAGCCTTACCCAGATGATAAAGTATCTCACAATCATAGTCCTTCAGAAGCTCTAGCCATATTCTCTGTCTCATGTTCAACTCTTTCGGCAAGAACAGATACTTGAGGCTCTTGTGGTCGGTATAAATCTAGAACTTCTCACCATACAAGCAGTGGCGTCATACCTTTAACGCAAACACTACTGCTGCTAACTCTAAATCGTGGGTCGGATAGTTCTTCTCATGGTTCTTTAGCTATCTGGATCCATAAGCAACTACCCTCCCATCCTACATCAAAAAACAACCCAGTCCCTAATGCAAAGCATCGGTATACACTGAAAATCCTCTTGAGCTGGTAGGGATAGTGAGTATAGGAGCGGTGGTCAATCGACGCTTCAACTCCTAAAAACTCCTCTCACAATCCTCGTCCCACATGAATGTTACACTCTTCCAAGTGAGACATGTCAACAGAGCAGCTAACTTCGAAAATCCCTCTACGAATCTCCTATAATATCGTGCTAAACCCAGGAAACTCTTGATTTTGGTGATTATCCTCAGCTGTTCCCACTGAACTACAACCTTAACTTGGATGGGTATACTGATACTCCATCCCTCAACACAACGTGTCCCAAAAATGAGATCTGTGATGTCACGACCCAACTATCCAAAAATCAGAGTGAATTTTTCGCGTTTTTGTTTATTTTCTTACTTAATTCTTACCTGTCCTCGAATCGTGACCAACACTCCACTACTAATTGGGCTGTGCGTCAATGCCAGTCCCACCATACATCTACCCCATTACTTATTTCTTCTCCAGTCATTTATAGTTGTTATATTATTTATACATCCCCTAAAGTTACTTACAAACATGTTACTGTGCTATGCTTATGTAGATACAATAAGTACAAGTGTATATACCTTATGTTGATGGGCAGCAGCGGATATCCGGAATGTAGTACTGAGTCGCCTCAACTTCAACTGGAGATCATCTGTGGGAGAAAATGAAAGGGGTGAGCACATCAAGCTCAGTAAGGCAATCCTACGAACAAGTAGGTAACCATACTACCTACATGAACGTGGTGCCATGCATAAACCACCCTTTCTCCACACATTTTAAAACATATGATATGATGTTGTGATGTTATGTAAATCCAGTTGCACGGAAAACTCAACATGCAATTATTTTAAATCATTTCTTTCTCTTTAAAAATTTCACAATGAAGTCAGGACTCGACCCCTCCTTCGGGTGATCCTGACTCCCACAAAACCATGGAAATAGAATTTCTCAAAAGCATCGGTATCGAAAACATACGTATATATATACAAGATACGAGACTAGGCAATACTGTATATCGGTAATAACCAGGACTGGCCAATATGTCCTCGTGAGTCCTCTAGCTTCACGGATCCCAGTGTGCGAGGTCTCACCCTGATCGGGAACTGCCCGGGAGGTGGGTCAATCCAACCCGTCAGTCTTATCCGATCTCACGCATCCGTCGATGCCGTATCCGAAGATACCCCGTATCACGAAGATACCGTATCACAAAGATACCCCGTATCACAAAGATACCGTATCCGAAGATACTCTGTATCACAAAGATACCGTATCCGAAGATACCCCACGGTACATCATACTCCATGCTACTTGCACGGTACATCGTACTCCATGGACCCATATCACTCTAGGTACTCCAGCCCAATTGGCCTGCTTCCCACAGAGGTTTTCATAACTCAATACTCGTTGCCATGTCTCAAAACGCACGTGCGAGCCTATTAAATCGGTGACACACAGTCTACCCGATGCTCCAAGCACGGCTCATTGTATGTTCTCTTAAGAATCAGTGCGAGCGATGCTCAGCACTCTCATCAAATCAAGTAAACTTGGCAGAGCCCGCTTTACATCTCCACAAGGCCGCCAACCTCATCCCTCACTCTCACCCTACTTAAGAGGTCTATTGAGCCTGTTGGGCCTTTTGGCTGACTCCAAGGGCAGACAGCGCTACTCCACGAATCCAGTAAAACTAGTGCGAGCTAGGCTCAGCACTCTGTATACAAATCGTATGAAAATCTTATAAAATCTGGTGCGAGTTAAACTCCCGCACCCTGTCATGAAAATCATGTAAAATCTGGTGCGAGTTAGACTCTAGCACCATGTCACGCAAAAGCATGTGAAATCTGGTGCGAGTTATACTCTAGCACCTATGCATGTAAAACTCTAGTGCGAGCTCTCGCTCCAGCACTAATGCATGCATCACACAAGTCAAACATCGTGCGAGCTGAGCTCTAGCACGTCACATGTAAATAAAAACATGTAGGCGGCTCGGTTATTTCCAAATAGTTTTCACAGAAATCACATCAGTTAAGATATGCAATGCTATGCATTTTCTTTCAAGGTGAGCCAGCCTACTCATGCATGCGTTGAAATACCTCCAGAACGAGCAGGAACCTCTTGTTCTTGCTCCTCCCAATTTTTCCTAAATTTTTAGAATTTTACCCTTAGCAAGGGTATTTTAGTAATTTTGCCCATACGGGGCACTAAAATTGTTCTTCGACCTCTAGACCCTTCAATTAGTTTTAAAGGACTGCATATGAATTTAAAATTGCGTACTGTTACCTCTAGCAGTCCGCAGAATTCCCTTACCTCGATTCTCGTCGAGTCTGACCTTTTTCTTTTCCATTGTCATCTCGTCGCGCAGTCCGATATGCTCCCAATCCAATGCCCGGAACTGCGTATTAACATTCCTCAGGTCAGATATTATGCAATTTAATTGTATCTATTACTTTCTGGGCTTAATTTAAATCGCTGGGCCCATTTACCCCTATTGGGCCCGATTGTACCTTAATGGGCCTTAATCGGCCTTAAGCCCGTTTACCACTTAATTTTCACTTTATCGAGGCCTATTGGGCTCATTGGACCCACCAATAATTTATTGGGCCTCGTTCTAGCTCTCGAATAGCTAACTCTAATATTTACGACAATTTAACTAATTTCCATAATTTAATTCAATTTATGCGTAAATTAAATCAATATCACGCATAACGAGATAATTATCGTAAATAGGGGTCACTTACCCGAGATTCCATGCTAGTCCGCAAATCGAGGCTGTCTCGAGCCCTCGGTGGATGCCAGTCGTCGAGCTACACAATTAATTACATTTTCCGGGTAAATTTCTAGTCGAAAATTAATTAAATAAAATATTTCGAAATTTAAATCGGTCAATTCGACCGCTTACCGACTTACCCGAAGCTCGATTGCATCACCAAAATTTTTCCCAATTTTTTCTCTTTTTCCTTTTTCCTTTTTCTTCCCTTTTTTCTCCTCTTTTTGGCTGAACCGGTTCAGTCCGGTTCGGACCGGTTCAGACCGCCGGTTCACTCCGGTTCGGCCGGTTCACCGCCGGTTCACCACCTTGCCGGCCGGTTCTCCGCCGGCTTCCACCGCCAGTGGCTCCGTGAGGTTGTCCGCGTCTCAGATCTGCCCTCGGTTTGGGTCAAGCTCGCCGGAACGCCGCCGGTCCGGCACTTCTCCCTCTCGGCCGTCGGACTCGTTTTCCCCTCTTGGCCGTCGCCGCCGATTCCGACCGTCTCGTCGGCTGCCACCAGTCTCAAAAGCACCGCCGTCGCCTGGGCTCTCGAAATCGGGCCTTGGTTCCGGCCGGATCGCCGCCGTTCGCCGCCGGTGGCCTCCTCTTTTCCCGCGGCTTCTCTCCCCCGATTCGCCGGATTTCGGCGTCGGTTGGCCGTGCTGCCGGTGCCATCTTGCTCGCCGGGCGTCGGGCTTTCTTTTCCGGCCCTTTGCCGGGCCGTTGGCCGCCGGACGGTGGTCGGGCCTTCTGCCTCCATTTGCTTCGTTTTCAGCTTCTCTGCTTCTTTCTCTCTCCCCGATGGTTTCTTCTCTCTCTTCTTTTTTTTTTTTGTTTCAATTCTTTTTTTTTTGTTTTATTATCTTATTTAACAATTTATTTTTATTTATTAAAATACACTAAAAATACCAAAATATCCCTTAAAATTATTATTTTTATTTTAATTCAATTTATTTAATTTTATTTAATTTATTTATTATATTTTAACCTCTTTTTCGGGTATAATTTCTCGATTATTTTCGGGATTATTTTTCCAAACTAAAAATCCCGATTAATTCCCATAAATTAATATCTTGATCAATTTAATCCGAAATAATTTTATTTCACTTTTATTGACCAAGATTTCTTAAATCCATATTTTTAATTAAATTTCCTTATCGAATTTACTCCGGCTTTCGGTCCTTTGACCGTTTTGCCCTTACACGTGTTCGGGATTAAATTTAACCTGCTTCCTTCATACTTCCACCATATTTTCCTATTTAATTTTGTATTTTCGATAAATTTTATTTTCTTCCCTTCCCGTTTGGCCTGTGGCCATTTCGATCCTTATTTTTAGTCCGAGTCTCATTCCTTTAAATTTGTGAATATTTTTCTACCTCGTAAAATTTACGATTAAATTTCGGGTCTTACATGTGATAACCAGAAATCACATTTACTGAGTTTAGCATGCAACTTTTGCTCTCGTAACGTCTGCAATACAACCTGAGGTGCTTCTCGTGCTCTTCCTCGAATTTTGAGTATACTAATATGTCATCGATAAAGACAATAACAAACTGATCTAGATATGGCTTGAACACATCGTTCATCAAAGCCATGAAAGCTGCGGGAGCATTCGTCAACCTGAATGGCATAACCAAAAACTCATAGTGGCCATATCGGGTCCTAAATGCTATCTTGGGTACATCTCCACTCTAAATTTTCAATTGATAATACCCAGACCTCAGATCAATCTTAGAAAAGACCTGCACTCCCTGGAGCTGATCCAACAAGTCATTAATACGTGGAAGGGAATACATATTCTTGATGGTAGCCTTATTCAACAATATATAATCTATACACAATCGGAGACTTCCATCCTTCTTCCTCATAAACAAAATCAGTGCTCCCCAAGGTGAAACACTCGGTCTGATGAAACCCCTATCCAACAGTTCCTGCAATTGTCTCTTGACCTCCTCCAGCTCAACTAAGGCCATGCGATACGGTGGTTTCGATATAGGTTCAGTACCATGCACCAAGAATATACAGAACTCCATCTCTCTGTCTGGTGGTAACCCTGACAATTCATCCGAAAAGACATATGGGAACTCACTGACCACAGGAATATCTGTCAACTCCGGATGTACTTTATCCGTATCAACCACGTACGTAATAAAAACTTCAATATATTCATTTCTCAGTCAGCATAGTACATTATTTATTGTAACCATAACTACTACTTTCATTTCTTTTCATCAAACTTTACAACATATTTTTCAGGGTTAGGAAACATAACTGTCTTAGCATAATAATCTAACATAACATGGTTTGCAGATAACCAATCCATTCCTAATATTACATCAAAATCACCCATACTTAACAATATTAGATTGGCTGTCATATATTTTTCCCCTACTCTTAACTTACAGTCATTTAACATATACTCAACTAGTTGATTATTATCCATAGGCGTACTAATCAACATCATCCTACTTAAAGGTGTATGCTCTACATGTTTTGTTAACTTACATACAAATGAAGGCGATACAAATGAATACGTGGCACCAGGATCAATTAAAACATATGCTTCTCATACATCAGGATGTTACCTCTAATCACATCTAATGAAGCTTCGACTGTACCCTGGTCCAAGGCATGTACTTGCCCTTGTCCAATGACCTGTTTCCCCTTCTCCTCTGTCGTTGCTCTCCTCCTCGACGTAGACATATCAGCTGGAGCTCTCTCCGGCTCCTTGCCCTTCTATGGGGTAATATCTATAACCACTAGGCAAACTCTCGCCATATGCCCTAGCTTCCTACATCTGAAGCACAACCCGTTAGAAACGGGACAAGGTCTACCTCCATGGAATCTACTACATCTACTACACTGCTTAGTGGTAGGCCTCGATCCTCCAACCATAACACCTCTAGCTGGAGCTATGGCCAGATATGCAGGAGATCTAATAGTCTTCTCTTGTAATTCATTAATATTTGGTCTTTTACCGAAGAGTCTCATCTCTTCTCGATATTTGAAACCTCTGGCACTGTCACTCACCGACCTCTTCCTATCTCTGTCTCTACCCTTACCAATTGTTCTGAACTCAAAGTCATTCCTCTCATAGTCTTGCTCGTAGAGTTGTGCCCTGCGTACTGCCTCATCACATGTATAGATATCAAATGGAACTAGTCTAGACCGTAGTACTAGTCTCAGTCCTTCAATGAATTTACAGACCTGCCTAAGGATATAAATTGTGTCTTGTACTCATCCACAAACTGAGTCCCCTGGCTCAACCCCAAGAATTCCATCTGTAGTTTCCTCTACGCTGTGTCTGGGACATATTGCCTCCTAAAGGCATCCAAAAAGATATCTCACATGATCTCTGAGTGTTGAGCTCTCAATATAACCCTGGTGGACTTCCACCAATACTCTGCTGATCCCTTCAGTAGGAACACAACAAACGTGACCATCTTGATCATCGTACACTCGAAGAATTCATAAAGCTTCTTCATCCCTCCCAGCCAATCTTCTGCGACAACTTGGTCTTTCACCTTACTAAATAACGGTGGTCAAAGCTTCTGGAATTGTCACAATCTGTCAAGCTCACAACCATACCCCAAAGTACTACCGCCCTGTCGTGGAGTAACATGAGAAGGTGTATCCTGAATTGGTGGGGGTGTAGGTGTATCTATAGGCTGTGGCATCTCAGGTTGTCATGTAGGCGTACTAGGTGCAGCTGCCTCTCTAAGCGTAGTGCCTACACCTTTCCCCTATCCTCTTGGAAAACTCGGTGCCAGTAACTCTACTATGGTCTCAAGGCGATGCTCTAATCTCGTGAAGCATGCCTCGGTACTCTCTGGTACCTTAGTGGGACCTGTCGTCTCATCTTGGATCTCAGGCATACCTCTACGGTCTCAAGCTCTACCTCTAGCCCCTCTACCACTGCTGGTATTAGCCATAATGGCTCAATTTCTGCATTCATAACCATTAATTAGTCTGATTCCCATCTCGTATACACAATTGTAACTGAACAAAGCACAGTACAATGGGGATGTGCACTTTCCTAATTACTAATATCGACTCACATCATACCAACTTTGCTCTGATACCATTTTGTCACGACCTCCCCTCCCTGACCTACCAAAAACCACCACAATTTTTTCACATTTTATTTACCTCTCCTTCTGTCATAACTTAACACCAAACCGTGGGCTGTGATTCGATATTAGTAACCTTAACCTCATTCATTCCATAACATGCATACATGTCAATACAATTATTTATTGAATGTAAGTACCATTTCTTAACAGTAATTCATATACATTATACAAATACTTGTACATATACATCCCCGACCGTACATTCATTTACATAACTGTGCTTTTACAATGTTCAGTACAAAACGTTCAAATGTGTATATCTTTCGTAAGATGGATATGCAGCGAAAAAAGGAATACCAGTCCTCAGCCATTCTCAACTACTGTGGATGCTCTGTAGAGAGGGGGAAATAAAAAAAAGAGGTGAGCTCACAGCTTAGTAAGGAAATAAGGCAAGCAAGTAGATAACCACACTATCTACAAAATACAATGCTCATGCCATTAAATCATTTCCTTTTCGACTCATATCTAAAGCACGTATCTTTTTTAAAACATTTATGCAATATATACATATAGATATAAATCGTCAGTTATAAAACTGAAATCATGTTGGTTTAATAATCTCAACAGTTTATGTAAAACATTACATTTCTCATGTAATTCATATAAATCACATTTTATCATGCCATTTCAATTAAATCAAAATAATATGGCATATCATCATGTTGAAAACATAGAAATCTGGGCCTCACCCATCCCTCGGGTTGCCCTTATCACACACAAAGTCACATGTTCAGATTATAAAATCATGTGATAATTCATTCAAGAAATCTCAAGTGAATGAAGCAAGATAGGCGACTACATGTTCCAAGATTATGATCATAACTCATTTTTCGTGATTCCAGGCTACACAGTACTCAGTGTGCGGGGTCTCACATTTTTTGTAACAAGAGGTGGGTCAAATCTCTACCGTTAGCTCATAACTCAATAACATCGTGTACTCACGGTACAACATACTCCATGTGACATACACGGTACAAAGTACTCCAAGGACCCAATCTCAAGGTCGGGATGCCTACCATAGGTCTTAGCCCTCATACCATGGATATACCTCATAGTCGGGGTACTTGCCATAAGTCTTAACCCTCATACTATGGATAATAATTTCGATAGCCCTGGGTCATATCTTAAAATGTTGCATGTGTGAGCATACAATCAGTGTGACAAACAGTCTGCATAGGCTCCCAGCACAACTGTTTCATGGTATCTCTTTCAAAACTGGTACGTGCAAGTAAACTCCCAACACGAACTTATGCATATAGTCATATAAAACTAGTGCGAGCAATGCTCCTAGCACTATGTCATGTAAAACTGAGTATGAACAATGCTCCAATACTCTATCATGCATCAATCAATAAAACTGAGTATGCGCATTGCTCCTAGTACTCTATCATGCACAAATCGCATTTAAAATCAAGTACGAGTGTCACACCCCACTTTCGAGTGCCCTTTATCTATACACATACTATAACGGTTGGGCTGTGAGTCAATGTAATTACTAAATTTCATACATTTATAGTGAAAAATTTTAAAACTTTAATTCACACTCCCATGTGTGTGTTTAGATATACAAAATCAATTATATATTATAATATCTTTACATAACATCCCCATACTATTATTTACATTTTTGATTTGTGACTGTGCGATACATTATAATTGATACAAAATACTTATGTGTATACAAATCTTTATACCTTTGCAACTAGTGGGAGCTGTCCAATACAAAAAGGGATCTAGAGACCACCGCACTGTCCTACTTCTCAGTAACTGAAGGGGGAAAAATAGTGGGATGAATAAACCACAGCTTAGTAAGGAAATAGATGCTAACAGGTAGATACTGTACTGTCTACAGAGCCTATGCATGCATAAACAAAACCATGTTTCAATATAAATGGAAATATTACTAGAAAATGCATTTAAACATTTATTTCTCATGGGCATTTTCATGTAAAACCATGTGCAATACTCCCAATTAAAACATATCATAAGATAGTGCTATCATAGCACAAGTATTCAAATCAAGAGATTTATCAAATCACAATATCTCTTCCTTTTCTCTCTCAAACCCCGTATATGTATGGTTGTAACGTGTGTAATTGGATCAATGAATGCTAATGGACTTGTAATGTAAAGTATAATTGATGTAAGTCTATGGATTCAATGTACATATGTGTAATATGATTTGTAATGTACATACAAGTTTCATTGTGTATGAATATGAAGAAATGAGTTCTTATAAGAGATGAATGTGATTGGAACTCAAGATGAGTAGTGTGGTAAATGGAAGGAAGTTGAATGAGTATAAATGCTTCCATTTGATTTTATATAGTATACCTTTGGATATACTAGGAATGCACACAAGTTTTAATGTGAATAAGGTATGAATGGATACCATTTTCAAGTCATAAAGGTGGATGGATGAGAAAATGACTATGGCAGCAAATTAAAGATGTTTTGGTGTAAGTTGCAGCAGGAAAACTACAGAAACTCTATAAAATATGAAGGCCAGATCAATCTCATAGGATGAGAGATCAATCTGGAAGAGCCAGCCTACTCTTATTTGGGCAATGGAATAGAGCAGATTGATCTCCCAAGGGGCCAGATCGATCTCTTAAACATTCTATAATGAAAAGATCGATCCTTAAGCATACAGATCGATCTCCTTAGCTCTCTGTTTAGAGCAGATCGATCTCAAGCTTCGACAGATCGATCTCATGCTTAAAATGTCGTGAAAAAGAGGAATTTAAGGGGACCAGATTGATCTCCTCCTAGTGCAGATCGATCTCCTCAAGCTATTTCTATAAAAAGAGCGCTGAAAATCTAAAAATTTTGGGAAAATAACATCTCCCTTCCATTTTTCCAACCCAAAACCTAGATTTTTCTCTCTAAAATCAGCAATTTTCAGTAAGAATTGATGGGAGGCCATTAGACACTAAGTTGTTTATCTTGAGGAAGAGAACAACATAGTTGGAATCTAAAATCCCATTGTTGGTATTGAAGGAGCTAAGGGCATTGTCATTTGGAGCAAGAAGAGAAATCAGATTTGGTAAGCTTCTAAGACTCCAATCCAAGTACATTGTCTATTCTATTGATTTTGGAGTTGATTGACATGTATATGGATGATAGAAATCATCTAGAAAGTAATGGAACACATATAACCTAGAAAATGGATATAGTCTAGAGTGAGAAAGTGTAAATTGGGTATGTTGATGATTTATGGGATTTATTGAGTTGTCATTTGAATAATGTGAGTGATTTGAAATGGTTATGTGGAGTTATATTGTGAATTTAGAGAAGTTATGAAGATGGGTATATGAGATGCTTGATAAAATGCTAAAGGGAGGAAATCAATGAAATATGAACACTATGAGCTTAATATCGATTTGGAATGAGTTAATAGGCCTAAAAGGAATCCATAGACTCAAGAAATGAAACGAGGCCTTATGATCGTTAATAGAAACTATAGGTCGAATCGACTATAGTGAACGCACGATGTTCATGTTATATGGATCGAATATAATGTGAAATATGATTGTGTGCAGTCCCGAAGAGTTCGTTGAAGACGAATCGGACCACATGAGTGAGCAGTGCTAAGGAAACAAAATCACACGTCGCGATTCCAGGTAAGGAATTGTGTAAGTATATAGAGGTAGCTGTGTAAGACCCCGTATATGTATAATGGTAATGTGTGTAATTGGATCAAATAATATGAATGGACTTTAATGTAAAGTATGATTGATGTAAGTCCATGGATTCAATGTATGTATGTGTAATATGAATTGTAACGTACATACAAGTTTCATTGAGTACGAATATGAAGAAATGAGTTCTGGCAAGTGATAGATGTGATTGAAACTCAAGATGAGTAGTGTGGTAAAATGGAATGGAGTTATGCTTCCATTTAGTTTCATGTAGCATACCTTTGGACATACAATGAATGCACACAAGTTTCAATGTGCATAAGGTATGAATGGATGCCATTTTCAAGTTATAAAGGTGGATGGATGAGAAAATGGCCATGGAAATAGATTAAGGATGTATTGGTATGAGTTGCAGCAAGGAAACTACAGGAAATCTGGAAAACATGAGGGCCAGATCGATCTCATAGGATGAGAGATCGATCTGGAAGAGCCAGAATGCTCTTATTTAGGCGAAAGAATAGAGCAGATCGATCTCCAATGGAGCCAGATCGATCTCCCAAGCATTCTGTAGTGAAAAGATCGATCCCCAAGCACCCAGATCGATCTCCTTAGCTCTCTGTTTGGGAGCAGATCGATCTCATGCTTCGATAGATCGATCTCAAGCTTAAAAATACCGTGAAAAAGAGGGATTTTAAGGGACCAGATCGATCTCCTCTTGGACCAGATCGATCTCCTCAAGCTATTTCTATATAAGGAGGGCTGAAAATCAGGAAATCTCGAGAAAAACACTAACCTTTCACTTTCAACCCAAAAACCTAACTTTCCCTCTCTAAAATCAGCCATTTCCAGCAAGAATTAGAGAGAGACCATTAGAGGCAAAGTTGTTCCTATTAAAGAGAAGAACAACGTAGTGTGAAGGCATTTTTCCATTGTTGGTATTGAAGGAGTTAAGGGCATTGCCATTTGGAGCAAGAAGAAAAATCATATTTGGTAAGATTCTAACACTCCAATCCAAATACATTGTCTATTTAATTGATTTTGGAGCTTTTTGGCATGACTATTGATGGATAAATTATCTAGGGATGTGGTGGAATTGGTGTAACCTAGAAAACCTAGAATGGGTATGATGTGAGAATATATGGGTTGAATGAGTTTATGATTTATGGGCATGCTAAAGTTGTTAGTGAGGTAATGTTTATGATTTTAGATGGTTAAATGAATTACATTGTGAGTTTGGAGGAATTGTGAAAATGGGTATGTATATGCTTGATAAATGCCATAGTGAGGGAATTCATGGAATATGAACACTATGAGCTTAATGTCGATTTAATATCAATTTTGAATAAGTTAATAGGCCTAAGAAGATCCATAGACTCGAGTTATGGATAAAGTAATGAAACGAGGCCTCACAAGCATTAATAGAAAACTATAGGTCGAATTGACTATAGTGAACGCACGATGTCATATTATATGGATCGAATATAATGCGGGATACGATTTTGTGCAGTCCCGAAGAGTTCATTGAAGACGAATCGAACCGCACGAGTAAGCAGCTTAAGGAAGTGGAATCACGCATCACGATTCCAAGTAAGGGAATTTTGTGAGTATATAGAGGTAGCTGCTCGTACTTTGAACTTGTGGGTGAATATTGGGTGTTTTATGAAATGCATGGTTGCTCAAATAAATGATTGATGGTATTCGTGAATGATGAGGAGTATATACGTGGTTTTGGATTTGAAGCGGATTTTATGAAATGGGATAGTAAGGCTAATAATTGCATAAATCTACTGTTTTAATGCTTTTCAAAATGAAATTGCTTGGTTTTAAGCAAGCTTGTAGATGGGTCGGCTAGTATTATATGGTTGTTGTGGAAAAGCATTTGTGAGTGCTAAACCCGATTGCCGGGATTGTTTGATTGTGTATGAGCCGCCTATCGTATTTGTATGACATAAATCGCGCTAGAGCCTCGCTCGCGCTGGATTTCTATGTTTTCATTTGTATGAAACGTGCTAGAGCTTAGCTCGCACCTTGATTTGGAAACTATGACGATGTTTATAAACCGCACTGGAGTTTCTGCTCGTACGTGGATTTTGAGTGGTTGTCTTATGAGTATAACCGTACTAGAGCTATGCTCGTACGCGTCTCTGTATGAGAGGATGCCTGAGTCGTGCTAGAGCTTTGCTCGCACAAGTTTGCACATTGTGACACGTATAAGGTTGTGAAAGTTGGTAAGATCCTTAAGCCTTACATCCTTAAGCTAACATCCTTAAGCCCAAAGAGGCGGGGAGGCTCTGTTAGGCGGGGAGGCTCTGTTCGGTGGGGAGGGTATCTTACGGTGGGATCCTTAAGCCAACATCTTTAAGCCCTGGAGGGGCGGGGAGGCTCTGTTAGGCAGGGAGGCTCTCCTACATGGGTACGGTAAGATCCTTAAGCCTTACATCCTTAAGCCAACATCCTTAAGCCCAAAGAGGCGGGGAGACTCTGTTAGGCGGGGAGGCTCTGTTTGGTGGGGAGGCTCTCTTACGGAAGGATCCTTAAGCCCTACATCCTTAAGCTAACATCCTTAAGCCCGAGGAGGCAGGGAGGCTCTGTTAGGCGGGGAGGCTCTGTTCGGCAGGGAGGCTCTCCTTCACGGATATGGAAAACTCTTGGTATGGGGTAGGTAAGACCTAGGAATGGCACCCCCAATCACGATATGAGTCTGCGGAGTACGCTGTACCGTGTATGTCACATGGAGTACGATGTACCGCATGATGGTTATGTGTTGAGAAAGTCTGGCGAGGGATAATCCATCTTCGTGCCAGCGTCATACCCCGCACACCTGGATGCGTGTGGTTTGGGATGATTTATGATGTAATGGTCCACATAGGCACTTTTGATATAGTGACCTAGTTTTTATACACAGGCGTGAATTGTGAAATGAAAATGTGGTTGTGATTGTGAGTTGATTTGGTGGTAATTATGTGTTGAGAAAGAGGTTTATGATGTTGGTTTAAAAAGGAGGTTTCTTAATGAATTGCCCTTTTTATGAATTTAAATGAGATTGAGCATGAGATGATTTATACATGATGTTTCTACCATGTTTTATATGCCAATGCACATGATTTTGATACATGATATATATGTATATTCACATGGCATAGTTTTATTCCTTATGCTCCTACCATAAATGATTTATGCATAACACTATCAGCATGTAGATAGAGTAGTTATCTACCATGCTTGCATTATTGCCTTACTGAGCGTGTGGTTGCTCATCTCACTCTATTTTCCCCCCTACAGAGCGTGCATAGTAGCCCAGTAAGGACTGAGGCGTGGTATTTTGGACTCCGCTGCATCTCCATTGCTAAGAGGTATATACACAGTGATTCTTTTTGTATCTAAACAATGTAAAAGCACAGTATTCTTTTGAGTTGTAATTATGGGGGATGTAGATGTCAGTAAAACATGTATTCGTATAAGTACACGATTAAATGCAAATGTATGACATCGTTTTAATTAATTGAGAATGAATGAGATGTGGTGTTTATTATTGACTCACAGCCCAACAGTGTGTGGTGAGTTTAGTTCACGACCGGGTAAGGTAATAGTAAAACGTAAAAAATTTTCAGTGATTTTCGGTTAAAGAGAATGGAATTGGGTCGTGACAGAGATTGGTATCAGAGCTGTGTTGGCCTGATGTGAGTCATTAATAAAACGTAGGAAAGTACATCCCCATAGTACTGTGCTTTTGTTTAGATATAACTGTGTATACCGTGATGGATTGAGCTTAATGAATTATTATAATACAGGAAGTTGGCACTATGCCAGTTACACGCCAAGGTAGAGGGGCGAGAGCACGTGCTAGAGGCCGTAGAGGTAGGCCTGAGAGCCGTGCGGAGCCACAGACTGAGCAGGCTCCACAGAACCCTGCTGGGAGAGCAGAGGATACTGAAGCTCGCTTCGTTAGATTAGAGCTGAGTATTGAGAATTTGGTAGAGATAGTCACGCAGGCATTGGGTGCCGGTGATAGACGAGGTCCCGCAGCACAGCCTACTACTGAACAGGCAGCTGCAGAGGCGGAGAGACCTCATGCTGCTGAGACAGCTACAGTTACACCACCTACAGCCCAGGATATAGATTCTCCTATCGCTCCACAGCAGAGCGGTAGTGATTTGGGTTATGACTGCGACTTGAACAGGTTGCGAGAGTTTCAAGCGCTGAAACCCCCAGTGTTTAGAGGGGTGAAGGACCCAGTGGTTACGGAGGATTGGGTGTATGAGATGGAGAAACTGTATAGGTTTTTCCGATGCACTTCAGCTGAAAAGGTAGCCTTTGCCGTATTTATGTTGAAAGGCGAGGCCGAGCATTGGTGGAGGTCCACCGAGATTATTTTGAGGGCTAGACACTCTGAGATCTCGTGGGAGATATTTTTAGAGACCTTCAGGAGACAGTATATTCCAGCTACCGCACAGAGAAAATTGCGGATGGAATTTATGAATTTGGTTAAGGGGAACCGGACTGTGGACGAGTATGAGTCCAAGTTTATGTCCTTGGGGAGATATGACCCGGACACGATGGGTAGTGAGACCTGGAAGATTCAAAAGTTCACGGATGGATTGAGATTGGCCATCCGGACTAAGCTAGCTCCCTTCGACATTGTGACTTATGAGGAGGCTGTACATAAGGCTCAGTTGTGTGAGCAAGACTTTGAGCGAAATGCCTCCGAGCTTAGGAGAATCAGCGTTGAAAAGGACAGAGATCGGAAGAGATCCGGGAGGGATAGAGTGGCCAGGAAAGGAGGCCTAAGGTATTTTGAGAAGAGACCTAAGATCGAGGAGGTGCAGGAGAGAGCTGCTAGACCTCCCGTATACCCAGCCTTGACTGCGCCGAGGGGCATGACTATTGGAGGACCACGGCCTACTACTGATCAGTGTAGGAGATGTGGGAGATTTCATGGGAATAGGCCCTGTCTGATGACCCCTATGGTGTGTTTTAGATGCGAGAGACTAGGACATATAGCTAAGTATTGTCCCGAGAAGATGGAGATTGCCCCACAGAAGGGCAAGGAGCCTGAGGGAGCTCCAGTTGAGACAGCAGCCCCGAGGAGGAGGGCTACAGCTGAGGAAAAAGGGAAACAGACTGCGGGTGTGAGCAGAGGAAGAGTACATGCACTGGACCAGGACACTGCAGACGCATCGACGGATGTGATTAAAGGTACCATCCGAATCTTTGATTTAGAAGCATTGGTATTATTTGATCCTGGTGCCACGCATTCTTTCATATCACCTTCCTTTGCACATAAATTGTTGAAATATGTGAAACCAACATTGTTGGATAAAATGTTGATGATTTCCACACCCATGAATGATAGTCAATTGACTGAGCATGTATGTAGGGATTGTAAGTTAAAGATAGAGGGGAAGGAAATGATAGCCAATCTGATTTTATTGAATATGAATGATTTTGATGTAATTTTGGGAATGGATTGGTTGGCTACCAATCGTGTTGTGATGGATTGTCATGCCAAAACATTGATGTTTTCAGGATTAGACAATCTTATTGTAAATTTTGATGAAAAGAAATGATATGAAACTTGTATAATTGTGGTAAATAAAAGAGTATAATTTTAAATGCATATTGCTTGAGAGATAAATTATTTGTTTTTGATAAATATTGAATGTGGAGTGATGGTTTATGTTACTAACGATGGAGAGGATAATGTGAAGGGTTCATTGCCTATGTGGTCGATATAGATGAGGCACACCCGAAATTGAAAGACATACCCGTAATTACGGATTACCCTGATGTCTTTCCGGACGAATTACCAGGACTACCACCTGAAAGGGAAATGGAATTTTGCATTGAGTTAGTGCCTGGTACAGAGCCGATATCGAAACCACCCTATAGAATGGCTCCGATAGAGTTGGAAGAGCTGAAGAAACAGCTGCAAGAGTTGCTGGAGAAGGGGTTTATTAGACCGAGTGTCTCACCTTGGGGAGCACCAGTTCTATTTGTAAGGAAGAAGGATGGAAGCCTCCGACTGTGTATAGATTACCGGTTGTTGAATAAGGCCACCATTAAGAACAAGTACCCCTTCCAAGAATCGATGATTTGTTGGATCAGCTCCAGGGAGCCGAAGTATTTTCTAAGATAGATCTGCGGTCAGGGTATCATCGGTTGAGGATCAGGAGTGGAGATGTACCTAAGACAGCATTTCGTACCCGTTATGGCCACTACGAGTTTTTGGTGATGCCATTCGGATTGACGAATGCTCCCGTGGCATTTATGGCATTGATGAATGATATATTCAAGCCATTCCTGGACAAGTTTGTAATAGTGTTCATTGATGATATTTTGGTGTATTCCAAGTCCAGGGAAGATCATGAGGAGCACTTGAGGATAGTTCTGCAGACCCTCCGAGAGAGAGAATTGTATGCCAAACTCAGCAAGTGTAACTTTTGGTTGGAACAGATCTCATTTCTGGGGCATGTTGTGTCAAAGGATGGGGTATCGGTGGATCCATCCAAGATAGAGGCAGTTGTACAGTGGGAACAGCCCAAGACAGTAACTGAGATCAGGAGTTTCCTGGGATTGGCAGGATATTATCGAAGATTTGTAGAGGGTTTCTCCAGACTAGCTGCTCCGTTGACACGCCTCACGCGTAAGGATGTTAAGTTTACATGGGATGAGGCATGTGAGAGGAGTTTTGAGGAGCTTAAGCGTCGATTGATGACTGCTCCAGTTCTCACCATTCCTACCAGCTCAGGAGGATTCTCGGTGTATACGGATGCATCACACCAGGGACTGGGCTGTGTGCTTATACAGGATGGGAAGGTAGTTGCCTATGGATCTAGACAGTTGAAAGATCATGAGAGGAACTACCCGACACATGATTTGGAGTTGGCGGCTGTAGTATTTGCTTTGAAATTATGGCGCCACTATCTCTATGGTGAGAAATTTCAGGTGTTCACAGATCATAAGAGCCTTAAGTACCTGTTCTCACAAAAAGAGCTGAATATGAGACAGAGGAGATGGCTCGAACTCCTAAAAGACTATGATTGTGAAATCATGTACCACCCAAGTAAGGCAAATGTAGTTGCCGATGCTTTGAGTAGAAAGAGCCTTGGGTTGGTGTCTTATATGATGATACGGGAACATGAATTGTTAGAACACTTTGCGAACCTCAGTTTAGATGTAACCCCACCTGGATCTGAGAGACTTGAGATCATGGCTAGTTTGAGACTAGAGCCAGAGTTGATTGGCCGTATTCGGCAAGCCCAGCAGAGTGATCGACGGTGTATCGATTGGCTGAGGCATATACAGACAGGTGTGGGTATTGATTTTGAGCAGAGTGCTGATGGCTTATTGAGGTTCAGAGGCAGACTATGCGTTCCCAGGGATCCTGAGATCAGGAGAACGATTTTATCAGAGGCTCACTCATCGAAGTATACGATATATCCGGGAAGTACCAAGATGTATCAAAACCTTCGGAAGGTTTATTGGTGGTCTGGAATGAAGAGAGACATTGCTAAATATGTCGCTAAATGTCTCGTTTGTCAGCAAGTGAAGGTAGAGCATCAGAAGCCTGCAGGATTATTGCAGCCTCTACCGATACCGACATGGAAGTGGGAGCATGTCACCATGGATTTTGTGATTGGGTTGCCGAGGACCCGTAGAGGTCATGATGTCATATGGGTTATTGTGGACCGGTTGACTAAGTCCGCCCATTTCTTGGCTATGAGAGCTACCGATACACTGAGTCAGTTGGCGAACCTGTATATTCGAGAGATAGTACGGCTACATGGTGTACCAGTGAGCATTGTTTCTGACAGGGATGCCCACTTCACTTCCCATTTCTGGGAACATTTTCAGGAAGCGCTGGGGACCCGACTGAGTTTTAACACCGCTTTTCATCCTCAGACAGATGGGCAGTCAGAGAGGACTATACAGACCCTCGAGGATATGTTGAGAGCGTGTGTGCTGGATTTTAGAGGCTCCTGGGATGACCACCTACAGTTAGCCGAGTTCGCTTATAATAATAGCTATCATGCGAGTATCGGGATGGCACCCTATGAGGCATTGTACGGGCATAGATGCCGTTCCCCTATTGGATCGGAAGAGGTTGGTGACAGACAGATTTTTGCTCCGAACTTAGTGCAGCAGGCATCTGAGGACGTCCAGTTGATATGTGAGAGATTACGGACAGCTCAGAGCTGGCAAAAGAGTTATGCTGACAAGAGATGAAGACCACTAGAGTTTGATGAGGGTGAGTCGGTGTTTCTGAGGGTATCGCCATCGAAGGGTATTATGAGATTTGGTAAGAAGGGTAAGCTGAGCCCTAGATATATCGGACCCTTCGAGATTTTGGAGAGAGTGGGAAATAAGGCGTATAGGTTGGCATTGCCACCGGACTTGGCAAATGTCCACAACGTCTTCCACGTCTCGATGCTTCGGAAGTATCACCCAGACCCGGCACACGTGATAAGATATGAGCCGTTGGAGCTCCATGAGAGTATGACGTATGTTGAGAAGCCGGTTCAGATATTGGATAGAAAAGAGAAAGTGTTGCGGAATAAGACAATTCCCTTGGTGAAAGTTCTTTGGCAACACCACACGGCGGAAGAGGCCACGTGGGAATTGGAGAACTTGATACGGGAGAAGTACCCCCAACTTTTTGAAGAGTGACTTGGTTCTAATTTGGAGGACCAAATTCCTTGAAGGAGGGGAGAATGTAAGACCCCGTATATGTATAATGGTAATGTGTGTAATTGGATCAAATAATATGAATGGACTTGTAATGTAAAGTATGATTGATGTAAGTCCATGAATTCAATGTATGTATGTGTAATATGAATTGTAACGTACATACAAGTTTCATTGAGTACGAATATGAAGAAATGAGTTCTGGCAAGTGATGGATGTGATTGAAACTCAAGATGAGTAGTGTGGTAAAATGGAATGGAGTTATGCTTCCATTTGGTTTCATGTAGCATACCTTTGGACATACAATGAATGCACACAAGTTTCAATGTGCATAAGGTATGAATGGATGCCATTTTCAAGTTATAAAGGTGGATGGATGAGAAAATGGCCATGGAAATAGATTAAGGATGTATTGGTATGAGTTACAGCAAGGAAACTACAGGAAATCTGGAAAACATGAGGGCCAGATCGATCTCATAGGATGAGAGATCAATCTGGAAGAGCCAGAATGCTCTTATTTGGGCAAAAGAATAGAGCAGATCGATCTCCAATGGAGCCAGATCGATCTCCCAAGCATTCTGTAGTGAAAAGATCGATCCCCAAGCACCCAGATCGATCTCCTTAGCTCTCTGTTTGGGAGCAGATCGATCTCATGCTTCGACAGATCGATCTCAAGCTTAAAAATACCGTGAAAAAGAGGGATTTTAAGGGACCAGATCGATCTCCTCTTGGACCAGATCGATCTCCTCAAGCTATTTCTATATAAGGAGGGCTGAAAATCAGGAAATCTCGGGAAAAACACTAACCTTTCACTTTCAACCCAGAAACCTAACTTTCCCTCTCTAAAATCAGCCATTTTCAGCAAGAATTAAAGAGAGACCATTAGAGGCAAAGTTGTTCCTATTAAAGAGAAGAACAACATAGTGTGAAGGCATTTTTCCATTGTTGGTATTGAAGGAGTTAAGGGCATTGCCATTTGGAGCAAGAAGAAAAATCATATTTGGTAAGATTCTAACACTCCAATCCAAATACATTGTCTATTTAATTGATTTTGGAGCTGTTTGGCATGACTATTGATGGATAAATTATCTAGGGATGTGGTGGAATTGGTGTAACCTAGAAAACCTAGAATGGGTACGATGTGAGAATATATGGGTTGAATGAGTTTATGATTTATGGGCATGCTAAAGTTGTTAGTGAGGTAATGTTTATGATTTTAGATGGTTAAATGAGATTACATTGTGAGTTTGGAGGAATTGTGAAAATGGGTATGTAAATGCTTGATAAATGCCATAGTGAGGGAATTCATGGAATATGAACACTATGAGCTTAATGTCGATTTAATATCGATTTTGAATAAGTTAATAGGCCTAAGAAGATCCATGACTCGAGTTATGGATAAAGTAATGAAACGAGGCCTCACAAGCATTAATAGAAAACTATAGGTCGAATTGACTATAGTGAACGCACGATGTCATATTATATGGATCGAATATAATGCGGGATACGATTTTGTGCAGTCCCGAAGAGTTCGTTGAAGACGAATCGAACCGCACGAGTAAGCAGCTTAAGGAAGTGGAATCACGCATCGCGATTCCAGGTAAGGGAATTTTGTGAGTATATAGAGGTAGCTGCTCGTACTGTGAACTTGTGGGTGAATATTGGGTGTTTTATGAAATGTATGGTTGCTCAAATAAATGATTGATGGTATTCGTGAATGATGAGGAGTATATGCGTGGTTTTGGATTTGAAGTGGATTTTATGAAATGGGATAGTAAGGCTAATAATTGCATAAATCTACTGTTTTGATGCTTTTCAAAATGAAATTGCTTGGTTTTAAGCAAGCTTGTAGATGGGTCGGCTAGTATTGTATGGTTGTTGTGGAAAAGCATTTGTGAGTGCTAAACCCGATTGCCGGGATTGTTTGATTGTGTATGAGCTGCCTATCATATTTGTATGACATAAATCGCGCTAGAGCCTCGCTCGCCCTGGATTTCTATGTTTTCATTTGTATGAAACGTGCTGGAGCTTAGCTCACAGCTTGATTTGGAAACTATGACGATGTTTATAAACCGTATTGGAGTTTCTGCTTGTACGTGGATTTTGAGTGGTTGTCTTATGAGTATAACCGTACTAGAGCTATGCTCGTACGCGTCTCTGCATGAGAGGATGCCTGAGTCGTGCTAGAGCTTTGCTCGCACAAGTTTGCACATTGTGACACGTATAAGGTTGTGAAAGTTGGTAAGATCCTTAAGCCTTACATCCTTAAGCCAACATCCTTAAGCCCAAAGAGGCGGGTAGGCTCTGTTAGGCGGGGAGGCTCTGTTCGGTGGGGAGGCTCTCTTACAGTGGGATCCTTAAGCAACATCCTTAAGCCCTGGAGGGGCGGGGAGGCTCTGTTAGGCAGGGAGGCTCTCCTACATGGGTACGGTAAGATCCTTAAGCCTTACATCCTTAAGCCAACATCCTTAAGCCCAAAGAGGCGGGGAGGCTCTGTTAGGCGGGGAGGCTCTGTTTGGTGGGGAGGCTCTCTTACGGAAGGATCCTTAAGCCCTACATCCTTAAGCTAACATCCTTAAGCCCGAGGAGGCAGAGAGGCTCTGTTAGGCGGGGAGGCTCTGTTCGGCAGGGAGGCTCTCCTTCACGGATATGGAAAACTCTTGGTATGGGGTAGGTAAGACCTAGGAATGGCACCCCCAATCACGATATGAGTCTGCGGAGTATGCTGTACCGTGTATGTCACATGGAGTACGATGTACCGCATGATGGTTATGTGTTGAGAAAGTCTGGCGAGGGATAATCCATCTTCGTGCCAGCGTGATACCCCGCACACCTGGATGCGTGTGGTTTGGTATGATTTATGATGTAATGGTCCACATAGGCACTTTTGATATAGTGACCTAGTTTTTATACACATGCGTGAATTGTGAAATGAAAATGTGGTTGTGATTGTGAGTTGATTTGGTGGTAATTATGTGTTGAGAAAGAGGTTTATGATGTTGGTTTAAAAAGGAGGTTTCTTAATGAATTGCCCTTTTTATGAATTTAAATGAGATTGAGCATGAGATGATTTATACATGATGTTTCTACCATGTTTTATATGCCAATGCACATGGTTTTGATACATGATATATATGTATATTCACATGGCATAGTTTTATTCCTCATGCTCCTACCATAAATGATTTATGCATAACACTATCAGCATGTAGATAGAGTAGTTATCTACCATGCTTGCATTATTGCCTTACTGAGCGTGTGGTTGCTCATCCCACTCTATTTTCCCCCTACAGAGCGTGTATAGTAGCCCAGTAAGGACTGAGGCGTGGTATTTTGGACTCCGCTGTATCTCCATTGCTAAGAGGTATATACACAGTGATTCTTTTTGTATCTAAACAATGTAAAAGCACAGTATTCTTTTGAGTTGTAATTATGGGGGATGTAGATGTCAGTAAAACATGTATTCGTATAAGTACACGATTAAATGCAAATGTATGACATCGTTTTAATTAATTGAGAATGAATGAGATGTGGTGTTTATTATTGACTCACAGCCCAACAGTGTGTGGTGAGTTTAGTTCACGACCTGGTAAGGTAACAGTAAAACGCAAAAAATTTTCAGTGATTTTCGGTTAAAGAGAATGGAATTGGGTCGTGACAAGCTGCTCGTATTTTGTGGGTATATAAGGCTTTAGAAATGTGCATGAGTTTGTGAAAATGTGGTTGACAGTGTATGGAAATTACTATGAGTATTTGTATGAGATTTGGTTGTTTGAAATGATATTGTGAAGAAATGGGATAGTAAGGCTAATAAATTGCATAAATCAAGTGTTTCGAATGCTTTCATAAAACATGTGTTTTGTTTTGAACGAATTGATAGATAGGCTGGCTATTGTGGTTTGATGTTGTGTGATAGCACATGTGAAGTGCCAAATATGTTTTGAGATTGGTTTTGAAAGATTATGAGCCGCCTATCATGTTTATGTGAATTAAACCGTGCTGGAGCCTAGCCCGCACTGGGTATTGATGTTTTCATATGTTTGAAACATGCTGGAGCTTAGCTCGCACTTTGGTTTGAAACTATGACGATGCTTTATAAATCGTACTAGAGCTTTTGTTCGTACGTAGATTTTGAGTGGTTTTCTTAAGCATATAACCATAATAGAGCGATGCTCGTACATGGTTTCTTCATATTTTTATGCATAAATGTCATACTAGAGCGTTGCTCGTACGAGGTGATTTATTTTGATGCATGAATTCGCACTAGAGCGTAGCTCGCGCTGGTTTTCACAATGTGGTATGTATGAGGCCGTGGTGAGAGTGATACAGATTGGTGTTCAGGGAACCTAACAGGCCTAACAGACCTCTTGAGTGGGGTGAGGGTGAGGGATTAGGACCTGACATAATCCATTCAGGGAACCCAACAGGCTTAACTGACCTCTTGAGTGGGGTGAGGGGCTAGGACCTGAATCAGGGAACCCAACAGGGGCGAGCAAGGCCATGAGGGGCTAAGACCTGGTATTAAGAGTACTCCTACGTGCACTCGAGACTAGAGGTTTCACTCGGTATGGGGTAGATAAGACCTACTGCAGGCACCCCCAACCATGTTATGGGTTCACGGAGTACGATGTCCCGTGTATATCACATGGAGTACGATGTACCGCGTGGTAGTTACTTGATTTGAGAAAGTCTAGTGGAGAACTAACCCACCTTTGTTCTAGCATGATATCCCGCACACTGGGATCCATGTGGTCTGGGATGGTATGTGACATAGTTGGCCAACATAGTAAGTTGAGATATAGTGACCTGTCTCCTTGCTTGATTTATATAATACCACATGGTTTTAAATACTTGAGTGTGATTTTGACTGTCCAGGGTAGACTAGAGGGAGGGGTCGAGTCTTGTGGGATTGGATTTGTGAAATGGTTATGATGTTGTGATTGTGAAATGATTTGATGGGATTTTGTTGTATTGAGAATGAGATAATCAAAAAGGATGTTTCCTAAACGAATTGCCCTATTTATGAGATTTGATAATTGATGAGCATGAGACGATTTTTACATGTTAATGTTACCATGTTTTATATGCCAATTTCCATGATTTTAAATACACGATATAGGTATACTCATATGGCATAGTTTTAATTCATATGCTCTTATTATAAAAGATTTATGCATAACATTACCAGCATGTAGATAGAGTAGTTATCTACCATGCTTACATTATTACCTTACTGAGCGTGTGGTTGCTCATCCCTTTTTTTCCCCCTCCTACAGAGCATGCGTAGTAGCCCAGTGAGGACTGAGGCATTGTGTTTTTGGACATCCACTGCTTCCATCACCGAAAGGTATATATACAAGATTCTTTTTATATCTAAACAATGTAATGGCACAGTAATGATTGAGTTGTAATTATGGGAGATGTAGATGTTAGTAAACATGTTATGTATGAGTAAATGATTTAATTTCGAATATATGACATTATTTTTATTAATTGTTATGAATGGTAAGTAGTGATTATTATTGACTCATAGCCCAACTGTATGTGGTGAGTTTGGTCACGACCGGGTAAGGTAACAGTAAAACGCAAAACAATTATAGTGATTTTCGGTTAAAGGGAATGAAAATGGGTCGTGACAGAGATTGGTATCAGAGTTGTGTTGGTCTGATGTGAGTTAGTAATAAAATGTAGGAAGAGTACATCCCCATGTTAATGTGCTTTTGTTTAGATATAACTGTGTATACTGTGATGGATTGAGCTTAATAAATTATTATAATACAGGAAGTTAGGCATTATGTCAATTAGGCGCCAAGGTAGAGGGGCGAGAGCACGTGCTCGAGGCCGTAGAGGTAGGCCTGAAAGTCGTGCAGAGCCACAGACTGATCAGGCTCCACAGAACCCTACTGAGAGAGTAAAAGATACAGAGGCACACTTCGCTAGGATAGAGCGGAGTATTGAGAATTTGGTGGAGATAGTCACACAGGCTACTACTGAACTGGCAGCTGCAGAGGCGGAGAGACCTCAGACTGCAGAGATTGCTATTGCTACACCACCTCCAGTACAGGATACAGATTCTCCTATCGCTTCACAGTAGAGCGGTAGTGATTTGGGTTATGACTGCTTGAGTTCCAAGCATTGAAACCCCTAGTGTTCTGAGGGGTGAAGGACCCGGTTATCAATGAGGACTGGGTGTATGAGATGGAGAAACTGTATAGGTTTTTTCGATACACTTCAGTTGAGAAGGTAGCCTTTGTCGTGTTTATGTTGAAAGGCGAGGCCAAGCATTAGTGGATGTCCATCGAGGCTATTTTGAGGGCTAGACACTCTGAGATCTCATGTTAGATACTTCTAGAGGCCTTCAGGAGATAATATATTCCAGCTACCGTACAGAGGAAACTGCGGATGGAATTCATGAATTTGGTTCAGGGGAACAGTACTGTGGAAGAGTATGAGTCCAAGTTCATGTCTTTGGGGAGATACGACCTGGACACGATGGGTAGTGAGACCTGAAAGATATAAAAGTTCATGGATAGACTGAGATTGACCATCCAGACTAAGCTAGCTCCCTTCGAGATTTTGACCTATGAGGAGGCTGTACACAAGGCTCAGTTATGTGAGCAAGACTTTGAGAGGAATGCCTCCGAGTTGGGAAAGTTTAGTGTCCGAAGAGACAGAGATCGAAAGAGATCCGGGATGGATAAAGTGGCCAATAGGGGAGGCTAGAGGTTTTTCGAGAAGAGACCTAAGATCGAGGAGGTGCAGGAGAGAGTTGCTAGACCTCCTGTGTACCCGACTTTGATTGCACCGAGAGGTATGGTGATTGGAGGACCACAACCTACCACAGACCAGTGTCAGAGATGTGGGAGATACCATGGGACTAGACCATGTCAGATACCCCCTGTATCATGTTTTAGGTGTGGAAAGCTCGGATATATTTCGAGGTACTGTACTGAGGTAATTGAGATTGCCCCGCAGAAGGACAAGGAGCCAGAGAGAGCTCCAGTTGAGACAGCTGCCTCGAGGAGGACGGCCACAGCTGAGGAAAAGGGAAAGCAGATAGCGGGTGTGAACAGAGGAAGAGTGCACACGCTGGACCAGGACACTGCGGACGCATCGACGGATGTGATTAAATGTACCATCCTAATCTTCGATTTAGAAGCATTGGTATTATTTGACCTTGGTGCCACACATTCCTTCATATCACCTTCCTTTGCACATAAATTGTTGAAGTATGTGAAACCTACATTGATGGATAAAATGTTGATGATTTCCACACCCATGAATGATAGCCAATTGACCGAGCATGTATGTAGAGATTGTAAGTTAAAGATAGAGGGGAAGGATATGATAACCACTTTGATTTTATTGAACATGAATGATTTTGATGTAATATTGGGAATGGATTGATTGGCTACCAATGGTGTTGTTATGGATTGCCATGCTAAGTCATTAATGTTTTCAGGATTAGACAATCTTATTGTAAACTTTGATGAAAAGAAATGATATGAAAAGAGTATGTTTGTTTTAAATGAAAAGAGTATGATTTTATTTAATCTGCTTGAGAGGTGATTTTATATGCTTATGTTGAATATGTATGTGATGACTTGTGATACTAATGGTGGAAAGAATGATGTGAATGGTTCATTGCTTCGTGGTCGATATAAATGAGGTACACTCGGAATTGAAGGACATCCCCATGATTGTGGATTATTCTGATGTCTTTCCAGATGAATTACCAGGACTACCACCTGAAAAGGAAATGGAATTTGCCATAGAGTTAGTGCCTGGTACGGAGCCGATATCGAAACCACCATATACAATGGCTCCGATAGAGTTGAAAGAGCTAAGGAAGCAGTTACAAGAGTTGCTGGAGAAGGGGTTCATTAAACCGAGTGTCTCACCTTGGGGAGCACTGATACTGTTTGTAAGGAAAAAGGATGGAAGCCTTCGACTGTGTATAGATTACCGGTTGTTGAATAAGGCCACCATTAAGAACAAATACCCCCTTCCACGCATAGATGATTTGCTGGATCACTTTCGAGGAGCCTAAGTATTTTCTAAGATAGATATGTGATCAGGGTACCATCAGTTGAGGATCAGGTGTGCAGATGTACCCAAAACAGCATTTCGTACCCGTTATGGCTACTACGAGTTTATGGTGATGCCATTTGGATTGACGAATGCCCTTGTAGCATTTATGGCATTGATGAATGATGTGTTTAAGCCATACCTGGACAAGTTTGTGATTGTATTTATAGATGATATTTTGGTTTATTCCAAGTCCAAGGAAGAGCATGAGGACACTTGAGAGTAGTTCTGCAGACCCTCAGAGAGAAAGAGTTGTATGCCAAACTCAGCAAGTGTGTATGTGATTTAATTCGCGCTGGAGCCTTGCTCGCGCTAGATTTCGATGTCTTCATTTGTGTGAAACGTGCTGGAGCTTAACTCGCACCTTGATTTGGAAACTATAATTATGTTTATAAACCGTATTGGAGCTTCTGCTCGTACGTGGCTTTTGAGTGGTTTTTCTTATGAGTATAACCGTACTAGAGCTATGCTCGTACGTGGTCTCTTTATGATAGGATGCATCAGTCGTGCTAGAGCTTTGCTCGCACAAGTTTGCACATTCTGATACGTATGAGGTCGTGAAAGTTGGTAAAATCCTTAAGCCCTACATCCTTAAGCTAACATCCTTAAGCCCGAGGAGGCGGAGAGGCTCTGTTAGGCGGGGAGGCTCTGTTCGGTGGGGAGGCTCTCTTACGGTGGGATCCTTAAGCCATAATCCTTAAGCCTTGGAGGGGAGGGGAGGCTCTGTTAGGTAGGGAGGCTCTCTTACATGGGTACGGTAAGATCCTTAAGCCCTATATCCTTAAGCCAACATCCTTAAGCCTGAGGAGGCGGGGAGGCTTTGTTAGGCTGGGAGGCTCTGTTCGGTAGGGAGGCTCTCTTACGGTGGGATCCTCAAGCCAACATCCTTAAGCCTTGGAGGGCTGGGGAGGCTTTGTTCTGCAGGGAGGCTCTCGTACATGGTTACAGAAGGATCCTTAAGCCCTAGAGGGGCAGGGAGGCTCTGTTCGGCAGGGAGGCTCTCCTACATGGATGTGGAAAACTCTTGGTATGGGGTAGGTAAGACCTAGGAATGGCACCCCCAGTCATGATATGAGTCCGCAGAGTATGCTGTACCATATATATCACATGGAGTATGATGTATCGCGTGATGGTTATGTGATGAGAAAGTCTGGCGAGGGATAATCCATCTCCCTGCCAGCATGATACCCCGCACACCTGGATGCGTGTGGTCTGTGATGATTTATGATGTAGTTGGTCCATTAGGCACTTTTGATATAGTGGCCTAGTTTTTATTACATATGCGTGGTTGTGATTGTCCAAGGTAGACCCGAGGGAGGGGTCGAGCCTTGTGGGATTTGATTTGTGAATTGGTATTGATGTGTGTGATTGAGAAAATGGTTTGTGATGGGATTGTATGTGTTTGAGAAAGAGTTTTATGATGTGGGTTTAAAAAGGAGGTTTCTTAATGAATTGCCCTTTTTATTAGTTTAAGGAGATGAGCATGAGATGTTTTCACATGTTGATATTCCATGTTTTATATGCCAATTTTACATGATTTTGATACATGATATATATGTATACTCATATGGCATAGTTTTATTCCTTATGCTCATAATATAAATGATTTATGCATACCACTATTAGCATGTATATAGAGTAGTTATCTACCATGCTTGCATTATTGCCTTACTGAGCGTGTGGTTGCTCATCCCTCTCTATTTTCCCCTTCCTACAGAGCGTACATAGTAGCTCAGTGAGAACTGAGGCATTGTGTTTTGGACATCTGCTGCTTCCATCACCGAAAGGTATATACACAGGATTCTTTTTGTATCTAAACAATGTAAAAGCATAGTAGTCTTTTGAGTTGTAATTATAGGGGATATAGATGTCAGTAAAACATGTTTTTGTATAAGTACATGATTAACTGCGAATGTATGACATCGTTTCATTAAATTGTGAATGAATGGTAAGTGATGATTATTATTGACTCATAGCCCAACTGTGTATGGTGAGTTTGTTCACAACCCGGGAAGGTAATAGTAAAACGTGAAAAATTGATAGTGATTTTTGGTTAAAGGGAATGAAAATGGGTTGTGACAGTTTCTTAACCGAATTGCCCTTTTTATGAGATTTGATAACTGATGAGCATGAGACGATTTTTACACGTTGATGTTACCATGTTTTATATGCCAATTTCCATGATTTTAAATACATGATATATGCATACTCATATGGCATAGTTTTAATTCCTCATGCTCCTATTATAAAAGATTTATGCCTAACATTACCAGCATGTAGATAGAGTAGTTATCTACCATGCTTGCATTATTGCCTTACTGAGCGTGTGGTTGCTCATCCCTCTCTATTTTTCCTCCCTCCTACAGAGCGTGCGTAGTAGCCTAGTGAGGACTGAGGTATTGTGTTTTTAGACATCCGCTGCTTCCATCGTCGAAAGGTATGTACACAAGATTCTTTTTGTATCTAAACAATGTAATGGCACAATAATGATTGAGTTGTAATTATGGGGGATGTAGATGTCAGTAAACATGTTCTGTATGAGTAAATGATTTAATCTTGAATATATGACATCATTTTTATTAATTGTGGATGAATGGTAAGTGGTGATTATTATTAACTCACAGCCCAACTGTATGTGGTGAGTTTGTTCACGACCGGGTAAGGTAACAGTAAAACGCAAAAAATTTATAGTGATTTTCGATTAAAGGGAATGAAAATGGATCGTGACATTTCTCAAATCATTTCTTTTCATCAAATCTCTTTCTTTTCTGAGTTTCTAAATTTCTCTTATCTCTAAGACAGGCATGGAATTCTCGACAATCTAATATCCACGACATATGACCATAGTCAGTGATCCCAGGCCTTGCTGATCAGGTGTGCACAGGGTATCACTTTGCCTGAAGGGGGATGGGTCAGTCTTGCCCTCCGGCTCATCTCAATCATCATCATCATCTCATATCCTCAAGGTATAGTGTATGCCACGTGTCATCTGCACGATACTCGAACTCACGTGCACCCAGCACGGTACATAATATACCAACGACAACTACACAGTTCAACGTACGACCGTGGACTCGATCCATCCACCATACTCCGATAGACTCATCATCCTGAACCATGTCTCATATACCAGGCGAGCAAATCAGCATGACACACAGTCATCGTAAGGCTCCAGCGCGATATCTCTCAGTGCGAGCAACTGCTTCTAGCACTGTATCATCTCAACTCAGTAAAACTGGTGCGAGCAATGCTCTAGCACCTTTCTCAAATTCATCGTCCGAGATGAACTCCAGCACGGCATATCAAAACCATGGAAACATGTGCGAGATAAACTCCAGCACATTATCATTATAAAACCACGTGCGAGTCACGCTCCAGGACGGTTTATCAAAATATGTAGACGTATGCGAGTAAAACTCTAACATAGTCAAAATCATTAAAACGGGTGTGAGCTAGAGCTCCAACACCAATTCACATCTCAAATCCGATAAGTGGCTATTTTCTCTTTTTAAAACTCAAAACAAGATCATTTACGTAGCATGCCGTCCCATGCTAAATGTGTAAGGCTAGCCAACCTATCCATCATCATTTCTCAATCTCAAAACCAACACATAGTTGAGAAAACATAAAAAACATCGTATAGATGTAAAAGCATTAAAAACATGCATGTCAGGCTAGTTTCCTTCCCACATCCCATTTTCACAAATTATACCATAATACATTTCCATTCACATATGGTTCAATAGCTAAGCATAATATTTCTAGCGTCATAACTACCAAAATTGCAGTAAAAATACATACGAATATCTCTATCGCTAACATACAGTCCCTTACCTCGAATCGGGTTTGTATTCCTTTCGTCTCGTTTGCTCCGTTCGGGATCCGGGTTAATTTTGTTCCACGTATCTCAATCTAAACATATAAATCGTTAAGTTATTCTTTTTTCTGTCTCTAACATACACATTGCCATTTACTTATGTGAGACCCCGTATAAGTTTAACCTTGTATCTCTATGTAAATGAATTCATAAGTACAGTGATATACTTGTAATGTGAAGTATGTGTAATTTAAGTCCATAAGTTTAATGTACACACATGTAATAAGAGTTGTGATTGTACGTACAAGTTGCATTATGTATGAATATGAGGAAATGGACTTAAACAAGAGAAGAATGTGAGTAGAATGGAAAATGAGTAGTGTGGTAAAATGGAAGGAAGATTGCATAAGTTATGCACTTCCATTTGGTTTATATCGTATACCTTTAGTTATACAAGGATTCCACACAAGTTTTAATAGGTATAAAGTAGGAATGGATGCCATTTTCAAGTTTCAAAGATGATCGGATAAGAAAAATGACCATGACAACAAATTGAAGTTGTTTTGGTGTAAGTACCTATAGAAAACTGCAGTAAAATTTGGAAATATGAAGGCTAGATCGATCTCATAGGATAAGAGATCGATCTTGAAGAGCCCAAATGCTCTTATTCTAAGCTATAGAATAGGACAGATCGATCTCCAATTGAGCTAGATCGATCTCCTAAGCATTTTGTAAAATACAAATCGATCTCCCTTAAGACCAGATCGATCTTCTGAACCTTCTGTAAAATGAAGATCGATCTTCCCCAAGACCAGATCAATCTCCTTAACCTTCTATTTGAAGCAGATCAATCTCAAGCCTCAATAGATGGATCTCCTGCCTTCAAATACCGTGGAAAATGAAGGATTTTAAGAGGACCAGATCGATCTCTACCCAATGCTAATCGATCTCATCAAGTAAATTCTATAAATATGGAGCAGTTGGATCTGCAATTTTTGGAGACAAAACCAATCTTTTCTATTTTTAATCTAAAACCTAGCTTCTAATTCCTAAATCCACACATTTTCGGTAAGATTTAAGGGAAAGCTATTAGTGACAAAGTTGTTCACATCAAAGAGAAGAAAAACATAGTTTGAAGGCATTTCCCCACTTATTAGATTGAAGGATCAAGGTGCATTTTCATTTGAAGGAAAGAGGAAAACAAACTAGGTGAGTTTCTAATGCAAATAGTCAAGTACATTGTTTGGATATTGATGTGGGGAATGATTTGGTATGCATAGAAATGGTAGAAACTGCCTAGAGTAGAATGAATCCACCATGACCTAGAAATGGTCTAGTGTGAGAAAGTGAAAGGTATTGAGATTAATGATTAATGGGGTATCTTGAAGTGATAATAGTGTTATGAGTATGATTTTAAGATGTTGTTAGTGAATAAATAGTGAGATTTACCAAAAAGGGTAAAATACGGATTAAGGCATTGGTAAATGCATATATGAATTATATTAACTAGTGAAGTCAAAATGCGAGTTAACAATATTAACTTAAGTGACTTGGATGAATGAATCACAGCTCCAGAGGATACACCAGAGCAAGGCGCACCAAGAGCGCAAGAAGCTAAGAGGAATAGAGAGTCGCACTCAAGTTAATTGAGGTAAGGGAATTCTGTGGACTCTTAGAGATATCTGCACAATTTGGGCACTTAAATGCTTTGCTAGAATGTATGAGATATTAGGAAATGATATTAGGTGATTGAAGGGTAAAAAGTTGGGTGTTTGAGAAATGTGCATGAAATAAAAACATAATGCTTTGGAAAGTCATGTTTTATTGCTTTTTAGCAAGTGATTGGTAGGTTGGCTAACATTTGAAAATGAATTGCAAAAGAAATGAGTTATTTTTAGTTTGTTAACCATACTTTGCAAAGAATTGAGCCACTTACATGGTTTTCGTGAGAATGAAAGCGTGCTAGAGTATGACTCGTACAAGATTTGATGTGTTTTATACACATGAGTGCTGGAGCTTAGCTCACATTAGTTTTCACATGGATTTCATATTGGTTTTGGCATGGTGCTTGGAGCTTGGCTCGCACTAGATGCCCACCTTATTTGTTACCGTGCTTAGAGCTTCGGACAGGCTTGGTGTCGCGCCGATTAAATAGGCTCGCACGTGCGTTTTGGGAATTTGGCATGTTGATATCCGTGTTAGGAGCTTCGGGTAGACAAGAAGTCGTATCGATTAAATAGGCTCCACGTGCGTTTTGAGATGTGGCGTGATATGTTGTGTTGATGTGGGTCCATGGAGTACGCTGTATCGTGCAGGTAGCATGGAGTACGTTGTACCATGTTGAGATTGTGATATGCCATCTCCGGACGAGATCTGCTATAGACCGACGGGTTGGATTTGACCTACCTCTCGTGCAGAAACAGATAGTGGTGATATCCTGTACACTTGATACGTGTAGCCGGTATCACAGGTTATGGCCATAGTCTTAGAGGTTATTTCCCTTATTGAATTACCTATCTCACATGTCTATTGCTTTATGAATAAATTCATGTTTGAAATGATTTGTGGGTCAGGATAGTCCGAGGGAGGGGTTGAGTCCTGACAAGTGTTGGACTGTTTTGTGATAACGGTCTGTTAATGGTTTTAAGTGCACGCACGCATGATGTTTAATGCCATGCTTTACTTATAAAATATGCATGATGTTTAATGCCATGCTTTACTTATAAAATATGCATGATGTTTAACGCCATGCTTTACTTATGAAATATGCATGATGATTAATGCCATGCCTTACTTATAAAATATGCATGATGGGTAATGCCATGCTTTGAATTGAATTGTGCATTTGGATTTTAATAGCATGAATGCTTTACATACCATTAACAAAGCATGAACTCATATTTTGAGAAAATGATGAAACGTATGCTTTGAGCATGGCATCACGATCACGTAGATAATGTAGTATCTACCTGTTCGTATGATTGCCTTACTGAGCGTGTGGTTTGCTCACCACCTTTATTTCCCCCGTCTTTACAGAGATTTGAGTATAGATTGAGAGTGACTGGAGGCGTTCCATTTTAGTATCCACTGCATCCCATCGCGTAAGGTATACACACTGATGAGATTTTTCGTGTCTAAACTTTCCATGACACTGTAGCATCTTGTATGTAACAAATTGGGGATGTAAAGAAATGTAAACACATGTAAACAACAACTTTGATTTATTTATACAAGTGTTTACTTATAAATAATATGCAAATTAAATTGTTATGGATGGATAAGGTCGACATTGACACACAGCCCAACTGTTGAGAGTGTGGTTGTTCACGATTGAGGAAGGACGATTAACAAATGATGCATGAAAATGTGAAAAATTTGTACGTATTTTGGTAAGTTGAGGGTTGTGACAGATGTTGGTATTAGAGCCAAGTTGGTCTGACGTGTGTCATGTCTAAAAATACTTAACAAGTTGGAAAATTACATCCCTATGTTACTGTGCTTGTTCAGATACAAATCGTGTGTGTGTCGATGGGTTGACTAAGAATTTGATGTGAATGTAGGGAATTGAGCAATTATGCCTAATACTAGTCGTAGTAGAGGGGTGAGGGCGCAAGTTAGAGGCTATAGAGGTAGGCTTGGGGGTCCTGCTGAGCTAGAAACACACGAGGCTCAGGAAGAGATTGAGGTGGAGGCTGAGGTTGAGCATGCTCCACAGGGCCCAGTGGAGAGACCCGAGTGTACTAAGGCTCGCTTCATGAGGATTGAATGGAGCATTGAGAAGATCTCAGAGTTGGTCACTTAATCATTGCCTGGAGTGGGGGGTAGACAGAGTTTGCTACATAGGGTGTTGCTGAGCAGGCGACAGTTCCTGAGGCATGGGCACGGCCAGCCCAGAGACCTCAGACGACAGATACACCTACACCCCCACCCGCATAGGATATGCCTACACCTGTTGCTACACCACAGGTCAGCAGAGGTTGGGGTTACGATTGTGATTTAGACAGACTGTGGCAGTTTCAAAAGTTTGGACAGCCGTCTTTCAGTGAAGTAAAGGACCTAGTAGCTGTAGAGGATTAGATAAATGAGATCAAGAAATTGTATGGGTTCTTTGAGTGCACTACTACCGAGATGGTAGCATTTGCAGCTTTTATGCTGAAGCGATCAGCAGAACATTTGTGGAAATCCACCATGCCTATTTTGAGAGCCCAACATACTAAGATTAGCTGGGATGTGTTTTTGGAGGCCTTCCGAAGACAGTACGTTTCGGATACTGCACAGCGAAAGATGAAAATGACATTTTTGGGACTGACCCAATGGAGTAGGACTGTGGATGAGTATGAGACAACTTTTATCTCCCTGGGCAGATATGATCCCAACACAATGAGTAATGAGGTCGAGAAAATCCAGAAGTTTGTGGATGGATTAAGACCGATAATTAGGTCTAGATTGGTTCTCCTGGATATACCGACCTATGAGGAGGCAGTGCACAGGGTGCAATTGTGTGAACAAGATTTTGATAGAATCGCCTCAGAGTTTGGAAAGGTTGGTAAGATGAGGGACAGAGATAAGAAGAGACCAGTGATGGATAGATGTTTCAGTTTTAAGGGAAGCAAGAGATTTTATGGAAAGAGGCTGAGGATCAAAGAGATCCGAGAGAGGACAGTTAATACTCCCATCTATCCGGCCATTTCTCCAGCTAAGGGAATTGTGATTGGAGGGCCACGGCCTATGACAGAACAGTGCGACAAGTGTGGCCGGTACCATGGTACTCGACCATGCTATGGACATCCTGCAGTATGCTTTAGATGTGAGAATTGGGCACATAATCAGGGATTGCCCAGATATGACAGAGAGAGCCCCACGGAAGGACAGGGAGCCAGAGAGAGCTCCAGTTGGGACAGCTGCTCCAAGGAGGAGGGCTACAACTGAGGAAAAGGGGAAGCAGACAGTAGGTGTAAGCAAAGGGCGAGTGCACGCGCTGGACCAGGACACTGCGGATCAGTCTTCGGATGTGGTTAAAGCTATCATCCAAATCTTTGATTTAGAAGCATTTGTATTGTTTGATCCTGGTGCCACGCATTCCTTCATATCGCTATCTTTTGCATGTAAATTATTGAAGCATGTAAAACCCACACTACTAGATAAGATGTTAATGATATCTACCTCTATGAATTATAGTCAATTGACCGAGCATGTATATAAGAATTGTAAGATGAGGATAGGTGGTAAAGAAACGGCAACCGATTTGATCTTATTAAATATGAGTGATTTTGATGTAATCCTAGGTATGGATTGGCTGGCTGCAAATCATGTTATTATGGATTTTCGTGCTAGAACCTTGATGTTTTCAGGATTAGACAATCGTATTGTAGATTTTGATGAAAAGAAATGGAATGACATGATCTTTATAAATGAGAAGAGTATGATTTTAAATACATGATATTCAGGAGATTGATTTTGTTATCAATTATGCATGTGTATGTGATGAATTGTGTTACTAACGATGGAAAGGATAATGTGAAGGATACATTGCTTATGTGGTTGAGACAGATGAGGCACGTCCGGAGTTGATAGACATCCCAGTGGTCAAGGAATATCCAGGTGTCTTTCCGGATGAATTACCAGGGTTAGCTCCAGATAGGGAGATGGAATTTGGTATAGATTTGGTACCTGGTATGGAGCCGATATCTAAGCCATCGTACAGAATGGCTGAAGTTGAGTTGGAAGAATTAAGGAAATAGTTACAGGAGTTATTGGAGAATGGGTTCATTAGGCCGAGCGTCTCACCTTGGGGAGCACCGATTCTATTTGTAAGGAAGAAGGATGGAAGCCTCCGACTGTGTATAGATTACCGGTTGTTGAATAAGACCACCATCAAGAATAAGTATCCCCTTCCACGCATCGATGACTTGTTGGATCAACTTAAGGGAGCACAGGTATTTTCCAAGATAGATCTTAGATCTGGGTACCATCAATTGAAGATACAGAGTGGAGATGTACCCAAGACAGCTTTTTACACCTGGTATGGACATAATGAGTTTATGGTTATGCCATTCAGGTTGAAGACTGCTTCTGCAGCTTTTATGTTGTTGATGAATGAGGTATTCCACCAGTATCTGGATCGGTTTGTAATCGTGTTTATTGATGATATACTAGTGTATTCAAGGTCTAGAGAGGAGCATGAAAGGCATCTAAAGATAGTGCTACAAACCCTCTAGGAGAAGAAGTTGTACGCTAAACTCAGTAAGTGTGAATTTTGGTTGGAACAAATCTCTTTTTTGGGTCATACAGTATCAAAGGATGGGGTGTCAGTGGATCCATCAAAGATTAAGGCAGTGACATAGTGGCAGAGACCCCAGATAGTGATAGAGATCAGAAGTTTCCTGGGTTTAGCTGGGTATTACCGAAGGTTTGTAGAGGGATTCTCGAGGTTAGCTACTCCTTTAACATGTCTCACGAGAAAAAATGTTGAATTTGTGTGGGATGATAAGTGTGAGGAAAGTTTCGAGGAGTTGTAGAGAAGGTTGACCACAGCTCCGATACTCACCATTCCTACCAGCTCAGGAGGTTTCTCGGTGTATATAGATGCTTCACACCTAGGACTGGGCTGTGTATTGATGCAGGATGGGAAAGTAGTAGCCTATGGATCAAGGCAGTTAAAGGATCATGAGAGGAACTACCCGACCCACGATTTAGAGTTTGCGACCGTAGTATTTGCGTTGAAAATATGACGCCACTACCTCTATGGTGAGAGATTTTAGATTTATACAGATCATAAGAGCCTTAAGTACCTGTTCTCGCAGAAAGAGTTAAACATGAGATAGAGGAGATGACTCGAGCTGTTAAAGGATTATGATTGTGAAATCTTGTATCACCCGGGTAAAGCGAATGTGGTTGCTGATGCATTGAGTAGAAAGCATCTTGGGTTGGTGTCATTCATGATGGTTAGGGAACATGAGCTGTTGGAACAGTTCACGAACCTCAATTTGGATATGACCCCGCCTGATGCTGGTAGTGGATTTATGATAGCTAGCCTACAGTTGGAACCGAATCTGGTTGATCAAATTCGACAGGCTCAGCGAGTTCATCAGCAGTGCAGTGATATTGTCGGGCAGATACAGAGGGGCATAGAGACGAACTTTGAAGTTGAGTTCAAATGGGTTGTTGAGGTTCAGATGTAGGATATGTGTTCCTGATGATGTAGAGATCAGATGATTGATCTTAACAGCGAGGTATACGATACATCTAGGAAGTACCAAGATGTATAAAAACCTTCGAAAGGTTTATTGGTGGTCTGGGATGAAAAAGCACATTGTTGAATATGTTGCTAAGTGTCTCGTTTGTCAACAGGTGAAGGTAGAGCATCAGAAGCCTGCAGGGTTAGTGCAGCCTCTATCGATACAGAAATGGAAGTGGGAGCATGTCGCCATGGATTTTGTGATGGGATTGCCAAAGACCCACAGAGGTTATGATGCCATATGGGTGATTATGGATCGGTTGACGAAATCAGCCCATTTTCTAGCTATGAGAGCTACCAATACTCTGAGCCAGTTAGCGAACTTGTATGTGCGCGAGATAGTGAGGCTACATGGAATTCCAGTGACCGTTATTTCTGATAGGGATGCCCGTTTTACTTCCACTTTTGGGAGCATTTTCAGGAAGCGATGGGGACCCAGTTGAGTTTTAGCACCGCGTTTCATCTTCTGACAGATGGTCAGTCAGAGAGGACTATACAAACCTTGAAGGATATGTTGAGAGTGTGTGCGTTGGATTTTGGAGGCTCTTGGGATGACCATTTGCCACTCACAGAGTTCGCCTATAATAACAGTTTTCATTCGAGTATCGGGATGGCACCATATGAGGCATTGTATGGGCGTAGATGCCGTTCCCCTATTAGATGGGAAGAGATTGGTGATAGACAAATCTTTGCTCCCGACATGGTTAGACAAGCCTCTGAGGATATCCAGTTGATTTGTGAGAGGTTACGAATTGGTCAGAGCAGAAAAAAGAGTTATGTTGATAGGAGACGAAGACCACTAGAGTTTAATGTGGGTGAGTCAGTGTTTTTGAAGGTTTCTCCATCGAAGGGAATTATGAGATTTGGGAAGAAGAGAAAGTTGAGCCATCGATATATAGGGCCATTTGAGATACTTGATAAGGTGGGAGATAAGGCATACAGGTTGGCATTGCCACCAGAGTTGGCAACTGTTCACAACGTCTTCCACATATCCATGTTAAGGAAGTATCATCCAGACCCGACGCATGTAATAAGGTATGAACCTTTGGAGCTCAATGAAGGCGACGTACATTGAGAGGCCAGTTCAGATATTGGACAGAAAAGAGAAAGTGTTGAGGACAAAGATAATTCCCTTAGTGAAAGTTCTTTGGAAACATCACACTGTGGAAGAGGCCACATGGGAATTGGAGAGTTTGATGCAGGAGAAGTATCCCGAGTTATTCACAGAATGATTGGTTCCAATTTGGAGGATAAAATTCTCTAAGTGGGGGAGAATGTGAGACCCTGCATAAGTTTAACCTTGTATATCTATGTAAATGAATTCATAAGTATGGTGATATACTTGTAATGTGAAGTATATGTAATGTAAGTCCATAAGTTTAATGTACACACATGTAATAAGAGTTGTGATTGTACATACAAGTTGCATTATGTATGAATATGAGGAAATGGACTTAAACATGAGAAGAATGTGAGTAGAATGGAAAATGAGTAGTGTGGTAAAATAGAAGGAAGATTGCATAAGTTATGCACTTCCATTTGGTTTATATCGTATACCTTTGGTTATACAAGGATTGCACACAAGTTTTAATAGGTATAAAGTAGGAATGGATACTATTTTCAAGTTTCAAAGACGATCAGATAAGAAAATGACCATGGCAGCAAATTGAAGTTGTTTTGGTGTAAGTACCTGCAGAAAACTGCAGTAAAATTTAGAAATATGAAGGCCAGATCGATCTCATAGGATGAGAGATCGATCTGAAAGAGCCAAAATGCTCTTATTCTAAGCTATGGAACATGACAGATCGATCTCCAATGGAGCCAGATCGATCTCCTAAGCATTCTGTAAAATACAGATCGATCTCCCCTAAGACCAAATCAATCTTCTGAACCTTTTGTAAAATACAGATCGATCTCCTTAACCTTCTGTTTGAAGCAGATTAATCTCAAGCCTCGACAGATCGATCTCTTGCCTTCAAATGCCGTGGAAAAAGAGGGATTTTAAGAGGACCAGATCATTCTCTACCCAATGCAGATTGATCTCATCAAGCAAATTCTATAAATATGGAGTAGTTAGATCTGTAATTTTTCGAGACAAAACCAATCTTTTCTATTTCTAACCTAAAACCTAGCTTTTCACTCCTAAATCCACACATTTTCGGTAAGATTTGAGGGAAAGCTATTAGAGGCAAAGTTGTTCACATCAAAGAGAAGAACAACATAGTTTGGAGGCCCCACTTGTTGGATTGAAGGATCAAGGTGCATTTTCATTTGGAGCAAAGAGGAAAACAAACTAGGTGAGTTTCTAATGCAAATAGTCAAGTACACTGTTTGGATATTGATGTGGGGAATGATTTGGTATGAATAGAAATGGTAGAAACTACCTAGAGTAGAATGAATCCACCATGACCTAGAAATGGTCTAGTGTGAAAAAGTGAAAGCTATTGAGATTAATGATGAATGGGGTATCTTGAAGTGATAATAGTGTTATGAGTATGATTTTAAGATGTTGTTAGTGAATAAATAGTGAGATTTACCAAAAAGGGGTAAAATGTGGATTAAGGCATTGGTAAATATATAAATGAATTATATTGACTAGTGAAGTTAAAATACGAGTTAACAACATTAACTCAAGTGACTTGGATGAATGAATTGTAGCTCCAGAGGATACATTGGAGCAAGGCGAATCAAGAGTGCAAAAGGCTAAGAGGAATAGAGAGTCGCACTCAAGTAAATTGAGGCAAAGGAATTCTATGGACTCTTAGAGATATCTGTGCGCAATTTGGGCGCTTAAATGCTTTGCTAGAATGTATGAGATATTAGGAAATGATATTGGGTGATTGAAGGGTAAAAAGTTGGGTGTTTGAGAAATGTGCATGAAAATAAAAGTATAATGCTTTGGAAAGTCATGTTTTATTGCTTTTTAGCAAGTGATTGGTAGGTTGGCTAACATTTGAAAATGAATTGCAAAAGAAATGATTTGTTTTTGGTTTGTTAACCATACTTTGCAAAGAATTGAGCCACCTACATGGTTTTTGTGAGAATGAAAGCGTGCTGAGTATGACTCGCATAAGATTTGATGTGTTTTATACGCATGAGTGCTGGAGCTTAGCTCGCACTAGTTTCACATGGATTTCATATTGGTTTTGGCATGATGTTTGGAGCTTAGCTCGTACTAGATGCCCACCTTATTTGTTGCCATGCTTGGAGCTTCGGTCAGACTTGGTGTCACACCGATTAAATAGGCTCGCATGTGCGTTTAGGGAATTTGACATGTTGATAGTTGTGTTAGGAGCTTCGGGTAGACAAGAAGTCGTACCGATTAAATAGGCTCACACGTACATTTTAAGATGTGGCCTTATATGATGTGTTGATGTGGGTCCACAGAGTACATTGTACCATGCAGGTAGCATGGAGTACGTTGTACCATGTTGAGATTATGATATGCCGTCTTCGGACGAGATCTGCTATGGACCGATGGGTTGGATTTGACCCACCTCCCGTGAGAAAGTAGATAGTGGTGATATCCCGCACACCTGATCCGTGTAGCCGGCATCACAGGTTATGGCCATAGTCCTAAAGGTTATTTCCCTTATTGAATTGCCTATCTCACATGTCTATTGCTTTGTGAATAAATCCATGTTTGAAATGATTTGTGGGTCAGGACAGTCCGAGGGAGGGGCTAAGTCTTGACAAGTGTTGGACTGTTTTGTGATAACGGTCTGTTAATGGTTTTAAGTGCACGTACGCATGATGTTTAATGCCATGCTTTACTTATAAAATATGCATGATGTTTAATGCCATGCTTTACTTATGAAATATGCATGATGATTAATGCCATGCCTTACTTATAAAATATGCATGATGAGTAATGCCATGCTTTGAATTGAATTGTGCACTGGATTTTAATAGCATGAATGCTTTACATACCATTAACACAACATGAACTAATATTTTGAGAAAATGATGAAATGTATGCTTTGAGCATGGCATCACGATCACGTAGATAGTGTAGTATCTACCTATTTGCATGATTGCCTTACAGAGCGTGTGGTTTGCTCACCCCCTTATTTCCCCTCTCTCTACAGAGATTTGAGTATAGATTGAGAGTGACTGGAGGCGTTCCCTTTTGGTATCCGCTGCATCCCATCGCATAAGGAATACACACCGATTAGATTTTTGTATCTAAACTTTCCATGGCATAGTAGCATCTTGTGTGTAACAAATTGGGGATGTAAGGAAATGTAAACACATGTAAACAACAACTTTGATTTATTTATACAAGTGTTTACTTATAAATAATATGCAAATTAAATTGTTATGGATGGATGAGGTAGACATTGACACACAGCCCAACTGTTGAGAGTGTGGTTGTTCACGATTGAGGAAGGACGATTAAGAAGTGATGCATGAAAATGTGAAAAATTTGTACGTATTTTGGCAAGTTGAGGGTCGTGACAACTTATCTATTCATACTTCTCAAACCCTTAAATCACGTTTCATCCTCCCACTAATATCATTTTATCATCTCTTAAGCTTTCCCTAACTTTTTCATGGATTTTCTCTTTATAAATCCCTCTTAATTTTACTCACCCATCACTACATTCATCATTACTATCAGTATTTCACATATTATCCAGCCCACAAATGTCTAGAAATCCATATTAAAAGCTTGAAGGTTGAAGAGCTTACCAAGCTTAGTCTTTTTCCTTAGCCCAAACTTGTGGTAGCCAAAATTCCTTCTCTTGGTCACACCAATGTGTGATTTTTGGGTATGTTGTTCTCCTTACTTCAAGGAACAACTTTCCCTTCTTGAGCTCTTTTAGATTCTTACTGGAATGTAGTGATTTTTAGAGTAAGAAAGCTTGGTGTTTTGAGAGAAAATGGCAAGTGCGGGTTTGGTGGGAAGGAAATCTGATTTTCAGTCCAAATCCCGTGCCTTCTTTATAGATACAGAGACATGAGATCGATCTGGTCCTTGTAGAGATCGATCTCTGCATGGTTTGGTAGTCCTTTTTACCAAATGCAACTACTACCAGATCGATCTTCTTCCATGATGAGATCGATCTGTTTGCAGGCAAATTTCTTCTTGGAGATTGATCTGCCTCTTGTAGGAGGTCGATCTGCTCCTTACAGAACCTTAAGGAGATCGATCTGTCACTTAGGGGTGATCGATCTCTTCCAATTCGAGAGTTAAGGAGATCGATCTGTGCCTTGTGAAAGTTTTATTCCTTCTAGGCAGAGACTTAAGAAGATCAATCTTCCTTCCCATGAGATCGATCTGCCCTGTTCCATTCGACAAATTCTGAGCATTTTATGAAGGGAGATCGATCTCTCCTTCATATGAGATCGATCTCTCATCCCCTGCACCCTCATTTTCTGCAGTTTTCTGCAGATTTCCAATTGTACACTTACCCTATTTTGCTTCATACCTCAATTCTCATTCTGTGCACATTTAACACACAATGGCATCCATTCCACATAGTTCATGGTTAATGAAACTTGTGCACACAACTTAAAATCATGGATGTTTCATTAAATCTCATAATTCCTTACAGCCTTTATTATTTATACACAAGTAACAATGTACATATACATATACATATATACATCATAGCCTCTTAAGATATCCTTGTAGCATTACGGGCATTACATTTCTCCCCTCCTTAGAAAATTTGGTCATCCAAATTGAACCAAGTCTATTCCTCAAAAAGTTGGGGATATTTCTCCTTTATCAGCTCCTCTAACTCCCAAGTGGCTTCCTCCGATGTATGATGCTGCCATAAGACCTTAACCAATGAAATGGAGTAGTTTCGCAACACCTTCTCTTTTCTATCCAATATCTGGATCGGTTTCTCCATATACGACATATCCTCCTTGAGCTCTAATGGCTCATATCTAATTACATGTGTTGGATCCGGGTAGTACTTTCAAAGCATAGAAACATGGAAGACATTGTGAACTTCTGCTAGCTCAGGTGGTAAGGCTAGCCTATATGCTCTATCTCCCACTCTATCCAAAATCTCGAAGGGACCAATGTAACGAGGACTTAGTTTTTCTTTCTTCCCGAACCTCGTTATTCCCTTAGAAGGAGATACTCTAAAAAATACATACTCACCCACGTCAAACTCAAATGGTCTCCATCTCTTGTCAGCGTAGCTCTTATGTTGACTTTGAGCTGTTCCCAGCCTCTCACATATTGTCTGAACATCCTCGAAGGCTTGTCTAACCAAATCGGGAGCAAGCAACTGTCTGCCACCAACTTCTTCCAAACCAATAGGAGATCGGCATCTACGACCATATAGTGCCTCATAAGGGGTCATGCTAATACTTGAGTGATAATTATTATTATAGGCGAACTTAATCAATGGCAAGTGATCGTCCCATGAGCCTCTAAAATCCAACACACACGTTCTCAGCATATCCTTCAAGGTTTGTATAGTCCTCTCTGACTCTCCATCTGTTTGAGGATGAAAAGTGGTGCTAAAGCTCAATTGGGTTCCCATCGCTTCCTGAAAATGTCCCAAAAAGTGGGAAGTGAAGCGGGCATCCCTATCAGAAACAAAACTCACTAGGACTCCATGCAATCTCACTATTTCTCGTACATACAAGTTCGCTAATGCACTTAGAGTATCTATAGATCTCATAGCCAAAAAGTGTACCGATTTCGTTAACCGATCTACTATCACCCAGATTGCATCATGGTTCTTACGGGTTCTCGGTAATCCCATCACAAAGTCCATGGTGACGTGCTCCCACTTTCATGTTGGTATCGGTAGAGGTTGCAATAATCCTTTAGGTTTCTGATGCTCTACCTTAACCTGCTGACAGATGAGACATCTAGCAACATACTCAGCTATATCCCTTTCCATTCTAGACCACCAATATACCTTCTGGAGATTTTGATACATTTTACTACTCCCCAGGTGTATTGTGTATCTTGATGAGTGAGCCTCTGATAAGATCAACTTCCTCAGCTCTAAATCCTTAGGAACACATATTCTATTTTCGAACCTTAGTATTCCATTTGAACTTAGTACAAATTCAGCACCCTTACCTTTTTGAATTTGGCTAATCACATCAATACACCATTGATCATTTTGCTCAGCTTGCTGGATTCTCTCAGTCAACTCCGACTCTAATCTCAAGTTAGCAATAATCCCATAATTGCCAAGCTCAGGTAGGGTCATATCCAAACTAAGATTCATGAATTGTTCCAACAACTCGTGCTCCCTAACCATCATATGTGATACCAACCCGAGACACTTTCTGCTTAATGCATCGGCAACCACATTTGCCTTCCCGGGTGGTATAAAATCTCACAATCATAGTCTTTGAGGAGTTCTAACCACCTTCTCTATCTCATATTTAACTCCCTCTGTGAGAACAGATACTTAAGACTTTTGTGATCCGTAAAAATTTGAAATCTCTCACCATACAAGTAGTGGCGCCATATCTTCAATGCAAATACTACGATCGTCAACTCCAAATTGTGAGTGAGGTAGTTCTTCTTATGATCTTTTAGCTGTCTAGATCCATAAGTGACTACCCTTCCGTTTTGCATCAAAACACAGCCTAGTCCTTGATATGGAGCATCTGTATACATATTGTAGTTCTCTGAGCTGTTAGGGATGATAAGAACTAGCGCAGTGGTTAATCTGCACTTAAGTTCTTGAAAACTCCTCTCACACGCTTCATCCCATGTAAACTCCATATTCTTCCTCGTAAGTTATGTTAACAGAGCAGCCAGTCTAGAAAAACCCTCTACAAATCTCCTATAGTAACCAGCCAAACCCATAAAGCTTCTGATCTTTGTGACTGTCCTGGGTTGTTCTCACTAAACAATAGCCTCAATCTTGGATGGATCCACTGACACCCTATCCTTCGATACGACATGGCTCAGAAAAGAAATATGCTCTCGCCAAAAGTCACATTTACCAAGTTTGGCATACAACTTTCTCTCTCAGAGGGTTTGCAAAACAATCCTCAAGTGCTGCTCATGCTCTTCCCCGGACCTTGAACACACCAACATATCATCAATGAAAACGATCACGAACTGGTTTATGTTTGGCTTGAATATCTCATTAATTAGAGCCATAAGAGCTGCTGGCCCATTCATCAACCTGAAAGGCATCACCAGGAATTCGTAATGACCATAGCGGGTGCAAAAAGCTGTCTTGGGCACATCCTCCTTCCTAATCTTCAATTGATGATACGCAAACCTCAGGTCTATCTTGGAAAAGATTTATGCTCCCAAAGCTGATCCAATAGATCATCAATGCGCGACAAGGGGTACTTTTTCTTGATGGTAGTCTTGTTCAACATTCGATAATCAATACACAACCTAAGGCTCCCATCTCTCTTCTTCACAAACAATACCGGGGCTCCCCATGGTGAGACACTCGATCTTATAAACCCCTTATCTAGCATATCTTGCAACTGCTTCCTTAATTCCTCTAGCTCAACTAGAGCCATCCTGTATGGTGGTTTGGATATCGGTTCTGTTCCAGGTGTCAAATTTATACCAAATTCCATTTCTCTGTCCGTTGGTAATCCCGGTAAGTTGTCTGGAAAGACATCAGGGAATTCTCTAACCACTGGAATGTCATCCACATCCGGATGTGTTTTGTTCAAATCCACCACATAAGCAATAAAACCTTCAAAACAACATTCATGTCATGTATATACCAATGCACTTTACTTGTCACAAAATTCAAAATTTCATTTCTTCTCTTAAAGTCTTACAACACATTCTTCGGGTAGAGAAAATGTAATGGACTTAGAATGACAATCTAAGACAGCATGATTGGTAGCTAACCAATCCATTCCTAAGATTATATCAAGATCATACATATTTAACAGAATCAAATTAGCTATCGTGTACTTATCTCCTACCCTACTTTACAATCTTTATACACTTGTTCAGCTAATTGACTAACTCTCATTGTGGTACTTATTAATAAAGTCCCATTTATGTGGGTTCTACAAAATCTGTTAACCTTGATGCACATGCAGGTGATATGAAGGAATGCGTAGCACTAGAATCAAACAAAGCTATAACCTCCAAGTTAAAAATCAAGATTGTACCTTTTATCACCTCAAAAGAGGTATCTGCTGATGCCTGGTCTATTGCATACACCCTGCCTTGACCTACAACTTACTTCATTTTTTCTTTAGTCGTGGCTCTTTTCTTTGCAAGAGGTGTAACTGTAGGAACTTTCTCCGGCTCCTTACCCCTCTGTGGAACTACCTCAATTACTTCTGGGCAATCTCTTGCATAGTGCCCAAGCCTACCATATCTGAAACATCGTGCACCTTGAAAATGACAGGGCCTACCACCATGATATCGACCACATACTCTGCACTGATTAGTAGTCGATAGAGGTCTACCAATCACTATACTCATGGCTGGTGTTTGAGTCAGAGGCATAAAAGGTCTAGTAGCCTTCTTCTGTGACTCATTTAACTTCGACACTTACTCATAGTTCTTCGTCCAAATCTGGTGCTCTTGCCATCTCTCAGTTTCCTCGGACCCTTTCCCATACCCCAATTGAACTCTGAAATTTTTTGGTTATAGTCCTGCTCACACAACTGGGCCCGTCGTACAGTCTCTCTATATGTAGCGACATCAAACGAGGCCAACTCAGCTTTGATTGAAGGCCTCAGTCCGTCAACAAACCTACGGACCCTAATAGCTTCACTCTTTATAGTGTCTGGATCATAGCAGCCCAATGAAGTGAATCGTGACTCGTACTCATCAACAGTTCGATTCCCTTGAGTTAGATTCAAAAATTCCATCTGTAACCTATGTCGAACGGTATCTGAGATGTATTACTCTCTGAAAACACCTCAAAACATATCCCATGTGATAGCTATACCCTGAGCTCTCAAAATAGGCCTAGTGGACTTCCACCAGTGCTTTGTTTCACCTCTCAGTACAAAGGCCACAAGTGCTACTCTCTCCGTAGCCAAACATTTACAGAAATCGAACAATTTCTCCATCTAGCTTATCCAGTCCTCAACCACTGCTGGATCCTTCACTCCACTGAAAGAAGGAGGCTTAAAATACATAAAATGCCTTAACCTCTCTATATCATAGTCATATCCATACCCCAAATCATCATCATACCGCTGTGGGGCTACAGGAGGAGTTACTGGTCGAATATGGGGATCTCGTGGCCTAACCGGTTCAGGTTGTGCAGGTGCAGCTGCTGGGGGATTCAGTGCAGTTTGTCCCTCTGTACCAGGTATACCCTCAAACCTAGCCATAAACTGACCCATCATGGTCATCACCGTATGCATATCTTCCTCTAATCGGGCTATCCGAGGATCGGAAGCCTCTATCTATTCCTTGGGCTCATGACTAGAGGATGATCTATTGTGCCTCTCAATCCTATCGTTTCGCCCCTGAGCTCTTGAGCTCTCTCCCCTCTTGCGGTGTCTCTCAGGCATATCTCATAAGCCTACTAACTTTTCTGCAGTTATAACAAACTTTTAATTCATCACCAGCTCCGTATACACTTTTGTATCTAAATATCGCACAATAACTTGGGGGTGTATGTTTCTTAGTCCTAAACATCGATTCACATCAGACCAAGCAAGCTCTGATACCAAAGCTATCACATCTCACTTTTGGGTGCCCTTTATCCACACACATACTACTAACGGTTGGGCTGTGAGTCAATATAATTACTAAATTCCATACATTTATTGCAAAAAATTTTAAAACTTTAATTCACACTCCCAAGTGTGTGTGTAGATATACAAAATCAATTGTATAATATAATATCTTTACATAACATCCCCATACTACTGTTTACATTTTCGATTTGTGACTGTGCGATACATTATAATAGATACAAAATACTCATGTGTATACAAATCTTTACACCTTTGCAATTGGTGGGAGCTATCCAATACAAAAAGGGATTTCGAGACCACCACACTGTCCTACTTCTCAGTATCTGGATGGGGAAAAATAGTGGGATGAGCAAACCATAGCTTAGTAAGGAAATGGATGCTAACAGGTAAATACTGTACTATCTACATAGCCCATGCATGCATAAATAAAACCATGTTTCAATATAAATGGAAATATGACTAGAAAATGCATTTAAACATTTATTTCTCAGAGGCATTTTCATGTAAAACCATGTGCAATACTCCCAATTAAAACATATCATAAGACAGTGCTATCATAGCACAAGTATTCAAATCAAGAGATTTATCAAATCACAATATCTCTTCATTTTCTCAAATCATTTCTTTTCATCAAATCTCTTTCTTGTAAGACCCCGTATATGCATAATGGTAATGTGTGTAATTGGATCAAATAATATGAATGGACTTGTAATGTAAAGCATGATTGATGTAAGTCCATGGATTCAATGTATGTATGTGTAATATAAATTGTAACGTACATACAAGTTCATTGAGTATGAATACGAAGAAATGAGTTCTAGCAAGTGATGGATGTGATTGAGACTCAAGATGAGTAGTGTGGTAAAATGGAATGGAGTTATGCTTCCATTTGGTTTTATGTAGCATACCTTTGAACATACAATGAATGCACACAAGTTTCAATGTGCATAAGGTATGAATGGATGCCATTTTCAAGTTATAAAGGTGGATGGATGAGAAAATGGCCATGGCAATAGATTAATGATGTGTTGGTATGAGTTGCAGCTAGGAAACTGCAGGAAATCTGGAAAACATGAGGCCCAGATCGATCTCATAGGATGAGAGATCGATCTGGAAGAGCCAGAATGCTCTTATTTGGGCGAAAGAATAGAGCAGATCGATCTCCAATGGAGCCAGATCGATCTGCCAAGCATTCTGTAGTGAAAAGATCGATCCTCAAGCACCCAGATCGATCTCCTTAGCTCTCTGTTTGGGACCAGATCGATCTCATGCTTCGACAGATCAATCTCATGCCTAGACAGATCGATCTCATGCTTCGACAGATCGATCTCAGGCTTAAAAATGCCGTGAAAAAGAGGGATTTTAAGGGACCAGATCGATCTCCTCTTGGACCAGATCGATCTCCTCAAGCCATTTCTATATAAGGAGAGCTGAAAATCTGGAAATCTCGGAAAAACATATTAACCTCCCATTTTCAACCCAAAAACCTAACTTTTCCTCTCTAAAATCAACCATTTTCAGTGAGGTTTGGAGAGAGATCATTAGAGGCAAAGTTGTTCCTATCAAAGAGAAGAACAACATAGTGAGAGGGCATCTTCCCATCTTTGGAATTGAAGGAGTTAAGGGCATTACCATTTGGAGCAAGAAGAGAAATCATATTGGTAAGATTCTAACACTCCAATCCAAATGCATTAGCTATTTAATTGATTTTGGAGTTGATTGATATGAGTATTGATGGATAAACTACCTAGTAATGTAGTGGAATTGGTGTGACCTAGAAATCTAAAATGGGTATAATGTGAGAATATGTGGGATTGAATGAGCCTATGATTTATGGCATGCTAAAGTTGTTATTGGGGTAATATTTATGATTTTAAATGGTTAAATGAGATTACATTGTGAGTTTGGAGGAATTTTGGAAATGGGTATGTATATGATTGATAAATGCCATAGTGAGGGGATTCATGGAATATGAACGCTATGAGCTTTATGTCGATTTGATATCGACTTTGAATAAGTTAATAGGCCTAAGAAGGTCCATAGACTCGAGCTATGGGTAAAGTAATGAAACGAGGCCAAATAAGCTTTAATAGAGGCTATAGATTAAATTGACTATAGCAAGCACAAGGGTTGCAATATATGGATCGAATATAATGTGGGATACGATTTTGTGCAGTCCCGAAGAGTTTGTTGAAGGCGAACCGAACCGTACGAGTAAGCAGCTTAAGGAAGTGGAATCACGCATCGCGATTCCAGGTAAGGGAATTTTGTAAGTATATAGAGGTAGCTGCTCGTATTTTGAACTCGTGGGTATATATAGGGCTTTGGAAATGTGCATGGACTTATAGAAATGTGTTTTGATGATGTATGAGATTTGGTTGTTTGAAATGGTTATTGAAAAGGGGATAGTAAGGCTAATAATTGCATAAATCATGTGTTTTGAATGCTTTTACAAAACAAAATGCTTTGATTTGAGCAAATAAAAGGATAGGCTGGCTAGTACTTGAATGATGTTGTGAAATAGCCCATATGAGGCACTAAGCATATTATGAGATGTTTTGGAATGCACGTAAGCCGCCTATCGCGTGTATGTGATTTAATTCGCGTTAGAGCCTCACTCGCGCTGGATTTCTATGTTTTCACTTGTGTGAAACATGCTTGAGCTTAGTTCGTACTTTGAATTTGAATTGTGATGATGTTTATAAACCGTACTGGAGCTTACGCTCGTATGTGGATTTGAGTGGTTTTCCTTATGCATATAACTGTACTGGAGCTATGCTCGTACATGGTTTCTTCATATTTTATGCATAAATGCCGTACCAGAGCATTGCTCGTACGAAGTGATTGGTTTTGATGCATGAATTTGCGCTAAGAGCGTAGCTCGCGCTGGTTTTCACACTGTGGTATGTATGAGGCCGTGGTGAGAGATACGGATTAACTCAGGGAACCCAACAGGCCTAACAGACCTCTTAGGTGGGGTGAGGGTGAGGGGCTAGGACCTGACATAATCCATCCAGGGAACCCAACAGGCCTGACAGACCTCTTAGGTGGGGTGAGGGTGAGGGGCTAAGACCTGGATCAGGGAACCCAACAGGGGCGAGCAAGGCCATGAGGGGCTAGGACCTGGTATTGAGGTTACTCCCACGCGCTCTTGAGACTATAAAGGTTACACTTGGTATGGGGTAGATAAGACCTATGGCAGGCACCCCCAACTATGTTATGGGTCCGCGGAGTACGATGTACCATGTATATCACATGGAGTACGATGTACCGCGTGGTGGTCACTTGATTGAGAAAGTCTGGCGGAGAACTAACCTACCTTAGTGCCAGCATGATACCCCGCACACCGAAATCCGTGTGGTCTGGGATGATATGTGACGATTGGCCAACGTAGTCACTTGAGATATAGTAACCTGTCTTCTTGCTTGATTCACTTACTACCACATGATTTTAAATCTCTAAGTGTGATTTGTGATTGTTTAAGGTAGACCCGAAGGAGGGGCCGAGGCTCGTGGATTTGATTTGTGAAATGAAAATGAGGTTGTGATTGTGAGTTGATGAGATGTGATTGTATGTGATGAGAAAGAGTTTTATGACGTGGGCTTAAAAAGGAGGTTTCTTAATGAATTGCCCTTTTTATGAATTTAAATGAGACCGAGCATGAGATGATTTATACATGATGTTTTACCATGTTTTATATGCCAATTTTACATGACTTTGATACATGATATATATGTATACTCATATGGCATAGTTTTATTCCTCATGCTCCTACCATAAATGATTTATGCATAATACTATCAGCATGTAGATAGAGTAGTTATCTACCATGCTTGCATTATTGCCTTACTGAGCGTGTGGTTGCTCATCCCACTCTATTTTTCCCCCTACAGAGCGTGCATAGTAGCCCAGTAAGGACTGAGGCGTGATATTTTGGACTCCGTTGCATATCCATCGCTAAGAGGTATATACACAGTGATTCTTTTTGTATCTAAACAATGTAAAAGCACAGTATTCTTTTGAGTTGTACTTATGGGGGATGTAGATGTCAGTAAAACATGTATTCGTATAAGTACATGATTAAATACACATGTATGACATCGTTTTAATTAATTGAGAATGAATGAGATGTGGTGTTTATTATTGACTCACAGCCCAACAGTGTGTGGTGAGTTAGTTCACGACCGGGTAAGGTAACAGTGAAATGCGAAAAATTTTCAGTGATTTTCGGTTAAAGAGAATGGAACTGGGTCGTGACAGAGATTTGTATCAGAGCTGTGTTGGCCTGATGTGAGTCATTAATAAAATGTAGGAAAGTACATCCCCATAGTACTGTGCTTTTGTTTAGATATAACTGTGTATACTGTGATGGATTGAGCTTAATAAATTATTATAATACAGGAAGTTAGGCACTATGCCTGTTACACGCAAAGGTAGAGGGGCGAGAGCACGTGCTAGAGGCCGTAGAGGTAGGCCTGAGAGCCGTGCGGAGCCACAGACTGAGCAGGCTCCACAGAACCCTGCTGAGAGAGCAGGTGATACTGAGGCTCGCTTCGCTAGGTTAGAGCGGAGTATTGAGAGTTTGGTGGAGATAGTCACGCAGGCATTGGGTGCCAGTGATAGACGAGGTCCCGCAGCACAGCCTACTACTGAACAGGCAGCTGCAGAGGCGGAGAGACCTCATGCTGCTGAGACAGCTACAGTTACACCACCTCCAGCCCAGGATATAGCTTCTCCTATCGCTCCGCAGCAGAGCGGTAGTGATTTGGGTTATGACTGCGACTTGAGCAGGTTGCGAGAGTTTCAAGCGCTGAAACCCCCAGTGTTTAGAGGGGTGAAGGACCCAGTGATTACGGAGGATTGGGTGTATGAGATGGAGAAACTACATAGGTTTTTCCGATGCACTTCAGCTGAAATGGTAGCCTTTGCCGTGTTTATGTTGAAAGGCGAGGCCGAGCATTGGTGGAGGTCCACCGAGGTTATTTTGAGGGCCAGACACTCTGAGATCTCGTGGGAGATATTTCTAGAGGCCTTCAGGAGACAGTATATTCCAGCTACCGCACAGAGGAAATTGCGGATGGAATTTATGAATTTGGTTCAGGGGAACCAGACTGTGGACGAGTATGAGTCAAGTTTATGTCATTGGGGAGATATGACCCTGACACGATGGGTAGTGAGACCCGAAAGATTCAGAAGTTCATGGATGGATTGAGATTGGCCATCCGGACTAAGCTAGCTCCCTTTGATATCTTGACTTATAAGGAGGCTGTACATAAGGCTCAGTTATGTGAGCAAGACTTTGAGCGAAATGCCTCCGAGCTTAGAAGGATCAGTGTCAGGAAGGACAGAGACCGGAAGAGATCCGGGTTTGGAAGAGTGGCCAAGAGAGGTGGCTAAAGGTTTTTCGAGAAGAGGCCTAAGATCGAGGAGGTGCAGGAGAGAGCTGCCAGACCTCCCGTATACCCAGCCTTGACAGCTCCGAGGGGTATAACTATTGGAGGACCACAACCTACCACGGATCAGTGTAGGAGATGTGGGAGATACCATGGGACTAGGCCATGTCAGGTGCCCCCTGTTTCGTGTTTTAGGTGTGGGAGGCCAGGACATATATCGAGGTACTGCACTGAGATGATTGAGGTTGCCCCACAGAAGGGCAAGGAGCCTGAGGGAGCTCCAATTGAGACAGCAGCTCCGAGGAGGAGGGCTACAGCTGAGGAAAAAGGGAAACAGGCCGCGGGTGTGAGTAGAGGAAGAATACATGCACTGGACCAGGACACTGCAGACGCATCGACTGATGTGATTAAAGGTACCATCCGAATCTTTGATTTAGAAGCATTGGTATTATTTGATCCTGGTGCCACGCATTCTTTCATATCACCTTCCTTTGCACATAAATTGTTGAAATATGTGAAACCAACATTGTTGGATAAAATGTTGATGATTTTCACACCCATGAATGATAGTCAATTGACTGAGCATGTATGTAGAGATTGTAAGTTAAAGATAGAGGGGAAGGAAATGATAGCAAATCTGATTTTATTAAATATGAATGATTTTGATGTAATTTTGGGAATGGATTGGTTGGCTACCAATCGTGTTGTGATGGATTGTCATGCCAAAACATTGTTGTTTTTAGGATTAGACAATCTTATTGTAAAATTTTGATGAAAAGAAATGATAGGAAAATATTATGTTTGTTGTAAATAAAGGAGCATGATTTTAAATTCATATTGCTTGAGAGATAAATTTATTGTTTATGATAAATGTTGAATGTGGAGTGATGGTTTATGTTACTAACGATGGAGAGGATAATGTGAAGGGTTCATTACATACGTGGTCGATATAGATGAGGCACACCCGGAATTGAGGGACATACCCGTAATTGCGGATTACCCTGATGTTTTTCCGGATGAATTACCAGGACTACCACCTGAAAGGGAATTGGAATTTTGCATTGAATTAGTGCCTGGTACAGAGCCGATATCGAAACCACCCTACAGAATGGCTCCGATAGAATTGGAAGAGCTGAAGAAACAGCTGCAAGAGTTATTGGAGAAGGGGTTTATTAGACCGAGTGTCTCACCTTGGGGAACACCGGTTCTATTTGTAAGGAAGAAGGATGGAAGCCACCGACTGTGCATAGATTATCGGTTGTTGAATAAGGCCACCATTAAGAACAAGTACCCCCTTCCAAGAATCGATGATTTGTTGGATCAGCTCCAGGGAGCCGAAGTATTTTCTAAGATAGATCTGCGATCAGGGTATCATCAGTTGAGAATCAGGAGTGGAGATGTACCCAAGACAGCATTTCGTACCCGTTATGGCCACTACGAGTTTTTGGTGATGCCATTCGGATTGACGAATGCTCCCGCAGCATTTATGGCATTGATGAATGATATATTCAAGCCATACCTAGACAAGTTTGTAATAGTGTTCATTGATGACATTTTGGTTTATTCCAAGTCTAGGGAAGATCATGAGGAGCACTTGAGGATAGTTCTGCAGACCCTCCGAGAGAGAGAATTGTATGCCAAACTCAGCAAGTGTAACTTTTGGTTGGAGCAGATCTCATTTCTGGGGCATGTTGTGTCAAAGGATGGGGTATCAGTGGATCCATCCAAGATAGAGGCAGTTATACAGTGGGAACAGCCCAAGACAGTTACTGAGATCAGAAGTTTCCTGGGATTGGCAGGATATTATCGGAGATTTGTAGAGGGTTTCTCCAGACTAGCTGCTCCGTTGACACGCCTCACGCGAAAAGATGTTAAGTTTGTGTGGGATGAGGCATGTGAGAGGAGTTTTGAGGAGCTTAAGCGTCGATTGACGACTGCTCCAGTTCTCACCATTCCTACCAGCTCAGGAGGATTCTCGGTGTATACGGATGCATCACACCAGGGACTGGGCTGTGTGCTTATGCAGGATGGGAAGGTAGTTGCCTATGGATCTAGACAGTTGAAAGATCATGAGAGGAACTACCCGACACATGATTTGGAGTTGGCGGCTGTAGTATTTGTATTGAAAATATGACGCCACTATCTCTATGGTGAGAAATTTCAGGTGTTCACAGATCATAAAAGCCTTAAGTACCTGTTCTCGCAGAAAGAGCTGAATATGAGACAGAGGAGATGGCTCGAACTCCTGAAAGACTATGATTGTGAAATCATGTACCACCCGGGTAAGGCAAATGTAGTTGCCGATGCTTTGAGTAGAAAGAACCTTGGGTTGGTGTCTTATATGATGGTACGAGAACATGAATTGCTAGAACACTTTGCGAACCTCAGTTTGGATGTAACCCCACCTGGATCTGAGGGACTAGAGATCATGGCTAGTTTGAGACTAGTGCCAGAGTTGATTGGCCGTATTCGGCAAGCCCAGCAGAGCGATCGACGGTGTATCGATTGGCTGAGGCAGATACAGACAGGTGTGGGTATTGATTTCGAGCAGAGTGCTGATGGCTTATTGAGGTTCAGAGGCAGAGTATGCGTTCCCAGGGATCCTGAGATCAGGAGAATGATTTTATCAGAGGCTCACTCATCAAAGTATACGATACATCTGGGAAGTACCAAGATGTATCAAAACCTTCGGAAGGTTTATTGGTGGTCTGGAATGAAGAGAGACATTGCTAAATATGTCGCTAAGTGTCTCGTTTGTCAGCAAGTGAAGGTAGAGCATCAGAAGCCTGCAGGATTATTGCAGCCTCTACCGATACCAACATGGAAGTGGGAGCATGTCATCATGGATTTTGTGATGGGGTTACCGAGGACCCGTAGAGGTCATGATGCCATATGGGTTATTGTGGACCGGTTGACTAAGTCCGCCCATTTCTTGGCTATGAGAGCTACCGATACACTGAGTCAGTTGGCGAACCTGTATATTCGAGAGATAGTACGGCTACATGGTGTACCAGTAAGCGTTGTTTCTGATAGGGATGCCCGCTTCACTTCCCATTTTTGGGAACATTTTCAGGAAGCGCTGGGGACCCGACTGAGTTTTAGCACCGCTTTTCATCCTCAGACAGATGGGCAGTCAGAGAGGACTATACAGACCCTCGAGGATATGTTGAGAGTGTGTGTGCTGGATTTTAGAGGCTCCTGGGATGACCACCTGCAGTTAGCCGAGTTCGCTTATAATAATAGCTATCATGCTAGTATTGGGATGGCACCCTATGAGGCATTATACGGGCGTAGATGCCGTTCCCCTATTGGATGGGAAGAGGTTGGTGACAGACAGATTTTTGCTCTGGACTTAGTGCAGCAGGCATCTGAGGACGTCCAGTTGATATGTGAGAGATTACGGACAGCTCAGAGCCGGTAAAAGAGTTATGCTGACAAGAGACGAAGACCACTGGAGTTTGATGAGGGTGAGTCGGTATTTCTGAGAGTTTCACCATCAAAGGGTATTATGAGATTCGGTAAGAAGGGCAAGCTGAGCCCTAGATATATCGGACCCTTCGAGATTTTGGAGAGAGTGGGAGATAAGGCGTATAGATTGGCATTGCCACCGGACTTGGCAAATGTCCACAACGTCTTCCACGTCTCGATGCTTCGGAAGTATCACCCAGACCCGGCACACGTGATAAGATATGAGCCGTTGGAGCTCCATGAGAGTCTGACGTATGTTGAGAAGCCGGTTCGGATATTGGATAGAAAAGAGAAAGTGTTGCGGAATAAGACAATTCCCTTGGTGAAAGTTCTTTGGCAACATCACACGGCGGAAGCGGCCACGTGGGAATTGGAGAACTTGATACGGGAGAAGTACCCCCAACTTTTTGAAAAGTGACTTGGTTCTAATTTGGAGGACCAAATTCCTTGAAGGAGGGGAGAATGTAAGACCCCGTATATGCATAATGGTAATGTGTGTAATTGGATCAAATAATATGAATGGACTTGTAATGTAAAGCATGATTGATGTAAGTCCATGGATTCAATGTATGTATGTGTAATATAAATTGTAACGTACATACAAGTTCATTGAGTATGAATACGAAGAAATGAGTTCTAGCAAGTGATGGATGTGATTGAGACTCAAGATGAGTAGTGTGGTAAAATGGAATGGAGTTATGCTTCCATTTGGTTTTATGTAGCATACCTTCGAACATACAATGAATGCACACAAGTTTCAATGTGCATAAGGTATGAATGGATGCCATTTTCAAGTTATAAAGGTGGATGGATGGGAAAATGGCCATGGCAATAGATTAATGATGTGTTGGTATGAGTTGCAGCTAGGAAACTGCAGGAAATCTGGAAAACATGAGGCCCAGATCGATCTCATAGGATGAGAGATCGATCTGGAAGAGCCAGAATGCTCTTATTTGGGCGAAAGAATAAAGCAGATCGATCTCCAATGGAGCCAGATCGATCTGCCAAGCATTCTGTAGTGAAAAGATCGATCCTCAAGCACCCAGATCGATCTCCTTAGCTCTCTGTTTGGGACCAGATCGATCTCATGCTTCGACAGATCGATCTCATGCCTAGACAGATCGATCTGATGCTTCGACAGATCGATCTCAGGCTTAAAAATACCGTGAAAAAGAGGGATTTTAAGGGACCAGATCGATCTCCTCTTGGACCAGATCGATCTCCTCAAGCCATTTCTATATAAGGAGAGCTGAAAATCTAGAAATCTCGGAAAAACATATTAACCTCCCATTTTCAACCCAAAAACCTAACTTTCCCTCTCTAAAATCAGCCATTTTCAGTGAGGTTTGGAGAGAGATCATTAGAGGCAAAGTTGTTCCTATCAAAGAGAAGAACAACATAGTGAGAGGGCATCTTCCCATCTTTGGAATTGAAGGAGTTAAGGGCATTACCATTTGGAGCAAGAAGAGAAATCATATTGGTAAGATTCTAACACTCCAATCCAAATGCATTAGCTATTTAATTGATTTTGGAGTTGATTGATATGAGTATTGATGGATAAACTACCTAGGAATGTAGTGGAATTGGTGTGACCTAGAAATCTAAAATGGGTATAATGTGAGAATATGTGGGATTGAATGAGCCTATGATTTATGGCATGCTAAAGTTGTTATTGGGGTAATATTTATGATTTTAAATGGTTAAATGAGATTACATTGTGAGTTTGGAGGAATTTTGGAAATGGGTATGTATATGATTGATAAATGCCATAGTGAAGGGATTCATGGAATATGAACGCTATGAGCTTTATGTCAATTTGATATCGACTTTGAATAAGTTAATAGGCCTAAGAAGGTCCATAGACTCGAGCTATGGGTAAAGTAATGAAACGAGGCCAAATAAGCTTTAATAGAGGCTATAGATTAAATTGACTATAGCAAGCACAAAGGTTGCAATATATGGATCGAATATAGTGTGGGATACGATTTTGTGCAGTCCCAAAGAGTTCGTTGAAGGCGAACCAAACCGTACGAGTAAGCAGCTTAAGGAAGTGGAATCACGCATCGCGATTCCAGGTAAGGGAATTTTGTAAGTATATAGAGGTAGCTGCTCGTATTTTGAACTCGTGGGTATATATAGGGCTTTGGAAATGTGCATGGACTTATAGAAATGTGTTTTGATGATGTATGAGATTTGGTTGTTTGAAATGGTTATTGAAAAGGGGATAGTAAGGCTAATAATTGCATAAATCATGTGTTTTGAATGCTTTTACAAAACACAATGCTTTGATTTGAGCAAATAAAAGGATAGGCTGGCTAGTACTTGAATGATGTTGTGAAATAGCCCATATGAGGCACTAAGCATATTATGAGATGTTTTGGAATGCACGTAAGCCGCCTATCGCGTGTATGTGATTTAATTCGCGTTAGAGCCTCACTCGCGCTGGATTTCTATGTTTTCACTTGTGTGAAACGTGCTTGAGCTTAGTTCGTACTTTGAATTTGAATTGTGATGATGTTTATAAACCGTACTGGAGCTTACGCTCGTATGTGGATTTGAGTGGTTTTCCTTATGCATATAACTGTACTGGAGCTATGCTCGTACATGGTTTCTTCATATTTTATGCATAAATGCCGTACCAGAGCGTTGCTCGTACGAAGTGATTGGTTTTGATGCATGAATTCGCGCTAAGAGCGTAGCTCGCGCTGATTTTCACACTGTGGTATGTATGAGGCCGTGGTGAGAGATACAGATTAACTCAGGGAACCCAACAGGCCTGACAGACCTCTTAGGTGGGGTGAGGGTGAGGGGCTAGGACTTGACATAATCCATCAAGGGAACCCAACAGGCCTGACAGACCTCTTAGGTGGGGTGAGGGTGAGGGGCTAGGACCTGGATCAGGGAACCCAACAGGGGCGAGCAAGGCCATGAGGGGCTAGGACCTGGTATTGAGGTTACTCCCACGCGCTCTTGAGACTATAAAGGTTACACTTGGTATGGGGTAGATAAGACCTATGGCAGGCACCCCCAACTATGTTATCGGTCCGCGGAGTACGATGTACCGTGTATATCAAATGGAGTACGATGTACCGCGTGGTGGTTACTTGATTGAGAAAGTCTGGCGGAGAACTAACCCACCTTCGTGCCAGCATGATACCCCGCACACCGGAATCCGTGTGGTCTGGGATGATATGTGAAGATTGGCCAACGTAGTCACTTGAGATATAGTAACCTGTCTCCTTGCTTGATTCACTTACTACCACATGATTTTAAATCTCTAAGTGTGATTTGTGATTGTTTAAGGTAGACCCGAAGGAGGGGTCGAGGCTCGTGGATTTGATTTGTGAAATGAAAATGAGGTTGTGATTGTGAGTTGATGAGATGTGATTGTATGTGATGAGAAAGAGTTTTATGACGTGGGCTTAAAAAGGAGGTTTCTTAATGAATTGCCCTTTTTATGAATTTAAATGAGACCGAGCATGAGATGATTTATACATGATGTTTTACCATGTTTTATATGCCAATTTTACATGACTTTGATACATGATATATATGTATACTCATATGGCATAGTTTTATTCCTCATGCTCCTACCATAAATGATTTATGCATAACACTATCAGCATGTAGATAGAGTAGTTACCTACCATGCTTGTATTATTGCCTTACTGAGCGTGTGGTTGCTCATCCCACTCTATTTTTCCCCCTACAGAGCGTTCATAGTAGCCCAATAAGGACTGAGGCGTGATATTTTGGACTCCGCTGCATCTCCATCGCTAAGAGGTATATACACAGTGATTCTTTTTGTATCTAAACAATGTAAAAGCACAGTATTCTTTTGAGTTGTACTTATGGGGGATGTAGATGTCAGTAAAACATGTATTCGTATAAGTACACGATTAAATGCACATGTATGACATCGTTTTAATTAATTGAGAATGAATGAGATGTGGTGTTTATTATTGACTCACAGCCCAACAATGTGTGGTGAGTTAGTTCACGACCGGGTAAGGTAACAGTAAAACGCGAAAAATTTTCAGTGATTTTCGGTTAAAAAGAATGGAACTGGGTCGTGACAGAGATTGGTATCAGAGCTGTGTTGGCCTGATGTGAGTCATTAATAAAATGTAGGAAAGTACATCTCCATAGTACTGTGCTTTTGTTTAGATATAACTATGTATACTGTGATGGATTGAGCTTAATAAATTATTATAATACAGGAAGTTAGGCAGTATGCCTGTTACACGCAAAGGTAGAGGGCTGAGAGCACGTGCTAGAGGCCGTAGAGGTAGGCCTGAGAGCCGTGCGGAGCCACAGACTGAGCAGGCTCCACAGAACCCTACTGAGAGAGCAGGTGATACTGAGGCTCGCTTCGCTAGGTTAGAGCGGAGTATTGAGAGTTTGGTAGAGATAGTCACGTAGGCATTGGGTTCCGGTGATAGACGAGGTCCCGCAGCACAGCCTACTACTGAACAGGCAGCTGCAGAGGCAGAGAGACCTCATGCTGCTGAGACAGCTACAGTTACACCACCTCTAGCCCAGGATATAGCTTCTCCTATCGCTCCGCAGCAGAGCGGTAGTGATTTGGGTTATGACTGCGACTTGAGCAGGTTGCGAGAGTTTCAAGCGCTGAAACCCCCAGTGTTTAGAGGGGTGAAGGACCCAGTGATTACGGAGGATTGGGTGTATGAGATGGAGAAACTATATAGGTTTTTCCGATGCACTTCAGCTGAAAAGGTAGCCTTTACCGTGTTTATGTTGAAAGGCGAGGCCGAGCATTGGTGGAGGTCCACCGAGGTTATTTTGAGGGCCAAACACTCTGAGATCTCGTGGGAGATATTTCTAGAGGCCTTCAGGAGACAGTATATTCCAGCTACCGCACAGAGGAAATTGCGGATGAAATTTATGAATTTGGTTCAGGGGAACCGGACTGTGGACGAGTATGAGTCCAAGTTTATGTCATTGGGGAGATATGACCCTGACACGATGGGTAGTGAGACCCGAAAGATTCAGAAGTTCATGGATGGATTGAGATTGGCCATCCGGACTAAGCTAGCTCCCTTTGATATCTTGACTTATGAGGAGGCTGTACATAAGGCTCAGTTATGTGAGCAAGACTTTGAGTGAAATGCCTCCGAGCTTGGAAGGATCAGTGTCAGGAAGGACAGAGACCGGAAGAGATCCGGGTTTGGAAGAGTGGCCAAGAGAGGTGGCCAAAGGTTTTTCAAGAAGAGGCCTAAGATCGAGGAGGTGCAGGAGAGAGCTGCCAGACCTCCCGTATACCCAGCCTTGACAGCGCCGAGGGGTATAACTATTGGAGGACCACGACCTACCACGGATCAGTGTAGGAGATGTGGGAGATACCATGGGACTAGGCCATGTCAGGTGCCCCCTGTTTCGTATTTTAGGTGTGGGAGGCCAGGACATATATCGAGGTACTGCACTGAGATGATTGAGGTTACCCCACAGAAGGGCAAGGAGCCTGAGGGAGCTCCAGTTGAGACAGCAGCCCCGAGGAGGAGGGCTACAGCTGAGGAAAAAGGGAAACAGGCCGCGGGTGTGAGCAGAGGAAGAATACATGCACTGGACCAGGACACTGCAGACGCATCGACGGATGTGATTAAAGGTACCATCCGAATCTTTGATTTAGAAGCATTGGTATTATTTGATCTTGGTGCCACGCATTCTTTCATATCACCTTCCTTTGCACATAAATTGTTGAAATATGTGAAACCAACATTGTTGGATAAAATGTTGATGATTTCCACACCCATGAATGATAGTCAATTGACTGAGCATGTATGTAGAGATTGTAAGTTAAAGATAGAGGGGAAGGAAATGATAGCCAATCTGATTTTATTAAATATGAATGATTTTGATGTAATTTTGGGAATGGATTGGTTGGCTACCAATCGTGTTGTGATGGATTGTCATGCCAAAACATTGTTGTTTTCAGGATTAGACAATCTTATTGTAAAATTTTGATGAAAAGAAATGATAGGAAAATAGTATGTTTGTTGTAAATAAAGGAGCATGATTTTAAATTCATATTGCTTGAGAGATAAATTTATTGTTTATGATAAATGTTGAATGTGGAGTGATGGTTTATGTTACTAACGATGGAGAGGATAATGTGAAGGGTTCATTGCATACGTGGTCGATATAGATGAGGCACACCCGGAATTGAGGGACATACCCGTAATTGCGGATTACCCTGATGTTTTTCCTGATGAATTACCAGGACTACCACCTGAAAGGGAAATGGAATTTTGCATTGAATTAGTGCCTGGTACAGAGCCGATATCGAAACCACCCTATAGAATGGCTCCGATAGAATTGGAAGAGCTGAAGAAACAGCTGCAAGAGTTGTTGGAGAAGGGGTTTATTAGACCGAGTGTCTCACCTTGGGGAGCACCGGTTCTATTTGTAAGGAAGAAGGATGGAAGCCTCCGACTGTGCATAGATTATCGGTTGTTGAATAAGGCCACCATTAAGAACAAGTACCCCCTTCCAAGAATCGATGATTTGTTGGATCAGCTCCAGGGAGCCGAAGTATTTTCTAAGATAGATCTGCGGTCAGGGTATCATCAGTTGAGAATCAGGAGTGGAGATGTACCCAAGACAGCATTTCGTACCCGTTATGGCCACTACGAGTTTTTGGTGATGCCATTCGGATTGACAAATGCTCCCGCAGCATTTATGGCATTGATGAATGATATATTCAAGCCATACTTGGACAAGTTTGTAATAGTGTTCATTGATGACATTTTGGTTTATTCCAAGTCCAGGGAAGATCATGAGGAGCACTTGAGGATAGTTCTGTAGACCCTCCGAGAGAGAGAATTGTATGCCAAACTCAGCAAGTGTAACTTTTGGTTAGAACAGATCTCATTTTTAGGGCATGTTGTGTCAAAGGATGGGGTATCAGTGGATCCATCCAAGATAGAGGCAGTTATACAGTGGGAACAGCCCAAGACAGTTACTGAGATCAGAAGTTTCCTAGGATTGGCAGGATATTATCGGAGATTTGTAGAGGGTTTCTCCAGACTAGCTGCTCCGTTGACACGCCTCACGCGAAAAGATGTTAAGTTTGTGTGGGATGAGGCATGTGAGAGGAGTTTTGAGGAGCTTAAGCGTCGATTGACGACTGCTCCAGTTCTCACCATTCCTACCAGCTCAGGAGGATTCTCGATGTATACGGATGCATCACACCAGGGACTGGGCTATGTGCTTATGCAGGATGGGAAGGTAGTTGCCTATGGATCTAGACAGTTGAAAGATCATGAGAGGAACTACCCGACACATGATTTGGAGTTGGCGGCTGTAGTATTTGCATTGAAAATATGGCGCCACTATCTCTATGGTGAGAAATTTCAGGTGTTCACAGATCATAAGAGCCTTAAGTACCTATTCTCGTAGAAAGAGCTGAATATGAGACAGAGGAGATGGCTCGAACTCCTGAAAGACTATGATTGTGAAATCATGTACCACCCAGGTAAGGCAAATGTAGTTGCCGATGCTTTGAGTAGAAAGAACCTTGGGTTGGTGTCTTATATGATGGTACGGGAACATGAATTGCTAGAACACTTTGTGAACCTCAGTTTGGATGTAACCCCACCTGGATCTGAGGGACTTGAGATCATGGCTAGTTTGAGACTAGAGCCAGAGTTGATTGGCCGTATTCGGCAAGCCCAGCAGAGCGATCGACGGTGTATCGATTGGCTGAGGCAGATACAGACAGGTGTGGGTATTGATTTCGAGCAGAGTGCTGATGGCTTATTGAGGTTTAGAGGCAGAGTATGCGTTCCCAGGGATCCTGAGATCAGGAGAATGATTTTATCAGAGGCTCACTCATCAAAGTATACGATACATCCGGGAAGTACCAAGATGTATCAAAACCTTCGGAAGGTTTATTGGTGGTCTGGAATGAAGAGAGACATTGCTAAATATGTCGCTAAGTGTCTCGTTTGTCAGCAAGTGAAGGTAGAGCATCAGAAGCCTGTAGGATTATTGCAGCCTCTACCGATACCGACATGGAAGTGGGAGCATGTCACCATGGATTTTGTGATGGGGTTGCCGAGGACCCGTAGAGGTCATGATGCCATATGGGTTATTGTGGACCGGTTGACTAAGTTCGCCCATTTCTTGGCTATGAGAGCTACCGATACACTGAGTCAGTTGGCGAACCTGTATATTCGAGAGATAGTACGGCTACATGGTGTACCAGTGAGCGTTGTTTCTGATAGGGATGCCCGCTTCACTTCCCATTTTTGGGAACATTTTCAGGAAGCGCTGGGGACCCGACTGAGTTTTAGCTCCGCTTTTCATCCTCAGACAGATGGGCAGTCAGAGAGGACTATACAGACCCTCGAGGATATGTTGAGAGCGTGTGTGCTAGATTTTAGAGGCTCCTGGGATGACCACCTGCAGTTAGTCGAGTTCGCTTATAATAATAGCTATCATGCTAGTATCGGGATGGCACCTTATGAGGCATTATACGGGCGTAGATGCCGTTCCCCTATTGGATGGGAAGAGGTTGGTGATAGACAGATTTTTGCTCCGGACTTAGTGCAGCAGGCATCTGAGGACGTCCAGTTGATATGTGAGAGATTACGGACAGCTCAGAGCCGGCAAAAGAATTATGTTGACAAGAGACGAAGACCACTGGAGTTTGATGAGGGTGAGTCGGTATTTCTGAGAGTTTCACCATCGAAGGGTATTATGAGATTCGGTAAGAAGGGCAAGCTGAGCCCTAGATATATCGGACCCTTCGAGATTTTAGAGAGAGTGGGAGATAAGGCGTATAGATTGGCATTGCCACCGAACTTGGCAAATGTCCACAACGTCTTCCACGTCTCGATGCTTTGGAAGTATCACCTAGACCCGGCACACGTGATAAGATATGAGCCGTTGGAGCTCCATGAGAGTATGACGTATGTTGAGAAGCCGGTTCGGATATTGGATAGAAAAGAGAAAGTGTTGCGGAATAAGACAATTTCCTTGGTGAAAGTTCTTTGACAACATCACACGGGGGAAGAGGCCACGTGGGAATTGGAGAACTTGATACGGGAGAAGTACCCCCAACTTTTTGAAAGGTGACTTGGTTCTAATTTGGAGGACCAAATTCCTTGAAGGAGGGGAGAATGTAAGACCCCGTATATGCATAATGGTAATGTGTGTAATTGGATCAAATAATATGAATAGACTTGTAATGCAAAGCATGATTGATGTAAGTCCATGGATTCAATGTATGTATGTGTAATATAAATTGTAACGTACATACAAGTTCTTTGAGTATGAATATGAAGAAATGAGTTCTAGCAAGTGATGGATGTGATTGAGACTCAAGATGAGTAGCGTGGTAAAATGGAATGGAGTTATGCTTCCATTTGGTTTTATGTAGCATACCTTTGAACATACAATGAATGCACACAAGTTTCAATGTGCATAAGGTATGAATGGATGCCATTTTCAAGTTATAAAGGTGGATGGATGAGAAAATGGCCATGGCAATAGATTAATGATGTGTTGGTATGAGTTGCAGCTAGGAAACTGCAGGAAATCTGGAAAACATGAGGCCCAGATCGATCTCATAGGATGAGAGATCGATCTGAAAGAGCCAGAATGCTCTTATTTGGGCGAAAGAATAGAGCAGATCGATCTCCAATGGAGCCAGATCAATCTGCCAAGCATTCTGTAGTGAAAAGATCGATCCTCAGGCACCCAGATCGATCTCCTTAACTCTCTGTTTGGGACCAGATCGATCTCATGCTTCGACAGATCGATCTCATGCCTAGACAGATCGATCTCATGCTTCGACAGATCGATCTCAGGCTTAAAAATACCGTGAAAAAGAGGGATTTTAAGGGACCAGATCGATCTCCTCTTGGACCAGATCGATCTCCTCAAGCCATTTCTATATAAGGAGAGCTGAAAATCTGGAAATCTCGGAAAAACATATTAACCTCCCATTTTCAACCCAAAAACCTAACTTTCCCTCTCTAAAATCAGCCATTTTCAGTGAGGTTTGGAGAGAGATCATTAGAGGCAAAGTTGTTCCTATCAAAGAGAAGAACAACATAGTGAGAGGGCATCTTCCCATCTTTGGAATTGAAGGAGTTAAGGGCATTACCATTTGGAGCAAGAAGAGAAATCATATTGGTAAGATTCTAACACTCCAATCCAAATGCATTAGCTATTTAATTGATTTTGGAGTTGATTGATATGAGTATTGATGGATAAACTACCTAGGAATGTAGTGGAATTGGTGTGACCTAGAAATCTAAAATGGGTATAATGTGAGAATATGTGGGATTGAATGAGCCTATGATTTATGGCATGCTAAAGTTGTTATTGGGGTAATATTTATGATTTTAAATGGTTAAATGAGATTACATTGTGAGTTTGGAGGAATTTTGGAAATGGGTATGTATATGATTGATAAATGCCATAGTGAGGGGATTCATGGAATATGAACGCTATGAGTTTTATGTCGATTTGATATCGACTTTAAATAAGTTAATAGGCCTAAGAAGGTCCATAGACTCGAGCTATGGGTAAAGTAATGAAACGAGGCCAAATAAGCTTTAATAGAGGCTATAGATTAAATTGACTATAGCAAGCACAAGGGTTGCAATATATGGATCGAATATAATGTGGGATACGATTTTGTGCAGTCCCGAAGAGTTCGTTGAAGGCGAACCGAACCGTACAAGTAAGCAGCTTAAGGAAGTGGAATCACGCATCGCGATTCCAGGTAAGGGAATTTTGTAAGTATATAGAGGTAGCTGCTCGTATTTTGAACTCGTGGGTATATATAGGGCTTTGGAAATGTGCATGGACTTATAGAAATGTGTTTTGATGATGTATGAGATTTGGTTGTTTGAAATGGTTATTGAAAAGGGGATAGTAAGGCTAATAATTGCATAAATCATGTGTTTTGAATGCTTTTACAAAACACAATGCTTTGATTTGAGCAAATAAAAGGATAGGCTGGCTAGTACTTGAATGATGTTGTGAAATAGCCCATATGAGGCACTAAGCATATTATGAGATGTTTTGGAATGCACGTAAGCCGCCTATCGCGTGTATGTGATTTAATTCGCGTTAGAGCCTCACTCGCGCTGGATTTCTATGTTTTCACTTGTGTGAAACGTGCTTGAGCTTAGTTCGCACTTTGAATTTGAATTGTGATGATGTTTATAAACCGTACTGGAGCTTACGTTCGTACGTGGATTTGAGTGGTTTTCTTTATGCATATAACTGTACTGGAGCTATGCTCGTACATGGTTTCTTCATATTTTATGCATAAATGCCGTACCAGAGCGTTGCTCGTACGAAGTGATTGGTTTTGATGCATGAATTCGCGCTAAGAGCGTAGCTCGCGCTGGTTTTCACACTGTGGTATGTATGAGGCCGTGGTGAGAGATACGGATTAACTCAGGGAACCCAACAGGCCTGACAGACCTCTTAGGTGGGGTGAGGGTGAGGGGCTAGGACCTGACATAATCCATCCAGGGAACCCAACAGGCCTGACAGACCTCTTAGGTGGGGTGAGGGTGAGGGGCTAGGACCTGGATCAGGGAACCCAACAGGGGCGAGCAAGGCCATGAGGGGCTAGGACCTGGTATTGAGGTTACTCCCACGCGCTCTTGAGACTATAAAGGTTACACTTGGTATGGGGTAGATAAGACCTATGGCAGGCACCCCCAACTATGTTATCGGTCCGCGGAGTACGATGTACCGTGTATATCACATGGAGTACGATGTACCGCGTGGTGGTTACTTGATTGAGAAAGTCTGGCGGAGAACTAACCCACCTTCATGCCAGCATGATACCCCGCACATCGAAATCCGTATGGTCTGGGATGATATGTGACGATTGGCCAACGTAGTCACTTGAGATATAGTAACCTGTCTCCTTGCTTGATTCACTTACTACCCCATGATTTTAAATCTCTAAGTGTGATTTGTGATTGTTTAAGGTAGACCCGAAGGAGGGATCGAGCCTCGTGGATTTGATTTGTGAAATGAAAATGAGGTTGTGATTGTGAGTTGATGAGATGTGATTGTATGTGATGAGAAAGAGTTTTATAACGTGGGCTTAAAAAGGAGGTTTCTTAATGAATTGCCCTTTTTATGAATTTAAATGAGACCGAGCATGAGATGATTTATACATGATGTTTTACCATGTTTTATATGCCAATTTTACATGACTTTGATACATGATATATATGTATACTCATATGGCATAGTTTTATTCCTCATGCTCCTACCATAAATGATTTATGCATAACACTATCAGCATGTAGATAGAGTAGTTATCTACCATGCTTGCATTATTGCCTTACTGAGCGTGTGGTTGCTCATCCCACTCTATTTTTCCCCCTACAGAGCGTGCATAGTAGCCCAGTAAGGACTGAGACGTGATATTTTGGACTCCGCTGCATCTCCATCGCTAAGAGGTATATACACAGTGATTCTTTTTGTATCTAAACAATGTAAAAGCACAGTATTCTTTTGAGTTGTACTTATGGGGGATGTAGATGTCAGTAAAACATGTATTCGTATAAGTACACGATTAAATGCACATGTATGACATCGTTTTAATTAATTGAGAATGAATGAGATGTGGTGTTTATTATTGACTCACAGCCCAACAATGTGTGGTGAGTTAGTTCACGACCGGGTAAGGTAACAGTAAAACGCGAAAAATTTTCAGTGATTTTCGGTTAAAGAGAATGGAACTGGGTCGTGACAGAGATTGGTATCAGAGCTGTGTTGGCCTGATGTGAGTCATTAATAAAATGTAGGAAAGTACATCCCCATAGTACTGTGCTTTTGTTTAGATATAACTGTGTATACTGTGATGGATTGAGCTTAATAAATTATTATAATACAGGAAGTTAGGCAGTATGCCTGTTACACGCAAAGGTAGAGGGGCGAGAGCACGTGCTAGAGGCCGTAGAGGTAGGCCTGAGAGCCATGCGGAGCCACAGACTGAGCAGGCTCCACAGAACCCTGCTGAGAGAGCAGGTGATACTGAGGCTCGCTTCGCTAGGTTAGAGCGGAGTATTGAGAGTTTGGTGGAGATAGTCACGTAGGCATTGGGTGCCGGTGATAGACGAGGTCCCGCAGCACAGCCTACTACTGAACAGGAAGCTGCAGAGGCGGAGAGACCTCATGCTGCTGAGACAGCTACAGTTACACCACCTCCAGCCTAGGATATAGCTTCTCCTATCGCTCCGCAGCAAAGCGATAGTGATTTGGGTTATGACTGCGACTTGAGCAGGTTGCGAGAGTTTCAAGCGCTGAAACCCCCAGTGTTTAGAGGGGTGAAGGACCTAGTGATTACGGAGGATTGGGTGTATGAGATGGAGAAACTATATAGGTTTTTCCGATGCACTTCAGCTGAAAAGGTAGCCTTTGCCGTGTTTATGTTGAAAGGCGAGGCCGAGCATTGGTGGAGGTCAGTGATTCTTTTTGTATCTAAACAATGTAAAAGCACAGTATTCTTTGAGTTGTAATTTATGGGGGATGTAGATGTCAGTAAAACATGCTTTTGTATAAGTACAAGATTTAAATGCAAATGTATGACATCATTTTAATTAATTGAGAATGAATGAGATGTGGTGTTTATTATTGACTCACAGCCCAACTGTGTGTGGTGAGTTAGTTCACGTCCGGGTAAGGTAACAGTAAAACGCGAAAAATTTTCTGTGATTTTCGGTTAAAGAGAATGGAACTGGGTCGTGACATTTCTCTTCTGAGTTTCTAGATTTCTCTTATCTCTGAGATAGGCATGGAATTCTCGGCAATCTAATATCCATGACATATGGCCGTAGTCAGTAATCCCAGGCTTCACTGATCAAGTGTGCACAGGGTATCACTTTGCCTGAAGGGGGATGGGTCAGTCTTGCCCTCCGACTCATTTCAATCATCCTTATCATCTCATATCTTCACGGTATAGTGTAAGCCATGTGTCATCTGCGCGATACTCGTACTCACGTGCACCCAGCATGATACATAGTATACTAACGGATAACCACACAATTCAATGTACGACCGTGGACCCGGTCCATCCACCCTACTCCAATGGACTCATAATCTTGAACCATGTCTCATATACCAGACGAGCAAATCAGCGTGACACACAGTCATTGCAAGGCTCTAGCATGGTATCTCTCAGTGAGAGCAACTGCTTCTTGCACTGTATCATCATAACTCAGTAAAACTAGTGCAAGCAATGCTCGAGCACCTTTCTCAAATCCATCGTGCGAGATGAACTGTAGCACGACATATCAAAACCATGGAAACATGTGCGAGATAAACTCCAGCACATTATCATTATAAAACCATGTACAACTCACACTCCAACACGGTTTATCAAAACATGTAGACGTACGCGAGTGAAACTCCAGCATAGTTAAAATCATTAAAATGAGTGTGAGCTAGAGCTCCAACACCAATTCACATCTCAAATTCGATAGGTGGCTATTTTCTCTTCTTAAAACTCTAAACAAGATCATTTACGTAGCATGTTGTCCCATGCTAAATATGTAAAGCTGGCAAACCTATCCGTCATCATTTCTCAATCTTAAAACCAACACATAGTTGAGAAAACATCAAAAACATCGTATAGATGTAAAAGCATTAAAAACATGCATGTCAGGCTAGTTTCCTTCCCAAATCCAATTTTCACAAATTATACCATAATACATTTCCATTCACATATGGTTCAATAGCTAAGCATAATATTTCTAGCATCATAACTACCAAAATCGCAGTAAAAATACGTACGAATATCTATATCGCTAACATATAGTCCCTTACCTCGAATCACGTTTGTATTCCCTTCGTCTCGCTTGCTCCGTTCTTGATTCGAGTTAATTGTGTTCCACGTATCTCAATCTACAAGTATAAATCGTTAAGTTATTCTCTTTTCTTTCTCTAACATACACATTGCCATTTACTTATCTATTCATACTTCTCAAACCTTTAAATCACATCCCATCCTCCCACTAATATCATTTTATCATCTCTTAAACTTTCCCTAACTTTTCCATGGATTTTCTCTTCATAAATCCCTCTTAATATTACTCACCCATCACTACATTCATCATTACTATCAATATTTCACATATTATCCAACCCACAAATGTCTAGAAATCCATATTAAAAGCTTGAAGGTTGAAGAGCTTACCTAGCTTAGTCTTTTTCCTTATCCCAAACTTGTGGTAGCCAAAAGTCCTTCTCTTGGTCACACCAATGTGTGATTTTTGGGTATGTTGTTCTCCTTACTTCATGGAACAACTTTCCCTTCTTGAGCTCCTTCAGATTCTTGCTGGAATGTAGTGATTTTTCGAGTGAGAAAACTTGGTGTTTTGAGAGAAAATGGCAGGGGTTTGGTGGGAGGGAAATCTGATTTTCAGTCCAAATCCCATGCCCTTTTTATAGATGCAGAGACATGAGAGCGATCTGGTCCTTGTGGAGATCGATCTCTGCTTGGTTTGTAGTCCTTTTTACCAAACGCAACTACTACCAGATTGATCTTCTTCCATGATGAGATCGATCTGTTTGTAGGCAAATTTCTTCTTAAAGATATATTTGCCTTTTATAGGAGATCGATCTGCTCCTAATAGAACCTTAAGGAGATCGATATGTCGCTTAAGGGTGATCGATCTCTTCTAGGCTGAGAGTTAAGGAGATCGATCTGTGCCTTATGAAAGATCGATTCTTCCCAGGCAGGGACTTAAGAAGATCGATCTGCCTTCCCATGAGATCGATCTGCCCTGTTCCATTTGACAAATTTTGGGCATTTTATGAGGGGAGATCGATCTCTCCTTCATATGAGAATGATCTCTCATCCCCTGCACCTTCATTTTCTACAGTTTTCTGTAGATTTCCAATTGTACACGTACCTTAATTCTCATTCCGTGAACATTTAACACACAATGGCATCCATTCCACATAGTTCATGGTTAATGAAACTTGTGCACACAACTTAAAATCATGGATGTTTCATTAAATCTCGTAATTCCTTACATCCTTTATTATTTATACACTAGTAACAATGTACATATACATATACATATACATATAGACATCATAACCTCTTAAGATATCTGTGTAGCATTACTGTCATTACAACGAGAATATACTCAAGTACTATGTGATGCATATCTCATAAAATCTAGTGCAAGTATTACTCTAGCACCAATGGTTTTCACACAAATCAATAGATGACTTATTTCAATTAAAATTTCACACAATCAAATCAAATTGGCACTAAAATGTGTTGTTTTCACATATACATGAAAATAATAGTCATTCTATCAATGCAACTATCTAAACTAGTCACAAAACATGCTTCCTAAGCTTTTTTACCCTTAAATTGGATAAAACCACAATTTACATTATCGGTTCCTATCGAAACTTTTCTATACATGGAATTTTCATATATAGTATAATAATTCGAAATTCTATTCGAAATACGTATAGTTACCTCTAGCTACTCACGAAATTCCCTTACCTCAGATCACGTCACGTGACCTCACTTCCTTGGTGCTGCTCACTCTCGCAGTCCGATCAACTTCTAATATCACTTCCAAAGCTGTTAATAATCATTCTTATCAATATACCTTAATATACTTGTTTTCACTTGTATAAATCTAAATCAATGCATTTATCCCTTTTTACACTATTTGGCCTTATTACATTTCATTGGACTTTACTCTTCCCTAAGTCCATTTCAATTTTACAAATCATTTCTTGAGAACTTATTAGACTCGTCCAAGTCTACTGATTCGAATTAAACTGGCATAAATCTCCCTATGCCTCATTTTCATCATTTTCTCCCATTATGCCATTTCACCATATATCTCATATACCTATTTGCATTTCTCATTTATTCCAATTTATGTATTTCATAAAACTATCTTACAATCAAACATACATGCTTATTTCATCCTTATATCCATGCTTACTCAACTTTCTCATCATTTTCTCAATTTCATACCGATTTCTAGGTCATGGATATTTTACATGATCAAAGTGTTTCCAGCAAATCAAACATACACCAATCAACTCACCAAGACACCTATATTAACATATATGAAGTTGGTGTATTGAACTTACCTAGGTTGAACTTTCCTCTTTTTGCAAAATGGGGAAAATTCACCTTGCTCTTTCAATCCTTGATTCCAACTTCTAGTTTCCAACTATGTTGTTCTACTCTTTACTAGGAACAACTTTGCTGAAATGAATCTCACTCAAAACTGCTTGAAAGATGAAGATTTTTGGAGTATAAAGGTTAGGTTTCACTTTGGTTCATGAAGGGTTTGTTGCTCTCGGGAAAAATGAAGTGCAGAGTCGTGTATATATAGAATTGCCCTTAGAGATTGATCTCCTAACGACATGAGATCGATCTTCCCTATGTTTATCTCTTCAAAATTTGACTTTTTATGCTTAGGAGATCGATATGCTCTCAGCATGAGATCAATCTGCTTAACACAGAATCATATGGAGATCGATTTGGCCTTATTATGAGATCGATCTGTTCTACCTAGAACCTATCCAAGATCGATCTGCTTTGAATGAGGGATCGATCTGCCTCTTGCAGAATGCTTTGCCTTGCATTTTCAAGCCATGAGATCGATCTTCCTTGCTAATGAGATCGATCAGCTCTTCATCTGCAGCAGTTCTGCTGCAATTTTCCCATAATTTCACAGTTACATTGATATTTAATTTGTTTCACTACTTGTTTTGCATTTTAGACTCATTTGCAACTTAAAAACATTCATTCCTTATGATTTATATCAAGTGTGACTTATCCGTACATCACAAAATCATAAAGAGTACATATTAAATTACGGGTCTTACAATATACAATTTTATATATTTAAGTGTCTACCAAAAAATTAAAGTTTAATGTAATTAATGATATTACGAAAGAATATATTTATATTCAATTAGATCATAAAGTTTTTTATCTAAAAAAAATAATGAGTTAAAAGTTAAGTTTTCATTAATTACTAGAACTTAAGAAATTTACCCGAGGTAAATTTATTATTCAGTAATTGATGATATTTATGGGAGGTAAATAAGTATTTTAATTGAATATGTTAATTGTTAAAAGATAATAAAAAATATGTTCAATTTTAAATATTTATTTACCCATTAAAGTTTATACATTTAACTCATTTAAAGGAAAATATTAGTAAAATTTACCCGAGGGAATTTTACTTTGTATTTGTGTTATGTATATTAATGCATGTATATTGTAGTATCTACCCAAAGGAGAGCTACTATATATCTTAATGATTGTTTTATTAAATTCATCATGATTAAATATGAGCTTTATTGTTATGTTTTTTGCAGTTATTGCAATTAATTCGCATGCTTCATCTGTTGTCGTGTTTAATGGTATGAATTTCTCAGAATGGCAAGAGCAAGTTGATTTCCATTTAGGAGTTTTGGATCTTGACTTGGCTCTCCTTCAAGGCAAACCTCCTGCTATTAAGGATACAAGTAGTGAGGTAAAAAAGGCATATCATGCTGTATGGGAAAGAAGCAACAGATTATGCTTAAAGTTTCTGCGAATGACCATTGCCAACAACATTAAGACTACGATTCCACAAATTGAGAATGCTAAGGAATAAATAAGTTTTGTGAAGAAAGATTTCGTTCTGTGGATAAGCCACTCACTAGTACCTTAATGGCTGAGCTTACGACCATGATGTATAATGGGTCAATAAGCATGTAAGAACATATCATCGAGATGACTAACATTGCTACAAGACTTAAGTCCTTGGGTTAAGCAGTAGAGGACTCATTTTTGGTTCAGTTTATTTTGAACTCCTTGCCTCTTGAATATGAGCCTTTTCATATTAACTACAACACTATAAAGGACAAGTGGAATGTTAATGAATTGGCCAGTAGGCTTGTACAAGAGGAAGCAATGCTTAAGAGTCAAAAGAGTCACTCTGTTAACTTAGTAAGAAAAGGAACTGTTAAAGGATTCAAATCCAAAAGGTTCAAGAAAAAGAAAGGGCCTGCTAATGATTCTTAGACTGAAAGGAACATATGATAGAAAAGTGCCATTTTTGTAAGAAAGCTGAGCACTATCAGAAAGACTGTCATAAACGAAAAGCTTGGTTTGAAAAGAAAGGTATTTTCAATACTTTTGTATGCTATCAATCAAATTTAAGTGAAGTTCCTAATAATACCTGATGGCTAGATTCTGGTGCTACAACTCATGTTACCAATTCTATGTAAGGATTCCTTACGATCCGAACCATAAATCTAAGAAATGACTTTCTGTTTATGGGGAACCGCATGAAGGCCCCTGTTGAAGGCATAAGGACTTACTGATTGGTCTTGGACACTACATATCAGTTGGACCTTTAATCAACACTACAAGAAAATAGGGCAACAGCGACGAAAATTCTGTCGCTAATTATCGAATTCCATCGCAAATGAGGATTTGCGATGGAATTAGCGACGAAATATTCGTCGCTAATTCTGTCGTTAAATATGAAGTTGCTGAAAGTATTCCGTCGCTGAGGGAAAATTTCCATCGGTAATTTCGTCGCAAATAATTTTCGTCATTGAAAACTTTTTCTGACGAAATTTCGACACTGTTTTTTCGTCGCTAAATAGAATCAGCGACGGATATAGTGCCGTTGGTAAAATCAATCAGCGACGGATATCCGTCGCTAATAATATCCGTCGCTAATAAAATTGCATCGCTGACATGTTTCAACGACGAAATTTCGTCGCTAATTTTATTATTTGATTTAATTAAGTATTCGTTGCTGAAACATATTCGCGACGGAGTTCCGTCGCTAATAAAATCCCTCGCTGACATGTTTCAACGTCGAAATTCCGTCGCTAATTTTATTATTTGATTTAATTAAGGTTCCGTCGTAAAAATGTTTCAGTGACAGATGTCCGTCGCTAATTTATATTTTTATTTTCTTAATTAATTAAATTTTTCGTCGCTAATAGGCTTCAGCGACGGATTTTCGTAGCTAATTTAACTATATATTTTTAATACTTTTTCTGCTTAAATTCGTGTACCTAAAATAATGTAATAGACCTTTAAAAATTGATAAAAACAAACATAAAATATATATCACAACTATATGTCAAAACTAACATCAACTATTAATTGAAATTGTGAGACCCCATATATGTATAGCTGTATATAGGAACACGGGAGTGTAAATAAAATCATAAGTATAATGATACATTTGTAATGTGAAGTATATGCAGTGTAAGTTCATAAGATTATGTACGCACTTGTAATAAGAATCGTGATTATACGTACAAGTTGCATTATGAATGAGTAGGAAGAAATGAACCTAAACACGAGAAGAATGTGATTGAAATGGTATATGAGTAGTGTAGTAAAATGGAAGGAAAGATTTTATAAGTTGTATACTTCCATTCGGGAAATATCGTGAAACTTTGGTTGTAGAAAGATTTCCCACAAGTTTTAAAATATACTAAGTGTGATTGGATGACATTTTTAAGTCTCAAGGAGCGGTGAATGAGGAAAGGACTATAGAGGTAAATTGAGGAAGTTTTGAAGAGAGTTGTTGCAGAAAAACTGCAAAAAATCTGAAAATATGGAGGCCAGATCGATCTCATAGGATGAGAGATCGATCTGGGAGAGCCAGAATGCTCTTATGTGAGTAATGGAAGGAAACAGATCGATCTCCAAAGGGATCAGATCGATCTCCTTAGCTCTCGGGTTGGAAGCAGATCGATCTCCCCTAAGACCAGATCGATCTCCTTAAGCCTCTGTTCGACAGCAGATAGATCTCAAGCCTCGACAGATCGATCTCCTGCCTTTAAAATGTCTTAGAAAAGAGGGAATTTTAGAGGACCAAATCGATCTACACCCAAGGAAGATCGATGTCATCAAGTCAAAACTATAAATAGGAGTAGTTGGATCTGCAGATTTTCGGGATAAACCATTTCTTTCCACTTCAACTCAAAAACCTAGCTTTCTCACTCCTAAATCTAGCCATTTTCAGTAAGATTTGAGGAAAAGCTATTAGAGACAAAAGTTGTTCACATCAAAGAGAAGAACAACATAGTTGGGAGGCATTTTCTCCATTTGTTGGATTTAAGCAACAAGGTGTATTTCCATTGGAGCAATGAGGAAATCAAGCTAGGTGAGTTTCTAATGCAAATACCTAAGTACATTTGTTTGGATATTGATATGGGAAATGGTTAGTATGCATAGACATGATAGAAACTACCTAGAAAGTAAAGAACCCACCATAACTTAGAAATGGTCTAGTGTGAGAAAGTGGAATGTAGAAGTGTTAATGATGAATGAGATATCTTGAGAGGATGATTATGTTGTGGGCATGGTTTGGGCATGTAGATATTGGGATAAAATTGTGAGATTTACCACAAGGGGTAAAATGTATATTTAAGGCATTGGATAAATGCTTAGTTGAACAAGAGTTAGAAACGTTAACTCGAGTGTTTGATGGATGAATTTCAGTTTCAGATGATACGTCGGAGCAAGTCGAGATGAGAATGCGAGAAGCGTAGAGGAGGATAGTTGCACACAAATAAAGTGAGGTAAGGGACTGTGTGTTAGCTATAGAGATGTTCGTGCATATTTTACAGCAATTTCGTAGATATATTGCTAGAACTAGTACGATATTATAATTCTATGAAATGATATGGAAGCATGAAAAGTACTATGATGTATATATGTATTGAGAAATGGGATAGGGTAAGGAAATAACATGATATGCATGTTTTCAATGTTTTTTTTTTAATTTACATTGATCTTGATGATTGAGAAATGTTGATGATAGGTTGGCTAATTTTACATGTTTTAGCATGAAGAGGCATGCTGTATGAATAAACATGTTTTGAGTTTTAAAAAGAGAAAATAGCCATCTATCAGTTTTGAGATGAGATTTGGTGTTGAAGCGCTAGCTCACACCCGTTTTAATGCCTTGATGTACCGTGCGGGAGTTTTAACTCACGCGAGGGTTTTGAGAAAGTACGGGAACTTTGCTCGCACCTGTTTTGTTAAGTTGAGGTAAACCTGGGGGTCTGGGACCCAAGGGGATACCAGCCGACGGCTATTTGAATGGGCTGGGCCTTAACGATAGATCGTACCGCGCTGGAGCTTTGCGTTGACTGTGTGTCACGCTGCTTGCTTGCCTGGTATATGAGACATGGTTTAGGATGAAAAGTCCATCTTGGAGTATGGACTTGGGTCCACGGTCGTACGTAGAACAGTGTAGTTATCCGTTGGTATACTATGTACCGTGCTGGGTACACGTGAGTACGAGTATCGCGTGGATGACACACGACGTAGCTTCACCGTGAGTATACGAGGAGATGAGGTGGATTGAGATGAGCCGGAGGGCAGGACTGACCCATTCCCCTTCAGGCGAAGTGATGCCCTGTGCACACCTGATCAGTGAGGCCTGCGATCACTGACTATGGCCATATGTCATGGATATTTGATTGCCGAAAATTCCATGCCTGTCTCAGAGATCGAGAAACAGAGATAATCTCAGAAAAGAAAGAGATTTGCAGAAAAAGTGAATTAAGAAAAGAAAGAGATTTTGTGTTTTGATAAATCTCTAATTTCCTATTCGTGCCGTGAGGGCACTATTTATGAGCATGTTTTAAATGGAAGCTTGATATTTGATTTACATGAAAATGCTATTGAGAAATATATGTTTAAATGCATTTTTCGTATGATATTTCCATTTATAACGAAAACATGGTTTTGGTTTATGCATGCATGGGCTATGTAGGTAGTACGATATCTACCTGCTAGCATACATTTCCTTACTAAGCTGTGGTTTGCTCATCCCACTATTTTCCCCCTCCAGGTACTGAGAAGTAAGAGAGTGGTGGTCTCTAGGTCTTTTGTGTTGAACAGCTCCCACAATTCCATAAAGGTATAAGATTTGTATACAAGAGTATTTTGTATCTAATTTATCGTATCGCACAGTTATATCTTGGAATTGTAAACAGTATTATGGGGATGATATGTAAGCACATGGTATTTATACAATTGATTTTGTATATCTACACAGACACCTGGGAGTGTGAATTAAGATTTAAATCTTCCGCTGTAAATGAATGAAATTTTAGTAATTGCATCTTCTCACAGCCCAACCGTAGTAGAGAATGTATGGATAGAAGGGTTTCCAGAAGTGGGGTGTGACAGAAATTCATCATCATATACAATCCGATCAAATCATCATCACAAATATCATCTTCAATTCATAAGAAAACAAAATAAAATAAAATAAAATGTGTACTGTCACTGATTAAGGTGACCTCCAGACGGTCCAGGTGCTCCTTTGTTATTGGCATTCCTTGCCATCAAGTTCATCATCTGATCCATAAAATCAGACAACTTTCCTTCCATATTATCAGTCTTATTTGAAATGACTCTGATGTCCTCTTTCACTTGTTCCACCTCTGAATTTGTGTCAGGAGTACCCATCACACCAGGAGTAGGATAAGGAAAAGGACTATAAGCTGAATGAGATGAGCAAGAAGATTGGGAGGAACCAGAGGCAGATGCAATGTTTGTGCCTATTTGTAAATCAAGGCGATGTGGCCTAGTCCCAAATCCGTACGTATATGTACGCGTACTCTCCATCCCTCCAATTACCTCACACCATGCAGCTCGATCAAAAGGAGGATGGGTGCTTATATCCTCGCCGTATTTCTGAGTCAATTAAGTAGCGTACTTTTCCTACAATGTAATTAGAAGAAGGATAATAAAGAGTAAACTTTAATAACGAGAAAACCATATTAGAAGCCAATAGAATGCATTACGTACACTGATAGATTCGGACTTATTGTCCACATAATCACCATCTCCACTTAAACGTCTATGTGTCCGATCAAACAATTCTTTATATGTCGGTGCTCGACCTAGACGTTTCACCTACATTACAAAATATGCAATTTTTCATAAAAAGATATGAAATTCGACTAATGAATAAAAATTACATTTAAATAAAAGTCAATAGTAAAATAAATAAAATTATTATTTGGACTTACCATCCTATATTCATGTACCAGAAAAGATACAGAACCACTTGTATGCTTTGTTATCGTTCCTTCTTTTTTCGTCAACCGATTTTGTTTTCCTTTTTTTTGACTTCGGCTCCCACCTTTCAGTCCCCTATTCATTCTCAATTAATTGATCCCATATTTGAACTGAAATCCACTTCGACTTGTTGTACCTTTTACAGTCAGATATTTTATCCATATTAAAATATTACATTGCTTGTCTTCTCTCCAACTGCAGTAGGTCTCTAAAACGTGACTTGCATAAGTGCTCCCAAATTGTATAGACATTATTGGTTTGGTTAGCAGACCACCTGAACTTCTCCTGCAAAGAAAAACAAATGATAATTATCATTTCGATACGTTTATGACCAATTATCAAGTTATTTACTTCAAAGTAATGTACTTGAAAATTATTCCACATCTGTACTTTCACTTCGTTTGGAACCATTTTCCATGTTGGCCATGGTTCCGAGTAATGTTGTTTAATTAAATTGGATAAAGTCCTCACACCCTTTGAGTCTTCAAAAGAACTGCCAATCAAAAAAGAAGATATCGCCAAATATTATACCATATTTAATATCTTAGTTGTATGAAAATAAAACAAAAGTAGAAGCAATATACCTGTTACCAAGTGGCGTCAAGAATAACCTATGCTCTGGGTTTTGCGGTGTTTCAAGGCTCTGATTTGGGCCTCTTATTCTTTTTCGACCACTACCACCACTCCCACTCCTACTCCCACTACCACCCGCAGTTTGTGTAGCCTCCTCAGCAGATATTCTTCGCCCGGGTAATGGTGTTCTACTGCTCATGGAGGAGCTGGAATGACATCATCATCATTTTTATCATCATAATCAGGAGCTGGATTAGGTCGACTCGAAGATGGATTTGGTTGGGCGAGAGGCCGAGAACGAGGCTGATTTGGACGGTAAGCTAAAGGTCGATCACGAGCCTGAGCATCAGACGGAGTAGGCTGCTGAGATTGAGGCTGAATGTCAATGTTAGGATTATAGTCAAACTCCAATCCAGGTAGAGGAGACTTGGACCTATATGATTGTTGTGCTAACTTTTTCAATCTTCTCATCTGCAATACAGATAAAAAAATTATCTTTAGAAATAAGTAAATGAAGTCCAATAATATTTATTTTACAATCAAATGTTTAATTCTTACTATTCATTATTGTGATCACTGTCATCTTCTCTATCATTACCAACTGTTTTATCATTCCATACTTCATCCTCCTTTTCTTCTTATTCTTCTTCTTCCTCTTCTTCCACCTCCTCTTCCTCCTCTTCTTCTTCTTCTTCTTCTTCTTCTGTAAATTGATTGACTTCTTCATATTCGCCACTACTATGAACCGTCGGGTTGTCCAATTCGTCAAAATATGCAACTATTCTAGGGTTCGAAACTTCCACTTCTTGGTAAACTCCTTCGTTCAAATCTAGAATCTGTCCACCGTCATTTCGTCAAAGATTAAATCTACTTCGTTCCTTTGTTTTGAATACGGCCCACCAATGACAACGATCTTTTGTTGTAGAAGGATAAGGACTAAAGTACACTTGTTGGCTCTGTTCAGCTAATATAAAAGGTTCGTTACTGGCAAGTATAGATTTATGCTTGATATCAACAAGACCGTGACGGGGATCAACATGAAGACCTCGTTCTGTATCAAACCAATGACACTTGAATAACACAACTTTATTCCTAATTCCAAAGTACTCTAATTCATTATATCTGTCAGTATGCCATAAAAATCACGATCAATATTATTGTAGCAGCTCCCTTTGACATAAACACCACTGTTCATTGTTTTTCGAGATCGACCATAATCCAATGTATGAAACTTGAAATCATTTACAAAATAACCTTGATAACTCCTTATCATACGTCTAGGACTATGAGAAATCTCAATAATACGTGGATCTGTTTGAGTGGCATGTTCAAATACCTGAAACCCCGCGAAACCTAGCATTAAAATTTTAAAAATTAAGTTCAAACTACTGATTGTTCTATTTTTATAGTACTTACAAATTGTTTAAGCCATTTTGGAAAATGATCATGACGTGCTTTCTCTAATTGTGCATCGCTGATATTCGGATGATCTCTTTTAATCATATCATCAAATGACGTACAATGACATTTGAAACTAAATAAGATAACTATATCAGCCATATTATTTAACATTAAACGATGAGTTAGATTTAGATAACTTACTCAATATAGGGGACTATTTCCTCACAATTCATTAACACGTATATACACGCAGCATTGTAGTCATCTTCCTCCAAGTATCGAGCATTATTTTTTGTCGGCCCATTTGGTCGACTTGGACATCTAAAAATGGACAAACGTCCCATCAGATCAACATCTCCTCCATCATCATTACGTGGTGGACGAGTCAATCTTGTTTGAACTTCAGGTTCAAAATACAAGGCACAACAGTTTCCAATCTCCTCCCTTATGTATGCCATACATATCGACCCTTCTGGATGAGCTGGATTTTTCATTTTCTTTTTTATGTGATGCAAAAACCTGAAGTGAATATTGTAAGCAATAAAATTTTATTAACTTTTTCAGATAGAATATTTGGGATGATAAATATTAGTATAACATACTATAAGTGATTACCTCTCAAAAGGATACATCCATCGATATTGCACTGGGCCGCCCACCATAGCCTTATAAGGCAAGTGGATTAGAAGATGCTCCATACAATCAAAAAATGAAGGGGGAAAGATCTTGTCACGACCCGAATTACCTAAAAATCAGAGTAAATTTTTCGTTTTTTTCATTTATTATTTAATTCTTAACTTTCTCTCGTCGTGACCATCCTACAACACAGTTGGGCTATGATTCGGTGTTAGTCACCTCTCACTATTATCAATCCATTTCCATAATCATATATCAGAGTCTACTATCCTTTTGACTTTAAATAAACACATACCCAATGGTATTTGCATGACTCTACATCCCCGACATCATATCCATTTACAGTACTGTGCATTACATATTTAGATACAAAACCATACAAATGTGTATACCTGTCTCTCGATGGGAAGCAGCAAGCAGCGGATATTAAGCATGCAAGTCCTCAGCCGCTCAATAACTATTTCAAGTGCTCTGAAAAGATGGGAAAATAAGGGGGTGAGCAAACCACACGCTCAGTAAGGCAATTATGCAAGTAAGTAGATAGCTCCACTATCTACATGCTCATAATGCCATGCCCTTAAATCCATTTCTTTTCATTAAAATCATCAAGCACAAAGTCATGCATATTCAATGCCATAGTTTATCCAAAACTATTTGTGCATATATAAATCATGTAACTCATGCATTCAAAGCATTTTATGTGACATCATTAAATCATATTAAGCATGAATTTAATCAAGATCATGCAGTCTTTCATGTCATGTAAGACAATTCAAGGTTTTCAAATGAAAGCATGGAAAACACATCATGCCACTGCATTTAAATCAATTCATTGAAAACGCAGTATAAAATAACCCCTCTGGGTCAATCATCTCAAAACTCATAAAACAATTTGTTATATTTCATTATAAAACTTGAGTTATAAAACCACCCTTCTTTCAGGGTCGCATATCATAAAATCATCTGAAATCATCAAATCATCAAATCGGGGGCCTGACCCCTCCTTCGGGTCTACCCTGGTCTAACAGACCACAAGTTATATCATGTGAGACAATCAGGTAATTAACAGTAACATCGAGGACTATGGCCATATCCTAGTGATCCCTGGCAACACGGTACCTAGTGTGCGGGGTATCACACCTGAAACGGGAGGTGGGTCATCCTACCCGCCAGAACAGCATAACACCAGGATTGCGAGGGCAAGGCTTGCTGCCTCGTGGCTAATGCCACTCCACTCCAACAATCCCCACGGTACAGCGTACTCCGCGTGACATACACGGTACAAAGTACTCCGTGAACCCAAGCTCAGTCAGGGGTGCCTGTAATAGGTCTTATCCACCCATATCATCTGTCTCAGAATGCACGTGTGAGCATATCATCTCACTGTGACACACAGTCTACAGGAGGCTCCAACACGGCTATATGCATGTAATATAAATCCCTGTGCGAACGAAGCTCAAGCACGGCTCCATGCATATTCATGATATCTGAAAATCTCGTGCGAGCGAAGCTCTAGCACGGTTTCATAAAAATCAGTGAAATCTGCGTACGAGCAGCGCTCCAGTACGACTTAAACTGATTATAATTTCATGTAAATTTCACGTACGAGCAACGCTCTAGTACGGATATGTATATAAATTCAGTGAAAACCTCGTACGAGAAAAACTCCAGTACGGCATTCAAATGAATTATGAAAACCATATAAAACTTTGTGCGAGCAACGCTCCAGCACAAATGAATGCTCAAGTAAATCAAATCTCGTGCGAGTTATACTCCAGCACGGCTTTATGCATAACTAAATCAAATCTCGTGCGAGTTACACTCCAGCACGGCTTTATGCAATATTAAATCAAAACAGGATGCGAGCTAAGCTCCAGCATCTCTCATGCATGTCAAATCATTAAAAGTAGTGCGAGTAATCGCTCCAGCACTATTTTATGCATACCACGTCAAAACAAATCAAAACATGTCAAAACAGAGTGCGAGCTAGGCTCCAGCAGCTCTCATTTCACAATATTAAAAATCAGTGCGAGCACCATGCTCTAGCACATTTCATGCATATGATGTCACAAGTCGGTGCGAGCAACTGCTCAAGCACATTTATGCACATTCACAAACGCAGATATAGTGCGAACTACGTGTCGGCACTATCTGTTTCCATATAAACTTGATAGTTGGCCTCTTTTCCAAAGAAATTTCATTTAAATATTAATAACACCTACGTAGTGTTATTTTGTGAAATTCATGCATTTACTGGCCAATCTATCGTTTTACTTTGATTAAAATCAAGAAAATTCCTTAATCATAAAAATCCTTAAATCATGCATTCCATGCATGTCATGCTTTCACCATCCTTAGGTGAACTTCCCTCAATAGGGGTAAAATAGACATTTCACCTATTTCGATCCTTAAAAATTATTTAAACCACTTTTAGGATCATTATACAATATCCATGTATACATACATACTCAGTGTACAGAAAAACTATTAAAATATGCGTAGCTACCTCTAGCTACTCACACAATTCCCTTACCTCATTTTTCTGTACAGTCTGACCTTTACATCGATGTCTCGTCACGCAGTCCGATTTGCTCCAAATCCGAATCAAATCTCCGGAACTGCGGATACACATTCATCAGGTCAAATACAATACAATTTATTGTATTTCACAATTTTCTAGGCTTTATTTAAATCATTGGGCCCGTTTACCCATATTGGGCCCGATTGTACCATAATGGGTCATAATCGGCCTTAAGCCCGTTTACCACACTTTATCGAGGCCTATTGGGCTCATTGGACCCATCAATATTTATTTAGCCTCGTTCTAAATTTTCAGATAGCTTATGAATTATTTACGACAATTTATCCTAATTTCTAGAATTTAATTCATTTATACGGAAATTAAATCCGTAATTCATGCGTTAAATATCAATCACGCATAACGATATAAAATTGTCGTAAATAAGGGTCACATACCCGTTATTCCATGATCGTACACAAATCGAGGCTGTCTCGAGCTCTCAGTGGATGCCAATTGTCGAGCTACACAATTAAATATATTTTTCCGGGTAAATTTCCAGTCGGAATTAATTAAATTAAATATTCAGAAAATTAAATCGGTCAATTTGACCGCTTACCGACTTACCCGAAGCTCGATTGCATCACTGGAATTTTCCCCAATTTTTTCTCTTTTTCTTTTTCCCTTTTTCTTCCTTTTTTTCCTCTCTTTTTTTGGCTGAACCGGTCCGGTCCGGTTCAACCCGGTTCGGACCGCCGGTTCGGTCTGGTCCGGTTCGACCGGTTCTGTCCGGTTCGGCCGGTCCAGGCTCCCTTTGGTCGTGCCGGCGCCGTCCGGCCGGTTCTCTGGCCGATTCCGGTGCCGTTCAACGCGCCATGGACTGGGCTTCTCAAATCAGGCCTCGGCCTGGGTCGAATCAGCCCCATCGCCGGCGAATCGGGGTTTTCTTCCCCGCGGCTCTCCTCCGTCGATCTGGCTTTTTCCGGCGACTTCAGGGCGCGTGGGTGTGCGGGTCGGCTTCCTCGGGTGCCGATCGACCTTCGCCAGTCGCCTCCTCGCGTCGTCCGCCGGTGGTTGCGTCGAATCGGACGTTCTCCTCTTTCTCGATCTCGGCTTCCTTTCTTCCCCATTCGGCCGCCGTTTGTCGCCGTTCGTCAGCCTGTTCGGGTTGCTGGTGGCTCGGCTGGCCTCGCCTCTGGTTTGGGCCTCCGCCGATCGCCGGTGATCGGTGAGGCAGAGGGGGCTCCCTCTGTTTCAGCTTCCGTTTCCTGTTTCTCTTCGCGTTTTCGCGAATTTTTTTTTTTTTTTTTTTTCAGATTTTATTTATTTATTTATAATTAATTTTTTTTTATATTATTTTAATCAATAAAATAATATTAAAATACACAAATATCTTTTAAAAATTTATATTTAATTCATTTAATCTGTAAATAATTTTCTCAGTCCGATTTTACCTTTTTGGTATATTTTTCGATTATTTTCGGGATTATTTTTCGATGCGAAAATCCCGATTTATCCCAAGAAATTCATATCTTGATCAATTTAACCCGAAATTTAATTATTTCTTCATCATTGATCAAGATTTCTCATTCTCATATTTTTAATTAAATTTTCTTGTCCCGATTAATACCGAATTTTGGTCTTTTGACCATTTTGCCCTTGCACGTATTCGAGAATGTCATTTAAGTCCTTTTGCATTTTTAAATGCACTCGAAAATATCGGGTCTTACAGATCTTCTCTAATTTGCAAATGGTTTGTACAATGTTCCTTTGCAAAACTTGCATGTGATCTACACGTATTTTCGGTGAGCATACATCTCTGAAAAAATGAGATAGCTCTGTGATTGCATCCCAAATTGGATTTGGGACAAAATCATGAATAGCTATGGGAAGTAAGCACTGCATAAAAATGTGACAGTCATGAGATTTCATTCCGTAGAACTTGCATTCATCGACATTAACACTTCGAGCTATATTTGATGCAAACCCATCATGAAGCCTTAACTCTTTAACCCAAGCACATAGTCTTTTTTGCTCCTCCTTGCTTAGAGTAAATGAAGCTTTAGGCTTTAATGTTTTTCCAGTATTGTTCACCAATTCTAATTTTTTTCTTTTGCAAATGAAGGCCATATCCATTCTTGCATTTGTATTATCTTTAGTTTTCCCCTTAACATCCATCAGGGTGTTAAACAAATTGTCAAAAACAATTTTCTCAATATGCATGACATCCAAATTGTGTCGAATAAGATTGGTATGCCAATAAGGCAATTCCTAGAATATACTCTTTTTCACCCAATTATGAGATACCCCAAACCCTGGAGGTTTTTGTGGACCACATTTTGTACCGTATGGTAAATCGTCGATGGCATCTAATTGTTGCAATACTTCTTCACCTGACAATCTCTGCACTGGAGGATCATGATCTACCCTTTTACTAAATTTGTCACGTTGCCTCCTGAAAGGATGATTAGGAGGCAAAAATTGACGATGACAATCAAAAAAACAAGGCTTTCGTCCATACTGCAACCTAAAGGCCTTTGTACGTTCCATGCAATAAGGACAAGATAATCGACCATGGGTGCTCCACCCAGACAACATTCCATAAGCAGGGAAGTCATTAATCATCCATAATAATGCGGCCCTTAACATAAAATGCTGTTTTCTGTGAGCATCATAAGTCTCAACACCATGTTCCCACAATACCTTTAACTCATCAATTAAAGGTCTCAAGAAAACATCAATGTTATGTGATGGACTTTTCCTTCTCGAAATTATCATATTGAGAAACAAATATGGTTGCTTCATGCACATCCATGGAGGTAAATTGTAAACAGCAAGCATTACTGGCCAACAAGAGTATGATCTCGATGCTGGGCCATAGGGACAAAATCCATCAGCACACAAACCAAGTCTTACATTTCGAGGATCAACAACAAACGATTGGTGAATACTATCGAATTTTTGCCATGCCTCCCCATCAACAGGATGATTGAGTACTCCGTTAGTATTTCGACTTTCAACATGCCATGTCATAAACTTAGCAGTTACTGATGACATAAAAAGCCTTTGCAACCTCGAAATTAATGGCAAATAATGTAAAACCTTATAAGGTATCTTTTTTCCTCATCCACCAACTGTTGAGATAGGTTTATATCGAGGTTGACCACATATTTGACAATACTCATCCTCTGCATATTCTTTATCAAACAACAAACAATTATTCTTGCATGCGTCTATTTTAGCATAACTAAGACCCAATTTTTCTAGCTTCTTATTCATTTCGTAGTTGGTTTGTGGCAAATTATCATCTTCTGGTAACATAGGCTTCATAATCCCCAATAAACGATTGAAGCATGCTTCACTTATATTAAACTCTGACTTTCAGTTCAAAAGTTGTGAAACAGCTGATAATGTTGTGTGCATTGAACAACCAGGCCATAGTTGTTCTTCTACATCATTCAATAGAGAATAGAAGTATGTAGCAGATGAATCTGGATGTTGCTCCTCACTTCTTGAATTGTTCACAGAATTACCAATTACGTCATCATCCAATTGAAAAGCATCCGTAACCATTCTAACATATGGATTTTGTCCCTCAGGTCTCACCCCAGATGGTGGATCAACAGTTTCATTTATATTTTACGATGACTGTCCTTCTTCAATTTCTCCGTGTTGATTCCAAGTGGTATACCCAACAACAAAACCTTTGTAATAAAGGTGTTTCTGCACCTTATCGACTTCCAAGAATTGTTTATTCATACATTTGCTATAAAGACATTTAATTCTATTTCCACTAACTACCTCAGGATGACAAAATGCAAAACTAATTAACTCTTCAACTCCATTTAAAAATTCATCTCTAATGAATCCATCTACATCTAATCGACAATACTTCCAAGATCTATCCTTATCCATTTTTCACACAGAATACAGTATCTGAAAAAATAGAATAACAATTACACTCCATCACCAAATGATTTTTTTCAATGAAGTAAAATCAATTTAATTTGTAACATGCATATAAGAAAATTTAACATCTACAATAACAAAATAAATAACTGAAAAGGATAAATCCGTCCTTATTACAAAATAAATCAAATTAGCTAACATACATATATTTAGGTTTAAATATTGGAACTGAATGTGTGGAGTATTTTATTTAAAGTCCTAAGTTTCCTTAGAAAATTCGGCAGCGTAACGACTGTAATTTGTCTCTACCCAACCTACAAATAATACTATATAGCAGTCCAAATCATCAATACAAATCATGCATATTAAATCATCTCAACAACCTTAGTTATCCACAACTAACAATCATGCTTTCCAATCACATCAGCAACCACAATATCATAAAACAATTTTCCTATGAATAATAAATCATTAAAGTTATTTTCATAATTTTAGCTAAAATAATTATAAATCAATTAACAAAATGAAAATAATTTGACTCTTATCACATTGTTTTAATCATTTGACAGAAATCTGAACCCAAAAATTATGTCACCAGCGTGTTCATATTTAGCCTACGCCAAACCAAATAATCACCAACAACAATAATAATAATAACATTTATATAACAAATTTATTAGTTATAATTAATAAAAAAATTGATATCATAATAATTTTACCTTCAGAATGAACTTATTTGCTCTTGGCTTCTAGTTCAATATGGCTTCAAATCCTTTGTTTTTTGCTTGCTTTCATGCACGCATGTTACCTCTCTTCCTATGAAGGAGAGAAACAACATCATTTTGTTAAGGCATACATATAGTTTTATTTTATTGATCAAATACTCAAAATCTTCAAATAATCCAAATTTAAACAACAAATTCAATTAAATAAACAACAACTTCAAATAAACTATAACTAAATTTAATTTGCATATATAGGTGTAATAAAATTTATCAAATTTAATAAAATAACTATAATTCACATAAGAATAACAATAACAAGATTTCAACTTTCAAATACAACAAACAACTTAAATATAAATTTCATTGATTCAAAAACTTAGAATATGTATAGTGAATATCAATTCAAGAAGAATTATTCACGAATTATCTCAAATTAGCAAGTGAGTTTTCTACAGAACATGATCTGAAAAAATAAATAAGGAAAACACGTACCACACCAATGGAGATGAGACAGGTTCACTAAATGTCCATCATAATACTCTAATTAATTCACAAATTAACTAAATATCTAATCCCGAATTCATAAGTTTTTTTTCTTTTCCAAAGATTAAGGCATTTTCCCCAATAATCTGAGTGTAGAGTATCCTACTTATCAAACTTACAACAAAGTCACTTATTTACAAACATATCGAAACCACACGAAAAAAAGTCACCAAATTTGGTGAGACAATGAGATTGAAGCCTGACCGAGACACCAAATTCGATACAAAAATGTATATATATAAGTGTGTGAGTATGAAAACGGGAAAGGAAAAAATAAAATTGGGGGATAATATACGAATTCAAATCAAACAATTTGATCTTCTACTTTCAATTGTTAAAAAAAAAATTTAATTTCAATTGAAAATCATAAAATTTTCACTGTCAAATGTTACTATATGCAAGTGTATGTCTTTACAGACACACACACACACGCACACACATATATATATATATAATAAAAACAAATATTCCAATAGATTTTTTTCACATCATTATGTCTCTCTAAAAATCTTATTAATTTTTCCAAGTGAGAGGATACAACAGTAATGAAAGAAACAACTAGAAGCCTTATAAAAGTTGCTTACCTTCTAAACCTCAATCTATCACATTGAGCGTGAAAACTGCATTAGAAAAAAATGTACACTACACAATGACTTGATTGTATACACACTACACAATGACTTGCATTTCCAATTGACAGCTTAATAAAGGAACTGTGTAAAGGAAAAGAATTTTCATAACAAAAGAATATAAATAACAACACATTTCTCTAATTTCCAACTGATTGGATAAAAGGTTAAGATTTATGAATAAGACAATGCTACAACATAAAGGATACCACCACAGCTCTGACAATATCACCAGGATGAAATTATAAATGCATATCCACTTTGTCAATTTCAGTTACTCTAACATCCTGTTGCTTGTTAAAATATACGTTCCTTCAATCAATACATCCCCTTCGCAAAGTCTAGCCAGAATAAGAAGCACATAAATTCATTAACAGTCAAAATTCTCATGGACTCTATGCAAATTACAATTAATGGGCAAATTAAATGTTATGCTCTAAACCCAAGCACATAGTCTTTGGTGAAAATTTTCAAAGCCACCTTCCACACAACAATGTATATATATAGGTGTGTGTGAGTAGGATACTTGCTGGATTGAAGTCGCGATTTGGTGAAAAATTTTGGGGAATGGGAGGAAGTCGCGATTTGGTGAAAAAAATTTGCTGAATTCGCGATTTGAAGTCGGAAGGGAGTGGAAACCCAGATGATGAAAGGAAACAGAAATGGGGGAACGGGAGTGGGCGTCGGTCGATCTGGAACGAGATCCGGTCGTCGGTGGAACAGAGGCAAAGTGCAGAAGAAAATAGGGGAACCTGAATTCGATTCACGCCAGGGAGGGGGGAGATCGTCGACAGTGAGGAAGAGAGGGAGATCCAGACGATCGGTGGAGCTGGGTTGTTGCTGCCGGTGAAGACAAATGGCACAGAGGGAAGAGATCGGGGTTGGACAGGCGAGAATGTTTGAAGCAGAGGAGAAATCAGGTGAAGAGATTGGGTGAGGAAGGGGGAGATATTTGTGAACTTAAATAAAAAAAAAGACTTCAGCGACGAAACTTCGTCGCTTACATCACCGACGGAAGTCCGTCGCTAAAATGCTTCAGTGACAGAAAAAAAAATTAAAAAATTTGTAAAAAAAAGGTATGAATCAGCGACGAAATTTCGTCACCGAAACATGTCAGCGACGGAATTCATCACCAACGGAAGTCCGTCGCTGCCATGTTTCAGCGACAAAAAAAAAGAATTTGTAAAAAAAAAAGTTTGAATCGGTGACGAAATTCCATCGCCGAAACATGTCAGCGATGAAATTCATCACCGACGGAAGTCCATTGCTGCCATGTTTCAGCGATGGAAAAAAAAAAGTAAAAGAATTTGTAAAAAAAAAGGTTTGAATCGGCGACGAAATTTCGTCGTCGAAACATGTCAGCGACGAAATTCATCACCGACGAAAGTCCATCGCTGACATGTTTCGGCGACGAAAAAAATAAAAGAATTTGTAAAAAAAGGTTTGAATCAGCGACGAAATTCCGTCGCTGAAACATGTCAGCGACGGAATTCATCACCGACGGAAGTCCATCGTTGACATGTTTCAGCGACGAAAAAAAACTTTAAAAAAATTTGTAAAAAAAGGTACGAATCGGCGACGGAATTTCGTCGCTGAATCCGTCGAAAAATGTAAATTATATATTTGAAACATATAGCGAAGAAATTTCATCGCAAATCCGTCGCTAATTTATTTTTTTACCAACGAAATTATTCCGTCGGTAAAATTTCGTCACTGAAAGTATGTTTTCTTGTAGTGCAAGGTAATATTCCTTAAGAAGAAAAACATTCATCAGCTATAAAGAAATTTTATTAAGGAGTGATTAAAAGGGAAAGGAAGTAGTGCAAATACATCTTAAGGAAGTATGTGATACATTCATTGATTAAAATAATTGATAATTGAGTATTCCATTTAGTAAGGCTTACTTTTAGTAGGTCATACATGACATTGTGCTTTTTTACAAATAAGGCTTGTAGGAGGGAAAAGCTTGCCCACCAGTTCCTTACATCACCTGAAATAGGAATCCTTTTCTCATCATGCTCATGGAGGCCATCTCTTGCTATTCTTACTTTTCCATCTTTGAATGCTCTTACTCTTCTCAAGCCTTCGTCATTGTTCCCATTTATTACACTTCTATCACTCCCCAAATATTCAAAGGTACTAAGGTCTAACAAGTTGTTTCGAGGAAACAAAAAAACAAAAGCCTAATGTATAAATTTGAAATTTAAGGTATAAGTTGAATTCAGAATTTTACTTGTAGGTAAGATTACATAATTACATTGAAATGATTTTTTGACAGAACTCATTCTAGTTTATTTCTAAACTAAACATCTTGATATTGTCTATGCATCATCTTTTGGCCTGAGGAAGTTAATTTCGAGTTCAGAGTATATTAAATAATCCAAAGCTCTATGTGCAGTGTAAAATCTTCCTATTAGCAAAAGAATACAATGACTCAAAGCATATTTGCAAACAGGTCTACGTGTGAGAGTTTCAAATGTGTTTTTGGCCAATAATGGAGGAAAAGTAAAAGAATAATTTAATCTTATACATATTACAGTCAAATGTTCATATAACATACCATTCCCTATATTTTTCTCTGCATCTGAAAGATAGGTGTTGTTGAAACATGCCAATTATTGCTAAGGTCAAATTTAGCCACAATGAAATAATTGTGCATTTTATAAGCATTTTTTGAAAATTTAATCAATGTAAAACATTTAAAAGAAATACTACTTCATCAACTACTTTACCACCAAGGAGTCCTTATATTTAGAAAAAACAAATTTCTAACCAAGTTCCCTTGTGGAGATCCTCTTAGTCTTAAAAAATTTAAATGACTTCAAAGGACAATCACTTATAATTTCGTTTGGAGCCTTGAGTTCCACCTACCATTGATAAATTTTTGTATATATCATCAAAAATTATTATCCTTTAAGAGAAAACAAAGTTTTAAATTCATTTAGTTTGTATATGTTAAAAAATAAATTTTGGAAATTAAGTTTTTAAGGAAAAATGCTTTATTAGTTGATTATATGTAAACTCTCAAATTTTTATTGTATAAACTAAATACTATATTTAATAAGTTGATTTTGTAATGTATGGATGTTATGAATTGTAGATATGTTTGTGAGAGTATAGATGTTTATGCATAAATGCCTTGCGATAATTAAAGTTGAGATGAAGTACAGTTCTTGATTTTATGTATGTATGAGGTATTAAGTATATGTTAAAGTTGGATCTTATATGATGTTGTGGATGAGTTATTGTTAGTTTAAATGTGTATATAATTGTATGGTGTTTTTGGGGTTTAAACATCAAAAGATTGATGTTCCAAGCCAAGGGATCGATCCCTACCTTAAGAGGATCGATCCCCAATTGGTAGATACTAAAATTGAAGAGTAAAGGAGCAAGAGATTGATCCCCTAAGCCAATGGATCGATCTCTTGAAGGTTTCTGCCAAAAGTGGGCAAGAAAGCACAGAGAGATCGATCCCCTAATTAAAGAGATCAATCCTCTCATTACAGAATGTGATTCTGAGGCATTTATAAGGGAGCCCTGAATAAAGGGATTGATCCTAGTGGTCTGAAATCTTAAAATTGGGTTTTAAGACATGAGCAACTTATAAAAAAATTAAGGAAGCCGAGAGAGAAAAGGAAAAAGAAGAAAAGAGGAAGGAAAAAAGCAAAAAAAAAAAAAAAAGCTAAGGAGCTCTAACCTATTCCCATTACCTACCTTCATTTATGGTCAAGAACATAAATCCTAGAATGAGTTTAGAGTGAGACAAAAGAGAAATGAAGAGGAAAAAATGGGATTTTTGGCTTAAAATGGGAGAACCATAGTAAGAAACATTTATGATGGTTTTGAATTAGTGGGTAAAGTGTATTTATGATTATTAATTATTGTACTGATGGATAGTTATGGTTTAAACGTGGTTGATGGTGTGGAAAGCTTAGAGAGATAAAACCTAGGATTTCTCTCTCTACATGGTATGATTTTCTAAAATTCTAGAATAATTATATGTTACGATTGGTAGTGTGATGTATTGAATTGCTTAAGTAGGTTCTTGAAATAAAATTTATGGAATGATAATTTAGGGTTTGAAGTTGATGCAATTGGGGAGTTTTATGTATGAGAAATAGTATTGGTGAATTTTATGAATGACATGGTTCTAAAGCTGAATGTAGGATGTTTATAGCATGAATTAAGATAATGGATGATTAGAGAAGTCTATAAGAGTATATAAGTCAAGATTTGTAAGCTAAGACTTAAGGAAAATTAAGAGGAATGTTAAGTTAGGAAATATTAGATTGTATGAAAACTTAAGTGAGTTAAAAAGTATGAAACTAGGTTATATGGCATGGCTTTTGCAGCAAGGAGGTCTATTGGGAAGAGTTAGGCAACATAGATGCATTGCGTAACTTAAACTTGGTGCCAAGAGCCAAGGACAATTGTTTCAATATCTTCAAGATAAGGGATTGTGTAGAGTCATGGCATTTATTTTCTTTTGATGCATGCATGCAAGTTTAATATGTTTTGAGTATGTTTATCACATGAAAATTCATGAAAAATCATATTTCTCACTGAAGGATCGATCCCATGAGGCAGGGGACAAATCTCTCATTTAAGTTTTCCAGAAATGTGCATTTGAGTGTTAAGGGATCGATCCTTTAAGAGGTAGGATAGATTTTTTCCCCCTGTTTTGTGCTAAAAGATGCTTTCTAATGCCAATTGACCCATTTTGTTTTAAAGTTAATAAATACATGACTTATTAAGTTTATGATTTTAGGAATTAAGTATGAAAATCCCACGAAATGCATTAAAGGACTTCATTTTGAGAAATTCATGATAAAACTTGTTTTGGTTATCTTGAAACAACCCAATGCATTAAAATGGTTTCCCTAAAACTTATTTAGCATGTTTTGAGGTAGGGTCGCTATGTTTAAGATTATGAAAGGGATGATTTCATGGGATAACCATCCCACTTATTTAAGTATTATGATTTTAAAAGTTGAGTTATGCTTATGATGTTAAGAAATCATGTCATGCAAGTTTTATGAACTATTTTAAGAGACTATAAGGCTACCATTTGTAACGTGCTTATGGGACATTTAATGTCAATCTATATCATGTTGGCAATTATGCATTAGTTCTTAAGGGATTATGACATCCACCTTTTATGTAGCATTTTTACCTTTAAGTTTTAAGTAAGTCTGTTGACCTAAACAAGTCAACATCATTCCCAATGCTCACTGATCTAGTGGGGCTAAGGAAATCTTAACAATAGCCATAGGTTAACTTTCCTTTTTAAGAGGCTCCCGTTTTGGGATGTAAGTAAGATGCAGAACACTTTTGGAATCAGATGCCTAGTCTCTAACTTATATTTAAGATTTGATTGAGCATGTGATTTTAAGTTTTAGGAGTATATGTTTTTAAGTTATATTTTAGAAGAATGCGTTAAAGCCCAGCTCGTTCATATGCCGTCGGCTGGCATCCTCTTGGGGCTTAGATCCCCCTAGGTTTATCTTGACTCACACATACTGTCCGCTTTGGGTTCACTGACTCATACGATTGTATTGAGGTAAATACCCCAATTCGCGTCCCCATGGGTTCGAACTTGGGACCCTTAAGTTCCTTATCCTTACACACATGGTACCACATGTGTGTAAGAACAAAGGACTTAAGATCCTGAGTTCGAACCTATAGGGGATACGAGTTGTGGAACAGTGGCCCCCTGGACAACCTTAACGATAAAACCTTGAGGTTTTCGCTACGCAACCAAAGAAGACAGAATGGTTGAGTGAGACGAAGCGGTAGCTAGGGCGGTGGCCAGCCTGGGGTGGTGCACCCCAGTGCGCTTCCTCACAGAATACATCCCAAGCATGTTTCATTGACATGCCTATGTTTTTGTAAGAATTTATGACTTATGCTTTATGAAAATAAGTATGCTTTAAACTAAGTATGTTTGTAATCAAAGCCGCCTTAATATGTTTTAAATGAAGTATGCATGTATGTTTTGCCTCCCTCTCTATATGTACTTTTACTGAGCGATAGGCTTACCCCCTTTCTTTTCCTCCATAGATTACTTACGCTAGGTACAAGTGCGCGAATTCTTTTCGGGCAGGCTAGGAGAGTGTCGTCCTATCATTTGGTTCCATTCTTTTAAAGGTATATACATAGTTATATATCTTGGTTTATATATCAGACATACTCATGAACAACTTATGTAATTCTTTTGGGATGTAACGATATGTTATAACAGATATCAAATGTAGTCTTAGAACTATATTAGATGTCGATTATGAGTTATAAGGGAAGTGCAATGACATGATTAAGCTAAATATGATTGTATTCTTTATGGACAATTAATGGATGATTTCATTTATTATTTTGTGATATGTTTATATGATTGAATGTATGGTAATCACATCACACATTTATAGATGAAACCAGGACTTAAAGAAATCATAACAGAGTTGATTAATAAGATCAATGAAAGCGATTAGGTGTTACACTGATAGTTGGTACATAGGTATGGAAAAAAAATTTAGTCTAATTTTCGTTGAAATGAGATGTTACAGAGTTAGTATCAGAGCACAGTTTGTCTAGTACAAATAAGTGTAGATAGATTAGAATTAAAAGTTACATCCTAGAGTCTATGCATGTCTAAGTATAACGATTTTGGTATAGTTTAAGCTAAGAAGATGAGTAGAAGATGAAGACGGCCAAAGAGGCAAGCTCCTCAACCCCGCCTCTTCTACAGTTTGATAGCCCCAACTCAATGATTGTTCGCCTCGAGCAAAGGCTTAAGTAGGGATTTAGTGAAATGGTTGCAACCATGAGGGCCATGATCGCTCAGCACCTAGGTGGGACTAATACTCCTACCTCTACCGAGGAGAACTAAGCTACATCTCCTCGACACCACAACCTCCAGTATTTTCAACCTCCAGTATTTTATTTATTTATTAGTTATTTATTAGTTATTTTATTTATTAGTTATTTTTTAAATGTTCCAATAACATTTAATAAAAAATGTTTGGGCTTGGGAGTTCAGTTATGCGTGCAGAAGGATTAGCACTCCCGCAACACCCGTTTAAAAATAGTACCATTTTAACCATGTGTTATTCTTTCATCTCAATTAAATAGTCTTAAGTCAATATTTCAAAAGAATTTAATTTTTTATTACTTTTTAAAATGAATTTTTTATTTTATTTTCTTTATTTAAAAAGTTAAATTCTATTGTTATTTTTTAGTTAGAAACAAATGAGAATCTTTTGTATTGAAAACTATACTGAACTACTTCAATACTTCTGGTAGCATTTCGAATAATTTTCTCACCTATGGATTTCTTAAGAATCATCACTTGCATTTGCTATAAAATCTCAACTTTGGAAGAATTGCACTTATTTTAAATTTTACATTAATGCATATGATGCAAGCATATAATGCATGATGCACATGAAAATTTTATTTTTATTTTTAAACTCTATTTTTTATATTAAACAAGCATCTATTTTATTGAAAATTACACTAAATATTCTAATAGTTCTAGTAATATTTAGTGAATTTTTCTCAGCTAGAGATCAATTAGGAATTACTACTTGTGAATTTCGTAACATCTTATCATCGGAACTTAAATCTATATTTTATTTATTTATTAGTTATTTTTTAAGTTAACTAATAAAAAATAACATTTAAGTTTTTCAACCTCCAATATTTTATTGGAACATTTAAGAATTTCCAATATTTTCTGTAACATTTAAGGAATTTTATTCGACCCTAAGGATTTATCAAAGAATCACTACTTGTGATTTCTAAGTAATCCCATCATTGGAAATTCTTTACAAAATGTATGTTTTATTTGTCCTTTTTTATTTAATTTACATATCATTATTATCATTTATTTTAAATTAATTTATTTCAAAATTGATCAAATATAATAAAATTGAAATTCATATAAAATCACTTAAATATTTCAATACGTTGGAAACATTTAAAGATTTTATTTCGATCAAAAGGATTATTAAAGGATCAATACTTGTGATTTATATGAAATCCTATCATCGGAAAAATCTCTTATTAATTATTTTCTTTATTTTAAAAGTTAAATTTTAGTTATTTTTAGTTAGAAATAAAATGAGAATCTTTTATATTGAAAACTATAAAGTACTCCAATACTTCTGATAGCATTTCAGATAATTTTCTCACCTAGGGATTTCATAAGAATAGTTACTTAGGATTTCATAAGAATTGTTACTTACTATTTCTATAAAATCCATCTTTAGAAGATTCGTACTTATTTTAAAATTTACAAGAATGTATATGATGCAACCATATAATGCACGATGCACATGAAAATTTATTTTTATTTTTATTTTTAAACAATATTTATTTTAAACAAGGATATATTTTATTGAAAAATTACACAAAATACTCCAATATTCCTGACAATTTTTAATGAATTTTTCTCATATAGAGAAAAATTATAAATCATTATTTGTGAATTCTATAATATCTCATCATCGAAAGTTTAATTTATTGCCAGGAATATTTAATGAATTTTTCTCATTTATTTATTTGTTAATTTTAAATTAATTTATTTTATTTTTTAAAATTAATTTATGCTCGACTATATAAGAATTTTGATATTCGAAATAAAATCACTTAAATATTCTAATACTCTTGGTAACATTCAAGGATTTTTATTCAAACCTAAAGATTTATCAAAGACTCGCTACTTGTGATTTCTAAGTAATCCCATCATCAGAAATTCTTTATAAAATGTATTTTTATTTGTCCATTTTTATTTAATTTACATATCTTTATTATCATTTATTTTAAATTAATTTATTTCAAAATTGATTAAATATAATAAATTAAAAATCAATATAAAATCACTTAAATATTCCAATACGCTGGTAATATTTAAGGATTTTATTTCGATCATAAGAATTGTCAAAAGATTACTAGTTGTGATTTCTATGAAATCTTATCATCAGAAAAATCTCTTATTAATTATTCTTGAAATGATTCATTTTTTAAAAAAATCCCTTAGTAATTATTTTATAAATCCCTTATTTTAGAAAAATTATTTTCATTTTTTATCACTCATTAAAGATGTATATGTGAGTGCCTAAGGATAATAAAGCATTTATTATTATTTTTAAAAAATGCATATAAAAGAAAAGAAAAAACAATAAAAATCGTATGGTACAACATATAGTGCCTAAGTTTATGGACTATCCAAGTTAATGCAAAACACATTTTTTGGGGCACGATATTGGTGCAATGTTTACATCACATTTAGTAGTAAGATGAAACTTTATTAATCTTATTTGGGTTTGCCTCAATTCCCTTTTCACTGATAATAAACCCCAATAATTTCTCTACGATAGCTCCAAATGTTCATTTTGCAGGATTGAGCTAGAGTTGAAACTTTCTTAATCTTTCGAAGCGTTTCTGGAGATTACCAATATGGTCTTCCTCTTTACGAGACTTAGCGATCATATCATCTACGTAGACTTCAATCTCTTTATGCATTATGTCATGGAACAAGGTTACCATGGCCCTTTAATGTCACAACCCAAATTACCTAAAAATCAGAGTAAATTTTTCACTTTTTCATTTATTATTTAATTCTCACCTTTCTCTCATCGTGACCATCCTACAAACAGTTGGGATATGATTCAGTGTTAGTTACCTCACACTATTACCAATTCCATTTCCATAATCAAGTTTATACATCAGAGTTTACTATCCTTTGACTTTAATTAAATACATACCCAATGGTATTTATAACTCTACATCCCCGACATCAATGTCCGTTTACAGTACTGTGCATTACATATTTAGATACAAAATCATACCAATGTGTATACCTGTCTCTCGATGGGCAGCAGCGGATACCAAGCATGCAAGTCCTTAGCCGCTCAATAACTATTTCAAGTGCTCTGAAGAGATGGGAAAATAAGGGGGGTGAGCAAACCACACGCTCAGTAAGGCAATTATGCAAGTAAGTAGATAGCTCCACTATCTACATGCTCATAATGCCATGCCCTTAAATCCATTTCTTTTCATTAAAATCATCCAGCACAAAGTCATGCATATTCAATGCCATAGTTCATCCAAAACTATTTGTGCATATACAAATCATGTAATTCATGCATTCAAAGCATTTTATGTGACATCATTAAATCATCATTAGCATGAAGTAAAGCAATATCATGCATCCCTTTGCGTCATGTAAGATAAATCATGAATTTGAATAAAAGCATGGAAAACATCATCATGCTACTACATTCAAATCATTTCTTTAAAACTGCAGTAAAAACTAACCCTTCCGGGTCCATCTCATAAAACAATTCAATAAAGTTCATTATAAAACTCCGGTTATAAAACCACCATTCTTTCAGGGTCACAAATCATAAAATCATCTGAAATCTCGTATCACAGTATAAAATCATAAAAATCGAGGGCCTGACCCCTCCTTCGGGTCTACCCTGGTCTAACAGACCACAAGTTATATCATGTGAGACAAGTAGGTAATTATCAGTAACATCGAGGACTACGGCCATATCCTAGTGATCCCTGGCAACACGGTACCTAGTGTGAGGGGTATCACACCTGAAACGGGAGGTGGGTCGTCCTACCCGCCAGAACAGCATAACACCAGGATTACGAGGGCAAGGCTTGCTGCCTCGTGGCTAATGCCACTCCACTCCAACAATCCCCATGGTACAGCGTACTCCGTGTGATATACACGGTACAACGTACTCCGTGAACCCAAGCTCAATCAGGGGTGCCTGTAATAGGTCTTATCCACCCATATCATCTCTATCTCAAAATGCACGTGTGAGCATATCATCTCACTGTGACACACAGTCTACAGGAGGCTCCAACACGGCTATATGCATGTAATATAAATTCCTGTGCGAGCGAAGCTCAAGCACGGCTCCATGCATATTCATGATATTAGAAAACCTCGTGCGAGCGAAGCTCTAGCACGGTTTCATAAAAATCAGTAAAATCTGCATACGAGCAGTGCTCCAGTACGACTTAAACTGATTATAAATTCAAGTAAAATCCACGTACGAGCAATGCTCTAGTATGGATATGTATATAAAACTCAGTAAAAACCTCGTACGAGAAAAACTCCAGTACGACATTCAAATGAATAATGAAAACTACGTAAAACTTTGTGCGAGCAACGCTCCAGCACAAATGAATGCTCAAGTAAATCAAATCTCGTGCGAGTTACACTCCAGCACGACTTTATGCATAAATTAAATCAAATCTCATGCGAGTTACACTCCAGCACGGCTTTATGCAATATCAAATCAAAACAGGATGCGAGCTAAGCTCCAGCATCTCTCATGCATGTCAAATCATTAAAACTAGTGCGAGCAATCGCTCCAACACCATTTTATGCATACCACGTCAAAACAAATCAAAACATGTCAAAACATGTCAAAACAGAGTGCGAGCTAAGCTCCAGCAGCTCTCATTTCACAATAATAAAAATCAGTGCGAGCACCATGCTCTAGCACATTTCATGCATATGATGTCACATAAGTCGGTGCGAGCAAGCGCTCAAGCACATTTATGCACAATCACAAACGCAGATATAGTACGAACTACGTGTCGGCACTATCTGTTTTCATATAACTTGATAGTTGGCCTATTTCCAAGGAAATTTCCATTTAAATATTAATAACACCTACGTAGTGTTATTTTGGGAAACTTATGCAATTACTGCGCATCTATCGATTTACTTTGATTAAAACCAAGAAAATTCCTTCATCATAAAAATCCTTAAATCAAGCATTTCATGCATGTCATGCTTTCACCATCCTTAGGTGAACTTCCCTCAATAGGGGTAAAATAGTCTTTTCACCTATTTCGATCCTCAAAATTATTTAAACCAGTTTTAGGATCTTTATACATAATCAAGGTATACATACATATTCAGTGTACAGAAAAACTATTAGAATACGCGTATCTACCTCTAGCTACTCACACAATTCCCTTACCTCATTTATCTGTACAGTCTGATCTTTCCACTGATGACTCGTCACGCAGTCCGATTTGCTCCAAATCCAAATCAAATCTCTGGCACTGCAGATAAATGTTCATCAGGTCAAATACAATACTATTAATTGTATCTCATATTTTTCTGGGCTTAATTTAAATCATTGGGCCCGTTTACCCATATTGGGCCCGATTGCACCATAATGGGCCTTAATCGGCCTTAAGCCCGTTTACCACAATTTATCGAGGCCTATTGGGCTCATTGGGCCCAGCAGTATTTATTTAGCCTCGTTCTAAACTCTCAGACAGCTTATGAATTATTTACGACAATTTATCCCAATTTTTCAAAATTTAATTCATTTATGCAGAAATTAAATCCGTAATTTATGCGTTAAATATTAATCACGCATAACGATATAAAATTGTCGTAAATAAGGGTTACTTACCCGTTATTCCATGATCATACTCAAATCGAGGCTATCTCGAGCTCTCGGTGGATGCCAATTGTCGAGCTACACAATTAAATATATTTTCGGGTAAACTTTCAGTCGATTATTTAACAAATTAAATATTTCAAAAATTAAATCGGTCAATTTGACCGCTTACCGACTTACCCGAAGCTCGATTGCATCACTGGAATTTTCTCCAATTTTTTCCCTTTTTCTTTTTCCCTTTTTCTTCCTTTTTTCCCTCTCTTTTTGGCTGAACCGGTCCGGTCCGGTTCAACCCGGTTCGGACCGCCTGTTCAGCTCGGTCCGGTTTGATCGGTTCAGTCCGGTTCGGCCGGTTCAGGCAACATTTGGTCGTGCCGACGTCGTCCGACCGGTTCCCGGCGTGATTCCACCGCCGTTCGGTGCGCCATTGCATGGGCTCCCTAAATCGAGCCTCGGCAGGGGTCGAATCGCAGCCATCGCCGGCGAATCGAGGTGCTCTCCCGCGGCTTCTCCTCCCTGTTTCTGGCGTTTTCCGACGTCGGTGGGGCGCGTCCCGGTGGCAGGGAGGTCGCACGGTGCCGGGCTTCATTTTTCGGTCGCGTGCCTGGCCTTGGGGTCGCCGGTGGTGGCCGTCCGACGAATTTCTCTTCCTCGGGCCTTCCTTCATGTTTTTCCTCTTCGTTTTCCTCTTTTTCGCGTTTTCAATTCTATTTCTTTTTTTTAATTGTTTTATTATTTTATTTTTATTATTATTTTATTCATTTAAAATATATTAAAATTGCCAAAAATATCTTCAAAAATTATTATTTAATTCATTTAATCTATAAATGAATTTATCAGTCCGATTGTACCTTTTCGGTATATTTTTCGATTATTTTCGGGATTATTTTTCAATACGAAAATTTCGATTTATTCCAATAAATTCATATCTTGATCAATTTAATCCGAAATTTAATTATTTCTTCGTTATTGATCAAGATTTCTCATTCTCATATTTTTAATTAAATTTTCTTTTCTCGATTAATACCGAATTTTGGTCTTTTGACCATTTTGCCCTTACACGTGTTCGGGAATGCCATTTCAATCCTTTTGTATTTTTAAATGCACTCAAAAATTTCTATTAATTCCCTTTTGCTCTTACCGTAAAACCGGGTCTTACAATCTCCCCCACTTAAGAAATTTGGTCCTCCAAATTAGAACCAAGTAAATGAGTCCATAAATAACTCCGGGTACATCTATCGTATCATATACTGTCATCCTCAAGTGACTTTCTCCGGAGTGTAATACTACCAACATACTTAACTAGGGAGATCATCTTAACCCTCAACACTTTCTCCTTCCGTCTAATACCCCAATCGATTTCCAATCATATGTTATACTTTCATTGAGCTAAACTGTTGGAGCTCATATCCAATCACATATATCGGGTCCGGATATTATTTTCGAAGCATCTTAAGATGGGACACATTGTGGATGCCTGTCTAATGCAAGTGGTAATGCCAACCTACAGGTCTTATTTCCCACTTGTCCAATATCTCTATCTGAATCTCGTCATGTCCATATGCTCTTAGGACAAGTAACTGTCAACAATAATGATTCACCCTCGGTGAATTTTCAATGGTTTCTGTCTCTTGTCAGCATAGCTTTTCTATCTGCTCTGAGGTGTTCTTAATCTCTCATAAACCAACTGAACATCCTTAGAGGTTTGTCTTACCAATTCGGGAACAATTTTCTATCTGTCACCCACTTCTTCTTATCAAAGTCAGGGAACAACTCCCTACGGCCATACACTGCCTCATATAAAATGTTATCCCGATACTCAACTGACAACTGTCATCATTGGCGAATTTGATTAGTAGCAACTGATCATCCCAGGAGCTCATAAAATCAATGGCACACGCTCTCATCACATCCTCCAGAACTTGTACAGTCCTCTCTGACTGACTATCTGTCTGAGGGTGGAAGCTGTGCTAACACTCAATCGGGTTCCCATAGCTTCCTGAAAAACATATTCCCAGAAGTGGGAAGTGAAGCGGGAATCCCTATCTGGTATCATGCTCCCTGGAACGCTACATAATGTTTCACAATTTTCCATACATAAAAATCCGCCTACACACTCAGAGTATCTGGGGATTTTCATAACCAGAAGGTGGGTAACTAAATCAATCTATTTACTATCACCCAGATAGCCTCGTGATTCATTCGGGTCCTCTATAACCCATCACAATATTCATGGTAACTTGTTCCCATTTCCATGTTAATATAGGTAAAGGCTGCAATAATCCTGCAACTTCTTTTGCTCTACCTTAATCTGCTGACATACGAGACACTTCTCCATAACTCTATAATATCACTTTTCATACCTGACCACCAATACCCTTTTCAGAGATTCTGATATATTTATTATTTCTCGGATGCACTGTATATCCCGAAGAGTGAGCTTCTGACTATAATACTATATTATCAACTGTGGTCCTGGGGAGCACTTATGCTATCTCTGAACTTCTGTAAGTCATCATCACTTACTGTGAACTCTGTCACTATACCCTTTTGAATCTGACCCACACTATCGACACTATGCCGATTATCACGCTAAGCTTGGCAAATCCGGTTACACAAATCAAGTTCTAACCTCAGGCTAGCTGTCACAAAATCACCGTCATCATCAGAAGGGATCACATCACTACTGAGGTTCACAACTGCTCTAGCAGCTCATGCTCCCTGACCATCATATGTGATACCATCCCAAGGCTCTTTCTGTTCAAGGCATCAGCCATTACATTAGCCTTTTCCTGGGTGGTACAATGTTCACAATCATAATCTTTAGAAGCTCTTACCCTCTTGGTTATCTCATATCCGACTCTTTCTGTGAAAACAGATACTCGGGGCTTTTACGATCAGTGCATATCTGAAATGTCTCACCATATAAGTGGTGGCGCCATACCTTTAGTGTAAACACTACGGCTGCCAACTCTAAATCATGGGTCAGATAGTTTCCCTCATGGTCCTTGAATTAACTGGATCCATAAACGACTATCTTCCCATTTTACATCAATACATAGCCTAATCCTTATTTAGGTATCCATACACACACTGAAACCTCTTGAGCTGTTAGTCATGGTGAGAATACTTACGGTGGTCAGTTTATTACTTCCTTATACCAAAACTCACGAAAGTCATTTTCATACTTATCATACCACTCGTATGAAATCTTTTTCCAAACGGGGTGTGTCAACTGAGCAGCTCATTTTGAGAAACTCTCATCAACTCGTCTGTAAAACAGTTTCTAATTGCTACTCATCCTCTTCCCTGGACTTCGAAAACATTAACATATCATCGCTTAAGATGACAACCAATCGGTCCAGATAAGGTTTAAATACCTTTTCGTAGTAGAGTTCCACTCAATATTTCAACCACTCTTATCCTTGACCTATGTACGCATAAACATACAATATTGTTTCGAAATCGCTTCTGTTCGGGATACTAACTCACATCATATCCTTTTTCTTATATTAACGGCTTTTATAAAATTTTAATTTTTAAACCTTCATGATTAATGAATTTCTATATCTTTTTATCGTACCAATAAAGGTACCCAAATTTAAAATGTATATAGTTCATGACTGTCGATTTTTTTCAATTTATAGCTTATGTGTGCGCTTATCGACGCTGTCAAGTCTTCAGGCAGGGAATATTTTAAAATACCTTTATTAACCCTTATATTTGACCACATCGACTGGGTGTAGATATATCTACCCCTTATCTTGGTCGCAATCCATATACACTACATATTGCTTAATCCTTACTTTGCATATCAATGATATCCTTACCTGGCATACGTCTCTTATTCCAATATATCTCCTTTAATATATCACTTATAACAAACTCTTTCATTATTTGTCAAACTTACAATCTTTATACCCATATTCAGTTCGTGAAAATCAGCTAACTATCATCCTCTTGTCTATGGGTACAGGCTTCACATTTTTTTTTAGCTCATAAGTAACTGAATGCGGTATGAATAAATGCGTGGCACCAGGATTAATTAAAATAATTATTTCATTATTTACAACCAGTGTGGTATCTTCCACCACATCCTATGAAACATCAATAGTGTCCTGGTCCAAGACATACATTCGCCCTCGTCCAACATCTTATTTTCGTGGTAACTACCACATATCCTACACTGTTCACACTGCTACTCTATTATACTATTACGTAGCAGGTCGGGGTCCTCAAATCACAATACCCCTAAAATATTGAAATTAGATATACTGGGATTTATCAATCAACTTACCCCGTGACTCATCAGCTCTAATCTTTTACCAAATTACCTTTTCCCATTCTGACATCTCTGTCATTCTTTATTCTCTTTTGTCTCTATTTCGGCCCTTACTACCTTTCTCAATCTCAGAGGCGCGCAACTTATAATCTTATTCACACAACTATAGTCTGCGCATAGCCTCGGCATAGGTAGTGATATCTAACGGGCTAATTGGACTCTAATTGACAATCTGAGTCCTTCCATGAACTTTCAGACATCTCGACTCTCATTGTTCGTCGTGTCCGAGTCATATCTGCCCAGGAATATAAACTGAGTTTCATACTCATTAATCAACATGTTCCTCTGGGTCAGAGTAAATACTATCATCTGTGATTTCCTTTAACAATGTCCGGGATATTCTATCATCGGAATACATTTAGAATTACTTTCAAATCCATTATGGATGTCTAATTCTTCAAATGGGTCGAGCGAACTTCCACCAATGTTTCGACTCGCCCACAAATCTCATACATACTCTGAGTAATTAGATCTCAATATATTCTCCACACTCCGCTCCAACCTCGTGAAGCGTGTCTCAATACTGTCTGATCTCTCTGTCAGACTCTATCCGATCTCTCTATCGGACTCTGTGGGGCATGCTCAATACCAGCCTCCACGTCAATCTCATCATGAGTCTCATGTGGCGATCAGTACAACTCTCGGGCCTACCTCTTCGGCCTCGAGCTCGTGTACTCGCCTCTCAACCATAGCGGCTATCAGTTAATGAGTCTATTCTTGCATTAAAACCTAAATTCTTAGCTGCACCTCCATCTCGATATACACAACTGTATCTAAACAATGCACAGTACATGAGGATGTAAACTTCCTTAACCACTAACACCGACTCATATCAGGCCAACTCAGCTCTGATACCATTAACTGTCACGACCCAAATTACCTAAAAATCAGAGTAAATTTTTCACTTTTTCATTTATTATTTAATTCTCACCTTTCTCTCATCGTGACCATCCTACAAACAGTTGGGCTATGATTCGGTGTTAGTCACCTCACACTATTACCAATTCCATTTCCATAATCAAGTTTATACATCAGAGTTTACTATCCTTTGACTTTAATTAAATACATACGCATTGGTATTTATAACTCTACATCCCCGACATCAATGTCCGTTTACAGTACTGTGCATTACATATTTAGATACAAAATCATACCAATGTGATACCTGTCTCTCGATGGGCAGCAGCGGATACCAAGCATGCAAGTCCTTAGCCGCTCAATAACTATTTCAAGTGCTCTGAAAAGATGGGAAAATAAGGGGGGTGAGCAAACCACACGCTCAGTAAGGAAATTATGCAAGTAAGTAGATAGCTCCACTATCTACATGCTCATAATACCATGCCCTTAAATCCATTTCTTTTCATTAAAATCATCAAGCACAAAGTCATGCATATTCAATGCCATAGTTCATCCAAAACTATTTGTGCATATACAAATCATGTAATTCATGCATTCAAAGCATTTTATGTGACATCATTAAATCATCATTAGCATGAAGTAAAGCAATATCATGCATCCCTTTGCGTCATGTAAGATAAATCATGAATTTGAATAAAAGCATGGAAAACATCATCATGCTACTACATTCAAATCATTTCTTTAAAACTGCAGTAAAAACTAACCCTTCCGGGTCCATCTCATAAAACAATTCAATAAAGTTCATTATAAAACTCCGATTATAAAACCACCCTTCTTTCAGGGTCACAAATCATAAAATCATCTGAAATCTCGTATCACAGTATAAAATCATAAAAATCGGGGGCCTGACCCCTCCTTCGGGTCTACCCTGGTCTAACAGACCACAAGTTATATCATGTGAGACAAGTAGGTAATTATCAGTAACATCGAGGACTACGGCCATATCCTAGTGATCCCTGACAACACGGTACCTAGTGTGTGGGGTATCACACCTGAAACGGGAGGTGGGTCGTCCTACCCGCCAGAACAGCATAACACCAGGATTGCGAGGGCAAGGCTTGCTGCCTCGTGGCTAATGCCACTCCACTCCAACAATCCCCACGGTACAGAGTACTCCGTGTGATATACACGGTACAACGTACTCCGTGAACCCAAGCTCAATCAGGGGTACCTGTAATAGGTCTTATCCACCCATATCATCTCTGTCTCAGAATGCACGTGTGAGCATATCATCTCACTGTGACACACAGTCTACAGGAGGCTCCAACACGGCTATATGCATGTAATATAAATTCCTGTGCGAGTGAAGCTCAAGCACGGCTCCATGCATATTCATGATATCAGAAAACCTCGTGCGAGCGAAGCTCTAGCACGGTTTCATAAAAATCAGTAAAATCTGCGTACGAGCAGTGCTCCAGTACGACTTAAACTGATTATAAATTTAAGTAAAATCCACGTACGAGCAATGCTCTAGTACGGATATGTATATAAAACTCAGTAAAAACCTCGTACGAGAAAAACTCCAGTACGGCATTCAAATGAATAATGAAAACTACGTAAAACTTTGTGCGAGCAACGCTCCAGCACAAATGAATGCTCAAGTAAATCAGATCTCGTGCGAGTTACACTCCAGCACGACTTTATGCATAAATTAAATCAAATCTCATGCGAGTTACACTCCAGCACGGCTTTATGCAATATCAAATCAAAACAGGATGCGAGCTAAGCTCCAGCATCTCTCATGCATGTCAAATCATTAAAACTAGTGCGAGCAATCGCTCCAGCACCATTTTATGCATACCACGTCAAAACAAATCAAAACATGTCAAAACATGTCGAAACAGAGTGCGAGCTAAGCTCCAGCAGCTCTCATTTCACAATAATAAAAATCAGTGCGAGCACCATGCTCTAGCACATTTCATGCATACGATGTCACATAAGTCGGTGCGAGCAAGCGCTCAAGCACATTTATGCACAATCACAAACGCAGATATAGTGCGAACTACGTGTCGGCACTATCTGTTTCCATATAACTTGATAGTTGGCCTATTTCCAAAGAAATTTCCATTTAAATATTAATAACACCTACGTAGTGTTACTTTGGGAAACTTATGCAATTACTGGCCAATCTATCGATTTACTTTGATTAAAACCAAGAAAATTCCTTCATCATAAAAATCCTTAAATCATGAATTTCATGCATGTCATGCTTTCACCATCCTTAGGTGAACTTCCCTTAATAGGGGTAAAATAGTCTTTTCACCTATTTCGATCCTCAAAATTATTTAAACCAGTTTTAGGATCTTTATACATAATCAAGGTACACATACATATTCAGTGTACAGAAAAACTATTAGAATACGCGTAGCTACCTCTAGCTACTCACACAATTCCCTTACCTCATTTATCTGTACAGTCTGACCTTTCCACTGATGACTCGTCACGCAGTCCGATTTGCTCCGAATCCAAATCAAATCTCCGGCACTGCGGATAAATGTTCATCAGGTCAAATACAATACTATTAATTGTATCTCATATTTTTTTGGGCCTAATTTAAATCATTGGGCCCGTTTACCCATATTGGGCCCGATTGCACCATAATGGGCCTTAATCGGCCTTAAGCCCATTTTCCACAATTTATCAAGGCCTATTGGGCTCATTGGGCCCAGCAGTATTTATTTAGCCTTGTTCTAAACTCTCAGATAGCTTATGAATTATTTACGACAATTTATCCCAATTTTTCAGAATTTAATTCATTTATACTGAAATTAAATCCGTAATTTATGCGTTAAATATCAATCACGCATAACGATATAAAATTGTCGTAAATAAGGGTTACTTACCCGTTATTCCATGATCATACTCAAATCGAGGCTATCTCGAGCTCTCGGTGGATGCCAATTGTCGAGCTACACAATTAAATATATTTTCGGGTAAACTTTCAGTCGATTTTTTAACAAATTAAATATTTCAAAAATTAAATCGGTCAATTTGATTGCTTACCGACTTACCCGAAGCTCGATTGCATCACTGGAATTTTCTCTAATTTTTTTCTCTTTTTCTTTTTCCCTTTTTCTTCCTTTTTCCCTCTCTTTTTAGCTGAACCGGTCCGGTCCGGTTCAACCCGGTTCGGACCGCCGGTTCAGCTCGGTCCGGTTCGACCGGTTCAATCCGGTTCGGTCAGTTCAGGCAACATTTGGTCGTGCCGACGCCGTCCGACCGGTTCCCGACGTGATTCCACCGCCGTTCGGTGCGCCATTGCATGGGCTCCCTAAATCAGGCCTCGGCTGGGGTCGAATCGCAGCCATCGCCGACGAATCGACGTTCTCTCCCGCGGCTTCTCCTCCCCGTTTCTGGCTTTTTTCGACGCCGGTGGGGCGCGTCCCGGTGGCAGGGAGGTCGCACGGTGCCGGGCTTCATTTTTCGGTCGCGTGCCTGGCCTTGGGGTCGTCGGTCGTGGCCGTCCCGCGAATTTCTCTTCCTCGGGCCTTCCTTCGCGTTTTTCCTCTTTGTTTTCCTCTTTTTGGCGTTTTCAATTCTGTTTCTTTTTTTTTCTTAATTGTTTTATTATTTTATTTTTATTATTATTTTATTCATTTAAAATATATTAAAATTGCCAAAAATATCTTCAAAAATTATTATTTAATTCATTTAATCTATAAATGAATTTATCAGTCCGATTTTACCTTTTCGGTATATTTTTCGATTATTTCGGGATTATTTTTCAATACGAAAATTTCGATTTATTCCAATAAATTCATATCTTGATCAATTTAATCCGTAATTTAATTATTTCTTCGTTATTGATCAAGATTTCTCATTCTCATATTTTTAATTAAATTTTCTTGTCCCGATTAATACCGAATTTTGGTCTTTTGACCATTTTGCCCTTACACGTGTTCGGGAATGCCATTTCAATCCTTTTGCATTTTTAAATGCACTCAAAAATTTCTATTAATTCCCTTTTGCTCTTACCGTAAAACCGGGTCTTACATTTAATAAGTTGCCTTAGCATTTTTCAACCCAAATGGTGTGACTTTATAACATAATGCCCCACACATTCTCACAAAAGTGGTTTTTTTCCCATAACTTCAGGTGCCATTTTGATTTAGTTATATCTCGAAAAATTGTCCATGCAAGAGAATAATGATTGCCTAGCCGTATTATCCACAAAAGTGTTGACGTGTGGTAATGGGAAATTGTCCTTTGGGCTAGCCTTGTTCAAATCCCGATAGTCGACACACATCTGCACCTTTCCATCATTCTTAGGTACTGGTGTAAATACCCTAAATTTTATGTACCTGGTTTTATCCATGATTAACAAATTAATCATCGAGATTAAAGATTTCGTTCTATTAGTCAAGATTTAAATTAAATTATATTACTCCATAGTGAGACTTGGGAGAATTAGTTTAATTAAAAGTATATTAGTTCCACAGAGGAATATCGATGGAAATATTTATTCCTATATATTCCATGAAGAAATTTACCAAGAGCATAAAGATATATATATATATATAAATACATGTGGGAGAGTAATATCATGATCATTATTTAAATCCAGTATACGGATATGTGTATAAATATATATATATATATATAAATGTTTATACATCTGTATAAATATATGATCTATCTATTTATATAAATACATGTACACAATTAGACAAAAAAAATGAAATGAGGAAGCCATGGATTGGCTTCTGAAATGAAACCAATCCCGAGGCTCATAATACTGACTAACTGTAAGACCTGTAAAGTTCTATGTAATGTTTATGATTTCAGAATGTACAGAAAAGTTACATTACATATGAATCACAAGTGATGGATGTTTTTAAGCTCTAAGTATGAATGAAATGTAAAATGAGCATAGAAGCAAATGAACGGGAGTTTAACTTTGGAAACTTTGGAAAACTGCGGTTGGAATGCTGCTGAACGCAGGGCAAATCGATCTCATTGCAAGGGGAGATCGATCTCATTGCCTTGAATTGCAATGCCAGGACATTTTGCAAGAGGGAGATCGATCCTTCACTCAAGCAGATCGATCTCAATTTGCCTCGGCTTGGACCAGATTGATCTCCTCCCATAAGGTAGATCGATCTTTATTGGTCTCTGGATAGGCCAGATCGATCTCCTCTTAAGGCCAGATCAATCTCCAAAGCCTTCTGCCTGAACCAGATCGATCCTATCCCCTTGAACAGATCGATCTCATCTATAGGCAGATCGATCTCCTGCCTGTAATTATCAAAATTTAGAGGAATTTAAGCAAGGGGAGATCGATCTCCACCCCTTGGAGATCGATCTCATAATGTAAAATCGATAAAAAGCCAGACAATCCATGTCTTCTTCTCCTGAACATTGAAAACCTTCCATGTTTGAGTAGAAAACCTATTTTCTCACTTTAGATTTTCAACACCTTCCAAAGAGATTTAAGGAAAATGTATTTGAGCAAAGTTGTTGCTTACGAGGAGGAGAGCAATATAGTTGAAAACTAGAGGTTTGATCGAAGGATTGAAAGAGAAAAAGGAATCTCGCCTCACATTTGGCAAGAAGGAGAAAAGTCAAGCTAGGTAAGATTTCAATGCACCAACTTCTGGCATGATAATCTAAACATTTAGATGAGTTGATTTAGTATATACATTGTTGGCTTAAATGTTTAAGTACATGCTTAAGTAACCACGACCTAGAATGAACTTAGTGAGAGAAAGTTGATATGACATGAAGTTATGATGATTTGAGTATATAGAGAAGTCGATAAGCATGTATAGATGATTTAACAATGCTTTTGTGAAATCCATATGTTAGATTAGATGATTATTGAAAAGGTGTATAAGAAGTATTTGATAAAATGCCATAGAGAACGAAAATGATGAATTTGAGGTATTGGGAAGTTAATGTTGGTTCAATATGAATCAGTGACTCAAGGAGTCTAAAGGACTTTCTAGAAATGAATAGAACAATCGAAATGGACTTTAGAGAACATAAGGTCTAAAAGATGTGACAAGGCCAAATTGGTGTAAAATGGCCTCATGCATTGAATTGAAATTCATACAAATGAGAATTTAGTATGTTGAAATACACTAATGTGAGTAGCAAATGCTTGTAGCTCCTAAAGATTGAGTTGGAGCCGATAAAGCCGGATCACGAGCATTGAAAGACAAAAGGAAGTGACTCGCCTGTGATTCGAGCTAAGGGATGCAACCTTTTGTGCATAAGTATTTCCTTACTGATGAAAATGCTTTGGTAGCATACAATGAGTTTACAAATCAACATACTTATTGAGAAAAGTGTTTGATTTGAGATTTATCACTTGAGTGTATGTTTTACCGGTTTGAGTTCGATTTTGTGATTTGATTCATTTATAAGCAAATATACTTTATATTTAAAAGAGATTTATAAGCAAAACTATCATGAGCTCTACGTGAAGGAAAAACTATTTTCTACATAATAATGGCATGTGATTTTTTAGACTAAAAGGCTTGTCATGAAACTTACACTTCGGTTGACGTCGAGGCTTTGCTAGGCCCGGGCCTTACCATGCCTCCGTTTTGATAACGTGAGATGCCTTCGTTTTGGTAACGTGAGATGCCCTCATTAAGGATGATATGATATGATGTGATGTGATGTGATGATTGCTTTCATGACGATTATACTATGCCTAGTCTCCATAATTATTTTGAGACATGACATATTTATGAAATGAGATAAAGATGTTTTGACGAATTGTGATTTTAATCACGTATTTATAATCATGTGAATTATGCCATTATTATACTTATGTTTTAATGATGATTTTTAAAGCTCATACGCACTCCTTACTGAGTGAAGTTGAAAGCTCACCCCCTCATTTTCCTCCCCCCCACAGATTACTTACAGTGAGAGATAGTACCTGCTGCGTACATGACATAGGCTGGTGGACGAGACTCTCCCCAAGCTATTGCTTGTACACACGAAAGGTATAATTCAATTCATTTTGTAACCCAGACAATTAGGTAATGCAGACACTTGTACTTGAGAAATATTAGGATGTAATCAGATTGGTATTGGTAAATGAATGGAGAAGTAGACTTTTTTGATGTTATAACATTTGATTAAGTGGATGTTGAGAGATCCTTGGGATATTGATTGATGAGATAGAAATAAATTAACTGACACTATACAAGAATGCAACCCGAGTAAAAATTTTAATATAAGAAAAAAACTTAAATTAGCCATATTTTTCGCGCTTCCGGGCTGTCACAATAACATTGGCAGGAACATAGGGAAGAGAAGAGGAAACCAAAAATGGTAACGTGTGCAGGGAAAGAAACCAAAGCAGTTAAGGAGCATGGCAGTTTGGGAAAGGGGGAAGTGATGGAGATGAATTGTCCCACCGGTGGCAGTCTCATTGTTTAAGGAAGGAATAAAGATAGTGGAGGTAGTTTTGGTCTGGGAATGGATTAGAAAGAGAGCAAAAAAGAGAGCAGGAAATGAGGCCGAGGATGGCCAAAAATAGATCATTCACCAAATCCCTACAGTACACTCCCATGACCCCTGCATGCACCTAGTCTCTGTACCCCCCATACCCTCTACCAAACCTACTTCCATCTCTACCATCTACATGTCAACAGCTTTCCTGTCATGTCCCTGTCTTATGCCAACTGGAGAACCAAAATAAAAGGAATGAAGACTAAGGACGAGTGCAAGAAGAGAGAAAATGAAGCTGAAAACAGAGGCAGATGGAAGGAGGCTAGTGATGCGTGAGTTGCAGGAGAAAACTCAAAGCTGACCTTAAGAAGCCCAAACAATGTCGAACCGAGGTGCTAAAAATTGAGAGTGAGCTGAAAGGTGATTGAGAACAGAGAAAAAAAATAAGAGAAGAGGGCGAGGCAGTGGTGAAGTGCGAAGGAGAGGCCAAAGATGGAATCTGGAAACAAAGGCAGTATGTAGAGGCTACACATGGTAGAGCGATTGAAAATTAGGTTGAAGCAAAATAGGAAACCAGGAGGGGTGTTGGACGCACGCCTGGAAACAGAATCGAAGGAAGAAGGCAATCCGCGATGCTGGTTAAGATAGAACCAAGAAATGTAGAGAAAAAGGAAAGGTCTGTAGAAGGCAGCCAAAAACGAAGTGGCCGAAAGGACCACAATCACCATCGCTAGGCAGAAGTGTTCAGAGAGGAAGAAGGTGGCAGCATCGAGAGGTGGGTGACGATGCTGGTCGGAGCCGATGAGTGAAACTGTGAAGGAGAAGAGTCGAAGAGAAGAAGAAAGAAAAGAAAAGAAGAAGAAAAGAGTATTTGGCGCCTAAACCTGAGATAAATTGTTTCTTCACTTCCTCTTTTATTTTCAACAACATCTTTGGTTTTGTTGCATCTAAACTAGGGGTGTAAACGATACAGTGGTGCTCGCAAGCTACTCGGGCTCGACTCGAGCAAAACTCGAATTCGGCTCGATTTTAGTCGAGTCGAGCTCGAGCTCGAGCTACTCGAGCTATCGAGCGAGCCGAATTCGAGCACTTAAATACCCTACTCGAGTAGCTCGTGAGCCTAATCGAGTATCAAGTTTTTATATATTTTAATAATATAATAATATTTATATAATTATTCGAGCCTAATCGAGCTTAATCGAGCCTAATCGAGCCTAATCGAGTTCGAGCAAAATATCGAGCTTATATAATCGAGCCTAATCGAACGAGCTCGAGTAGCTCGAATTCGATCTCGAGCCGAGCTCGAGCTTAAAAAATAAGACTCGATCGAGCTCGAGCCGAGTATCGAGCACCGAGTTTCGAGTCGAGCTCGAGCTCGAGGACCTCACTGTATCGACTCGACTCGACTCGATTACACCCCTAGTCTAAACCTATACCACAAGGATACAGGTCGCGACAAGTAATATCGTAGTAAAGTACAGATATCATTCCTGCAAGGATTAGTTATTATTGCCATAACTAAGTACTAAAATTGGTTACATTAAATTTATTCAAACAAATGAAATTTTCTTAAATGAAATTATCTACTAAAACAATTAAAATAACACTTAAACAAAAAATTGCAAATTACACTAAAAAAGCAAGAAAATTAATAATGACAAATAAATTAGATGAAAAATTATATTGATAAAATAAAATCTAATACCTAATTATTTTTTCTAAAGTAATAAATTAATAAACTATTTAACTAAATTAATAAGCTAATCTAATATAAAATATAATTAGCCTATTATAATACTAAAACATAATCATGAAACACAAAAACTGATGTAAAAACATGTGTTAAAGCGCATCCTGCCTCTGTTTTATGCCTACCATTATGCAATTGCTGAACAACATCTAGCCACATTCAGCCTTATAACAATAGCCACGCAGCATGTCTGTCTTAGCCAACTCCTGTCCTAGCCAGCTCCTACTTTGCCGCTTTACGCACCAGCACTGCAATGTTTCAAGCCATGAGCCCAGTAACCAAAACCAGCAGCATAGCCTGCTTCCTTGCTCTGTACCACTTCAGCACTTGCACTAGCCGACGTAGCATCCACGCACCTGCCGCCGTGCGTCTGCTTCCTTACCACGCACCTATCAGCTAAGCTGTAACAGGTAAGCTTCAGGCAGTTCGCAACATAACCAAGCTGCAACACACAATACCAAAACTATAAAAAACGCCTGTAGTTGCACAAAAAGAAAGAAAATAGTAAATTCGAGCCTTGTTTAAGCTTTCTTAGAACACAACGGCAGCAACATGGAATTGGTATTCAAGAATTGTAGAAGTGTGAATGCAGAAAAGGAAGAAATAATGCAGCAAGAAATTCAAAATTAAAGAAGAACTAAAAGAAACTATAAAAAGATCAAATAAAATATTTAAAACAGTAATCAAATTAAGAAAAACAGAGCATGAATGGAAGTATATGAAAATTATAATACATGCAATCTAAATTAACAAGAAAACTTGAGTTTTTAATATAAGCTTTGAAAAACTTGATTCAAAATTAAACTAAAACCTAAAACTAAATCTAAGGAGACTAAAAACCAAGGAAATGTGGTCGGTACAAGAGAGAACTTGGTTGTGTCACGCAGCTTCCTTTGCACCACTCTTGGCAGCAACATGTTCCTTTTATAGCTAGGCATCTTCGGTTCTTTGGCAAATCCTATTGATTCTTAAGTTGACTTGATTCACTGCAACCACATCTTCATAATTTCCTATGGTATTCTTTCCAAATTCAAGCTCAAGTAGTTAGATTTTCCTCCTTTCTTTATGTTGATTTCTTTCCTTCTTTGAGTGGCCTTCACAATGAATTCTTGTGCATTTGAAAATCTTAAGATCTTGAGGAGAGGTCGAGACTTGAATTGAGAATGGTTGTCGAATTTTCATGGGCTTTTGTCCAGTTGAAAGAGGTTTAGGTAAAACACCTTTGCCAGCCACTTTCTCATTATTTGCTAAATTCTCCCAATTTTCTTTATTTTTCTCAAATTTCCTATACATTAAGAAAAATTAAATAAATAGAAAAGAAATTAAATAAAAATTCCAAAATTTATTCAAAAATAATGTAATAAAATACCTTAAAATATGATATTTTAGGGATTTATTAGGTTTCATTCTCCTTAATTTCTATTTGATTGGTTTGCATTCTGATCTCAAAAGTAATCTATGCACCACGATATTTGTATTCAGCCTTAGCATGTCATGATACGATTAAGCAAATACATCCACATATTCGTGGAGCAAATTTATTAATCCTTGTTTAGTGGATAGTGAAAAAAAGGTCCCAATTTTAACTTCTTTCTTTATTTCTTCATTTCTCAAATCTATAACTTCTGTTATTTCTTGATTGACCAATGTTTGTTTATCTTATGGCTGTATAAGTCTTAACAAATCTTGAGGCAAAGCATAGTCATCCACATCTTCTTCATCATTAAGTTCACCAACACATATAGTTTTTTTAAAATTGAATTGTAGATTAATGTTGAGAATGTCCTCATTTTCATTATTTAGGTACCTGGAAATGGGTGAAATAAAACTGATGTAGAGAGGTATAAAAATGTGAATGAATTAGAAAAGTGCATAATGCTCATTATTTATTGAATGATAAAGAAAAAATAAATGCCCATACATAAGAAACCTCGATGCCCAAGGGCATATGCACCTAGGTAGATTTATTGTATTACATGGAAGATGACTTGAAAATGACAAGGAGCTTTACAGAATGCCAATTCTTTAAGATGGATAAGGAATATTCTGAAACTATCCACATCTTCATCAACTCCTTCTTCACCCACTGTATTGATAAAGAGCTTGGTGAAGGCTTAAGCCACATTTGGTGTAGACTCACCTCTTTCAACTTTTGATAAACTATTGTAAATGTAACCCGCCGAATAGAAAGATTCATGAAAAGGTGGGAAACTCATTGGTTCAAACTCTACATCATGTCCCATGTAATTGGCCAGTCTGGGACTTAAATCCTTTTATTACTTGTGTGACCCATGCGCTTGTGGTGTATACGTCTAGGGTACATTAAGTTTTTGGCGTTGTTATTGAGGATGATGCCGAACCATTAGCTGATATCAGTGAAATTATGCTTAAGTATACGTCTAGTTTTGTACATACTAGGGTTGTAAATATTTAGAGCTTTTACCTAGGTTAGTTAGATTTTTTATTTAATTAAAAAAAATCTTTGAGGGCTTTTGAATGTCTGTATACGTAGAATCAAGAACTTTGATTGTTTTTCTTTAGATCCTGAGATAGAGAGAACACTTAGGAAAATCAGAAAGGACTTTAGGAAAATAGTAGCTTCTCTGCAAGACACGATGGCTAAAAATAGAGAGATCAGAACCATAGGAGATTATGCAATCCTGACCAAAAGAGGGTATTATATTGGCATCATGCCACCAACTGTCCCAGCCAACAACTTCAAAATCAAGCTCATGATCGTCCAGATGATCTAAATCTCTCTTTAATTGAGTGGGTTTCCCCATGATGACCCACATGCTCGCTTAAGGGGCTTCTTAGTACTGTGAACACTTTTAAGCATAATGGGCTCATGGATGACGTACTGAGGCTTAGGCTATTCCCATTCTCACTTAGGGATAGAGCTAAACATTGGCTGTCTACTTTACCTTCGGTTCCATCTTAACGTAGGATGAGTTGGTCCATCAGTTTTTAGCCAAGTTCTTTCCTCCTTCTAAAATGACCGAATTCCATAGTGCTATCTCTTCTTTCTCTCAATTTGACTCTAAATCCCTTCATGAGGCTAGGAAGAGATACAAATACCTTCTTAGGAAGTGTCCTCATCATGGCCTACCCTTATGGCTTCAAGTTTAAACATTCTATATTAGTCTCACTAGCCAAAATAGGACTATCATCGATGCTGCTGCTGGAGGAGCCTTAATGTGCAAAACGAAGGAGAAAGCATATAGTTTGTTGGATAAGATGACAACCAACAACTACCCATGGTGATCAGAGAGATAGCTGCCTAAGAAAGCTGCAGGAATTTATGAATCGCATACGCTATCTACCTTGACTCTCAAATTACTAATTTTACGAAGAAGGTAGAGTCTCTTAGTACCCAACCTAGTTCTACCTTTAGTCTTAGCCCTGTTTTACCTGTCTAAAGTCCCTTTATCTCATGCACTCTATATGGTGGTACACACTCTATTGATAAGTGCCCACTAAACTTAGAGTCTGTTCAGTACATTACCTTACCTCAAAAGCAACAAAACAATCCCTACTCTAGCACCTATAATCTAATGTGGAGGAATCACCCTAATTTCCTTCCCTTGGAGCGAAATCAGGAGCAGTTGCCTATCTTTAAACATGTAAGACCTTTTAGTTTTCAGCCTCCACCATAGCATCTACCACCACCTTAGTAGCTTTTACATCAGTTTCATCAGTCATATCAGCCACATCTATTTCAACATAATCTACCACCACCACCATCTTTGAAGCCATAACACATACCTTCACTTGCAACTAAGAAGAAACCCTCACTTGAGGAAATTTTTACAACTATACTGCAAAATCAAACTTCTTCTATTCAGAAACTAGAAATCTAAGTTAGACAGATAGCTAATGCTTTCAGCCAACATCTACAGGTGACCCCCAGTAATACGAAAGTTAATCAAGTACACGAAGATCGAGCTGTAGAAAAGCCTAAGTCAGATGCTTCTTCATCTTTTTCTTCTTCACATCTTTCTTCTTTTTCTTTTGACCCTACACCTCTTCCAATTAGACCGCTGATACCCTTTTTCTCAGAGTTACCAAAACTAGAAGTTTGATCAACAATTTGCTAAATTTCTTAAGGTGTTTAAGAAGCTTCACATTAGCATTCTTTTTGCTGATGCTTTAGAGCAGATGCCAAGTTATGTGAAGTTTATGAAGGATATCCTCTCAAGGAAGGGAAGATTTGAGGATTATGAGACAATGACACTTATTGAGGAGTGTAATGCCATTATTCAAAGGAGATTACCCTCTAAGCTCGAAGATCAGATAGTTTTACCATACCATGCACCATAGGAGACCAGTTCTTTGGTATAGCCCTATGTGATCTAGGAGCTAGTATCAACCTGATACCTTAGTCCATATACCAAAAGCTGAGAGTATGAGCTATAAAGCCTACAATAGTGACCTTTCAATTAGCTGATAGATCCATTAAGTACCCGAAGGGAATCATTGATTGATGTTCTAGTTAAGATGGACAAGTTCATTTTCCCTATGAACTTTATTGTGTTGGATATGGAGAAAGATAGGGAAGTCCCTATCATTCTTGACAGACCCTTCTTAGCTACTAGTAAAACCTTGATTGATGTGCAGAAGAGGGAATCGACCATAAAAGTCTAAGATCAAAGGTGACTTTTAATGTTTTTAAATCTCTGAGGTTTCATGATGACTCTCACAATTTTTTTAAGATGGACATAAATGATAAAGACATTATTGAAGAATTCTCTAGGACACACTCGTTAAACTCTTTAAAGGCTTGCTTTGTAAAATCTGTGGATCTTAAAGAGTATAATGAGGATGAGGATGATGTTTATGAGGTATTACAATTGTTAGAGGTTTCTTCCCTGATAAAGATCACTTAGTTTGAGCTTTAAACACCTCATCTACTATATCTTTAAATGTTTTACCATCCACTAGTGACCCTTCAGCTTTAGAGTTAAACCTTTACCCTCAGACCTTAGATAAGATTATCTTGGTGAGTCTTCTACTAGGCCAATTATAGTGTTTACTGCTCACTTTACTAATAAAGAGGAGAAGTTATTATAAGTTTAGAGAGAGCACTAAAAGGCCATTAGATGGTTTATTTTTAATCCTAAGGGTATTAGTCCCTTGATTTGTATGCATAAGATACTGTTGGAAAATGGGGATAGGTCATCAATAGAGCATCAGCACAAGTTAAATCATGTCATGAAAAAAGTGGTAAAAAAATAGATAATTAAGTGGTTAAATGCTGGGATCATATATCACATTTCATATAGTGCCTGGGTAAGCCCAGTTCAATGCATCCCTAAAAAGTGAGGGATAACTATGATTGAGAAGGAGAATAATAAGCTCATCCCTACTAAGACTATAATTGGTTGACGAGTATATATGGACTATAGGAAGCTTAATAAGGTCATTAGGAAAGGCTACTTCTCTTTACCCTTTATTGACTAAATGTTAGATAGATTAGCTGGTCATGAGTTCTACAGCTTGTTGGATAGGTATTCTGGGTATAATTAGATAGCTATAGCTCTAAAGGACCCAAAAAAGACCACATCCACCTGTCTCTATAGGACATTTGCATTTAAGAGGATGCCTTTTGGCTTATGCAATGCACCTATTACCTTCTAGTGTTACATGATGGCCATATTTCATGATATGGTAGAGGACTTTCTATAGGTCTTCATGGATGATTTTTCTCTATTTAGGGATAGTTTGATATCTGTTTACATAAATTTGAACTAATGTTGAAGAAATATGAAGAGATAAATTTAGTGCTTGGTTGGGAGAAGTGCCACATTATGATTAGGGAAGGTATTGTACTTAGGCACAATATCATCAACAGAACTAGAAGTGGATCGAACTAAAATGGAAACTATTGAAAAGTTACCTCCCCCTACCTCTATAAAAGGTATTAAGAGTTTCTTGGGCCATGTAGGCTTTTACAGAAGCTTTATAAAGGACTTTTCCTAGATCTCAAAGCCTTTGTCTAACCTTTTTAAGAAGGATATTGCATTCTGTCTCAATGAGTATTGCTTGGATGTATTTAAGACTTTGAAGGAGAAGTTAGTTATAGCCCCCGTGATCACAGCTTCACATTGAAGGTTACTGTTAGAGCTGATATGTGATGTGAGTGATTACGCAGTTGGGGTTGTTCTTGGTCAAAGGAAAGGAAAAGCCTTTCATGTTATCTACTGTGCAAGTAAAACTCTCAATAAAGCCTATTTAAACTATGCTGCCATCGAGAAGAAGTTGTTGGTCGTGGTATATGCTTTTGATAAGTTCCACTTCTATCTAATTGGCACTAAGGTGGCAGTGTATACTGATCATGCAACCATCAAGTACTTAGTCTCTAAGAAAGATGCAAAACCTAAACTAATTAGATGGATCCTCCTACTTCAGGATTTTGACTTAGGGATTATGGATAGAAAAGTGACTGAGAATCAGGTAGTTGACTATTTATCTAGATTGGAGAATGAACTTTAGGGAAAATGGTACCGCCATTAATGAATCCTTTCCTGATGTGGAACTACTTGCTTATGGGTAATTTAGTTTTCCCTGGTATGTTGACTTTGTTAACTGCTTGGTGAGTAATGTGTTGCTACCGGATTTAACTCCTCAACAGAAGAAAAAGTTTTTAAGTGATGTTAAGTATTATGTGTGAGATGAGCCCTTCTTGTGTGAGACTTGTACATGTATAATTGTAATGTGTGTAATTGGATCAATGAATGCTAATGGACTTGTAATGTAAAGTGTAATTGATGTAAGTCCATGGATTCAATGTACATATGTGTAATATGATTTGTAATGTACATACAAGTTTCATGGTGTATGAATATGAAGAAATGAGTTCTTATAAGTGATGAATGTGAATGGAACTCAAAATGAGTAGTGTGGTAAATGGAAGAAAGTTGTATGAATATAAATGCTTCCATTTGGTTTTATATAGTATATCTTTAGATATACAAGGAATGCACACAAGTTTCAATGTGAATAAGGTATGAATGGATGCTAATTTCAAGTCATAAAGGTGGATGGATGAGAAAATGGCCATGGCAGTAGATTAAGGATGTTTTGGTGTGAGTTGCAGCAAGAAAACTGTAAAAAATCTAGAAAATATGAAGGCCTGATCGATCTCATCGGATGAGAGATCGATCTGGAAGAGCCAGAATGCTCTTATTTGGGCAATGGAATAGAGCAGATCGATCTCCAATGGGGCCAGATCGATCTCCTAACCATTCTGTAATGAAAAGATCGATCCTCAAGCATACAGATCGATCTCCTTAGCTCTCTGTTTGGGAGCAGATCGATCTCAAGCTTTGACAGATCAATCTCATGCTTAAAATGCCATGAAAAAGAGGGATTTAAGGGGACCAGATCGATCTCCTCCTAGTGCAGATCGATCTCCTCAAGCTATTTCTATAAAAGGAGTGTTGAAAAGCTAAAAATTTTGGGAAAAACATCACCCTTCCAATTTCAACCCAAAAACCTAATTTTCTCTCTCTAAAATCAGCCATTTCTAGTAAGAATTAAGGGGAGGTCATTAGACACTAAGTTGTTCATCTTAAGGAAGAGAACAACATAGTTGGAACCCAAAATCCTATTGTTGGTATTGAAGGAGCTAAGGGCATTGTCATTTGGAGCAAGAAGAGAAATCAGATTTGGTAAGCTTCTAATACTCCAACTTAAGTACATTGTGTATTTAATTGATTTTGGAGTTGATTGGCTTGTATATGGATGATAGAAATCATCTAGAAAGCAATGGGACACATATAACCTAGAAAATGAAATGCCTCTAGTGTGAGAAAGTGTGATTTGGGGAGTTGGTGGTTTATGGAATTATGTTAAGTTGTTATTGGTGTAGTATGGATGATATGAGATAGTTAAATGTAATTACATTGTGAGTTTAGAGGATTTATGGAATTGAGAATGTGAGATGCTTGATACAATGCCATAGTGAAGAAATCAATGAAAGATGAACACTATGAGCTTAATATCGATTTAATATCGATTCAGAATGAGTTAATAGGCCTAAGAAGATCCATAGACTCGAGTTATGGGTAGAGTAATGAAACGAGGCTTCACAAATGTTAATAGAGACTATAGGTCGAATTGAGTATGGTAAACACAAAAGTTAGATTATAATGGGCTAAAACGATTCGAAATTTCATTTATTTGTAGTCCCAAAGAGTTCGTTGGAAGCGAATCGAGCTGTACGAGTAAGCAGCTTTAAGGAAGTGGAATCACGCATCGCGATTCCAGGTAAGGGAGTTTTGTGAGTATATAGAGGTAGCTGCTCGTATTTTATGGGTATATAGGGTGTTTATGAAATACATGAAGGTTGAAGAAAATGGTTGTTGATATGCATGAATAGCTGCGAGAATTTGTATGAGATTTAGGTTTTGAAATGATTCTTGAAAAAGGGGATAGTAAGGCTAATAATTGCATAAATCACGTGTTTTGAGTGTTTCACAAAACACCACACTTTATTTTGAGCAAATAAAATGATAGGCTGACTAGTGTTTTATTGATGTTATGGAATAGCACATGTGAGGTGCTAAACATGTTTGTGATGTGATTGAATACATATGAGCCGCCTATCGAGCTATGTGAATTAAATCGCGCTAGATTTTGATGCTTTGACTTGCATGGAAGTGCTGGAGCTTAGCTCGTACTTTAGTTTGAATTGTGATAATGTTTTATGAATCGTACTAGAGCTTCTGCTCGTATGTGGATTTTAAGTGGTGTTCTTATGCATATAACCATACTGGAGCTATGCTCATACGTGGTGTCTTCATGATTTGATGCATAAATGTCGTACTAGAGCGTTGCTCGTACGAGGTGGTATAATTATGATGCATGAGTCGTGCTAGAGCTTTGCTCGCACAAGTTTGCACATTATGATAGTATGAGGTCGTGAAAGATGGTAAGATCCTCAAGCCTTACATCCTTAAGCTAACATCCTTAAGCCAGAGGAGGTGGGGAGGCTCTGTACGGTGGGAAGGCTCTCTTACAGTAAGACCCTTAAGCCCAACATCCTTAAGCCTTGGAGGGGCAGGGAGGCTCTGTTCGGCAGGGAGGCTCTCCTACATGGGTACAGAAGGATCCTTAAGCCAACATCCTTAACCACTGGAGGGGCGGGGAGGCTTTGTTCGGCAAGGAGGCTCTCCTACATGGATATGGAAAATTCTTGGTATGGGGTAGGTAAGACCTAGGAATGGCACCCTCAATCACAATATGAGTCCGCGGAGTACGCTATACCGTGTATATCACATGGAGTACGATGTACCGTGCGATGGGTATGTGATGAGAAAGTCTGGGGAGGGATAATCCACCTTTGTGCCAGCACGAAACCCCGCACACCTGGATGCGTGTGGTCTGGGATGATTTATGATGTAGTTGGTCCACATAGTCACTTGTGATATAGTGACCTGGTTTTTATACATATATGTGATTGTGATTGTTCAAGGTAGACCCGAAGGAGGGGTCGAGCCTTGTGGAATTGATTTGTGAAATGAAAATGAGGTTGTGATTGTGAATTGATTTGATGGGATTTATGTATTTGAGAAAGAGATCTAATTTAAAAAGGAGGTTTCTTAAATGAATTTCCCTTTTTATGAGTTTAATAAGATGAGCATGAGATGTTTTCACATGTTGATATTCCATGTTTCATATGCCAATTTTACATGATTTTGATACATGATATATATGTATACTCATATGGCATAGTTTTATTCCTCACGCTCCTATTATAAATGATTATGCATAACACTATCAGCATGTAGATAGAGTAGTTATCTACCATGCTTGCATAATTGCCTTACTGAGCATGTGGTTGCTCATCCCTCTCTATTTTCCCCCTCTTACAGAGCGTACATAGTGGCCCAGTGAGGACTGAGGCATTTTGGTTAAGACATCCGCTGGATCTCCATCACTTAGAGGTATACACACAGTGATTCCTTTTTGTATCTAAACAATGTAAAAGCACAGTAGCCAATTGAAATGTAATTATGGGGGATGTAGATGTCAGTAATCATATTTTGTATAAATGAATGATTGACGTTGAAATGGATGACATCACTTTTATTAACTGAGAATGGATATTGCGAGTGGGTTATTATTGACTCACAGCCCAACTGTGTGTGGTGAGTTTGTTCACGACCGAGTAAGGTAACAATAAAAAGTAAAAATTTTCAATGATTTCGGTTAAAGAGAATGAAAAAGGGTCGTGACATCTTGTACAAGCAATGCAAAGATCAAATTTTGAGGAGGTGTTTCCCCATGGAGTAGGTAGATGATATACTTAAACATTGCCATTCTTTTGAATATAAGGGCCATTTTAGAGGAGAGAGGACAACTATGAAGGTTTTGCAATCTGGATACTATTGGCCCATTTGTTTAAGGGTGCCCACTACTTTGTGGCTATATGTGATAGATGTCAGAGGGTAGGTAATAATTCCAAAACAAATAAGATGCCTCTTACCAACATTTTGGAAAAAGATATCTTTGATGTTTGAGGCATAGACTTCATAGGACCTTTTGTACCATCATATGGAAATCTTACATTTTAGTGGTTGTGAACTACGTGTCTAAACAGGTTGAGGTGATGTCTTTGCCAACTAATGATGCCAATGTGATGATTAAGTTTTTGAAAAAGAATATTTTTACGAGATTTGATGTCCTTTGAGCTATCATTAGTGATGAAGGATCCCACTTTTATGACAAGAGTTTTGATAGATTTTTAAGGAAATATGGGGTCAAAAATTAGGTAGCCACTGCTTATTATCCATAAATTAGTGGCCAGATATAGTTATCCAATAGGGCGATTGAGGGGATATTGGAGAGAATGAACCTAAATAGGAAGGACTGGTCTATCAAGCTAGATTATGCACTTGGTCCTATAAGACAACCTTCAAGACACTTATCAGGATGATCCCTTATCAATTTATATGTGGAAAGGCTTGTCATTCGCCTGTAGCGCTTGAGCATAAGGCCTATTAGGCCCTTAAGAACCTTAACTTCAATTTAGATACAACTAAGAAAAAGATGTAAGATCCGTAAATTTCTATGTAAAGTATATGATTATTGGATGTACAGACAAGTCACACTACATATGAATTACAAGAAATAAATGTTTTTAAGTTTTAAGTGTGAATGGATTGAAAAATGAGTTTTAAAGTCATTGAATATGAGTTTAACTGGGAAAATTGCAGCAAAAATGATACAGGATGAAAGCTAGATCGATCACATGCGAGGAAAGATCGATCTCATGGCCTGGAAAACACAATGCCATGCATTCTGTAAGAGGGAGATTGATCCCTCACTCAAGCAGATCGATCTCCATTTGGTCTTGGGTTGGACCATATCGATCTCCTCTTAAGGCCAGATCGATCTCTTGAGCTTTCTACCTAAAACAAATCAATCCTATCCCATTGAGTGAATCGATCTCATACAACATGGCAGATCGATCTCCTACATCCAACAGATCGATCCCTTGCCTGTAAAATGTCAAAAAATTGAAGGATTCAAACAGGGTCAGATCGATCTCCACCTTATGCAGATCGATCTCCTAAGGCATTTCCTATAAAAACAGGGTAGTTGGATCTGCATTTCATGAGAACAAACCCATTTCTTCCATTTTAAACTTTAAACCTAGCTTTCTCTCTCTAAAACCATCCCATTTTCATAAAGATTTGAGAAAAAACTATTACATCAAAGTTATTCATTGTAACGAGAAGAACAACGTAGCTTGGAATCAATACTTCATTGGTTGGATTGAGGGAGCAAAGGAGTGTTCTTATTTAGAGCAAGAAGAATATCAAGCTAGGTGAGTTTCTAATACACCAACCCAAAGTATATTCATCTAGTTGTTGTTGTGAGTTGATAGGTGTGCATTAATGATAGAAACTACCTAGAATATAATGGAACAAGTATAACCTAGAATGAGTCTAGTGTGAGAAAATGTGATATAGGTGAGTTGATGATAAATGGATTATGCTAAGGTGTTAGTGAAGTAATATGCAAGATTTTGAGATGATTGAATGAAGCCACATTGTGAGATTAGTCAAGTTATGAAAATAAGTATATGAGGTGTTTGATAAATTGCCATAGTAAAGTAAATGATGGACTAGGGACACTATGAGTTTAATATCGATTTAGTGTGAATCAATACGCCTAAAAGAGTTCAATAAATTCTCGAGAAATTAAGAAAGCGATCAAACAGACTTAAGAGGAAGTGAGGCATTATAAGTGTTAATGAAAACTATATGTCGAATCTACTATAGTGAACACAAGAATTGTGCTATATTGGACCGAATTGATGTGATATATGATTTCGTGCAGTCCTGGGGAGTTCGTTGGAAGATAATCGAACTGCACAAACGAGCAGCTCTAAGGAGGTGGAATCACTCGACGCGATTTCCAGGTAAGGAAATTTTGTGAGTATATAGAGATAGCTGCACTTATTTTGAGGGTGTTTATAGGGATTTGTGAATGCTTGATTATCTAGAAAAGAAATGATGATTGCATGACAAATTTCAGATATAAATGATTTTGGCTTGGAAGCAAATCTTACAAAAAGGGGATAGTAAGGCTAATAATTGCATAAATCACATGTTTTGATATTTTTACGAAATATATTGCTTTGGTTTAAGGGTATTTTTACGAATTATATGCTCGTACGTGATTTCTTCATTTTTTGTTATGCAAAAAGTCATACTAGAGCGTTGCTCGTACGAGGGTATTTGTTGATGATGCATGAAATCGTGCTAGAGCTTTGCTCGCATTGAGTTTTCACATTGTGATATATAATGAGTTGTGCTGGATGCCCAGTGGAGGCTTTATGTCACACGGATGAGATGCTCCCACGAGCCGTGCTGGATGCCTTGTGTAGACTACTAGTCACATTGATGAGATGCTCACACGTGCACTTCGGACTGAGTAGGTTATACATGGCATGGGGTAGATAAGACCTACGGCATGCACTCCCAACCATGATATGGGTTCGCGGAGTACGTTGTACTGTGTAGATCACATGGAGTACGTTATACCGCATGGTTGTGATGTTGATTTAAAAGTCTAGCGTATGACTAACCCACCTTTGTTCCAGCATGATGCCCCGCACACCGGGATCTGTGTGGTCTGGGATGATTATGACATAATTGGCCAACAGAGTCCCTGGTTTACCTTGACCGCCTGTCTCACATGATATCAAATGGTTTTAGTTACCGATGTTGACTAATGTTGTCCAAGGTAGACTCGAGGGAGGGGTCGAACCTTATGGTCAGTTTTAAAGGAATGATACATTGTTTTTGATGGTTTTGCCAATGTTTTGACAAGGTGTTATGTTTCGAGGGAATGATTTATGATGAACCTTGTGATTTGAGATGAAATCGATAAATATTTATTATATTGAGCATGAGAGGTTTTCACATGATGATTTTTCCATGTTTACACGCATATTTCCATGTTTTCAGTACATGATTTATGTATATACATGTGGCATAGTTTTATTATTTCCTCATGCTCTGAATATGAATGATTTAGGCCATGACATTATAAGCATGTAGATAGTGTAGTTATCTACCATGCTTGCATTATTGCCTTATTGAGTGTGTGGTTGCTCATCCCTTCATTTCCCCCCTCTACAGAGTGCGCACAGTAGCCTAGTGAAGGACTGAGGCATTATATTTTGATATCCGCTGCTCTCCATCGCCCAGAGGTATAGACACATGAATTCTTTTTGTATCTAAACATGTAATAGCACAGTAATCATTCTGAACTGTAATATGGGGGATGTAAATGTTAGCAAATATGTCATGTATAAGTATGTGTCTGAACTTTCAAATGTACGAAATTGTTTTTGATTAATTGGAAAATAGATGGTAAATGATGATTATTACTGACTTACAGCCCAACTGTATTTGTGAGGGTTATTCACGACCGGGTAAGTTAACGAATAAAGCGAAAAAATAATTTTTATTGTAATTTTTAGATGAAATGGATAAAAAGGGTCGTGACAGAGATTGGTATCAGAGCCAAGTTGGCATGATGTAAGTCAATAATAATAAGTAGGAAAGCTACATCCCCATATTACTGTGCTTTTGTTTAGATATAACTGTGTATGCCGAGTTGGAATGAGACTAATAAATGATTATGGATATAGGAAATTAGGTATTATGCCTGTTACACGCTGAGGTAGAGGGGCAGACGCACGTGCTAGAGGTCGTAGGGATAGGCTTGAGAGCCGTGCAGAGCCACAGATTGATCAGGCTCCATAGGACCCTGCTGAGAGACCAGAGGATACCGAGGCACGCTTCGCTAGGATAAAACGGAGTATTGAGAGCCTCGTCGAGATAGGCATGCAGGCATTGGGTGCCGATGATAGACAAGGTTCGACAGCGTAACCTACTACTACTAGACAAGCAGCTACAGAGGCAGAGAGACCTTATACTACAAAGACTGTTACACCCCCAGTTTAGGATACTGCTTCTCCTCTCGCTCCACAGCTGAGCGAGAGTTACTTGATTTATGACTGGGAGTTGAGTAGGTTGAGGCAATTCCAAGAGTTGAAACCTCCAGTATTCAGAGGAGTGAAGGACCCAGTTAGTACTGAGGATTGGGTTTATGAGATGGAGAAATTGTGTAGGTTGGTCAGATGTATATCGATTGAGAAAGTGGCCTTTCCCTTATTTATGTTGAAAGGCGAGGTAGAGCACTGGTGGAGATCCACCGAATCTATTCTAGGGGCACAACACTTCGAGATCACATGAGAGATATTCTTGGAGGCCTTTAGGATGCAATATATTCCAGCCACCGCATAGAGGAAATTACGGATGGAGTTTATGAACTTGGTTCAGGGGAACCGTTCTGTGGATGAGTATGAGTCTAGGTTCATGTCTTTGGGGAGATACGACTCGGATACGATGAGAAGTGAGACTCAAAAGGTCCAGAAGTTCATGGATGGATTGAGATTAGCCATCCAGACTAAATTAGCTCTATTTGACATTCACACTTACAAGGAGGTAGTGCATAGGGCACGATTGTGCGAGTAGGACTTTGAGTGGAATGCGTTTGAGCTTGGGAAGGTTAGCGGCTGAAAGGACAGAGACTAGAAGAGATCCAAAGTTGATAGAGTGGTAAGAAGAGGAGGCCAAAGATTATTTGAGAAGAGGCCAAAGCGTGGGGAGGTGTAAGAGAGAGTTGCTAGACCTCATGTATATCCAGCTTTAGCTCCATAGAGGGGAATAACCATTGGAGGACCACGACCTACTACTGAGCAGTTTAGGAGATGTGGCAGATTTCATGGAACTAGGCCTTGGCCTATGACCCCTGTAGTGTGTTACTAATGTAGGAGACCAGGACTTGTCATGAGGTATTGCCCAGAGGTGATTGAGATTGCCCCACAGAAGGGTAAAGAGTCAGAGAGAGCTCCGGTTGAGACAACTACTCCAACGAGGAGAGCTACAGCTGAGGAAAAAGGGAAACAGGCGGTTGGCGTTGGCATAGGGCGAGTGCATACACTGGACTAGGACACTATAGACGCTTCTGCGGATGTGATTAAAGGTACCATCCTAATTTTTTATTTAGAAGCAATTGTATTATTTGATCTTGGTGCCACACATTCCTTCATATCACCTTCCTTTGCACATAAATTGTTGAAGCATGTAAAACCCACATTGTTAGATAGGATGTTGATGATTTCTACACCTATGAATGACAGTCAATTGACTGAGTATGTATATAGGAATTGTATGTTGAAGAGAGGTGGAAACGAGATGATAGTCGATTTAATTTTACTGAGTATGAGTGATTTTGATGTAATCTTAGGAATGGATTGGTTGGCTGCAAGTTGTGTTATTATGGATTATCATGCTAAGACATTGATGTTCCCAGAGATCGATAATCTTGTTATAAGCTTTGTTGAAAAGAAATAAAGAACATAATTACTGTAAATGAAAAGAGTATAATTTTAATCATTATATTTGATAGATAAATTTGTTTATTATTTATGAATGTTAAAGTGATGACTTATGTTGCTAACGGTGGAAAGGATAATGTAAAGGGTTCATTGCATACGTGGTTGACATAGATAAGGCACACCTGAAATTGAGAGACATTCCAGTAGTTGTAGAATTTCCTGATGTCTTTCCGGACGATTTACCAGGGCTACCACCTAATAGGGAAATGGAGTTTTGTATAGAGTTAGTGCCTGGTAGAGAGCTGATATCTAAGCCACCGTATAGAATGGTTCCGATTGAGTTATAAGAGCTAAAGAAGGAATTACGAGAGTTATTAAAGAAGGGGTTTATTAGACCGAAAGTCTCACCTTGGGGAGCTTCGGTTCTGTTTGTAAGGAAGAAGGATGGAAGCCTTCGACTGTGTATAGATTACCGGTTGTTGAATAAGGCCACCATTAAGAACAAGTACCCTCTTCCACGCATTGATGATTTGTTGGACTAGCTTCGGAGAGCACAGGTCTTTTCTAAGATAGATCTACGATCTGGGTACCATTAGTTGAGGAATCGGAATGGAGATGTACCCAATACAACATTTCGTACCCGTTATGGCCACTACGAGTTTTTAGTTATGCCATTCGAATTGACGAATGCCCCCGCAACATTTATGGTATTGATGAATGATGTATTTAAGCCATACCTGGACCAATTTGTGATTATGTTTATTGATGACATTTTGGTTTATTCTAAGTCCAAGGAAGATCATGACCAGCATTTGAGGTTAGTTCTGCAGACCGTCCGAGAGAAGGAATTATATGCCAAACTCAATAAGTGTAACTTTTGGTTAGAGCAGATCTCATTTTTAGGCCTTGTTGTGTAGAAAGATGGGGTATCAGTGGATCCATCCAAGATTGAGGCAGTTGTACAGTGGGAATAGCCCAAGATAGTTACTGAGATTAGAAGTTTTTTGGGATTGACAGGTTATTATCGGAGATTTGTTGAGGGTTTCTCCAGACTAGCTACTCCGTTGACACGCCTCACACGGAAAGATGTTAAGTTTGTGTGGGATAAGGCATGTGAAAGGAGTTTTCAGGAGCTTAGGCATCGGTTGACCATTGCTTCGATTCTCACCATTCCTAGCAGCTCAGGAGGTTTCTCTGTGTATACAGATGCATCACACCAGGGACTGGGTTGTGTACTTATACAGGATGGGAAGGTAGTTGCTTATGGGTCCAGATAGTTAAAGGATCATGAGAGGAACTATCCGACTCACGATTTAAAGTTGGCGACCGTAGTGTTTGTATTGAAGATATAGTGCCACTATCACTACGGTGAGAAATTTCAGGTATATACGGATCATAAGAGCCTTATGTATCTGTTTTCGCAGAAAGAGTTAAATATAAGACAGAGAAGATCGCTCGAACTCCTGAAAACTATGATTATGAGATCATGTACCACCCGGGTAAGGCGAATGTAGTTGCCAATGCCTTGAGCAAGAAGAACCTCGGGTTGGTGTCTTATATGATAGTTTGGGACACGAGTTGTTGGAGCAATTTGCGAACCTCAGTTTAGATGGAGACTTACCTAGTTCAGAGAGATTTGATATTATGGCTAGTTTGAGATTGGAGCCAGAGTTGATTTGTCATATTCGATAGGCTCAGCAGAGCGATTGACAGTGTATTAATTGGTTGAGACAGATACAGGCAGGCATGGGTATTGATTTTGAATTGAGTACATATGGATTATTGAGGTTCAGGGGCAGAGTATGTGTTCTCGAGGATCCAAAGATTAGGAGATTGATCTTATCAGAGGCTCACTCATTAAAGTACACGATACATCCAGGGAGTACTAAGATGTATCAAAACCTTCGAAAAGTTTATTAGTGGTCTGGAATGAAAAGAGACATTGTTGAAATGTCACTAGATATCTCATCTGTCAGCAAGTGAAGGTAGAGCATCAGAAGCCTGCAAGGTTATTGTAGCCTCTATCGATACCAACATGGAAATAGGAGCACGTCACCATGGATTTTGTGATGAGTTTACCTAGGACCCATAGAGGTCATGATGCCATTTGTGTTGTTGTGGATCGATTGACGAAGTCAGCCCATTTCTTAGCTATGAGAGCTACTGATACCCTGTTTCAGTTGGTGAACCTGTATGTTCGAGAGATAGTTCGGTTACATGGTGTTTCAGTGAGCGTTGTTTCTGATTGGGATGCTCGTTTCACTTCCCACTTCTGGGAACATTTTCAGGAAGCAATGGGGACCCACTTGAGCTTGAGCACCACTTTTCATCCTAAGATAGAAAGTTAGTTAGAGAGGACTATACAGACCTTGGAGGATATGTTGAGAGCGTGTGTGCTGGATTTTAGAGGCTTCTGGATGATCACCTACTGTTAGCCGAGTTCGCCTATAATAACAGCTATTATGCGAGTATTGGGATGGCTCCCTATGAGGCACTCTATGGATGCAGATGTTGATCCCCTATTAGATGGGAAGAGGTTAGTGACAGACATATTTTTGTTCCCGATTTAGTGCAGCAGGCCTCTGAGGATGTCCAGTTGATATGTGAGAGATTACCGATAGCTCAGAGCAGACAAAAGAGTTATGCTGACAGGAGATAGAGACCATTGGAGTTTGCTGTGGGTGAGTCAGTATTTTTGAGAGTTTCTCACTTAAAGGGGATTATGAGGTTTGGTAAGAAGGGAAAATTGAGTCCTCGATATATCAGACCCTTCGAGATTTTGGAGAGAGTGGGAGATAGGGCTTATAGGTTGGTGCTGCCACCAGACTTAGCAAGTGTTCATAACGTCTTCCACGTCTTTATGCTTCGAAAGTATCACCCGGACCCGACACATGTGATAAGATATGAGCCATTGGAGCTCAATGAGAGTATGACGTATGTTGAGAAATCGGTTTAGATATTGGATAGGAAGGAGAAGGTGCTGAGGTCGAAGACTATTCCCTTAGTGAAAATTCTTTGACAATATCACACTCTGGAGGAAGCTACATGGGAATTGGAAAGCATGATACGAGAGAAGTACTCAGAGTTATTGTTAAGTTAACTTGGTTCTAATTTGGAGGACCAAATTTCTTGAAGGAGGGGAAGAATGCAAGACCAGTAAATTTCTATGTAATGTATATGATTATTGGATGTACAGATAAGTCACATTACATATGAATTACAAGAAATAAACGTTTTTAAGTTCTAAGTGTGAATGGATTGAAAAATGAGTGTTGAAGCCATTAAATATGAGTTTAACTGGGAAAATTGTAGCAAAAATGATGCAGGATGAAGGCCAGATCGATCCCATGTGAGGAATGATCGATCTCTTGGCCTGGAAAACATAATGCCAAGCATTCTGCAAGAGGGAGATCGATCCCTCACTCAAGCAGATCAATCTCCATTGGTCTCAAGTTGAACCAGATTGATCTACTCTTAAGGCCAGATCGATTTCCTGAGCTTTCTGCCTGAAACAAATCGATCCTATCTCAATGAGCGGCTCGGTCTCATGCAACATGGCAGATCGATCTCCTACATCCAACAGATCGATCCCTTGTCTGTAAAATGTCAAAAAACTGAAGGATTTAAATAAGGTGAGATCAATCTTCACCCTATACAGATCGATCTACTAAGGCGTTTCCTATAAAAACAGGGCAGTTAGATCTGTATTTCACGGGAACAACCCATTTCTTCCATTTTCAACCTTAAACCTAACTTTCTCTCTCTAAAACCATCACATTTCCATAAAGATTTGAGAAAAGGCTATTAGAGCAAAGTTGTTCTTTGTAAAGAGAAGAACAACATAGCTTGGAATCAACACTTCATTGGTTGGATTGAAGGAGAAAATGAGAGTGTTCTTATTTGGAGTAGGAAGAAAATCAAGTTAGGTGAGTTTCTAATACACCAACCTAAAGTATAATCATCTAGTTGTTGTTGTGAGTTGATATGTGTGTATTAATGATAGAAACTACCTAGAATGTAATGGAACAAGTATAACCTAGAATGAGTCTAGTGTGAGAAAATGTGTTATGGGTGAGTTGATGATAAATGGATTATGCTAAGTGTTAGTGAAGTAATATGCAAGATTTTGAGATGATTGAATGAAGCCACATTGTGAGATTAGTCAAGTTATGAAAATAAGTATATGAGGTGTTTGATAAATTGCCATAGTGAAGTAAATGATGGACTAGGGACATTATGAGCTTAATATCAATTTAGTGTGAATCAATAGGCCTAAAAGAGTTCAATAGACTCTCGAGAAATTAATAAAGCGAGCAAACAGACTTAAGAGGAAGTGAGGCATTATAAGTGTTAACGAAAACTATAGGTCGAATCTACTATAGTGAACGTAGGAATTGTGTTATATTGGACTGAATTGATGTGATATATGATTTCGTGTAGTCCCGGGGAGTTCGTTGGAAGCGAATCGAACTGCACAAATGAGAAGCTCAAGGAAGTGGAATCACTCGATGTGATTTTTAGGTAAGGGAATTTTATGAGTATATAGAGATAACTGCACGTATTTTGAGTGTGTTTATAGGGCTTTGCGAATGCTTGATTATCTAGAAAAGAAATGATGATTGCATGACAAACTTCTGATGTAAATGATTTTGGCTTAGAAGTGAATCTTACAAAAAGAGGATAGTAAGGCTAATAATTGCATAAATCACATGTTTTGATATTTTTATGAAATACATTGCTTTGGTTTAAGCAAAATTGACGGCTAGTCTGGCTAGTGATTTCATGATTTTGTGAAATAGCACAAGTGAGGTGCTAACTTTGGTTTTTGAGAGTGCTTTATAAAATAGAGCCGCCTATCGTACTTATATGAGTTAAATCGTGCTGAAGCCTTACTCGCACTGGATTTTGATGTTTTCGATTTGTATGAAATGTGCTGGAGTCTAGCTCACACCATATTTTGAGTCAATGATGTTTTATAAGCTGTACTGGAGCTGATAGCTCATACATGGGTTTTCCTTGACTTACTTATGCATATAACCGTACTGGAGCTATGCTCGAACGTGATTTCTTCATTATTTCTTATGCATAAAGCTGTACTAGAGTGTTGCTCGTACAAGGGTATTTGTTGATGATGCATGAAATCATGCTAGAGCTTTGCTCGCGCTGAGTTTTCACAGTGTGATATATAATTAGTCATGTTGGATGCCCCGTGTCGACTTTGTGTCACACGGATGAGATGCTCGCACGAGCCGTGTTAGATGCCTTGTGTAGACTGCTAGTCAAACGGATGAGATGCTCGCATGTGCACTTGAGAGTGAGTAGGTTATGCATGGCATGGGGTAGATAAGACCTACGGCAGGCACCCCCAACCATAATATGGGTTTGCGGAGTATGTTATACCGTGTAGATCACATGAAGTATGCTGTACCGCGTGGTTGTGATGTTGATTTAAAAGTTTAACATTGGACTTGTGAGACCCCGTATATGTATAAGGGTATATATGTACATAGAAGTGTAAATAGAGTTGTACTATGAATTCATGAGTGAAGTATATGTGATGTAAGTCCACAAGTAATGTACACACTTGTAATGAGAGTGATAATCGTACATACAAGTTTCATTATGTATGAATGTGTAGAAATGGACTTAAACATGTGGAGAATGTGTGTAGAATGGATTATGAATAGTTTGGTAAAATGGTAGTGGAATTTCATAAGATGTGCACTTCCATTTTTGTTTATATTAAGTACCATTGGTCATACAAAGATCCTACACAAGTTTTAATGTGTATGAAGTGAGGATGGATGCCATCGTCAAGTCTCAAAGATGAATGAATGAGGAAATGATCATGGTAGCAAATTAAGGATGTTTGGTATGTGTTGTTGCAGAGCAAAAATCTGGAAATTTTGAAGGGCAGATCGATCTCATGGGATGAGAGATCGATCTGGAAGAGCCAGAATGCTCTTATCTGGGCAAAAGAATAGAGCAGATCGATCTCCAATGGACCAGATCGATCTCCTTAGCTCTCTGTTTGGGAGCAGATCAATCTCATGCCTCGACAGATCGATCTCATGCCTCAACAGATCGATCTCATGCTTCAACAGATCGATCTCAGGCTTAAAAATGCCGTGAAAAAGAGGGATTTTAAGGGACCAGATCGATCTCCTCTTGGACCAGATCGATCTCCTCAAGCTATTTCTATATAAGGAGTGCTGGAAATCAGAAAATTTCGGGAAAAACACAACCCTCCCACTTTCAACCCAAAAACCTAACTTTTTCTCTCTAAAATCAGCCATTTTCAGTGAGGTTTGAAGAGAGACCATTAGAGACAAAGTTGTTCCTATCAAAGAGAAGAACAACAAAGTTGGAAAGCATTTTTCCCATTGTTGATATTGAAGAAATTAAGGGCATTGCCATTTGGAGCAAGAGGAGAAATCAAATTGGGTAAGATTCTAACACTCCAACTATGGTGCATTATTTATTTAAGTGATTTTGGAGTTGTTTGGCATGAGTATGGATGGTTAGAAACTATCTAGAATGCATTGGAATGATTTTGACCTAGAAATGGTCTAGAGTGAGAAAGTGGAATTGTATGGAGATTAATGATGAATGAGATATGTAGAAATCATTGATAGTGTTGTGGTATGATTTTAAGATGTGGTTAGTGGATAAATTGTGAGGTTTACCTAAAAGAGGCAAAATGAGGGTTAAGGCATTTGTAAAATGCATAAGTGAATAATGTTGACTAGAGAGGTCAATTATGGGTTAAATACATTAACTCAATCGATTTAATGAATGAATCGCAGCTTCCGAGGATACGCCGAGGCGAGTTGAGCCAAGAGCGTGAGAAGCTAAAAGGAAAGGAGTCACACCAAGTAAATCGAGGTAAGGGAATTGTGTGGACTCTTAGAGATATCTGTGCGCAATTTGGGCGCTTAAACGTTTTGCTAGAATGCATGAGATTAGGAAATGTTGTTGGGTGATTGAAGGGTAAAAGTTGGGAGTTTGAGAAATGTGCATGAAAACAAAAGCATATTTCTTTGGAAATCATGTTTTATTGCTTTTTAGCAAATGATTGGTAGGTTGGCTAACATTGAAATGATTTGCAAAAGAAATGAGTATGTTTTGGTTTTGTTAACCATATTTTGCAAGTTTTGAGCCACCTACATGATTTCGTGAGTATGAAAGAGTGCAAGAGGCACTAGTTTTCACATGGATTTCATATTGTTTTGGCATTGTGCTTTGAGTTTGTCTCGCACTGGATGCCCACCTTGCCTGTTGCCGTGTTTGGAGCTTCGAGTAGACTTGGTGTCATATCGATTAAATAGGCTCACACGTGCATTGTTTTGAGACATGGCATGTTAAAACAACCTGATGAGCCTGAACGAGGGATAAGGGTTGGAGGAACAGCTAATGAGCCCGAACGAGGGATAAGGCTGGGGGTCCACGGAGTACATTGTACCGTGCATGTAGCATGGAGTACATTGTATCGTGTTATGATGTGATGTGCCGTCTTCGGACGAGATCTGCTATGGACCGACGGGTAGGATTTGACCCACCTCCCGTGTGGAAGCAGATGGTGGTGATATCCCGCACACCTGATCCGTGTAGCCGGTATCACAGGTTATGTACATAGGCCTTGAGGTTATTACCTAATGTTGAACTGCCTATCTCACATGTCTAATGCTATTTAAGAATAAATCCATGTTTGAAATGATTTATGGATCAGGAAAGTCCGAGGGATGGGCTGAGACCTGACCAGTGTTGAATTGATTTGTTAATGGTTTTAAAGTGCACGGATGCATGATGTTTAATGCCATGCTTTATTGTGAAAATACATGATGTTTAATGCCATGCTTTTATTGTGAATTATGCATGATGATTTATACCATGCTTTGAGTTGAAATGTGCACTTAATTTTAATAGCATGAATGCGTTACATACCATTAACACAATCATACACTCATGTTTTGAGATAAACAATGAATAAAATGCTTTTGAGCATGGCATCACGATCACGTAGATAGTGCAGTATCTACCTGTTCGCATGATTGCCTTACTGAGCGTGTGGTTTGCTCACCCCCTTATTTTCCCCCTCTCTACAGAGATTTGAGTATAGATTGAGCGTGACTGGAGGCGTTCCCTTTTTGGTAATCCGCTGCATCCCATCGCTAAAGGTATACACACTTGGATTATTTTGTATCTAAACTAGACATAGCACAGTAGCATTTTGTATGTAACTACTGGGGATATAAAACAATGTAAACACATGTAACAACTCTGATATATATACATTTATACAAGTGTTTACTCGTAAATAATGTTTTAAATTGAATTGGTATGGTGGAGTGAGTTAGACATCGACACACAGCCCAACTGTTAAGTGTGTGGTTGTTCACGATCGAGGAAGGATGATTAAGGGATTGATGCATGAAAATGCGAAAAATTTGTACGTATTTTGGAAAGTTGAGGGTCGTGACAGAAGTTGGTATCACAGCTCGAGTTGGTCTGACGTGTGTCGTGTCTAAAATACTTAATAAGTGAAAAATTACATCCCCAAGTTACTGTGCTTGTTTAGATACAAATAGTGTATGTCGATGGGTTGACTAAGTAATTAGTTGTGAATGTAGGGAATTGAGTAAGTATGCCTAATACCAGTCACGGTAGAGGGATGAGAGCACATGCTCGAGGCCGTAGAGGTAGGCCTGGGGGTCGTGTTGAGCCAGAAACACACGAGGCTCAGGAGAATGTTGAGGTGGAGGCTGATGTTGAGCACGCTCCATAGGGTCCAGAGGAGAGGCCCGAGAGTACTGAGACTCGCTTCGCGAGGATTGAGCGGAGCATTGAGATGATTGTGGAGTTGGTCACCCAATCTTTATCTGGAGTTGGCGGTAGACAGAGTCCCGCTACACAGGGTGATGCCGAGCAGGCAGCAGCTCCCCAGGCACGGGCGAGGCAAGCCCAAGGACCTCAGACGACAGATACCCCACCCCCACAGGATGTGCCTACGCCGGTTGCTATGCCAGGCAGTAGAGGTTGGGGATATAGATGTGATTTGGATAGACTGCGGTAGTTCCAGAAGTTTGGACCGCCGTCTTTCAGTGGAATAAAGGACCCAGTAGCGGCTGAGGATTGGATCAATGAGATCGAGAAATTATATGGGTTCTTTGAGTGCACTACTACTGAGATGGTAGCATTTGCCGCTTTTATGCTGAAGGGATCAGCAGAACATTGGTGGAAATCCACCAGGCCTATTTTGAGAGCCCGGCATACTGAGATCAGCTGGGATGTGTTTCTAGAGGCCTTCTGGAGACAGTATGTCCCGGATACCGCACAGCGGAAGCTAAAGATTGCATTTTTGGGACTGACCCAAGGGAGCAGGACTGTGGATGAGTATGAGACTGCTTTTATATCCCTGGGTAGATATGATCCCAACACCATGAGTAATGAGGTTGAGAAAATCCAAAAGTTTGTGGATGGATTGAGATCGGCTATCAGGTCCAGATTGGTTCCTCTGGATATACCGACCTATGAGGAGGCAGTGCACAGGGCGTAACTATGTGAACAAGATGTTGATAGGATTGCCTCAGAGTTTGGAAAGGTTGGTAAGATGAGGGACAGAGATAAGAAAAGACCAGTGATGGATAGAGGTTTCAGCTATAAAGGAAGCAAGAGATTCTCTGGAAAGAGGCCGAGAACTGATGAGATCCGGGAGAGGACAATTGATACTCCCATGTATCCGGCCATTGCTCTAGCTAAGGGAATTGTAATTGGAGGACCACGGCCTACTACAGAACAGTGTGGTAAGTGTAGTAGGTACCATGGTACTCGACCATGTTATGGACCTCAGGTTGTATGCTTCAGATGTGGGAAGCCAGGGCACGTAATCAGAGATTGCCCAGAGATGATAGAGAGAGCCCCACAGAAGGGCAAGGAGCCAGAGAGAGCTCCAGTTGGTACAGCTGCTCCGAGGAGGAGAGCTACAGCTGAGGAAAAAGGGAAGCAAGCAGTAGGTGTAAGCAGAGGACGAGTGCAAGCACTGGACCAGGACACTGCAGATCAGTCATTGGATGTGGTAAAAGGTACCATCCAAATCTTTGATTTAGAAGCTTATGTACTGTTTGATCCTGGTGCCACGCATTCCTTTATTTCGCCATCCTTTGCATGTAAATTGTTGAAGCATGTAAAACCCACACTGCTTGATAAGATGTTGTTGATATCTACCCCTATGAATGATAGTCAGTTAACTGAGCATATATATAGGGATTGTAAAATGAAGATAGGGGGTAAAGAGATGGCAGCCGATTTAATTTTATTAAACATGAGTGATTTTGATGTGATCCTAGGAATGGATTGGTTGGCTGCCAATCATGTTGTTATGGATTGTCATGCAAAAACTTTGATGTTTCCAAAGATAGACAATCTTGTAGTTAATTTTGTGAAATGAAATTAAAGAACATGATTTTTATAAGTTTGATGAGTATAATCTTGATACATGATTTATGAAAGATAAATTTGATTTCATTTATGTATGTGATGTGATGAATTATGATACTAATGGTGGATAGAATAATGTGAAGGATTCATCGCTTTTGTGATTGAGACGGATAAGGCACGTCCGAAATTGGAAGACATACCCGTGGTTAGGGAATTTCCAGATGTCTTTTCGGATGAGTTACTAGGGTTACCTCCAGATAGGGAGATGGAGTTTGGTATAAATTTGGCACCTGGTACAGAGCCGATGTCCAAGCCACCATACAGAATGGCTCAATTTGAGTTAGAGGAGTTAAGGAAACAATTACAAAGTTGCTGGAGAAGGGTTTCATCAGGCCGAGCGTCTCACCTTGGGGAGCACCGGTTCTGTTTGTAAGGAAGAAGGATGAAAGCCTCCGACTGTGTATAGACTACCGGTTGTTGAATAAGGCCACCATCAAGAATAAGTATCCCCTCCCACGTATCGATGATTTGTTGGATCAGCTTAAGGGAGCGCAGGTCTTTTCTAAGATAGATCTGAGATCAGGGTACCATCAGTTGAAGATACGAGATGGAGATGTACCTAAGACAGCTTTTCTCACCCGGTATGGACATTATGAGTTTATGGTTATACCATTCGGGTTGACGAATGCTCCCACAGCGTTTATGTCTTTGATGAATGAGGTATTCCACCAGTACTTGGATCGATTTGTTATTGTGTTTATTGATGATATACTGGTGTATTCAAGGTCTAGAGAGGAGCATGAAAGGCATTTAAGGATAGTGCTACAAACCCTTCGAGAGAAGAAGTTGTATGCTAAACTCAGTAAGTGCGACTTTTGGCTGGAACAGATCTCTTTTCTGGGTCACATAGTATCAAAGGATGGAGTATCAGTGGATCCATCTAAGATTGAGGCCGTAGTTCAGTGGCAGAGACCCCAGACAGTGACAGAGATCAGAAGTTTCCTGGGTTTAGCTGGATATTACCGAAGGTTTGTAGAGGGATTTTCGAGGTTAGCTGCTCCATTGACACGTCTCACAAGGAAAAATGTAGAGTTTGTGTGGGACAAAAAGTGTGAAGAAAGTTTTGAGGAGTTGAAAAGGAGATTAACTACAGCTCCAATACTCACCATTCCTACCAGCTCAGGAGGTTTCTCGGTGTATGCGGATGCTTCACACCTAGGACTGGGCTGTGTATTGATGCAGGATGGAAAGGTAGTAGCCTATGGATCAAGACAGTTGAAGGATCATGAGAGGAACTACTCGACCCATGACTTGGAGTTGGCAGCGGTGGTGTTTGCGCTGAAGATATGGCGCCACTACCTCTATGGTGAGAGATTTCAGGTTTATACAGATCATAAGAGCCTTAAGTACCTGTTCTCACAGAAAGAGTTGAACATGAGACAGAGGAGATGGCTCGAGCTGCTAAAGGATTATGATTGTGAAATCCTATACCACCTGGGTAAAGCAAATGTGGTTGCTGATGCATTGAGTAGGAAGCATCTCGGGATGGTATCATTCATGATGATCAGGGAACACGAGCTGTTGGAACAGTTCACGAACCTCAGTTTGGATATGACCCCGCCTGACGCTGATAGTGGATTTATGATAGCTAGCCTGCAGTTGGAACCGGATCTGGTAGATCGAATCCGACAGGCTCAGCGAGTTGATCAGCAGTGTAGTGATATTGTCGGGCAGATGCAGAGGGGTATAGAGACGGACTTTGGGTTGAGTTCGGATGGATTGTTGAGGTTCAGAGGTAGGATATGTGTTCCTGATGACGCAGAGATCAGAAGGTTGATCCTGACAGAGGTTCACTCATAGAAGTATACGATACATCCAGGGGGTACCAAAATGTATCAAAACCTTCGAAAGGTTTATTGGTGGTCGGGAATGAAAAAGCACATTGCTGAATATGTTGCTAAGTGTCTCGTTTGTCAGCAGGTGAAGGTAGAGCATCAGAAGCCTGCAGGGTTATTGCAGCCTCTACCGATACCGACATGGAAGTGGGAGCATGTCACCATGGATTTTGTGATGGGATTGCCGAGGACCCGGAGAGGTCATGATGCCATATGGGTGATTGTGGATCGGTTGACGAAATCAGCCCATTTTCTAGCTATGAGAGCTACCGATACTCTGAGCCAGTTAGCGAACCTATATGTGCGCGAGATAGTGAGGCTACATGGAATTCCAGTGAACGTTGTTTCTGATAGGGATGCCCGCTTCACTTCCCACTTTTGGGAACATTTTCAGGAAGTGATGGGGACCCAGTTGAATTTTAGCACCGCGTTTCATCCTCAGACAGATGGTCAGTCAGAGAGGACTATACAGACCCTGGAGGACATGTTGAGAGCGTGTGCATTAGATTTTGGAGGCTCCTGGGATGACCATTTGCCACTCGCAGAGTTCGCGTATAATAACAGTTTTCATGCGAGTATCGGGATGGCACCATATGAGGCATTGTATGGGCGTAGATGCCGTTCCCCTATTGGATGGGAAGAGGTTGGTGACAGACAGATCTTTGCTCCCGACTTGGTTAGACAAGCCTCTGAGGATGTCCAATTGATATGTGAGAGGTTACGGACAGCTCAGAGCAGGCAAAAGAGTTATGCTGACAAGAGACGGAGACCACTAGAGTTTGAGGTGGGTGAGTCAGTGTTTCTAAAAGTTTCCCCTTCGAAGGGAATTATGAGATTTGGGAAAAAGGGAAAGTTGAGCCCTCGATATATAGGGCCATTTGAGATACTTGATAAGGTGGGAGACAAGGCGTATAGGTTGGCAATGCCACCAGAGTTGGCAAGTGTGCGTAACGTCTTCCACGTATCCATGTTGAGGAAGTATCACCCGGACCCGGCACATGTGATAAGATATGAGCCTTTGGAGCTCAATGAGGGTATGACATATGTTGAGAAGCCAGTTTGGGTATTGGACAGAAAAGAGAAAGTGCTAAGGATAAAGACAATTCCCTTGGTGAAGATACTTTGGCAACATCACACTGTGGAAGAAGCCACATGGGAATTGGAGAGTTTGATGCGGGAGAGGTATCCCGAGTTGTTCACAAAATAATTGGTTCCAATTTGGAGGACCAAATTTTCTAAGTGGGGGAGAATGTGAGACCCCGTATATGTATAAGGGTATATATGTACATAGAAGTGTAAATAGAGTTGTACTATGAATTCATGAGTGAAGTATATGTGATGTAAGTCCACAAGTAATGTACACACTTGTAATGAGAGTGATAATCGTACATACAAGTTTCATTATGTATGAATGTGTAGAAATGGACTTAAACATGTGGAGAATGTGTGTAGAATGGATTATGAATAGTTTGGTAAAATGGAAGTGGAATTTCATAAGATGTGCACTTCCATTTTTGTTTATATTAAGTACCATTGGTCATACAAAGATCCTACACAAGTTTTAATGTGTATGAAGTGAGGATGGATGCTATCTTCAAGTCTCAAAGATGAATGAATGAGGAAATGATCATGGTAGCAAATTAAGGATGTTTGGTAAGTGTTGTTGCAGAGGAACTGCAGGAAATCTGGAAATTTTGAAGGGCAGATCGATCTCATGGGATGAGAGATCGATCTGGAAGAGCCAGAATGCTCTTATTTGGGCAAAAGAATAGAGCAGATCGATCTCAAATGGACCAGATCGATCTCCTTAGCTCTCTGTTTGGGAGCAGATCGATCTCATGCCTCGACAGATCGATCTCATGCCTCGACAGATCGATCTCATGCTTCAACAGATCGATCTCAGGCTTAAAAATACCGTGAAAAAGAGGGATTTTAAGGGACCAGATCGATCTCCTCTTGGACCAGATCGATCTCCTCAAGCTATTTCTATATAAGGAGTGCTGGAAATCAGAAAATTTCGGGAAAAACACAACCCTCCCACTTTCAACCCAAAAACCTAACTTTTTCTCTCTAAAATCAGCCATTTTCAGTGAGGTTTGAAGAGAGACCATTAGAGACAAAGTTGTTCCTATCAAAGAGAAGAACAACAAAGTTGGAAAGCATTTTTCCCATTGTTGATATTGAAGAAATTAAGGGCATTGCCATTTGGAGCAAGAGGAGAAATCAAATTGGGTAAGATTCTAACACTCCAACTATGGTGCATTATTTATTTAAGTGATTTTGGAGTTGTTTGGCATGAGTATGGATGGTTAGAAACTATCTAGAATGCATTGGAATGATTTTGACCTAGAAATGGTCTAGAGTGAGAAAGTGGAATTGTATGGAGATTAATGATGAATGAGATATGTAGAAATCATTTATAGTGTTGTGGTATGATTTTAAGATGTGGTTAGTGGATAAATTGTGAGGTTTACCTAAAAGAGGCAAAATGAGGGTTAAGGCATTTGTAAAATGCATAAGTGAATAATGTTGACTAGAGAGGTCAATTATGGGTTAAATACATTAACTCAATCGATTTAATGAATGAATCGCAGCTTCTGAGGATACGCCGAGGCGAGTTGAGCCAAGAGCGTGAGAAGCTAAAAGGAAAGGAGTCACATCAAGTAAATCGAGGTAAGGGAATTGTGTGGACTCTTAGAGATATCTGTGCGCAATTTGGGCGCTTAAACGTTTTGCTAGAATGCATGAGATTAGGAAATGTTGTTGGGTGATTGAAGGGTAAAAGTTGGGAGTTTGAGAAATGTGCATGAAAACAAAAGCATATTTCTTTGGAAATCATGTTTTATTGCTTTTTAGCAAATGATTGGTAGGTTGGCTAACATTGAAATGATTTGCAAAAGAAATGAGTATGTTTTGGTTTTGTTAACCATATTTTGCAAGTTTTGAGCCACCTACATGATTTCGTGAGTATGAAAGAGTGCAAGAGGCACTAGTTTTCACATGGATTTCATATTGTTTTGGCATTGTGCTTTGAGTTTGTCTCGCACTGGATGCCCACCTTGCATGTTGCCGTGTTTGGAGCTTCGAGTAGACTTGGTGTCATATCGATTAAATAGGCTCACACGTGCATTGTTTTGAGACATGGCATGTTAAAACAACCTGATGAGCCCGAACGAGGGATAAGGGTTGGAGATCCACCTGATGAGCCCGAACGAGGGATAAGGGTTGGAGGAACAGCTGATGAGCCCGAACGAGGGATAAGGCTGGGGGTCCACGGAGTACGTTGTACCGTGCATGTAGCATGGAGTACATTGTACCGTGTTGTGATGTGATGTGCCGTCTTCGGACGAGATCTGCTATGGACCGGCGGGTAGGATTTGACCCACCTCCCGTGTGGAAGCAGATGGTGGTGGTGATATCCCACACACCTGATCCGTGTAGCCGGTATCACAGGTTATGTACATAGGCCTTGAGGTTATTACCTAATGTTGAACTGCCTAGCTCACATGTCTAATGCTATTTAAGAATAAATCCATGTTTGAAATGATTTATGGATCAGGAAAGTCCGAGGGATGGGCTGAGACCTGACCAGTGTTGAATTGATTTGTTAATGGTTTTAAAGTGCACGGATGCATGATGTTTAATGCCATGCTTTATTGTGAAAATGCATGATGTTTAATGCCATGCTTTTATTGTGAATTATGCATGATGATTTATACCATGCTTTGAGTTGAAATGTGCACTTAATTTTAATAGCATGAATGCTTTACATACCATTAACACAATCATACACTCATGTTTTGAGATAAACAATGAATAAAATGCTTTTGAGCATGGCATCACGATCACGTAGATAGTGCAGTATCTACCTGTTCGCATGATTGCCTTACTGAGCGTGTGGTTTGCTCACCCCCCTTATTTTCCCCCTCTCTACAGAGATTTGAGTATAGATTGAGCGTGACTGGAGGCGTTCCCTTTTTGGTAATCCGCTGCATCCCATCGCTAAAGGTATACACACTTGGATTATTTTGTATCTAAACTAGACATAGCACAGTAGCATTTTGTATGTAACTACTGGGGATGTAAAACAATGTAAACACATGTAACAACTCTGATATATATACATTTATACAAGTGTTTACTCATAAATAATGTTTTAAATTGAATTGGTATGGTGGAGTGAGTTAGACGTCGACACACAGCCCAACTGTTAAGTGTGTGGTTGTTCACGATCGAGGAAGGATGATTAAGGGATTGATGCATGAAAATGCAAAAAATTTGTACGTATTTTGGTAAATTGAGGGTCGTGACAGGACTAGCCCACATTCGTTCTAGATTGATGCCCCGCATATCGGGATCCGTGTGGCTGGGATGATTATGACATAGTTGGCCAACATAGTCATTGGTTTATCGTGACCGCCTGTCTCACATGATATCACATGTTTTTCGATACTGATGTTGACTTATGTTATCAAGGGTAGACCCGAGGGAGGGGTTAAACCTTGTGGTCTAGTTTAAAGGAATGATACATTTTTTTTATGGTTTTGCTGATGTTTTGACAAGGTGTTACATTTCGAGGGAAAAATTTATGATGAACCTTGTGATTTGAGATGAAACGATAAATATTTATTATATTGAGCATGAGAGGTTTTCACATGATAATTTTTCCATGTTTACATGCCTATTTCCATGTTTTCAGTACATGATGTACGTATATACATGTGGTATAGTTTTATTATTTCCTCATTCTCTGAATATTAATGATTTATGCCATGACATTATAAGCATGTAGATAGTATAGCTATCTACCATGCTTGCATTATTGCCTTATTGAGTGTGTGGTTGCTTATCTCTTCATTTCCCCCTCTACAGAGCGCGCACAGTAGCCTACTGAAGGACTGAGGCGTTATATTTTAATATCCGCTGCTCTCCATCGCCCAGAGGTATACACACATGAATTTTTTTTATCTAAACATGCAATAGCACAGTAATCATTCTGCATTATATTAAAGGGGATGCAAATGTTTGCAAACATGTCATGTATAAGTATGTGACTTAACTTTCAAATGTACGAAATTGTATTTGATTAATTGGAAAATGGATGGTAAATGATGATTCTTACTGACTTACAGCCCAACTGTATTTGGAAGGGTTGTGCACGACCGGGTAAGTTAACAAATAAAGCGAAAAAAAATTTAGGATGATTTTTAGATGTAATGGATAAAAAGGGTCATGACAGAAGAGGCTCATACAGCTTAATCAGTTAAATGAGTTTAGGTTGCAAACATATGAGAATGCTTAGTTCTGCGAGGAGAAGACTAAGCGATTGCATGATAGAAAAATTAATGAGAGACACTTCAAGCCAAGACAACAAGTTTTGCTCTTTAATTCTTTGTTGAAATTGTTTCTAAGAAAGCTTAAGTCTAAATGGACAAGACCTTTTACCATTACACAAGTGTTCTTTTATGAAGCCATTGAGAACATGGATGAGATCCTGAAGTAGCCCTTTAAGGTTAATGGGTATCAGCTTAAACATTACTTTGGGGGAGGGTTTGATCGTCAGCATTCTGTTACCATCTTAGCTGACCCTTCATCTTCTAACCCTGTTACTTAGCTTCAGTGTGAGTCTTGCTGAAGACTATAAATGTAGCATAACTTCATTGTTCATGTTTTTAGCACAGTTTCATCTTCATGCACTAAACTTCATTGACTTTGCTTAGTTTTTCTTTTCTTTTGACTATTTGTACAATCATTTTTTGCTTTTATGTTGCTTCTTCATTTGTTTCTTTTATAGATAGTCTTTGCTGCAACACTTCTTCATTGACCTTCACAATGTTCATCATCAGATAGGGGAGTATTATAATCCTAATCTTCATTGCTTATATTATCTGCACACTTATGACATTGTGCACTTTAAGTTTTCGGGAACAGATTCACTTGAGATTTTTTAAAAAATTTTGAACAAAATTGCAAAATTTTTTAAAATTTTTGAAAATGTGAGCTTACATTGTTTTGTTTTGAGGTGATTTAGTACTTAGCATGTTGTTTTCCCATAATCCTACGATATGAACCCATGATTTAGTCTGACTTTGATTGATTGAGAAATAAGATTGCAGTGAAAGCATGAAGTTAATTTCTTGAATTTGTCTTGATTTTGATTGTGATTTCCTCATTTTATGCACTTGTACACATGATTAGGGAAGTGATTTAGGCTATCTTTGGATCATTTGAGCATTTCTAGCCAAGCTTGTACATATTTTATCCCTAGTCACCCCTCTGGGCCAAATAAGGTTTTCTCTGTATATACACATGCATGATTTTCCTTAGCCTAAACACTTTTTCCCATCCTTTACCATGATAGCATGTGATGTCACTAAGATATATTTAGAGCTATGTACATATGGGTTATGGGTAATAGTGAAAAAGAAATAGAAAGTATAAAAAGAAAAGAAAAGAAAAGAAAAGAAAACACATAAAAAATGAAAAAAAATATGAAAAAAATAAAATGGTTTAGCAAAATAAGTAAGTTTGGGCAAATAAAAAAAGTTCTAAGCATTAAGGATCCTAGACGTAATGCATGATTAGGGGTATTTTAGCCTAAATTGACTTTATCATACCTTAGCCCTAACCTTACCCTAACCTTACATTACAAGTTTCATGAAGTACTATTGATATTTGATTAAGTGTGACTGCATTAGTGGAGAGAGAAGTGGGCAAACTTATGGGAATGTTCACTGTCATTGACTTTGCAGACCTGTATTTGCATAATCTAATCCGGGTGGTATACTTTGAGGTGACTTTGACATTCTCACGCACACACAAGGAGTCCAATTTGGGTTGGGACTTGTGATTTATTAATTCTGAGTGTTTGACCTATAGTTACGAGTCTGTGAGATCAGAGTTTATACTTTTTTTAGGATAATATTGAGAAAATAAATATGTTTTATACTTGTTATCTCTTACATATGTTTTATTTTGCTTAAGGATAAACAAAAGCTAAAGTTTGGGGTGTAATGACACCATGAAAATAGGGTTATTTTGTGCTTAATTTTCTTAATTAATTAATTAATTAATCCTAAATTATTTTATTAAATATCTCTTCATTTTAATAAAATTCCTTATGCTTTGCAGATAAATAAATTGGTAGAAAATGAATTGAAAATGGGCTAAAAAGAAGACTAGGCTACTTGAAGGCAAAAGAGAGGTGTAATTTCATTTTGTAGCATGAGTCATCATCTCTCTCTTCCTTTGACACCTAAGATGCCAAGTGTCCATTTCTTATTATTTCTTGAAGGATAAGAGCAAGGGACACCTCAGCCAACACATAGAGGGCACATGCTCTTACCACCTTACATGCTTATGTGTACAAGAAAACAAAGGAAGATGCTAGAAGATAGAAAGGTGTCTATCGCTGGTAGGAAGCTTTGATGACATACAAATATCTATTTCAAGGAGCCAAGAACATGAAGACTAGTTAGTTGCCAACTATTGCCAACTCATTTAAGATAGGAAACACCTATGTTAGCCTTGTATTAAGTGACTATTTAAACAAAATATGAGGTTCATGAGAGGGGTCGACTGCTATTTTCATTTTTAGATATTTTTATGTTTCATTTCATGTCTTCTTAAGCTGTAAGAGTAGCCACCATTTTTCCATAGAAGTTTTCTTTCATTTTTCTCCCTGTTTTGCACTTTAGGGTCTTAGGTAATTCATATAATTTCTATGGATTTTTAGGAATTCATTTAGATTAGGTTTCATGAATGTTTTTAGGGTTAATTCATAAAAAACATTATTTTACTGAATTGCATTTCTAGGCTGTTTGTATTAATTTGGGTGATGGTTTGCGTCATTTTAGATTATATTTAGGTCATATTAGATCATACTTAGGTCATATAATTATTAGAAAATTTTAGACTAGGTTTTCATGCATTTTTTAGGGTTAGAACAGTTTTACATTTCAATGGCACAAAAACAACTTGTTTAGGTGTTATTAGGAGTTGTTTGTTTTGATTAGATTTTAGGGGCATTTACGGTGTTTTGAAGTTTTTAAATATCACTCATATAGTTAACATAATTTAGGATGCATTAGGTGAACTTTAGGAATCATTTAAGGTTTGTTTTGATTTTTCTTAGTTGGCATAGGTTAAATGTGTGGGTTGTTTGTGTATAGGTTAAATAGGTTAAATAAGTGTTTTTTGGGTGTTTTAAACCTTCATTAAGTCATAAACATAATCATCTAGGGTTAAGAAAAATTTGGTGATTTTAGGATATCTTTTGCATATTTTTTATTTTTATTTCAGGAAACATGCATGCTACCCAAATTTCATTTTAGGGTAGTTTGGGACATTTTAGGGTTGTTTGGGACATTTTATGGACTGTTTTGGGGTTAGGAAAAATTAATTTAGTCTCATTTAGGGTTAGGTTTAGGGTTAAGATAAAATAAGGTTAAATTTAGGGTTTAGTTCATTTTCTCATTAGGAAGTTAATCAATGTTTTAAGTATGTACTAATTGATGATTTTAATGATGATAATGCATTAGTTTAGTGTTTAAGTTTGCATTTAGGTTAGTTTAGGGTTAGAGATCATTTCTACATAATTAGACTAGTTTTCATGGCAAATTTCAAAATTCTAAAAGTATTTTAATTCCCATGCTTCATTTATATTAGATTTTATAATTTATTTATGTATTTCTAGTTTAGTATTCATTGAGGTTTATAATTTTGGGCATTTTAGGGTTAAAATTTCCATTTAGGATTTTTAGTATTTTTATTTAGTATTTTCTTCTCTTATGCATTAGTTTAAGATATTTTGCAATTTATTTCATTTAATTAGAATATATTCCTGCATTTTTGATTTCATATTAGATTTTGTAGATTTATTTTTGTTATTGACATTTTAAGTCCATATTTTCGTATATTTGCATTTTGATCCATTTTTATTTCTAAATCTAATTTTATTTTTTTTGCAGATTATTTGTGTCACGACCGCCCGTGACTTAAAAAAATCGACTACAAATTTTTCGCCTTTTACTTACCTTTCCTTCTGTCACAATTCAATCACCAAATTGTTGGGCTGTGATTCGATATTAGTCACTTCAACCACATTCATTTCATATCATGTATACCAGTCAATATAATTATCTATTGACTGTAAGTACTCTTTTCTTAAAAGTAAACTCATATACATTAATACAAAAAATTGTACATATACATCCCCGACAGTACATTCGTTTATATGACTGTGCTTTTACATTGTTCAGTACAAAACGTTTCAAATGTGTATACCTTTCGTATGATGGGTATGCAGCGGATAAAGGGATACTAGTCCTCAGCCGTGCTCAACTACTGTGAAAACTTTGTAGAGAGGAGGAAATAAAAAAAAGGGGGTGAGCTCACAGCTTAGTAAGGAAATAAGACAAACAAGTAGATAACCACACTATCTACAAAATATAATGTTTATGCCATTAAATCATTTCCTTTTCGATTCACATCTAAAGCATGTATCTTTCTTGAAACATTTATGCAAGTATATATATATATATATATTTAAATCATCAGTATGAACTGAAAACATGCTGGTTTAATAACCTCAGCAAATTATGCAAAAACATTGCGTTATCATGTAAATACTGTAAATCACATTTCATTATGCCATATCAATTAAATCAAAACAAAGATGGCATATCATCATGTAAAAACATGAAAATCCAAGCCTCATCCATCCCTTGGGTTACCTTTTTTACAATTCACAAAGTCACATGCTTAATTTATAAAATCATGTGATAATTCAAATAAGAAATCCCAGGTGAATGAAACGAGATAGGCGACTACATGTTCGAAGATTATGATCGTATCTCATTTTTTCATGATCCCAGGCTACACAGTACTCGGTGTGCGGGGCCTCACATTTGCTGTAACGGGAGGTAGGTCAAATCCTCAACCGTGAGCCAATAACTCTAAATCATCGTTTACTCACGATGCATCATACTCCATGTGACATACACTGTACAAAGTACTCCATGGACCCAATCCTCACAGTCGGAGTGCCTGCCATAGGTCTTAGCCCTCATACCATGGATAATGGTTTCGATAGCCCTTGGCCATATCTCAAAAATTTACACGTACGAGCATATAATCGGTGCAACACACAGTCTGCACAGGCTCCAGCACGACTGTTTCATGCTATCTCTTTCAAAATCGGTACGTGCGAGTAAACTCCAACACGACTACATGCACAAGTCACATAAATCTACTGCAAGAAATGTTACCAGCACTGTCATGTAAAACTGAGTATGAGCAATACTCCAATACTCTATCATGCATTAATCAATAAAACTGAGTACGAGTAACACTCTAGTACTCTATCATGCATAAATCGCATTAAAATCAAGTACGAGAAATATGTAAGACCCATAAATTTCTATGTAATGTTTATGATTTCGAAATGTACAGACAAGTTACAATATATATGGATCATAAGAAATAGATGTTTTTAAGTTCTAAGTGAGAATGAAATGCAAAATGAGTATAGAAGCAATTGAATGGGAGTCTAACTTTGAAAATCTAGGAGAAATTACAGCTAAAATACTACAGACATAGGGCAGGCGATCTCATTACAAGGGGAAATCGATCTCCTTGCCTTGAAATGCAAAGCTAAGGCATTCTATAAGAGGGAGATTGATTCCTCACTCAAGCAGACCGATCTCAAGTTACCTCTGGATAGGCCAGATCGATCTCTCCTTAAGACCAGATCGATCTTTGAAGCCTTCTGCCTGACCAAGATCGATCCCATCCCATGAACAAAGATCGATCCTATCCTTTTGAGCAGATCGATCTCATGCAAATAGGCAGATCGATCCCCTAGCCTGTAAGTAGACTTCAAAAGGAGTCCAAACAAGGGAAGATGAATCTCCCACCCTTAGAGATCGATCTCATAATGCTTTTCCTATACAAACTCAACAGTGGAACCTGCATTTCAGGAGACAACCCAAAGTTCCTACATTTTAACAATAACCTAGCTTTCTCACTCTAAAAATCATCACTTTCCAAAAGATTTGAGGAAAAAGCTATTTGAGTAAAGTTATTCAAAGTGAGGAAGAGAAAAACATAGTCAAAGATTGGAAGCTCAAATTTTGGATTAAAGGAGAAAAGAGGTTTTTCCCCAATTTGGCAAAAAGAGGAAAAAGCCAAGCTAGGTAAGATCTCTATACATCATCTTCTAAATGTCAATGTAGACATTTTAATGAGTTGATTGGTGTATATAATGTTGGCTAAAATGTTCATGTACATGCTTATGCAACCATGACCTAGAATAGGCTTAGTGAGAGAAAGTTGAAATGGTATGGAGTTGATGATGATTTAAACATGTAGAGATGTTAGTAAGCATGTATAGATGATTTTAAGATAACTTTGTGAAATCCATATGTTGGAATGGATGATGATTGGAAATAGGCATAAGAGGTGTTTGATAAATTGCCATAGTGAAGGAAATGATGAACTAGAGGCATTGTGAGCTTAATGTCAATTTAGTGTGAATCAATAGACTTAAAGAGTTCAATAGATTCTTGAGAAATGAATAGAACAATAAAAATGGACTTAGGAGGAAGTGAGGCCTTATAAGTGTTAATGAAAACAATAAGTCGTATCGACCATAGTAAACACAAGAATCATATTATATTGGGTTAAATTGATGTGATAAGTAATGTTGTGCAGCTCCGAAGATCACATGGGAAGCGAATCAGACTACACGATCGAGCAGCTTTAAGGAAGTGGAATCACTCGACGCGATTCAAAGTAAGGGAATTTTATGAGTATCTAGAGGTAGCTGCACGTATTTTGAGGGTGTTTATAGGGCTTTGTAATTAATTGGTTATCTAGAAAAGAAATAATGATTTATATGAATGATTTCGGATATAGATGATTTTGGTTTTGGAAGTGAATCTTACAAAAAAGGTAGTAAGGCTAATAATTGCATAAATCTCACGTTTTGATATTTTTACGAAATGCGTTGCTTTAGTTTAAGCAAATCTACGGATAGGTTAGCTATTGATATCATAATTTCATGAAATAGCACAAGTTAGGTGCTAATTGTGGTTTTAAGCGTGTTTTATTAAAATAGAGCCTCCTATCATATTTATATGAGTTAAATCGTGCTGGAGCCTAGGTCGCACCATATTTTGAGTTGAGATGTTTTACAAGCCGTACTGGAGCTTCTGCTCGTACGTGGGTTTCCATTGATTTTCCTCTGCATATAACCATATTGGAGTTATACTCGTACGTGATTTCCTTATTATTTATTATGCATAAAGTCGTACTAGAGCATTGCTCGTAAGAGGGTATTTATTGATAATGCATGAAATCGTGCTAGAACTTTGCTCGCACTGGGTTTTTCACACTGTGATATGTAATGAGTCGTGCTGGATGCCTAGTATAGACTTTGTGTCACACGGATGAGATACTTGCACGAGCCGTGCTGGATGCCTCATGTAGACTACTAGTCACACAGATGAGGTGCTCGTACGTGCACTTGAGACTGAGTAGGTTATACATGGCATGAGGTAGATAAGACCTACGATAGGCTCCCCAACCATGATATAGGTGCACGGAGTACGTTGTACCTGTATATCACATGGAGTATGCTGTACCGTGTGGTTGTGATGTTGATTTAAAAGTCTGGCGTAGGATTAACCCACCTCTGTTCTAGCATGATGCCCCACACATTGAGATTCGTGTGGTCTGGGATGATAATGACATAGTTAGCCAACAGAGTCTTCGATTATATAGTGACCACCTGTCTCACATGATATCACATGGTTTTGTATATTGAACATGATTTGTGTTGTCCACGGTAGACCCGAGGGAGGGGTCTAACCTTGTGGGATGTTTTTAAAAGGATGATATGTTAACTATGATGAGTTTTACTAAGTTTTGATTTGATGTTAAACCCCGAGGAATGGTTTTTATGAAGAGTTTTATTATGATGAGCATGAGAAGTTTTACAAGATGGTTTTCCATGTTTACATGCCTATTTTTATGTTTTTCAGTACATAATATATGTATATACATGCAGCATAGTTTTTGTCACGACCTTTTTCATCCATTTCATTTAAAAATCACCATAAGTTTTTTCGCTTTATTCGTTAACTCACCCGATCGTGAACAACCCTTACAAATACAGTTAGGCTGTGAGTCAATATTAATCACCATTTCCATATATCTTTCAATTAATCAAAAGCATACATTTGAAAGTTTAAGTCATATACTTATACATGACATGTTTTCTAACATTTACATCCCCCATATTACAATTAAAAACGATTATTGTGCTATTAGATGTTTAGATACAAAAAGAATTCTTGTGTGTATAGCTCTTGGCGATGGAGAGTAGCGGATATCCAAATACAACGCCTCAGTCCTTCACTAGGCTACTATGCGCGCTCTGTAGAGGGGGAAAGTGAGTGGGATGAGTAACCACACGCTCAGTAAGGCAATAATGCAAGCATAGTAGATAACTACACTATCTACATGCTTATAGTGTCATGCATATAATCATTAATATTTGGAGCATGAGGAAATATTAAAAACTATGCCACATGTATATACATATATCATGTATTGAAAAACATGCATGTAAACATGGAAAACCATCATGTAAAACTTCTCATGCTCATGTAGTAAAACTCATCATAAAAACATTTCTTAGAGTTTATCACCAGATCAAAACTCAGCAAAATGCATTAAATCCTTCTCAAGTTATAAATTTCATGTTTATCAAAACATCATCTCTCAAAACATCCCACAAGGTTTGACCCCTCCCTCGGGTCTACCCTTGACAACACAAATCATACTCAATCTATAAAGCCATGTGATATCATGTGAGATAGGTGGTCACCATATATATCGAGGACTATGTTGGCCAACTATGTCATTATCATCCTAGACTACACGGATCCAGGTGTGCGGGGAATCATGCTAGAATGAAGGTGGGTTAGTCCTACGCCAGACTTTTAAATCATCATCACAACCACGCGGTAGAACGTACTCCATGTGATCTACACGGTATAACATACTCTGCGGACCCATATCATGGTTGGGGGTGCCTGCCGTAGGTCTTACCTACCCCATGCCACGCATAACCTACTCAGTTTCAAGTGCACGTGCGAGCATCTCATCCGTGTGACACACAGTCTACACGAGGCATTTAGCATGACTCATTACATATCACAGTGTGAACCAGTGCGAGCAAAGCTCTAGCACGATTCATGCATCATCAATAAATTTTCACGTATGAGCATAGCTCCAGTACGACTTATAATGCATAAGAAAATAAATGAAATCCACGTACGAGCAAAAGCTCCAGTACAACTTTTATGCATAAGAAAATCAATGAAATCCACGTACGAGCAAAAGCTCCAGTACGACTTTTATGCATAAGAAAATCAATAGAAAAGCCACATACGAGCAATAGCTCCAGTACGGCTTGAAAATATCATCGATTCAAAATATAGTGCGAGTTAGGCTCCATCACATTTCATACACATTAAAAACATCAAAATGTAGTGAGAGCGAAGCTCCAGCACGATTTAACTCATATAAATCCGATAGATGACTCCATTTCAGAAAAACACATTCAAAATCACAATTTTCACCCTACTCATGCCATCTTATGAAATTATGAAATCATTAGCCGGCCTGTCCATAAATTTGCTTAAACCAAAGCAAGGTATTTCATAAAAATGTTGAAACATGATATTTATGCAATTATTAGCCATACTATCCCTTTTTGTAAGATTCACTTCAAATCCAAATCATATATATATATTCGTAGTCGTTCACCATAAACCATTAATTCTTTTGTAGATAACCAGGCATTTGCAAAGCCCTATATACACCCACAAAATATGTGCAGCTATCTCTAAGTACTTACAAAATTCCTTTACCTGGAATCGCATTGAGTGATTCCACTTTCTTAGAGCTGCTCGATTTGTGCAGTTCGATTTACCTCCAACGAAATCTTCGGGACTGCACGAAATTACGTATCACATCAATTAAATCCAATGGAATAAGATTCTTGCATTTACTATAGTCTATTCGACTTATAATTTTCATTAACTCTTATAAGGCCCCGTTTTGATTGTTGTACGTATTTCTCGAGAGTCTATTGAATCTCTTTAGGCCTATTGATTCATACTAAATCGGTATTAAGCCTATAGTGCCTCTAGTTCATCATTTACTTCACTATGGCAATTTATCAAACACCTCATATTCTTATTTTCAAAATTTGACTAATCTCACAATGTAGCTTCATTCAATCATCTCAAAATCATGCATATCACCGCACTAACACCATAGTATAAGCCATTTATCATCAACTCAACCATATCACATTTTCTCACACTAACTCATTATAGGTTATGCTTGTTCCATTACATTCTAGGTAGTTTTAATCATCAATACATACACCAATCTACTCACAACAACAATTAGATAGATATATTTTGAGTTGGTGTATTAGAAACTCACCTAGCTTGACTTTCCTCTTTTTCAAGTTTTGAAGACTCCTTTGCTCCTTCAATCCAACAAATGAAGTGTTGATTCTAAGCTATGTTGTTCTTCTCCTCCCAATGAACAATGTTGCTTTAATAGCTTTTTCTCAAATCTTTATGGAAGAGGGTGAAATCTAGAGTGAGAAAACTAGGTTGTTGTTGGAAATGGAAGAAATGAGTTTGTTCCCATGAAATGCAGATCCAACTGCCCCATTTTTATAGAAAAAGCCTTAGGAGATCGATCTCCATAGGGGGAGATCGATATGGCCTTGCTTGAATCCTTCAGAATTTTGACAATTTGTAGACAGGGAATTGATCTGTTGAATGCATGAGATTGATTTGCTCAAGGTAATGAGATAGACCTGTTTGAGGCAAAAGGCTTTGGAGATCGATCTGGCCTTAAGAGGAGATCGATCTGGCCTATCCAGAGACCAATGGAGATCGATTTGCCTATGAGAGGAGATCGATCTGGTCTAACCTGAGACATCAGGAGATTGATCCCTCTTTTGCAGAATGCTTGGCATTGTGTTTTCCAGGCCATGAGATCGATCTCTCCTTGCATGGGATCGATCTAGCATGCTTCCTGCAGCATTCTAACTGTAATTTTTCCAAATTTTCTAAGTCAAACTTCCATCCAATTTATTCTATATTCATTTTGCCATTTATTCACAATTAGAACTTATAAATATCTATTCCTTGTAATTCATATGTAATGTAACTTATCCATACATTCAATAATCATAAACATTACATAGAAATTTATGGCTCTTACAATCTTCCCCTCCTCCAAGAAATTTGGTCCTCCAAATTAGAACCAAGTTAACCTGAGAATAACTTCGGGTACTTCTCTTGTATCATGCTCTCCAATTCCCATATAGCTTCATATGGAGTGTGATATTGCTAAAGAATTTTCACTAAGGGAATTGTCTTCGACCTCAACACCTTCTCTTTCCTATCCAATATCCGAACGAACTTCTCAACATACGTCATACTCTCATTGAGCTCCAATGGCTCATATCTTATCACATATGCCATGTTCAGGTGGCACTTTCGAAGCATAGAGACGTGGAAGACGTTATGAACACTTGCTAACTCTGGTGGTAATGCCAACCTATAAGCCTTATCTCCCACTCTCTCTAAAATCTCGAAGGGTTCGATATACCAAGGGCTCAACTTTCCCTTCTTACCAAACGTCATAATACCTTTCGAGGGAGAAACTCACAAAAACACTGACTCACCCACAGCAAACTCCAGTGGTCTCCATCTCTTGTCAGTATAACTCTTTTGTCGGCTCTGAGCTGTCCATAATCTCTCACATATCAGTTGGACGTCCTTATAGGCTTGCTGCACTAAATCAGGAGGAAGAATCTGTATGTCACTAACCTCTTCCCATCCAATAGGGGATCGGTATCTGCGTCCATACAGTGCCTCATATGTGGCCATCCCGATACTCGCATGATAGCTGTTATTATAGGTGAACTCGACCAACAGTAGGTGATTATCCCATGAGCCTCCTAAATCCAGCACACACTTTCTCAACATAACCTCTAGGGTTTGTATAGTGCTCTATGACTGACCATCTGTCTAAGGATGAAAAGCAATGTTAAAACTCAAGTGTGCCCATATCGCTTCATGAAAATGTTCCCAAAAATTGGAGGTGAAGCGTTCATCCCGATCAGAAACAACGCTCACTAGAACACCATGTAATCGTACTATCTCTCGAACATACAAGTTCGCCAATTGACTCAGACTATCGATAGCTATCATATCTAAGAAATGGGCTGACTTCGTCAATCGATCCACAATCACCTAAATGGCATCATGACCTCTACGGGTCCTCGATAAACCCATCACAAAATCCATGGTGACGTGCTCCCACTTCCATGTCGGTATATGTAGAGGCTGCAATAACCCTGCAGGTTTTTGATACTCTACCTCCACCTGCCGACAGACGAGACATCTAGCGATATATTTGGCAATGTCTCTTTTCATTCCAGACCACTAATAAACCTTTCGAAGGTTTTGATACATCTTGGTACTCCCCAGATGTATCATATACTTCGATGAGTGAGTCTCTGATAAAATCATTCTCCTGATCTCTGGATCCTCAGGAACACATATCCTACCCCTGAACCTCAACAATCCATCAGTACTCAGCTCAAAATTCGTACCCGTACCTCTCTATGCATGATTCAACCAATCGATACACTTTCAATCCCTCTACTAAGCCTGTCGAACACGACAAATCAACTCTGGCTTCAATCTCAAACTAGCCATAATATCACATCTTTCTGCATCAGGTGGGGCTCATCCAAACTGAGGTTCGTAAATTGTTCTAACAACTTGTGTTCTCGAACCATCATATAAGACACCAACTTGAGATTCTTCCTGCTCAAGGTATCGAAAACTACATTTGCCTTACCCTGGTGGTACATGATGTCACAATCATAGTCCTTCAGGAGTTCGAGCCATCTTCTCGATTTCATGTTCAGCTCTTTTTGCAAAAATAGATACTTAAGGCTCTTGTGATCCATATAAACCTGAAATTTCTCACCATAGAGACAGTGGCACCATATCTTTAATGCAAACACTACGATCGCCAACTCTAAATCGTGAGTCAGATAGTTCCTCTCATGATCCTACAACTGTTTCGATCCATAGGCAACTACCTTCCCATCTTGCATAAGTACACAGCCCAGTCCTTGGTGTGATGCATCAGTATACACAGAGAAACCTCCTGAGCTGGTAGGAATGGTGAGAATCGGGGCAGTGGTCAATCGATGCTTAAGCTCCTGAAAGCACTTCTCACATGCCTCATCCTACACAAACTTAACATCTTTCTGCGTGTCAACGGAGCAGCTAGTCTAGAGAAACCCTCAACAAATCTCCGATAATAACCTGTCAATCCTAGAAAACTTCTGATCTCAGTGACTGTCTTGGGCTGTTCCCACTGTGCAACTGCCTCAATCTTGGATGGATCTATTGATACCTCATCCCTCGATACAACATGACCCAGAAATGAGATATGCTCCAACCAAAAGTTACACTTATTGAGTTTGGCATATAATTCCTTCTCTCGGAGGGTCTGCAGAACTATCCTCAAGTGCTGCTCACGATCTTCCCTGAACTTGGAATAAATCAATATATCATCAATGAACACTATCACAAATTGGTCCAGGTATGGGTTAAATATATCATTCATCAAAGCCATAAATGCTGCGAGGGCATTCGTAAATTCGAATGGCATAACCAAGAACTCGTAGTGGCCATAACGAGTATAAAATGTTGTCTTGGGTACATCTCCACTCCATATCCTCAACTGATGGTACCCAGATCGTAAATATCCTCAATTGATGGTACCCATATCGTAAATCTATCTTAGAAAAGACTTGTCCTCCCTGAAGCTGATCCAACAGGTTATCAATGCTTGGAAGGGGGTACTTGTTCTTAATGGTGGCCTTATTCAATAACCAGTAATATATACACAGTCGGAGGCTCCCATCCTTCTTCCTCACAAACAGAATCGGAGCTCCCCAAGGTGAGACGTTCGATCTAATAAACTCCTTCTCTAGCAACTCTTGCAGCTACTTCTTTATCTGCTCCAACTCAATCAGAGCCATTCTATACGGTGGCTTAGATATCGACTTTGTACCAAGTATCAACTCTATACGAAAATCCATTTCCCTGTCAGGTGGTAGCCCTGGTAAATCATCCGAAAAGACATCAAGAAACTCTGCAACCATTGGAATGTCTCTTAATTCCGGGTGTGCCTTATCTGTGTCAACCACGTATGCAATGAACCCTTCACATTATCTTTTTCCACCGTTAGTAATATAGATCATCACATTAACATTCATGATTAATAAGTAGATTCATCTCTTAAATATGATAAATAAAGATTATACTCTTCTCATATACAATAATCATGTCCCTTCATTTTTTTCAACAAAACTTACAATAAGGTTATATACCTCTAAAAATTTTACTGTCTGAGCATAACAATCCAAAATAACAAGATTTATAGCCAACCAATCTATTCCTAAAATTACATCAAAGTCGCTCATACTCAATAAAATTAGATCAGCTGCCATATCTTTTCCCCTATCTTCAACTTACAATTCCTGTATACATACTCAGTCAACTGGCTATCATTTATAGGTGTAGAAATCATCAACATTCTATCTAACAATGTAGGCTTTACATGCTTCAACAACTTATGTGCAAAGGAAGGTGATATAAAAGGCTGCGTGGCACTAGGATCAAATAATACAAATGCTTCTAAATTAAAAATTAGGATGGTACCTTTAATCACATTCGTTGAAGCGTCCACGATGTCCTGGTGCAGTGCATGTACTCTCCCTCTACCAACTGCCTGTTTCCCTTTTTCCTCTACTGTAGCTTTCCTCCTCAAAGCAGAAGTCTCAACAGGAGCTCTCTTCGACCCCTTGGACTTCTATAGGGCAGTCTTAATCATCTCTGGATAATACCTCATGATATGCCCTGGCTTCTCGCATCTGTAACGCACAATAGGGGTCGTCGGACAAGGCCTGGTACCATGAAATCTACCACATCTCCTACGGTGCTTGGTAGTAGGCCGTGGTCCTCTAATGACTACACCCCTTGGTAGAGCTAAAGCTGGGTACATAGGAGGTTTAGCAGCTCTCTTTTGCATCTCTTCAATTTTGGACTCTTCTAAAACAGTTTTTGACCTCCTCTCCTGACCACTCTATCAACCTCGGATCTCTTTCGGTCTCTATCTCTCTTGCCACTAACCTTTCCAAATTCATATGCATTATGCTCAAAGTCTTGTTCACAAAACTGTGCCCTATGCATTACCTCTTCATAAGTGAGGATGTCAAACGGAGCCAATCTAGATCTGATGGCTGGTCTCAATCCATCCATGAATGAGAGATTTATGTCTAGGTTGATGCTGTTAAGAGGGCCCATTTGATAGAGCATGATTATGAGCTTCACTAGTTAGATTAAGTTCAGTGGTAAAGATAAGGGAAAGGGATCCTTTAACTGTAAGAGTTCTCGGTAAAGAAGTTCTAGCAAGAGAAATAGAACTACAAAGTCTCGATCTAAGGCTGCTAAGCCTACTCTTGCAACTGCCATGACTACTTAAGGTACATAGACTATGTGTAAGAGTTATGGTAAGAATAATGCACCAGATATTGTTATAAGACTGCAGACGGATGTTTTAATAGTGGTCAGATGGCTCACCTCATCCGAGATTGTCCATTAGCTAAACCAACCTAGAGATCAGTCGAACGACCAACCAAGAAGCCTACTGAGAGGCCTATAACTCAGAGGAGGGTCATAGCAACTAAGAAAGGGAAGAAGGCTATTACCTTAGATTAGGAGACTGCGACGACATCATCTGAGGTTATTAAAGGTAAAATATTGATCTTTGATATTAAAGTTTTAGCTTTATTTGATCCTAGATCTACTCATTTGTTTATATCACTAGCATGTGTTTATAAGTTGCATTTAGAGCATGTACTTCTAGGTCACATTCTGCAAATAAGTACTCCTATGAACGAGTCTCAAATAACTTATACAGTTTATATGAATTTTAAATCAAGTGTAAGAGAGATGGAGTTCGTAACACATTTAGTATCACTTAATAAGTATGATTTTGATGTCATTTTGGGTATGGATTGGCTAGCTGCCAATCGAATTAGTTTGGATTGCCACGCTAAGACTGTAACCTTCTCCTCACCGGAACCGTTTTGATAAATAAGGAATGAAATGTTATGTTATGTTGTATTTGTAAGACTAATTATGTTTAATGTTATGAAGGATTTATTGCATATGTTGAGGACTCTAGGAGGGGACCTTTGAATTTTATGCCATCCCTATGGTCAAAGAATTCCCCGATGTGTTTCCGAACGAGTTACTAGGTTACCTTCGAATAGAGAGATTGAGTTTGCCATTGATTTGGCTTCAGATACTCAACGGATATCTAAGCCTTCTTACCGTATGACGTTAGTAGAATTATAGGGGATTAAAAGAAAACTTCAGAATTTCTTGGATAATGAGTTTGTTCGGCCTAGTGTTTCACCATGAGGTGCTCCGATTTTATTTGCTCAGAAGAATGATGACGACCTACGGCTATATATTGATTACAGATTGCTTAATAAGGCCACCATTAAGAATAAGTATCCCTTCCCCAGGATCGATGATTTCTTTGATTAGTTACGGGATGCTTAGGTGTTCTCTAAGGTTGACCTTCGATCCAGGTACCATCAGTTGAAGATCATGAGAGAGGATAAACCTATGACAACTTTTAGGACTTAATATCCTTATTACAAGTTCCTGGGGATGTCATTCGACTTGACTAATGCCCTATAGCCTTTATGAATTTGATGAGCGAGGTTTTTAAGTCTTATCTAGACTGATTTGTGATTGTGTTTATTAATGATATCTTGATGTATTCTGTCAAGACCTTTCCTGACTTATCCAAAACCACTACAAATTTTTCACATTTTAACTTACCTTTCCTTTCACCAATGGTTGGGCTGTGATTCGATGTTAGCTTTCTCGCGTACCATATCATTCATTACCATACATACATGTCAATATATTATTTCTAACTGTAAACTTCTTTTATAATACATGTAAGATTGTCAGACCCAGATTTTTGTAGCTTGTACCTTGTGATTCCTATGTGTATGAACACTATGTAATTATAGTTGAATCATAAGAAGAGTATTTAATAGACTTAAAGTGTTAGTGAAATGAATTAACACGCAAAAGCTACATAAAATGCCTAATGTGAGCGATGAGTATCACAGGCTAAACCGAGTTATTCTAAATCATTCTGATTGAAAATAAGAACTTAAAATGAAAGAGCATAGAGAGCTCATGAAGGAAAGTCAGCTTGATTTAGTCCCGAACATAGAAAACGAGAGTAAAAGCTACAAAGGGTAAAATGGACCTTTTTAGCGAGAAAAGGTGTTTCGGGTATAATTATCCATCGGAAGCAGTTGGAATATAAAGATGAGAGTGTAAGACATAAGATATGACACTTTTGAAATTTTAAGAAAAAGTCAACGTAATCAATGGTTAAGGAAAAAAGTCAACTATAGTTAAGAAAGTGGACTTTTACCATTGTTGACTAATCATGGTTAAAAATTAACCTAAGTGTGGAGGAAAATTTGGGGAAAAATATTCTTGGCCAGAATACAAGATAATCATCCCCGAAAGTAAGGAAAATTTATTCAAAAAGATTCCGAAATAAATCTAATGGTTAAAAACGTAATGGGCCTAAGGTGAAAATTTTAAAGCCCATTAAGGTATACTAAACGTATATTAAATTTTTAGGTCCTTAAGACCGAATTGTTGGACCAATTGATTGGCCAAATTTTGAGACAATTAAAGGCCCGAGACATAGTAAAAAATTTCAGCCCGAAAGCCCATTAAGAAAGCCCAAACTGAGAAGCCCAAATGGAAAAGCCCATGAGATAAATATCTAACCATAGTTAAAGTTAACTATGACTTATAAGGTGACTCATGGCTAAGGTTTGGAAAGTCAACTTAAATGGCTGAAAAGTAAAGCTTAATGGCTAAGTATATGGCTTATAAATTCAGCCACACCATTGTCATCTTCATCACACCAAATCCGGCTAGAAGAAGAAACCATTGAAACATATTTTCCCAGCTTTCTCTCACTAGAAATCACTAGGAATTAGGCATAATTGGAACTTGCATCCTTTATGGAAGTTGTTCCAAATTGAAAGGAGATTGACATATGTTGGAATTGGCTATCAAGGAGCCATAGAGTGCAAACCGAGAGCCTCCAAAGTTTCGGCCAAAGGGTGAACACAACAATTGGTATATTTTCTAATTTCCAATTTCATATATGTTAATGTATGAATGATTTTAAGTATGTTGATATATGTTTTAAGCATTGAAACATATTAAATCACCATGAAGTGGGTTAGGCCGAGAGTGAGTAATGGGATATTGATTTATGTCAATATGATTTTAAGACATAAATGGATTAGTGTACATGTATTAATGTTAATGGTGTAATTAGAATTAATCAAATTGATTAATTAATACATGTAATTTGTTGGCAATCAAGGTGTTTGATAAAATGCCTAAATGAACTATATGATGATTGGTAATGTTGCCTACCCAGTGTTTGTGAAAATGCCTAAGTGAAATTGGCTAAATAATAGGCATGGATGGCATGCCATGGTAAAACTGAGGCATGGGTAGCTCTCGGCCATGGCATGTGGCCGAGAGGCCAAATGGGCTAAGCCCAATTATTTTAGGTCCAATAGGGTGTAATGGGCAAAGGACAAGCCCAATAAGAGTTGGTGGGCCCCACAAGCCCAATAGGCCCAACAAAAGTGAATAGTAAAATGAAAATGGGCTTAAGGTATAGTTAGGCCCATTAAGGATTATTAAGGCCCATTAAGGGAAAATAGACTGTATTAATATGTAATACAGTAGGAAAATTATAATTAACCTGAGGAATGGTTATTTACAGCTCCGGAGTTTACATTGAGAGCTGATCGGACTGCGGGATTTAGCAGCACCGAGGAAGTGAGGTCACGAGACGTGATCCGAGGTAAGGGACTTTTGCGAGTAGTTAGAGATACCTGCACGTATTTTCGTCTGCTTTTACATTCACTTAAAAACTCTGAGGGTCAGAGAAAGTGAATAATATTTATTGCGACCCGATAGTGGCAAATTACGATTTTGCCCCCAGTTAGTCAAAAAGTCAACTTTTGTGAAAAGTTACAAAAAGCATGGAAACAATTATTGTGAGTGTTTAATTGTTGTTTAGCATGTAAATAAATAGATGGGCTAATGATTTTAAGGTTGATGTGACTTAAGCACACTTTATAGTGCTGATTTTGATGTTTTATAAACAATCCCTTTTAAAGAGCCATCTATCATATTATGTGAGAATGAATCGTGCTAGAGCACAGCTCGCACTGGATTTCATATGTTTTCCACATACTTTAGTGTAGGATTTTTATACGCACTAGATTTCCATGACATGCATGATAGAGTACTGGAGTTTTACTCGTACTCAGCTTTTAATGATATATGCATGACACAGAATGCTGGAGCGATTAGCTCGTACTCGAGTTTTACATGAGATACATGACGGAGTACTGGAGCGTTGCTCGTACTCGATTCTTCATGGTTTATACATGACATAGTACTGGAGCTATGGCTCGTACTTGATTTGATGATATTATGCATAGCATAGTACTGGAGCTATTGCTCGTACTTGATTTAATACATGAACTATGCATTGACCTAGTTGCTGGAGATTTGCTCGCACTAGAGTTGAGTTTGTGATGTGAAACAGTGTTCGAGCGTAGTGTCGACTGTGTGTCGCACTCGAGGGCGCACACTGTATGTGATATTATATACATGGTACCTATTCATGCCGCATTCTTGTGTGACTGAGTGTCACATTTTGAGAGGATGGCCAGCATGAGGGTATTTGAGATGTGGTATGATATTTCCACAGGCGCGAGGGCTAAGACCTATAGTAGGCACCCTGACTGTGATGTTGATATTCCACGGGTGCGAGAGCTAAGACCTATGATAGGCACTCTGGCCGTGATGCAGGGTCAACGGGTGTACTTTGTACCGTGCCTGAGTGGCGCGAGGTGTACGTTGTACCGTGTGTTGTTGTGGAGTTGAGGAGGATATAGCTGACGGTTGTGATGGACTGAACCCCCTCCTGTTGCAGCAGTGATGCCCCGCACACTAGGATTCCGTGTAGCTTGGGATCACATGTCGGATATGATCATAGTCCAGGATGCTATTTGCGCTTAACCACAGAGTCTTACATGATATATCACATTGATTGAATGATTTAAACTGCGGACAGACCTGAGGGATGAGTCGGACTCCGATTTTGTGTTGTGAATCATTTGATGCCATATTTATTGTGATTTAAATATACATGGCATGATTTACATAAAGGCATGATTTATATACGATGCATTGTTTTGCACTACATGCCTACATTTGAGAAAGAAAACATGATTTTCTGTACATGGGATTTATTCTGTACAAGTATATATATTATATTTCAAGACATGCTTTTAAAGCGAGTAAAGGAAATAATGTTTTCAAGGCATAGCATTATTTTAAGTAGATAGTGTTGATATCTACTTGCTTGCCTGATTTTCTTACTGAGCGTGTTGTATGCTCACCCCCTTTCTTTACATCTCTCTACAGAGCGTCAGTAGAGCGAGAGCTATCGAGGGATAGTGTCCCAGAGTCCACTACTAGTTCCTATCGATCGCCAGGTATACCTTTATGTATAGTTGTGTATCTAAACATAAAAACAGCACAGTGATGTATACGATATATATTATGGGGAATGTATTTGTATTAGATTTTATATAATCTTACATGTATAATAAAAGCAGTTACAGTCAGTAATAATATATTGACATGTATGTATGAAATGGATGATGTGGTAAGCGAGGACTCTCACATCGAATCACAGCCCAACCATTGAAGAGAGGAAAGGTAAGTCAAAATACGAAAAATTTGTAGTGATTTTGGTTAAAGTCATGGATTGAGAACGGGTCCTGACAAAGATCATATAAAATCTAATACAAATACATTCCCCATAATATATATCATATACATCACTGTGCTGTTTCTATGTTTAATACAGAACTGTACAAAATATGTATACCTGTCGATCGATAGGAAATAGCAGCGGACAACAGGAATACTATCCTTCAAATGCTCTCACTCTACTCCTGATGCTCTGTAGAGAGATGTAAAAGAAAGGGGGTGAGCAAACAATGCGCTTAGTAAGGAAATCAGGCAAGCAAGTAGATATCTACACTATCTACTCAAAATAATGTTGTGCCTCGAAAATATCATTTCCTTAATTCACTTTAAAAGCATGTCTTTGAAATATATACATATACTTGTACATATTAAATCCCATGTACCGAAATCATGCTTTCGTTCTCAAATGTAGGCATGTAGTGCAAAATAATGCATCTTTATAATATCACAATGCCTTTAGATAAATTATGCCATGTATATTTAAATCATAGTAAATATGGCATTTAAATCATTCACAACACAAAATTGGATTTCGACCCATCCCTCTGGTCTATCCGTATCATAAATAATTCAATCAATCAGGTGATATATCATGTGAGACTCTGTGGTGAAATGCAATAATATCCTCGACTATGGCTATATCCTATAATGGTAATCCCAGGCTACACGGAATCCTAGTGTGCGGGGCATCACTGCTGCAATGGGAGGGGGGTCAATCCATCATAACCGCCAACTATAAACTCCTCAACTCCATAACACCACACGGTATATTGTACTCCATGCCACTCGCATGGTACAACGTACTTCGTGGACCGTACATCATAGTCGGGGTGCCTGCCAAAGGTCTTAGCCCTCAAACCATGAAATATACATACCCTGTCTCTAAATCCACATGCGAATATCTCACAATGTGACACTCAGTCTACACGAGGAAATCAAGCACTGTTTTTCAACATGTCTTATATATCATATAAAATACAGTGCGCGCATTTGAGCACAACTCACAGTCGGCACTCTGCTCAAACACTGTTTCACATCACAAACTGAAACTCTAGTGCGAGTAAACCTCCAGCAACTAGGTCAATGCATAGTTCATGTTTCAAATCAAGTACGAGCAATAGCTCAAGTACTATGTCATGTATAAATCATGAAGAATCGAGTATGATCAACGCTCTAGCACTCTGTCATGCATCTCATGAAAATTCAAGTATGAGCTAATCGCTCCAGCACTCTCTCATGCATATATCATATAAAATTGAGTACGAGTAATAACTCCAGCACTGTATCACGTGTGTCATGGAAATCCAGTGTGATGCATACATCAGCACCAATATATGTGAAAAATATATGAAATCAAGTGTGAGCTGTGCTCTAGCACGATTTATTCTTACATAATTCGATAGATGGCTCTTTAAAAAGGGATATTTTTCAAAATATCAAAATCAGCACTATAAAGTGTGCTTAATTCATATCAACCTTAAAATCATTAGCTAATCTATCTACTCTGTTGCTAAACAATAGCAAAAATAGTCAAAATGGTGGGTTCCATACTTTTTACAACTTTTCACAAAAAGTTGACTTTTTTCCTAACTAAGGGTAAAATCGTAATTTACCACTATCGGGTCATAATAATTATTCTTCACTTTTTATGACCCTCAGAGTTTTTAAGTGAATGTAAAAGTAGACGAAAATCCGTGTAGGTATCTCTAACTACTCACAAAAGTCCCTTATCTGCAATCACTCGAGAAATTTTACTTTCTCAACGCTGCTCGATCCAGCAGTCCGATTCGCTCCTCCAATAATCTCTGGACCTGCATATAACCATTTATCAGGTTAATTATATTTTTCCTAGAATTAGACATTAAATACAGTCTATTTCCCTTAATGGGCTTTAATAAACTTTAATGGGCATAACTATGCCTTAAGCCTATTTCCATTTTACTATTCATTTTTGTTAGGCCTATTGGACTTGTGGGGCCCACCAACTATTATTGGGCTTATTTGAGACCAATTGCATCACATTGGGCTTAAAATAATTGGGCTTGGCCCATTGGACCTCTCGGACACATGCCATGGCCAAGAGTATCCCATGCCGTTGGTCACACCATGGCATACCGTCTATGTCCATTTGTTTAGCCAATTTCACTTAGGCATTTTCACAAACACTTGGTTGGAAATATTCTTAAGCTTTACTTAGTTCATTTAAGCATTTTATCAAACACCTTGATTGCCAACTAAATACATGTATCAATTAATCACATTGATTAATTCTAACTATACCATAATCATTAACACATGTATATCATTCATTTGTGCCTTAAAATCATATGTGTATTCATCAATATTTCACTACTCACTCTCGGCCTAACTATGATCATAGTGATTTCATATGTTTCAATACTTAAAACATATACCAATATACTTAAAATCATTCATACATTAACATATTTGAATTTGAAAGCTTGAAAATATACCTAGTATTTGTGTTCACACTTGGCTCAAACTTTGGAGACTCACGGTTTGCACACTATGGCTTCTTAATAGCCAATTCCAACATATGCCACTCTCCTCTCAATTTGGAACAACTTTCATGAAGGTTGCAAGTTCCAAATATGGATAAATCCTAGTGATTTCCAGTGAGAGAAAGCTTGGATAATTGTATTTCAATGGTTTCCTTGTGTAACCGAGAATGGTATGGTGAAGATGACAATGGCGTGGCTGATTTTAGAAGCCATTAACTTAGCCATTAAGCCTTACTTTCCAGCCATTATAATTGACTTCCTAAGGTTTAGTTATAAGTCACCTAATGAGTCATCTAATGAGTCATAGTTAGCTTTAACTAAGGTTAGATATTTAATCCTAATGGGCCTTACAATTGGGCCTCTCGGTTTGGGCTTTCATAATGGGATTTCAGGCTGAAATTTTTACTATACCTCTGGCCTTTAATTGTCTAAATAGTTGGCCATTCAATCGGTCCAACAATTCGGTCTAAGGGACCTAAGAATTTCGATCTACATTTAGTATACCTTAATGGGCTTTAAAATCTTCATTTCGGTCCATTACGTTTTTATCCATTAAATCTAATTCAGAATCCTTCCGAATAAATTTTCCTTATTTTTTGGGATGATTATCTTGTATTCTGACGAAAAATATTTTTTTCCAAATTTTTCTCCATACTTGGGTTAAGTTTTTAACCATGGTTAGTCAACTATGGTAAAAGTCCACTTTTCTTAACTATAGTTGACTTTTTCCTTAATCATTGACCACGTTGACTTCTTTCAAAATTTTGAAAGTGTCATATCTTATGTTTTACACTCTCGTCTTTACGTTTTAACCGTTCTTGATAGGTAAATATGCCCGAAATACCTTAACTCGCTAAAAAGTCTGTTTTACCCTTTTTAGCTTTTACTCTTGTTCTTTGTGTTCGGGACTAAATCAAACTGAATTTCCTTCATGAGCTCTTTATATTTTTTCATTTTAAGTTCTTCTCTTCAGTCAGAATGATTCAGATCCACTCGGGTTAACCTGTGGCTCTTATAGCTCACATTAGGCTTTTATGTAGCTTATAAGTGTTAAATCATTTCACATACACTGTAAATCTAGTAAATACTCTTCTTATGATTCAACTATAATAATAGAGTGTTCATACACATAGGAATCATAAGGAACAAGCTACATAAAAGTACGGGTCTGACAATCCTCCCCCACTAAGAAAATTTAGTCCTCTAAATTAGAACAAAGTCAGTCATCAAACAGATGGGGATGCTTCTCTCGCATCAGACTCTCCAGCTCCCAAGTAGCCTCCTCTGAAGTATAATGCTATCAGAGAACCTTCACTAATCTGATAGTATTCGATCTCAATACCTTCTCCTTCCTATCCAATATCCGAATCGGTCTTTCAACATATGACATGTCCTCTCAGAGCTCCAAAGGCTCATAACTAATCACATGTGCCGGATCTGGGTGATACTTCTGAAGGATCGATATGTGGAAGACGTTATGGACACCTGATAAGTCCAGTGGCAATGCCAACCTATAGGCCTTATCTCCCACTTGATCAAGTATCTCAAAGGGTCCAATATAGCGAGGACTCAGCTTCCCTTTCTTTCCAAATCTCGCTATGCCCTTCGAAGGAGAAACTTTCAGAAACACTGATTCACCAACTGCAAACTCTAGTGGCCTTCGTCTCTTGTCAGCGTAACTCTTTTGTCTACTCTGAGTTGTCCTCAATCTCTCTACAATCAAACGGACATCCTCAGAGGCTTGTGTAACCAAGTCAGGAGTGAAAATCTTACGGTCACCCACTTCTTCCCATCCAATAGGGGAACGACATCTACGGCCATATAAAGCCTCATACGGTTCCATCCCGATACTCGAATGATAACTGTTGTTATAGGCGAACTCGGTTAGTGGCAAGTGGTCATCCCAGGAGGCTCTAAAATCTAGAACACATGCTCTCAACATATCCTCCAGAGTTTGTATAGTCCTCTCTGACTTACCATCTGTCTGAGGATGGAAAGCGGTGCTCAAACTCAACTAGGTTCCCATGGCTTCCTGAAAATGTTCTTAAAAGTGGAAAGTGAAGCGGGAATTCCAATCAGAGACTATGCTTACTGGTACACCATGTAACCTCAATACCTCGCGTACATACAACTCTGCCAATGAACTTAGAGTATCGGTAGCTCTCATAGCTAGGAAGTGGGCTAACTTCGTCAGTCGGTCGATGATCACCTATATAGCATCGTGATTCCTGCGGGTCCTAGGTAAACTCATCACTAAATCTATGGTGATATGCTCCCATTTCCATGTCGGTATAGGTAGAGGCTACAATAACCATGCAGGTTTCTAATGCTCTACCTTCACCTGCTGACATACGAGACACTTCGCCATAAAACTTGCTACATCTCTCTTCATACCCAACCACCAATATACCTTCCAGAGGTTCTGATACATCTTGTTACTCCCCGGATATAACGTATACCTCGATGAATGAGCTTCCACCAATATCAATCTCTTGAGTCCTCAGGAACACACAATTTGCCTCTGAACCTCAGTGGTCCATCCGAACTCAACTCAAAATCAGTCATTGTACCCCTCTGCATCTGACCACTCACATCAATACAAAATGGGTCAGTTTGCTGAGCCACTCTGATCCTGTCCAATAGATCCGGCTCCAAGCGTTAACTAGCTATCACATAGCCTATATCCATATCAGAAGGCACCACTCCCAGACTGAGGCTAGGAAACTGCTCTAGCAACTCATGTTCCCTAACCATCATATACCATACCATCTCTAGGCTCTTCCTACTCAAAGCATCAGCTACAACATTAGCCTTACCCGAATGATAAAGTATCTCACAATCGTAATCTTTCAGAAGTTCTAGCCATCTTCTTTGTCTCATGTTTAGCTCTTTCTGTGAGAGCAGATACTTGAGGCTCTTGGGGTCGGTAAATATCTGGAACTTTTCACCATACAAGTAGTAGCGTCATACCTTCAAAGCAAACACTAGTGCTGCTAACTCTAAATCATGGGTAGGATAGTTCTTCTCATGATCCTTCAGCTGTCTGGATCCATAAGTAACTACCCTTCCATCCTGCATCAATACACAGCCCAGTCCCTGATGCGAAGCATCGATATACACTGTAAATCCTCTTGAGCTGGTAAGGATAGTGAGAATCAGAGTGGTGGTCAATCGATGCTTCAACTCCTGAAAACTCTTCTCACAATCCTCGTTCCATACGAATGGTACACTCTTTCGAGTGAGACGTGTCAACAGAGCAGCTAACTTCAAAAATCCCTCAACGAACCTCCGATAATATCTAGTTAAGCCCAGAACACTCCTGATCTCGATGACTATCCTCGACTATTCCCACTGAACTACAGCCTCTATCTTAGATGGATCGATTGATACACCATCCCTCAATACAACATGACCCAAAAATGAGATCTGTGACAACCAAAAGTCACACTTACTGAGCTTAGCTTACAGCTTCTGCTCTCGTAGAGTCTGCAATACAATCTTGAGGTGCTCCTCATGCTTCTCCTTAGATCTCGAATATACCAATATGTCATCGATAAAGAAGATAACAAACTGATCCAAATATGGCTTGAACTCATCGTTCATCAAAGCCATGAAAGTCACGAGAGCATTCATCAGTCTGAATGGCATAACCAAGAACTTATAATGACCATATCGGGTACAAAACGCTGTCTTGGGTACATGTCCACTCCGAACTCTCAGCTGATGATACCCAGACCTCAGATCAATCTTAGAAAAGACCTGTGCTCCTCGAAGCTGATCCAACAAGTCGTCAATGCGTGGAAAGGGATACATATTCTTGATGGTGGCCTTATTCAACAATCGGTAATCTATACACAATTGGAGGCTCCCATCCTTCTTCCTTACGTATAAAACCGGTGCTCTCCAAGGTGAAACACTCGGTCAAACAAAACCCCTATCCAACAGCTCTTGCAACTGTCTCTTGAACTCCTCCAGCTTAACTAAGGCTATGCGATATGGTGGTCTCGAAATAGGCTCTGTATCGGGCACCAAATCTATAAGAACTCCATCTCTTTGTCTGGTGGTAACCTAGGCAACTCATCCAAAAAAATATCTGGGTACTCACTGACCACAGGAATATCTAACAACTTCGGATGTGCCTTATCCATATCTACCACGTACGCAATGAAACCTCGTATCACATCCGATGAAGCATCAGCTGTACCTTGGTCCAAAGCATGTATGCGCCCTCGACCGATCACTTACTTCCCCTTCTCTTCTGCTGTCGCTCTCCTCCTTGAAGCAGAAGGATCAATTGGAGCTCTCTCTGGCTCCCTGCCTTTTAGTGGAGTAATCTTAACCATCTTCGGGCAAACTCTAGCAATATGCCCTGGTTTCCCGCATCGAAAACACACTATAGGAGTCAGAGGACAATGTCTACCTCCATGCTATCTACCACATCTACTATACTGATTGGCAGTAGGTGTTTATCCTCTAATGACAATACCCTTCGCTGGAGCTACGGTCGGATAAGTAGGATGTCTGGTTGGTCTCTTTCGTGCCTCCTCAATCTGTGGTCTCTTACCAAAGAGTCTCCTCCCTCCTCAATAACTGAAACCTCTATCTCTCGTCAGCCTCTTCCTCTGTATATCTCAGCTCTGACTAAACTTCCCGAACTCAGAAGCATTCCTCTCATAATCCTGCTCGTACAGTTGCGCCCTGCGCACTACTTCCTTATATGTGGCTATATCAAATGGGACCAATCTGGACCGTAGAACTGTTCTCAATCCATCGATGAACCTATGGACCTTCCTGGCCTCACTATACATGATATCTGGGTCATATCTTCCTAAGGATAAGAATCTAGTCTCATAGTCATCCACGGATAAACTCCCCTGGTTCAGTCTTAAAAACTCAGCGTGTAGTTTTCGCTGTGTGGTATCAGGAACAAACTGCCTCCTAAAGGCATCTCAAAATATCTCCCAACTAATATTTGTATGTCAAGCTCTCAATATGGGTCTGGTGGACTTCCACCAATGCTCTGTAGCTCCCTTCAGTAAAAACGCAGCAAATGCGACCATCTCCGATGTCGTACACTCGAAGAATCCAAAAAGCTTCTTCATCTCACTAACCCACTCCTTAGCAGCTACTGGGTCCTTAACCCTACTAAAAGATAGAGGTCTAAACTTTTGGAACTGTTGCCATCGATCCAGATCACATCTGTACCCTAATCCACTACTACCTGAAACTGGTGAGGGTGTAGGAGTATCTATAGTCCTCGGTGCATGAGCTGGCTGTGTAGGTGTATCAGGGGTAATTGCCTCTATTGTCACAGCTCCTGCCTCCTGTCCCTGCCTACCTAGCATCGTCTATGCCAGTATCTATTCTATCGTCTCTAGACTACGCTTTAATCTCGTAAAGTGCATCTCAGCACACTCTGGTACCTTAGTAGCACCTGGAGTCTCATGGGTAGGTAATGGCTCGATAGCAGCTCGTCTCTCAGGTCTATCTCCATGCCCTTCAGCCCTACCTCTAGTCCCTCTACCACTACGAGCATTTGCCATATAGGCAAAGTTCCTATATTCACAATCATGAATTAGTCCGTCTCCTATCTGGTATACACAGTTGTATCTAAACACAACACAGTACTATGGGGATGTACACTTTCCTATTTTCTAACATCGACTCACATCAGACCAACCTCTGCTCTGATACCATTCTGTTAAGACCCTTCCTAACTTATCCAAAACCACTACAATTTTTTTGCATTTTAACTTACCTTTCCTTTCATCAATGGTTGGACTGTGATTCGATGTTAGCTTCCTCACGTACCATATCATTCATTACCATATATACATGTCAATATATTATTTCTGACCGTAAACTTCTTTTATAATACATGTAAGATCATATAAAATCTAATACAAATACATTCCCCATAATATATATCGTATACATCACTTTGCTGTTTCTATGTTTAGATACATAACCGTACAAAATATGTATACCTGTCGATCAATAGGAAATAGTAGCTGTGAGACCCCGTATATGTATAATGGTATATATGTACATAGAAATGTAAATTATGTGAAGTATATGTGATGTAAGTCCATAAATTAAATGTACACACATGTAATAAGAGTTATGATTGTACGTACAAGTTATATTATGTATGAATGTAAAGAAATGGACTTAAACATGTGGAGAATGTGAGTAGAATGAATTATGAGCAGTGTGGTAAAATGGAAGTAGAATTGCATAAGTGTGCACTTCCATTTGGTTTATATTGTATACTTTTGGTTATACAAGGATTCCACACAAGTTTCAATAGGTATAAGGTATGTATGGATGTCATTGTCAAGTCTCAAAGATGAATGAATGAGAAAATGATCATGGTAGCAAATTAAGGATGTTTGAGTATGAGTTGCTGCAGAAGAACTGCAGAAAATCTGGAAACTATGAAGGGCAGATTGATCTCATGGGATGAGAGATCTATCTGAAAGAGCCAGAATGCTCTTATTTAGGCAATGGAATAGAGCAGATTGATCTCCAATGGAGCCAGATCGATCTCCTAAGCATTCTGTAATGAAAAGATATATCCTCAAGCACCCAGATCGATCTCCTTAGCTCTCTGTTTAGGAGCAGATCGATCTCATGCTTCGACAGATCGATCTCATGCTTAAAATGCCGTGAAAAAGAGAGATTTAAGGGGACCAGATCGATCTCCTCTTGGACCAGATCGATCTCCTCAAGCTATTTCTATAAAAGGAGTACTGAAAATAAAAAAATTTTGGGAAAAACACTAACCTTCCACTTTTAACCCAAAAACCTAACTTTCTCTCTCTAAAATCAACCATTTTCAGTAAGATTTGAAGAGAGACCATTAGCGGCAAAGTTGTTCCTATCAAAGAGAAGAACAACATAGTTGGAAGGCATTTTCCCATTGTTGGTATTGAAGGAGCTAAGGGCATTGTCATTTGGAGCAATAAGAGAAATCAAACTTGGTAAGATTCTAACACTCTAACTATATTACATTGTCTATTTAAATGATTTTGGAGTTGCTTGGCATGAGTATGGATGGTTAGAAACTATCTAAAATACATTGGAGTGATTATGACCTAGAAATGGTCTAGTGTGAGAAAGTGGAATGTATAAAGATTAATGAGAAATGGGATGTCTAGAGGTGACAATAGTGTTATGGGTATGATTTTAAGATGTTGTTGGTGGATAAATTGTAAGATTTACCTAAAAGGGGTAAAATATGGATTAAGGCATTGGTAAAATGCATAAGTGAATTATATTGAATAGTGAGGTCAAATATGGGTTAAAAACATTAACTCAAATGATTTGAATGAATGAATCGCAGCTTCCGAGGATACGCCGGGGCGAGTTGAGCCAAGAGCGTGAGAAGCTAAGAGGAAAGGAGTCATACCAAGTAAATCGAGGTAAGGGAATTGTGTGGACTCTTAGAGATATCTGTGCGCAATTTGGGTGCTTAAATGTTTTGCTAGAATGCATGAGATTAGGAAATGATGTTGGGTGATTGAAGGGCAAAAGTTGGGAGTTTGAGAAATGTGCATGAAAACAAAAGCATATTACTTTGAAAATCATGTTTTATTGCTTTTTAGCAAATGATTAGTAGGTTGGTTGACATTGAAATGATTTGCAAAAGAAATGAGTGTGTTTTGGTTTTGTTAACCATACTTTGCAAAGTTTTGAGCCACCTACATGATTTCGTGAGTATGAAAGCGTGCTAGAGTATGACTCGCACGAGATTTGACGTGTTTTATACACATGAGTGCTAGAGGCAGTAGTTTTCACATGGATTTCATATTTGTTTTGGCATTGTGCTTGGAGTTTGTCTCGCACTAGATGCCCACCTTGCATGTTGCCGTGTTTGGAGCTTCCAGTAGACTGGGTGTCACATTGATTAAATAGGCTCACACGTGCATTATTTTGACATGATTAATTAGCCGTGTTAGGAGCTTCGAGTAGACAAGAGGTTGTACCGATTAAATAGGCTCACACATGTGTTTGAGATGTGGCGTGATATGATGTGTTGATTGGGTCCACGGAGTACATTGTATCGTGCATGTAGCATGGAGTACGTTGTATCGTGTTGAGTTATGATGTGTTGTCTTCGGACGAGACCTGCTATGGATCGGCGGGTAGGATTTGACCCACCTCCCGTGTGGAAGCAGATAGTGGTGATATCTCGTACACCTGATCCGTGTAGCCGGTATCACAGGTTATGTACATAGGCCTTGAGGTTATTACCTATTGTTGAACTGCCTATCTCACATGTCTATTGCTTTGAGAATAAATCCATGTTTGAAATGATTTGTGGGTCAGGAAAGTCTGAGGGATGGGCTGAGACCTGACCAGTGTTGGATTGAATTGTTAATAGTTTTTAAAGTGTACAAATGCATGATGTTTAATGCCATGCTTTATTGTGAAAATGCATGATGGTTAATGCCATGCTATTTGAGAAAATGCATGATGGGTAATGCCATGCTTTTATTGTGAATTATGCATGATGATTTATACCATGCTTTAAATTGAAATGTGCATTGGATTTTAATAGCATGAGTGCTTTACATACCATTAACACAATCATACACTCATGTTTTGAGATAAATGATGAATTAAATGCTTTTAAGCATGGCATCACGATCACGTAGATAGTACAGTATCTACCTGTTCGCATGATTGCCTTACTGAGCTTGTGGTTTGCTCACCCCCTTATTTTCCCCCTCTCTACAGAGTGTTGAATATAGATTGAGCGTGACTGGAGGCGTTTCCCTTTTGGTAATCCACTGCATCCCATCGTTAAAGGTATACACACTTGGATTATTTTATATCTAAACTAGACATAGCACAGTAGCATTTTGTATGTAACTATTGGGTATGTAAAATAATGTAAACACATGTAACGACTTTGATATATATACATTTATACAAGTGTTTACTTATGAATAATATGCAAATTGAATTGATATGATGGAGTGAGTTAGATGTCGACACATAGCCCAACTATTGAGGAGAGTTGTTGTTCGCGATTGAGGTAAGGACGAATGATAAATGATGCATGAAAATGTGAAAAATTTATATGTATTTTGGTAAGTTGAGGGTCGTGACAGAAGTTGGTATCAGAGCTTGAGTTGGTCTGACGTGTGTCGTGTCTAAAATACTTAATAAGTTAGAAAATTTCATCCTCATGTTACTGTGCTTATTTAGATACAATTGTGTGTGTGTCGATGGGTTGACTAAGTAATTGGTTGTGAATGTAGGGAATTGAGTCAATATGCCTATTACCAGTCGCGGTAAAGGGATGAGAGCATAGGCTCGAGGCCGTAGAGGTAGGCCTGGGGGTCGTGTTGAGCCGAAAACACACGAGGCTCAGGATGATGTTGTGGTGGAGGCTGATGTTAAGCACGCTCCACTGGGTCCAGAGGAGAGACCCGAGAGTACTGAGGCTCGCTTCGCAAGGATTGAGTGAAGCATTGAGATGATTGTGGAGTTGGTCACCCAATCTTTATCTGGAGTTGGCGGTAGACAGAGTCCTGCTACACAGGGTGATGCCGAGCAGGCAGCAGCTCCCGAGGCACTGGCAAGGCAAGCCCAAGGACCTCAGACGATAGATACCCCACCCACACAGGATGTGCCTACGCCAGTTGCTACACCAGGCAGTAGAGGTTGGGGATATGGATGTGATTTGGATAGACTGTGGCAGTTCTCGAAGTTTGGACCGCTGTCTTTCAGCGGAGTAAAGGACCCAGTAGCAGCTGAGGATTAGATCAATGAGATCGAGAAATTATATGGGTTCTTTGAGTGCACTATACCGAGATAGTAGCGTTTGTCGCTTTTATGCTGAAGGGATCAGCAAAACATTGGTGGAAGTCCACCAGGCCTATTTTGAGAGCCCGGCATACTGAGATCAGCTGGGATGTATTTCTAGAGGCCTTCCAGAGACAGTATGTCCCGGATACCGCACAACGGAAGCTAAAGATGACATTTTTGGGACTGACCCAAGGGAGCAGGACTATGGATGAGTATGAGACTGCTTTTATATCCCTGGACAGATATGATCCCAACACTATGAGTAATGAGGTCGAGAAAATCAAGAAGTTTGTGGATGGATTGAGACCAACCATCAAGTCCAGATTAGTTCCTCTGGATTTACCGACCTACAAGGAGGCAGTGCACAGGGCACAATTATGTGAACAAGATGTTAATAGAATCGCCTCAGAGTTTGGAAAGGTTAGTAAGATGAGGGACAAAGATAAGAAAAGACCAGTGATGGATAGAGGCTTCAGCTATAAAGGAAGCAAGAGGTTCGCTGGGAAGAGGCCGAGGATTGATGAGATCCGGGAGAGGATAGTTAATACACCCATGTATCTGGCTATTGCTCCAGCTAAGGGAATTGTGATTGGAGGACCACGGCCTACTACGGAACAGTGTGGCAGTGTGGTAGGTACCATGGAACTCGACCATGCTATGGATCTCCTGTAGTATGCTTCAGATGTGGAAAGCCAGGGCACATAATCAGAGATTGCCCAGAGATGATAGAGAGAGCCCCACAGAAAGGGCAAGGAGCCAGAGAGAGCTCCAGTTGATACAATTGCTCCGAAGAGGAGAGCTACAGCTGAGGAAAAGGGGAAGCAAGCAGTGGGTGTGAGCAGAGGACGAGTGCACGCACTGGACCAGGACACTGCGGATCAGTCATCGGATGTGGTAAAAGGTACCATCCAAATCTTTGATTTAGAAGCTTATGTACTATTTGATCCTGGTGCCACGCATTCTTTTGTATCACCATCCTTTGCATGTAAATTGTTGAAGCATGTAAAACCCATACTGCTTGATAAGATGTTGTTGATATCTACCCCTATGAATGATAGTCAGTTGATTGAGCATGTATATAGAGATTGTAAAATGAGGATAGGAGGTAAAGAGATGGCAGCCGATTTAATTTTATTAAATATGAGTGATTTTGAAGTGATCCTAGGGATGGATTGGTTGGCTGCCAATCATGTTGTTATGGATTGTCATGCAAAAACTTTGATGTTTCCAAAGATAGACAATCTTGTAGTAAATTTTGTGAAATGAAGTTAAGGAACATGATTATTATTAAGTGTGATGAGTACAATCTTGATACATGATGTATGAAAGATAAATTTGTTTATGAATTTTATGTGTGAATATGATGATTTATGATTACTAATGGTGGAAAGAATAATGTGAAGGGTTTATCGCTTATGTGATTGAGACGGATAAGGCACGTCCGAAATTGGTAGACATACCAGTGGTTATGGAATTTTCAGATGTCTTTCCGGATGAGTTACCAGGGTTACCTCCAGATAGGGAGATGGAGTTTGGTATAGACTTGGCACCTGGTACAGAGTCGATATCTAAGCCACCGTACAAAATGGCTCAAGTTGAGTTAGAAGAGTTAAGGAAATAGCTGCAAGTGTTGCTGGAGAAGGGGTTCATCAGGCCGAGCGTCTCACCTTAGGGAGCACCGATTTTGTTTGTAAGGAAGAAGGATGGAAGCCTCCGACTGTGTATAGATTACCAGTTGTTGAATAAGACCACCATCAAGAATAAGTATCCCCTTCCACGCATCGATGACTTGTTGGATCAGCTTAAGGGAGCGCAGGTCTTTTCCAAGATAGATATGAGATCAGGGTACCATCAGTTGAAGATACGAGGTGGAGATGTACCCAAGACAGCTTTTCGCACCCAGTATGGACATTATGAGTTCATGGTTATGCCATTCGGGTTGACGAATGCTCCCGCAGGTTTTATGTCATTGATGAATGAGGTATTCCACCAGTATTTGGACTGATTTGTGATCGTGTATACTGGTGTATTCAAGGTCTAGAGAGGAGCATGAAAGGCACCTAGGGATAGTGCTACAGACCCTTTGAGAGAAGAAGTTGTACGCTAAACTCAGTAAGTGCGACTTTTGGTTGGAACTGATCTCTTTTTTAGGTCACATAGTATCGAAGGATGGAGTATCAGTGGATCCATCTAAGATTGAGGCCGTAGTTCAGTGGTAGAGACCCCAGACAGTGACAGAGATCAGGAGTTTCCTGGGTTTAGCTAGATATTATCGAAGGTTTGTAGAGGGATTTTTGAGGTTAGCTGCTCCTTTGACACACCTTACAAGAAAGAATGTGGAGTTTGTGTGGGACGATAAGTGTGAAGAAAGTTTTGAGGAGCTGAAAAGGAGATTAACCATAGCTCTGATCCTCACCATTCCTACCAGCTCAGGAGGTTTCTCGGTGTGTGCAAATGCTTCACATCTAGGTCTGGGCTATGTATTGATGCAGGATGGGAAGGTAGTAGCTTATGGATCAAGACAGTTAAAGGATCATGAGAGGAACTACCCGACCCATGACTTGGAGTTGGCAGCGGTGGTGTTTGCGCTAAGATATGGCGCCACTACCTCTATGGTGAGAGATTTCAGATTTATACAGATCATAAGAGCCTTAAGTACCTGTTCTCACAGAAAGAGTTGAACATGAGACAGAGGAGATGGCTCGAGCTGTTAAAGGATTATGATTGTGAGATCCTATACCACCCGGGTAAAGCAAATGTGGTTGCTGATGTATTGAGTAGGAAGCATCTTGGGATGGTGTCATTTATGATGGTCAGGGAACACAAGCTGTTGGAACAGTTCATGAACCTCAGTTTGGATATGACCCGCCTGACGCTGATAGTGGATTTATGATAGCTAGCCTGCAGTTGGAACCGAATCTGGTAGATCGAATCCGACAGGTTCAGCGAGTTGATCAACAGTGTAGTGATATTGTCGGGCAGATACAAAGGGGTATAGACACGGACTTTGAGTTGAGTTCGGATGGGTTGTTGAGGTTCAGAGGTAGGATATGTGTTCCTGATGATGCAGAGATCAAAAGGTTGATCTTGACAGAGGCTCACTCATCAAAGTATACGATACATCCAGGGAGTATTAAGATGTATCAAAACCTTCGAAAGGTTTATTGGTGGTCTGGAATGAAAAAGCACATTGTTGAATATGTTGCTAAGTGTCTCGTTTGTTAGCAGGTGAAGGTAGAGCATCAGAAGCCTGCAGGGTTATTGCAGCCTCTACCAATACTGACATGGAAGTGGGAGCATGTCACCATGGATTTTGTGATGGGATTGCCGAGGACCCGTAGAGGTCATGATGCCATATGGGTGATTATGGATCAGTTGACGAAATCAGCCCATTTTATAGCTATGAGAGCTACTGACACTCTAAGCCAGTTAGCGAACCTATATGTGCGCGAGATAGTGAGGCTACATGGAATTCCAGTGAGCGTTGTTTCTGATAGGGATGCTCACTTCACTTCCCACTTCTGGGAATGTTTTCAGGAAGCGATGGGGACCCAGTTGAGTTTTAGCACCGCATTTCATCCTCAGCCAGATGGTCAGTCAGAGAGGACCATACAGACCCTAGAGGATATGTTGAGAACGTGTGCATTGGATTTTGAAGGCTCTTGGGATGACCATTTGCCACTCGCAGAGTTCGCCTATAGTAACAGTTTTCATGCGAGTATCGGGATGGCACCGTATGAGGCATTGTATGGGTGTAGATGCCGTTCCGCTATTGGATGGGAAGAGGTTGGTGACAGACAGATCTTTGCTCCCAACTTGGTTAGACAAGCCTCTGAGGACATCCAATTGATATGCGAGAGGTTACGGACAGCTCAGAGCAGGCAAAAGAGTTTTGCTGACAGGAGACGGAGACCACTAGAGTTTGATGTGGGTGAGTCAGTTTTTTTGAAAGTTTCCCCTTTGAAGGGAATTATGAGATTTGGGACGAAGGGAAAGTTGAGCCCTCGAAATATAGGGCCATTTGAGATACTTGATAAGGTGGGAGATAAGGCTTATAGATTGGCATTGCCACCAGAGTTGGGAAGTGTGCATAACGTCTTCCACGTATCCATGTTGAGGAAGTACCACCCAGACTCGGCACATGTGATAAGATATGAGCCATTGGAGCTCAATAAGGGTATGACATACATTGAGAAGCCAGTTCGGGTATTGGATAGGAAAGAGAAAGTATTGAGGACAAAAACAATTCCCTTGGTGAAAATACTTTGGCAACATCACACTGTGGAAGAAGCCACATGGGAATTGGAGAGTTTGATGCGGGAGAAGTATCTCGAGTTGTTCATAGAATGATTGGTTCTAAATTGGAGGACCAAAGTTTCTAAGTGGGGGAGAATGTGAGACCCCGTATATGTATAATGGTATATATGTACATAGAAATGCAAATTATGTGAAGTATATGTGATGTAAGTCCATAAATTAAATGTACACACATGTAATAAGAGTTGTGATTGTACGTACAAGTTACATTATGTATGAATGTAAAGAAATAGACTTAAACATGTGGAGAATGTGAGTAGAATGGATTATGAGTAGTGTGGTAAAATGGAAGTAGAATTGCATAAGTGTGCACTTCCATTTGGTTTATATCGTATACTTTTGGTTATATAAGGATTCCACACAAGTTTCAATAGGTATAAGGTATGTATGGATGTCATTGTCAAGTCTCAAAGATGAATGAATGAGAAAACGATCATGGTAGCAAATTAAGGATGTTTGAGTATGAGTTACTGCAGAAGAACTGCAGAAAATCTGGAAACTATGAAGGGCAAATCGATCTCATGGGATGAGAGATCGATCTGGAAGAGCCAGAATGCTCTTATTTGGGCAATGGAATAGAGCAAATCGATCTCCAATGGAGCCAGATCGATCTCCTAAGCATTCTGTAATGAAAAGATCGATCCTCAAGCACCCAGATCGATCTCCTTAGCTCTCTGTTTGGGAGCAGATCGATCTCATGCTTCGACAGATCGATCTCATGCTTAAAATGCCATGAAAAAGAGGGATTTAAGGGGACCAGATCGATCTCCTCTTGGACCAGATCGATCTCCTCAAGCTATTTCTATAAAAGGAGTGCTGAAAATTAGAAAATTTTGGAAAAAACACTAACCTTCCACTTTTAACCCAAAAACCTAACTTTCTCTCTCTAAAATCAGTCATTTTCAGTAAGATTTGAAGAGAGACCATTAGAGGCAAAGTTGTTCCTATCAAAGAGAAGAACAACATAGTTGGAAGTCATTTTCCCATTGTTGGTATTGAAGGAGCTCAGGCCATTGTCATTTGGAGCAAGAAGAGAAATCAAACTTGGTAAGATTCTAACACTCCAACTATAGTACATTGTCTATTTAAATGATTTTGGAGTTGTTTGGCATGAGTATGGATGGTTAGAAACTATCTCAAATACATTGGAGTGATTATGACCTAAAAATAATCTAGTGTGAGAAAGTGGAATGTATGAAGATTAATGAGAAATGGGATGTCTAGAGGTGACAATAGTGTTATGGGTATGATTTTAAGATGTTGTTGGTGGATAAATTGTAAGATTTACCTAAAAGGGGTAAAATGTGGATTAAGGCATTGGTAAAATGCATAAGTGAATTATATTGAATAGTGAGGTCAAATATGGGTTAAAAACATTAACTCAAATGATTTGAATGAATGAATCGCAGCTTCCGAGGATACGCCGGGGTGAGTTGAGCCAAGAGCGTGAGAAGCTAAGAGGAAAGGAGTCATACCAAGTAAATCGAGGTAAGGGAATTGTGTGGACTCTTAGAGATATCTGTGCGCAATTTGGGCGCTTAAATGTTTTGCTAGAATGCATGAGATTAGGAAATGATGTTGGGTGATTGAAGGGCAAAAGTTGGGAGTTTGAGAAATGTGCATGAAAACAAAAGCATATTGCTTTGAAAATCATGTTTTATTGCTTTCTAGCAAATGATTGGTAGGTTGGTTGACATTGAAATGATTTGCAAAAGAAATGAGTGTGTTTTGGTTTTGTTAACCATACTTTGCAAAGTTTTGAGCCACCTACATGATTTCGTGAGTATGAAAGTGTGCTAGAGTATGACTCGCACGAGATTTGACGTGTTTTATACACATGAGTGCTAGAGGCAGTAGTTTTCACATGGATTTCATATTTATTTTGGCATTGTGCTTGGAGTTTGTCTCGCACTAGATGCCCACCTTGCATGTTGCCGTGTTTGGAGCTTCGAGTAGACTGGGTGTCACATCGATTAAATAGGCTGACACGTGCATTGTTTTGATATGATTAATTAGTCGTGTTAGGAGCTTCGGGTAGACAAGAGGTCATACCGATTAAATAGGGTCACACATGCGTTTGAGATGTGGCGTGATATGATGTGTTGATTGGGTCCACGGAGTATGTTGTACCGTGCATGTAGCATGGAGTACGTTGTACCGTGTTGAGTTGTGATGTGCCGTCTTCGGACAAGATCTGCTATGGACCGACGGGTAGGATTTGTCCCACCTCCCGTGTGGAAGCAGATAGTGGTGATATCCCGCACACCTGATCCGTGTAGCCAGTATCACAGGTTATGTACATAGGCCTTGAGGTTATTACCTATTGTTGAACTGCCTATCTCACATGTCTATTGCTTTGAGAATAAATCCATGTTTGAAATGGTTTGTGGGTTAGGAAAGTCCGAGGGATAGGCTGAGACCTGACCAGTGTTGGATTCAATTGTTAATGGTTTTTAAAGTGCACGAATGCATGATGTTTAATGCCATGTTTTATTGTGAAAATGCATGATGTTTAATGCCATGCTTTATTGTGAAAATGCATGATGGTTAATGCCATGCTATTTAAGAAAATGCATGATGAGTAATGCCATGCTTTTATTGTGAATTATGCATGATGATTTATACCATGCTTTAAGTTGAAATGTGCACTGGATTTTAATAGCATGAGTGCTTTACATACCATTAACACAATCATACACTCATGTTTTGAGATAAATGATGAATTAAATGCTTTTGAGCATGGCATCACGATCACGTAGATAGTGTAGTATCTACCTGTTCGCATGATTGCCTTACTGAGCGTGTGGTTTGGTCACCCTCTTATTTTCCCCCTCTCTACAGAGTGTTGAATATAGATTGAGCATGACTGGAGGCGTTTCCCTTTTGGTAATCCGCTGCATCCCATCGCTAAAGGTATACACACTTGGATTATTTTGTATCTAAACTAAACATAGCACAGTAGCATTTTGTATGTAACTATTGGGGATATAAAACAATGTAAACACATGTAACGACTCTGATATATATACATTTATACAAGTGTTTACTTATGAATAATATGCAAATTGAATTGATATGGTGGAGTGAGTTAGACGTCAACACACAGCCCAACTATTGAGGAGAGTTGCTGTTCACGATTGAGGTAAGGACGAATGATAAATGATGCATGAAAATGCGAAATATTTGTACGTATTTTGGTAAGTTGAGGGTCATGACAGCAGCGGATAACAGGAATACTATCCCTCAAATGTTCTCACTCTACTGTTGATACTCTGTAGAGAGATGTAAAAGAAAAGGAGTGAGCAAACAATGCGCTCAGTAAGGAAATCAGGCAAGCAAGTAGATATCTACACTATCTACTCAAAATAATGTTGTGCCTCGAAAATATCATTTCCTTAATTCACTTTAAAAGCATGTCTTTAAAATATATACATATACTTGCACAGATTAAATCCCATCTACAGAAATCATGCTTTCGTTCTCAAATGTAGGCATGTAGTGCAAAATAATGCATCTTTATAATATCACAATGCCTTTAGATAAATTATGCCTTGTATATTTAAATCATAGTAAATATGGCATTTAAATCATTCACAACACAAAATCGAATTTCGACCCATCCCTCAGGTCTATTCGTATCATAAATAATTCAATCAGTCATGTGAGACTCTATGGTGAAATGCAATAATATCTTGGACTATGGCCATATCCTATAATGGTGATCCCAGGCTACACGGAATCCTAGTGTGCGGGGCATAACTGTTGCAACAGGAAGGGGGTCAGTCCATCATAACCGCCAGCTATCAACTCCTCAACTCCACAACACCACACGGTGCAATGTACTCCACGCCACTCGTCCGGTACAACGTACTTCGTGGACCCTACATCACAGTCGGGGTGCCTACCATAGGTCTTAGCCCTTAAACCATGGAATATACATACCACGTCTCTAAATCCACATGCGAACATCTCACAGTGTGACACTCAGTCTACACGAGAAAATCAAGCACAGTTTTTCAACATGTCTTATATATCACATAAAATACAGTGCGAGCCTTTGAGCTCAACTCACAGTCGACACTCCGTTCAAACACTGTTTCACATCACAAACTCAAACTCTAGTGTGAGTAAACCTCCAGCAACTAGGTCAACGCATAGTTCATGTTTCAAATCAAGTACGAGCAATAGCTCCAGTAGCATGCTATGCACAAAACTCATCAAATCAAGTACGAGCAATAGCTCAAGTACTATGTCATGTATAAATCATGAAAAATCAAGTACGAGCAACACTCTAGCACTCTGTCATGCATCTCATGAAAATTCGAGTACGAGCTAATCTCTCCAGCACTCTCTCATGCATATATCATATAAAACTGAGTACGAATAATAACTCCAACACTCTATCATGCATGCCATGGAAATCCAGTGCAAATCATACATTAGCACCAATATATGTGGAAAATATATGAAATCGAGTGCGAGCTGCGCTCTAGCACGATTTATTCTCACATAATTCGATAGATGGTTCTTTGAAAAAGGATGTTTTTCAAAATATCAAAATCAGCACTATAAAGTGTGCTTAATTCACATCAACCTCGAAATCATTAGCCAATCTACCTACTCTGTTGCTAAACAATAGCAAAAATAGTCAAAATGGTGGTTTCCATGCTTTTTACAAACTTTTCATAAAAGTTGACTTTTTTCCTAACTAAGGGCAAAATTGTAATTTGTCACTATCGGGTCATAATAATTATTATTCACTTTCTCTGACCCTCAGAGTTTTTAAGTGAATGTAGAAGCAGACGAAAATACATGCAGGTATCTCTAACTACTCACAAAAGTCCCTTACCTGCAATCACTCGAGAAATTTTACTTTCTCAACGCTGCTCGATCCAGCAGTCCGATTCGCTCCTCCAATAATCTCTGGAGTTGCATATAATCATTTATTAAGTTAATTATATTTTTCCTCCTATATTTCACATTAAATACAGTCTATTTCCCTTAATGGGCTTTAATAAACCTTAATGGGCCTAACTATACCTTAAGCCCATTTCTATTTTACTATTCATTTTCGTTGGGCCTATTGGGCTTGTTGGGCCCACCAACTCTTATTGGGCTTATTCGAGACCCATTACATCACATTGGGCTTAAAATAATTGGGCTTGGCCCATTGGACCTCTCAAACACATGCCATGGTCGAGAGCATCCCATGCCGTCGGTCACACCATGGCATGCCGTCCATGTCCATTTGTTTAGACAATTTCACTTATGCATTTTCACAAACACTTGGTTGGCAATATTCTTAAGCTACACTTAGTTCATTTAGGCATTTTATCAAACACCTTAATTGCCAACTAAATACATGTATTAGTTAATCACATTGATTAATTCTAACTATACCATAATCATTAACACATGTATATCATCTCATTTGTGCCTTAAAATCATATGTGTATTTATCAATATTTCACTACTCACTCTCGGCCTAACCATGATCATAGTGATTTCATATGTTTCAATGCTTAAAACATATACCAATAAACTTAAAATCATTCATACATTAACATATATGAATTTGAAAGCTTGAAAATATACCTAGTATTTGTGTTCATACTTGGCCGAAACTTTGGAGACTCACGGTTTGCACGCTATGGCTTCTTGATAGCCAATTCCAGCATATGTCACTCTCCTCTCAATTTGGAACAACTTTCATGTAAGACTTGAATTTTTGTGTTATTTCTTTCAGAATGTCATTTAAATATGTAATTATGATATATCGATCAATAAGGAAGAAATAATACAATTTCGAGTTTATCTCATGAAATTGGAAGTCGGTAAATTTTAAAATATCGAAATAAGAGATTTAGTAAATTTGGAATAAACCGAAGGAAATTAGGTCAAACGGACTGAAAATATGGACTTAGAACGCAAAAATATAGGGAGTCCAAGAAGGGAAGTTTGTCCGAAAATGATAACCTGAAAAGTTTCCCACAATAAGAATTTATCTCCAAAATAAAGAAAAAAATTATATTTTCAGAGAAAAAATAAAAATAGAATATGATGTACATATATATCTATTTTTTGAAGCAAATACTAAATAAAATATATGTACACGGGTTATGGTAATATAATATTATTATAATAATATAAAATAATTGTTTATTATTATTATAATAATATTATATTGAAATATATTATTTAATTGGGGTATATATTATATTATATTATATTATATTATATTATATTATATTATATTATGGTATAATATAATATATATATATATATTTAGAAAAAAAAAGAAAAAAAGAAGAAGAAAGCTGAAAAAAAAGAAGAAAAAAAAAACAGAAGCAAAATCGCGCGAGAGAGAGAACCGAAACTCGTTTTCACCGTTTCCTTTCTCCGGTGAGCAACGACCGGCGGGAACTCACGAGAAGCGACTGACGAGGGATAACCAATAATCCAAGAGGCGGCTGGACGTTGGCACACGCCGTGAGAGCTGCCGAAAAGGCATATCGGCGAGGGAGAAGCCATGGGGAGAAAAGGAAGATTCACCGGCACCGGCGACGATTTGGGTTGCGCCAAGCCAAGCGAAGCTTCCCCAGGCCGAGGTGCACCCAACGGTGGCCGACCCACCCCGAGAACCGGCCGGCAGCGTCGGCAATGGCCAAATCTCCATTGAACCGGATTAGACCGATTCAGTGTGAAAGGGTCTAAACCGGTCTGAATCGATCCAGTCAAAGGAGAGGGAAAATTTTTTTTGATAAAAATTCAGTGTTATCCCGGCACAACAATAGACTGGTAAGTGGTCAAAAATGGGTCGATTTATTTTTTGGATAATTAATTTGAATTTATATTAGATCAAAATTAACTTGTTTAAATATATATTATTGTGTAGCGAAAAAATGGTAGGCAACGTGTACAAGTTCAAGCGGATCTCGACTTACATGCCACCAAGGAAAGATTCGGCTTTCAAGAATACATCCGGAGCCAATTAGACTGCGCAATCCGAGGATATCGAGGAAATTGAATTCGCAGTCGACACTTTTTTTAGGTAAGGGATTTATGGAAGCTGTTAGAGATAGCTATACGTATATTTCTTACCTTCTGTATGCAAATAAATACTGTCGAGTATATAGATTTTATTTACAGATGAAATTATACTGTAAAATTATCGAAAAAGCATAAATGCATAAAGTACATGCTTTCGGTGTCGTTATCGTGAACAGTTGTTTTACAAGTGTAGAATGATAGACTGGCTTAAGATTTTACTGTCTGCATTAAATTACACGTTTTTTAAAGTTAAGCGTGCTTAAGTGGGAGAAATTTCATGATGGGTGACCATCGGGAAATTACCCCTCTTATTTTGTTTTGCACCATTTTTCGTGCTGAACTCAGTTTTGAGCACCGTTTTCGTCAAAAGTGAGCCATCTATCGATTTTTAGTGTAAAAAGGTGCTAGAGCCAATGTGGTACTATTGGTTATCTGATTTACTCGCTCTTAGTTTTAAACTGAATTTGAGAATGAAATCGGTGTTAGAGCTATGTGTAAGCTGAGTGAGACACTAAATAGCTCGCACTGGATTTTGAATTCATGCTGGAGTCGTCAAGTATTATTAAGTGTTTGTACTTTTACTGGCTCGCTGGTGAATTCCTAAATTTATGATGATTCTGAGTAAAACCGTGCTGAAGTCGTCGTGTGGTGCTAGGTGTTCTTGCACTAACCTGTTCGCACGAGGTTTTATGGATTTGATGTAGTGTGAGTACAAAACTGTGCTGCAGCCGTCATGTGACGCTATGTGTTCTTGCACTGACCTACTCACATGTGATTTTGAGATATGGAAATAGATGATAGTGATATGAGATGGTAGACCTCGAGATTACTCGGTCCCCTCAGCTATATCACAATATATAAGGATCCTCGGAGTACGCTATACAGTGAGGTAAATCATGGAGTACGATGTACCGTGATATCTTAGTGATCTTAGTGATCTTAGTGAGCTGGTGCGATGGTTGATCTGCCTCCCTAAGCATGGGATTCACACACACCTGATCCGTGATTACCTAGAATCTAGTGAATATGGCCATATGTCCCCGTGATTGATATTTCATCCCAGCCTAGTCTCATTTATATTGATCTGCTGAGTGCAAAGTGTTTTCTAAGTGAGTGTTTTGTGATTTGAAATGTATGTGTGCTATGTGAACAAAGTGAATTGAATAAGCTTTCTAGCGAATTGATGTTTTCGCATAGATTGTTGTCATTTTCAGTAAATGCATTTGTTTTACAATGAGTTAAAGCATGCATAATGAATGTGAATCGTGTTCAATGAAAGTGAACACTTGTTTTAATGAATGATATATTAAACTGAAAATGTTTGAATAAAATGTTTTAAAGAAATGAGTAAAAGTGTTTGACAGTGAATGAAAATGTGGTTATTGCAATTATTGCATCGTTTTCAGTGTGTGCACTATTCTTATAAATGTTAAAGTATACACTATCAGCATGTAGATACTATGGTTATCTACCTGCTTTCATATTTTTCTTACTGAGGGCGTTAGCTCACCCCCTTATTTTTCACCTCCACAAATTCTGCGCATTAGAGTGTGTCCGCTGCATTTATTCCTGCTACCGTGCTCTCTAGTCCTCCAGCAGTATCGAGGTATACATATATGTGAATTTTGTATCTATTTAGTAATGCACAGTAACATTATCTTTGTATTTGGGGATGTATATAACAGAAACTGATGTAGATAACTTTGTTATAAAAAAAATCACACAGTTTCTATATTATTTTATGCAACTCTGATAAGAAATGATTGAATGGATGAGAATGAGGTAACTGACATTGACTCACAACCCAACTAATAAAAGTGTGTAAGTCACGAAAACAGGTCATGATAGAGGTGGTATCAGAGCAGAGTTGGTTTGTAGTGAGTCAGTGTTAGTAATTAGGAAAAATATATATCCCCATAATACTGTGCATTATTTAGATACAATTGTGTATACCGAGCTGGATTTAGATTGAGAAACTTGTTGTTATGTATACAGGATGTCGGATAGACGTCGCAGTAGTAGATGTGAGAGTTCGCGCTCTCATGGGAGTAGAGATGAGCCCGAGAGGCGCAGTGGGTCTAGTTCTGCTAGAGTTCCACCAGATTCTGGTGATACTGCAGATACACGTATAGCGCGGTTAGAGTGGAGTGTAGACACTATCATGGGGTTGTTGACATAGGTGATGGTCGGGATTAAGGGTAGATAGGGCATAACTGATCAGGCGAACCCTACTGGTCAGGCAGTTGCTCTTGAGGCACCTGTACCTGCACCTGCACAGCCTGCACCGAGACCTCAGGCTACAGAGGCAGAGATCCCTGTACCCCCTCTAGTTCAGAACATTCCCTCACCAGATCAGGACCCTGTAGTTCCATAACAGGTTGGTGGAGAGGGAGTTTATGACTATGATTTGGGCAGATTGAGAGAGTTCCGAAAGTTTGAACCACCTTCGTTTAATGGGGTGAAGAACCCAGTGTTAGCTGAGCATTGGATACACAATATGGAGAAGCTCTACAAATTCTTCCATTGCTCAGGCACAGAGAAGGTAACCTTTGCGACTTTTATGTTAGAGGATGAGGCTGAGCATTGGTGGGTGGCCACATAGCCGATGTTGAGTGCCCGACACCCGGTTGTGACTTGGGACATATTTTTGGATCCCTTCAGGAGGCAGTACATTTCAGCCACTGCACGGAGGAAGATGCAGATGGAGTTCATGACATTGACTCAGGGGAACCGGACAGTGGATAAGTATGAGTCTAGATTCACATCCCTGGGCAGATATGATACAGTCACCATAGGCTTGGAAGAGAGAAAGGTTCAGAAATTCCTTGAGGGACTGAGACCTTTCATTAGAGCTCGACTAGCTCTGCTGGACATTACCACTTATGAGGAGGTAGTACGCAGAGCTCAACTGTGTGAGCAAGATTATAAGTTGCATGCCTCGAAAATGAGTAAGAGTTGTAAGGGCAGAGATAGAGATCGAAAGAGGTCAGTTGGTGACAGAGGGTTTTGAAAGGGCTGAAGGTTATTCTGTAAGGGGCCTAAGATTGAGGAGGTACGAGAGAGGCCAGTGAAGCCTCCAGTGTTTCCAGCTTTACCTCCAGCACCGAGGGGCATAGTTATTAGTGGACCCCGACCTACCACTGAGACATGCAGAGTGTGTGGTAGATATCATGGGAGTAGGCCATGTCCAGTATTGACTAGAGTTTGTTACAGGTGTTGTAAGCCAGGGCACATGATACGTGATTGCCCGGAACTGGTTGAGACAGCCCCTCAGAAGGGCAAAGAGCCAGAGAGAGCCATAGTTGATACACCTACTCCTAAGAGGAAGGCCACAGCTGAAGAGAAGGGGAAGCAAGTTATTGGTCTTAGATGAGTGTTTGCTTTGGACCAAGCTTCTGCTGAGACTTCGAAGGATGTGATTAAAGGTACCATCCTAGTCTTTGATTTTAAAGCATTAGCATTGATTGATCCTGGTGCCACGTATTCATTTATATCGCCTACCTTTGCATGTAAATAGATATACCATGTAATACCTGTACCTCTAGGTAGGATTTTGCTTATAAGCACTCCACTTAGAGAGAATGTAATGACAGAGTATGTATGCAAAGATTGTAAATTAAAAGTAGGGGAGAAGGAGATGTCGGTCGATCTCATCCTATTAAATATGATGGATTTTGATGTAATATTAGGAATGGATTGGTTTGCTGCAAACCATGCTGTTTTAGATGTTATGCTAAGACAGTAATGTTTTCCACCCATGAAAAGTATCTTGTAAGATTTGAAAAGAAATGAAAGAGTATGTTAAGTTGCTTATTGAACAAATGACTTTACTAACGAAATGAATATTGATGTGTTGAAAGTTTTATCGCATACGTGGCTGATATGGATAAGGTACACCCAAAATTAGCTGACATCCCAGTGGTTAGAGAGTTCTCTGATGTCTTTTTGGATGAGTTACCAGGGTTGCCACCATACAGGGAGATGGAGTTCTGTATTGATTTGGTGCCTCAAACTGAACCGATATCCAAACCACCGTATAGAATAACTCCAGTGGAATTGGAGGAGCTAAAGAAGCATTTACAAGAGTTGTTGGATAAGGGGTTCATCAGACCGAGTGTTTTACCTTGGGGAGCACCGGTTATGTTTGTGAAGAAGAAGGATGGGAGCCTCCAACTGTGCATCGACTATCGGTTGTTGAATAAGGCTACCATTAAGAATAAGTATCCCCTCTGCGTATTGATGATCTGTTGGACCAGTTGCAGGGAGTACAGATCTTTTCGAAGATTGATCTGAGGTCTGGGTATCATCAGTTGAGGATTCAGAGTGGAGACGTGCCTAAGACAGTATTCCGTATCCCTTATGGCCATTATGAGTTTCTGGTGATGCCATTTAGGTTGACGAATGCTCCTGCAGTGTTTATGGCTTTGATGAATGATGTGTTTAAGCCATACCTGGACAAATTCGTGATTGTCTTTATAGATGACATATTGGTGTACTCGAAGTCCAGGGAAGAGCATGAGCAGCACTTGAGAACTGTGTTACAAACCCTCCGAGATGAGGAGTTGTATGCTAAACTTAGTAAGTGTGATTTCTGGCTGAGTGAGATATCGTTTTTGGGTCATGTAGTATCAAGAGATGGGGTGTCAGTGGATTTGTCCAAGATAGAGGCTGTGGTACAGTGGGAGAGACCCAAGACAGTTACAAAGATCTATAATGTTTTGGGTTTGGCAGGTTATTATCGACGATTTGTAGATGGATTCTCTAAATTGGCTGCTCCGTTGACACGTCTCACTCGGAAGAATGTGACATTTGAGTTGGATGATAAGTGTGAAAGTAGTTTCTGTGAGTTGAAGAATCGACTGACTACCGCACCTATTCTCACCATACCCACCAGCTTAGGAGATTTTTCTGTGTATACAGATGCCTCGGGACAGGGACTGGGCTGTGTTTTGATGCAAAACAGGAAGGTAGTCGCTTATGGATCCAGATAGCTTAAGGACCATGAGAGGAACTACCCGACCCATGATTTAGAGTTGGCGGCCATGGTATTTGCAATGAAGATATGGCGCTACTATTTACAGATCATAAGAGCCTCAAAAATATATATTTTTACAGAAAGAGTTGAATATGAGGCAGAGAAGGTGGATAGAGCTTCTGAAAGATTATGATTGCGAGATATTGTACCATCCGAGAAAGGCTAATGTTGTGGCTGATGCCATAAGCAGAAAGAGCCTTGGAATGGTATCGCACATGATGGTCAGGGAATATGAGCTGCTCAAGTAGTTTGCTCACCTCAATTTGGATATAGACCCTTTGGATACTGACCATGACTGTCTGATAGCTAGCCTGCGAGTGGAGCCAGATTTGATTGACCGGATACGACAGGCTCAGCTAGTCGATCCGCTGTGCGATGATCGGGTTAGTCAGATTCAGAGGGGTGATGTGGCCGATTTCTTTATGAGTGATGATGGCCTATTGAGGTTTAGAGGTAAGATTTGCGTTCCCGATGACCCAGAGTTAAAGAGATTGATTTTGACAGAAGCTCATTCATCGAGGTATACATTACATCCGAGGAGTAACAAGATGTATCAGAATCTCCGGAGAGTGTATTGGTGGTCAGGGATGAAGAGAGACATCGCAGAGTTTGTGGTAAGGTGTCTCGTATGTCTGCAGGTTAAGGCAGAGCATCAAAAGCTTGCGGGGTTATTGCAGCCTCTACCTTTACCGACTTAGAAATGGGAGCATGTCACCATGGATTTCATCATGGGATTGTCGAGGACTAGGAGGAACCATGATGCTATCTGGGTCGTGGTGGATAGATTGACGAAATCCGCCCACTTTTTGGCCATGAAATCCACAGATACTCTGAGTACTTTGGTAGAGTTGTACGTACGGGAGATAGTGAGGCTACACAGTGTTCCAGTAAGCATTGTATCGGATAGGGATTCCCGCTTCACTTCCCACTTCTGGGAACACTTTCAGGAAGCTATGGGAACCCAGTTGAGTTTTAGTACAGCTTTTCATCCTCAAACTGATGGTCATTCAGAAAGGACCATCCAAACATCGGAGGATATGTTGACAGCGAGTGTTATGGATTTTGGAGGCTCCTGGGATGATCACTTGCCATTAGCCAAATTTGCTTACAACAACAGTTACCACTCGAGTATCGGGATGGTACCGTATAAGGCATTGTATGGTAGAAGGTGTCGTTCTCCAGTTGGTTGGGAAGAAGTGGGTGATAGGAAAGTTTTTGCTCCCGATTTAGTGCAGTAAGCTTTTGAGGTTGTTCAATTGATATGTGAGAGATTGAGGACAACTCAGAGCAGATAGAAGAGTTATGCTGATACGAGACGGAGGCCATTAGAGTTCACTGTAGGTGATTCAGAGTTCTTGAGAGTTTCTCCCTCGAAAGGGATTATGAGGTTCAGTAAGAAGGGTAAGTTGAGCCCTCGGTATATCGGACCATTTGAGATACTGGAACGAGTGGGAAATAAGGCCTACAGGCCAGCGTTACCACCTGAGCTAGCAGGTATTCATAACGTCTTCCACGTATCGATGCTTCAGAAGTACCATCCAGATCCGGCACATGTGATTCGATATGAGCCGTTAGAGCTCAATGATGATATGTTGTATGTAGAGAAGCCAATCCGAATACTGGATAGGAAGGAGAAGGTGTTAAGGTCCAAGACGATTTCACTTGTTAAGGTTCTCCGGCAGCACCACACTTCAGAGGAGGCTACATGGGAGATAAAGAGCCTGATGCGGGAGAAGTACCCCCCGACTCTTTGAGGATTGACTTGGTTTTAATTTGGAGGATCAAATTTCTTAAGGAGGGAGGAAATGTAAGACCCGAATTTTTGTGTTATTTCTTTCAGAATATGTCATTTAAATATGTACTTATGATATATCGATCAATGAGGAAGAAATAATACAATTTCGAGTTTATCTGATGAAATTGGAAGTCGGTAAATTTTAAAATACCGAAATAAGAGATTGAGTAAATTTGGAATAAACTGAAGGAAATTAGGTCAAACGGACTGAAAATATGGACTCAGAACGCAAAAATATAAGGAGTCCAAGAAGGGAAGTTAGTCCGAAAATGATAACCCATAAAATTTCCCACAATAGGAATTTATCTCCGAAATAAAGAAAAAAATTATATTTCCTGAGAAAAAATAAAAATAGAATATGATGTACATATATATCTATTTTTTGAAGCAAAAATTAAATAAAATATATGTACACGAGTTATGGTAATATAATATTATTATAATAATATAAAATAATTGTTTATTATTATTATTATAATATTATATTGAAATATATTATTTAAATGGGGTATATATTATAATATAATATAATATAATATAATATAATATAATATAATTAATATATTTAGAAAATAAAGAAAAAAAAGAAGAAGAAAGCTGAAAAAAAAAAGAAGAAAATCGAAAAAAAAAACAGAAGCAAAATCACGCGAGAGAGAGAACCGAAACCCGTTTTCACCGTTTCCTTTCTCCGACGAGCAACGACCTGCGGGAACTCAAGAGAAGCGACCGATGAGGGACGACCGGCAACACAGGAGGTAGCTGGACATCGGCATGCGCCGTGAGAGTTGCCGGAAAGGCAGGTCGACGAGGGAGAAGCCACAAGGAGAAAAGGAAGATTCGCCGGCATCGGCGGCGATTTAGGGCGCGCCAAGCCAGGAGAAGCTTCCCCATGCTGACGTGCACCCAACAGTGGCCGACCCACCCCGGGAACCGGTCGGCACACTCGACAACGGCCAAATCTCCACTGAACCAGTTCAGTGTGAAAAGGTCTAAATCGGTCCGAACCGGTCCAGTCAAAGGAGAGAAAAAAAAAATTCAGTGTTATCCTGGCACAACAATAGACCGGTAAGTGGTCAAAAATCGATCGATTCATTTTTTGGATAATTAATTTGAATTTATATTAGATCGGAATTAATCGGTTTAAATATATATTGCTATGTAGCGAAAAAAACGGTAGGCGACTTGTATAAGTTCGAGCGGAACTCAACTTACATGCCACCAAGGAAAGATTCGACTTCTGAGAATACATCAGGAGCCGATTAGACTGTGCAATCCGAGGATATCGAGGAAATTAAATTCGCAGTTGACACATTTTTCAGGTAAGGGATTTATGGAAGCTATTAGAAATAGCTATACGTATATTTCTTACCATCTGTATCCAAATAAATACTGTCGAGTATATAGATTTGATTTACAAACGAAATTATACTGTAAAATTATCGAAAAAGCATAAATGCATAAAGTGCATGCTTTCGGTGTCATTATCGTGAAAAGTTGTTTTACAAGTGTAGAATGATAGACTGGCTTAAGATTTTACTGTATGCATTAAATTACACGTTTTTCAAAGTTAAGCGTGCTTGAGTGGGAGAAATTTCATGATGGGTGACCATCGGGAAATTGCCCCTCTTGTTTTGTTTTGCACCATTTTCCGTGCTAAACTCAGTTTTGAGCACCGTTTTCATCGAAAGTGAGCCATCCATCGATTTTCTGTGCAAAAAGGTGCTAGAGCCAATGTGGTACTATTAGTTATCCGATTTGCTTGCACTTAGTTTTAAACTGAATTTGAGAATGAAATCGGTGTTGGACCTATGTTATCCGATTTGCTTGCACTTAGTTTTAAACTGAATTTGAGAATGAAATCGGTGTTGGACCTATGTGTAAGCTGAGTGAGACACTAAATAGCTCGCACTGGATTTTGAATTCATGCTGGAGTCGTCAGGTATTATTAAGTGTTTGTACTCTGACTGGCTCGCTGGTGAATTCCTAAACTTATGATGATTTTAAGTAAAAATGTGCTGAAGTCGTCGTGTGATGCTAGGTGTTCTTGCACTGACCGGTTCGCACGAGGTTTTATGGATTTGATCTAGTGTGAGTACAAAATCATGCTGCAGCCGCCGTGTGATGCTATGTGTTCTTGCACTGTCCTGTTCGCATGTGATTTTGAGACATGAAAATGGATGATAGTGATACTGAGATGGTAGACCTCAAGATTACTCGGTCCCCTCAGCTATATCACAATATATAAGGATCCTCAGAGTATGTTGTACAGTGAGGTAAACCATGGAGTACGATGTATCGTGATATCTTAGTGATCTTAGTGAGTTGACGGGATGGTTGATCCGCCTCCCTAAGCATGGGATTCCCGCACACCTGATCCGTGATTGCCTGGAATCCAGTGAATATGGCCATATGTCCCCGTGTTTGATACTTCATCCCAACCTAGTCTCATTTATATTGATTTGCTAAGTGCAAAGTGTTTTCTAAGTGAGTGTTATGTGATTTGAAATGTGTGTGTGCTATGTGAACTAAGTGAATTGAATAAGCTTTCTAGCGAATTGATGTTTTCGCATAGATTGCTGTCATTTTCAGTAAATGCATTTGTTTTACAATGAGTTAAAGCATGCATAATGAATGTGAATTGTGTTCAATGAAAGTGAACACTTGTTTTAATGAATGATATATCGAACTGAAATGTTCGAATAAAATGTTTTAAAGAAATGAGTAAAAGTGTTTGATAGTGAATGAAAACGTTGTTCTTGCAATTATTGCATCGTTTTCAGTGTGTGCACTGTTCTTATAAATGTTAAAGTATACACTATCAGCATGTAGATAGTATGGTTATCTACCTGCTTTCATATTTTTCTTACGGAGCGCGTTAGCTCACCCCCTTATTTTTCACCTCCACAGATTCTGCGCATTAGAGTGTGTCCGCTGCATTTATTCCTGCTACCGTGCTCTCTAGTCCTCCAGCAGTATCGAGGTATACATATATGCGAATTTTGTATCTATTTAGTAATGCACAATAACGTTATCTTTGTATTTGGGGATGTATATAACAGAAACTGATGTAGATGACTTTGTTATAAAAAAAAAAACACAGTTTCTATATTATTTTATGCAACTCTGATAAGAAATGATTGAATGGATGAGAATGAGGTAACTGACATTGACTCACAGCCCAACTAATAGAAGTGTGTAAGTTGCGAAAATGGGTCGTGACATTTCATGAAGGTTGCAAGTTTCAAATATGCATAAATCCTAGTGATTTTCAATGAGAGAAAGCTTAGATAATTGTATTTCAATGGTTTCCTTGTGTAGCGGAGAATGGTATGGTGAAGATGACAATGGTGTTACTGATTTTATAAGCCATTAACTTAGCCATTAAGCCTTACTTTCCATCCATTATAATTGACTTCCTAAGGTTTAGTTATGAGTCACCTAATGAGTCATCTAATGAGTCATAGTTAGCTTTAACTAAGGTTAGATATTTTATCCTAATGGGCCTTACAATTGGGCCTCTCGATTTGGGCTTTCTTAATGGGCTTTAGGGTTGAAATTTTTAATATACCTTGAGCCCTTAATTGTCTAAATATTAGGCCATTCAATTGACCAACAATTCGGTCTAAGGGACCTAAGCATTTCGATCTACATTTAGTATACCTTAATGGGCTTTAAAATCTTCATTTTGGCCCATTATGTTTTTACCCATTAAATTTAATCTGAAATCCTTTCGAATAAATTTTCCTTATTTTTGGGGATGATTATCTTGTATTCTAACTAAAAATATTTTTTCTCAAAATTTTCTCCATACTTAGGTTAATTTTTTAACCGTGGTTAGTCAACTATGGTAAAAGTCCACTTTTCTTAACTATAGTTGATTTTTTCCTCAATCATTGACTACGTTGACTTTTTTTCAAAATTTTGAAAGTTTCATATCTTATGTTTTACACTCTCGTCTTTACGTTTTAACCGTTCCTGGTAGGTAAATATGCCCAAAATACCTTAACTCGCTAAAAAGTATGTTTTTCCCTTTTTAGCTTTTACTCTTGTTCTTTGTGTTCGGGACTAAATCAAACTGAATTTCCTTTATGAGCTCTTTATATTTTCTCATTTTAAGTTCTTCTCTTCAGTTAGAATGATTCAGATCCACTCGGTTTAACCTGTGGCTCTTATAGCTCACATTAGGCTTTTATGTAGCTTATAAGTGTTAAATCATTTCACATACATTGTAAATCTAGTAAATACTCTTCTTATGATTCACTATAATAATAGAGTGTTCATACACATAGGAATCGTAAGGAACAAGCTACATAAAATTACAGGTCTGACATATTCACGGTTCAAATAGGAGCACATGCAGCATTTAAAGATTGTGCTCTACACCATTAAAGATAGACAGTTGTATGCTCAGCTAGATAAATGCAATTTTTGGCTTGATTAGATCTCTTTCCTGGGTCATATTGTGACTACAGATGGAGTTTCAATGGATCCGTACAAGATAGAGGCCATATTTCAGTGGGAATGGCTGAGGCCAATTATCGAGATTCGCAGTGTTTTAAATCTGGTTGGGTATTAAAGACGGTTTGTTAAGGACATTTTAGACTTGCTGCTACACTGACATGCCTCACCCGCAAGATTGTAAAGTTTGAGTGGTTTAAAACATGTGAGTAGAGCTTCCAAGTATTGAAGCACATGTTGACTTTTACACCGATCCTTACCAATTTGAATGGTTTAGGGGATTTTTTTGTGTACATTGTTACTTCCTTATCGGGTTTTGGTTGTATATTGATGTAGCATGGTCGAGTAATTACGTATGGGTCCCGCCAATTGAAAGATCATGAGAGGAACTACCCTACCCATGAGTTAGAGTTGGTTGTTGTTGTATTTGCTTTGAAGATGTAATGACATTATCTTTATGGGAAATGATTTTGGTGTTCACAGATGATAAGAGTTTGAAGTACATCTTCTCTCAGTGAGGATTGAATATTAGACTGTGAGAACTGTAAATTTTATGTACCTAGCTATGAGATTTGCAAAGTGAGAATTTGTAATTGGTGAATGTAATTATCATGCAAGTTTTAAATATGATGAAGTGTATGAAGATGAAGTTTTTAAGTCTTAAATGTGTATGGATTGAAATATGGCCTATGGGGTAGATTAAGATAAGTTTTACATTGAGTTTTCGACAAATGGATGCAGCAGCCATAGGATCTGTGAAGGCCAGACGATCTCCAAGGGAGGAGAGATCGATCTCAAGGCTCCAGAATGCAGAAAAGGTGCAAAAGCAGGCAAGCAGATCGATCTCAGAAGGGAGAAGATCGATGTCATGCTGCCTCTGCCTAGTAGGAAATGATCCTGTCACAAGGGCAGATCGATCTCTTTAAGTCTCGACCTGAAAGAGATCAATCTCTACCCTCTACCAGATCGATCTTATAGTTGTTAAAGGAGCAGTTGAAGCAGTTGAAGCAGTTGAATCACGTAGAGATCGATCTCCTTTAAACACCAGATCGATCTCATAATCTCTGTCTATATAAGGATCAGGGGATTTTTGCCTGAAATCAAGCCTCTCTCTCTCTGAAACACTAACCTTCACCATTTTCACCCAAAACAAGCTTTCTCTCTCTAAGATTCACCATATTCTAGATAAAATTAGATAAAGGGGTAAGAGAAAAAGTTGTTCCTCTTGGTAAGGAGAACAACATACTAGAAAATCAAGGATTGAATTAAACAAAGCAAAGGACAAGCACTCTACAAGTTTGGTTAAGAGGAGACAAGCTAAGTGAGCTCACAAGATCCTTATTTTCTTAAGCGTTATCATTTTATATATATGGGTAAATGGATATATGTGTATATATGGGTATATTGGTGTAAATGTCTAAGTCATGAGGAAACAACTAATAAGTATAGTTGGGAAATGAAATATGGATATCTTGTGATGATTTTGAGCTAGCTAAAGTGATGATAAAGATGTAGGATAAGTTTTAAGACAATGTGGGTAGTTAAGAATGATAACTTGGATATAGTATAGATATAGGTATAAATGAGGTGAAAAGAGAAATGAGAACGATGAATACTTACAATTTGGTGATTTAATGATGCTTGGATAGCTCAAGAATTCAACACGGGAAACGAGGCTAGTCCGAGAACCCGAGGATATTGTACCACTCAAGGTGCAGGAGGTAAGGGAAATAAACCATTTGTTCTTGTGAGTTTTCGAATGAATGAAAATGTTTTAAGAGCATGAAAAAAGAGTTGATGAATGAGCATGTTTTATGAGAAATGAAACGATTTGATGTGTTGATAAATGTGTGAGTGTTTTGCTAGTTTGAGCTCGACTTTGATGTGATTGGTGTAATTGTGTACACATATGGTTTATAACCGAAATGAGTTTTATGATAACCACTATGAGCTCTACGTGAAGGCAAAATGATTTTTATACAACAATGGAATATTTTTACTGAGACTATGGCTTGTCATGAGATGCACATCGGGCCTTGCTCTGGTACCATGTAAGACCGGGCCTTGCTCTAGTAGCATGCAAGACCGATACCTCTATTCTGGTAACGTGAGATGGCCCCGCTCTGGTAGCGATGGGTGGCCTTGCTTTGATAGCATGTAAGATCGGGCTGTACTTTGATAACATGTAAACTCGACGACTGTACGACTCTGATAAAGTCTACAACAAACCATAGCCATGTGTATATTATCGACGTATTCCCTCTCTTAGGGATGTCCGCCTAGGGGACAATTTTTACTTGATGTGCCTATGACGATGATTTCACTTAAGTTTTATAAATGCCTAGTCTCGATTTCTTGATGATGATATGATTTTACAACTCTAATTTATATCACTCATTGAGATTTGATGTAATGTGATTTTGTGATTTTTATCACATGAAATATACTGATGCCATTGTTTCTACTGTTATTTATATAATGATTGCATGCTCAAATATTTCCATCATATTGTGTTTGTGATGATGATTTTATAACTTTCCCTTATCCTCCTTACTAAGCGTTTTGAGATCTCACCCTTTTTCCTTCCCCATCCAGATTTCTTGCAGTGAGCGTGATAGTGCCTACCGCGTACGTGATATAGGCTGGTGGACAAGATCTCCCCAGACTATCATTTGTACACGTAAAAGATATAATTAAGTTCATTTTGTATCCAAACAATGATGCAATACAGACATTTGTATTAAGTATTTTGGGTTGTAATTAGGATGATATGAGGAAAATGAATCGTGTTTTGTGGATTGATTTCCTTTGGATATTTTATAATTGGGTTTATGAAATAGATATCGTGTGATCTTGGGGTTATGATTTACTATAAACACAAGTGATTAAAAGACATTGTACAGGAATGCAACCCGAGTAAGAGGTTTAATATAAAAAAATTTTAAATTAGCCCTAATTTGCACACTTTCGACTGTCACTGATTTTTTTGGTATCAGAGCTAGGTTGCCTAGTACTGTCAATGTCGAGTAATTGGAAATAGATTACGTCCTAAGTTTCTGTATTGTCTGGTAATGAATTGAATTTAACGGGTAGAATTATAATTGATGTTTAATGAATACACGCAGACATGTAAAAGAGAGGATATGAGGGGGAGAAGAGGACGTTCTGGGAGGGAGGCACAACCACCTCTACCACATGCCCCACAGTCGAAGAGTCCTAACTCTCGAATGAATTTGCTAGAGCATGATGTGTGGCAGGGATTTAAGCAGATGGCAACGCTATTTGCGCATCATTTTGGGGCTAATGCCTCGGGTACTACACTTGTTTCGACTCCTCCACCATCATAAGGACCACCCGCACCCCCATTACAGACTAACTCAATGCCTCCTGCCACACAGCCTCCAATGTAGACCCAGCTTGATGACAGAAATAAGGGTCGATTGAGGGACTTCCTGAAGATGAACCCACCGGCCTTTAGAGGGGTGAAAGATTTTGCAGAGCCTGAGGAGTGGCTGACAGAGTTGCGAGTCATTTCTGACTATTTGGGATGCACCGATGTTGAGAGGGTCAGTATGGGTGCTTACATGTTAAAAGGACAAGCCTGAGATTGGTGGAGCACTACCCAAAGTATAATGACGACTAGCCATGAGGTGATTAGCTGGGAGGTATTTCAGTCGACATTTAGAACTCAGTTTGTGCCAAGAGCTGCCTAGAGGAGACTGCAAGTTAAGTTTTTAAACTTGACTCAAGGCAGTATGACGGTTGATGATTATGAGAACGATTTACCACCCTACTGAAGTATGATCTAGAGACCCTTAAGGATGAGGAACTCCGTCCAGAACGATTTGTGTATGGACTGAGGCTCGTCATTAGGGACCAGTTGATAGGGCTTTGTATCACTGAGTTCAAGGATGCTCTGAGATGAGCACAAGAGGTAGAGAGGGGGCTAGAGTTGGTACAGTCTCAAATTGAGTCTCGAATTTTTGCCAGAGATAAAGGCAAGCGACTCATGACTCCCCACATAAATTTTTGAAGAGGAGACAGTTTGAGGGACCGAGAGAAAGAGTTGATAGAACCAGGGTTCCTCTCATTATTATGGAGACTTCTCGAGGTGCCAGACCAGAGGTTAGAGTCTGCAGAGATTGTGCCAGATCACATGAGGGATGCTATCCTAAAACCATACAAGGATGTTTTAGATGCAGGGAGATGGGTCATAGAGTGAGGTATTGTGTTAGACTCAGATTTTTTGTAGCATGTTCCTTATGATTCCTATGTGTATGAACACTTTATTACATAGTTGAATCATAAGAAGAGTATTTACTAACATGCAATCAACAATTTGAGAAATTTAAAAATGCATGTAAGCTACATAACAGCGAGATAAGGGTTAAGTTGATTCCGAACGAGTGTAGGGGTAAAACGGTCAAATGACTGAAATTCGGTATAATTTCGATAAGACAATTTCATTAAAAATATGAAATTGAGGAATCTTGATCAAAATCGAGGAAAATATTTAATTTTGAGACCAATTGATCAAGATATAAATTTTTTTGAATTTATCAGAATTTTTACCTCGAAAAATGAGCCCAAAAATAGTGGAAAAATATACCGAAAAGGTAAAATCGGACTGATAAATTCATTTACAGATTAAATGAATTTAATATGATTTTTTGAGATATTTTTAGATATTTTTGAGATATTTATGGGATTTTTATGGGATTTTTATTATTATTTTATAATAAAATAATAATAAAAATATATTATAAAAAAAAGGAAATCTGAAAGTTAGTAATCGGGGAGAGAGAATAGAGGAAAATGGAAGCAAAATCGACGGAAGAAGAAGACCACCAGACGGCGAGCATCGGCCACCCCACGGGCAGGCAAGCAGCCGGAAAAGAAAGAAGAGGCCCGTGCGCACCCATCGGCACCGGTCATGACCTCCACCGACGCCGGACGGCTGCGAATAGAAGAGGAGAAGGCCGCGGAGGAAAAGAGGAATCTGGCGGCCATCGGCGGTGCTTGGTCCCGATCGAGCCCAGCCGAGTGTTGCCCAGGCTTAGGTGCGCCGAACGGCGGTGGTGATGCTTCGGGAACCGGTCGAAATACGCCGGCACAACCAAAGAATGCCTGAACCGGTCGGCGGTTCAGGGGAGAAGGTTCTGTGCTGAACCGGACCGGACTGGTTCAGCCAAGGAGAAAAGGGGAAAAAGAAAGAAAAAGGAAAAGGAAAATTTTTGGGATTTCACCGGACTTCGGGTAAGTCGATACGAGGTCAAAAGTGACCGATTTGATTTCCGATGAATTTATTTAAATTATATTTAATCAAAAATTGACCCGGAGTTAAATATAATAAATTATGCAGTTCGACGATAAATTCCGAACGGAAGCTCGATCAAACTTCGATTTGCGTACCATCGCATATTCTCGGGTAAGTAAAGTTCATTTACGACAATTTATGTCATTATTGCGTATTTAAGATTTATTTTACGCATTTCGGATTAAATTCCATATTTAGTGAATTATATTCGAAATTTTGAATTAAATGTCGTAAATGATATACGGGCTATCCAAAGAGCTTGGAATAAAGCCCAATGGGTATTGATAGGCCCAATGAGTCGATAGACCCTAATGAAGGGAAATAATAAGTGGAAAACGGGCTTAATACGGATTAAGGCCCATTAAGGATTATTAAGGCCCATTAAGGGAAAATAGACTGTATTAATGTGTAATACAGCAGGAAAATTATAATTAACCTGAGGAATGGTTATTTACAGCTTCGGAGTTTACATTGAGAGCTGATCGGACTGCGAGATTTAGCAGCACCGAGGAAGTGAGGTCACGTGACGTGATCTGAGGTAAGGGACTTTTGCGAGTAGTTAGAGATACCTGCACGTATTTTCGTCTGCTTTTACATTCACTCAAAAACTCTGAGGGTCAGAGAAAGTGAATAATAATTATTGCGACCCGATAGTGGCAAATTAAGATTTTGCCCCTAGTTAGTCAAAAAGTTAACTTTTGTGAAAAGTTGCGAAAAGCATGGAAACTATTATTGTGAGTGTTTAATTGCTGTTTAGCATGAAAATAAATAGATGGGCTAAAGATTTTAAGGTTGATGTGACTTAAGCACACTTTATAGTGCTGATTTTAATGTTTTGTAAACAATGCCTTTTTAAAGAGCCATCTATCATATTATGTGAGAATGAATCGTGCTAGAGCATAGCTCGCACTGGATTTCATATGTTTTCCACATACTTTAGTGTTGGATTTTTATACGCACTAGATTTCCATGACATGCATGATAGAGTACTGGAGTTTTACTCGTACTCAGTTTTATATGATATATGCATGACAGAGTGCTGGAGCGATTAGCTCGTACTTGAGTTTTAAATGAGATACATGACAGAGTACTGGAGCGTTGCTCGTACTCGATTCTTCATGGTTTATACATGACATAGTACTGGAGCTATGGCTCGTACTTGATTTGATGATATTATGCATAGCATAGTACTGGAGCTATTGCTCGTACTTGATTTAATACATGAACTATGCATTGACCTAGTTGCTGGAGATTGCTCGCACTAGAGTTGAGTTTGTGATGTGAAACAGTGTTCGAGCATAGTGTCGACTGTGTGTCGCACTCGAGGGCGCACACTGTATGTGATATTATATACATGGTACCTATTCATGCCGCATTCTTGTGTGACTGAGTGTCACATTTTGAGAGGATGGCCAGCATGAGGGTATTTGAGATGTGGTATGATATTTCCACAGGCGCGAGGGCTAAGACCTATAGTAGGCACCCTGACTGTGATGTTGATAATCCACGGGTGCGAGAGCTAAGACCTATGGTAGGCACTCTGGCCGTGAGGACGGGTCCACGGGTGTACTTTGTACCGTGCCTGAGTGGCGCGAGGTGTACGCTGTACCGTGTGTTGTTGTGGACTTGAGGAGGATATAGCTGACGGTTGTGATGGACTGACCCCCCTCCCGTTGCAGCAGTGATGCCCCGCACACTGAGATCTGTGTTGCTTGGGATCACATGTCGGATATGATCATAGTCCAGGATACTATTTGCACTTAACCACAGAGTCTTACATGATATATCACATTGATTGACTGATTTAAATTGCGGACAGACCTGAGGGATGGGTCGGACTCCGATTTTGTGTTGTGAATCATTTGATGCCATATTTATTGTGATTTAAATATCCATGGCATGCTTTACATAAAGGCATGATTTATATACGATGCATTGTTTTGCACTACATGCCTACATTTGAGAAAGAAAGCATGATTTTCTGTACATGGGATTTATTCTGTACAAGTATAAATATTATATTTCAAGACATGCTTTTAAAGCGAGTAAAGGAAATAATGTTTTCAAGGCATAGCATTATTTTGAGTAGATAGTGTTGATATCTACTTGCTTGCCTGATTTCCTTACTGAGCGCGTTGTATGCTCACCCCCCTTTCTTTATATCTCTCTACAGAGCGTCAGTAGAGCGAGAGCTATCGAGGGGTAGTGTCCCAGAGTCCACTACTAATTCCTATCGATCGCCAGGTATACCTTTATGTACAGTTGTGTATCTAAACATAGAAACAACACAGTGATGTATACGATATATATTATGGGGAATGTATTTGTATTAGATTTTATATAATCTTATATGTATAATAAAAGCAGTTACAGTCAGTAATAATATATTGACATGTATCTATGAAATGGATGATGTGGTAAGTGAGGACTCTGACATCGAATCACAGCCCAACCATTGAAGAGCGGAAAGGTAAGTTAAAAATGCGAAAAATTTATAGTGATATTTGGATAAAGTCATGGATTGAGAGCAGGTCCTGACATATTGCCCGTAGCCACAAAAGCCACATTCTCAAGAGCCTCCTAAATAGCAGCCTCAAAGAATAATTCCATCGAGACAGGCTACGACTGCTGATAAGGGTAAGAAGCCAGTCACAGAGGGACGTGTGTTTGCGTTGGATAAGGAGACCGTAAACACTTTATTTGAGACCATACGAGGTACACTTCTTGTTTGTAATCATGAGGCCCATGTGTTATTTGATTCGGGATCCACGCATTCTTTTATTGATGTACATTTTGCATGTAAACTGAGTTTAAAGCATGAATCCTTATATTGTATTTTACATGTAAATGCCCCTATGTGTGAGTCTTAGAGGACTGATATGGTATGTAGAAGGTGCGAAATCAAGGTGGGAGATAGGGTGATGTTAACAGATCTATTATTGTTAAACATGTGTTGTTTTGATGTGATTTTAGGGATGGACTGGTTAGTGGCCAACCGTGTGAGTGTAGACTGCTATACTAAGACTGTAACTTTCTCCCTACCTGAAAAGTTTAGTGTATGTTTGAATGTTAAAGAATAAAGACATGTGAAGTTATTGTGGAATGTTAAGATATGATTATATCGCTATAAATCACTGATTAAATTATTGATGTGAAGGTTACATCGCACTCCTCTCTGATATGAGTCGAGAATATCCAAGGATAGAGGACATACCGGTAGTATGTGAGTTTTCGATGTATTCCCAGATGAATTGCCTGGCTTACCACCCGAGAGAAAGCTGGAGTTCACTATTGATTTAGCGTCAGACACCCAGCCGATCTCTAAACCTCCCAATAGGATGGCATTGATCGAATTGGAAGAATTAAAGAAACAGTTGCAAGAACTGCTTGACTAGGGTTTCATTAGACCTAGTGTGTCACCGTGGGGAGCTTTGATGTTGTTTGTAAAGAAAAAGGATGGTAGCCTGAGACTATATATAGACTACAAATTACTGAACAAGGTTACGGTGAAGAACAAGTACCCCCTACCAAGGATAGATGATTTGTTTGACCAGCTGAGAGGGGTTTCTATCTTTTCTAAAATTGATTTAAGATCGGGCTATCACCAGTTGAGAATCAGGAAAGAGGATATTCTGAAAAAGGCCTTTAGGACTAGATACGTCCACTATGAGTTCTTAGTGATGCCCTTTGGTTTGACGAATGCCCCTGCAGCTTTCATGAGTTTGATGAATGAGGTCTTCAGAGACCATCTAGATCAGTTTGTGATAGTCTTCATTGATGATATTCTTATGTACTCTCGATCTTAAGTGGAACATGCACAATATTTGAGGATTGTACTACAAGTACTCAGAGATAAGCAGCTTTATGGAAAGATAAGCAAAAGTGAGTTTTGGTTGGACCAAATACCTTTTCTTGGTCATATTATATCTAAAGACAGGGTGTCAGTTGATCCGTCTAAGATAGAAGTTGTACTTAATTAAGAGAGACCGAAGACAGGTATAGAGATTTAGAGTTTTTTAGGACTTGTAGGTTATTATAGAAGGTTTGTTGAAGGATTTTCCAGGATTGCCGCTCCTTTTACTAAACTCACACGTAAAGAGATTCCTTTTGTATGGTCTGAGCAGTGTGAGCAGAGTTTCCAAGAATTAAAGAGGAGATTAACAACGACACCTATATTAATTATTCTTAATGGACCTGGAGGCTTCGTAGTATACAGTGATGCCTCTAAAAAGGGATTGGGGTGTGTACTCATGCAGCATGAGAGAGTGGTCACCTATGGTTCACGACAGCTGAAGGATCATGAGCGAAATTACCCCACACATGATTTGGAGTTAGCCTCAGTGGTGTTTGCATTAAAAATCTGGCGGCATTACTTATATGGGGAAAGGTTCCAAATATTTACTGATCACAAGAGCCTGAGATATATATTCGACCAAAAGGTGTTAAACATGAGACAAAGGAGATGGATGGAACTCCTTAAAGATTATGATTGTGAGATACTCTATCATCCGGGAAAAGCGAACGTGGTCGCTTATGCCTTAAGCAGGAAGAGTGTGATAACTGCTATGATGATCAAGGAATGAGACTTATTTGAACAGTTCACCGGACTCAGAATCAGATTTGAGGAAGCGAAAGTCGGGTTTATGGCTAGCATACGGTTGGAGCCCGAGATTATGGATCAGATTAGAATCGGGCAGAGAAATGATCAGAGGCTGTTGGACATGGTTAGCCAAGCTGAACAGACCTCATAGTTAGGTTTCATGATCAGTGATAATGTGTTATTGAGGTTTAAGGTTTGAATTTCTATTCTGAATGATGATACCCTAAAGTAACAAATACTGAGAAAGTCTTATTGCTCGCGTTACACCATGCACCCAAGAAGTACCAAGATGTATCAAGATTTGAGAAGGGTGTATTGGTGGAGTGGTATGAAGGGGGACGTGGCAGAACATATGGTCAAATGTTTAGAATGCCAACAAGTGAAAGTTTAGCACCAAAGGCCTGGAGGATTACTTAAGTCTTTGCCTGTGCCTACATGAAAATGGGAGCATATCACCATGGAATTTATCATGGGATTACCGAGGACCCGAAGAGGTCATGAAGTAAAATGAGTGATAGTAGACAGATTAACAAACAGTGCCCACTTTCTTGCCATCAAGAGCATGGATACCTTGAGTACCTTAGCCAAGCTGTATTTTAGAGAGATAGCTAGACTGCATGGGGCTCCAATGAGTATTACATTAGATAGAGATTCTCGATTCACCTCCAAATTTTGGACTCATTTTCAGGAGGCCATGGGATCTCGACTGAGTTTTAGTACCGCTTATCATCCTCAAACTGATGGTCAGTCCGAGCGGACTATACAAACCTTGGAGGACATGTTGAGGACGTGTACGATGGATTTTAAGGGATCATGGGATGATCACCTGCCCCTTACCAAGTTTGCATATAATAACAGCTATTATACGTGTATTAGTATGGCGCCTTATGATGCTCTATATGGTAGGAGGTGCAGATCCCCCATAGCTTGGGAAGAAGTGGGTAACAGAATCGTAATTGCTCCCGAACTAGTTGAACAGGTAGTTCAGAATGTGAAGATCATTTGTGATAGATTACGGGCTGCTCAGAGTCGACAGAAAAGTTACGCAGATGTGCGTAGACGGCCACTTGATTTTCAAATGGGAGATTTTGTGTTTCTTAAAGTATCTCCAAGTAAGGGTATCATGCGTTTAAAAAAAACGAAAATTGAGTCCTCGATATATAGGACCGTTTGAGATTTTGGAGAGAGTGGGAGACGTTGCCTACCAGTTGGCCTTACCTCTGCAGTTCTCTAGGATACACAATGTCTTTCACGTCTCGATGTTGAGGAAGTATAATCTAGATCCCACCCATGTCATTGAATGTGAAGCATTGGATATTCAATGGGATATGAGTTATGTGGAAGAACCCATCTGAATACTTGACAAAAAGGAAAAAGTACTTCGGATGAAAAAGATTCCATTGGTTAAAGTTCTCTAGAAGCACCACTCTGTGGAGGAAGCAACTTGGGAACTAGAGAGCTTTATGAAGGAGAAATACCCCCAACTATTTAATAGCTCGAATTAAATTTGGAGGACCAAATTCCCTAAAGGTGGGGAGGATGTGAGAGTTGTAAATTTTATGTACATAGCTATGAGATTTGCAAAGTGAGAATTTGTAATTGGTGAGTGTAATTATGATATGTTGATGTACATGAAAGGTTTAAATATGATGAAGTGTATGAAGATGAAGTTTTTAATTCTTAAATGTGTATGGATTGAAATATGGCCTATGGGGTAGATTAAGATAAGTTTTACATTGAGTTTCCTGCAAATGGATGGAGTAGTAGTAGGATCTGTGAAGGCCAGATCGATCTCCAAGGGAGGAGAGATCGATCTCAAGGCTCCAGAATGCAAAAAAGGTGCAAAAGCAGGCAAGCAGATCGATCTCATGCTGCCTCTGCCTAGTAGGAATTGATCCTATCACAAGGGCAGATCGATCTCCTTAAGTCTCGGCCTGGAAGAGATCGATCTCCACCCACTACCAGATCGATCTTATAGTTGTTAAAGGAGTAGTTGAATCACGCAGAGATCTCTCTCCTTTAAACACCAGATCGATCTCATAACCTCTGTCTATATAAGGATCAGGGGATTTTTGCCTAAAACTGAGCCTCACTCTCTCTGAAACACTAACCTTCACCATTTTCACCAAAAACAAGCTTTCTCTCTCTAAGATTCACCATATTTTGGACAAAATTAGACAAAGGGGTAAGAGACAAAGTTGTTCCTCTTGGTAAGGAGAACAAAATACTAGAATATCAAGGATTGGATTGAACAAAGCAAATGACAAGCACTCTACAAGTTTGGTCAAGAGGAGACAAGCTAGGTGAGCTCACAAGATCCTTATTTTCTTAAGCATTATCATTTTATATATATGGGTAAATGGATATATGTGTATATATAGGTATATTGGTGGAAATGTCTAAGTCATGAGGAAACAACCAATAAGTATAGTTGGGAAATGAAATGTGGATATCTTGTGATGATTATGAGCTAGCTAAAGTGATGATAACGATGTAGGATAAGTTTTAAAACTGATGTTGCCTACCTGACAGCAACAAGAATATACCTTTCACGTTGTCTGATTGCACTAACGACAAAAGGGTGACGTCGATGCAATTTGTTCCACGTGTTCTTCGTATATCCTGCAAAAACAACAGGAATCAGAGGGGGCAGGGATTTGTCCCTGCACGCGCACTCCGATGATTAAGTAAGTAATCGGAGTTGTGAATGTATGAAGAAGAGAATGTAATGCTTAAATCAGAGAGTTTAAGGCTTTTCCCTTCTTTTTGGTTCTTTTTTCTCGGATCCGGCCTCTTCCTTTCAGAGAGCTCACCTGGTATTTATAGGTTTCTTCAAGTCGGTTCGAGCTGCGGCCCAGGCGCGTGTCTGGGCCGCGACAGAGTCATATAGCACTCTGTCGCGCTTCAAGTAAAGCAGCTTGCGAGAGACCTCTACCGCGGGCAGTGCAGGAGACCTATGCCACAAGCTGTGCGGGAGACCTCTACCGCAGGCTGTGCGGGAGACCTCTACCGCGGGCAGTGCAGGAGAACTATGCCGAAAGCTGTGCGAGAGACCTCTACCGCAGGCTGTGCGGGAGACCTCTACCGCAGGCTGTGCGGGAGACTATGCCGCAGGCTGTGCGGGAGACCTCTACCGTAGACTGTGCGGGAGACCTCTACCGCAGACTGTGCGGGAGACCTCTACCGCAGTCTGTGTGGGAGACCTAGGCCGCAGGCTGTGCGGGAGAGCTATGATGGGGTGCAATGCGGGAGACCAATGTCGCGATATGGGCGATGGAGGTTTGCCGCGCCTACTGTGTGGCTCATCACAAGGCGACAGACTCCTATCGCATCGAACACTCTGTCGCACTGCTAGGAACTGTGCCACATGGCCGCTCTGTCGCCAAATCTGCCACGTGGCTCGTTCTTGGTTTGACACGTGGCAGGCGGACAGTTGCACACGTGGATTTTGGTGACACGACCACCATCAATTGCTCCCCACTCTTTGGTAGGAATCTTTCCTGCGAAAGAGTATCTGGGTCTGGACTTTTCTCGGGTCGGGTCGGATCTCCGCGCGTGTGTCGACGCAGGTGAGCCGCTATATAAACTGGGCCCCTACTGTCCTTGTCGCTATTGAGTTCTCCCGCAAAAAGACACTCAGCCGCGATTTTCTCTGGGCACTCTCTCGCAACTCTACAGCAACTCCACCGTACTCTGCCGCAACTCTGTCGCGTACACATCACTGTGTCGCAACACTGCCGCAGCTTCTTCATACTCTGTCGCCAATTCCTCCTTTTCTTCATTTTAGGTAATTTCATAGTCCGTAGTCCCACTCTTTTGATTTACGGACTCCTAAAATGGCTGGCCATGGTGTAGGAAAACAAATTGATCTAGGCGTTAAGTCGACTTTAAAGGAAGCCAACGTCCAAGACCTAGAATCCCGATTTCCTTTACCCGAGGGATATTCTTATAGGCTCCCAACCCCTCAGGAGAGCGACATACGTCGTGTGTCCGACGGGGCTGTCGTTTTTAGGGCAGCTTTGGAGTTAGGACTCCGCTTCCCATTGTCCGACTTCGGGGCTTCCTTCTTTAGGACGTACAGGGTATCCCCGGGACAACTGCATCCTCATGCATGGATGCAATTGGTAGCATTCACCGTGCACTGCCATTTAAGGGGCGTCCCTCCGTCCCTTCCTCTTTTAGAAGTATTCTTTAGGCTTCGAGGGAGCCCCGGTTTAGTGCCTTACTCGCTTCAGTGGGTGTACCAGCCCGGTTTTGAGAACAGGTTGTTCGAGAAACCTGCTAACAAGCTTCATGGTTTTGAGACGGAATGGCTGGTCGTGGAAGTAACCGAGGGCCTGGATTTCCCCACTCGTTGGGAGAATAGGCGTGAAATCCCCAAGGGTCCTCGGGTTGCCACACTTAGGGAGCAGTTGTCTTCTGACGTCAACAAACTGCTAGTCCCTCATCCCCTTAGCCTCGACACCCTTATATCAAATGAAAATTTGATATTAGCTGGCTGGGGTGTGGGTCCGGTCCCTGTTGCAGGACCCTCTGTTCCTTCGTCAGATCCTCTGCCTTCGGTTTCCCCCTAGTTAAATCCTGAAGCACCTAGGCCACAAGAGGATATAGGGAGTACCAACGTAGAATCAAGTTCTGGCAGCGAACCCTTAGCCGATCTGACTGGTTGGGAAGGGTTCGGCTCCACTTTCATGGTGCTTCCGGATGACGACGCGATAAATATCGAGTCCCTTCAGGAGCATTTAGATTCTCCTGAGGGTAACTTTTTATGCTTTATCATTGCTTATTGTTTTTAATCAGTTTTTGACCACTGATTTGTTTTCTTTCTTTTTTGCAGAGATGAGTCATTTTCGATGCTCGCTAGCTCATCAAACCACGGAGGCCGGTCCTTCCCGCGCTCCTACCAGGAAGAGGCCTCGTTTAGCCGAGGACGTCTTGAGCGAGGCGGCGGTCCCCTCTCAATTACCTCGAGCCCGGACACCGCCCGTTTCCAGACAAGCGGTTCCTCCTCCTCCTACAGAACAAAGGGATCCCTCCCGGGATAGGGGGAGAGTTGGCTCATCTTCACGAGGGGCTTCTAAGTCCTCCGAGGGATCTCTCTCCAAGGAGCGTGTGGAATGTAATATCATTCCGTCACAGCGGAAGAATCAAAGGCGCTTGTACATCGAAGGTTCGATGGGAAGTAGGCCAATTCTTTTGAGGATAGGGCCTGTTGACGAGAGGTCCTACCCCGTGGACGGGGGAAATATTATGAGGGGTCACGAGTTCTGAGTCTACCCCGGGGTTCGTGTCAACAACATTTCGGACACTCCCGGGGTGGCCTCCCGGTTAAGCTGGTCCACTATCCTTCCTCAGGATGAGGCAAGGATATTCAGAAACTACCCGGAGGGGGAGGATTTAGCCGATATTGAGGCATTGAGGGTAAGTTTCAAATTTTTCTTCGTTTGACTCCTTTTTGCCACATTCTTTGAATCTAACTTTTTGCATTTCTTTGCAGCTGGCTCAAAGAACCGTGGCCAACAATGCCCAACATCGGGCTTATCGGGAGCGAGCCGATAGGGAAATCCGGGAGTTAAAGGACCAAGTTATGAAGTTACAGAACACTGTCAACAACTTGTCCAAACTTCCGGATTTAGTTCGCAGCTTGGAGGAGCAGCTTGCTAAGGTTCACCAGGACCTGAGCCAGGCCAAGGGGGATCTCACTGTTGAGACGGCTCGGTCTAGCAGATTTCAAGAGGATCTTCGGGATGCCCACTCTGAGCTAGACTGTATGCAATCCAACTACGGGTCTTTACTTGCTCGGAATCAGGAGCTCGAGCAGCGCGTTGCTGAGTTGGAAAGTCAGGCTGCTCCTACGCTGACCCAAGTGGAGATCAATAGCATACGGGCCGAGGCCGTGAAGGAGTACCGTCTCTCCAAGGATTGCTTGAGACGGAAGGAGGATTTCTCGAATCCCTATGTAAAGTACGGGTTCTATCTTGCCCGATCATGGTTAGAAGCACATAGGGAAAGAGAGGAATTCCCCGAGCTCCAGTATACCAACGAGGCGATGCTATTTGAGGCCCCCGACTGGACTAAATATGAGCCTGAAGCCGAACCTGCAGACGAGTTATTCAAGAGGACTGCCTAAGATGACCTCGCCAACCTCACTAGTTCTTGGGAGCCCATGGATTTGGACGGTGCTCCCGAGCCTATCGAGGCTCTTATTGATCTAGACGGCGAGGAGGGTCAGTAGTCCTTGGGAAGTGATGGTCCTTCTGCAGTTGATCCCCAGCTTCCTCCCGAAGAGTAGATAGCTATTTTTGTTTTTTGTATTTCTTTTCAAGTACTTTGTTGTTTTTTATTTTAACTTTGTACTTTTGTCGAATGTAATCGTAAAGATCTGTTAAAGAGCTGTTTGTAATGACTTTTGAATGAAATGAAATTGAGATTTTTGTTCATGCTTTGTATTGCACTACTTCTCTATTTATCATTTATCATTCTTTGTCTGTTTGTTTATTTTGCTTGAATGTATTCGTTTGAATGTATTCGTGCATGCTCCCCAATTCTTGATAGAAAGGTATACTTTCAGAAAGAATTTTTTGTGTGAACGTATAATTGTTTAAGGCTTGATTACTGTGACGTGTATGCGTCTTTAGTTTTTATAGCCTTGATATTTTTATCGCCTGGCCACAGTGACGCATAGCGCCTCAGGCTCTTACGGCTTGGTTAATTGTACACGCCTGGCCACAATGACGCATAGCGCCTTAGGCTTTTACGGCTTGGTTAATGGTATACGCCTGGCCACAGTGACGCATAGCGCCTCAGGCTCTTACGGCTCGTCTGAACTATGCCTGGCCACAGTGACGCATAGCGCCTCAGGCTCTAACGGCTCGTCTGAACTACGCCTGGCCACAGTGACGCATAGCGCCTCAGGCTCTTACGGCTCGGTTGAACTACGCCTGGCCACAGTGAAGCATAGCGCCTCAGGCTCTTACGGCTCGTCTGAACTATGCCTGGCCACAGTGACGCATAGCGCCTCAGGCTCTAACGGCTCGTCTGAACTACGCCTGGCCACAGCGACGCATAGCGCCTCAGGCTCTTACGGCTCGTTGAACTACGCCTGGCCACAGTGACGCATAGCGCCTCAGGCTCTTACGGCTCGTCTGAACTATGCCTGGCCACAGTGACGCATAGCGCCTCAGGCTCTTACGGCTCGTCTGAACTACGTCTGGCCACAGTGACGCATAGCGCCTCAGGCTCTTACGGCTCGTCTGAACTACGGCTGGCCACAGTGACGCACAGCGCCTCAGGCTCTTACGGCTCGTCTGAACTACGCCTGGCCACAGTGACGCATAGCGCCTCAGGCTCTTACGGCTAGGTTGAACTACGCCTGGCCATAATGACGCATAGCGCCTCAGGCTCTTACGGCTCATCTGAACTATGCCTGGCCACAATGACGCATAGCGCCTCAGGCTCTTACGGCTCGGTTGAACTACTCCTGGCCACAGTGACGCATAGCGCCTCAGGCTCTTACGGCTCGGTTGAACTACGCCTGGCCACAGTGACGCATAGCGCCTCAGGCTCTTACGGCTCGGTTGAACTACGCCTGGCCATAGTGACGCATAGCGCCTCAGGCTCTTACGGCTCGTCTGAACTACACCTGGCCACAGTGACGCATAGCGCCTCAGGCTCTTACGGCTCGTCTGAACTACGCCTGGCCACAGTGACGCATAGCGCCTCAGGCTCTTACAGCTCGGTTGAACTATGCCTGGCCACAGTGACGCATAGCGCCTCAGGCTCTTACGGCTCTTTTGTATCCTGTCACAAGATTTAGATATACAAAAGCCGCAGATGTATGATAAAATGACATTCTGCGTGGTGTGTAAATAACAGTATCTTGTGATAGTACAAGTAAATGATAATAATGTTTGGGAAAGAAAATATGGTGCTTAATTCAAATACAGCTTTAGGTGATTTGAATTCCACATTTTCCCTATCTTCTTCCCTTGTAGAGTTTCCAGGACACAGGTGTTAGGTCCAATCTTGTATCTGATTCTGTAGGGACCTTCCCAGTTGGCTCTGAACTTCCCATCATCCTTCAGGGCATTCGTGATCTGCGACTTTCTAAGCACTAGATCTCCCTCAGACATTGGCCTATCTCTCACCCGGCTATTGTAGTAGTTGGCCACCCTCTGATGATAGGATGCCAATCGAATAGCCGCGGTTTCTCTATGTTCGTCGAGTAGGTCCAAGCCTTCCCTTAGAGCTTGTGAATTTTCTTCCTCTACTAAGGGTATCACTCTTGGTGATAACGCTCCAATTTCTACGGGGATCAGTGCTTCTGTGCCGTATACAAGGCTGAATGGCATTTCTTTAGTCGACACACGACTGGTGGTACGATATGCCCATAAAACACTAGGCAATTCGTCCACCCATGCCCCTTTTGCTTTGTCTAGCCTGGTCTTCAGCCCATGAAGGATAGTTCGATTACTGACTTTGGCCTGTCCATTAGCTTGAGGATATGACACTGAGGAGATCCTTAGCCGAATGTTGAGGCTCTTACAAAATTCACGAAAGGCGTTGCAATCAAATTGCTTTCCATGGTCGGCATTTAAGATGCGGGGAATTTCGAATCGACAGATATTGTCTTTCGACACCATTGCCTCCACTTTCTTTTCCGTGATTGTGGCTAAAGGCTCTGCTTCAATCCACTTTGTAAAGTAATCGGTAGCCACTAATAGGAACTTTCTTTGACCCGTGGCTAAGGAAAAAGGTCCAAGGATGTCCAATCCCCACTGTGCAAAAGGAATTGGCTGTACTGTGCCTTGAGAGGGAGTCACTGGGGCTGTTGTGATAGGCGCAAACCTCTGACATTTGTCACATCTGCGGGTTTGGTCCATCGCATCTTTCTTCAACGTTGGCCAGTAGAATCCCGATCGCAGTACTTTAGCAGCAAGAGCTCTCGCTCCTAAGTGTTCGCCGTAAATTCCTTCATGCACTTCGGCTAAAGCGTAGCTTGCTTGTTCCGGTCCCAGACATTTCAATAAGGGTGTCGAATATCCCCTTTTGTACAGTTCTCCATTGATGAGTGTGAACTTCACCCCTTGTATTTTTAAGTAACGAGCCTCGTCCTTATCATGGGGGAGTGTTCCTTCGGTGAGATACTGTTTGTATGGGGATCTCCAATCGTCTCCCACTTGAATGTCACACACTTCGACCTCTTCAATACTAGGTCGTTCGAGCCTCTCCACCTTCACTGTCCTTCCTCGTGTTTCGGTGGAAGAGGCTAACTTAGACAATGCATCAGCATGTGTGTTTTCGGATCGGTTGATTTGTATCAGCTAAAAGCTTTTGAAAGTCTGGGCCAGAAGTTGGACTTTCTTCAAGTAAGGGACCAGCATTGGTTCCCGTACCTCGTACTCTCCGCTGAATTGGTTCACCACCAATTGAGAATCACTGTGTGCTATCAAGTGGTGAACCTGTAGCTTCTTCGCTAACATTATCCCTGCTATCAGAGCTTCATACTCCGCTATGTTGTTCGAACTAGGGAATCCGAAACGTAGGGAGTATTCAAGGGATTTTCCTTCGGGTGATACCAGGACTATACCCGCTCCGCTTCCGTTGGCACTTGATGCCCCGTCGACTGCAGCAACCATGGGTGAGCCTCCCCTTCACTGCTGTCGCTTGGGATAGTGCATTCTACGATGAAGTCGGCTAGAGCTTGACCTTTGATAGCCTGCCGTGGTTGAATGTGATTTCGTATCCCCCAAGCTCCACTGCCCATTTCACTAACCTTCTTGAGTGTTCAGGTTTCTGAAGGATCTGTCTTAACGGTTGATCTGTCAAGACGGTGATAGGGTGTGCTTGGAAATACAGGCGCAACTTTTGCGAGGCCATCAAAAGGGCTAATGCTAGCTTTTCGACCAGCGGATAGCGGGTCTCTGGATCCAATAACACTTTACTCACGTAGTAGATGGGACGGTGCACCTTTTCATCTTTCTTCAGTAGCACCGCACTGACGGCGAAATCACCGACTCCCAAATACATATAGAGTTGTTCTCCTTCCAGGGGCCTTGTTAATAAAGGCAACTGTTTCAAGTATTCCTTGAGGTCTTCAAAGGCTTTTTGACAATCTTCCGTCCATTCGAAGTTCTTCCCCCCGTAGAGTTTTGAAGAACGACAAGCTCCTTTCTGCCGATTTTGACAAGAAGCGATTCAGAGCTGCTATTCTGCCTGTCAATCTCTGGACCTCTCTTACGGTGGTTGGGGGTTTCATGTCAATGACCGCCTGTACCTTCTCAGGATTTGCCTCAATGCCCCTGTTAGTGATCATGAAGCCTAAGAACTTCCCTGATCTTACCCCGAATGAGCACTTTTCAGGGTTTAGCTTCATGTTGAATCTCCTCAATACTTCGAATACCCTGGACATTTGATCAGTATGAGACTCTCCTACGCGGCTCTTGATTATCATATCGTCCACGTAGGCTTCCATGGTATTTCCCAGAAGATCTTTGAACACTTTGCTCACCATTCGTTGATAGGTGGCTCCCGCGTTCTTTAGACCGAACGGCATTACCCGATAGCAATAGGTTCCGTCGTCAGTTATAAAGGAAGTCTTTTCTTCGTCTTCTGGGTGAAGCATGATTTGGTGATGCCCTAAGAATGCATCCAAGAAACTGAGGAATTCGTAGCCAGATGTTTCATCTACTAGTCTGTCTATCCGAGGTAGGGGGTAAGAATCTTTAGGGCAGGCTTTGTTCAGGTCGGTGAAATCCACACACATTCGCCACTTCCCACTAGATTTCTTTACCATCACTACGTTGGCCAACCACTCAGGGTAGTAGACCTCTCGGATGAATCCGGCACCCAGGAGTTTATTCACTTCTTCAGTGATTGCTTTTTGTCGTTCTGGGGCGAAACTCCTCTTCTTTTGTTTGACGGGTCTGTGCCCGGGTATGACATTAAGCTCATGGCATATCGCTTCAGGACTGATTTCGGGCATATCCGTCGGGCTCCAGGCGAAGACATCCGAGTTTCTTCTCAGGCACTCGACTATCTCATTCTTGAGTCGTTCGCCCAGTTGAGTCCCTATGAATGCCTTTTTTCCTCCATCCCCTTCTGTTAGCTCAATGGCCTCGGTTTCCTCTACAGGCTGAGGCTTGGGCGGATCGTCGATACATAAGGTTTCTTTCCTCTGTGCTACCTTGTTGGCAGTGGAAGCGAGATAACAAGTACGGGCACTCCTTTGGTTTCCTCGTACTTGCCCGACTCCTTTGGGAGTGGGAAACTTCATCAATAGATAGCAAAAGGATATCACCGCCCTCATGTCATTCAGCACAGGTCTGCCCAAAATCATGTTGTAGGCAGCGGAGGTTGACCTGACCACCATGAACAACACTTGCCGGGTCACATTCTTTGGGTGCTCTCCTAGAGTCACAGGCAACCTATGGACCCGGCAACTTTCACTCGTTCGCCCGTGAATCCGTATAGTGGCGTCATAACGAGCTTTAGCCTATCTTCGGATATGCTCATTTTTCGAAGCAGTTCCAATAGATTAGGTTTACTGAGCTCCCGTTATCGACCAGAACCCTGCTCACCGGGTGTTTAGCCACTACAGTGGATATCACCATGGGGTCGTCATGGGGCATGACAATATCACCTTTGTCAGCCGGAGTGAACATGATGGGTTCTTCATCCGCCTGTTCTTCCATCACAACATTAACCTGATACGCTTGCCTAGCGTAACTTTTGCGGGAAGTAGAGGAGCTTCCCGTTATTGATTCCCCGCCTGCAATAACATTTATTGCGGGGGCTGTAGGTTCGTTGTTTGGCGGATTGACTCGGGGGATGGGTCTGATTACTTCATTTCTGGGCCTATTCCTTCTGTTACGTTTGGCCCAGTCCGCGGGCGATCATTCCTTTGGTCACGCGGAGGATAACGGGGTCTCTCGCTTCTCTACAGGAAGCGGTTGATCTTCCCCTCTCTGGCCAGTCTTTCCAACTGGTCCATTAAATCTCTGCACCTCTCTGTTGGGTGACCGTGAGCACAATGGAATTCACAGTAGGCTTCGGGGTTTCGTCCTACATCTCCAATTTTCTTCTTGGGGAATTCCAATAATCCTGCCCCTTCGATAGCTGCCAGTATCGCAGTACGAGGCTCGTTCAACCTGGTATAGCCTTCATACCTGAGCCTAGGGGCTTTGTCTACTCTCACGGGTCTTGGGGAACTTCTCTCGGGTGCATCTCTCTCTCTCTTCTTTCCTTCCTTTGCCTCCCTGGGCTGTATCATTTTCATCACTTCTTCTTGAGCTACATACTTGTTAGCCTTAGCAAAGAGGTCGAAAATTGTTATCGGTTGATCGAGAGAGAGGGATTCTTGTAGCTTTTCGGAGCTCGTCCCTTGCAGCATTGCAGCCAAGGCTACGCCTACCGGTAGATCTTCCACTTCCAAGGTTGCATCTCGGAAGCGGTCTACAAAGCTTTTCAAGGGTTCTTTATTCCCTTGTTTAAGCGTGAGTAGGTAGGTAGCATCTTTCTTCCTCTGGCTGTGGATCATGAAGACTTTGAGGAATTCATTTCTCAACTCGTCAAAAGAGGAGATTGAACCTTCGCTCAACCCGTTGAACCACTTTAGAGCGTGCCCGGACAATGTGAGGGAAAAAGCCCTGCACATAATTTCGTCCTCCCACCCATGCAGCAGCATGAGGGACTCGTAACTCTGTATGTGGTCATAGGGGTCCGCTTTGCCAGTGTAAGTGGCCATGGAAGGCATTTTGAACTTCTTTGGCAAAGGTTTGTTCATGATCTCCAGGCTGAATGGGATCCTCCTCCTTTGGCCGTCATCTGGAGACACCAGTTTTTTTTCTCGAGGATCCTTTGGACGACCTTCTCCATGTCCTCCGACCCTCGAGCTGAGCATGGCCTTGTCCCTTCGGGTCTAGAAGAGTCCGATTGATAAGCACCCCTTCCAACACCTCCCATTCTGGGACTTGAGATTTTGAGACCTTCTCGTGGGTCTTGCCTCTCTGTCTCCGTCGCTCCCCAGCCCTACATTCTCTTAAACCATGTTCCAACTCCACGGGAGATGAGCTGCGGCATGTGGGGGAACTCTGCCGCCTATCGGCTAGAGGAGAAGTCTGTCGCCTGCCGGGCAGAGGAGAACTCTGCCGCCTATCAGCGGCGGGAGAGCACCGTCGCATATATGTTGCGGGATAGCTCTGCCGCATGTAGTCCCCGGGAGAGCTCTGCCGCACGGGTTCCGCAAGAGAATACTGTAGCCTGAAGTCTGCGGGTGAGCTCTGCCGCCATTGAGCCGTGGGCGAGCTCTGCCGCACATTTGGTGGGCTCTGTCGCCTATCGGCCATTGGTGAACACTGCCGCCGTTGAGCTGCGGGCGAGCTCCGTGGTCTATCTGCTGGGGTAGACCTCTGCCGCACGAGGTCTGTGGGTGAGCCCTGCCGCATAGGTGCTGTGGGCGAACTCTGTCGCCTAAGGTCCGCGGTTGAGCTCTGCCGCCTAAGGTCCGCGGTTGAGCTCTGCCGCCTATCTGCTGGGGGAGACCTCTGCCGTGCTGGATCTGCAGTGGCATTATTTCGTGTTCCTGCCTCTTGTCCAGCGTTTACCAGGGTGGAGGGCTGACCTCTCCGTAGGTCTGCCGAGGTGTGCTTTCCCCTACTAACTGCTGCACTTCATGGGGTAAGCTGAATTGGGGGAGAGCGTCTCTGAAGAAGCTCACCATAGCTTTCAATGCAGTTGTAGTCTCCTCATTTTTGCGCTTCAGGGTCTCAAATTCTTCTAGAGAAACCACGGCTTCTCTCTGACCCCTTTCACCATGTCTTCGTCTTTGTTCTGGTCCGACGGGGGGGCTCACAGAATTCTGCCCTCCTGTCAGCTCTGCTGTAGAGCGTGTTCTCACCATTTTGATAGAGAACCTGACTTTTTGTCAGAATTCCCACAGTCGGTGCCAATTGATGTTGCCTACCTGACAGCAACAAGAATATACCTTTCACGTTGTCTGATTGCACTAACGACAAAAGGGTGACGTCGATGCAATTTGTTCCACGTGTTCTTCGTATATCCTGCAAAAATAACAGGAATCAGAGGGGGCAGGGATTTGTCCCTGCACGAGCACTCCGATGATTAAGTAAGTAATCGGAGTTGTGAATGTATGAAGAAGAGAATGTAATGCTTAAATCAGAGAGTTTAAGGCTTTTCCCTTCTTTTTGGTTCTTTTTTCTCGGATCCGGCCTCTTCCTTTCAGAGAGCTCACCTGGTATTTATAGGTTTCTTCAAGTCGGTTCGAGCTGAGGCCCAGGCGCGTGTCTGGGCCGCGACAGAGTCATATAGCACTCTGTCGCGCTTCAAGTAAAGCAGCTTGCGGGAGACCTCTACCGCGGGCAGTGTAGGAGAACTATGCCGCAAGCTGTGCGGGAGACCTCTACCGCAGGCTGTGCGGGAGACCTCTACCGCGGTCAGTACAGGAGAACTATGCCGGAATCTGTGTTAGAGACCTCTACAGTAGGCTGTGCGGGAGACCTCTACCGCAGTTTGTGCGGGAGACTATGCCGCAGGCTGTGCGGGAGACCTCTACCGCAGACTGTGCGGGAGACCTCTATCGCAGACTGTGCGGGAGACCTCTACCGCAGTCTGTGAGGGAGACCTAGGCCGCAGGCTGTGCGGGAGAGCTATGATGGGGTGCAATACGGGAGACCAATGTCGCGATATGGGCGATGGAGGTTTGCCGCGCCTGCTGTGCGGTTCATCACAAGGCGACAGACTCCTATCGCATCGAACACTCTGTCGCACTGCTAGGAACTGTGCCACGTGGCCGCTCTATCGCCAAATCTGCCACGTGGCTCGTTCTTGGTTTGACACGTGGCAGGCGGACAGTTGCACACGTGGATTCTGGTGACACGACCACCATCAAAAACAATGTGGGTATTTAAGAATGATAACTTGGATATAATATAGGTATATGTATAAATGAGGTGGAAAGAGAAATGAGAACGATGAATACTTACAATTTGGTGATTTAATGATGCTTAGAGAACTTAAGAATTCAACATGGGAAATGAGGCTAGTCCGAGAACCTGAGGATATTATACCATTCAAGGTGCAAGAGGTAAGGGAAATAAACCATTTGTGCTTGTGAGTTTTCGAATGAATGAAAAAGTTTTAAGAGCATAAAAAAAGAGTTGATGAATGAGCATGTTTTATGAGAAATGAAACGATTTGATGTGTTGATAAATGTGTGAGTGTTTTGCTGGTTTGAGCTTGACTTTGATGTTATTGGTGTAATTGTGTACACATATGGTTTATAACCAAAATGAGTTTTGTGATAACCACTATAAGCTCTACGTGAAGGCAAACAAATTTTATACAACAATGGCATATTTTTACTTAGAATATGGCTTGTCATGAGATGCACATCGGGCCTTGCTCTGGTAGCATGTACGATCGGGCCTTGCCTAGTAGCATGTAAAATCGATACCTCGGTTCTGGTAACGTGAGATGACCCCGCTCTGGTAGCGATGGGTGGCCTTGCTTTGATAGCATGTAAGATCGGGCTATGCTTTGATAGCATGTAAGACCGACGACTGTATGATTTTGATCAATTCTACAGCGAACCATGGCCATGTGTATATTGTCGACGTATTCCCTCTCTTGGGGATGTCTACCTAGGGGACGATTTTTACTTGATATGCCTATGACGATGATTTCACCTAAGTTTTATAAATGCCTAGTCTCGATTTCTTGATGATGATGTGATTTTACAACTCTGATTTATATCACGCATTGAGATTTGATGTAATGTGATTTTGTGATTTTTATCACGTGAATTATGCTGATGCTATTGTTTCTACCGTTACTTCAATAACGATTTCATGCTCAAATATTTCCATCATATTGTGTTTGTGATGATGATTTTATAACTTTCCCTTATCCTCTTTATTGAGCGTTTTGAGAGCTCACCCTTTTTCCTTCCTCCTCCAGATTTCTTGCAGTGAGCGTGATAGTGCTTGTCGCTTACGTGATATAGGCTGGTGGATAAGATCTCCCTAGACTATCGCTTGTACACGCACAAGGTATAATTCAGTTAATTTTGTATCCAGACAATGATGTGATACAGACATTTGTATTAAGTATTTTGGGATGTAATTAAGATGATATGAGGAAAATGAATCGTGTTTTGTGGATTGATTTCCTTTGGATATTTTATAATTAGGTTTATGAAATAGATATCATGTGATCTTGGGGTTATGATTTACTTTAAACACAAGTGATTAAAAGGCATTGTACAGGAATGCAACCCAAGTAAGAGGTTTAATATAAGAAAAAATTTAAATTAGCCATAATTTTCGCCCTTTCGGGCTGTCATAGAGACAGAGTAGATGACTGAAGCTCTTTAAGGATAATGATTGTGCGATCTTGTACCAACCAGGTAAAGCTAATGTTGTAGCTGATGGTCTGAGTAGGCAGCACTTGGGTATGGTCTCTTATATGATGGTCTAAGAGTATGTCCTCCTAGAGTAGATTGCTGATTTGAGTTTGGATGTCACTCCTTCTGAGATTGATAAGGCTTTGATTGCTAGTTGAAGAGTTAAGCCAGATCTCAAATTCGATTAGCTCAGAATGAGGATTAGTTTTGCATTAAGATAGTTGATCTGATGCAGTAAGGATAGGGACCTGGATTTCATCTCGTTAGTAATGGTCTATTAAGGTACAAAGGTCGTATTATGGTTCTTGATAATGAATCCTTGAGGAGATCGGTTCTGGAGGAGTCTCATATTTCACAATACACTTTGCACCCTAGGAATAATAAAATGTATCATAGATTGCACAAGTACTCGTGGCATGAGATGAAACGGGACATTGTATATTTTGTGGCTAGATGTCTCGTGTGTCAGCAGGTTAAGGTAGAGCATCAGAAGCCTGCAGGACTGCTTAATCCTCTACATGTACCTACTTGGATATGGGAGCTCATTACATGGATTTTATTATGAGATTGTCAAGAACCCAAGGGAACTATAATGTTATTTGGGTCCCAGTCGACAAAGTTACTAAGTCGGCATACTTACTAGACATAAAATCTACAAATACTCTAAGTGATTTGGCTGATTTATTCATTCGAAAGATTGTCATGCTACATGGTATACTAGTGAGCATTACTTTTGATAGAGATTCCAGGTTCACGTCTCATTTTTTTAGGCATTTTTAGGAAGCCATGAGATCTCAGTTCAGTATTAGCATTACGTTCCATCCCCAAATGGTTGATCAGTCAAAGAGAACCATTTAAACTCTGGCGGATATATTGTAAGCTTGTGTATTGGACTTTAAGGGCTCTTATGATGATCATTTACCGTTAGCTGAGTTTGCATGTAATAACAACTACTACTCTAGCATTGGTATGGCACCGAATGAGGCACTTTATGGGAGGACATGTAGATCTTCTATTAGTTGGGAGGAGATTAGTGATAGAAAGGTATTTGCTCCCAAATTAGTTGAATGGCCTGCTGAGAATGTTTGATTGATATGTGATAGACTTAAGGCAGCTCAAAGCTGGCAAAAGAGCTATGCTGATACTCGAAGGCAAGACTTAAAGTTCTTATGGGGGATTCTATATTTCTGAAAGTTTTGCCATCCAAGGGAATTTGAGGTTCAGCAAGACAGGAAAGCTAAGTCCTCGGTTTATCGAGCTGTTTGAGATTTTAGACAGAGTATCACCCAGATTCTTGCCATGTGATAGAGTATGATCCTTCGAAGATTAGAGAGAATCTCAGTTATGACGAGAGGCTGATTGGAATACTTGACAAGAAAGAAAAAAATGTTGAGGTCTAAGTTCATTCCTTTTCTAATTAATTTAAGAAATTAATCTCATATTTTATTTGGATAATTCCAGAGTTGAGTTTATAGCTTTGTGGAGCAAGGAATTAAGCTTGAGCTTCAAGATGGTTAAGTAACCTGAATATTCTCTGTGTATTACTTTATGTGTTAAGTAAGAATATGTAATGACTTTATGTATGTATTGACTAAGGAAGTATAATATGAGACTGCAATTGGATGAACGAAAATGAATGTTCAAGATTATGGATAAAGAGAATAAGAATAACTAAGTTATTTAAGCTAACAAGGTAGGATTTTGAAAGCTTAGCTTGAAGAATAGGTGTTTAAGCATGCAAAATGCCAACTTCATGCCATCCAAGGAATGACCATCTTAAGGTACATTCAACCTACAGGGTTTTAGGAGAAATTAAGAAAAAAATGGTATGATTAAGTAAGATCAAGGGTTGGATTAAAGCTTGCAAATTAGCGCATTTTTGGGAGTGTGTTTGGAGTTTCTGGGCATAAACATGGCGAAATGAAGGTCAAAGTTATTTGAAATTTAACAAATAAAAATATATGATGCAACTAAATTAAGAGATGAAATGAAGTTTCAAAGTGATGAAATAAGGTCGAAAAGTGGCCAAAATAAATTTACAAAGAAAAGGGCCAAAACCATGGGGTTCATGTGTACTATGCCAAGAAATGCACCTAAATGGTATGAAAATTATTCATATTAAAATTTAGATGCACTTAAATGGGGTAACTTTGCTCAAGAAACGATGGCAAAAAACCATGGGGTTCATGTGTACTATGCCAAGAAATGCACCTAAATGGTATGAAAATTATTCATATTAAAATTTAGATGAACTTAAATGGGGTAACTTTGCTCAAGAAACGATGGCTAAAAACTAATTAGAAGATTATGAAATAAATTAATCAAAATAGTGCACAATCTTACCTACCCTTAGAGCAGATGATCCAACATTACCCCATGTTCTTAGGTGCTTGCTTCAATTTAAATAATAATTTAATTTGGCCATGGACTTTAGGTTCATTATATATCATCTTTATAGTGAATTTAAGGTCCATGCCCTCTCCATTTTCTAGCCAAAAACTGAGAGAAACAAACCCCCCAAGTCTGAAACCTTTGACCCAAGGCATCCCTATAGCGCTCCCCTTGAGGATTTTTTTAAGCCATCAAACAACTTTGTTTGTTTGGGATCCTTAAGATAGATTTTCCTACTAGGAGAGTTATACAACATAGATTTTTTTGGGAATTTAGAAGCTCATCTTGAGGGTGTTTTCTCGTCAAGAGGAACATGGCACAGAAACTACCCTACTTTTAGGTAAGTTAAGTTTTGAGGTTTTGTTTCTATGATTACTTTGCTTGATAAAATGGTGATGTTTTAAGACTGATTTTAGCTGTTAAATGACAGCTAAAAACTTAAGGAAAGGGTGTTCTAAGCTACTTTAAAGATAAGACAAGGGTAAGGAACTTTGATCACTCATTTTGGATGTTAGCTTGGTGATTTTGGCATGCTTTTATTGTTGTTTGAATTGTGGTTTGTAAAATGGCAAGCTAGGGTGGCCATTTAGGTTTTTGGCCAATAAGGATAAGTTGGGGTTAGAGTGTGCCAAATTGGGGTTTAATGTGTTTGATTAATTATAAGATTTATGCATATAAACTTAAGATGAATTTGTGTTAACATGGAGTAAAAACCAAGTAATGCCTTGTTTTTGGGATTTTTGGTCACCATGGGATTTTTGGTGTTAATAACTTTATTTAGGGTTATGATGAAGTATTACATTAATTAAGACTAAGTTAAGATGAATTTTGGGGTTAAAGGTTAAAAAGAATGATTATAAAGCTAAGTAAAGCAATGAAAGCTTAAGTGAAGAAGTAAAAAGCCTTGGAGTATGTTTGTGGAATTGTAAGATTATTAAGGATTTAATTTAGTTAAATTAAATGAATTATAAGGTTAAGGATGAATTATGATGAAGATTAAAGATTATAGGCCAATCGACCAAGTTAAGAAATTAAAGAATTTAATTATAGAAAGTAAGCTATATAAGCATTAAGTTAAAGGAAGGAATAAGTTATAGAAAATATATTTGAAAAATATATTTTCAAATAAGAAAAAAGAAATAAATTATTTAAGTATTGAAGTTAGTAAGTACGTTAAGGATAAATTAAGGAAAAGAAATTAATTAAAAAAATTGGTTCGTTAATGCAGATTAGATCATCCGGAGAGGAGTGATGGAGTATGCTACATATATGTATAGCCGAAGATAGTCTTAGAGGCCAGATCGACTCTCTGCACTGCAAATCTAGGTAAGGAACATGTGCACGAGAAATCCTTGTCTCAAAAAAGAGATACACGATTTTCAATTAAGCGTTTGTAATTTAAATTAAGTGAAATGTATCAGAATTATGTTAATTTCTTAAGTATGCCTTTTAAGTTTATAGATTAAGACCTAAGTTTACGATTTCAGACTTAAGCTATGTTCTTTCTGCATGAACTATGCATAAGCATAAGAATTTGTTTTAGACTAAGCTAACAGTTTTAAGAACTCGATTTATAAGAAAACAAAAAATGTCACTAAGTGCATTAAAATATTTATATTTTAATAAATTATATAGTTTAAGATAAAATTACACAAATTATGATTTTTAAATCAATTTCAAATAAATTAAGTTAATTATTTGATTTCTTTACTCGATTTTAGCATCGTTTTCCTAGTAGGATTGTCGAGATATGATTACAAATAAGTTTTACTATGAGAATGATGATCCTAGTTTCTATGAATAATGATTATGATTTATGTTTTTAAGTAAGGGGATGATGATCCTGATTTGTAAGTATTTAAGCTAAGAATATGTTTAAATTTTACTAAGAGGATTAAAATCCCCAAGTTTTAAGAATTATGTTTTAAGCCTAAGTTCTTTAAAGGGATAATGATCCCAGCTTTAATAAATGAGTTTCTTTTTTAAGAAGTTTTGCCTTAAGGGGATGACAAATCCCAAAAAATTATGCTTTTAAAATATGTTTTGAGACTATAGGCTTCCCTAGTACATGCACTGTTGGCAATGCACAACAAATCCCTATGCTACTAGGCATATGTATTGCCACTATGATTATGTTAAGCTAAGTGGCTGTTAGACTTAGAGACATCTCTATCCAGTGGGACTGTAGACTTTGATCATGGCCATTAGATCGCTTCCCTTATTGGGACCTATGCTATGATTGCAGGATATCACACAGATGTATGTCTTGTCTCGCTTATGCTATTACTATGTTTTATGATTATGTTTTATGACTATGTTTTATCTAAGAAATCTTAAGTTATAAATTCATTATGATTATGCTTTTAAGCTTCGAATTTGTTATGATGTATATCTTTAAGCATGATTAGAAAGTAAGAATTTTAAGTAAACTATAAACTATGCAACAGTATAATCCATATTTCTAATCACTTTTAAAGAAGGTTTTGAATAGTTTTTGATCGAAAATATAAAAAAGATTAGATCTGCATTCATTATGATGCAAAGCATAATTTTATGGTTTTTGAGCTTTTCCCCCGTTTCTACATTATTTTTAATCGATATACGTACCTTACGGGGCATAAGCTCACCCTTTCTTCCTTCCCTTTAGATTAGATTACCAGCAATGGCTCGGGTATCTTTTAGAGTAGGGCATCAGAGGGTGTGTCATTCACCTACCACTACCACTTTTGATTTGAGGTATATGCCCTCATAGTTTATTTCAATTTATGCTTTCTGAACACCTATAAATGCACAGTTTATGTATTTGTATTGGGATGTAAACACTCTATTATTTTTGGGATGCATAATGGATATCTAATACGGTACACAAGACTGTATTGGATGCCAATTATAGTTTCATTAGGATGTGAGATAATTTATTTTAATGTTCGAAGTATGACTCTCTGATTTACGATTTGCTAAAAATCGATGTTCAAGTCTAAGTTGTATGAAAATTTGAGAAGTCTATGAATCGATCACTTATGTCATATCACACATTATGACTGGGACCAAGTTAATAAAAGCACTGGTAATGAAATTGGGTTAAGTAAGAATTTACATTGGACGTAGACAAACATAAAAAAGGAAAAATGTGTATGAAAATTTTAAGAAAATCGGTACGTAACAAGTAATCACCTCACAAAAGCAAGAGTGCTCTATTCCCTCCTAAAGGGATGGAGTCCAGGTATAGAGCTCATGTTATGAATATGCCATGCATGTAGAGGAATAAACCAAAAAAAAAAAAAAACACATCTTTAAAAATGCAAATAATGAAGATGCATCACTTTTTTCTTTCTTTCTTTTATTTTGTTTTCAGTATTTTTTTGGAAAATCTTATTAAATATTTATTAAGACCATTAAATTAAGATTTAGGATAAAACGTAATTATTTATGGCTCGACTCTTAATTGTCCCCAATGGAGTCGCCAAGCTGTCATAAGCAACTTTTGTCCCTTGACTAGACCGCTAGACGATTTTTGAAAACAAAACATGAAGTCTCCACCATTTGTTTGGCTAGGTGTGATTGGCCACCTAGAAACATTTATCTTTTTACAAAATCTTAAAATTATTAAGTTTCATTAAAAAGATAATTTTTTGTCTGCGAAAACAAAGTTTGGGCTTAGAAGTTCGGTTTTGTGAGGGGAAGGATTGACACCCCCATTATGCCCATTTAAAAACGATACCATTTCAATCATGTGTTATTCATTCATCTTAATAAAATGGTCTTAAGTCAATATTTAAAAAGGTTTCATTTTTATTATTTTTTTAAAACCAAATTTTTGTTTTTTTTTAAATTTTATTTTCATTATTTGAAAAGTTAAACTTTATTGTTATTTTTTGGTAAGAAATAAATAAGAATTTTTTGTATTGAAAATTATATAGAAGTACTCTAATACTTCCAGTCGAGGTAAGGCTTTGAACCTGAGAATTCACTTAAGATTATTCATATGTTCATGAAATGATGTTGGGAAGTGAAAAGTTAATAAAACTCGATTTTACGATAAACCGAGAAAAATGGGCCTAGTATGGAAATAAATTTGAAATAAATTATAGAAATTTAAGAAAATTATTCCGAGACTTTGGGAAGTTAGTATAAGGAAAATTTACTTGGAAAATTAAAATGAAGTGGAAATATGGAGGTTTTGGTGTTCAAATGAATTTTTAAAGTAAATCGAAAGCTTAAAGCCATATTGCTCGATATTGACCCAATTGAGTAAAATGAGATCAATCGAGCAAACTTTCTTAAGCAACTGACCCCCAAATTTTTATGAGAGATACAAGAGACATAATAGAATATTGGAGAAGTGAGAATTTGAAAGAAATTGGATTAGAAATAATTTTAGTGATTTTACAAAACAGGGTAGAAAATCTGCCCAGTCCAAGTCAGCAGACCACTCATGAGAACCCTTAGATTTGATGATCCTCCTCACATCTAATGGCTCCTATATCCTCTAGATTTTTAATACACTTAATAAGTTAACCATGGCTCTTGGGAACACCTGATTATGTCATGACCCTCTTTCATCTAGAATCACTATAAATTTCTCGCTTTATTCTTTAACTTACCCTATCGCGAACAATTTCCTACACCAATTAGTTGAGCTATGATTCGGAGCTAGTTACCTCTTACCATACACAATATCAGTTAACATTTATAAACAATAACAGTAGACACTTAAATTGCTTACGTTAACTTCATTAATTCATACGTGTCTACAAATGTTTACATCCCCCGAATTTACATTTCCAAAAGTATTATTTTGTTGTACTTGTTTAGATAAAAACGATATTAATGTGTATACCTCTCAGCGATGGGCAGCAGCGGAGACTAGGAGTGCAAGTCTCTACTCGCTCTCAACCACTATGGATGCTCTGTGGAGATAGAAAATGAAAGGATGAGCAACCACACGCTCAGTAAGGAAATAATGTAAGCAGGTAGACAACTACACTATCTACATGCTTATAATGACATGATATCAAAATCATTTACATCTTGAGCATGAGGTAGATTAAAACCATTCCACATGAACATGTATATAATATATGGAAAACTCATAAAAACAGGGATAATATCGCATGGAAAATCATCATGTAAAACGTCTCATGTTCATCATATCAAAACTCATCACAATTCATTAATCAAATCTAATTCCGCCCGTCAGGAATACCATGTGCATAAAGTCACATTTCCTTTTAAAACAAAATCACGATGTCACCCCTCCTTCGGGTCTACCCAAGTCTATCAATAAAACATGATATCAAGTGAGGCATGTAGGTTACATTTTGAAAACAAATTGGGAAAGATGGCCATCTATAAATCCTCGTGATCCCAGGCTACGGGGATTTCAGCGTGCGGGGCATCACAACTGCAACGAAAGGTGAGGTCAACCCTTCTCGTGCAATAATTCAACCAACTAGTCATCAAGACTACACAGTACAACGTACTCCATGTGATATACATGGTACAACGTACTTCATAGACCCACACGGTCTGAGGGTGCCTGCCATAGGACTTAGCCCACATGACTGTTTTTAGGGTGCCTACCATAGGACTTAGCCTACATCATGGTTTGAGGGTGCCTGCCATAGGTCTTCACCATCCTATACCATGTCGGTAACCATCTCATGTCTCAAAAACACGCGTGCAATGTATCATCTCATCGTGACACACAGTCTACATGAGGCATCAACACAGTTTTCTATAAAACATGTCAAATCTTCATACGAGCAACACTCTAGTACGACTTTCATACATAGTAAATCAGTAAAACCTAGTTCGAGCAGGGCTCCAGCACTATCAGTATGAATCAAAACATCAAAATCTAGTGCGAACTAAGCTCCAACACTGTTTGTACTCACACAAATATGATAGGTGGCTCCAGTTTTAAAAAATCAATTATTTTCAAAGATACAACTTAGCACACAATCCGTGCTTTTTCATACAAACACAAGCAATAGCCAACCTATCCTCATTTCATTCATATCAAAGAATTTCATCATGGAAACATCAAAGTCATGAAAATCCATGCATTTTTGGATCCTTACTACCCCTTTCATAAAATTCCTACCAAGGTAAACTCATCTTTTCTTTCCTTATTTTTGGAACTTTTCTCAAAATTCTTACTGCATTATTAGGTATCTAAAAATTCGCACCCTATAATTCCCCTCAAAATACGTATAGCTACCTATAAGCACTTATAAAACCCCCTTACCTTGAATCACATCGAGCGTAGTACAAGTTCCACCGCTGAAAGCTCGTCTAATCCAATTTGTTCCCAATCCGATCTCTAGAGCTACAAACATTCATCAATCACTTTGTCCAATCGCATAATTTGCTTTCATACCACAATCTGAAAATCATGCATATAACATTTCTAACACCTTGACATAACCTATTCATCATAGAATTCCACCATATCCCATTTTCTCACACTAACCTATTTTTAGGTTATTGTTGATTTATCACATTCTAGGTAGTGTTAACAATGATACATGCACCAATCTACTCCTAACAACTTCTTAATATACATACATAGAGTTGGTGTATCGAAAACTCACCTAGCTTGGCTTTTCTCTTGTCCAAAATTGGAAGATCATTTAGCTCCTCCAATACAACAAGTTGAGTTTTGATTCCAAGGTATGTTGTTCTCCTCCTCAGAATGAACAACTTTGTTGTAATAACGTTTTTCTCAAATCTTTTTGGAAGGGGAGGTATTCTAGAGAGAGAAAGCTTACTTTTTGGGTAAATATTGAGGGGATGGTTTGATTTGCTAAAGAATGAGGATTAGTTGTCGAGTTTTTATAGAATAAGAGTGAGGAGATCGATCTGCTAGTGTGAAGATTGATTTGCCTTTGGTTTTTAAACTACCAAGATGTTCAAGCGTGAAAAGTGGGATTAATTTGCTCTTTGGGGGAAGAGATCGATCTTTTCTTGGCAGAAGCTTGTGGAGATCAATCTGCTCATGGGGAGAGATTGATCTGCTCTTAATAGGATCAAATGGATATTAATTTATATTTAGGAAGGGATCGATCTCTACTAGGTAGAAGCAAATGCAGATCGGTCTGCTTAATGGGGAGATCGATCTGCTCTTGGCAGAACCAATTGGAATTGTTCTGCTTGAACAAGGGATCGATCTGCTTTGAATTGAAGATCGATCTAACCTCCATCTGCAAGCTTTTTACTATGATTTTCCCAAAATTTCCAAAGGAAAACTTGCATTCGATTGCTTCACTAGTCATTTTGCAATCTATGCACACTTTGAGCATGGAAAGGTTCATTTCTTAGTAGTTTCGTATTATGGAACTTGTGAGTACTGCTTGAACTCAAAAAGGATACACAAAATTCACAGTCCATGCATTATCATTTCTTGTTTTAAATCCTTATCTTCCATCCAAATGCTTTAAGTTCCATTTGTTTAGCTTGGGGCCACTTCAGCCCTTAAGTAACCTTTACTTGTATCATGATACTCATTTATCCCATTTGCAAATTCATTCACATTTATATGATCCAAAAATCATCTATGTTGTAATTCCATTAATATATAATAAATTCATACATATATGGGTCTCACAGATTATCCCTTCAACCGAGAGAGAACCAGTCATTTCTTCCCCCTTCTTCATTCCCGTAAACAATATTGTATAACCAACTTTAAGGGATTTTTCTGGTGACCTTCCAGCAAGATTCAAGGAATAGCCTAGAAGGAAAACGTTTTTCACTATGAGTTCTCTCTAACATATAAAAAATCCAGCAAAAAAAAGAGGCCATCTAATATGAGAAGTCTTAGAGAGAAGTTCGGAAGGCAGAACTACCATGTTCATGAGTAAGTGAAAGTTTTGATTCTTGATGAATCTAGTTGATTTTTCTTATGTTTTTGAGTAAATCTAAGTTGTAAACTTGATAATTTATAGTTGAAGGTTGATTTGGAGAATCATTGGAGTGATTAGCTTTGGTCAAAGGTAAGAGAAAATTTATGAATGATGAAGATGATGAACAATGTTCTTGATTGGTGGTTTTTAGGAATTTTGTTGTTGAATGAAATTGATGAAAATAATTTTAAGACTCTTTAGGGATTCAGCCAGCCTTGAATTTATGAGTCTATGGTGTAATGTGGGTCGTTTTAAGGTTGATAATTGCTAAATATTATACCAAAAAGTCCGGTTTAAAGCTTAGTTTAACGAAAAAAATCAAAAAGTGTGAAATTTGATAAAATAGGTTTGATGGTAAGCATGAATGGTGTATGTGAAAGAGTATTTATGCCATTATGATGATGGATATGAAGTTAGGGTAATAAAATTTGTAAGGATAGCTTAAACCAGAGCTTAAATCGGTAAAATTGAGAAAATGAACGAAGTTGGCGAAAAAGTCAAGATTTGGTCAATTTTAAGAAAGTAAATACATATTTGAACATGTTAAAGTGAGATTGATCTATAATTGATGATTTGATGTTATTTTGGGCAGCTAGGGTATCCGACATGCTAATCGAGATGATTCTGAAACCTAGTAATATTGCGCTACACCAAGGCGAAAGAGGTAAAGGATGTGTTATGATTAGTGTTAGCTTTGAAACACCCTACTTGAATTATGAAATAAAGACATTCTGAATGTGAAAAGCTACTTTCGGTATAGACCAAAGAAAAGCCCTTTCTCTGAACCACTCCGAGCATGTTTTTCGATGATTTTTAAATATGTTTATGTTTGAAAGTTTTGATATCTGATTTGTATATAAGTATTGGAAAAGATAGCTTTATGTGTTTTGATATTTGGAAAATGATTTGTGTTTTGTGAAAGTGAATTTGAATATGACTGTGGGGGCCACCTCTTGAATCCTATAGGACTAAAGTGCCATACAGAAAGTCACATTCTATGAATGAGTTATAGGTCATAAGAGATTTTGATTTAAACTCGATTTTTATGAACTTATGGGTTATAAGCCCGAGAAAGAACTTCAAAAACTTTGTTTTTGAGACTAAGGTAATATGTAAATCTGGACATTTGTCATGCTTAGCCCGTGTGGAGTTTAGACCACCGTGGTACATTGCTTTTGGACACTTGGGTATGTTTAGTCCCCTGTGGTTGCATGCCAAACCATGTGCATTGCTTTTGGGCACTTATGTACGATTAGTCCCTTGTGATTGCATACTGGATATTTGGGCCACACGGAGCATTTCTGATTCACCACCCTCTATTTTGAACATGTTTGTTTAGTGGCGTCGGGTATTACACGACCCTAATCCAGTCTGCAGTCCCTTTACCATGGCCATCGATATTTTATATGATAAGTGAACATGACTTGTGATTAACACATGCAAATGCCTAGTCTCTATGACTTATATGTCTGATTTAATCAAAAGTGATAAGTTTCGTATTCATTTTTACTTCGAAAGAATAAGTTTTGTATCCGTTCTGATTTAAATGATAAGTTTTGTATCCGTTTGATTTTGAATCAGCTTTGGAAGCTAAGTTCTGACATATGTTTTTTTTTTTGTAGAAATGATAAGTTTCAAACTATGTTTGATTTGATTTAGTTTTGAAAGTAAGAATGCATTTTTGAGAAAGTATACGAATATATTGATCATTTCACTATGTATGGCGTAAAGCCTATTATTTTTCGATATTATACTTCTCATTGCTGGGAATACATTACTTACTGAGCTTGAAGAGCTCATCCCCCTTTCTTTCCCCTCTTTCAGACTATTTCCAATGATCGCACATATATCTGCTGAGCAGTGGTTATAGACAAGCGAATCCCGACCCTCTTTTGGATTACTTTTGGATAAGCAAGGTATACTATACTTACTTTTCAGACACCTTGTAAAGCATAGACTACTATTATAAAGGATGATTTTGGGATGTAATTTAGGTGTAAATGTTGATGAACAGAGCTGTACTAACACAGTTTAATGACTTGTATATATTTGATATGGTTGAAGATTGATATGATCATGAGATGTGTTGATGATTAAGAAAAGAGATTAAAATCAACTGGATTGTGGATATAAAATGCGTTTACACTTTGCAGGATAGGTTAAGTACAATTACAGCCGTTATGCTGCCAAAATTTTTATAAAATAAATTGGTTAAGTATGTGACATTGATAGGAATGCAACAGAAGGAAAAGTTTAGAAAATATTAAATTTGGCTTATTTTTTCACGCTTTCGGAGCGTTACAATTTACGTGATATTAGAGCCGGAGTTGTCTAGTACTGTCAGTGTCATCTAATATAGTTAGATTACATCCCAATTTGTCTATGCTTGTATGGTTATAAAGTAAGTATACTTATAAAGATATGACTAAAGTTTTGGTATACGTGTAGATAATCGATCACTGAGAATATGAGTGGTAGAAGAGGTCATCCCCGGAGATAGGCACAACCTCCTCCACCACCTCCCTCTCAGCCTGAGAGCCCTACTGATAGAATAAGGAGGATCGAAGAAACCATTCAGGGCATGAGGGAAGGAATAGGTGTTTTGATTGCCTTGATTACCCAACAGTTTCAGGTAAACGCTTCTGGCACTGATGCCACTCCTGCACCAGCACCGATTCCTCCTCCCCTACCATAGGACCCTCTGGCAGCCTCAGCACCTTAGCCTGTAGTCCCACAGCCTAGGGATAAAAGAGACACCCGGAGGCTAAAAGACTTTTTGAGAATGAGTCCTTCAGACTTTACAGGGGTAAAAGATTCGATAAAGGCTGAGGAATGGTTATTGGACCTTGAGTTTGTGTTTCAGTAACTGGGATACTCAGAATCAGAGAGGGCAACAATAGTCATATATATGTTGAAAGTTCAGGTAAAGTATTGGTGGAGGATAACTCAGATGGTTGTGGCTGACAACCCATCAAATGTCACATAGGATGCATTTCTCGACGCATTTTGAGCCCAATACATCCATCCTACAGCACAGAAGAGGATGCAAATAGAATTTTTAAATCTGGTTCAGGGCAGTTTGACAGTAGATTAGTACGAGAATAGATTCACTACCCTAATGAGGTATGACCGAGATACAGTACAGAACCCTGGACGTCGGGCAAAAAGATTTTTAGCGGGATTGATGTTCGGGATCCGAGACAGGTTATTGGGATTTCATATCAACGATTTCAAAGATCTCTGGAAAAGGGCCTGGGGTGACACAAGCTGAGCATGGGCACTAAGATAAGAGTCGAGATAAGAGAAAGGGACCTGAGACATATATATGACCTTGTCATTGGGTTACAGGCGCTTCTTTTGGATGTGGAGAAATTGGGCATCAGATTAAGGACTGGCCATAGATGAGAACACACACACCTCGAGAATTACCAAGGTAAACTGAGAGATAGATACAAATCCTTTAAAGATCAGCTCTACAGAGAAGAGCTATAGCTGCCGAAAAGGATAAGAGGCCCGTCTCACAGGGGCATGTGCGAGCTATAGATTGGGAGACAGTTGACACCTCCTCGGATACTATTAAAGGTACACTTATGATTTGTAATTGCTATGCACATGTATTGTTTGATTCAGGAGCCACACACTCCTTTATCTCCTCACAATTTACACAAAAATTACACTTAGAACCTAAACCTTTGCATTATAAGTTATGTATCAGTACACCCATGCACGAATCACAGTTGACTAGTATAGTGTGTAAAGATTGTGAGATTAAGGTAGGAGGTAGGATGTTGTTAGCAGATCTAATTTTGTTAAATATGTCAAGTTTAGATGTAATTTTAGGCATGGATTGGTTAGCTGCCAACCGTGTAAATCTAGACTGCTATAATAAGACCGTAACCTTCACCTCACCTGAAACGTTTAATGTATGTTTTATTAATGAGCAATAAAGTGCATGGTATAAAGTTTTATGTGATTATAAGTGTTAAAGGTGTTTAAAATTTTCTAATTGTATAATTATTATGAAGGTTATGTTGTGATGTCTGATATTAGTTGGGAACCACCAAGTATCCAAGATGTTCCAATTGTATGTGAGTTTTTCGATGTATTTTTGGATGAATTGTCGGGGTTACCACCAGATATTGAAGTTGAATTTACCATTGATCTAGTACCTGGCACTCAACCCATTTCCAAGCCATCTTATCGAATGGCACTAGTAGAACTGGAAGAAGTGAAGAAGCAGTTGTAAGAGTTGCTTGATAAGGGGTTTGTAAGACTAAGTGTGTCTCCATGAGTTGCTCCTGTACTGTTTGTCAGAAAGAAGGATGGCAGTCTTCGCCTATGTATTGATTATAGGCTACTGAATAAGGCAATGATAAAGAATAAGTACCCCCTGCCAAGAGTGGATGATTTGTTTGATCAGCTAAGAGGGGCTTCAGTTTTCTCTAAGATAGACTTAAGATCGGGTTACCATCAGTTGAGAATTAAGGAACTAACGCACCGAAGATAGCTTTCCAAACTCGATATGGGCACTATGATTTCTTGGTGATGCCCTTTGGATTGACTAACATCCCTATAACTTTTATGAACTTAATGAATGATGTATTTCGGGAGTTTTTGGATAAGTTTATAATTGTATTCATCGATGATATTTTGATTTATTCTAAGTCCTGGAAGGAGCACGAGCAGCATTTGAGGATAGTGCTCCAGACTCTACGTGAAAAGGAACTGTTAGGGAAATTCAGTAAGTGTGCTTTCTAGTTGAAACAAATTGCCTTCCTTGGACATATTATATCTAAAGATGGGGTGTCTGTGGATCCATCTAAGGTATATGTAGTGCTAAAATGAGAAAAATCGAGTATAGTGACGGAGATTCAGAGTTTCCTGAGATTTATAGGGTACTATAGGAGGTTTATTGAAGGATTTTCTCGGATTGCAGCTCCACTGACTAAGTTGACTCGTAAGGATATCCCATTTGAATGGTCTGAGCAGTGTGAGCAGAGCTTCCAAGAGCTCAAGTACCGATTGACCACAGCCCCAATTTTGATCATTCCAAGTGGTTTAGAAGGATACATAGTGTATAATAATGCCTCCTACCAAGGTTTGGGCTGCGTGTTGATGCAGAATGGTCGAGTGGTCACTTATGGTTCCCATTAGCTAAAGGACTATGAGCGTAATTATCCCACTCATGACTTGGAGTTGGCCACAGTAAGATATGTTGACACTACTTATATGGCTAAAGATTTTAGATTTACACTGACCATAAGAGTCTTAAGTACATCTTTGATCAGAAGGAGCTTAATATGAGACAACGGAGATGGATAAAGCTCTTGAAGGATTATGACTGCGAGATTTTGTACCATCTGAGTAAGGCAAATATGGAAGCTTATACCCTCAGTAGAAAGGGTATGATTCCCTACATGATGATTAAAGAATGGTATTTGTTGAACAGTTCTCAGAGCTCAGAGTCAGTGTTGATGAGATTGAGAATGGATTTATGGCTAGCCTACAGATCGAGCCTAGTATTTTGGATCAGATTAGGGCAGCTCAGAGGAATGACCAATGGTTACTGGATATGGTTAGCTAAGTTGAGAAAAGATCGCAGTCAGACTTCTCAGTCAGTGATGATGGATTATTGAGGTTTCGAGGCTGTATTTGTGTACCTCATGATGACACCTTAAGGCAGAATATTTTAAAAGAGTCTCATTTTACTCGATTCACCATGCACCCAGGTGGTACTAAGATATACCATCATCTCTGTAAGGTGTATTGGTGGATAAGAATGAAGAGAGATGTGGCAGATTTTGTGGCTACATGTTTAGTCTGCCAACAGATTCAGGTTGAGCACCAGAAGCCAGCAAGTTTGCTTAAGTCTTTGCTAGTGCTTACTTGGAAATGAGAGCACATTACTATGGACTTTATTATGGGGTTACCAAGGACACAAAGGGGTTATGATGCAGTCTGGGTGATTGTAGACCGACTGACTAGGAGTGCCCACTTCCTTACCATAAAGAGCACTGATTCACTAGATAAGCTAGTAGAGTTGTATGTTAGAGAAGTAGCACATTTGCATGGAGCACCTATGAGCATCACTTCTGATAGAGATCCTTGGTTCACATCGAGGTTTCGGAATCGTTTTCAGGAAGCCATGGGGTCTTGATTGAATTTGAGCATCGTATACCATCCTTAAACCGATGGTCAGTCCGAGCAGACTATTCAAACATTAGAGGACATGTTGAGGGCATGTGCATTGGACTTTAAGGGCTCATGTGTCATAACCCTCTTCCCGTGACTTAACTTACTACTTACAGTTGAGCGGTGAGTCAACATCCATATCCACACCTCATCCATTCATAATTTAAAATTCATTTAGTCAAATAGAAACTATTCTTTAATAAATGTACGGAAACGTTTACATCAGTTTCTATTATGTACATCCCTTTCGTACAAAAGATAACTAGACTGTGCATTAATATATAGGATATAAAATTTTTCTCTCATAAATGTATACCTCTGTACTGCTGGAGAACTGGAGAACACCATAATAGGGACGACTGCAATAACTCATTACTACATAGAATCTATGGAGGAAGAAATAAGGGGGTGAGCTAACATGCTCAATAAGGAAAATACGAAAGCAGGTAGATAACTACACTATCTACATGCTTAAAATATAAACATTCATTTTCCTTATAAAACATATTCATTCTTTAAAAATAGCTTCCATCAATTGCAAAATCATTAATTCGCTAGATGGATATATGCATATATCTTTCTCGATTCACATAAAAATCACACAGCATACTCTTTAAAAACCACACAGTTTCATTTTCTTTAATTCACATAGAGTACACTTAGAAATCTCTTTGCACATAGCAAATTTATAACTTGAGATTAGTAAGGGATATCATATCACCCTGTATGACACAGCAGGGGGGACATATGTCACCTCACACAGTAGTGACAATTTCATATCACATAGATAAAAAGAAGACTTATGGTTATAGTCTGGATTCCAAGCAACACTGATCAGGTGTGCGAGAATCCTATGCTTGGGGAGGTGGATCAACCATCCCTTCAGCCCACACAGAATCACTAAGATATCATGGCATATCGTACTCAATGGCTAATGCTCACGGTACATCGTGTTCCCATGGATCCTTATCACCCATTTCCATTGTCTCAAAATCACGTGCGAGCAGGTCTGTGCAAGATCACTAAGCAATAACGACGGCTCCAACGCGGTTTTACTCATCACACAACAAACTCATAAACCCTTGTGTGAGCAACTCGGCGTAAGATCACACAGCAATACCCGAGGCATCGAGCACAGTTTTGCTCATCACACACTAGAGCTTATAAAATCTTGTGCGAGCAACTCAGCCTAAGAGCACACAACATACCTGAGGCATCGAGCACATTTTTTTTGGCTTAAAATCACTTTAAGTTGAGGGGGTCACATGCGAGCATAGTCATAGCAAGATCACATAGCAGTACTCAATGGCTCTAGCAAGGTTTCCAAAATCTAGTGTGAGCTCTTGAGTGGATCCGATTTTATCGGCTTAAATTTTGTCTCCAAGAGCTATAATGATTTATAATTATAATCAGTACAGTTCAATATGCTTCATTTTCACTTGCATGAAGTTCAATTCAATGCCTTGGGCCATTTTACACCAATTTTGACCTCGTTACGTCTTATTGCACTATACTCTCTCCTAAGTCCATTTCGATAGTTCTAATCGTTTCTCGAGAATCCATTGACTCCTCGAGTCTACTGATTCATATTGAACCGCATTAATCTCACAATGCTTAAGTTCATCATGTTCTCTCTTTACGGCATTTTATCAAACACCTCTTATGCCTTTTTTCAATCCTCATCCATTCCAACTTATGGATTTCACAAAACTATCTTAGAATCATCTATACATGCTTAATAACATTTCTACATGCTCAAATCATCATTAACTCCATGCCATTTCAACTTCCTCTCACTAAGCCTATTCTAGGTCATGTTGTTTAAGCATGTAAATGAACATTTTAGCCAACCTTATATACACCAAATTACTCATCAAAATGTCTAGATTAACATACTAAAAGATGGTGTACTAAAATCTTATCTTGCTTGACTTTTTTCTCTTTTTATCAAATTGGGGAAAAACCTCTTTTCTCCTTCAATCCAAGGTTTTAAGCTTCTAATCTTTGACTATGTTATTCTCTTCCTCACTAAGAACAACTTTGCTTAAAGGAACGTCTCTCAAAACTAATTGGAAAGTGATGATTTTAGAGTGAGAAAGCTAGGTTACCTGTTAAAAATGGAGGAAAAGGGTTTGTTTTCGTGAAATGCAAACTCAGCTGCCCAGTTTTTATAGGAAACGTATTATGAGATCGATCTCCAAGGGTGAGAGATCGATCTGCCCATTTGCATGAGATTAATCTGCTCAAATGAATGAGATCGATCTACCTATTTGCATGAGATTGATCTGCCTATTTACAAACCATGGGATGAGATCAATCTTTGTCAGGCAGAGGACTTTAGAGATCAATTTAGCCTTAAGAGGAGATTGATGTGGCCTATCCAGAGGCAACTAGAGATCGATCTGCCTTATAGGAGGAGATCGATCTAGTCCGAACAGAGGCAACTTGAGATTGATCTGCTTGAGTGAGGGATCAATCTCCCTCTTCCAAAATGCCCTGGCATTGCATTTCAAGGCAATGAGATCGACCTCCCCTTGCAATGAGATCGATCTGCCCTGTGTCTGCAGCATTTCAGCTGCTATTTTTCCCAGGTTTTCAAAGTAAAATTCCTATTCAATTGCCTCTATACTCATTTCGTAATTTAGTCACACTTAGGACTTAAAACCATCCATTTCTTAGGATTCATATATAATGAAATTTGTCTATACATTTCGAAATCATAAACATTACATAGAAATTTACCTGTCTTACATTCCTCCCCTCCTTCAAGAAATTTGGTCTTCCAAATTAGAGCCAAGTTATTCCTTAAAAAGTCGGGGGTACTTTTTGTGTATCAGGTTCTCTAACTCCCAAGTAGCTTCCTCTGAATTGTGGTGCTGCCACAGAACCTTAACAAGCAGAATTGTTTTATTCCTTAACACTTTTTCCTTCTTATCCAGTATCTGAATTGGTCTCTCTACATACAATAGATCACCCTTGAACTCCAATGGCTCATATCGAATCACATGAGTCGGATCTGGATGGTACTTTTGAAGCATCAATACGTTGAAGACGTTATGAATGCCTGCTAGCCCTGGTGGCAATGCTAGCCTGTACTCTTTATCTCCCACTCGCTCCCATATCTCAAACGATTCGATATACTGAGGGCTAAACTTACCATTCTTACCGAACCTCATAATCCCTTTTGAAGGAGAAACTTTCAAAATACTGAGTCACCTACAGTGAACTCTAGTGGCCTCCATCTCATGTCAGTGTAACTTTTCTGTCTGCTCTGAGCTGTTCTCAATCTCTCACATATCAACTGAACAACCTTAGAGGCATGTTGTACCAAATCGGGAGCAAAAGTCTTTCTATCACCCACTTTTTCTCAACCAATAGGGGAACGACACCTTCTACCATACAATGCATCATATGGTGCCATCCCGATACTCGAGTGATAACTGTTGTTGTAAGAAAATTTGACTAATGGTAGGTGATCATTCCAGGAACCTTTAAAATCCATTACACTCGCTCTCAGCATATCCTCTAATGTTTGGATGGTTCTCTCTGACTGACCATTAGTTTGAGGGTAGAAAGCGGTACTGAAATTTAATTGGGTTCCCATAGCTTCTTGAAAATGTTCCCAGAAGTGGGAAGTGAATCGAGAATCCCTATCTGATATGATGCTCACTGGAACACCATGTAGCCTCACTATCTCCTGTACGTACAACTCTGGCAAAGTACTCAAAATATTTGTAGATTTCATACCTAGAAAGTGGGCGAATTTTGTTAATCTGTTTACTACTACCCAGATAGCATCATGGTTCCTCTTAGTCCTCGGTAGTCCCATGATGAAACCCATGGTGACATGCTTTAATTTCTAGGTCGGTATAGGTAGAGGCTGCAACAATCCTGCAGGCTTTTGATGTTCTACCTTCACTTGCTAACATACAAGACACTTTCCCACAAACTCTGCGGTATCTCTTTTCATCCCTAACCACCAATACACTTTCTAGAGGTTTTGGTACATCTTGTTACTCCCTGGATGCAATGTATATCTTAATGAATGAGCTTCTGTCAAAATTACTTTCTTTAACTTTGGGTCATTGGGAACGTAAACCCTGCCTCTAAACCTTAGTAGGCCATCATCACTCACTAAGAAATCGACCACATCACCCCTCTGAATCAGACTCGCACAATCCTCACACGGTAGATCGGCATGCTGAGCCTATCGTATTCAATCAATCAAATCCGGTTCCACTCGTAGGCTAGCTATCATACACTGTCAACATCAAGAGGATCTATATCCAACTTGAGGTGAGCAAATTGCTCGAGCAACTCATGTTCCCTGACCATTATATACGATACAATTTCGAGGCTCTTTCTACACAGGGCATCAGCCACAACATTAGCCTTTCTCGGATGGTATAATATCTCGCAATCATAATCCTTCAGAAGCTCTATCCATTGTCTCTACCTCATATTAAAGTCTTTCTATGAAAACAGATATTTGAGGCTCTTATGATCTGTGAACACCTAAAATTTCTCACCGTACAAGTAGTGACACTAAATCTTTAATGCAAATACCATGGTTGCCAACTCCAAATCATGGGTCGAGTAGTTCTCTCATGGTCTTTAAGCTATTTGGATCCATAGGCTACTACCTTCCCATTCTGTATCAACACACCGCCCAGTCCCTGTCCAGAGGCATCTGTAAACACTGAGTAACCTCCTGAGCTGGTGGGTATGGTGAGAATAGGTGCGGTGGTCAGTCTATGCTTTAGCTCACAGAAACTACTTTCACATTTATCATCCCACTGAAATACCACATTTTTTCGAGTGAGACATGTCAACGGAGCAGCCAGCTTAGAGAATCCCTTGACAAATCATCGATTATAACCTGTTAAACCCAGGAAATTATGGATCTCTTTAACTGTCTTGGGTCTTTCCCATTGTATCATAGCCTCTATCTTGGACAGATCCATTTATACCCCGTCTCTCGAGACCACATGACCCAAAAAAGATATCTCACTCAGCCAAAAATCACACTTATTGAATTTAGCATATAACTCCTGATCTCGAAGGGTCTGTAACATTGTTCTTAAAAGCTACACATGCTCTTCCCTGGACTTCGAGTACACCAATATGATATCTATAAAGACAATCACAAAGTTGTCTAGGTATGGCTTAAATACATCATTCATTAATGCCATAAACACTGCATGAGCATTCGTCAACCCAAATGGCATAACCAAAAACTCATAATGGCCATAACGGGTTCGAAACGTTGTCTTGGACACATCTTTACTCCTAATCTTCAACTGATGATACCCACACCTCAGATCAATCTTCGAAAAGATCTATGCTCCCTACAACTGATCCAATAGATCATCAATCCGTGGAAGGGGATACTTATTCTTGATGGTAGCCTTGTTTAACAATCGATAATCTATACACAGTCGAAGACTCATATCTTTCCTCTTCACAAACAAAATCGGTGCTCCCCAAGGTGATACACTCGGTCTAATAAACCCCTTGTCCAACAACTCTTGCAACTGTTTCTTTAGCTCCTCTAATTCCGCTGGAGACATTCTATATGGTGGTTTGGATATTGGTTCCGTACCAGGCACCAAATCAATACAGAACTCCATCTCTTTATCTGGTGGTAACCATGATAATTCTTCCTGAAAGACATCGGGAAACTCTTTAACCACTAAGATGTCAACTAATTCCGAGTGTGCCTTATCCAAATCAATCACATATGCAATAAAACCTTCAACATATTATGATTACATATGTTAGTAAAATCATTTATCCTTGGAAATAATTTACTACTTCTTTCATTACTTTACAAATCTTACAATATACTTTTTGGGGGTGAAAAACATTATTGTCTTAGCATAACAGTCTAAAATAGCATGGTTTGTACTCAACCAATCCATTCCTAGTTTTACATCAAAATCCTTCATGTTTAATAGAATAAGATTGGCTAACATATCCTTTTTCCCTACTTTTAACTTATAATCTTTACATACATACTCAGTCACTACAATATCTCTCACTGGAGTGCTTATAAGCATTATCCTACCTAGAGGTATAGGTTTCACATCTTCAAACAATTTACATATAAATGAAGGTGATATAAATGAATGTGTGGCACTAGGATCAATTAATGCTAATGCTTCAAAATCAAAGACTAGGATGGTACCTTTAATGACATCCATGGAAGATTTTGCAGATGTCTGGTCCAATGCAAACACTTGCCCGCGACCAACAACTTGTTTCCCTTTCTCTTCAGTTGTGGCCTTCCCCTTAGGAGTAGGTGTCTTAACTGTAGCCTTCTCTGGCTCTTTGCCCTTCTGTAGGGTTGTATCAACCAACTTTGGGCATTCACGAACTATGTGCCCTGGTTTACCGCAACTATAACATGATCTCATTAAAGGGCATGGTCTACTCCCATGATATCTACCACACATTCTGCATTACTCAGTGGTAGATCAGGGTCCGCCAATAACTATGCCCCTCGAAGCTGGAGGTAAAGCTGGGTAAGCTGGATAAGCTGGAGGCTTCACAGGCCTTTCTTGTACCTCTTCAATCTTTGGCCCTTTGCTAAATAACTGTCGACCCTTTCTGAATCCTTTATCATCCACTGACCTCTTCCGGTCTTTATCTCTGCCCTTACCACTCTTGCTTAACTTCGAGGCATGCAACACATAGTCCTGCTCACATAGCTGAGCTCTGCGTACTGGCTCGTCATAGGTGGTAATCTCAAATGGGGCTAATCGTGCTCTGATTGAAGGTCTCAATCCCTCCATAAATTTTTGAACCTTCTTATCCTAATAGCTCATGGTAACTGTGTGATACCTACCTAGAGATGTGAACCCAAACTCATACTCATCTACGGTATGGTTCCCTTGAGTCAAGGTCATAAATTCCATCTGCATCTTCCTCTAAGCAGTGGCTAGAATGTACTACCTCCTAAAGGCATTCAGAAATATGTCCCAAGTCACCACCGGGTGACGTGCTCTCAAAATCGACTAAGTGGCAATTCACCAATGCTCGGCCTCACCCTCTAATACAAAGGCTACAAAGGTGACCTTCTCTGTGGCAGAGCAATGGAAAAATCTATAAAGTTTCTCCATATTATGAATCCAATGCTCCGTTAACACTGGGTCATTCACCCCACTGAACGAAGGTGGTCCAAACTTCTTAAACTGTCTCAATTTGCCTAGGACACAATCATAAACTCCTTCACCACCAACCTGTTATGGAGCTATAGGATCCTGAACTGGTGGGGGAATATCTTGAAGTGGAGGGGGTACAGGAATCTCTGCCTCTGTAGCCCGAGGTCTCGGTGCAGGCTGTGCAGGCTCATGTCTCTCAGGTGCAGCAGCTTGACCAGTAGTGTTCTCCTTTCTACCCTCAAATATGGTAATTGCCTGTGTAAACATCTCTATAACTTTGTCTACACTGCGCTGTAATTGTGCGATACGTGCCTCAACGGCCTCACTAAGACTAGGTGGATCTCTATTGGAACTGGACCTGCTATGCCTCTCAGGCTCATCTCTTCCCTTGAGAGTGTGAACTCTCTCCTCTACAAGTACATCGTCTATCTAACATCCTGCATACTCAATAACAAGTGTCACAGTTACATTTCTAGCTTGGTATACATAATTGTATCCAAATAATGCAGAGTACTCTAGGGATGAATATTTTCCTAACTATGGATACTGACTCACATCGGACCAACTTAGCTCTGATACTAATCTCTGTCATGACCTTCTTCCCATGACTTAACTTACTACTTACAGTTGGGCTGTGAGTCAACATCCATATCCACACCTGATCCATTCATAACATAAAATTCATTTAAAGAAATAGAAACTATTCTTTAATAAATGTGCAGAAACATTTACATCAGTTTCTATTATATACGTCCCTTTCATACAAAAGATAACTAGACTGTGTATTAATTTATAAGATACAAAATTTTTTTCTGATAAATGTATACCTCTGTACTGCTGGAGAATTGGAGAACACTGTAACAGGGATGACTACAGTAACTTACTATTGTATAGAATCTATGGAGGAAGAAATAAGAGGGTCAACTAACACGCTCAGTAAGGAAAATATGAAAACAGGTAGATAACTACACTATCTACATGCTTAAAATATAAACATTCATTTTCCTTATAAAACATATACATTCTTTAAAAATAGCTTCAATCAATTGTAAAATCATTAATTCCCTAGATGGGTATATGCATATATCTTTCTCGATTCACACAGAAATCACACAGCATACTCTTTAAAAACCATACAGTTTTATTTTTTTCAATTCACACAGAGTACACTTAGAAATCTCTTTGCATGTAGCAAATTTATAACTTGAGACTAGTATAGGATATCATATCACGTTGTATCACACAGCAAGGGGGACATATGTCACCTCACAAGTAGTGGTAAAATGTCATATCACACAGATAAAGAGAAGACTTATTGCCATAGTTCGGATTCTAGCAACACTGATCAAGTGTCCGAGAATCTTATGCTTGGGGAGGCGGATCAACCATCCCTTCAGCCCACACAGAATCACTAAGATATCACAACACATCGTACTCCTTGGCTAACACTCACGGTACATCCTGCTCCTGTGGATCCTTATCACCCATTTCAATTGTCTCAAAATCACGTTCGAGCAGGTCTGTGTAAGATCACTAACAATACACGACGGTTTCAGCACAGTTTTACACATCACACAACAAACTCATAAACTCTCGTGTGAGCAACTCGGTGTAAGATCACACAAAAATACCCTAGGCATCGAGCACAATTTTGCTCATCATATAGTAGAGCTCATAAAATCTCATGCGAGTAACTCAGCGTAAGAGCACACATCATACCTGAGGCATCAAACACATTTTTTTTTTGCTTAAAATCACTTTAATTCAATGGGGTCACATACAAGCATAGTCAGAGCAAGATCACATAGCAGTACTCAATAGCTCTAACATGGTTCCTAAAATCTAGTACGAGCTCTCGAGTGGATCACACAGCTTCACTAAGCTCTAGCACTTTTTTCTTTACTTAAAGTCCTTTTTTTTTTAAAATGTTGTGCAAGCAAGGCTGGTAAATCTATCATTGCCACTTCAGCTCTAGCACAAGTTCACACAGAAAAGAAATAGATGACTCCATTCACTAAGTATGAGTGAGAGGGCAAATCTCCCTTCAATCACTCATTAAAGGATAATTTTGGGATGTAAGTAAGGTGTAAATGTTGATAAACAAAGTTATACTAACGCAGGTTAATGACTTATATATATTTTGATATGGTTGAAGATTGATATGATGATGAGATGTGTTGATGATTAAGAAAAGAGATTAAAATCAACAGGATTGTGGATATAAAATGCGTTTATACTTCGCAGGATGGGTTAAGTACAATTGCAGCCATTATACTGCCAAATTTTTTATAAAATAAATTAGTTAAGTATGTGACCCTAATAGGAACACCGACTTTCCTATTGAGAATTCCAGAGGTCTTCGTCTCTGGTCATTGTAACTCTTCTATCAACTTTGAGTGGTTCTATGTCTTTCAAAAATCAACTGTACATCTTCGGAAGCGTGCTGGACCAAGTCGGGATCGAATATCTTTCTTTCGCCTACTTCTTGCCATCCAATTAGTGATCGATACCTTTGACCATACAATGCTTCACATATAATTACGTGATAACTATTATTATATGCAAACTCCGCTAACGGTAGATGGTCATCCCAAGAGACTTTAAAATCTTGAGCACAGGCTCCCAACATGTCCTCCAATGTCTGAATGGTCCTCTTCGATTATCCATCAGTTTGAGGATGAAAATATGTCCTAAAATTCAGTTGGGTTCCCATGGCTTCTTGGAAATGTTCCCAGAAGTGTGTAGTGAATCGGGAATCCCTGTCGGATACAATACTCACTGGTATGCCGTGTAGTCTTACAACTTCCCGTACATACAGTTTCGCTAGCGTACTCAAGGTATTTATAGCCTCCATAGTTAGGAAGTGGGCGGACTTCGTCAATCTATCCACTACTACCTAAATTGCGTCATGGTTCCGGTGAGTCCTTGGCAGTCCCATAATAAAGTCCATAGTAACGTGTTCCTATTTCCCAATTGGTATCGGTAGAGGCTGTAACCGCAAGCTTTTGATGCTCTACCTTAATCTATTGACACATGAGACATCGGGCTACATATTCAGCTACGTCTTTCTTTATTCCTGACCAGTAATACACCTTCCTTAAATTTTGATACATCTTATTACTTCCCGGGTGTAGGGTGTATCTCGAGGAGTGTGCTTCTGACAATATTATTTTCTTCAATTGTGTATCATCGGGAATACAAATTCTATCTCTGAACCTTAGTATACCATAAGAGCTGACTTTAAAATCGACTGTAGTGCCCAACTTGATTTGACTAGCCATATCCACACAATACTTATCCTCATGCTGGGCCTGTCGGACTCTGTCAATCAAATTCAGCTCCAATCTCAAGCTAGCTATCACACCATTACCGAAACTGTCAGATGGCTCAGTATCCAAATTGAGATTCATAAACTGTTCCAGTAATTCATATTCCCAAAGCAACATGTATGATAGCATCCCGATATACTTTCTACTCAAAGTATCCACTAATACATTTAATTTTCTCGGGTGGTAAGGTATCTTACAGTTATAAGCCTTTAAGAGTTCTATACATCTCCTCTGCCTCATATTTAACTCTCTTTGTGAAAATATGTACTTGAGGCTCTTGTGATCAGTGAAGATCTAGAACTTCTCTCTATATAGATAGTGGCACCATATCTTTAGTATAAACACTACGATTGCTAACTCCAAATCGTGGGTCAGATAATTCCTCTCATGGTCCTTTAGCTGTTGAGAACCATAAGCAACCACTTTCCCATTTTGCATCAGTACACATCCTAGACTTTGTCATGATGCATCTGTGTACACCAAAAAATCTCTCGAACTCGCGGGTATAGTTAGAATAGGTGTCGTGGTCAACCTGTACTTTAGTTCCTGAAAACTCTTTTCACACGTGTCGCTCCATTCGAACTTAACATCCTTCCTTGTAAGTCGCGTCAGAGGAGTAGCTAGTCTAGAGAAACCCTTCATAAATCTTTTGTAGTATCTTGCCAAACCAATGAAACTCTGGATCCTAGAAACTGTCTTGGGTCTTTCCCACTGCATCACAGCCTCGATCTTAGACAGATCCATAGCCACTCCGTCTTTAGACACTATATGACCTAAGAAGGCTCTTTGATCTAGCCAAAAATCACCCTTGTTGAGCTTGGCTATAACTTCTTTTCCCTGAGAGTTTGCAAAACCATCCTCAAATGTTGCTCATGTTCTTCCCTAGACTTAGAGTATACCAAAATATCATCTCTGAACATTATCACGCTTCTGTCCAAATACGACTTGAGTACCTCATTCATCAGTGGTATAAAAGCTGCAGGGGCATTCATCAACACGAACAGCATAACCAAAAACTCATAATACCCGTACCGGCATCTAAAGGCTGTCTTGGGTACATCTTCGCTTCTGATCTTCAACTGATGGTATCCTGACCTCAGATCAATTTTGGAGAAGCTTTTTGCTCCTTATAGTTGATCTAGCAAATCATCGATACAGGGCAGAGGATATTTGTTCTTGATGGTCACCTTGTTGAGCAACCTGTAATCGATACATAGTCTGAGACTCTCGTCTTTCTTTTTGACAAACAGCAGCGATGCACCCCATGGTGATACATTCGATCTGATGAATCCCTTATCTAACAATTCGTGTAACTACTTCTTTAATTCTTTCAACTCTACTGAGGCCATTCTATATGGCGTTTTAGATATTGATTCAGTACCAGGCATCACATCTATGCAAAACTCCATTTCTCTATCTGGAGGTAGGCTCGGTAAGTCATCCAGAAATACGTCAGGAAACTCCCTGACCACCGAAATGTCATTCAATTCTAGACTCGTTTGATCCATATCGATTACATTTGCAATTACCCTTCAAATTATCATTCATATAATTAGTAAAATTTTATAAATTCTCTTTTTCATTACTAATCAGAAAAGCCTACAACATATTTTTCGGGTAGAAATGTCACTATCCTATTACAACAGTTAAGAATAGCTTGATTTGTTGCTTACCAGTACATGCCCAAAATAACATCAAAATGATACATAACTAATAAAATTAAATTTGCCATCATATCCTTGTCTCCGATTTTAAGCCTACAGTCTTTATATAGCTGTCCAGTCGTTTGGCTATCCATCATTGGTGTCCAAACCGTTAGCATTCTTCCCAATGGTTTAGGTTGCACATAGGGAGGCAATTTACATGCAAACATGGGCTATATAAATGAATGAGTAGCACCATAATCAAATAAAACTATTGCTTCAATGTCATAGATAAGAGTAGTACCTTTAAATGTTTCAGCTGGTACCTCAGTTTCAGTCCCTTCCTACTTGAGAGCGTATACTCACCCCTGTCTGACAACTTGCTTGCCTTTCGCTTCAACTGTAGCCCTTCTCCTTGGTGTAGCGATAGTAGTTGGTACCATTTTTGGGTTCCTTTGTGGGGCTGAGTCAACACCCTCGAGATAATTTTTGGCCATGTACCCCATCTTAAACAAGCCTGGTTCAATGGATAACAAGGCCTATTTTCATGATTTCTCCCACAGTGATTGCATACTCCAAATTCAAGTTGGGGTTTTCCAATTACAATTCCCTTAGTAGGTGCTGGAGGCATATAGGCGAGAGGCTTGACCATCTTACCTCGTGACCCCTCGTAACCTATCTGTCATTTAGTAAATGGTTTCCTGCCATCTCTATTTCCCCTGTTCTCCGCTAACCTCTTTTGATCCTGATCTTTGCCCTTTCCTATCCTATTAAACTCAGAAACATGTGTCTCATAATCTTGTTCGCACAACTAGGCTCGGTGAACTACCTCCTTATATGCACTGAGGTCTAATAGGGCTAGTCTAGCTCGAAATGAGGGTCTCAATCCCTCCATAAATTTTTAAACCTTCGTTACCTCTTTCCCCATAAAGTTCAGATCATACCACCCTAATATGGTAAATATAGACTCATACTCGTCCACAGATTTGTTCCCCTCAGTCAAGTTCGAGAATTCCATCCGTAAGCTCCTCTGGGTAATATTTTGAAGGCTTTTCCTTCGAAAAGCATCGAGAAATAAGTCTCATGTAATTTCTCAGTGTCTGGCCTTTAAAATCTGTCGGGTGGTTTTCCATCAGTGCTCGAGTTCTCCTTTCAGCACAAAAGTTACAAAAGTAGCCTTCTCGGTGGTAGTACATCGAAAAAATCCATAAAGCTTCTCTATTTCGTTAATCTAGTCCTCAGCCACCACTGGATCCTTAATTCCTTTAAAAATCGGAAGCTTGAACTCTTAGAAGTGCCTCAACCTTTCTAGTTCACAATCATACCCCACGTTGCCGCCATGCTGTTGTGGGGCTACTGGTGGTGGTGCCCGTGGCTCAAATGGGGTCTGTGGTAGTGTAGTAGAGGGTTCTTCTGTGGCTGGCACTGGCACTTTTTGGACTGGCGCAGGCGTATCCGGGGCTACAACTGGAGTTATAGGTGCTATTGGAGCAGCAGAGCCTTGTGGATTATCTAGCTTGGCTATCACTTCCCCAATCAGATTCACGATCGATTCCATTCCCTTTTCTAAACTGGAAATATGAGCCTCAGAGTTCTCAATAGGGTTAGTAGCATACGGTTCAGTCACGGGCGCTCCTTGTCCTTTTGACCTAATCCCACGGCCTCAAGGCGTCCTACCCCATCGACCTCTTGGCCGACCTCGTGGTCTACCACTCGTATCCATAGGTTTTTCCTACATACAACAACATTTTCTTAGCTATACGCGGCCATGTATACCCATTTTGTAACTAACTAAGTACAGTAATACTTGGGAATGTGAACTTTTCTACTTTTCTCTTACTCCATTCATCGACTCATATCAGGCCAACTTTGCTCTGATACCACTTTATGTAATGACCCGATTTTCCTACATTTTCCTTAGTTGGGCTATGAGTCGATGATTATTTTCCTTACTAAATTATCATTCATATGTGTTTTATGATAATATATAAAATTTGTGAATTTTTTTTTTTTTGTAATTAGATAGAATAAAAGTTTATTATACATGATTAAGCTCACTTATTTCCCCAGACTCAGATACAATACCGCATTACTGTACTTAAAAAATTAGACACTAATTACAGGTCTAAACTGGATATACCTTTATACGTAGAACGGTGTCCCTTTGAAGTATGGTCGCAGATTCAAAATCTACCCATCAACCTCCACTACTGACTGTACTTTGTAGGTGTTAAGTAATGGATGAGCTCAACATGCTCAGTAAGAAAAAATCAAGCGACAGGTAGATAAATACACTACCTACAAAATACGGCTTATAAGTAATACCATACAATTCAACGTAGGATAGTGAAAATTACCATTTTCTCACAGTGTTGGAATCATAGAAAACATTACTACAAAATATCAATTTAATCAAATGCAGTAAAATAAAACTCATTTCATATCATAAATTCAATTCATAAAACTGAGTTCAAATAAGTCAAATAAGTGAGGCATGGCGGAATATTCATCATCAGTAATCAATCAATAGAACAACTAGCCAATGTCAGTGACTCCAGACAATCACGGATCAGGTGTGTCGGGATGTCAAGTGTTATGGGAGTGGTTAGCTACCCAATCGGCTTACTCATTTCTCTATTTCTCAATAATACTATACATCGTACTCACATGCACACAGCACAGTACATCGTACTCCATGGATCGGCATCATTCTCGATTCACATTTCCATATAATTTCATTTTCAGTCACTCGGTACATCGTACTCACGTGCACACAGCACGGTACATCGTACTCCATGGACCTCAGCATCATTCACATTTTCATATAATATCTATCGCCTTCTTTGCCTCTAATCACATGAAAGCAGGTACATGGAAGATCACACAACAATACACGTCTGGCAAGCACGGTTTATAAAAACACTTTAAAATCACGTGCGAGCAGGATCACACAACAATACACGACGGCTGGCACGATTTTACTTTATGACTTAGATCAAAATCCAGTACGAGTCGGACCGTGTGACACCGTCTGCACGCGCTCAAGCACATCTCGTCAGTGCGAGTCAGGCCATGCGACATACAGTCTACACGCGGTCAAGCACATCTTATCAGTGCAAGTCAGTCCGTGCAATACAGTCAGCACGTGCTCCAGCACATCTCATTTAAAATTTTTCATAAACAGTACATGTATCTTAAAATACATATAAAGTTCCATTTGTTTCACGAAACAGTTCAAAATAGGCTGTCTAGCACAGTTTTAACTTCAAAACACTTAAATCTCATTTTAGCGTATAAAATAGGCTAAAAGGGACTAGTCTTGGCCATTTTAGCTAAAAATTTATAAAACATAGTCTCGGGTGCAAATACGTAATTTCAGATTTTTTTTGTGATAATTTAAAAAAATACTCTAATATTTATTTAAATACACTAAATAGGGCTATTCCAGAAAATCGGGACAATTCGAGGTTCCTTAAAACTTCTTTCTAAATTTCAGACAGTAAAATTTGCCTAGGGATTTTCTACGTTCAGTCATATCGAAATTTTATCCTAAAGTTCGCAGTCTCGAAATACACAGTAAATATACACGGTATATTTTTCAACAGTTATCAGATATTTTCTACAGCATAAATATTTTCTAAAATTCATAACTACAAAACACCGAAAAATGCATGCAATTTATCTTTATAGCACACTGTAATTTTTCTTACAATAAAATATTTCCTAAAATCATATCTACAAAAATCATCGAAAAATATGTGCATCTATCTTTAATAGCACAACCCAATTTTCCTTACCTCGGTGTCTGCACGTAGTTCGAGGTGTCTCTCATCCGGATTGGTAAGTCGGATCTGCTCGGTAAATTTTTCCCTCCTTATGCATTTTTCATTATTTCCAAAAATATATATTTATGCCTAAAATTAAATATTTTCCTCATTTTTATTCTTTTTTTTCTTATTGGTTTGAATTTGGCATTTTCGTGCCAAATTCCCTTCTCCTCTTCATCCTTCTTCTTCTTCTTCCCCATTCTCCCTCTTGATCTCCCTTTCTACTCGTCACTCGAGGAGGCTGCTCACCACCTCCTTCCTCTCCTCAACAAAACCACCATCCTCATCATCTCTATTCCTTACTCTGACCGCCATCATTATCATTATTGTCGCCTCCCGCAACCTCAGTTCTCCTTAGCTCTCTCTACTATTTCACTCCACTCAATCTCTCCACCTCATCATCTTCATCCTCTCCCTCTTTCTAGCACCACCATCACCAGTCTTGGGTCTCGACATCACCACCTCCACCATCAATCGAATGTCTCTGTCCTCTTCTGTTTCTCCCTCTCTTCACTGTTCCTCTCGATCTAACCTTCCCTCTCTCGGTTTGTCCTCCCCTTTTATAGCCATTAGTGGCAAGTCACGCATATATATGCAAGGGCGGTGGTGCATTGGCAGGTGCGTAAGGGTACGGACCAGGTATAGCAAAGGTACGGGATTGGGCACGCGCGGTGTCCTATCAGGGCAGGGTGCTGGGCTCGCTAGGCTGGTTGGTTGACTAGGCTGGCGTCTGGGGTGTCTAACTTGGGGTGGAGTGAGCTGGGTGTGGGGGCTAGTGCGCGCAAGTTGTAGGGGTGTCGGGTTGTGCAGGCTAGCTGTAAGACCCGTAAATTTCTATGTAATGTATATGATTAATTGATGTATAAACAAGTTACATTACATATGAAATACAAGAAATGAACATTTTTAAATTCTAAGTGTAATTGGATTGATAAATGAGTGTTGAAGTGATTGAGTAAGAGTTTAAACAGGAAAATTTATAGTAAAAGGGTGCAAGATGAAGGCCAGATCGATCCTATGCAAATAGAGATCGATCTCATGGCCTGGAAAACACAATGATAAGCATTCTGTAATAGGGAGATCGATCCCTCATTCAAGCAGATTGATCTCCATTGGTCTCAGGTTGGACTAGATCGATCTCCTCCTAATGGCCAGATCGATCTCCTAGGCTCTCTACATGAAACAGATCGATCTCAAGAAACACGATAGATCATTCTCATGTAGCAAACAGATTGATCCCTTGCCTACAAAATGTCAAGAAAATTGAAGGATTCAAGAGAGCCAGATCAATCTCCACCCTATGCAGATCGATCTCATCAAGCCATTCCTATAAAAAGGGAACAGTTGGATTTACATTTCATGGGAAACAACTTCATTCTTCCATTTTTAATCTAAAACCTAGCTTTCTCACTCTAAAATCATCCCATTTCTATAAAGATTTAAGAAAAAGCCATTAGAGCAAAGTTGTTCATTATAAAGAGAAGAACAACATAGTTTGGAATCAATACCCTATTGGTTGGATTGAAGGAGCAAGGAGTGTTCTTACTTGGATCAAGAAAGAAATCAAGCTAGGTGAGTTTCTAATACACCAAACTCAAGATATATCTATCTAGTTATTGTTGTGAGGTGATTGGTATGTGTATTGATGATTGAAATTACCTAGAATGTAATGGAACAAGTAAAATCTAGAATGAGTCTAGTCTGAGAAAATGTGATATGGGTGAAGTGATGATTAATGGGTTGTGCTAAGGTGTTAGTGGGGTAATATGCATGATTTGAGACGATTAGATGAAGCTACATTGTAAAATTGGTTAAGTTATGAGAATAAGTATATAAGGTGTTTGACAAAATGCCATAGTGAAGTAAATGATGAACTAGAGGTGCCATGAGCTTAATATCAATTTAGTATGAATCAATGGATCTAAAAGAATCCAATAGGCTCTTGAGATATGAGTAGAGCGATCAAATAAAGCCTTATAGGCGTTAATGGAAACTATAAGGTGAGTCGACTATAGTAAACGCAAGGATTGTGTTATATTGGACCCAATTGATGTGGTATATGATTTTGTACAGTCCTGAAGACTTTGTTGGGGGTGAATCAAACCTCACAATCAAGCAACTTTAAGGAAGTGAAATCACTCGACGCGATTCCAAGTAAGGGAGTTTTGTGATAGAGATAGCTGCTCGTACTTTGTAGGTGAATATAGGGCCTTATAAAATGCATGATTATTTTAGAAAAGTGAATTAATAGTATATGTGGATGACTACAAGTATATGTTTATATGATTTGGTTTGAGGTGAATCTTATAAAAATGGGATAGTAAGGCTAATAATTGCATAAATCACATGTTTTGATGTTTTTACGGAACAGATGCTTTGGTTTAAGCAAATTGATGGATATGCTGGCTATTAAATTTTTGTAATTTCATAAATAGCACGAGGCATGTACTGACTTTGATTTGAAATATGTTATGTTGAAATAGAGCTGCCTATCATATTTACGTGAGTTAAATCGTGTTGGAGCTTCGCTCGCGACATGTATGAAATGTGTTAGAGCTTAGCTTGCAGTTTGATTTGAATTATGATGATGTTTTATAAACCGTACTGGAGCTTCTACTCGTACGTGGATTTCTTCATTATTTGTTATACATAAAAGTCGTACTAGAGCGTTGCTCATACGAGGATATTTGCTAATGATGCATGAAAACGTGCTAGAGCTTTGCTCACACTGGATTTTCACACAGTGGTACGTATGAGTCATGGAGCTGGTAAGATCCTTAAGCCCATTTAGGTAGGGAGGCTCTGTTCGGCGGGAAGGCTCTCTTATATTGGTAAGATCCTTAAGCCCAACATCCTTAAGCCCATTTCGACGAGGAGGCTCTCTTACATTAAAGCGAAATGCTCCCACGTGCACTTGAGACTGTAGGTTATGCATGGCATGGGGTAGTTAAGTCCTACGACAGGCACCCCCAACCATGATATGGGTCCGCAGAGTACGTTGTACCGTGTAGATCACATGGAGTACGCTGTATCACGTGGTTGTGATGTTGATTTGAAAGTCTGGCGTAGGACTAACCCACCTTCGTTCCAGCATGATACCCCATACACCGGGATCCGTATGGTCGAAGATGATTTTGACATAGTTGGCCAACATAGTCTCTGATATATGTATAGTGACTACCTGTCTCGCATGGTATCACATGGTTTTGTACACTAAGTATGATAATGTTGTCTAGGGTAGACCCGAGGGAGGGGTCGAGCGTTGTGGGATTGAGTTTAAAGAAATGACATTTCTATATGTGATGAGATTTAAAGTGTTTTGAGAAAGTGATAAATCTTAAAGGATGTTTTGCATTGAATTTCCTTTTTCATGATGAGTTTTAACAATGATGAGCATGAGAGGTTTTACATGATGATTTTACTATGTTTTACATTCCTATTTCCATGTTTTCAGTACATGATATATGTATATATATATGTGGCATAGTTTTTAATATTGCCTCTGATTATAACGATTTATGCCCTGACATTATAGGCACGTAGATAGTGTAGTTATATACCATACTTGCATTATTGCCTGACTGGGCGTGTGGTTGCTCATCCCTTTATTTTTCCCCTACAGAGCATACATAGTAGCCTAGTGAGGACTGAGTCATTGTATTTGGACATCTGCTGCACTCCATCGCCAAGAGGTATATACACAGGGATTCTTTTTGTATCTAAACATGTAAAGGCACAGTTGTCATTTTGAATTGTAATGTGGGAGATGTAAATGTTAGGAAACATGTCATGTATAAACATGTGACTCAACTATCAAATGTATGACATTGTTTTTGATTAATTGGAAATGAATGAGAAATGACGGTTAATATTAACTCATAGCCCAACTATTATTGGTGAGGGTTGTTCACAACCGGGTAAGTTAGTGGTTAAACCAAAAAATTTGTAGTGTTTTTTAGACGAATTGGATAAAAAAGATCATGACAGATATTGGTATCAAAGCTGAATTGGCCTGATTTGAGTTAGTATTAATAAGTAGAAAAGTTACATCCCCATATTATTGTGCTTTTGTTTATATATAACTGTGTATGCCGAGATGGAATGAGACTAATAAATGGTTATGAATGCAGGAAGTTAGACATTATGTCTATTACACACTGAGGTAGAGGGGCAGACACATGCGATAGAGGCCGTAGAGGTAGGCTTAAAGGCCGTGCGGAGCCACAGACTGACCAGGCTCCACAAGACCTTGCTGAGAGATCATATGATATAGAGGCACGCTTCGCTAGGATAGAGCGGAGTATCGATAGCCTCGTTGAGATAGTCACATAAGCATTGGGTGCCGGTGATAGACAAGGTCCCACAACCTAGCCTACTTCTACTAGATAGGCAACTGCAAAGGCAGAGAGGCCTCAGACTACGGGGACTGTCACACCACCCCCAGTACAGGATATGACTTCTCCCATTGCTCCACAGTCGAGCGACAGCAACCTAGGGTATGATTGTTAACTGAGTAGGCTATGCCAGTTTCAGGAGTTAAAACCTTCAGTATTCAGAGGAGTGAAAGACCCGATGATTTCTGAGGATTGGGTTTAGAGATGAAGAAGCTGTATAGGTTCTTTAAATGTACGCCAGCCGAGAAAGTGGCCTTTCCGATATTTATGCTGAAAAAATAGGCAGAACACTGGTGGAGATCCACCAAATCTATTCTGAGGGCCCGACACTCTGAGATCACATTAGAGATATTCTTAGAAGCCTTTAGGAGGCAATACATTTCGGCCACAGTACAGAGGAAATTACGGATAGAGTTCATTAACTTAGTTTAGGGGAACCATTCTATGGACGAGTATGAGTCGAGGTTCATGTCTTTGGGGAGATACGACTCGGATATGATGAGCAGTGAGACTCAGAAGGTCCAAAAGTTTATGGATGGATTGATATTAGCCATCCGGACTAAATTAGCTCTATTTGACATTCACACTTACGAGGAGGCAGTGCACAGGGCACAGTTGTGTGAGCAGGACTTTGAATAGAATGTCTCCGAGCTTGGGAAGGTTAGTGGCCGAAAGGATAGAGACCGAAAGAGATCTGAAGCTGATAGAGTGGCCAGAAGATGAGGCCAAAGACTGTTTAAGAAGAGACCCAAGATTGAGGAGGTGCAGGAGATAGCTGCTAAACCTCCTTTGTATCCAGCTTTAGCTCCACCGAGGGGTATGATCATTAGAGGACCATAGCCTACTATTGAGTAGTGTAAGAGATGTGGTAGATTTCATGGAACTAGGCCTTGTCTGACGGCCCCTGTTTCGTGTTATAAATGTGGGAGGCCAGGGCATATCGCTAGGTATTATCCTAAGATGATTGGACTGCCTCACAGAAGGGCAAGGAGCTAAAGAGAGCTCTAGTTGAGACAGCTGCTCCGAAGAGGAGGGCTACAGTTGATGAAAAAAGGAAATAGGCGGTTGGTGATGGCAGAGGGCGAGTGCACTCATTGGACCAGGACACAGTAGACGCATCGACGGATGTGATTAAAGGTACCATCCTAATCTTTGATTTAGAAGCATTTTTATTGTTTGATCCTGGTGCCACGCATTCCTTCATATCGCCTTCCTTTGCACATAAATTGTTGAAGCATGTAAAACCCACACTGTTAGATAGGATGTTGATGATTTCCTCACCTATTAATGATAGTCAATTGATTGAGTATGTATATAGGAATTGTAAGTTGAGGATAGGGGGAAGGGAAATGGCAGCCGATTTAATTTCACTGAGTATGAGTGATTTCAATGTAATCTTAGGAATGGATTGGTTAGCTGGAAATCATGTGGTTATGGATTTTCATGCTAAGACATTGATGTTTCTAGAGATAGATAATCTCGTTGTAAGCTTTATCGAAAAGAAATGAAGAACATTACTATTGTAAAAGAAAATAGTATAATTTTAATCCATCATATCTAGAGATGAATCTATTTATTGTTTATGTATGTTAATGTGATGACTTATGTTGCTAACGGTGGAAAGGATAATGTGAAGGGTTCATTGCATACGTGGTTGACATAGATAAGATGCACCCAGAATTGAGAGACATTCTTGTGGTCATAGAATTTTCTGATGTCTTTCCAGACGATTTACTAGGGCTACCACCTGGTAGTGAAATGGATTTTTGTATAGAGTTAGTACCTGGTACAGAGTCGATATCTAAGCCACCGTATAGAATGGCTTCGATTGAGTTGGAAGAGCTAAAGAAGCAATTGCAAGAGTTGCTGGAGAAGGGGTTTATTAGACCGAACGTCTCACCTTGAGGAGCTCCGTTCTGTTTGTAATGGAGAAGGATGGAAGCCTCCGACTGTGTATAGATTACCGATTGTTGAATAAGGCCACCATTAAGAATAAGTACCCCCTTCCATGCATTGATGATTTGTTAGATCAACTCCAGGGAGCACATGTCTTTTCTAAGATAGATTTGCGTTCTAGGTACCATCAGTTGAAGATACGAAGTGGAGATGTACCCAAGACAGAATTTCATACCCGTTATGGCCACTACGAGTTTTTGGTTATACCATTTGGATTGATGAATAACCCTGCAGTGTTTATGGCTTTGATGAATGACGTATTTAAGCCATATCTGGACAAGTTTGTGATTGTGTTTATTGATGACATTTTGGTTTATTCCAAGTCTAGGGAAGATCATAAGTAGCACTTGAGGATAGTTCTGTAGACCTTCCATGAGAATGAATTATATGCCAAACTCAATAAGTGTAACTTTTGGATAGAGCAGAACTCATTTCTAGGCCATGTTATATCGAAGGATGGGGTATCAGTGGATCCATCCAAGATCGATGCAATTATACTGTGGGAACAGCCCAAGACAGTTTCTGAGATCAGAAGTTTTCTGGGATTGGCAGGTTATTATCAGAGATTTATTGAGGGTTTCTCCAGACTAGTTGCTTCGTTGACACGCCTCACGCGGAACGATGTTAAGTTTGTGTGGGATGAGGCATGTGAGAGGAGTTTTCAGGAGCTTAAGTGTCAATTGACCACTGCTCCGATTCTCACCATTCCTACCAGCTTATGAGGTTTCTCTGTGTATACGGATGCATCATACCAGGGACTGGGTTATGTACTTATGTAGGATGGGAAGGTGGTTGCCTATGGATCTAGACAGTTGAAGGATCACGAGAGGAACTATGCGACTCATGATTTTGAGTTGGCGGCCGTAGTGTTTGCATTGAAGATATGGTGCCACTATCTCTATGGTGAGAAATTTTAGGTATATACGGATCATAAGAGCCTTAAGTATCTGTTTTCACAGAAGGAGTTAAATAGGAGACAGAGAAGATGGCTTGAACTCTCGAAAGATTATGATTGTGAGATCTCGTACCACTCGGGTAAGGCGAATGTAGTTGTCGTTGCCTTGAGTAGGAAGAACCTTGGGTTGGTGTCTTATATGATGGTTTGGGAACACGAGTTGTTGGAGCAATTTGTGAACCTCAGTTTGGATGTAACCCTACTTGGTTCAGAGAGATTAGATATTATGGCTAGTTTGAGATTAGAGCAAGAATTGATTTGTCATATTCGACAGGCTCAGCAGAGTGATCGATAGTGTATCGATTGGTTGAGTCAGGCTCAGATAGGTATGGGTAGGGATTTTGAATTGAGTACAGATGGGTTATTGAGGTTAATTTTATCAGAGGCTCACTCATCAAAGTATACGATACATCCGAGGAGTACTAAGATTTATCAAAACCTTTGAAAAGTGTATTGGTGGTCTGAAATGAAAAGAAACATTGTTGAATATGTCACTAGATGTCTCATCTGTCAGCAAGTGAAGGTAGAGAATTAGAAGCCTGCAGGGCTATTGCAGCCTCCATTGATAGCGACATGGAAGTGGGAGCACGTCACCATGGATTTTGTGATGGGATTACCGAGGACCCGTAGAGGTCATGATGCCATTTGGGTTATTGTGGATCGGTTGACAAAGTCAGCCCATTTCTTGGCCATGAGGGCTACTGATACTATGATTCAGCTAGCGAACTTGTATGTTCGAGAGATAGTTCGGTTACATGGTGTACCAGTGAGCATTGTTTCTGATCAGGCTGCCCCTTTCACTTCCCATTTCTGGGAACATTTTCAGGAAACGATGAGGACCCAATTAAGTTTTAGCATCGCTTTACATTCTCAGACAGATGGTCAGTCAAAGAGGACTATGTAGACCTTATAGGATATGTTGAGAGCGTGTGCTGGATTTTAGAGGCTCCTGGGATGAGCACCTACAGTTAGCCGAGGTCGTCTATAATAACAGCTATCATGCGAGTATCGGAATGGCACCATATAAGGCACTGTATGGATGCAGATGTCGATCCCTTATTAGATGGGAAGAGGTTGGTGACAGATATATTTTTGCTCTCGACTTAGTGCAGCCGGCCTTTGAGAATGTTCAACTAATATGTGAGAGATTATGGATAGCTCAGAGCTGGCAAAAGAGTTATGCTGACAGGAGACGGACACCATTGGAGTTTGATGTGGGTGAGTCAGTATTTTTTAGAGTTTCTCCCTTAAAGGGGATTATGAGGTTTGAAAAGAAGGGAAAGTTGAGCCCTCGGTATATCGGACCCTTCGAGATTCTGGAGAAAGTGGGAGATAAGGCTTATAGGTTAGCGTTGCCACCAGACTTAGCAAATGTTCATAACGTCTTCCACGTCTATATGATTCAGAAATATCACTCAGACCCGGCGCATGTGATAAGATATGAGCCATTGGAGCTCAATGAGATTATGACGTATGTTGAGAAGCCAGTTCAGATATTATATAGGAAGAAGAAGGTGTTGAGGTCAAAGACTATACCTTTAGTGAAAGTTTTTTGGCAATATCACACTCCGGAGGAAGCTACATGGGAGTTAGAGTGCGTGATACAAGAGAAATACCCGGAGTTGTTTTTGGGATAGCTTGGTTCTAATTTAGAGGACCAAATTTTTTGAAGGAGGGGAGGAATGTAAGACCCGTAAATTTCTATGTAATGTATATGATTATTTGATGTATAGACAAGTTACATTACATATGAAAAACAAGAAATAAACATTTTTAAATTCTAAGTGTAATTGGATTGATAAATGAGTGTTGAAGTGATTGAATATGAGTTTAAATGGGAAAATTTGCAGTAAAATGGTGCAGGATGAAGGCCAGATCGATCCTATGCAAGGAGAGATCGATCTCATGGCCTCGAAAACACAATGATAAGCATTCTGCAAGAGAGAGATCGATCCCTCATTCAAGCAGATTTGTAAGACTCGTATTTTTATGTAGCTTGGTCCTTATGATTTATACATGTACAAACATTGTATTAAGTTATTTGAATCATAAGAAGAGTATTTACTAGATTTAAGTGTTAGTGAAATGTTTTAACACTTAAAAGCTACATAAAAGTCGAAAAAGGGCTATAAGAGCCACATGGCTAAACTGAGTGAATCTGAATCATTCTGACTGAAAAGTAGAACTTAAAATGAGAAAATATACAGAGCTCATGAAGGAAACTCGGTTTGATTTAGTCCCGAACATAGAGAACAAGAGTAAAAGCCAAAAAGGGGCAAAACAGACCATTTTAGCGGTTTAAGGTATTTAAGGAATATTTACCTACCAAAAATGGCCAAAACGTAAAGACGAGAGTGTAAACCATAAGATATGACAGTTTTAGATTTTTTGAGAAAAAAATCAATGTGGTCAATGATTATCGAAAAAGTCAACTGTAGTTAAGAAAAGTGAACTTTTACCATAGTTGACAAACCATGGTTAAAAATTAACCTAAGTATGGAGAAATATTTGGGGAAAAATATTTTTGGTCAGAATACAAGATAATCATCCCCTGAAATAAGGAAAATTTATTTGGATGAATTTTGGATTAAATTTAAGGGGTAAAAATGTAATGGGCTAAAGTGAAGATTTTAAAGCCCATTAAGGTATAATAAGTGTAGATTGAATTTTTTAGGTCCATTAGACCGAATTGTTGGTCCGATTGGGGGGCCAAATATTTAGACAATTAAAGGTCCGATGTATAGTAAAAATTTCAGCCCGAAAACCCATTAGGAAGGCCCAAACTGAGAAGCCCAAATGTTAGGCCCAAATTGATAAAAATCAAGCCCATTAGTAAAAGGTAACCATAGCCAATTTGGTAACCATTACCTAAACCAATTCAAATTGAATTTTGTTAGCTGAAAAGTAAGACTTAATGACTAAGTAGTGGACTTATAAATCAGCCAACACAACTACATCTTCTTCCTTAAGAATTCGGCTAGGAGAAGAAAACCATTAAAACACACATATTCAAGCTTTCTCTCACTAGAAATCACTAGGAAAAAGCATATTTGGAACTTGCAATCTTCAGGAAAGTTGTTCCAAATTGAGAGAGGATTAACATATGTATGATTGGCTATCAAGGAGCCAAAGTGAGCAAACCGAGAGGCTTCAAAGTTTCGGCCAAGTGTGAAAGTTCAAGCTAGGTATAATTTCAAGCTTTCAAATTCATATATGTTAATGTATGAATTATTCTAAGTAGATTAGTATATGTTTTAAGCATTGAAACACATGAAATCACTATGAACATGGATCAACCTAGAGTGGGTAGTGATAAATTGATGAATGCCCATATGATTTTCAAGCATGAATGAGTTAATATACATGTGTTAATGATTATGGTATAGTTAGAATTAATGAATTTGATCAATTGATGAATGAATTAAGTTGGCAATTAAGGTGTTTAATAAAATGCCTAAATGAACTAAGTGATGCTTAAGAACATTGCCAACCAAGTGTTTGTGAAAATGCCTCAGTGAAATGGCTAGCAAATGGCTGACGGTGGCGTAGTGCTCGGCATGGCTAGGCATGCATGGTCTCGGCCATGGCATGTGGCCGAGAGGTCCAATGGGCCAAGCCTAATTGGTTTCGACCCAATTTGATGTAATGAGTCTTAAATAAACCCAATAAGAGTTGGTGGGCCCCACAAGCCCAATAGGCCCAACAAAAATGAATAGTAAAATGGAAATGGGCTTAAGGTAGAGTTAGGCCTATTAAGGTTTATCAAAGCCCATTAAGTGAAATAGACTGTATTAAATATGAAATACAGTAGGAAAAGTAAAATTAACCTGATGAATGGTTATATGTAGCTCCAAAGATTTTAAGAGAGCTAATCGGACTGCTGGATCATGCAGCATTGAGAAAGTAAAATTTCTCGAGTGATTACAGGTAAGGGACTTTTGTGAGTAGTTAAAGATACCTATACGTATTTTTGTCTGCTTTTACATTCACTTAAAAACTCTGAGGGTCAGAGAAAGTGAATAATAATTATAATGACCCAATAGTGGAAAATTACGATTTTGCACCTAGTTAGGAAAAAAGTTAACTTTTGAGAAAAGTTGTAAAAAGTATGGAAACCACCATTATGAGTGTTTTTACTGCTGTTTAGCAGAAGAGTAGGTAGATGGGCTAATATTTTCATGGTTGATGAGAAATAGCACAATTTATAGTGCTGATTTTGATATTTTAAAAATCATCCCTTTTTAAAGAGCCATCTATCAAATTATGTGAGAATAAATCGTGCTAGAGCACAGCTCGCACTTGATTTCATATATTTTCCATATATATTAGTGCTGATGTATGATTCGCACTATATTTCCATGACATGCATGATAGAGTGCTGGAGTTATTGCTCGTACTCAGTTTTATACGATTCATGCATGATAGAGTGCTGGAGCATTGCTCGTACTCAGTTTTATATGTTTTGTGCATAGCATGGTACTAGAGCGATTGCTCGTACTTGATTTGAAACATGAACTATGCTTGACCTAGTGTTGGAGGTTTACTCGCACTAGAGTTTGAGTTTATGATGTGTGAAACAGCGTTTGAGTGGAGTGTCGACTGAGAGTCGCGGTCAAAGGCGCACACTGTAGTTTTATGTGATATATAAGACATGTTGAAAAACCATGCTGATTTCCTCGTGTAGACTGAGTGTCACGCTGTTGACATGTTCGCATATGGATTTAGAGACGTGGTATTGATTATCCATTGAGATAGGGTTCACGAGTGCACGTTGTACCATGCGAGTGGCATGGAGTACACTATACTATGTGTTGTTGTGGAGTTGAGGAGTTCATAGCTGGCGGTTGTGATGGATTGACCCCCCTACTGTTGCAGCAGTGATACCCCACACACCGAAGCCTGTGTAGCATGGGATCACCATTATAGGATTAGGCCATAGTCCAGGATATTATTGCATTTAACCATAGAGTCTCACATGATATATCACTTGATTGATTTTATGATACGGATAGACCTGATGGATGGGTCGAAATCCGATTTTTATGTTTTGAATGATTTAAATGCCATATTTAATGTGATTTGAATATAAATGACATGATTTATCTAAAGGCATTGTGAAATTGTAAAGATGCATTGTTTTGCACAAAATACCTACATTTGAGAACTAAGCATGATTTATGTACATGGGATTTAATTTGTACAAGTATATATATATTTATTTAATGACATGCTTTTAAAGTGAGTTAAAGAAAAGATATTTCCAAGGCATAACATTATTTTGAGTAGATAGTGTAGATGTCTACTTGCTTGCCTGATTTTCTTACTGAGTTGTGAGCTCACCCCTTTTTTTTACACCTCTCTACAGAGTTTTCACAGTAGAGCGATTACGAGAGAGGGATAATGTTCCTATTGTTCGCTGCCATTTCCTATCGATCGACAAGTATACATATTTTATACGATTTTGTATCTAAACATATAAACAGCACAGTGATGTAAACGACGTAAATTATGGGGAATGTATTTATATTAGATTTTATACGAGCTCACTTATGTTATAAAAGAAATCACAGTCCATAGATAGTATATTGACTTTGTATGTATGATAATGGGTGAATGGTATGGTAAGCAAGGATACTAATATCGAATCACAGCCCACCTATTGATGAGGAGAAAAGGAAGCAAAAAATGAAAAATTTGTAGTGATTTTGGTTATGTCATAGAGGGTCATGACAGAATGGTATCGGAGCAGAGTTGGTCTGATGTGAGTCGATGTTAGTAACTAGGAAAGTGTACATCCCTATATAATTGTGCTGTGTTTAGATACGAATGTGTATACAAGATGGGAAATAGACTAATTAATGATTGTGAATGCAGGAATTGAGCCTATATGGCTAATACCCGTAGTGGTAGAGGGACTAGAGGTAGGGCTCGATGTCACGACCCAAAAATCAGAGTAAATTTTTCTTTTTTCTTTCATTTTTAATTCGTACCTTCCTCTCATCGTGACCATCCTACCAACAGTTGGGCTATGATTCGGTGTTAGTCCCCTCACACTACTTACCATTCCATTTCCATGTTACATTCACAATTTCATTTACATAACCTTACATCCCCGACATCATATACGTTTACAGTACTGTGCATTTACATATTTAGATACAAAACTATACAAATGTGTAAACCTGACTCTCGATGCGATGCAGCAAACCACACGTGGAGTAAGGAAATTATACAAGTAAGTAGATAGATCCACTATCTATATTCTCATAATGCCATTCCCTCAAATCCATTTCTTTTCGTTTAAAGCTTATGCACGAAATCATGCACACAGCAATGCCATAGTTTATGAAAGTTGTTTGTGCTTATGGAAATCATGCAACTCATGCCTCAATGGCATCTCATGTAAAATAATAAAACGCATGAATTAAATCAAAATCATGCATTTGCAATTAAAGCATAGATAACCTCCTCATGCTAAAACCTTTTATTGGGCGAATTATAAACAATTATGAAAAATACATCATGCTGAGTTTCCACAAACCCTTCACACATACCATATGCCACACCATGAATGTCATGTAAAACCAGTTTACCTCACGCATGGGTTTAAATAGCATGGAAATAACGTCATGCTAGTTTTAATTTAAATCCCAGTTTCATTCTCATCAAATCACATCTTAGTCACACTCATCAGAACTCAACCCCTCCCTCGGGTGATCCTAATCCACATAAAATCATTTATTTCCAAGCAATTCTGAAAACATTGAAAATTTCATTTATTCACAACAACATCAGTCAGGATCCAACCCCTCCCTCGGGTGGTCCAAACTCATACAAAATCCATGCATTCTCAAACTTTCAAAACATTAGATAGTAACATGCGAGACTAGGTAATATATATATATCAATCTCTCAAGCAAATAACCAGGACTATGGCCATATCATTGTGATCTCACTGCTACACGGATCCTATGTGTGGGGTCTCACCGCTATTGGGAACCACCTCGAGAGGTGGGTCAGTCCATCCCATCGATCCTGCCCAATCACTCGCTTCCAAAGATGCCACTCGCATTCGAAGATGCCACATAATCAATCCCAGCACGGTACAGTGTACTCCATGCTACTTGCACAGTACAATGTACTCCGTGGACCCACATCTCATATCAATAATCGTGCCTATCTCAAAACGCACGTATGAGCATATTTAATCGACGTGACACACAGTCTACCCGACGCTCCAAGCACGGCTCATCGTATGTCTCATAAAATCAGTGCGAGCGATGCTCTAGCACTCTCATAAAATCAAGGAAAATCTCGTGCGAGCCAAGCTCTAGCACGCATTTCATAAAATGTCATAAGATCTAGTGCGACTGTATCAAAATCATGTAAAACTAGTGCGAGCTAGGCTCCAGCACTCTGTCATAAAAATCAAGTGAAAATCTGGTGCGAGTTTGACTCCAGCACCCTATCGCGAAAATCATGTGAAAATCTGGTGCGAGCTAGGCTCCAGTACCTCTCATGCATGTCAAATCATTAAAACTAGTGCGAGCGATCGCTCCAGTACCTTTTTTTATGCATCTCAAATCAAAATAGGGTGCGAGCTAGGCTACAACAACTCTCATGCATTTCACAATAATAAAAATCAGTGGGAGCAACCGCTCTAGCACATTTCATGCATATGATGTCACACAAATCGGTGCGAGTAACAGCTCCACCACCATTATGCATACTCACAAACTCAGAAATACTGTGAGAAAATGCTCCAGCACCATCTATTTCCATATAAACTTGATAGTTGGCCCATTTTCCAAAGAAATTTCATTTAAATCTAAATAACACTTAAGTAGTGTTATCTTGTGAAATTTATGTAATTACTGGCTAATCTATCAATTTGCTTTGCTAAAATTTCACCAAAATCTTTCAAATCATGCATTTCATTCATGTCATGCTTTCACCATCCTTAGATGAATTTTCCCTCAGTAGGGGTAAAATAGTCTTTTACCCGTCTTGGGTCCTTAAAATTTTTAATCCATTTTTAGGATCTTTATACAGTTTCTGTGTATGTAAAAGCTGTTAAAAATACACGTAGCTACCTCTAGCTACTCGTAAAATTCCCTTACCTCAATTTACTTTGTACAGTCTGACTTTTTCCAATGCTACCAATCACCCGATCCGTTTAGCTCCCAATATGTTCTCAAGAGCTGCAGATAATAATTTATCGGGTTAAATCCAAACATATTTATCCATATTTCACTTTTACTGGGCTTAATTTAAATCATTGAGCCCGTTTACCCATATTGGGTCCGATTGTACCATAATAGCCTTAACTGGCCTTAAGCCCATTTTTCACTTACTATTCACATTATCGAGGTCTATTGGGCTCATTGGGCCCATCAGTATTTATTAGGCCTCGTTCTAAACTCTCGGATAGCTCAATTAATTATTTACGACAATTTATCTCAATTTCCAGAATTTAATTCATTTTATACGGAATTAATCCATAATTTATGCGATAAATTTCTAAGACGCACAACTATGCAAATTCTCGTAAATAAGGGTTACTTATCCAAGATTCCATAATAGTACGCAAATCGAGGCTGACTCGAGCTCTCATTTGACGTCAATTGTCGAGGTACACAATTACAAATTTTTCTGGGTAAATTTTCAGTCGAAATTAATCAAATTAAATATTCTGAAATTTAAATCGGTCAATTTCGACCGCCTACCGACTTACCTGTAGCTCGATTGTATCACCAAAGTTTTCCCCAATTTTTTCTCTTTTCTCTTTTCTTTTTCCCTTTTTCTTCTTTTTTTTCTTTTCTTTTTGGCTGAACCGGTCCAGTCCTATTCAGCTCACCTTCACTGCACTGAACCGGTCCGTACTAGTTCAGGCTCATTTTTGCCGTTCTGGCGTTGTTCGGACGATTCTCCGATAGTTTTCAGTGCTGTTCAGCGCACCATCGCGAGGGGGACCTTCAATTGGCCTTGGGGTGGGTCGAAACGGTGCCAATAGTCGTCGATCCCATCTTCTCTCCCACGGTCTCTCCCTCTCGATCTGTCATTCTCCGATGACATCAGCGTGCGTCACGGCTGCTGGTGGGTCGCGTGGGTGTCGGCTACCTTCGCCGACCCTTGCCTGGCCTTCTTTCTCGTCGATGGCTCGTTAGATGGAGGGAACCGACTCCTTCGATTGTCTTCTCCCTTTCACCTACTTCGTTTTATGTTTTCTTTCTCAGTTTCGCATTTTGCGAAATTCAGTTTCTTTTTTTTATATTTATTATTTATAATTTATTTTTTTTTTATTATTTTATTCATTAAAATATTATAAAAAAATTCCAAAATATCATTAAAAATTTATATTTTATTCATTTAATCCATAAATGAATTTATCTGTCTTATTTCATCTTTTCAGTATATTTTTTCAATATTTTTGAGATAATTTTCTGATGTGAAAATTTCGATTAATTCCAATAAATTCATATCTTGATCAATTGGACTCGAAATTCAATATTTTCCTTGTTATTGATCAAGATTTCTCAATTCCATATTTTTTATGAAATTTTCCTTATCGCATTTATACCGGATTTCGATCTTTTGACTGTTTTACCCTTCAACGTGTTCTGGACCAAACCAACACAACTTCCTTTCACGAACCCTTTCTCATTTCATGTTTTAAATCCTTATCTTCAGTCTGAATGGTCTGAATCCCATTCATTTAATCTGTGACCATTTCAATCTTCCATTTGATCTTTTAAATGCATTCGGGAATTTTTATTCATTCCATTTGCATTTTTCATTCACGTACAACTCTTCTTATGATTCAGTTTACATCCAACCCTGTTTACATCATATGAATCATAAGGAATTTTGATAAAAAAATCAGGTCTTACACTCGAGGTCGTAGTGAAAGGCCTGAGAGCCGAGATGATACTGAGTCATTTCCTTACCATGAGACTCCAGGTACTACTGAGGTACCAGAGAGTGCTGAGGCGAGCTTCACGAGGTTAAAGCATAGCCTAGAGACCATAGTAGAGATGTTGGCATAGACGATGCCAAGTAGACAAGGACAGGATGCAGGGACTGCGACTGGTCAGGCAGCTGCACCTGACAGATCTGTACAGCCTACACATGTTCCATAGCCTACGGATACTTCTACACCCCCACCAGTTCAGGAGACGCCTTCTCCTATCGCTCCGCGATAGAGTAGTAGTGGTTTAGGGTACGGATGTGAGCTAGATTGGTTTCGACAGTTCCAGAAGTTTAGACCTCCATCTTTTAGTGGGGTCAAGGACCCAGTTGCTGTTGAGGAATGGATTGGAGAGATGGAGAAGCTATATGGATTCTTTGAGTGTATGACATCGGAGATGGTCGCATTTGCTGCGTTTCTACTAAAGGAATCGACAAAGCATTGGTGGAAGTCCACTAGTCCCATATTGAGAGCCCGACACACAAATATTAGTTGAGAGATATTTTTGGATGCCTTTAGGAGGCAGTTTATTCCAAATATCGTGCAGCGAAAACTGCAGGCTGAGCTTCTAGGGTTGAACCAGGTGAGTTTATTGGTGGATAAGTATGAGACTAGATTCTTATCCCTGGAAAGGTACGACCTCGACACCATGTATAGTGAGACCAGGAAGGTCCACAGATTTATTGATGGACTGAGATCGGCCCTACGATCCAGATTAGTCCCATTGGATATAGCCACATATGAAGGGGCAGTTCGTAGGGTGCAACTATGTGAGCAGGACTATGAGAGGAATGCTTTCGAGTTTGGGAAGTTTAGTCGAAGCCGTGATAGAGAGAGGAAGAGACTAGCTAGAGATAGAGATTTTAGTTATCGAGGAGGGAGGAGACTCTTCGATAAGAGATCATAGATTGAGGAGGTGAGAGAGAGTCCTGCTAGACCTCCTGCTTATCTAGCCATTGCTCCAACGAAGGGTATTGTCATTGGAGGAAAAAAGCATACTACTAAGTAGTGAAGTAGATGTGGTAGACATCATGGAGGTAGACCTTGTCCGATGACTCCTATAGTTTATTTTCAATGTGGAAAACCAAGGCCTATTGCTAGAGCATACCTGAAGATGGTTGAGACTGCTCCGCTGAAGGGTAGGGAGGCAGAGAGAGCTCCAGTTGATACTTCTGCTTCGAGGAGGAGAGCGACAAGAGAAGAAAAGGGGAAGCAAGTGATGGGTCGAGGGAGCGTACATACTTTGGACTAGAGCACAACTGATGCTTCATCGGATGTGATTTGAGGTAACATCCTGATTTATGATATTGAAGCATATGTTTTATTTGATCCTGGTGCCACGCATTCATTTGTATCACCTTCATTTGCATGTAAGTTAGTAAGACATGTAGAGCGTACACCTTTACGTATGATGATGTTGATTAGTACACCGATGAATAATAGTCAGCTTGTAGAGCACGTATTTAAGGATTGCAAGTTAAGAGTAGGGGAAAAGGATATGATAGCCAATCTAATATTGCTAAGTATGAGTGACTTTGATGCAATTTTAGGAATGGATTGGTTGTTTGCAAACCATGTTGCGTTAGATTGCTATGCTAAGACAGTTATGTTTCCTAACCCTGAAAAATATGTTGTAAAGTTTACTGAAAAGAAATGAGAACAGTAGTTTCTATTAAAATAAACAATATAATATGCTGACTTAGAAAAAATCGATATGTTGAAGGTTTTATTGCATACGTGGTTGATATGGATAAGGCACATCCGAAGTTGGTAGATATTCCTATGGTTAGTGAGTTTCAAGAAGTCTTTCTGGATGAACTGCCAGGGTTACCACTAGACAGAGAGATGGAGTTCTGTATAGATTTGGTGCCTAGTACTGAGCCTATATCGAAACCACTGTACCATATGGCTTTAGTTAAGATGGAAGAGCTCAAGAGATAGTGTATGAGCTATTGGATAAGGGGTTTATCAGACCGAGTGTTTCACCTTGGGGAGCACCGATTTTATTTGTGAAGAAGAAGGATGGAAGCCTCTGATTGTGTATTGACTACAAATTGTTGAATAGGGCTACCATCAAGAATAAGTATCCCCTTCCATGCATTGACAACTTGTTGGATCTGCTTCGGGGATCACAGGTCTTTTCCAAGATTGATCTGAGGTCTGGGTATCATCAACTGAGAGTTTAGAGTGGAGATGTACCCAAGACAGCGTTTAGGACCTGATATGGCCATTATGAGTTCTTGGTTATGCCATTCGGATTGACGAATGCACCCACGACTTTTATGGCTTTGATGAACGATGTGTTCAAGCCATACTTGGATCAGTTTGTTATCATCTTTATCAATGACATTTTAGTGTATTCGAAGTCTTAGGAGGAGCATGAGCAGCACCTAAGGATCGTATTACAAACTCTTCGAGAGAAGGAGTTGTATGCTAAAATCAGTAAGTATGACTTCTGGTTGGCGAAGATCTCATTTTTGGGACACGTTGTGTCAAACGATAGGTATCAGTAGATCCATCCAAGATAGATGTTGTAGTTCAGTGGGAACAGCCAAGGACAATTATTGAGATTAGAAGTTTGCTGGGGTTAGCAGGATACTATCGGAGATTCATTGAGGGATTTTTAAAGTTAGCTGCTCCGTTGACACGTCTAACTCGGAAGCATGTACCATTCGTGTGGTACGAGGATTGTGAGAAGAGTTTTCAGGAGCTGAAGCGTCAATTGACCACCGCTCTAATTATCACTATCCCTACCAGCTCAAGAGGATTTGCACTGCATACCGATGCTTCAGATTAGGGACGGGGCTATGTATTGATACAGGATTGGAGGGTAGTTGCTTATGGATCCAAACAGCTAAAGGACCATGAGAAGAACTATCCGACCCATGATTTAGAGTTAGCGGCAGTAGTGTTTGCGTTGAAGGTATGACGCCACTACTTGTATGGTGAGAAGTTTCAGATATTCACCGACCATAAGAGCCTCAAGTATCTGTTCTCGTAGAAAGAGTTGAACATCAGATAGAAAAGATGGCTAGAGCTTCTGAAGGACTACGATTGTGAGATACTTTACATCCGGGTAAGGCTAATGTTATAGCTGACGCTTTGAGTAGGAAGAACCTAGGGATGGTATCGTATATGATGGTCAGGGAACACGAGCTGTTGGAACAGGATACAGACTATGTGATAGCTAGTCTACGCTTAGAGCCAGATCTATTAGACAGGATTAGACAGGCTCAGCAGATTTATCCATATTATGTCGAGATGACTAGTTAGATGCAGATAGGCATGATGACTGATTTTGAGTTGAGCTCTGATGGACTACTGAGATTCAAAGGTAGACTGTGTGTTCCCAATGATCCAAAGCTCTAGAGATTGATATTGGCGGAAGCTCATTCGTCAAGGTACACGTTATATCCGAGGAGTAACAGGATGTATCAAAACCTCTGAAAGGTGTACTGGTGGTCAGGTATGAAGAAAGACGTGGCAGAGTTTGTGACGAGATGTCTCGTATGTCAACAGATGAAGGTAGAGCATCAGAAGCCTGCAGGATTATTGCAGCCTCTACCTATACCGACATGGAAATGGGAGCATATCACCATGGATTTTGTGATGGGTTTACCGAGAACCCGTAGGAATCACGATGCTATATGGGTAATCATTGATAGACTGACGAAGTCAGCCAACTTCCTACCTATGAGAGCTACCGATACTCTGAGTTCATTGGCAGAACTGTATGTACGCGAGGTAATGAGGTTACATGGTGTACTAGTGAGTATACTCTCTGATAGGGATTCTCACTTCATTTTCCACTTTTGGGAACATTTTCAGGAAGCCATGGGAACCCAGTTGAGTTTGAGTACCGCTTTCCATCCTCAGATAGATGGTTAATCAGAGAGGACTATATAGACTCTGGAGGATATGTTGAGAGCATGTGCGCTAGATTTTAGAGACTCCTAGGATGATCACTTGCCACTAGCCGAGTTCGCCTACAACAACAGTTATCATTCGAGTATCGGGATGGCACCGTATGAGGCTTTATATGGTTGTTGATGTCGTTCCCTTATTGGATGGGAAGAAATGGGTGACCGAAAGATTTTCGCTCCTGATTTGGTTACACAAGCCTTTGAGGATGTCCGTTTGATTGTAGAGAGACTTAAGATAGCTCAGAGCAGACAAAAGAGTTACGCCGATAAGAGACGAAGGCCACTAGAGTTTGCAGTTGGTGAATCAGTGTTTCTGAAAGATTCTCCTTCCAAGGGTATAGCGAGATTTGGGAAGAGAGGTAAGCTGAGTCCTCACTAAATTGGACCCTTTGAGATACTTGATCGAGTAGGAGATAAGGCCTATAGGTTGGCATTGCCACCGAACTTATCAGGTGTCCATAATATCTTCCATATTTCGATGCTTCAGAAGTATCACCTAGATCTGACACATGTGATTAGTTATGAGCCGTTGAACTCAAAGCAGACATGTCATATGTTGAGAGACCAATTCAGATACTGGATAAGAAGGAGAATGTCTTGAGATCGAAGACTATCGGATTAGTGAAGATTCTCTAGCATTATCACACTTCAGAGGAAGCTACTTGGGAGTTAGAGAGTCTGATGCTAGAGAAGCATCCCCATCTGTTTGATGACTAACTTGGTTCTAATTTAGAGGACCAAATTTTCTTAGTTGGGGAGGATTGTAAGGCCCGTATTTTTATGTAGCTTGTTCCTTATGATTTATACATGTACAAGCATTGTATTAAGTTATTTGAATCATAAGAAGAGTATTTATTGGATTTAAGTATTAGTGAAATGCTTTAACACTGAAAAGCTATATAAAAGTTGAAAAAGGGCTATAAGAGCCACATGGCTAAACTGAGTGAATCTAAATCATTCTGACTGAAAGGAAGAACTCAAAATGAGAAAATATAGAGAGCTCATGAAGGAAAGTCAGTTTGATTTAGTCCCCTACATAGAGAACAAGAGAAAAAGCCAAAAAGGGGCAAAACGGACCATTTCAGCGGTTTAAGGTATTTAAAGTATATTTACCTACCGAAAATGACGAAAACGTAAAGACGAGAGGGTAAACCATAAGATATGACACTTTCAAATTTTTGAAAAAAAGTAAACGTGTAAGATCCATAATGTTGTAAATGTAACCTTATGACTTTGTGATGTGTATATAAGTCACAGATAATTTAAATGTGTATGGAATGAATACATGCAAGTTTTAAAGTATATAGCAAGTGTAAGAGGTATATTTCCATGAGTGGAATGCGACTATATTGAGTTTTGAGTTGTTAAGTAAAATGGAATGAGTTTATACTTCCATTTGGGTTTATAGTGTATACCTATGGCTATACAAAGAATGAATACAAGTTTCAATGTGTATAAAGTATGAAAGGATGTCATTTTCAAGCCTTAAATGCGGTTGGATGAGGAAATGACTATAACAACAGAATTAAGAGAGTTTGAGATAAGTTACTGTAAAAAACTGCAGTGAAATCTGAAAAATTTGAATGAGAGATCGATCTCATGGGATGAGAGATCAATCTCGAAGAGCCAAAAATGCTCTTAATTGGGCAATGGAACAGGTCAGATCGATCTCCAATAGGGCCAGATCGATCTGTTAAACATTATGTGTTGAAGGAATCGATCTTTGAAGGGTCAGATCGATTTCCTTAAGCTACTGACATGCAACAGATCGATCGCATGGAAGAGTAGATCGATCTTCTTAAGGTTCTGTGTTGTAACAGATCGATCTCATGTGGTTTGGAAGGTCGATTTCAAAAGGAAAAATGCAGAGCAGATCAATCTCCTAGGGTAACAGATCGATCTCATTAAGATAGTTCTATAAATACTGGACTTCTGCACTTCATTTTCCCGAGAGTTACTATTTCATTTGAGAACTAAACCTAAACATAGCTAAGAAACACTAAAAAACTTCAGTTTGTGATCAGTTTTAAGTGAGATATAAGTGACCAAAGTTGTTCTTAGCAAAGGGGAAGACAACATACTTGGAAAACAAAGGAGTGAAATCAAGAGTTGAAGGAGCAAGAAGGATTTTACCATTTGGTGAAAAAGGATGGAAAAGTTCAACTAGGTAAGATTCAATACACCACTTTGATATATGTTAAACTAGTGTATTGATGAGTTGATTGATATATATATATATGAAATGTTGGAAATAAAAGGATGATGAAAAATCACCATAACCTAGTTTTGGCATGAAAATGAGAAAGTGATAAGGAAATGGTGTTAACATTGATTTAATGATGGAATATGCATGTATGGAAGATTATGAGGTGATCTTATGAAATGCATAAATTGGAAATAAGAAGAAACAAAGATAGTTATGTGAAATGTGGATTTATACCATATTAGGAGATGTTGTGAAATTTATGTAGAATGTAGAGATTTGGCAAATGAAACGAGTAGAGAGTGATGTACTAATGCCAATATTTATAACAGCTTCAAAAATCACATTGGAAGTTGAATGGATTGCAAGAGTGAGTAAAACTAAGGAAGTGAGGTCACTTGACGTGATCCGAGGTAAGGAAATTTCGTGAGTAGCTAGAGATGGCTATACGTATTTTGAAGAGAGTTTCGATATTATACTCTATATGAATTTCCTGAAATAAGTATGTTGTGTGTGCTAAGGATTAATGAGATAAATTGTAGATTTATCCAAAAATAGGATAAAAAACCTGAAAAGCATGTTGGGACCTAAAATTCATGAGTTGCATGATAGAATGTCTAATGTCTTCATGTGTATGTGAAAACAGTACATTTAAGTGCTAATTTGATTTGAAATGAGTGAAATGTGATTTGAATAGCCATCTATCTGGTTTTGTGTGAAAACTATAAGTGCTAAAGAATACTCGCACTATATTTTGAGATATGCATCACATAGTACTGGAGGATAAACTCGTACTATATTTTAATGCTATTTTATTCATGTCAGAGTACTGGGAGCATTACTCGTAATTAGATTGTGATAGATGCATATAGAGTATTGGGAGCTATGCTCATACTCAGTTTTACACAATAGAGTACTGGGAGCTTTGCTCGTACTCGACTTTTCATGAATTATACATGATATCATACTAGAGCGATAGCTTGAACTTCATTTGAAAAGAGAATTATACATTATCCTAGTGCTAGAGATTACTCGCACTAGTGTTTGATATTTTGAAATGCATACACAGTGTTTAAGAGGCGGAATGCTGATTGTGAGTCACACTCAAGACGCGCACTGTTGTTTTACATGATATATAATACATGTTAAAGAGCAAAACCATGATGATTTCGTCCGTGTAGACTGAGTCTCACACAGTTGAGATGTTCGCATGTGGATTTAGAGACGTGGTATTTATTCCATAGTATGAGGGCTAAGACTTATGGCAAGCACCCCGACTATGATGTATTTCCATGGTCTGAGGACTAAGACCTATGACAGGTATCCTGACCATGAGGAGAGGGTCCACGGGTGTACATTGTGCCGTGTGAGTGGCATGGAGTACACTATACTGTGTATTGTGTGGAGTTGTGGAGTTGAGGAGTATATAGCTGGCGGTTGTGATGGACTGACCCCCTCCTGTTACAGTAGTGATACCCGCACACCGAGATCTGTGTTGCCTGGGATTTCACATTATAGGATATGGCCATAGTCCAGAAAAGTATTGCATTTAGCCACTGAGTCTCGCATGATATATCACTTGTTTTCATGATACGATTAGACCTGAGAGAAATAGGTCAGAAATCGATAATTGTGTTGTGTTGTGAATTGCCATATTTAATGTGATTTAAATGTAAATGGCATGATTGAGATAAAGGCATTCCTAATTTTATAAAGATGCACTGTTTTGCATGAATGCTTATATTTGATAACTAAGCATGATTTTTAAGTACATGGAATTTATTCTGTACTACTATTATATCATTTAATACATGCTTGTGATGAGAGAAGAAAAGGCAAAGCCTTATTTTCAGTAGACTGTGTGGTTATCTACTTGCTTGCCTGATTTCCTTACTGAGAGCATTGTTTGCTCATCCCCCTTTATTTTTCACTCTCTACAGATCATCTGCAGTAGATTGAGTCTGGCTGAGGTATAGCATTCATTGTATCTGCTGCCTATCCATCTTACGAGAGGTATAGACACTCAAACATTTTTTACTGAATAATGTATAAGCACAGTTATGTAAACTATTGTACGATCAGGATGTATATGTACAAATACTGTATAACAATTTATGTTATCGAAATGAATACTAAATTCTATGTATATTACGAATGAATGTGAGTGGGTGACTAATATCGAATCACAGCCCAACTGTCGAGGAGAGGAAGGTAAATAAAGCATAAAGCGAAAAATTAGTAGTGGTTTTTTGGTAAGTCACAGATTGAGGTCGTGACAAAATGGTATCAGAGTAGTATTGGTCTGATGTGAGTCAGTATTAGTTTAAGAAAATGTATATCTCCTTAGTACTGTGCTTTGTTCAGTTACAATTGGGTATACAAGATGAGAATCGAACTAATTAAAGATTATGAGTACAGGAACTTAGTCTATATGGCTAATATCAGCCGAGGTAGAGGGGCAAGAGGTAGGCTAAAGACCCAAGATGAGACTGTGGGTACTAATGAGGTACCAGAGACTATAGAGGCACGCTTCACGAGGATTAAACATAGCCTAGAGATGATAGTGGAGATACTAGCACATAATAAGCTAGGTAGACAGGGATAGGATGCAGAGACTGTGACAGGAGAGGCAGTTACACCTGACACACCGTACAGCCAGCACCTGAGATGCCACAGGCTGCAGATACTCCTACACCCCCACCAGTTCAGGATAGTAGTGGATTGGGATATGGGTGCGATTTAGATAGATTACAACAATTCCAGAAGCTTAGACCTCCATCCTTTCGAGGAGTCAAGGACCCAGTTGTTGCTGAGGAGTGGATTGGAGAGATGGGGAAGTTGTATGGATTCTTTGAGTGTAGGACTTCAGAGAGGGTTGCATTTGCTGCGTTCTTATTGAAGGGAACGGCAGAGCATTGGTGGAAGTCCACCAGGCCTATATTGAGAGCCCGACATACTGAGATTAGTTGGGAGCTATTTTTGGATGCCTTCAGGAGGTAGTTTGTTCTAGATACGGTAAAACAGAGGCTGCAGGTCGAATTCTTGGGGTTGAGCCAGGGAAGTCTTTCAGTGGATGAGTATGAGATGATATTTTTAGCCCTGGGAAGCTATGACCTCGATACCATCTACAACGAGACCAGGAAGGTCCACAGGTTTATCATTGGATTGAGGCCAGTGTTGCGGTCTAAACTAGTTCCATTCGACATTTCTACCTATGATGAGTCTGTGCCCAAGGCACAACATTGTGAACAAGATTATGAAAGGGAACGTGTTAGAGTTTATATCAGTCAAAAAAGGTAAAGACAAAGATAGAAAAAGGCCAATGAGTGACCGTGCTCGAGGTTTCAGATATCGAGGAGGGAGAAGACTCTTCGGTAAGAGACCAAAGATCGAGAAAGTACAAGAAAAGATTATGAGATTTCCTGCATACCCAGCTATAGCTCCAGCTAGAGGAGTTGTGATTGAAGGACCGAGGCCTACTACTGATCAGTGCAGTAGATGTGGTAGATACCATGGTGGTAGACCTTGTTCAATGAGTCTTATTGTGTGTTTCCAATGTGGGAAACCAGGGCATATTGCTAGAGTTTGCCCAGAGATGGTTGAGACTGCCCCACAGAAGGGCAAGGAACCAGCGAGAGCTCCAGGTGATACGTCTGCTTAGAGGAGGAGAGCGACAGCTGAGGAGAAGGGGAAGCAAGTGATGGGACGAGGATGAGTACATGCCTTAGACCAGGGGACAGCTGATGCTTCATCGAATGTGATTAGAGGTAACATCCTGATTTATGATTTAGGAGCACATATTTTGATTGATCCTGGTGCCACGCATTCATTTGTATCGCCTTCATTTACATGTAAGATAGCAAAGTATATAGAGTGTACTCCTTTAAATAAGATGATGTTGATTAGTACGCCTATGGATAATAGTTAGCTAGTGGAGTATGTGTTGAATAATTATAAGTTGAAAGTAGGGGAAAAGGATATGATAGCCAATCTAATATTGGTAAGTATGAGTGACTTTGATGTAATATTAAGAATGGATTGGTTATCGTCAAACCATGCTGTTTTAGATTGTTACGCTAAGACAGTTATGTTTCCTAACCCTGAAAAGTATGTTGTAAAGTTTGATGAAAAGAAATGAAAATAGTTGTTATAATTGTAATTGATAATGTACTATGCTAACTGTGAAATGAATATGTTGAAGGTTTTATTGCTTACGTGGTAGATATGGATAAGGTACATATAGAGTTGGAAGATATTCTTGTGGTTAGTGAATTCCCAGATGTCTTTCCGGATGAATTACCAGGGTTGTCATCAGATAGAGAGATAGAATTTTGTATAGATTTAGTGCCTGGTACTGAACCTATATCGAAACCACCGTATCGATGGCCTTAGTTGAGCTAGAGGAGCTCAAGAGACAGTTATAGGAGCTGTTGGACAGGGGTTTTATCCGACCGAGCGTTCACCTTGGGGAGTACCGATTTTATTCGTAAGGAAGAAGGATGGGAGCCTCTAATTATGTATTGATTACAGATTATTGAATAAGGTAATCATCAAGAATAGGTATCCCCTTCCACGAATTAACGATTTACTAGATCAGCTTCAGGGAGCGTAGGTCTTTTCTAAGATTGATCTGATGTCTGGGTATCATCAGCTGAGAGTTTGGAGTGGAGATGTGCCCAAAACAGCATTTAGGACCCGATATGGCCATTATGAGTTATTGGTTATGCCATTCGGAATGACGAATGCTCCCATAGCTTTCATGGCTTTGATGAATGATGTGTTCAAGCCATTTTTGGATCAATTTGTTATCGTCTTCATCGATGACATTTTGGTATACTCTAAGTTTAAGGAGGAGCATGAAAGGCACCTCAGAATTGTATTGGAGACTTTACGAGAGCAGAAGTTATATGCTAAACTTAACAAGTGTGATTTTTGGTTGTCACAGATCTCATTTTTGGGACATGTAGTGTTGAAGGATGGTGTATCAGTAGATCCATCCAAGATTGAGGCTGTAGTTCAGTGGGAACAGCCAGGACAGTCACCGAGATCAGAAGTTTCTTGGGTTTAGGGTTTCGAAGTTAGTTGCTCCGTTGACACGTCTAACTAGGAAGGGTGTAGCATTTATGAGGAATGAGGATTGTGAGAAGAGTTTTCAGGAGTTGAAGAGTCGATTGACTACTGCTTCAATTCTCACTATCCCTACCAGCTGAGATCGATCTTCTCTTGCATGAGATCGATCTTCTCTTGCAACACAGAACCTTAAGGAGATCGATCTTCTCTTGCATGAGATCGATCTGTTGCAAGTCAGTTGCAAGTCAGTTGCTTAAGGAAATCGATCTGACCCTTCAGAGATCGATTCCTTTAACACAGAATGTTTAGCAGATCGATCTGACCTGTTTCATCGCCCAAATAAGAGCATTTTTTGCTCTTATAGATCGATCTCTCATCCTATGAGATCGATCTCTCATTCAAATTTTCCAAAATTCATTGCAGTTTTCTATAGTAACTTATCTCAAACACTCTTAATTCTGCTACTGTGGTCATTTTCTCATCCAACCACATTTAAGGCTTGAAAATGACATCCATTCATACTTTATACACATTAAAACTTGTGTGCATTCTTTGTATAGCCATAGGTATACAATATAAACCCAAATGGAAGTATAAACTCATTCCATTTTACTTAACCACTCAAAACTCAATATAGTCACATTCCACTCATAGAAATATACCTCTTACACTTACTATACACTTTAAAACTTGGATGTATTCATTCCATACACATTTACATTATCTATGACTTATATACACATCACAAAGTCATAAGGTTACATATACAAAATTGTGGATCTTGTAGTGGGCCCCATAAGCCCAATAGGCCCAACGTAAATGAATAGTAAAATGAAAAATGGGCTTAAGGCAGAGTTAGGCCCATTAAGGTTTATCAAAGCCCATTAAGTGAAATAGACTATATTAAATGTGAAATACAGTAGGAAAAGTAAAATTAACTTGATGACTGGTTATATGCAACTCCAGAGATTTTTGGAGGAGCTAATCGAACTGCTGGATCGAGCAGCGTTGAGAAAGTAAAATTTCTTGAGTGATTACAGGTAAGGGACTTTTACGAGTAGTTAGAGATACCTGCATGTATTTTCGTCTGCTTTTACATTCACTTAAAAACTCTGAGGATCAAAGAAAGTGAATAATAATTATAACGACCCGATAGTGACAAATTACGATTTTGCCCCTATTTAGGAAAAAGTCAACTTTTGAGAAAAGTTGTAAAAAGCATAGAAACCACCATTATGAGTGTTTTTACTGCTGTTTAGTAGAAGAGTAGGTAGATGGGCTAATGTTTTCATTGTTGATGAGAAATAGCACAATTTATAGTGCTGATTTTGATGCTTTGAAAATCATTCCTTTTTAAAGAGCCATCTATCGAATTATGTGATAATAAATCGTGCTAGAGTGCAGCTCGCACTTGATTTCATATATTTTCCACATATATTAGTGCTGATGTATGATTCATTCTAGATTTCCATGACATGTATGATAAAATGCTGGAGTTATTGCTCGTACTCAATTTTATACGATTTATGCATGATAGAGTGCTGGAGCATTGCTCGTACTCAGTTTATATGTTTTGTGCATATCATGGTACTAGAGCATTTGCTTGTACTTGATTTGAAACATGAACTATGCATGACCTAGTGCTGGAGGTTTATTCGTACTAGAGTTTAAGTTTATGATGTGTGAAATAGTGTTTGAGCGGAGTGTCGACTGAGAGTCGTGCTCAAAGGCGCGCACTGTAGTTTTATGAGATATATAATACATGTTGAAAAACCATGCTGATTTCCTCGTGTAGAATGAGTGTCACACTGTTGAGATGTTCATATGTGGATTTAGAGATATGGTATTGATTATCCATTGAGATAGGGTCCACGAGCGTACGTTGTACTGTGCGAGTGGCATAGAGTACATTGTACCGTGTGTTGTTGTGTTGTTGTGGAGTTGAGGAGTTGATAGCTGGTGGTTGTGATGGACTGACCCCTCTCCCATTGCAGCAGTGATACCCCACACACCGAGGACTGTGTAGCTTGGGATCACCATTATAGGATATGGCCATAATCCAGGATATTATTGCATTTAACCGTAGAGTCTCACATGATATATCACTTGATTGATTTTATGATATGGATAGACTTGATGGATGGGTCGAAATCTGATTTTTATGTTATGAATGATTTAAATGCTATATTTAATGTGATTTGAATATAAATGGCATGATTTATCTAAAGGCACTGTGAAATTGTAAAGATGCATTGTTTTGCACGAAATGCCTACATTTGAGAACTAAGCATGATTTCTGTACATGAGATTTAATCTGTACAAGTATATATATATATATTTAAAGACATGCTTTTAAAGTGAGTTAAGGAAATGATATTTCTAAGGCATAGCATTATTTTGAGTAGATAGTGTAGATGTCTGCTTACCTGATTTCCTTACTGAGCTGTGAGCTCACCCCTTTTTTTACACCTCTCTACAGAGTATCTGCAATAGAGAGATTATGAGAGAGGGATAGTGTTCCTGTTGTCCGCTGCCATTTCCTATCGATCGACAGGTATACATATTTTCTACGGTTTTATATCTAAACATATAAACAGCACAGTGATGTAAACGATGTAAATTATGGAGAATGTATTTGTATTAGATTTTATACGAGCTCACTTATGTTATAAAAGAAATCACAGTCAATAGATAGTATATTGACTTGTATGTATGATAATGGGTGAATGGTATGGTAAGCGAGGATACTAGCATCGAATCATAGCCCAACTGTTGATGAGGAGAAAAGTAAGTAAAAAGTAAACAATTTATAATGATTTCGGTTAAGTCACGGAGGGTCGTGATAAGATCGATCTCCATTGGTCTCGGGTTGGACTAAATCAATCTCCTCCAAATGGCCATATCGATCTCCTAAGCTCTCTGTATGAAACAGATCGATCTTATGTAACATGATAGATCGATCTCATGCAGTAAACAGATCGATCCCTTGCTTGCAAAATGTTGAGAAAAATGAAGGATTCAAGAGAGCCAGATCAATCTCTACCCTATGCAGATCGATCTCATCAAGCCATTCCTATAAAAAGGGAACAATTGGATCTGTATTTCACAGGAAACAACTTCATCTTTCCATTTTCAATCTAAAACCTAGTTTTCTCACTCTAAAATCATCCCATTTCTATACAGATTTAAGAAAAAGCCATTAGAGCAAAGTTGTTCATTATAAAGAGAAAAACAACATAGTTTGGAGTCAATATCCCATTAGTTGGATTGAAGGAGTAAGGAGTGTTCTTACTTGGAGCAAGAAAGAAATCAAGCTAGGTGAATTTCTAATACACCAAACTTAAGATATATTTATCTAGTTCTTGTTGTGAGGTGATTGGTACGTGTATTAATGATTGAAACTACCTAGAATGTAATGGAACAAGTAAAACCTAAAATGAGTCTAGTGTGAGAAAATGTGATATGGATGAAGTGATGATTAATGGGTTGTGCTAAGGTGTTAGTGGGGTAATATGCACGATTTGAGATAATTGGATGAAGCTACATTGTAAAATTTGTCATGTTATGAGAATAAGTATATAAGGTGTTTGAAAAAATGCCATAGTGAAGTAAATGATGAACTAGAGGTGTCAGGAGCTTAATATCAAATTAGTATGAATCAATGGATCTAAAAGAGTCCAATAGGCTCTCGAGATATGAGTAGAGCGATCAAATGAAGCCTTTTAGGCGTTAATGGAAACTATAGGGCGAGTCGACTAGAGTAAACGCAAGGATTGTGTTATATTAGACCTAATTGATGTGGTATATGATTTTGTGCAGTCCTGGAGACTTCGTTGGAGGCAAATCGAACCGCACAATCAAGCAACTTTAAGGAAGTGGAATCACTCGACGCGATTCCAAATAAGGGAGTTTTGTGAGTATATAGAGATAGTTGCTCGTACTTTCTGGGTGAATATAGGGCCTTGTAAAATGCATGGTTATTTAGAAAAGTGAATTGATGGTATATGTGGATGACTACAAGTATATATGTATATGATTTAGTTTGAGGTGAATCTTATAAAAAGGGGATAGTAAGGCTAATAATTGCATAAATCACATGTTTTGATGTTTTTATGAAACACATTGCTTTAGTTTAAGCAAATTGATGGATAGGCTGGCTATTTGATTTTCGTATCATGAAATAGCACGAGACATGTACTGACTTTGATTTGAAATATGTTGTGTTGAAATAGAGCCGCCTATCGTATTTACTTGAGTTAAATTGTGCTAGAGCTCCGCTCGCACTAGATTTTGACGTTTTGACATGTATGAAATGTGCTGGAGCTTAGCTCGCACCTTGATTTGAATTATGATGATGTTTTATAAACCGTACTGGAGCTTCTGCTCGTACATGGATTTCTTCATTATTTGTTTTGCATAAAAGTCGTACTGGAGCGTTTCTCGTACAAGGATATTTGCTAATGATGCATGAAATCATGCTAGAGCTTCGCTCGCACTGGATTTTCACACTATGGTACGTATGAGCCGTGGAGCTGGTAAGATCCTTAAACCCAACATCCTTAAGTCCATTTAGGCGGGGAGGCTTTGTTCGACGAGGAGGCTCTGTTATATTGGTAAGATCCTTATGCCCAACATCTTTAACCCATTGAGGGGGGAGGCTCTGTTTGGCGGGGAAGCTCTCTTATATTAAAGTGAAATACTCCTATGTGCGCTTGAGGCTGTGTAGGTTACGCATGGCATGGGGAAGATAAGTCCTGCGGCAGGCACCCCCAACCATGTTATGGGTCCGCGGAGTACGTTGTACCGTGTAGATCACATAGAGTTTGATGTACCGCGTGGTTATGACGTTCATTTGAAAGTCTAGCGTAGGACTAACCCACCTTCGTTCTAGCATGATACCTCGCATACCGAGATCCGTGTGGTCTTGGATGATTTTGACATAGTTAGCCAACATAGTCTTTGATATATATATATATATAGTGACTACCTGTCTCACATGGTATCACATGGTTTTGTACATTGAGTATGATCATGTTGGCCAGGGTAGACCCGAGGGAGGGGTCGAGCCTTGTGGGATTGAGTTTAAAGAAATGACATTTCTATATGTGATGAGATTTGATGTGTTTTGAGAAAGTGATGAATCTTAAAGGATGTTTCGCATTAAATTTCCCTTTTCATGATGAGTTTTAACAACGATGAACATGAGAGGTTTTACATGATGATTTTACCATGTTTTACATGTCTATTTCCATGTTTTCAGTATATGATATATTTATATACATATGGTATAGTTTTTAATATTTCCTCATGCTCTGATTATAACGATTTATATCATGACATTATAAGCATGTAGATAGTGTAGTTATCTACCATGCTTGCATTTTTGCCTTATTAAGCGTGTGGTTGCTCATCCCTCTATTTTTCCCCCTACAGAGCACACATAGTAGCCCAGTGATGAAGGTCCACTTGCTCGTGATGTTCATGATGATTGTAATGCCAAGGATCCATGGGTCATCCAAGGAGGTCCAATTACCCGAGCTCGAGGTAAGAAGATGCAACAAGCCCTAGTCTCATTGGTTGGTCAAGGAAACTTCCATGAAAAGTCCCCAGCCACCTATATTTGTTTGGAAGCCTAAACGACATGAGTCTTAGTTTAATAATAAGTTGGGTTAAGTGTTTAAATAGCCCACATTTGAGTCTTATTACATTTTAGACCAATTATCCTATGTAACTAGGCTTATGCCTAAATTTAGGTTTTAGTCTTTATTTTCTATTTGGTGTTAATTCCAGCCCACTTGTTTAAGGGCTTAGGTAGAAGTGAATAGATCAGATTGAATTTTCAGAAATTTGAGTGTGCCTCTTTCTAGGGTTCTCTCTCAACTAGGCTTATCAAGGTCTTCTTCCTTGTGGCGCCTCCCTTTTCACCAACCACCATTGTTATACCTTAGGTTCTCGAATTTTATATTCGTAGGGTCGAGGTCCAATACCTTTGGTTCAAGTCTCTTTAAACTTCGGGTCTAGGTTGTTATTCTATTTTCCATTCAAAGTCTATCATCATTATTTTCACCCAGCTTGTGTTTTTTTTTGTTTCAATTCCCAATCCACACTTTCCTTGATTGTCCTAAATCATCCTCTTGTACGCGCATATCAATTTGGTATTAGAGGAAGGTTTTGATTTTCTGGCTGTGCGTCTTCCCCTTCATCTCTAACACTAAGTCAGTGTCAAAAAGAAAAAGAAAAAAAGGAAAGAAAGAAAAAAAATCGTGTACGGTTCAAACACTGTTCATAAAAAATTCTATTGAGTTTCGAGACACACGAGTACATGTTTTAAAGAAAACGACGAAATACAACGAACCTGTGAACTAATTCACAGGCCCCACCCTCTCTTGGCCAAATTCCATTGTTTTCCTATAGTTTTAGGTATTTTTTTTAATTTTTCTGGTGATTATTTCTTTGAGATTCTTGTGGTGTTTGAGTTGGACTTCTGAAATTTTGTTTCAAGTCAGTATCTTAGCCACACTAAAACTCTTCCTCACCACCCTAGCCACAAATCAGATTAGTCTTTTTTTTAAAAAAAAATAAAGCAAAAAAATAAAAATAATAATCATATACTTAGTTGTAGTGTTTGAGTTGGATTCTACACTTAGTCGTTGTGTTTGAGTTGGACACTACAGTTAGTCGTTGTGTTTAAGTTTGACTCTACACTTAGTCGTTGTGTTTGAGTTGGACTCTACACTTAGTTGTTGTGTTTGAATTGGACTTCTGAATTTTTGTTTCAAGTCAGTCTCTTAGCCACACTAAAACTCTTCCTCACCACCCTAGCCACAAATTAGATTTGTCTTTGTAAAAAAAAAAAGAAAAAAATACTTAGTGAATTGGTTGATCTTTCGAGCTTGAATCTTTGACTGAGTCTCTAGTACGATTGTGAACCTATAGAGTTGAGGTAGAGTAAGGGAAAAAGGCATGAGCGTGTGAGAAACATTAGTAGAGAAAAGCCAAATTACTTGAGTGAAACACTAGTGTGAGTGCCCCATCTTGAGTGAATTGAGTGTAAACACGTGAGGTTATCACTTCTGAGGTTCTTTATTTTCTATTATCTCTAACGTTTCTTGCATGTTAAATATGTCTTCTGAAGGTGATAAGTCAGACTTTAAAAAAATTGAGTTCATGCTCCAGGCAATGCAACAACAGTTCCAACGGATGGACGTGAAATTCAATGACATTCATGATAAGTTGGACCGACATGAAGCTCAGTTTGCAAGGATCCAACAAGGTGATTCTTCCCGTATGAAAAGTAAGATTGTTACCAATGAAGAGTATGATGATAATATTGGGTATGATTTGGAAGAAGAGTCTGAGGCAAATAGACATCATAGAAGGCATCATGAGTAAAGAGATAGAGATCGAGTTTATAGAGCCCGTGATAGAGGCAAAGAGAAGATGGATGGAAACCTTGGTAGCATAAAATTGAAGATTCCTCCATTCCAAGGCAAGAATGATCCCGAGGCATATTTAGAGTGGGAAAGGAAGATTGACATGGTATTTGACTGCCACCACTACTCTGAGGTAAAGAAGGTGATGAATGGAAAGCCGCATTTAAGACTAAACACGGTCTTTATGAGTGGTTAGTTATGCATTTTGGCTTGACTAACGCACCTAGTACTTTCATGCGCTTAATGAACTATGTTTTACATACTTTCATTGGTAAGTATGTGGTTGTCTATTTCGATAACATTCTAATTTACAGTAAGAGTCTACATGAGCATGTTGAGCATCTTAGGAATGTTCTTACTATTTTGAGGAATGAAAGTTTGTATGCCAATTCTAAGAAATGTACATTCTGCACTGATAAGGTTATTTTCCCTGGGTATGTAGTTTCTTCACATGGCATTTCTATTGATGATGAGAAGGTAAAGGCAATCAGAGATTGGCCTATACCTAAGTCTATTTCTGAAGTGCGCAGTTTTCATGGCTTAGCTAGTTTTTATCATCGATTCGTTAGAGACTTTAGCACTATAGCCGCACCATTGACCGAAGTGGTCAAAAAGAATGTTGCATTTCATTGGGGTCCTGCACAAGAGGATGCTTTTAATTTACTCAAGGATAAACTTTGTTCTGCTCCTTTGTTAACTCGGCCTGACTTTACTAAAACTTTTGAGATTAAGTGTGATGCCTCAGGTGTAGGAATTGGAGCTGTACTCATGCAGGAAAAATGCCCAATTGCCTTCTTCAGTGAGAAGTTCAGTGGGACAGCACTTAACAATCCCATATATGACAAGGATATGTACACGTTAGTGAGGGCCTTGGAGACATGGCAACATTACCTGTGGCCTAAAGAATTCGTCATCCACATGGATCACGAGTCCTTAAAGCATCTGAAAGGACAGAGTAAGTGTGAGACCCCGTATATGTATAGTTCTAATGTGTAATGAATATGAATGAACTTGTAATGTAAAGTATGATTGATGTAAGTCCATGGATTCAATGTACGTATATGTAATATGAATTGTAACATACATACAAGTTTCATTGAGTTTGAATATGAAGAAATGAGTTCTTGTAAGTGATGAATGTGATTGGAACTCAAAATGAGTATTGTGGTAAAATGGAATGAAGTTAAGCTTCCATTTCGTATGGAATGTGATACTTTTGGATATACAATGAATGCACACAAGTTTCACTGTGCATAAGGTATGAATGGATGCCATTTTCAAGTTATAAAGGTGGATGGATGAGAAAATGGCCATGGCAACAAATTAAGGATGTGTTGGTGTGAGTTGCAGCAAGGAAACTGCAGGAAATCTGGAAAGTATGAAGGCCAGATCGATCTCATAGGATGAGAGATCGATCTGGAAGAGCCAGAATGCTCTTATTTGGGCAATGGAATAGAGCAGATCGATCTCCAATGGGGCCAGATCGATCTCCTTAGCATTCTGTAATGAAAAGATCGATCCTCAAGCACCCAGATCGATCTCCTTAGCTCTTTGTTTGGGAGCAGATCGATCTCATGCTTCGACAGATTGATCTCATGCTTAAAATGCCATGAAAATGAGAGATTTAAGGAGACCAGATCGATCTTCTCTTGGACCAGATCGATCTCCTCAAGCTTATTTCTATATAAGGAGTGCTGGAAATCTAAAAATTTTGGGAAAAATACCAATCTTTCATTTCTAACCCAAAAACCTAACTTTCTCTCTCTAAAATTAGTCATTTCCAGCAAGAATTGAGGGGAGATCATTAGATGCTAAGTTGTTCATCTTGAGGAAGAGAACAACATAGTTGGAACCCAAAATCCCATTATGGGTATTGAAGGAGCTAAGGGCATTGACATTTGGAGCAAGAAGAAAAATCAGATTTGGTAAGATTCTAACACTCCAATCCAAATACAGTGTCTATTTAATTGATTTTGGAGTTGTTTGGCATGAGTATGGATGGATGGAAATGCCTAGGTTGTGTTAGAAACAAATGTAACCTAGAAAATGGAATGCCTCTAGTGTGAAAAAGTATGATTTGGGGAGTTGGTGGTTTATGGGTTATGATAAGTTGTTAAATAAGTAATGTGGGTGATTTGGAATAAATTAATAGGCCTAAGAAGATCCATAGACTTAAGTTATGGGTAATAGAATAAAACAAGGCCTTATGACCGTTAATAGAAACTATAGGTCGAATCGACTATAGTGAACACACGGTGTCCTGTTAAATGGATCGAATATAATGTGGAATATGATTATACGCAGTTTCGAAGAGTCCGGTGGAGACGAATCGAACCGTACGAGTAAGCAGCTTAAGGAAGTGGAATCAAGCATCGCGATTCCAAGTAAGGGAGTTCTGTAAGTATATAGAGGTAGATGCTCATATTTTGTGGGTGTATAGGGCTTTGGAAATATGCATGGACTTATAGAAATGTGTTTTGAAGATGTATGGAAATTACTATGAGTATTTGCATGAGATTTGGTTGTTTGAAATGGTTATTGAAAAGGGATAGTAAGGCTAATAATTGCATAAATCACGTGTTTTGAATGCTTTTACAAAACACAATGCTTTGATTTGAGCAAATAAAAGGATAGGCTAGCTAGTACTTGAATGATGTTGTGAAATAGCCCATGTGAGGCGCTAAGCATGTTTTGAGATGTTTTGAATGCATGTGAGCCGCCTATTGTGTGTATGTGATTTGATTCGCGCTAGAGCCTCGCTCGCGTTGGATTTCAGTGTTTTCACTTGTGTGAAACGTGCTTGAGCTTAGCTCGCACTTTGATTTGAATTGTGACGATGTTTTATAAACCGTACTGGAGCTTACGCTGGTACGTGGATTTGAGTGGTTTTTCTTATGCATATAACCGTACTGGAGCTATGCTCGTACGTGGTTTCTTCATATTTTTATGCATAAATGTCGTACTAGAGCGTTGCTCGTACGAACTGATTGGTTTTGATGCATGAATTCGCGTTAGAGCGTAGATCACGCTAGTTTTCACACTGTGGTATGTATGAGGTCGTGGTGAGAGATACGGATTGGTGACCCAACAGGCCTAACAGACCTCTTGAGTGGGGTGAGGGTGAGGGGCTAGGACCTGAGATCATCCATTCAGGGAACCCAACAGGCCTAACAGACCTCTTGAGTGGGGTGGGGGTGAGGGGCTAGGACCTGAATCAGGGAACCCAACAGGGGCGAGCAAGGCCATGAGGGGCTAGGACCTGGTATTAAGGTTACTTCCATGCGCTCTTGAGACTATAAAGGTTACACTTAGCATGGGGTAGATAAAACCTGTGGTAGGCAACCCCAACCATGTTATAGGTCCACGGAGTACGATGTACCGTGTATATCACATGGAGTACGACGTACCGCGTGGTGGTTACTTGATTTGAGAAAGTCTGGCGAAGAACTAACCCACCTTCGTACCAGCATGATACCCCGCACACCGAGATCCGTGTGGTCTGGGATGATATGTGACGATTGGCCAACGTAGTCACTTGAGATATAGTAACCTGTCTCCTTGCTTGATTTACTTACAACCACATGATTTTAATCTCTAAGTGTGATTGTGATTGTTCAAGGTAGCCCTGAAGGAGGGGTAGCCTCGTGGAATTGATTTGTGAAATGAAAATGAGGTTGTGATTGTGAATTGAAGTGATGGATTGTATGGGTTTGAGAAAGAGTTTTATGACGTGGGTTTAAAAAAGGAGGTTTCTTAATGAATTGCCCTTTTATGAATTTAAATGAGATTGAGCATGAGATGATTTAGACATGATGTTTTTACCATGTTTTATATGCCAATTTTACATGATTTTGAGACATGATATATATATGTATAGTCATATGGCATAGTTTACTTCCTCATGCCCTTATTACAAACGATTTATGCATAACACTATCAGCATGTAGATAGAGTAGTTATCTACCATGCTTGCATTATTGCCTTACTGAGCGTGTGGTTGCTCATCCCTCTCTATTTCCCCCTACAGAGCGTGCATAGTAGCCCAGTGAGGACTGAGGCGTGGTATTTTGGACTCCGCTGCATCTCCATCGCTTAGAGGTATATACACAGTGATTCTTTTTGTATCTAAACAATGTAAAAGCATAGTGTTCTTTTGAGTTGTAATTATAAGGGATGTAAATATCAGTAAAACGTGTTTTTGTATAAGTACACGATTAAATGCAAATGTATGACATCATTTTATTTAACTGAGAATGAATGAGATGTGGTGTTTATTATTGACTCACAGCCCAATAGTGTGTGGTGAGTTAGTTCACGACCGGGTAAGGTAACTGTAAAACGCGAAAAATCTTCAGTGATTTTCGGTTAAAAAGAATGGAATTGGGTCGTGACAGAGATTGGTATCAAAGCTGTGCTGGCCTGATGTGAGTCATTAATAAAACATAGGAAAGTACATCCCTATAGTACTGTGCTTTTGTTTAGATATAACTGCGTATACCATGATGGATTGAGCTTAATAAATTATTACAATACAGGAAGTTAGGCACTATGCCAGTTACACGCAAAGGTAGAGGGGCAAGAGCACGTGCTAGAGGCCGTAGAGGTAGGCCTGAGAGCCGTGCGGAGCCACAGACTGAGCAGGCTCCACAGAACCCTGCTGAGAGAGCAGAGGATACTGAGGCTCGCTTCGCTAGGTTAGAGCGGAGTATTGAGAATTTGGTGGAGATAGTCATACAGGCATTGGGCGCCGGTGACAGACGAGGTCTCGCGGCACAGCCTACTACTAAACAGGCAACTGCAGAGGCGGAGAGACCTCAGACTACAGAGACTGCTACTGCTACACCACCTCCAGTACAGGATACAAATTCTCCTATCCCTCCACAGCAGAGCGGTAGTGATTTGGTATACGACTGCGACTTAAGCAGGTTGCGAGAGTTTCAAGCGCTGAAACCCCCAGTGTTTAGAGGGTGAAGGACCCAGTGGTTACGGAGGATTGGGTGTATGAGATGGAGAAACTATATAGGTTTTTCCGATGCACTTCAGCTGAAAAGGTAGCCTTTGCCGTGTTTATGTTGAAAGGCGAGGCCGAGCATTGGTGGAGGTCCACCGAGGTTATTTTGAGGGCCAGACACTTTGAGATCTCTTGGGAGATATTTCTAGAGTCCTTCAGGAGACCGTATATCACAGCCATCGCACAGAGGAAATTGCAGATGGAATTTATGAATTTGGTTTAGGGGAACCAAACTGTGGACGAGTATGAGTCCAAGTTTATGTCCTTGGGGAGATATGACCCGGACACGATGGGCAGTGAGACTCGAAAGATACAGAAGTTCATGGATGGATTGAGATCGGCCATCCGGACTAAGCTAGCTCCCTTTGACATTATGACTTATGAGGAGGCTGTACATAAGGCTCAGTTGTGTGAGCAAGACTTTGAGCGAAATACCTCCGAGCTTAGGAGAATCAGTGTTAGAAAGGACAGAGACCGAAAGAGATCCGGGAGGGATAGAGTGGCCAGGAAAGGAGGCCCAAGGTATTTTGAGAAGAGACCTAAGATCGAGGAGGTGCAGGAGAGAGCTGCTAGACCTCCCGTATACCCAGCCTTGACTGCACTGAGGGGTATAACTATTAGAGGACCACAGCCTACCACGGATCGGTGTAGGAGATGTGGGAGATACCATGGGACTAGGCCATGTCAGATGCCCCATGTTTCATGTTTTAGGTGCAGGAGGCCGGGACATATATCGAGGTTCTACAATGAGATGATTGAGACTGCCCCACAGAAGGGCAAGGAGCCTGAGGGAGCTCTTGTTGAGATAGCAGCGCCGAGGAGGAGGGCTACGGCTGAGGAAAAAGGGAAACAGGCTGCAGGTGTGAGCAGAGGAAGAGTACATGCACTGGATCAGGACACCGCAGATGCTTCGACGGATGTGATTAAAGGTACCATCCGAATCTTTGATTTAGAAGCATTGGTATTATTTGATCCTGGTGTCACGCATTCTTTCATATCACCTTCCTTTCCACATAAATTGTTGAAATATGTGAAACCAATATTGTTGAATAAAATGTTGATGATTTCCACACCCCTGAATGATAGTCAATTAACAGAGCATGTATGTAGAGATTGTAAGTTAAAGATAGAGGGGAAGGAAATAATAGCCAATCTGATTTTATTGAATATGAATGATTTTGATGTAATATTGGGAACGGATTGGTTGGCTACCAATCGGGTTATTATGGATTGTCATGCCAAGACATTGATGTTTTCAGGATTAGACAATCTTATTGTAAATTTTGATGAAAAGAAATGATATGAAAATAGTATGTTTGTTGTAAATAAAGGAGTATGATTTTAAATGCATATTGCTTGAGAGATAAATTATTTGTTTATGATAAATGTTGAATGTGGAGTGATGGTTTATGTTACTAACGATAGAGAGGATAATGTGAAGGGTTCATTACATACGTGGTTGATATAGATGAGGCACGCCTGGAATTGAGGGACATACCCGTAATTACGGATTACCCTGATGTCTTTCCGGATGAATTACCAGGACTACCACCTGAAAGGGAAATGGAATTCTACATAGAGTTAGTGCCTGGTACAGTGTCGATATCAAAACCACCCTATAGAATGGCTCCGATAGAGTTAGAAGAGCTGAAGAAGCAGCTGCAAGAGTTGCTGGAGAAGGGGTTTATAAGACCGAGTGTCTCACCTTGGGGAGTTCCGATTCTATTTGTAAGGAAGAAGGATGGAAGCCTCCGACTGTGTATAGACTATCGGTTGTTGCATAAGGCCACCATTAAGAACAAGTACCCCCTTCCAAGGATCGACGATTTGTTGGATCAGCTCCAGGGAGCCGAAGTGTTTTCTAAGATAGACCTGCGGTCAGGGTACCATCAGTTGAGGATCAGGAGTGGAGATGTACCCAAGATAGCATTTCGTACCCGTTATGGCCACTACGAGTTTTTGGTGATACCATTCGGATTGACGAATGCTCCTGCAGCATTTATGGCACTGGTGAATGATATATTCAAGCCATACCGGGACAAGTTTGTAATAGTGTTCATTGATGACATTTTGGCATATTCCAAGTCCAGGGAAGGTCATGAGGACCACTTGAGGATAGATCTGCAGACCCTCCGAGAGAGAGAATTGTATGCCAAACTTAGTAAGTGTAACTTTTGGTTGGAGCAGATCTCATTTCTGGGCCATGTTGTGTCGAAGGATAGGGTATCAGTTGATCCATCCAAGATAGAGGCAGTTGCACAGTGGGAACAGCCCAAGACAATTACTGAGATCCGAAGTTTTCTGGGATTAGCAGGATATTATCAGAGATTTATAGAGGGTTTCTCCAGACTAGCTGCTCCATTGACACGTCTCACGCAAAAAGATGTTAAATTTGTATGGGATGAGGCATGTGAGAGGAGTTTTGAGGAGTTTTAGCGTCGATTGACCACTGCTCCAGTTCTCACCATTCCTACCAGCTCAAGAGGATTCTCGGTGTTTACGAATGCATAACACCAGGGACTGGGCTGTGTACTTATGCAAGATGGGAAGGTAGTTGCCTATAGATCTAGACAGTTGAAAGATCATGAGAGGAACTACCCGACACATGATTTGGAGTTGGCGGCCGTGGTATTTTCTTTGAAAATATGGCGCCATTATCTCTATGGTGAGAAATTTCAGGTGTTCACAGATCATAAGAGCCTTAAGTACCTGTTCTCGTAGAAAGAGCTGATTATGAGACAGAGGAGATGTCTCGAACTTCTGAAGGACTATTTTTGTGAAATCATGTACCACCCGTGTAAGGCAAATGTAGTTACCGATGCTTTGAGTAGAAAGAACCTTGGGTTGGTGTCATATATGATGGTACGGGAACATGAATTATTAGAACACTTTGCGAACCTCAGTTTGGATGTAACCCCACCTGGTTCGAAGAGACTTGAGATCGTGGCTAGTTTGAGACTAGAGCCAGAGTTGATTGGCCGTATTCGGCAAGCCCAGCAGAGCGATCGACGATGCATCGATTGGCTGAGGCAGATACAGACAGGTGTAGGTAGTGATTTTAAGCAGAGTACTGATGGGTTATTGAGGTTCAGAGGCAGAGTATGATTTCCCAGGGATCTTGAGATCAGGAGAATGATTTTATCAGAGGCTCACTCATCGAAGTATACGATACATCCGGGAAGTACCAAGATGTATCAAAACCTTCGAAAGGTTTATTAGTGGTCTGGAGTGAAAAGAGACATTACTGAATATGTTGCTAAGTGTCTCATTTGTCAGCAAGTGAAGGTAGAGCATCAGAAGCCTGCAGGATTATTGCAGCCTCTACCGATACCGACTTGGAAGTGGGAGCATGTCACCATGGATTTTGTGATGGGGTTGCCGAGGACCCGCAGAGGTCATGATGCCATATGGGTTATTATGGACCGGTTGACTAAGTCTGCCCATTTCTTGGCTATGAGAGCTACCGATACTTTGAGTCAGTTGACGAACTTATATATTCGAGAGATAGTACGGCTACATGGTGTACCAGTGAGCGTTATTTCTGATAGGGATGCCCGCTTCACTTCCCATTTTTGGGAACACTTTCAGGAAGCGCTAGGGAACCAACTGAGTTTTAGCACCGCTTTTCATCCTCAGACAGATGGGCAGTTAGAGAGGACTATATAGACCCTGGAGGATCTGTTGAGAGCGTGTGTGCTGGATTTTAGAGACTCTTGGGATGACCACCTGCAATTAGCCGAGTTCGCTTATAATAATAGCTATCATGCGAGTATCGGGATGGCACCTTATGAGGCATTGTACGTGCGTAGATGTCGTTCCCCTATTGGATGGGAAGAGGTTGGTGATAGACAGATTTTTGCTCCAGACTTAGTGCAGTAGGCATCTGAGGAGGTCCAGTTGATATGTGAGAGATTACGGACAGCTCAGAGCCGACAAAAGAGTTATGCTGACAAGAGATGGAGACCACTAGAGTTTGATAAGGGTGAGTCGATATTTCTGAGAGTTTCTCCATCGAAGGGTATTATTAGATTCGATAAGAAGGGCAAGCTGAACCCTAGATATATCGGACCCTTCGAGATTTTGGAGAGAGTGGAAGATAAGGAGTATAGGTTGGCATTGCCACCGGACTTGGCGAATGTCCACAACGTCTTCCACGTCTCGATGCTTCGGAAGTATCACTCGGACTCGGTACATGCGATAAGATATGAGCTGTTGGAGCTCAATGAGAGTATGACGTATGTTGAGAAGCCGGTTTGGATATTGGATAGAAAAGAGAAAGTGTTGCGGAATAAGACAATTCCCTTAGTGAAAGTTCTTTGGCAACATCACACGGCAGAAGAGGCCACATGAGAATTGGAGAACTTGATACGGGAGAAGTACCCCCAACTTTTTGAAGGGTGACTTGGTTCTAATTTGGAGGACCAAATTCCTTGAAGGAGGGGCGAATGTGAGACCTCGTATATGTATAGTTGTAATGTGTAATGAATATGAATGGAATTGTAATGTAAAGTATGATTGATGTAAGTCCATGGATTCAATGTACGTATGTGTAATATGAATTATAATGTACATACAAGTTTCATTGAGTATGAATATGAAGAAATGAGTTCTTGTAAGTGATGAATGTGATTGGAACTCAAAATAAGTAGTGTGGTAAAATGGAATGAAGTTAAGCTTCCATTTAGTTTGGAATGTGATACTTTTGGATATACAATGAATGCACACAAGTTTTACTGTGCATAAGGTATGAATGGATGCCATTTTCAAGTTATAAAGGTGGATGGATGAGAAAATGACCATGGCAACAGATTAAGGATGTGTTGGTGTGAGTTGCAGCAAGGAAACTGTAGGAAATCTGAAAAGTATGATGGCCAGATCGATCTCATAGGATGAGAGATCGATCTGGAAGAGCCAGAATGCTCTTATTTGGGCAATGGAATAGAGCAGATCGATCTCCAATGGGGCCAGATCGATCTCCTAAGCATTCTGTAATGAAAAGATCGATCCTCAAGCACTCAGATCCATCTCCTTAGCTCTCTGTTTGGGAGCAGATCGATCTCATGCTTCGACAGATCGATCTCATGCTTAAAATGCCGTGAAAATGAGAGATTTATGGGGACCAGATCGATCTCCTCTTGGACAAGATCGATCTCCTCAAGCTTATTTCTATATAAGGAGTGCTGGAAATCTTATAATTTTGGGAAACATACCAATCTTCCATTTCTAACCCAAAAACCTAACTTTCTCTCTCTAAAATCAGCCATTTCCAGCAAGAATTGAGGGGAGATCATTAGACGCTAAGTTGTTCATCTTGAGGAAGAGAACAACATAGTTGGAACCCAAAATCCCATTGTGGGTATTGAAGGAGCTAAGGGTATTGACATTTGGAGCAAGAAGAAAAATCAGATTTGGTAAGATTCTAACACTGCAATCCAAATACATTGTCTATTTAATTGATTTTGGAGTTGTTTGGCATGAGTATGGATGGATGGAAACACCTAGGTTGTGTTAGAAACAAATGTAACCTAGAAAATAGAATGCCTCTAGTGTGAGAAAGTATGATTTGGGGAGTTGGTTGGGTTATGATAAGTTGTTAAATGAGTAATGTGGGTGATTTGGAATAAGTTAATAGGCCTAAGAAGATCCATAGACTTGAGTTATGGGTAATAGAATGAAACAAGGCCTTATGAGCATTAATAGAAACTATAGGTCGAATCGACTATAGTGAACACACGGTGTCCTGTTATATGGATCGAATATAATGTGGAATATGATTATACGCAGTTTTGAAGAGTCCGATGGAGACGAATCGAACCGTACGAGTAAGCAGCTTAAGGAAGTGGAATCACACATCGCGATTCCAGGTAAGGGAGTTCTGTAAGTATATAGAGGTAGCTGCTCGTATTTTGTGGGTGTATAGGGCTTTGGAAATATGCATGGACTTATAGAAATGTATTTTGAAGATGTATGGAAATTACTATGAGTATTTGTATGAGATTTGGTTGTTTGAAATGGTTATTGAAAAGGGATAGTAAGGCTAATAATTGCATAAATCACGTGTTTTGAATCCTTTTACAAAACACAATACTTTGATTTGAGCAAATAAAAGGATAGGCTGGCTAGTACTTGAATGATGTTGTAAAATAGCCCATGTGAGGCGCTAAGCATGTTTTGAGATGTTTTGAATGCATGTGAGCTGCCTATTGTGTGTATGTGATATTATTCGCGCTAGAACCTCGCTCGCGTTGGATTTCAGTGTTTTCACTTGTGTGAAACGTGTTTGAGCTTAGCTCGCACTTTGATTTGAATTGTGACGATGTTTTATAAACCGTACTGGAGCTTACGCTGGTACGTGGATTTGAGTGTTTTTCTTATGCATATAACCATACTGGAGCTATGCTCGTATGTGGTTTCTTCATATTTTTATGCATAAATGTCATACTAGAGCGTTGCTCGTACGAAGTGATTGGTTTTGATGCATGAATTCGCGCTAGAGCGTAGCTCACGTTGGTTTTCACACTGTGGTATGTATGAGGCCGTGGTGAGAGATACGGATTGGTGTTCAGGGAACCCAACAGGCTTGACAGACCTCTTGAGTGGGGTGAGGGTGAGGGGCTAGGACCTGACATCATCCATTCAGGGAACCCAACAGGCCTAACAGACCTCTTGAGTGGGGTGAGGGTGAAGGGCTAGGACCTGAATCAGGGAACCCAACAGGGGCGATCAAAGCCATGAAGGGATAGGACCTGGTATTGAGGTTACTTCCACGCGCTCTTGAGACTATAAAGGTTACACTTGGCATAGGGTAGATAAGACCTATGGCAGGCAACCCCAACCATGTTATATGTCCGTGGAGTACGATGTACCGTGTATATCACATGCAGTACGATGTACCGCGTGGTGGTTACTTGATTTTAGAAAGTTTGGTGGAGAACTAACCCACCTTCGTACTAGCATGATACCCCGCACACCGAGATTCGTGTGGTCTGGGATGATATGTGACGATTGGCCAACGTAGTCACTTGAGATATAGTAACTGTCTCCTTCCTTGATTTACTTACTACCACATGATTTTAATCTCTAAGTGTGATTGTGATTGTTCAAGGTAGACCCGAAGGAGGGGTCGAGCCTCATGGAATTGATTTGTGAAATGAAAATGAGGTTGTGATTATGAATTGATGTGATGGATTGTATGTGTTTGAGAAAGAGTTTTATGACGTGGGTTTAAAAAAGGAGGTTTCTTAATGAATTGCCCTTTTATGAATTTAAATGAGATTGAGCATGAGATGATTTAGACATTATGTTTTTACCATGTTTTATATGCCAATTTTACATGATTTTGAGACATGATATATATATGTATAGTCATATGGCATAGTTTACTTCCTCGTGCCCTTATTACAAACGATTTATGTATAACACTATCAGCATGTAGATAGAGTAGTTATCTACCATGCTTGCATTATTGCCTTACTGAGCGTGTGGTTGCTCATCCCTCTCTATTTCCCCCTACAGAGCGTGCATAGTAGCCCAGTAAGGACTGAGGCGTGGTATTTTGGACTCCGCTGCATCTCTATCGCTTAGAGGTATATACACAGTGATTCTTTTTGTATCTAAACAATGTAAAAGCACAGTATTCTCTTGAGTTGTAATTATGGGGGATTTAAATATCAGTAAAACGTGTTTTTGTATAAGTACACGATTAAATGCAAATGTATGACATCGTTTTATTTAACTGAGAATGAATGAGATGTGGTGTTTATTATTGACTCACAGCCCAACAGTGTGTGGTGAGTTAGTTAACGATCGGGTAAGGTAACAGTAAAACGAGAAAAATCTTTAGTGATTTTCGGTTAAAAAGAATGGAATTGGGTCGTGACAAAGATTGGTATCAGAGCTGTGTTGGCCTGATGTGAGTCCTTAATAAAACGTAGGAAAGTACATCCCCATAGTACTGTGCTTTCGTTTAGATATAACTGTGTATACCATGATGGATTGAGCTTAATAAATTATTACAATACAGGAAGTTAGGCACTATGCCAGTTACACGCAAAGGTAGAGGGGCGAGAGCACGTGCTAGAGGCCGTAGAGGTAGGCCTGAGAGCCATGCGGAGCCACAGACTGAGCAGGCTACACAGAACCCTGCTGAGAGAGCTGAGGATACTGAGGCTCGCTTCGCTAGGTTAGAGCTGAGTATTGAGAATTTGGTGGAGATAGTCACGTAGGCCTCGGGCGCCGGTGACAGGCGAGGTCCCGCGGCACAGCCTACTATTGAACAGGCAGCTGCAGAGGCGGAGAAACCTCAGACTACAGAGACTGCTACTGCTACACCACCTCCAGTACAGGATACAGATTCTCCTATCGCTCCACAGTAGAGCGGTAGTGATTTGGTGTATGACTGCGACTTAAGCAGGTTGCGAGAGTTTCAAGCGCTGAAACCCCCAGTGTTTAGAGGGGTGAAGGACCCAATGGTTATGGAGGATTGGGTGTATGAGATGGAGAAACTATATAGGTTTTTCCGATGCACTTCAGCTGAAAAGGTAGCCTTTACCGTGTTTATGTTGAATGGCGAGGCCGAGCATTGGTGGAGGAATACCGAGGTCATTTTGAGGGCCAGACACTCTGAGATCTCTTGGGAGATATTTCTAGAGGCCTTTAGGAGACAGTATATCCCAGCCACCGCACAGAGGAAATTACGGATGGAATTTATGAATTTGGTTCAGAGGAACCATACTGTGGACGAGTATGAGTCCAAGTTTATGTCCTTGGGGAGATATGACCCAGACACGATGGGCAGTGAGACCCGAAAGATACAGAAGTTCATGGATGGATTGAGATTAGCCATCCGGACTAAGCTAGCTCCCTTTGACATTATGACTTATGAGGAGGTTGTTCATAAGGCTCATTTGTGTGAGCAAGACTTTGAGCGAAATGCCTCTAAGCTTGGGAGAATCAGTGTTAGAAAGGACAGAGACCGAAAGAGATCCGGGAGGGATAGAGTGGCCAGGAAAGGAGGCCCAAGGTATTTTGAGAAGAGACCTAAGATCGAGGAGGTGCAGGAGAGAGCTGCTAGACCTCCCGTATACCCAGCCTTGACTGCACCGAGGGGTATAACTATTAGAGGACCACGACCTACCACGGATTAGTGTAGGAGATGTGGGAGATACCATGGGACTAGGCCATGTTAGATGCCCCATGTTTCGTGTTTTAGGTGTGGGACGCCGGGACATATATCGAGGTTCTGCAATGAGATGATTGAGACTGCCCCACAGAATGGCAAGGAGCCTGAGGGAGCTCTTGTTGAGACAGCAGCGCCAAGGAGGAGGACTATGACTGAGGAAAAAGGGAAACAGGCTGCGGGTGTGAGCAGAGGCCGAGTACATGCACTGGATCAGGACACCGCAGATGCTTCGACGAATGTGATTAAAGGTACCATCCGAATCTTTGATTTAGAAGCATTGGTATTATTTGATCCTGGTGTCACGCATTCTTTCATATCACCTTACTTTCCACTTAAATTGTTGAAATATGTGAAACCAACATTGTTGAATAAAATGTTGAAGATTTTCACACCCCTGAATGATAGTCAATTAACAGAGCATGTATGTAGAGATTGTAAGTTAAAGATAGAGGGGAAGGAAATAATAGCCAATCTGATTTTATTGAATATGAATGATTTTGATGTAATATTGGGAATGGATTGGTTGGCTACCAATCGGGTTATTATGGATTGTCATGCCAAGACATTGATGTTTTCAGGATTAGACAATCTTATTGTAAATTTTGATGAAAAGAAATGATATGAAAATAGTATGTTTGTTGTAAATAAAGGAGTATGATTTTAAATGCATATTGCTTGAGAGATAAATTATTTGTTTATGATAAATGTTGAATGTGGAGTGATGGTTTATGTTACTAACGATGGAGAGGATAATGTGAAGGGTTCATTACATACGTGGTTGATATAGATGAGGCACGCCCGGAATTGAGGGACATACCCGTAATTGCGGATTACCCTGATGTCTTTCCGGATGAATTACCAGGACTACCACCTGAAAGGGAAATGGAATTCTACATAGAGTTAGTGCCTGGTACAGAGCCGATATCGAAACCACCCTATAGAATGGCTCCGATAGAGTTAGAAGAGCTGAATAAGCAGCTGCAAGAGTTACTGGAGAAAGGGTTTATAAGACCGAGTGTCTCACCTTGGGGAGCTCCGATTCTATTTGGAAGGAAGAAGGATGGAAGCCTCCGACTGTGTATAGACTACCGGTTGTTGCATAAGGCCACCATTAAGAACAAGTACCCGCTTCCAAGGATCGACGATTTGTTAGATCAGCTCCAGGGAGCCGAAGTGTTTTCTAAGATAGACCTGCGGTCAGGGTATCATCAGTTGAGGATCAGGAGTGGAGATGTACCTAAGACAGCATTTCGTACCCGTTATGGCCACTACGAGTTTTTGGTGATGCCATTCTGATTGACGAATGCTCCCACAGCATTTATGGCACTGATGAATGATATATTCAAGCCATACCTGGACAAGTTTGTAATAGTATTCATTGATGACATTTTGGTGTATTCCAAGTCCCGGGAAGATCATAAGGAGCACTTGAGGATAGTTCTGCAGACCCTCCGAGAGAGAGAATTGTATGCCAAACTCAGCAAGTGTAACTTTTGGTTGGAGCAGATCTCATTTCTGGGCCATGTTGTGTCGAAGGATAGGGTATCAGTAGATCCATCCAAGATAGAGGCAGTTGTACAGTGGGAACAGCCCAAGACAATTACTGAGATCAGAAGTTTTCTGGGATTGGCAGGATATTATCGGAGATTTATAGAGGGTTTCTCCAGACTAGCTGCTCCATTGACATGCCTCACGTGAAAAGATGTTAAATTTGTATGGGATGAGGCATGTCAGAGGAGTTTTGAGGAGTTTTAGCATCGATTGACCACTGCTCCAGTTCTCACCATTCCTACTAGCTCAGGAGGATATGCATCACACCAGGGACTGGGCTGTGTACTTATGCAGGATAGGAAGGTAGTTGCCTATGGATCTAGACAGTTGAAAGATCATGAGAGGAACTACCCGACACATGATTTGGTGTTGGCAGTCGTGGTATTTTCTTTGAAAATATGGCGCCATTATCTCTATGGTGAGAAATTTCAGGTGTTCACAGATCATAAGAGCCTTAAGTACCTGTTCTCGCAGAAAGAGCTGAATATGAGACGGAGAAGATGTCTTGAACTCCTGAAGGACTATGATTGTGAAATCATGTACCACCTGGGTAAGGCAAATGTAGTTGCCGATGCTTTGAGTAGAAAGAACCTTGGGTTGGTGTCATATATGATGGTACGAGAACATGAATTGTTAGAACACTTTGCGAACCTCAGTTTGGATGTAACCCCACCTGGTTCAAAGAGACTTGAGATCGTGGCTAGTTTGAGACTAGAGCCTGAGTTGATTGGTCGTATTCGGCAAGCCCAGCAAAGCGATCGACGATGCATCGAATGGCTGAAGCAGATACAGACGGGTATGGGTAGTGATTTTGAGTAGAGTACTGATGGGTTATTAAGGTTCAGAGGCAGAGTATGCGTTCCCAAGGATCTTGAGATTAGGAGAATGATTTTATCAGAGGCTCACTCATCGAAGTATACGATACATCTGGGAAGTACCAAGATGTATCAAAACCTTTGGAAGGTTTATTGGTAGTCTGGAATGAAAAGAGACATTGCTGAATATGTTGCTAAGTGTCTCGTTTGTCAGCAAGTGAAGGTAAAGCATCAGAAGCCTGCAGGATTATTACAGCCTCTACCGATACAGACTTGGAAGTGGGAGCATGTCACCATGGATTTTGTCATGGGGTTGTCGAGGACCCGCAGAGGTCATGATGCCATATGGGTTATTGTGGACCGGTTGACTAAGTCCGCCCATTTCTTGGCTATGAGAGCTACCGATACTTTAAGTCAGTTGGCGAACCTGTATATTCGAGAGATAGTACGACTACATGGTGTACCAGTAAGCGTTGTTTCTGATAGGGATGCCCACTTCACTTTCCATTTTTGGGAACACTTTCAGGAAGCGCTAGGGACCCAACTGAGTTTTAGCATCGCTTTTCATCCTCAAACAGATGGGCAGTCAGAGAGGACTATACAGACCCTGGAGAATATGTTGAGAGCGTGTGTGCTAGATTTTAGAGGCTCTTGGGATGACTACCTGCAGTTAGCCGAGTTCGCTTATAATAATAGCTATCATGCGAGTATCGGGATGGCACCTTATGAGGCATTGCACGGGTGTAGATGCTGTTCCCCTATTGGATGGGAAGAGGTTGGTGACAGATAGATTTTTGCTTCGGACTTAGTGCAGCAGGCATCTGAGGACGTCTAGTTGATATGTGAGAGATTACGGACAGCTCAGAGCTGGTAAAAGAGTTATGCTGATAAGAGATGGAGACCACTAGAGTTTGATGAGGGTGAGTCGGTATTTCTGAGAGTTTCTCCATCGAAGGGTATTATGAGATTCGGTAAGAATGGCAAGCTGAGCCCTAGATACATCGGACCCTTCGAGATTTTGGAGAGAGTGGGAGATAAGGCGTATAGGTTGGCATTGCCACTGGAATTGGCGAATGTCCACAACATCTTCCACGTCTCGATACTTCGAAAGTATCACCCGGACCCGGCACACGTGATAAGATATGAGCTGTTGGAGCTCAATGAGAGTTTGACGTATGTTGAGAAGCCAGTTCGGATATTGGACAAAAAAGAGAAAATGTTACGGAATAAGATAATTCCCTTGGTGAAAGTTCTTTGGCAACATCACACGGCAGAAGAGGCCACATGGGAATTGGAGAACTTGATACGGGAGAAGTACCCCCAACTTTTTGAAGGGTGACTTGGTTCTAATTTGGAGGACCAAATTCCATGAAGGAGGGGAGAATGTGAGACCCCGTATATGTATAGTTGTAATGTGTAATGAATATGAATGGACTTGTAATGTAAAGTATGATTGATGTAAGTCCATGGATTCAATGTACGTATGTGTAATATGAATTGTAATGTACATACAAGTTTCATTGAGTATGAAAATGAAGAAATGAGTTCTTGTAAGTGATGAATGTGATTGGAACTCAAAATGAGTAGTGTGGTAAAATGGAATGAAGTTAAGCTTCCATTTAGTTTGGAATGTGATACTTTTGGATATACAATGAATGCACATAAGTTTCACTATGCATAAGGTATGAATGGATGCCATTTTCTAGTTATAAAGGTGGATGGATGAGAAAATGGCCATGGCAACAGATTAAGGATGTGTTGGTGTGAGTTGCAGCAAGGAAACTGCAGGAAATCTGGAAAGTACAAAGGCCAGATCGATCTCATAGGATGAGAGATCGATCTGGAAGAGCCAGAATGCTCTTATTTGGGCAATGGAATAGTGCAGATCGATCTCCAATGGGACCAGATCGATCTCCTAAGCATTCTGTAATGAAAAGATCGATCCTCAAGCACCCAGATCGATCTCCTTAGCTCTCTGTTTGGGAGCAGATCGATCTTATGCTTCGACAGATCGATCTCATGCTTAAAATGCCATGAAAATGAGAGATTTAAGGGGACCAGATCGATCTCCTCTTGGGCCAGATCGATCTCCTCAAGCTTATTTCTATATAAGGAGTCCTGGAAATCTGAAAATTTCAGGAAAAATACCAATCTTCCATTTCTAACCCAAAAACCTAACTTTCTCTCTATAAAATCAGCCATTTCCAACAAGAATTGAGGGGAGATCATTAGACGCGAAGTTGTTCATCTTGAGGAAAGAGAACAACATAGTTGGAACCCAAAATCCCATTGTGGGTATTGAAGGAGCTAAGGGCATTGACATTTGGAGCAAGAAGAAAAATCAGATTTGGTAAGATTCTAACACTGCAATCCAAATACATTGTCTATTTAATTGATTTTGGAGTTGTTTGGCATGAGTATGGATGGATGGAAACACCTAGGTTGTGTTAGAAACAAAAGTAACCAAGAAAATGGAATGCCTCTAGTGTGAGAAAGTATGATTTGGGGAGTTGGTGGTTTATGGGTTATGATAAGTTGTTAAATGAGTAATGTGGGTGATTTGGAATAAGTTAATAGGCCTAAGAAGATCCATATACTTGAGTTATGGGTAATAGAATGAATTAAGGCCTTATGAGCGTTAATAGAAACTATAGGTCGAATCGACTATAGTGAACACACGGTGTCCTGTTATATGGATCGAATATAATGTGGAATATGATTATACGTAGTTTCAAAGAGTCCGATGGAGACGAATCGAACCGTACGAGTAAGCAGCTTAAGGAAGTGGAATCACGCATCACGATTCCAGGTAAGGGAGTTCTGTAAGTATATAGAGGTAGCTGCTCATATTTTGTGGGTGTATAGGGCTTTGGAAATATGCATGGACTTATAGAAATGTGTTTTGAAGATGTATGGAAATTACTATGAGTATTTGTATGAGATTTGGTTATTTGAAATGGTTATTGAAAAGGGATAGTAAGGCTAATAATTGCATAAATCACGTGTTTTGAATGCTTTTACAAAACACAATGCTTTGATTTGAGCAAATAAAAGGATAGGCTGGCTAGTACTTGAATGATGTTGTGAAATAGCCCATGTGAGGAGCTAAGCATGTTTTGAGATGTTTTGAATGCATGTGAGCCGCCTATTGTGTGTATGTGATTTGATTCGCGCTAAAGCCTCGCTCGCGTTGGATTTCAGTGTCTTCACTTGTGTGAAACGTGCTTGAGCTTAGCTCGCACTTTGATTTGAATTGTGACGATGTTTTATAAACTGTATTGGAGCTTACGCTCATACGTGGATTTGAGTGATTTTTCTTATGCATATAACCGTACTGGAGCTATGCTCGTACGTGGTTTCTTCATATTTTTATGTATAAATGCCGTACTAGAGCGTTTCTCATACGAAGTGATTGGTTTTGATGCATGAATTCGCGCTAGAGCGTAGCTCGCGCTGGTTTTCACACTGTGGTATGTATGAGGCCGTGGTGAGAGATACGGATTGGTGTTCAGGGAACCCAACAGGCCTGACAGACCTCTTGAGTGGGGTGAGGGTGAGGGGCTAGGACCTGACATCATCCATTCAGGGAACCCAACAGGCCTAACAGACCTCTTGAATGGGGTGAGGGTGAGGGGCTAGGACCTGAATCAGGGAACCCAACAGGGGTGAGCAAGGCCATGAGGGCTAGGACCTGGTATTGAGGTTACTCCCACACGCTCTTAAGACTATAAAGGTTACACTTGGCATGGGGTAGATAAGACTTACGGCAGGCACCCCCAACCATGTTATGGGTCCGCGGAGTACGATGTACCGTGTATATCACATGGAGTATGATGTACCGCATGGTGGTTACTTGATTTGAGAAAGTCTGGCGGAGAACTAACCTACCTTCGTACCAGCATAATACCTCGCACACTGGGATCCGTGTGGTCTGGGATGATATGTGACGATTGGCCAACGTAGTCACTTGAGATATAGTAACCTATCCTTTGGTTGATTTACTTACTACCACATGATTTTAATCTCTAAGTGTGATTGTGATTGTTCAAGGTAGACCCGAAGGAGGGGTCGAGCCTCGTGGAATTGATTTGTGAAATGAAAATGAGGTTGTGATTGTGAATTGATGTGATGGATTGTATGTGTTTGAGAAAGAGTTTTATGACGTGGGTTTAAAAAAGGAGGTTTCTTAAAGAATTGCCCTTTTATGAATTTAAATGAGATTGAGCATGAGATGATTTAGACATGATGTTTTTACCATGTTTTATATGCCAATTTTACATGATTTTGAGACATGATCTATATATGTATACTTATATGGCATAGTTTACTTCCTCATGCTCTTATTACAACCGATTTATGCATAAAACTATCAGCATGTAGATAGAGTAGTTATCTACCATGCTTGCATTATTGCCTTACTGAGCATGTGTTTGCTCATCCCTCTCTATTTCCCCCTACAGAACGTGCATAGTAGCCCAGTGAGGACTGAGGCGGCGTGGTATTTTGGACTCCGCTGCATCTCCATCGCTTAGAGGTATATACACAGTGATTCTTTTTGTATCTAAACAATGTAAAAGCACAATATTCTTTTGAGTTGTAATTATGGGGGATGTAAATATCAGTAAAACGTGTTTTTGTATAAGTACACGATTAAATGCAAATGTATGACACCGTTTTATTTAACTGAGAATGAATGAGATGTGGTGTATATTACTGACTCACAGCCCAACAGTGTGTGGTGAGTTAGTTCACGACCGGGTAAGGTAACAGTAAAACGTGAAAAATCTTTAGTGATTTTCGGTTAAAAAGAATGGAATTGGGTTGTGACAGTAAGTTGAACAAGCGTCATGCCAAGTGGATGGACTTCATTGAGGAGTTCCCGTACATGATCAAGTACAAACAAGGTAAAGAGAACGTCGTAGCTGATGCGTTGTCTCGTAGGTATACTCTTATCACAACTCTTGATGCTAAGCTTTTAGGATTTGAGTATATCAAAGATCAATATGCTGATGATGCTGATTTTAGTAATGTTTATGATGCATGTGCGACATCTGGTTTTGGCAAGTTCTATAGGCATGATGGGTTCTTATTTAGAGAGAATAAGTTATGTGTGCCTAGGAGTTCTTTGGGTGAGCTGTTAGTTAGAGAAGCCCATAGTGGAGGGTTAATGGGTCACTTTGGAGTTAGAAAAACTCTAGATGTTTTGCATGAGCACTTCTTTTGGCCTAACATGAGAAGAGATGTGGAGAAGTTATGTGATAGATGTATTTCATGTAGGCAAGCTAAATCTAGAGTTCATAATCATGGCTTATATACTCCTTTACCCATTCCTACTACGCCGTGGACTGATATCTCTATGGATTTTGTTTCGGGCTTGCCTAGAACAAAACGTGGTAGAGATTCTATTTTTGTTGTGGTTGACAGGTTCTCCAAGATGGCTCATTTCATTGCTTGCCATAAGACGGATGATGCAAACAACGTTGCTGACCTTTTTTTTTAAAGAGATAGTACGTCTACATGGTGTGCCGAGGACTATTGTCTCCGATCGTGATGTTAAGTTCCTCAATTACTTTTGGAAGACGTTATGGGGAAAATTGGGAACTAAATTGTTATTCTCCACCACTTGTCACCGCCAAACTGATGGACAGACTGAGGTGGTCAACCGAACCCTATCTACATTATTAAGGTTTGTTATACATAAAAATTTGAAAAATTGGGAAGAATGCTTGCCACATGTTGATGAAAGACCCGAATTTAATTAAAATACGAAAATTAAATACGAAAAGATGGGGGATGTATGAAGGAAGGTCAGGTTAAATTGATTCCGAAACAAGAGCAAGGGTAAAACGGTAAAATACCAAAACCCGGTATTAGGATGATAAGAAAATTTTAATTAAAAATAAGGATGTAAGATATCTTGATCAATAATAAGGAAATTATAAATTTTGGGTCAATTGATCAAGATTCGGAAATTTTAAAAATACCGAAAAAATTATCGGGACTATATCTCGAAAAACGTGAAGAAATAATATCGAAATTTAGAGAAAAATATAATTAATAAATTAAATTTAAAGTAAATAAATTAAAGTAGAATAAAAAAATAATATAAGGTAGATATTTTGGGATTTTATGGAGTATTTTATTGAATAGTAAAATAATTAAAATAAATAATAATAATAATAAAATTAATAAAAATAAAACAAAAAAAAGTAACCGAAACAAAAAAAAAAGAGAGGAGAGAGAAACTCGGGAAAAGACCCGAGAGAGAAACGGAGAGAAGACCCGCACCCCCTTCACCGTCGATTCTTGCACCACCGGCGACCGACGACTTCGACGAAGCTGCCAGGAGGAAGAGGGGAGTCCGGCGAGCACGTGGGTACCGGATTCGCGCCGCCGGGTGGCCGAAGTAGGCCGATCGGAGCCGAGGAAGACCGCCGAAAAAACAAGCTGATTCCCGACGAACCGCCGCGTCTGGGTTGAAACGGAGGGCACCGACGCACTCAGGGGAAGAAGCCGATTCTTTTGAGACCGGTCTCGGCCGGTAACACAGCCGGAAACGCCGGCGACGGCAAAAGGCTATAAACGGTGTCGTTTGGCTGGAAGGAAAGGGAAGGAAAGGGAAGGAAAAGGAAGGAAAAGGGGAAAAGAAAAGAAAGGAAAAGGAAGGAAAAGGAAGGAAAAAGGGGAAAAAAAGGAAAGAAATTATCGGGGACGACTCGAGGTTCGGGTAAGTTGACTGAGGGTCGAAATTGACCTACGGGTGAATTCCGAAAATTTAATTTAATATTATTTTAATGAAAAATAATCCGGATTTACCTAATTATGCAGCTTTACGACAGAGACCGAACGAGAGCCGATTGAGCTCTGATCTTCGTACCCCGCATCGTATCGGGTAAGTACAATTTAATTTCGGCAATTAGAGTTCTTTAAATACCGAGTTTTAATTATTTTATGGAATTATGGATTAATTTCGCGTAGGAAGGGATATTATTCGGAATCGTAATATAATTGTCGTAAATGGTATACGGGCTATCCAATGAATTTGGAATGAAGCCCGATAATTATTAGAAAGCTGTATAAGCTCGGTATACCCGAAGAAGGGAATAAATGAATATAAAAAGGGATAAAATGGGCCGAGGCCCAATAAGCTAGAACGAGGCCCAATAAATTATTGGTGGGCCCAATGAGCCCAATAGGCCTCGATAAAGTGAGAATTTAGTGAAAAACGGGCTTAAGGCCGATTAAGGCCCATTAAGGTGCAATCGAGCCCAATAGGGGTAAATGGGCCCAACGATTTAAATTAAGCCCAGAGAGTATTAAATACAATTAAATTGTATGATATCTGACCTGAGGAATATTAATACGCAGTTCCGGGCATTTGATTGGGAGCATATCGGACTGCGCGACGAGACAACAGTGGAAAAGAAAAGGTCAGACTCGACAGGAAAATAAGGTAAGGGAATTCTGCAGACTGCTAGAGGTAAATTTACGCAATTTTAAGTTCATTTGCTGTCTTTAAAAGTTACCTGAAGGGTCTAGAGGTCAATTAATAATTTTAGTGCCTCGAATGGGCAAATTATCGAAATACCCTTGTTAAGGGTAAATGTTTCCAACTTTAGGAAAAATTGGGAGGAGCAAGGACAAGAGGTTCCTGCTCATTCTGGAGGTGTTTTGATGCATGCATTAGTAGGCTGGCTAACCTTGAAAGAAAATGCACAGCATTGCATACTTTCAACGTGAAATTGTTTTGAAAACTGTTTTGAGGAAACAGAGCCGCCTACGTGTTTTATTGACATGTGAGGTGCTAGAGCTCAGCTCGCACGATATTTTTGATTTGTGTGATGCACGTATTAGTGCTGGAGCGAGAGCTCGCACTAGAGTTTTACATGCATAGGTGCTAGAGTCCAACTCGCACCAGATTTGTATACATATATATATGATTTTCGTGACAGGGTGCTAGAGTCTAACTCGCACCATATTTTTATGTGATTTTGAGACAGGGTGTTGGAGCTTCGCTCGCACCAGCTTTTCATATGGTTTGCATACAGAGTGCTAGAGCTTAGCTCGCACTAGTTTTATTTGATTTACTGACAGTGTTAGAGCACCGTTCGCACTACTTTTCAGAGATCATACGATAAGCCATGCTTGGAGCATCGGGTAGACTGTGTGTCACCGATTAAATAGGCTCGCACGTGCATTTTAAGACATGGCATGTTAAAACAACCTGATGAGCCCGAACGAGGGATAAGGGTTAGAGATCCACCTGATGAGCCCGAACGAGGGATAAGGGTTGGAGATCCAGCTGATGAGCCCGAACGAGGGATAAGGCTGTGGGTCCACGGAGTACGATGTACCGTGCAATTAGCATAGAGTACGATGTACCGTGTGGTATCTTTGTGATATGGTATCTTTGTGATACGGGGTATCTTCGGATACGGCATCTTCGGATGCGTGAGATCGGATAAGACTGACGGGTTGGATTGACCCACCTCCCGGGCGGTTCCCGATCAGGGTGAGACCTCGCACACTGGGATCCGTGAAGCTAGAGGGACTCACGAGGACACATTGGCCAGTCCTGGTTATTGCCGTTATACAAATATTACCTCGTCTCTCATGTCGACGATTTTGATGATTTAAACTGGGTTTGTAATTAAATGTGCATGATGGGTATTTCCATGCTTTTCAAAACCCACGTGTGATGTAAACCGTTTTCATGGTTTTGTGTGAGTCAGGATCACCCGCAGGAGGGGTTGAGTCCTGACTTTATTGTGAAAATTTTAATTGAGAAAGAAATGATTTGTAATAATTGCATGTTGATTTTCCGTGCAAATGCGTTTTACATAACATCATAACACATATCATTGTTTTAAAATGTGTGGAGAAAGGGTGGTTTATGCATGGCACCACGTTCATGTAGGTAGTATGGTTACCTACTTGTTCGTAGGATTGCCTTACTGAGCTTGATGTGCTCACCCCTTTCATTTTCTCCCACAGATAATCTCCAGTTGAAGTTGCGACGACTCAGTACTGCATTCCGGATATCCACTGCTGCCCATCAACATAAGGTATATACACTTGTACATATTGTATCTACATAAACATAGCACAGTAACATGTTTGTAAGTAACTTTAGGGGATGTATAAATAATGTAAACAATTATAAATGACTGGAGAAGAAATAAGTTAGATGGTAATTGAATGGTGGGACTGGCATTGACGCACAGCCCAATTATTTGTGGAGTGTTGGTCACGATTCGAGGACAGGTAAGAATTTAAGTAAATAATAAAACGCGAAAAATTAACTCTGATTTTTGGGTAGTTTGGGTCGTGACAATTATTATGGTATCAGAGCGAAGTTGGTCTGATGTGTGTCAGTGTCAGTAATTAGGAAATTACATCCCCGTGTTACTGTGCTTGGTTAGATACAATAGTGTATATCGAGATGGGTTTTGACTAAGAAATGGTTGAGAATGCAGGAATGCTTAATATGAGTCGCGTTAGATAAGATAGTGCACGAGGCAGAGGTCGTAGAGGTAGACCTGAATCTGCTAAGTCGTGCTAAGTTTGATTATGAGAATCAGGATGAAATTGTAAATAGAGGCTAATGTTGAGCTTGCCTCACAGAGTCCGACAGAGAGATCGGACAATATTGAGAGACGCTTCGCGAGATTGAAGCGGAGCATGGGAATTATTTTGAGGAGCTAATTGCTCAGAGTATACATAAGATCAGAGGGCGCAGCGGAGCATGGGTCGAAACCCGCTCGACCCATCTTAAGTGTTAAACATCCAGAGCTAAGATGAGAAATCTTATTGGATGTATTCCGGTGACAGGATATCCCAGACATGATTTAAAGGAAAAATTTCTTACACTGCCCAGGAATACTAAATTGATTATGAGTATGAAACTCAGTTATATTCTTTGGCAGATATTACCTCGACACTATGAACAAGTGACAGTCGAGATGTCTAAGAGTTTATGAAAGGGCTCAGATTGTCAATGAGAGTCCGATTTGCCCGTGAGATATTACCTATACCGAGGCAGTGCGCAGATTTACAGTTGGGTAAATAAAAACATGAATTGCACGCCTCTGAGATTGGGAAAGGTAATAAGGGCTGAAATAGAGACAGAAAAGAGAATCGAGAAATGACAGAGATGATAAAATGGGAAAATGGTAATTGGTAAAAGATCTGATGTAACGAGTTATGGGCTAAGATAATTGGTAAGACCCCAGTGCATCCAATTTTGGCACTGTTGAGGGGCATTGTGATTGGAGGACCCCGACCTGCTACGAAGCAGTGTAGCAGTGTAAGCAGTGTGAGATGTGTGGTGGATACCACAGAAGGAGGGTCTATACCTACACTGCATTGATAAAAAAATGGCCGTTAAGTGTGGTAAGACGGACCATTGATATTGATTGCATAGAGTTGGATGAGATCGCCCCACAGAAAAGTAAAGAGACAGAGAAAAACTTCGTTGGTATAGCTGCAACGAAAAGGGAGGCAATAGCCGAAAAGAAAAAGCAAAGTAGGCTATTGGACGGAGGCGAGATGATGTTTTGGACCAGGACACTATTGATGTTTCATGGATGTGGTGTAAGATACCACACTTGTTATGAATAATGAAGTACATATGTTCATTAATCCTGGTACCACACACTTATTCATACCGCCTTCATTCGCATATAAGTGAGTAAAAGGCATGAATGCCTACATCATTGGGCACAATATTGATAAATGAGTACCCCAATAGAGGAGGATTAATTAACGGAATATGGATATAGAGATTTTAAGTTGAAAAAAAAAAGGGGGGGTGCAACAGTTGAAATTAAATGAGTAAAGGATTGTACTCACGGAATGAATAATGACAAGAGTTTTGTCATGATTGGTATACGAAGGAGATGTGTTTGGATCCCAAATACAAGATGTATTGGAGTAAGAGATATATGCTAGGTAAGAACATCCTTACGATATGGAGTCATTAGGATTAAAGCAATTAGTAACAAATATAAATTGCGACCACAGAGACTGAGATATAACGTAGTTGTGGTTAAGTCTAAATGTTAATAAAGGTATTTCAAAATACCTCCCCGCCTGAAGACTTGACAGCGTCTAGATATATATATATAAAACCTATAACGGAAAATCAATCATCGTAATCAATACCTTTAGCATTAGGATACCTTTACTAAGACGATAAGAACATTAAAATTCGACAAATCATGAAGGTTAACATAGCAAAATTTAATAAGAGCCGTTAAGATAAGAAAAGGAAATGACGCAGGTTAGTACCTGGAAAACGTAAGCGGTTGAGAAGGATCTTATACGCTTATGTGTAAATAAGTCAAGGATTAGACCTAATTGTAATCATCATTATCGATGATGTGTTGGGTGTAGTTAAAGTCCAGGGCAAATTGTAAGCAACCATTGAAAATTGCTTTTACAGATGGATTGTTGCGAGTTCTTAATATGGTCTACTTGGTTGACACGTTTAACTAAGAAAACGTGGTCTTGGAATGAGATGGTAAATAAGATGATAGATGTGACATGGATTTCGGTGTAGTGAAGTATGAACTGACCACCATGACTAATTTCACTATACCCAACAGCTCAAGAGGTTCTCAGTGAGCATGGATACCTCAAAGTTATGATGGAGCTGTGTATTGATGTATAATGGGAAGATAGTCAATTATGGAGTCAGACAACTCCTTGATCATGAAATAAACTATCTGACCCATGATTTGAAGTTGGCAACAGTAATTGTACCGAGGATATGGTACTATTATGTACATGGTGAGAAATTGTGGATATGCACTAATCATAAAGTCCCAAGTATCTGTTTTCATAAAAAGAGGCGAATATGAGAATACATAGTGGGTTAGAGCTTCTGAGAGGTTTTGATTTGTGAAAATTGTACCACCCAAGAAGGCTAATGTGATGACTGATGCCTTGAGCATAAAGAGCCTCGGGATGGTATTACATATGATGGTCAGGGAGCGTGAGCTGCTAGATGCAGTTGTGACCCTCAGTATAGATGTGATCCCTTCTGATGATGACAGTGATTGTGTGATAGCTAGCCTGAGATTAGAATCGGATGAGAGTGCCAAGATTTGACAGGCTTAGCGTGATGATCGATAGGATGTCGATAGTTTGGGTCAGATTCAGAAGGGTACAGTGATAGAGTTCGCAGAGTATGATAATGATTTACAGAGAGGTTCAGAGACAATATGAGTGCTCCCCAGGACCACAGTTGATGAGATAGTAATATTGTCAGAAGCTCACTCTTCGGGATATACAGTGCATACGAAAAGTAATAAAGATATATTGAAATCTTAAAAAGGGTATTGGTGGTCAGATATGAAAAGAGATATGGTAGAGATTGTGGAAAAGTGCCTAGTATGTCAGCAGGATAAGGTAGAGTATTAAGAGTCTGCAGAGTTATTGCAGCCTCTACCTATATCGACATGGCACGAAAATGGGAGCAAGTCTCCATGAATTTTATGATGGGTTACAGAGGACCCAGGTGAATTACGAGGCTATGTGGATGATAGTCGATAGAGTGATTAAGTCTACCCACCTTCTGTTTATGAGATCCCCAAATACTCAGAGTGTATATGAGGATTTATGTGTAAGGAAGATTGTGGAACATTAAGTAGCATTCCAGTGAGCATGGTATCATATAGGGATTCCCGCTTCACTTCCTACTCTGAGGAATATTTTTCAGGAAGCTATGGGAACCCGACTGAGTATTAGCACAGCTTTTCATCCTCAGACAGATGGTCAGTCAGAGAGGACTGTACAGGTTCTGGAGGATTCGATGAAAGCATGTGCCATTGATTTTATAAGCTCCTGGAAATGATCAGTTGATTTCTAATTGAAGTTGCCAATAACGACAGTTGGCAGTTGAGTATCGGGATAACAAGATATGAGGCAATGTATGGCTGTAGGGGTTGTTCCCCAAAAGTGGATAAGAAAAAGTGGGTGACAAATAGAATTATTTACGACTTTGGATAATAAGTCTCTGAGGATGTTTAGTTAAGGATGAGAGATTAAGCACACCTCAGAGCAGATAGACAAGCATTGAAATTCACCCTTGGTGAATTAGTATGGTTGAAATATTTCTTGTCCTAAGAGAATAAGGACATAGCAAACTTTTGGAAGAAGGTAAATTGAGTTACGCTGGATGAAATATTTTGAGAGATTGGACAAGTGGGAGATAAGACCTGTAGGTTGGTGTTATCACCTGAATTAACAGGCGCCCACAATGTGTATCAGGTTTTGATGCTTCGGCAATACTATCCAGATCCAGCATAGGTGATCGAATATGAACTCTAAAAGTTCAGTTTAATGAAAATATAAGTATATTGAAAAGTTGATTCGGGCATTAAACAGGAAAGAGACAGTATTGAAGTTTAAGACGATCTCCCTAATTAAAGTCTTTTGGTAGTAATACACTCCGGAGAAAAGGTCACATAAGAATTAAAAAGTATGATACGATTGATGTACCCGGAGTTGTATATGGACTCATATGACTTGGTTCTAATTTGGAGGACCAAATTCCTTAAGTGGGGGAGAGTTGTAAGACCCGAATTTAATTAAAATATGAAAATTAAATAAGAAAAGATGGGGGATGTATGAAGGAAGGTCAGGTTAAATTGATTCCGAAACAAGAGCAAGGGTAAAATTGTAAAATACCAAAACCCGGTATTAGGATGATAAGAAAATTTTAATTAAAAATAAGGATGTAAGATATCTTGATCAATAATAAGGAAATTATAAATTTTGGGTCAATTGATCAAGATTCGGAAATTTTAAAAATACCGAAAAAATTACCGGGACTATATCTCAAAAAACGCGAAGAAATAATATCGAAATTTAGAGAAAAATATAATTAATAAATTAAATTTAAAGTAAATAAATTAAAGTAGAATAAAAAAATAATATAAGGTAGATATTTTGGGATTTTATGGAGTATTTTATTGAATAGTAAAATAATTAAAATAAATAATAATAATAATAAAATTAATAAAAATAAAACAAAAAAAGTAACCGAAACAAAAAAAAGAGAGGAGAGAGAAACTCGGGAAAAGACCCGAGAGAGAAACCGAGAGAAGACCCGCACCCCCTTCACCGCCGATTCTCGCACCACCGGCTACCGACGACTTCGACGAAGCTGCCAGGAGGAAGAGGGGAGTCCGGCGAGCACGTGGGTACCGGATTCGCGCCACCAGGTGGCCGGAGTAGGCCGATCGGAGCCGAGGAAGACCGCCGGAAAAACAAGCTGATTCCCGACGAACCGCCGCGTCTGGGTTGAAACGGAGGGCACCGAAGCACTCAGGGGAAGAAGCCGGTTCTTTTGAGACCGCTCTCGGCCGGTGAGACCGTCGGAAACGCCGGTGACGGCAAAAGGCTATAAACGGTGTCGTTTGGCTAGAAGGAAAGGGAAGGAAAGGGAAGGAAAAGGAAGGAAAAAGGGAAAAGAAAAGAAAGGAAAAGGAAGGAAAAGGAAGGAAAAAGGGGAAAAAAAGGAAAGAAATTACCGGGGACGACTCGAGGTTCGGGTAAGTTGACCGAGGGTCGAAATTGACCTACGGGTGAATTTCGGAAATTTAATTTAATATTATTTTAATGAAAAATAATCCGGATTTACCTAATTATGCAGCTTTACGACAGAGACCGAACGAGAGCCAATTGAGCTCTGATCTTCGTACCCCGCATCGTATCGGATAAGTACAATTTAATTTCGGCAATTAGAGTTCTTTAAATACCGAGTTTTAATTATTTTATGGAATTATGGATTAATTTCGCGTAGGAAGGGATATTATTCGGAATCGTAATATAATTGCCGTAAATGGTATACGGGCTATACAATGAATTTGGAATGAAGCCCGATAATTATTAGAAAACTGTATAAGCTCGGTATACCCGAAGAAGGGAATAAATGAATATAAAAAGGGCTAAAATGGGCCGAGGCCCAATAAGCTAGAACGAGGCCCAATAAATTATTGGTGGGCCCAATGAGCCCAATAGGCCTCGATAAAGTGAGAATTTAGTGAAAAACGGGCTTAAGGCCGATTAAGGCCCATTAAGGTGCAATCGGGCCCAATAGGGGTAAATGGGCCCAACGATTTAAATTAAGCCCAGAGAGTATTAAATACAATTAAATTGTATGATATCTGACCTGAGGAATATTAATACGCAGTTCCGGGCATTTGATTGGGAGCATATCGGACTGCGCGACGAGACAACAGTGGAAAAGAAAAGGTCAGACTCACAGAAAAATAAGGTAAGGGAATTCTGCGGACTGCTAGAGGTAACTTTACGCAATTTTAAGTTCATTTGCAATCTTTAAAAGTTACCTGAAGGGTCTAGACGTCAATTAATAATTTTAGTGCCTCGAATGGGTAAATTACCGAAATACCCTTGTTAAGGGTAAATGTTTCCAACTTTAGGAAAAATTGGGAGGAGCAAGGACAAGAGGTTCCTGCTCATTCTGGAGGTGTTTTGATGCATGCATTAGTAGGCTGGCTAACCTTGAAAGAAAATGCACAGCATTGCATACTTTCAACGTGAAATTGTTTTGAAAATTGTTTTGAGGAAACAGATCCGCCTACGTGTTTTATTGACATGTGAGGTGCTAGAGCTCAGCTCGCACGATATTTTCGATTTGTGTGATGCACGCATTAGTGCTGGAGCGAGAGCTCGCACTAGAGTTTTACATGCATAGGTGCTGGAGTCCAACTCGCACCAGATTTGTATACATATATATATGATTTTCGTGACAGGGTGCTAGAGTCTAACTCGCACCATATTTTTATGTGATTTTGAGACAGGGTGTTGGAGCTTCGCTCGCACCAGCTTTTCATATGGTTTGCATACAGAGTGCTAGAGCTTAGCTCGCACTAGTTTTATTTGATTTACTGACAGTGTTAGAGCACCGCTCGCACTACTTTTCATAGATCATACGATAAGCCATGCTTGGAGCATCGGGTAGACTGTGTGTCACCGATTAAATAGGCTCGCACGTGCATTTTGAAACATGGCATGTTAAAACAACCTGATGAGCCCGAACGAGGGATAAGGGTTAGAGATCCACCTGATGAGCCCGAACGAGGGATAAGGGTTGGAGATCCAGCTGATGAGCCCGAACGAGGGATAAGGCTGTGGGTCCACGGAGTACGATGTACCGTGCAAGTAGCATGGAGTACGATGTACCGTGTGGTATCTTTGTGATACGGTATCTTTGTGATACGAGGTATCTTCGGATACGGCATCTTCGGATGCGTGAGATCGGATAAGACTGACGGGTTGGATTGACCCACCTCTCGGGCGGTTCCCGATCAGGGTGAGACCTCGCACACTGGGATCCGTGAAGCTAGAGGGACTCACGAGGACACATTGGCCAGTCCTGGTTATTGCCGTTATACAAATATTGCCTCGTCTCTCATGTCGACGATTTTAATGATTTAAACTGGGTTTGTAATGAAATGTGCATGATGGGTATTTCCATGCTTTTCAAAACCCACGTGTGATGTAAACCGTTTTCATGGTTTTGTGTGAGTCAGGATCACCTGCAGGAGGGGTTGAGTCCTGACTTTATTGTGAAAATTTTAATTGAGAAAGAAATGATTTGTAATAATTGCATGTTGATTTTCCATGCAAATGCGTTTTACATAACATCGTAACACATATCATTGTTTTAAAATGTGTGGAGAAAGGGTGGTTTATGCATGGCACCACGTTCATGTAGGTAGTATGGTTACCTACTTGTTCGTAGGATTGCCTTACTGAGCTTGATGTGCTCACCCCTTTCATTTTCTCCCACAGATAATCTCCAGTTGAAGTTGCGACGACTCAGTACTGCATTCCGGATATCCGTTGCTGCCCATCAACATAAGGTATATACACTTGTACATATTGTATCTACATAAACATAGCACAGTAACATGTTTGTAAGTAACTTTAGGGGATGTATAAATAATGTAAACAATTATAAATGACTGGAGAAGAAATAAGTTAGATGGTAATTGAATGGTGGGACTGGCATTGACGCACAGCCCAATTATTTGTGGAGTGTTGGTCACGATTCGAGGACAGGTAAGAATTTAAGTAAATAATAAAATGCGAAAAATTAACTCTGATTTTTGGGTAGTTTGGGTCGTGGCAGTTGAGTTTGCCTATAATCGCAGTGTCCACTCCACTTCGAGTTGCTCTCCATTCGAAGTTGTTTATGGCTTCAATCCTCTTACTCCTTTGGATTTGTTGCCATTACCTAGTTCCAAGTAGAGTAACTTAGATGGAGAATAGAAGGCTATGTTTGTGAAGCAACTCCATGAGAAAGTGCATCAAGCTATTGAAAGGAAGATTGAGCAGTATACCACCCAAGCTAATAAGCACCGCAAGAAAGTAGTCTTTGAACCTGGTGATTGGGTTTGGGTACATATAAGAAAAGAGAGGTTCCCTACTCAGGGACGAACTAAGTTGCATCCCCGAGGAGATTGACCATTCCAAGTCTTTGAGAAGATCAACGATAATGCCTACCGATTGGATCTTCCTAGTGAGTATGGTGTATATGCTACTTTTAATGTTTCTGATCTTTCTCCCTTTACTTTTGATGAAGGTACATGCAATTTGAGGATAAATCCTTTTGAGGAGAGGGGGAATGATGGAGGTCTACTTGCTCGTGATGTTCATGATGATCGTGATGCCAAGGATCCATGGGTCATCCAAGGAGGTCTAATTACCCGAGCTCGAGCTAAGAAGATGCAACAAGCCCTGGTCTCATTGGTTTGTCAAGGAAGCTTCCATGAAAAGTCCCCAGCCACCTATATTTGTTTGGAAACCCAAACGACATGAGTCTTAGTTTAGTAATAAGTTGGGTTAAGTGTTTAAATAACCCACATTTGAGTCTTATTACATTTTAGACCAATTATTCTATGTAACTAGGCTTATGCCTGAATTTAGGTTTTAGTCTTATTTTCTATTTGGTGTTAATTCCAGCCCACTTGTTTAAGGGCTTAAGTGCTAGATATTATTATAAATACATTATAAACGCTCTTGAATAGAAGAGAATAGATCAGATTGAAATTTAAAAAATTTGAGTGTGCCTCTTTCTAGGGTTCTCTCTCAACTAGGCTTATCAAAGGTCTTCTTCCTTGTAGCACCTCCCTCTTCACCAACCACCATTGTTATACCTTAGGTTCTCGAATTTTATATTCGTAGGGTCGAGGTCCAATACCTTTGGTTTAAGTCTCTTTAGTCGGGTCTAGGTTGTTATTCTATTTTCCATTCAAAGTCTATCATCATTATTTTCGCCCCGCTTGTATTTTTTTTTGGTTGTTTCAATTCCCAATCCACACGTTTCCTTGATCGTCCTAAATCATCCTCTTGTACGCGCATATCACCCAGTGAGGACTAAGGCGTTGTATTTTGACATCCGTTGTACTTCATCGTCAAGAGGTATACACATAAAGATTCTTTTTGTATCTAAACATGTAAAGGCACAATAGTCACTTTGAATTGTAATATGGAGGACGTAAATGTTAGAAAACATGTCATGTATAAACATGTGACTCAACCATCAAATACATGACATTGTTTTTGATTAATTGGAAATGAATGAGAAATGATGATTAATATTGATTCACAGCCCAACTATTATTGTTGAGGGTTGTTCACGACCGGGTAAGTTAGCGGTTAAAGTGAAAAATTTCTAGTGATTTTTATACGAATTGGATAAAAAAGGTCGTGACACTAGTGTAGGGGCGCGAGCTAGAGCATGGCAAACTGACGCCGGGGTGTACAGGGGTGCATAGGGGCAGCTCCTACAGGGGTAGCCAGCGTGCAGGGTGTTAAGGCGCGTAAGGTGCAGGCATGCAGCACGCAAGGGTGAGGGGGGAAGCAGGTGCGGGGCGTGTGCACAGGGGCCAAAACGCACTGTTTTTGTCCCTTTTTTTACATTTAAATTTTTATTATTTTATTATTTATTTTTTATATTAATATATATATATATATGTATATGTATAAAATCAATACAAATATATATTAAAAATTAAAGTATAATTTAAAATATTTATATTTTTCATATATATACATTTATATACATTTTATAAAAACAAAATACATATATATATATATATATATATATATATATATATATATATATATATATATATATACACACACACACATTTGCATTTATAAAATTAAGGTAATTGTATATTCATGTAGTTAAAATAATATCCAATTACATGCATATATTTTATATAATCAAAATAAATTTACATATCAGTGTTCGTTTTTTAAGTCAAAATATGAAATCAAAATATTTAATTTATATTTACATTTATATAAAAATAAATTTATATATACATGTATGTATATACCTTTATATAATCAAGATAAAATTTATATACATATCAAAATAAATGTATATTTATATGATTGTAATATATTTCATAATATATGCATACATAAAATCAAAATAATTATATAACTATATATATACATGTTTTTTTTTATCTTTTCATTATTATTATTATTATTATTATTATTATTATTATTATTATTATTATTAGTTTAATTCATGAACCGGGTTTTAAATAAAATTGTCGGCATATCCTAATCTTGTCATTCCCAACATGATTAATTTAGTTACAATAGCAAGGTAAATTAAATTTGACTAATGCTCGTTTCAATTTCAAAAATTTCGGGGGTTTACAAATACTTCAATATTTTTGGTAATATTTAGTGAATTTTTTTTTATATAGAGATCAGTTAGGAATCACTACTTGTAAATTCTCTAACATCTCATCATCAAAACTTAAATTTATATTTTATTTATTTATTTTTTATTTTTGATTTAACATATTTTATTTTTTAAAATTAATTTATGATCGACCATATAAGAATTTTGAATTCGAAATAAAATCACTTAAATGTTCCAATACTTTTGGTAAAATTTAAGGATTTTTATTCAAACCTAAAGATTTATCAAAGACTCACTACTTGTGATTTCTAAGTAATCCCATCATCGAAAATTCTTTTATAAAATGTATGTTTTATTTTTCCATTTTTATTTAATATACTTGTCTTTATTATCATTTATTTTAAATTAATTTATTTCAAAATTGATCAAAAATAATAAATTTGAAAACAATATAAATTCATTTAAATATCCCAATACGCTGGTAACATTTAAGGATTTTATTCCGATCCTAAGGATTATAAAAGAATCACTACTTATGATTTTTATGAAACCTTATTATCAGAAAAAATCTCTTATTAATTATTTTTGAACTAATTCATTTTTGAAATCCCTTACTAATTATTCTATAAATCTTTTATTTTAGAAAAATTATTTTCAATTTTTTATCATTCATTAAAGATATATATGTAAGTGCCTAAGGATAATAAAGCATTTATTATTATTTTTAAAATGCATAACTAAGAAAAACAAGAAGAAAAGAAAAAAAATAAAAATGTACCTCCAACAAAAACGCCGTCATTTCAAATAGTGTCTTCCCTTATTCTCCAGCTTGACGGTTAAACTTTTTTTTGGTCAACAACACGTCACAGCCAAGACAGCAAATAAAGGCGGATAGGAACGGTAAAGAGGAGTCGAATGGTTGTGCAGGGAAAGAGCCACGACAAGGGACGGAGCAGCGACACAGTCAGGAACGGCCAGTGAGTAGGGATCAGCAGAGAAGATGGCGAGAGGTGGGGCAGTTGCGATGCAAGGCTGGTATGATGAAGATGGTGCCAGACAGGGCTTCGACGACGCTGGGTTGGTAAGCAGTATAAGGCTGAATAGTGAAGCAGTAGGGATGGTGTGAAACTGATGCAGCAGAGGAAAGCTCCACGTTGCAGTGCAAGAAACAAAAGGAGAATTGGTGGTTTTAGGAAGATGCAGGAACAAAACAGTGAAGGTGGGAGGTAGCTTAGGAGAATGGAGTAAAGAAGAGATAGAAGAAGGCAGTGGTGTGAACAAGAAGGCTCGGGCAGTCAGTGGTGCGGTACAGAGACCAAGTATGAAGACTCAGGCCATGGGTCATGCTAAAGCAAGGAAGGTGCGATGTTGTTGATTGAATTTTGGTGGTTTATTGAAGCAGAAAAAAAAAAAGGCGCGGCAATAGTGCAAGTTGGGAACAATGATAGAACAAACAGACTGAACATAAGAGCTGGGTTTTCTGTTATCCCTTGAGTTCTTCGTGTGTGTTGCCTTTTATAGGCTAACTCCTCAGCTTTAATTTGAGAAACAAATAAATTCCCCTCGTTTAGCTCCAGTAAATATGGCTATGTTGGTGGGATAGCCATTATGCATATTTCCTTCCTTTTCATTTGTAGATTTCCTTCCTTTTTTTTTCAATTTAACAAATTTCATATTAGTTAATCTTTTTTACTTATGGTACCGAAATTAGCATTGGTCAACCCTTTTATATGTGACATGATTTCGGACTTGCATTGGTTCACATGGGGTTTGCATGGGATTATTTAAAATAGGGTTTGACTAAGAAGTTTGACTTATTACCAATTATTTATTCATTTGTTTTTTTTTATTTTATTGTTATTATTTTTATTGCTCGAACAAAATTAGATGTCTACAGCAAGTTTCTCATCCATGAACTGCGGATGAAGATGATAGACACTTGAGCTGAGTGAGGAAATTTTCGAAGTTCAACCCTCTAGCTTTTAAGGGGGTAAAAAATCCAATAGTAGTTAAGAATTGGGTCCTAAAGGTCGAGAAGATCTTCAAATACATGAAGAGCCCCTCTACTAAGAGATTGGACTTAACCGTATTCACTTTGGAAGAAGAGGCCGAGCATTAGTGGATGGCCACCGAGACTGTTTTGAGGGCCAAGCATTCGGTCCTCACTTAAGAGATCTTCTTTGAGGCCTCAGGGCATCAGTTAATCCCTCACACAGCTCAGAAAAATATGCAAATGGAATTTATGAGCTTGACATAAGGGTCATTATTAGTAGACAAGTACGAATCTAAGTTCACTGCCTTGAGCCGTATAACCCCCTACACCTTCTTGAGTGAGGAAAATAAGGTTGAGAGGTTCTTGGAAGGGTTAAATCAGGCCATCAACGCCAAGTTAGCTCCATTTGGCATCACCACCTATGATGAGGCCATTTTAAAGGCCCAATTGGTGGAGTAGGACTATGAGCTCCATTAAGGAAATTATGGGGCTCTGGGTAAGGACAAGGGTAAAAGATCTTCTGACAGTAGGCCCTAGCATAAAAAAGTTTTTAAGGCCCCTATAAGAGGCAGAAAGGGGTCAAGATCTGACCACCTACCACCAAACCTACTCCTGCCACTATTCCTCAAAAGGTTTTGTAAGAAGTGTAGCTAGGATCATGAGACAAGGCCTTGCTACTGGGCATCGGGTACTTATTTTAATTATGGATAGATAGGCCACCACATCAGAGATTGCCATAGCCTAAGCCTCCCCACGGACAGACTGTGAGACAGCTCACTCAGGCACAAGCTGCGAAACCCACAGAGCAAAGGACAGGGAATGTTGCAGAAAAAGGCAAAAAGCTCATAGCTTAAGACAACGTCTTCATATCGGATAAAGAGTTTGCTGATGCCTCTTCAGACGTCATTCAAGGTAGAATTTATATTTATGCTTCTGAAGCTTTAGCCTTGTTTGATGTGGAAAATACCCATTTTTTTGTATCACCAACATTTGCATATAAGATGCATGCAGACCCTGTACCCCTAGGTCACCATCTACATATTAGTACTCCCATGAGAGAATCCCAAATACATGGCTTAGTGTACAAGGATTGTAAGCTAAAGGTAGGAGATAGGAATTCAGTAACAGATGTAATTATGTTGTGTATGTATGGATTTGATGTAATATTATATATGGATTGGTTAGCTATCAATTGTGGAAGTTTAGATTGCTAGCTAAGGCTATTCCTTTTCCTCACCCGATAAGTATGTTGTATGTTTTAGAAAGTAAGAAATAAGGAATTATGTTTGTTTTATGAAGTCTTATGAGTTAGGTTGATGTAAGGGTTATCTTGCCTTTGTAGAAGATACCAAAAAGAAACATCTAGAGCTTCAAGAGAATCCAAAAGTACCAGATTTGTCGGATGTCTTTCCTGACGGATTACATGGATTACCGCCTAAAAGGGAGCTAGAGTTTATCGGGAACTTAGCCTAAATCCAAGCCTACTTATAGAATGGCTTTGGTGGAATTGGAATGGCTAAATAAGCAAATCCAAGAGTTGTTGGATAAAAGGGTTTATACGCCCTAGCGTCTCACCTGGGGTGTTCCAGTCTTATTGTGAAGAAGAAGGATGGTAGCTTAAGGTTGTTCACTGACTACCAATTGTTAAACAAGGCTATTGTCAAGAATAAGTATCTGCTCCCAAGGATCGATGACTTGTTCAATCAAGTGTAAAGTGCCACAATGTTCTCTAAGATTAATCTAAGGTTGGGTTATTATCAATTGAAGATCAAGAAGGACGATATCCCCAAGACAGCTTTCTGAACGTGATATGGCCATTTTAAGTTAATAGTGATGCCATTCAGTCTGACCAACGAACCGGCTGCATTTATGAATCTGATGAACGAAGTGTTCAAGCAGTACCTAGACAAGTTTGTGATTGTATTCATCAATGATATTTTGGTTTATTTCAAGTCTCGGAGAAGCATGAGGATCATTTGAGGATTACGTTGTAAATACTCTGAAAGAAAAAATTGTATGCAAAGTTGGACAAGTGTGATTTCTGGTTGGAACAAATTGCATTCCTCTATCATATCATTTCAAAAGAGACCATGTCAGTGGATTCGTTTAAGATAAAAGCGGTTGTACAATTGGAACGACCTAAGAATGTGACTGAGATTCGAAATTTTTTAGGACTTGCTAGGCACTATAGGAACTTTGTGGAAGGGTTCTCTAAGCTACCTGCTCCTTTGACAAGGCTCATAAGGTAGGATGCAAAATTTGAGTGGTCTGATAGTTATAAGAACAAGTTTTGATAACATAAGTGGAAGTTGACATCGACACTGATCCTAACCAAGCCAAACAGATCAGGGGGCTTCACCATTTACAATGACGTCTCCTTGCAGGGTTTGGGTTGCGTGGTTATGCAACATGAAAAGGTAGTTACTTATGGTTCTCTCCAACTTAAGGACCATGAGAAGAACTGCCTAATTCATGATTTGAAATACACAGTAATAATTTTTGCATTAAAGATTTGGCGGCATTATCTGTATGGTGAAAGTTTCAAAGTGTTCACCGATCACAAAAGTTTGAAGCATCTGTTCTCGTAGAAGGAAATAAATATGAGTCAGACGAGATGGATGAAACATCTAAAGGATTATGATTGTGAGATAGTATACCACCAGGGTATGATTAATGTAGTAGTAAATACACTGAGTAGAAAGCATTTGGGGTTAGTTTCTTATGTAATGATCAGGAAGCATGAGTTTCTTGAGCAGCTGGCAAGCTTGAGGTTTGATAAGACTCCTTTGACATTGATTGTATAATCGTTAGTTTGAGGATTGAGCTTGATTTGATGGAATGAATTAGACAAGCTTAGAGGGAGGATTAGTTTTGTGTAAAAGCAGTGGTAGAGATTCAATAGGGTCAGAGGGAGGATTTTAAGATTGGTAGTGACAGACTTTTAAGGTTCCACTAAAGAAACTGATTTTGGATGAAGACTACACCTTTAGATACACTCTACATCCGGTAAGCAAAAAGATTTATCATAACCTAAGCAAGGTATATCCGTAGGTTAGTATGAAGCAGGATATAGCGGAATATGTGGCTAAGTATCTCATGTGTCAGCAAGTTAAGGTAGAGCACAGAAACCAGTAGAATTGCTTCGAACTCTACCTATATCGACCTAAAAATGGGAGAACATAAGTATGGACTTTATTACAGGATTGCCAAGGACCCAGAAGAACCATTATGCAATTTGGGTCATTGTTGATAGGTTAACTAAGTCGGTGCACTTCCTACATTAGGGTTACAGATACTCTCAGTGCTCTAGATGATTTGTATGTCAGGGAAATTATTAGGCTACAATGGACTTTAGTGAGCAGCACTTCAGATAGAGACTCCAGGTTTACTTATCACTTTTGGGAATGGTTTCGAGAAGCTATGGGGTCTCAATTGAATTCTAGTACAGCCTTCCATCCCCAAACTGATGGTTAGTCAAAGAGGGCCATTTAAACTCTGAATGACATGTTACGAGCTTGTGTTATGGATTTTAAGGGCTCCTAGGATGATCACCTACTATTAGCTAAATTTACGTATAATAACAATTATCACTCTAGCATTGATATGGTTTTATGTGAAGCTCTCTATGGAAAAAGATACAAGTCTTCTATAGGCTGGGAAGAAGTTGGTGATAAAAAAAAGTTTACTTCAAAAGTAGTTAAGCAGGTTTCTGAGAAAGTCTGATTGATCTATAAGAAACTCAAGGCAGCTCAAAGCCAACAAACGAGCTACGTTGACATTTGGAGATAGGATTTGGAGTTCACAGCGAGTGATTTATTATTATTGAAGGTTTCACTATCTAAAGGGAATATGAGCTTTGGGAGGAAAAGAAGGTTAAGTTCTCGATTGATTGGGCTATTTTAAAATTATTGGATCGAGTGAAAGATGTGGCCTAGAGGTTAGTTCTAACCTCATAACTATCTAGGGTGCACAATGTCTTCCATGTATCCATGCTTTGGAAGTATCATCTAGATCCCTTTCACATTATCAAGTATGAGCCGCTAGAGATTAGGGAGGATCTTAGTTATGATGGACAACCAATCTGGATCTTTGATAAGAAATAAAGGGTGATGAGGTTGAAGACGATTTTGATGGTTTGACACGACCCTCAACTTACCAAAATTCGTCACAAATTTTTTGCTTTTCATACATTATTTATTATTCGTCCTTACCTTACCTCGATCGTGATCAGCTACACTCTCAACAGTTGGGCTGTGTGTTAGTGTCTACCTCATCCAACCATAACAATTTAATTTGCATTTTAATTTAGAAGTAAACACTTGTATAAATAAATCAGAGTGTTGTTTACATGTATTTACATTGTTTTACATCCCCAATGGTTACATTCAAAATGCTACTGTGCTATGGCAAGTTTAGATACAAAACCATACAAGTGTGTATACCTTTTGCGATGGGATGCAGCGGATACCAAAAATGAAAACCTCCAGTCGCCCTCAGTCTATACTCAATGCTCTGTAGAGAGGGGAAAATAGGGGTTGAGCAAACAACACGCTTAGTAAGGCAATCATACGAATAGGTAGATACTGCACTATCTACGTGATCGTGGTGCCATACTCAAGACCATACAATTTCTCATTCACATCAAAAGCATTTGTTCATGCTTGTGTTAATGGCATGTAAAACAAGTCATGATATTTGTTAGTGCAGAAATCAATTTCAAAGCATGGCATAAATCATCATGCATATTTCATAAGGCATGGAAAACCATCATGCATCAGTGCACTTTAAAGCCATTATCAAACTTTCTCATCTCATAAAATCAACACTTGTCAGGACTCAGCCCCTCCCTCGGACCGTTCTGACCCACAAAGCATTTCAAACATGGATTTATTCATAAAACAATGACATGTGAGATAGGCAATATAATAAGGGAAATCTCCTCTAAGACTATGGCCATATCCTGTGATCCCAGGCTACATTGATTAGGTGTGCGGGTTATCACCACTATCTACTTCCACACGGGAGGTAGGTCACGTCCAACCCATTGGTCCATAGTAGATCTAAACATCGTCCAGAGATGGTATATCACAATCTCAACACGGTACAACGTACTCCATGCTACCTGCACGGTATAGCGTACTCCGTGGACCCATATCAACACATCATATCACTCCACATCTCAAAATGCACGTGCGAGCCTATTTAATCGGTGCAACACCCAGTCTACTCGAAGCTCCTAGCATGGCCATCAACATGTCAAAACCCACGTGCAAGTAATCTCAAGCACGACAACAAGTATAGTGGACATCTAATACGAGCTACGCTCCAGTACCATGTTAAAACCAGTATAAAATCTGCATGAGCTAAGCTTCAGCACAACATCATGAAAATCCATGTGAAAACTAATGCGATCTAAGCTCTAGCACTCATGCTCATAAAACACATAAAATCTCGTGCGAGTCATACTCTAGCACGCTTTCATTCTCACGAAATCCATGTAGGTGTCCCATTTTTTTTTGCAAAGCATGGTTTTAAACAAAATCAAATCATTTCTTTTGTAAATCTTTTCAAATATTAGCCAATCTACCCATCGCTTACTAAAAAGTAATAAAACAAGATTTTCAAATCATAATGCTTTTATTTTTATGCTCATTTCTCAAAAACCCAACTCTTGCCCTTCAATCACCCATTTCATTTCCTATTACCACATGCACTCTAGAAAAACATTAAGCGCCCAAATTGCGCACAGATATCTCTAAGAGTCCACACAATTCCCTTACATCGATTTACTAGGGTGCGACTCTCTTCCTCTTAGCTTCTCGCGCTATGGCTCAACTTGCTTCGGGTGTATCCTCGAAAGCTACAATCATTCACCAATCATTCGAGTTAATGTTGCTATATCACATTTTGACTTCAACTCGTCAATATACTCCATTGAGCCTATTTCATTAAGTTTGGCCCATTTTTGCATTTAGCTATCATCAAGCCTTCTAACCAAACTTATCTAGTAACTCACTTAGTTACTTATTTAGGACTTGATGTGAAATACTCTACCCTTACTCTCTCATTCACTTATGCATTTTACCTGATGCCTTAAATACACATTTTTCCCTTTTTCGGTAAATCTCATAATTCATTCTATAACACCATCTTAAAATCATACCTATAACACCATAATCACCTTAAAATATTCAATTCATAATTAATATCTCTACATTTCACTTTCCCACACAAACCCATTTCTAGGTTATAATTGTTTCATGGCATTCTAGGTAGTTCTACCATTAATATGCACACAAAATCAACTTTAAAATCAATAACTAAACAATTGTACTTGGATTGGTGCACTAAAAACTCACCTCTTTGGATTTCCTCCTTGCTCCAAATAGAAATGCCCCTTGTTCCTTAAATCCAACAAATGGGGAAATGCCTCCATGCTATGTCAATCTTCTCATTGATGTGAACAACTTTGTATCTAATAGTCTTTCCTCAAATCTTACTGAAAATGGGATGATTTAGAGAGAGAAAACTAGGTTTTTGGATTGGAAAATGGAAAGGAAATGGTTGCTCTCGTGAAATGCAGATTTCACTGCTCTTATTTATAGAAATTGCTTGATGAGATCGATCTGCATTTGAGGGAGATCGATCTCGTCCTCTTTAAATCCCTCATTTTTTTTGGAGATTTTAAAGGCATGAGATTGATCTGTCAAGGGCTTGAGATCGATCTATCTCAGGTAGAGAGTTAAGGAGATCGATCTGGCTAGGGAGAAGATCGATCTGCTCCAACTCGAGAGCTAAGAAAATCGATCTGCTTGCCTTAAAAATCAATCTTCTCATTACAGAATGTTTAGCAGATCGATCTACCCTGTTCCTGTTGCTCAAATAAGAGCATTTTGGCTATTCCAAATCGATCTCTCATCCGATGAGATCGATCTGGCATCATATTTTCCAGATTTTGCTGCAGTTTTCTACAATAGCTCATACCAAACAATCCCTAATTTGCTGTCATAGTCATTTTTCCATCCAATCACCTTTGAGACTTGGAAATGACATCCATTCACACTTTATACAGATTAAACTTGTATACATTCATTGTATAACCAAAGGTATACAACACAAAACAAAATGGAAGCATAAAGATTTACACCACTTATGCAACTTCATTCCATTTTACCACATAACTCATTTTCCATTCCACTCACATTCATCACATACCAAAGTCCATTTCATCATGTTCATACATAATGAAACTTGTGCGTACATCACAACTCTTATTACAAGTGTGTACATTGAATTTATGGGCTTTACGTCACTTATGCTTCACATTACAAGTACATTACCATACCTATGAATTCATATTTACTTGGTCCAAAATCATCCATATTATAATTCTGTTTACATATTTACAAAGTTATACCTATATGGGGTCTCACATTCTCCCCCACTTAGAAAATTTGGTCCTCTAAATTGGAACCAAATCAATCAGTGAATAGCATGGGATACCTCTCCCACATCAAACTCTCTAATTCCCATGTGGTCTCTTCCACCGTGTGATGTTGCCAAAGAACTTTTACCGAGGGAATTGTCTTTGTCCTCAACACTTTCTCTTTTCTATCTAATATCCGAACCGGCTTCTCAATGTACGTCATGCTTTCGTTGAGCTCCAAGGGCTCAAACCTTATAACATGTGCCGGGTCTTGGTGGTATTTCCGTAACATGGATACGTGGAAGGCGTTATGTATATTTGCCAGCTCAGGTGGTAATGCTAGCCTATATGCCTTATCTCCCACCTTTTCAAGTATCTCAAATGACCCTATATATTGAGGGCTCAACTTTCCCTTCTTCCCGAATCTCGTAATCCCCTTCGAGGGAGAAACCTTTAAAAACACTGACTCACCCACCATAAACTCTAGTGGTCTCTGTCTCCTGTCAGCATAACTCTTTTGACTACTCTAAGCTGTCCGTAGCCTCTTATAAATCAACTGGACATCCTCAGAGGCTTGTTTAACCAAGTCATGAGCAAAGATCTATATGTCACTAACCTCTTCCCATCCAATAGGGGAACGACATCTACGCCCATACAATGCCTCATATGGTGCTATCCCGATACTCGCATGAAAATTGTTATTATAGGCGAACTCTGCGAGTGGCAAATGGTCATCCCAAGAGCCTCCAAAATTCAATGCACACGCTCTCAACATATCATTCAGGGTCTGTATAGTCCTCTCTGGTTGACCATCTGTCTGAGGATGAAATGCGGTGCTAAAACTCAACTGGGTCCCCATCACTTCCTGAAAATGTTCCCAAAAATGGGAAGTGAAGCGGACATCCCTATCAGAAACAACGCTCACTGGAATTCCATGTAGCCTCACTATCTTGTGCACATACAAGTTCGCTAACTGGCTCAGAGTATCGATAGCTCTCATAGATAGGAAATAGGCTGACTTCGTCAACTGATCCATAATCACCCATACGACATCATGACCTCTTTGGGTCCTTGGTAATCCCATCACAAAATCCATGATGACGGCTCCCACTTCCATGTCGGTATCGGTAGAGGCTGCAATAACTCTGTAGGCTTTTGATGCTCTACTTTCACCCACTGAAAAATAAGACACTTAGTGATATATTCTGTAATATCTTTCTTCATCGTAGACCACATAAACTTTTCGTAGGTTTTGATACATCTTAGTACTCCCTAGATGTATCGTATACCTCGATGAGTGAGCCTATGTCAAGATCAACTTTTTGATCTTTGGATCATCGAGAACACATATCCTACCTCTGAACCTTAACAATACATCTGAACTAAATTCAATGTCCGTCTCTGTACCCCTTTGTATATGCCTGACAATATCACTACACTGCTGATCCATTCGCTGAGCCCGTCGGATTCGATCTACTAGATCCAATTCCAACTGTAGCCTAGCTATCATAAAACCAATATCAGCGTTAGGCAGGGTCATATCCAAAGTGAGGTTCGTGAACTGTTCCAGCAGCTCATGTTCCCTCATCATCATGCATGATACCAACCCAAGATGCTTCCTACTTAGTGCATCAGCAACCACGTTTGCCTTACTCGAGTGGTACAAGATCTCACAATCATAATACTTTAAAAGTTCAAGCCATCTCGTTTGTCTCATATTTAACTCTTTCTACGAGAATAGGTACTTAAGGCTCTTATGATATGTGTAAACTTGAAATCTCTCACCATAGAGATAGTGGCGCCATATTTTCAATGCAAAAACTACAACCACAAACTCTAAATCATGTGTTGGGTAGTTCCTTTCATGATCCTTCAATTTTCTTAATCCATAGGCTACTACCTTTCCATCCTGCATCAATACACAGCCCAGTCCTTGGTGTGAAGCATCTGTATACACCGAGAAACCTCCTAAGCTGGTAAGAATGGTGAGAATCGAAGCTGTGGTTAATCATTTTTTCAACTCTTGAAAACTTTCCTCACACTTATCGTCTCACATGAATTCAACATTCTTTCTCGTGAGACGTGTCAAATGAGCAACTAATCTCGAGAATCCCCCATAAACCTTGGATAATATCCTGCTAAACCCACAAAACTTTTGATCTCTGTCACTGTTTGGGGTCTCTACCACTGCATCACTACTGACACACCATCCTTCAATATTATATGACCCATAAAAGAGATATGTTCCAACCAAAAGTTGCACTTGCTGAGTTTAGCGTACAACTTCTTCTCTCGCAAGGTCTATAGCACTATCCTTAGGTGTCGTTCATGCTCCTATCTAGATCTTGAGTACACCAGTATATTATCAATAAACACAATAACAAATCGATCCAAGTACTAGTGAAATACCTCATTTATCAACGACATAAAAGTTGCGGGAGCATTCGTCAACCCGAATGGCATAACCATAAACTCATAATGTCCATACCGAGTAAGGAAAGTTGTGTTGGGTACACCTCTATCTCGAATCTTCAACTGATGATACCCAGATCTCAGATCTATCTTTGAGAAGACCTACGCTCCCTTAAGCTGATCCAACAAGTCATCGATGCGTGGAAGAGGATACTTATTCTTGATTATGGCCTTATTGAACAACTGATAATCTATACATAGTCGGAGGCTTCCATCCTTCTTCCTTACAAACAGAACCGGCGCTCCCCAAGGTGAGACGCTTGGTCTGATGAACCCCTCCTCCAACAACTTCTGTAACTGCTTTCTTAGTTCTTCCAACTCAACTTGACCCATTCTATATGGTGGCTTGGATATTGGCTCTGTACCAGTGCCAACTCTATACCAAATTCCATCTCTCTATCTTGGGGTAACCCTAGTAATTCGTCTGAAAAGATATCTGGAAATTCCCCGACCACTAGGATGTCTATAAACTTCGGATGTGCCTTATCCGTCTTAATCACATAAGCAATGAACCCTTCACATTATTCTTTCCACCGTTAGTAATACGAATCATCAAATTAACATATATAGCTGATAAACAAATTCATCTCTCGAATATCATGTATTAAGATCATACTCTATTATTTATAGTAAACATGCCTTTCATTTTATTTCATAAAACTTACTACAAGATTTTCTATCTCTGAAAAAGTTAGTATTCTAGCATGACAATCCATAACAACATGGTTTGCAGTTAGGCAATCCATCACTAGGATTACATCAAAATCACTCATATTTAATAAAATTAAATCGGCTGCCATTTCTTTACCTCTTATCCTCATCTTACAATTTCTATATACATGCTCAGTCAACTGACTATCATTCATAGGGGTAGATATCATCAACATCTTATCTAGCAGTGTGGGTTTTACATGCTTCAATAATTTACATGCAAAGGATGACGATATAAAGGAATGCGTGACACCAGGATCAAACAATATAAATGGTTCTAAATCAAAGATTTGGATGATACCTTTAACCACATCCGAAGACTGATCCGTAGTGTCCTGGTCCAGTGTCTGCACTCGTCCTTTGCTCACATCCACTTCCTGCTTCCCCTTTTCCTCAGTTGTTGCCCTCCTTCTCGGAGCAGCTGTCCCAAATGGAGCTCTCTCTGGTTACATGCCCTTCTTTGGGGCTCTCTCTGTCATCTCTGGGCAATCCCTGATTATGTTCCCTGGTTTCCCACATCCGAAGCATACTGCAGGAGGTCCATAGCATGGTCGAGTACCATGGTACCTACCACACTTGCTGCACTGCTCTGTAATAGGCCCTGGCCCTCCAATCATGATTCCTTTTGCTGGTGTTATGATCAGATAGATTGGAGGATTAACTGTCCTCTCCTGGATCTCCTCAATCCTCGGCCTCTTCCTAGAAAATCTCTTACTTCCCTTATAACTGAAGCCTCTGTTCAGTACTGGTCTCTTCTTATCTCTATCCCTCACTTTACCAACCTTTCCAAACTCTAAGGCGATCCTATCAAAGTCTTGTTCACATAATTGCGTCCTACGCACTGCTTCCTCATAGATCGATATGTCCAAAGGAACTAATCTGGATCTAATGGTTGGTCTCAGTCCATCCACAAACTTCTGGATCTTCTCGACCTCATTACCCATCGTAGTAGGATCATATCTGTCCATGGAGATAAAGGTCGTCTCATACTCATCCATTATCCTAATCCCTTGGGTCAGTCTAAAAAATGCCATCTTCATCTTTCGTTGTGCAGTATTCAGAACATACTATCTCTGGAAAGCCTTCAAAAACACATCCCAGCTAATCTCTATATGCCAAGCTCTCAAAATAGGCCTGGTGGATTTCCACCAATGTTCTACTGATCCCTTCAGCATGAGTGCAACAAACGCTACCATATCAGTAGTAGTGCACTCAAAGAACCTATATAACTTCTTAATCTCATTGATCCAATCCTCTGTAGCTACTGGGTCCTTAACTCCACTGAAAGATGATGGTCCAAACTTCTAGAACTACCGCAGTCTATCCAAATCACATCCATAACCCTATCCTCTACTCCCTGTGGTGTAGCAACAAGTGTAGGCATATCCTATGCGGGTGGAGGTGTAGGTGTATCTGTCGTCTTAGGTCTCTGGGTTGGCCGTGCCCGTGCCTCAGGAGCTGTCGCCTACTCGGCATCACCCTATGTAGCGGGACTCTATCTACCCCCAACTCCAAGTAAAGAATGAGTGACCAACTCCAAGTAAAGAATGAGTGACCAACTCCAAGATCATCTCTATGCTCCGCTTAATCCTCGTGAAGCGTGCCTTAATACTCTCGGGTCTCTCTTCTGGACCCTGTGGAGCATGCTCAACCTCAACCTCCACCTTAATATCTTCCTGAGTCTCTTGTGTTTCTAGCTCAACACTACCCCCAAGCCTACCTCTACGGCCTCTAGCTTGCGCTCTCGCCCCTCTACCGCGACTGGTGTTAGGCATAATGCTTAATTCCCTACATACACATCAATTTCTTAGTCAACCCATTGACACACACATAGTTTGTATCTAAACAAGCACAGTAACATGAGGATGAATTTTTCTAACTTATTAAGTATTTTAGACATTGACACACATTATACCAACTCAGCTCTGATACCAACTTCTAAAACAACCCTCAACTTACAAAAATCCGTCATAAATATTTCGCTTTTCATACATCATTTTTTATTCGTCCTTACCTTACCTCGATCGTGATCAGCTACACTTTCAACAGTTGGGTTATGTGTTAGTGGCTACCTCATCCAACCATAACAATTTTATTTGCATTTTAATTTAGAAGTAAACACTTGTATAAATAAATCAGAGTGTTGTTTACATGTGTTTACATTGCTTTACATCCTTAATGGTTACATTCAAAATGCTACAGTGCTATGGCAAGTTTAGATACAAAATCATACAAGTGTGTATACCTTTTGCGATGGGATGCAGTGGATACCAAAAAACAAAACCTTCAGTCGCCCTCAGTCTATACTTAATGCTTTGTAGAGAGGGGAAAATAGGGGGTGAACAAACAACACGTTCAGTAATGCAATCATGCGAACAGGTAGATACTGCACTATCTATGTGATCGTGATGCCATGCTCAAAGCCATACAATTTCTCATTCACATTTCAAAAGCATTGGTTCATGCTTGTGTCAATGGCATGTAAAGCAAGTCATGCTATTTGTTAGTGCACAAATCAATTTCAAAGCATGGCATAAACCATCATGCATCAGTGCGCTTTAAAGCCATTATCAAACTATCTCATCTTATAAAATCAACACTTTTCAGGACTCAGCCCCTCCCTTAGACCGTCCTGACCCATAAATCATTTCAAACATGCATTTATTCATAAAACAATAGACATGTGAGATAGGCAATATAATAAGGGAAATCTCCTCTAGGACTATGGTCATATCCTGTGATCCCAGGCTACACTGATCAGGTGTGCGGGGTATCACCACTATCTGCTTCTACATGGGAGGTGGGTCACCTCCAACACGCTGGTCCATAGCAGATCTAAACATCATCGGAAGACGGTATATCAAAATCTCAACACGGTACAACATACTCCATGCTACCTGCACGGTACAACGTACTCCGTGGACCCATATCAACACATTATATCACGCCACATCTTAAAATGCACGTGCTAGCCTATTTAATCGGTGTGACACCCAGTCTACCCGAAGCTCCTAGCATGGCTATCAACATGTCAAAACCAACATGCGAGTAATCTCAAGCATGGCAACAAGTATGGTGGACATCTAATGCGAGCTACGCTCCAGCACCATGTCAAAACCAGCATAAAATCTGTGTGAGCTAAGCTCGAGCACAACATCATGAAAGTCCATGTGAAAACTAGTGCGAGCTAAGCTCCAGCACTCATGGGTATAAAACACATAAAATCTTGTGCGAGTCATACTCTAGCACGCTTTCATTCTCACGAAATCCATGTAGGTGGCCCATTTCTTTGCAAAGCATGGTTTTAAACCAAATCAAATAATTTCTTTTGCAAATCTTTTAAAATGTTAGCCAACCTACCCATCGCTTGCTAAAAAGCAATAAAACAAGATTTTTAAAGCCTCATGCTTTTATCTTCATGCTCATTTCTCAAAAACCCAACTCTTGCCCTTCAGTCACCCATTTCATTTCTAATTACCACATGCACTGTAGAAAAACATTAAGCGCCCAAATTGCACATAGATATCTCTAAAAGTTCAGATAATTCCCTTACCTCGATTTACTCAGGTGTGACTCTCTTCTTCTTAGCTTCTCTCTCTAGCTCAACTTGCTCTAGGTGTATCCTCGGAAGCTGCAATCATTCACCAATCATTTGAGTTAATGTTGCTAACTCACATTTTGACTTCAATTAGTCAATATATTCCATTGAGCCTATTTCATTAAGTTTGGCCCATTTTTGCATTTGGCTATCATCAAGCCTTTTAACCAAACTTATCTAGTAACTCACTTAGTTACTTGTTTAGGACTTTATGTGAAATACTCTACCCTTACTCTCTCATTCACTTATGCATTTTACCTACTGCCTTAAATACATTTTTTCCCTTTTTGGGTAAATCTCACAATTCATTCCATAACACCATCTTAAAATCATACCTACAACACCATAATCACCTTAAAATATTCCATTCATCATTAATATCTCTACATTTCACTTTCTCACACAAACCCATTTCTAGGTTATAATTGTTTCATGGCATTCTAGGTAGTTCTACCATTAATATGCACACCAAATCAACTTCAAAAATAATAACTAAACAAATGTACTTGGACTGGTGCACTAGAACTCACCTCTTTGGATTTCCTCCTTGCTCCAAATAGAAATGCCCCTTATTTCTTAAATCCAATAAATAGGAAAATGCCTCTAAGCTATGTTGTTCTTCTCTTTAATGTGAACAACTTTGTATCTAATAGTCTTTCCTCAAATCTTACTGAAAATGGGATGATTTAGAGAGAGAACACTAGGTTTTTGGATTGGAAAATAAAAGGAAATGGTTGCTATCATGAAATGCAGATTTCACTGCTCCTATTTGTAGAAATTGCTTGATGAGATCGATGTCCATTGGAGGGGATGAATCTGGTCCTCTTTAAATCCCTCATTTTTCCTGAGATTTTGAAGGCATGAGATCGATCTGTCGAGGGCTTGAGATCGATTTGTCTCAGGCAGAGAGTTAAGGAGATCGATCTGGCTAGGGAGGAGATCGATCTGCTCTAACCCAAGAGCTAAGCTAAGGAAATCGATCTGCTTGGCTTAAAAATCGATCTTCTCATTACAAAATGTTTAGCAGATCGATCTGGCTCCATTGGAGATCGATCTGCCCTATTCTTGTTGCTCAAATAAGAGCATTTTGGCTCTTCCAAATCGATCTCTCAGCCGATGAGATCGATCTGGCATTCATATTTTCCAGATTTTGCTGTAAGTTTCTGTAGTAACTCATACCAAACGATCCCTGATTTGCTACCATAGTCATTTTTCCATCCAATCACTTTTGAGACTTGAAAATGACATCTATTCACACTTTATACTCATTAAAACTTATGCGCATTCATTATATAACCAAAGGTATACAACACAAAACCAAATGGAAGCATAAAGATTTACACCACTTATGCAACTTCATTCCATTTTACCACACTACTCATTTTTCATTCCACTCACATTCATCACATACCAAAGTCCATTTCTTCATGTTCATACATAATAAAACTTGTACGTACATCACAACTCTTATTACAAGTGTGTACATTGAATTTATGGACTTTACATCACTTATGCTTTACATTACAAGTACATTACCATACCTATGAATTCATTTACTTAGTCCAAAATCATCCATATTATAATTCTGTTTACATATTTACAAAGTTATACCTATATGGGGTCTTACATGGTCAAAGTTCTTTAACACCACTCCTTGGAGGAAGCAACATGGGAACTAGAGAACTTGATGAAGGAGAAGTACCCATACCTATTTTAAGATGCCCGAGAAATTGGAAAGACCAAATTTCTTAAGTTGGGAGGATGTTGTCACACCCCGACTCCGGTGCCGTTTGTCCATACATCTACCACTCATGGTTGGGTTGTGAGCTGATGCAATTACTAATTCCATACATTTATAGAGGAAATATTTGAAATTCTAAAACACACACTACCAAACGCGTGTGTAGGTATACAAAATCTTTTATATAAATGAAATATCTTTACATAACATCCCCATACAATTGGCTCATTTTCAATATATGACTATGCGATACAATATGATAGATACAAAATGTTTTTGTGTATACAATTCTTATACCTTAGCAACTGGTAGGAGTTGGCCAACACAAAAAAATTTGGATACCACCGCACTATTCTACTTCTCAGTATCTAGAGGGGGAAAATAGTGGGATGAGCAAACCACAGCTCAGTAAGAGAAATGATGCTAACAGGTAGATATTGTACTATCTACGTAGCCCATGCATGATTACCAAAAATCATCATTCATTATAAATGAAATTATCAAAAGAAAATGCATTTAAACCTTTTTCTCTCATAGGCATTTCATAAAACCAATGCTCAATATTTCTGTTTAAGCAACATATCATAGAACAGTGTTATCACAGCATAAGCATTCAAATCAGGATATTTATCAAATCATAATATCTCTTTTCTTTTAACAAACCATTTTATTTCATCACATTTCTCTTATCTTTGAGATAGGTAGGGAACTTTAAGCAATCAAAATATCCACGACATATGGCCATAGTTAGTGATCCCAAGCCTCACTGATTAGGTGTGCACAGGGCATCACTCGCTTAATGGGGGATGAGTAAGTCCTACCCTTCGGCTCATCTCAATCACCGTCATCATCTCCCTCATCACATCATATATACTCATGGTACAACGTACTCCATGTGTCATCTATACGATACTCGTACTCGCGTGCACACAACATGGTGCATAGTATTCCCTAGACAACTACATGGTACAACGTATGTCTATGGACCCAGTCCATCCACCCTACTCCGTTGGACTTCTCGTCCTAAACCATGTCTCATATACCAGGCGAGCAGAATTAGCATGACACACAGTCTCTGTAAGGCTCCAGCGTGGTATCTCTCAGTGCGAGCAACTGCTTCTAGCACTGTATCCTCTGAAAATCATTGTACGAGTAGGCTCTAGCACATTATCATCATCATAAAGCCACGTGCGAGCTACGCTATAGCATGGTTTATCAAAATCATGAAAACATATGCGAGTAAAACTTCAGCATAGTCAAAATCATCAAAACGGGTGTGAGCTAAGACTATAACACCATTTCACATCTCAAATCTGATAGGTGGCTATTTTTCTCTTTTAAAGACTCAAATCATGTTTATTATTGTGGCATGTCGTCCCATGCTAAACATGTAAAACTAGCCAACCTATCCAACATCATTTCTTTGTCACGATAACAACATAAAGTTGTAAAACATTGAAAACATGCATGTCATGTTGTTTTTCATTCCCATATCCCATTTTCACAATTCATACCATAATACATTTCATATCACATATGGCTCAATAGCTATACATAATGTTACTAGCGCCATAAGTACTAAAATCACTGTAAAATACATACGAATATCTCTATCGCTAACGTTAGCACTGAAATTTATATATGTTTAGAACCCTTTTTACTTAGTTATTTGATTTGTTCTTTGCTATATTTGGTATGTTTTATGTGTTTTGTACATTTGTGCAGGAAAAAGAACAATATGGAGAAGTTAAAGCTTTTGGAGCTGATTCTGATGATTCTGTAAAGAAGTGAAATTACAGGATGCTGATCGTGACTTATGTTGTAGCAATAGAAGAAATTGGACAGTGCAGAGCAGATTTGGGGAATCAATACCATTGTCGCAGCATAGCAGTCTGATTAGGGCAACATTGTTTTTCCATGTGGCATTCTGCGTTTTAGTGCCTGGGAACCTTATAAATAGTCTTTTTATCATAATATCGAAGAAGGCTGCGGCAGAAGGCTTTAGGATTGATTTAGCTCCATAGAAACTCCATCTTTTACATCTTTTTCGATCAATGTTTACTCTAAGGATGATACTTTGGAATTATTAGATGTTTATTATGTTTTATAGGAACTAAACTCCTTTTTCCTAGAATCGATGTAGCCAACTTTGGGCAGATTGCAATTACTTTGTGACGATTGTTTGGATGATTTCAATTATGTTTATTTAATCTACTTATTCTTAATGCTCTAGTTGATTGGCCACCAATTGGATGAATTAGTATAGGAATCCGGCACTCGGGAGAGGGGATTATTTATATGCACAAGGGTAGATTAACATAGGACATTGTTGAATCGAGAGGTTGACAATTCTTAGGAGCCATAGAGTAATAGATTACCATCGCTTAATGAACTCTATTATTTAATTCTGAATCAGGAGGTTAGGATTAGGTAATTTGGGTATGACTGTTTAGTTTTTTGGAGCCGTTGCCGGGGAATTGTTGTTTCGTTTTTCGTTAACATTGTTTCCCAATAGCCTTTACTTTAATTTAGACTTTTTTTTGTTTTAATTTACTATCTACAAATTTTTATTTTAGGAGAATGGTAAAAACCCGTAAAAGTGGAAATACAGACATAAAAGAAGAGTTAGATCCAGAGATTGAGAGAACCATCAGGAAAATTCAACAGAACAAATTTGAAGAGAAAGATAAAAATTTAATCATGGCAGTTGAAAATCAGCAGCAGCGAGCTATACGCGATTACTTTGCCCCAGTTGTGAATCAGAATTTTGCTGCTATAAGAGAGGTTCCTATAAACTGTAATAACTTTGAGTTGAAGTCGACATTGATCAATATGGTTATGCAAAATCAATTTGGAGGTTCGACCTTAGAGGATCCTAACACACAATTGACAAGTTTTCTACAGATTTGCAGCACCATTAAGATTAATGGAGCCCCTGATGATGCTATTCGACTGAGATTGTTTCCATTTTCTCTTTGGGATAAAGCCTTGAGCTGGTATCAAAATCTACCAGCAGGAAGCATTCCGACATGGGAAGTGATGGCATAAAAATTCTTAGCAAAGTACTTCCTACCAAGAAAGACAATGCAGATGAGATTAGAAATTGCCCAGTTCACCCAGTTAGATCAAGAACCATTACATGAGGCATGGGAGCGATTTAAAGAGTTATTGCGTAGATGCCCTCAGCATCGATATGATGAAGGAAACTAGATACAAGTTTTCTAAAGAGGCATGACTCCGCAGACAAGAGCTACTGTGGATGCTTCAGCAGGAGGTTCACTGTGGTCTAAGACACCTGATCAAGCTATGCAGTTAATTGAGGAGATGGCTATAAACAGCAGCTAATGGCCAGGTGAAAGAGCTAATGTCAGAAGAGTAGCAGGTATGCATGAGTTAGAAACGCAAACAACCATCCTAGCAAGACTTGAGCAGATTTCAACACAAATTTCTTCAATGGGTATACAAGGGTCGTAAGCTATGATTCATCATGATAGCACAAATCCTAAGTTGATGGGGACAGATTTGGAGCAAGTGAATTATGTTAATAATCGTAACTTTGGTTTTCAAGGAAATCGAGTTCCTAACTACTACCAGCCAGGATTCAGAAACCATGAGAATCTATCTTATGGTAACTCTAAAAACGTTCTAAACCCACCAGCAGCAAGTAATAGCAATACAGGATTCAATAACCAAGGGAATTCCCAAGGTTATGGTGGAGTTAGAAGGAACGAATTTGAGGAATTCATGGTTGAAACTAGAACAAGATTTAGCAAAACTGATGCGCGATTAGACAACGTGGAAGCTAAAATGTCAGAGATGAATACCAGTCTTGGTGCGCAGATGAAGTCTGTTGAGACCACTTTGAGACAGTTAGCTGCAGCTGTCAGTTCTTTAAATGAAAGAGGCAAGTTTCCAAGTGACACAGTGCTCAATCCAAGAGAACACTGCAATGCCATATCTTTGAGAAGTGGGAATACATATGAGCCACCGAAGGTAGCAGAGAAAGAAGAAACTGCACCAATAACTGAAGTGCAGAAGAAGCAGATTGAACCTGTAATGACAAAGGATGCAGAATCAGAAACAGTAAAACAGGGAGTTAATTCTAAACCTTTTAGTAAACTTTTTCCTGATAACCCTCCTTTGTTAAAACCATCCATTCCTTATCCTCAAGCTTTGTATAAAAGGAAGATTGAATATGAGTTTAAGAAATTTCTTGATATATTTAAGAAATTACATATTAACATTCCGTTAGTTGATGCTCTGCAGCAGATGCCACATTATGCAAAGTTCATGAAAGAAGTGCTGTCAAAGAAACAAAAACTTGAAGATTATGAAACTATCAACTTGACAGAGGAATGCAGTGCAATTTTACAGCAAAAATTACCGTAAAAATTGAAAGACCCTGGAAGCTTTACTATTCCATGCGAGATTGGAGGATCGAAAGTGGGTAAGGCATTATGTGATTTAGATGCTAGCATAAATTTAATGCCTTTATCTATTTTCAGGAGCCTAGGTCTTGGAGAGGTAAAGCCGACCACCATAACAACGCAACTAGTGGATAGATCGATTACGTATCCCAGAGGTATAATAGAAGATGTACTAGTGAAAGTTGATAAGTTAATTTTTCCTGTCGATTTTGTAGTCTTAGATTATGAAGAGGATAGAGAAATTCCACTTATACTTGAGAGACCATTCCTTGCCACTGGGAGAGCACTAATCGATGTTCAAAGAGGGTAATTAACCCTGAGGATGAATGATGAATCAGTTATGTTCAACATCTATAAGGCGATGAAATTTACTGATGAGCCAGAAACATGTAAGTTGATTGAAGTAGTGCAGAGTTGTGTAAGAGAAGTTGAAACAAAGGAAGCACCAACCGATCCTATGGCTCAATGTCTGGTAAATTCAGTTTCTAATTTAGATGATGAATTACTAACTGATAAAATTAAGAGCTGTGTTGTTACTTTGGAAGCCAATCCATTGGAAAGTACGACTACAACAACTAAGGAGAAGATTGACAAGTCACAGGTAAGTGAAAAAGAAGAAGGCAACACTGAATTGAAAGAATTACCAAGCCATTTGAGGTATGCCTTTTTAGGTGATGATAGTACTTTTCCTGTAATTATTTCATCATTTTTATCAGTTGCAGAGGAATACAAGTTGCTTAGAATTTTAAGAGAGCACAAATCAGCAATTGGATGGTCTATTGTTGACATCAAAGGAATTAGTCCCTCTGTTGTGATGAACAAAATTCGACTAGAGGGAAATCATAAACCCTCTATTGAACCACAAAGAAGACTAAATCCAGCAACGAAAGAAGTTGTTAGAGCTGAGATTTTAAAATTATTAAATGCTGGTATTATATATGCTATATCTGATAGTTCTTGGGTGAGTCTTGTGCAGGTTGTACCTAAAAAGGGTGGAATGACAGTAGTTCGTGACACAAACGATGAAATCATATCCACCAGAACTGTAACGGGATGGAGAGTTTGCATCAATTATAGGAAGCTGAACAAAGCTACTAGGAAAGACCACTTCCCGCTTCCGTTCATCGACCAAATGCTAGATAGACTAGCCGGACACAGTTATTATTGCTTTTTAGATGGCTACTCGGGCTATAACCAGATTGCAATAGCCCAGAAGATCAAGAGAAAACAACATTTACTTGCCCATATGGAACTTTCGCATATAGAAGGATGCCTTTCGGGTTGTGTAACGCCCCAGCACCTTTCAGAGATGTATGATGTCAATTTTCGCTGACATGGTTGAAGAGATAATGGAAGTCTTCATGGATGACTTCTCGGTATTTAGTAGGACTTTTGAGCAATGTTTATCTAATTTGGCACTTGTTTTACAGAGATTTGAAGAGACGAATCTGGTCTTAAATTGGGAGAAGTGTCAATTTATGGTGCAAGAAGGGATTTTCCTTTGACATAAAATTTGAGCTCAAGGCATTGAGGTGGATAGAGCTAAAGTCGCTGCTATTGAAAAACTCCCTCCTCCAAAATCAGTTAAAGCCGTGAGGAGCTTTTTAGGACATGCAGGATTCTATCGTAGATTTATCAGGGACTTTTCAAAAATCTCAAAACCTTTATGTCATTTATTGGAAAAAGATGCTGACTTTGTCTTTGATGATTTTTGCTTGCAGGCATTTGAAAAGATCAAGAAGGAGCTTATTTCTGCACCTATTATGATCACACCAGATTGGACAGAACCATTTGAACTGATGTGCGACACGAGTGATTTTGTAATTAGAGCTATCCTGGGACAGAAGAGAGACAAGATTTTTTGGGCTATCTATTATTCAAGCAGAACCTTAGATGATGCTCAGAAAAATTACACCACAACAGAGAAGGAGATGCTTGCAGTTGTACATGCATTTGACAAGTTCATACCATATTTAATTGGGAGCAAGGTCATTGTCTATATAGATCATGCCGTTATTCGTTATCTATTTGCAAAAAATGACGCCAAACCCAGACTTATTAGATGGATCTTGCTTTTGCAAGAATTTGATTTTGAGATCAGGGATAAAAAAGATCTGATAATGTTATAGCTGATCATTTATCTAGATTGGAGCAATCTGAAATTCAACAAGAACAGCCTATTCAAGAGGAATTTCCATATGAGACAATAATGAAGATTGATGAAAATTTACCTTGGTTCGCAGATATAATGAATTACTTAGCAGGAGGATTAATGCCAAGTGGTTTAACTTACCAACAGAGGAAGTAATTCTTCCATGATGTTAACTCGTATTTTTGGGATGATCCTCTGCTGTTTAAGAAGTGTCCAGAACAGATTATAAGACGATGTATACCGGAAGATGAAGCTCGGGAAATCCTGCACCACTGCCATGCTACAGCATATGGAGGACATTTTGGTACAGAACGTACAACAGCAAAGGTGCTGCAATCAGGTTTTTATTGGCCTAGTGTGTTCAAAGATAGTTACATGTTTGTAAAAACGTGTGACAGATGTTAAAGGGTTGGAAACATCTCAAGAAGACATGAATTACCTTTGACAAATATTCTAGAAGTTGAAATTTTTGATGTGTGGGGTATAGATTTTATAGGACCGTTTCCTCCATCTTTTGGGAAGCTGTACATTCTTCTTGTTGTTGATTATGTCTCTAAGTGGGTTGAGGCAATAGCAACACCAGTAAATGATGCAAAAGTGGTAATTCGGTTTCTGCACAAGAATATATTGACAAGATTCAGTACCCCAAGAGCCATTTTGAGTGATGAAGGCACTCATTTCTGTAACAAAATCTTCAATGGTTTGATGTCAAAATATGGAATTCGACATAAAGTAGCTCTCGGTTATCATCCGTAGATAAATGGCCAAGCTGAAATTTTAAACCGAGAAGTAAAGTTGATATTGGAGAAGACTGTCCACCTGAATAGAAAAGACTGGGCTAACAAGTTAGATGACACACTTTGGGCATACATGATAGCTTATAAGACTCCAATTGGAATGTCTCCCTATAGGTTGGTATTTGGTAAGGCATGTCATCTACCTGTAGAGCTTGAGCATCGAGCTTACTGGGCCATTAAGAAGCTAAATTTTGACTATAACAAGGCTGGAGAAAATCGATCACTCCAATTGAATGAGCTTGATGAGCTGAGAAATGAGTCCTATAACAATGCAAGAATTTACAAGGACAGGACCAAAAGATGGCATGACAAGATGATAATGAGAAGAGATTTCAGTCCTAGACAGCAAGTTCTATTGTATAATTCAAGGCTTAAATTGTTTCCTGGCAAATTGAAGTCAAGGTAGTCAGGACCGTTTGAAATAAACCAAGTTTTCCCATATGGAGTAATTGAGTTGAAGAAATCAGATGGAAGCTTGTTTAAGGTCAATGGGCAGCGTATAAAGCATTATTATGGAGAGGGAGTGCATAAATTAGATAGCATTCCCCTCGGTGAACCGAATTAAGGAGACTGAAAGTAGTCTGGCTGAAGACTTGAAATTCAATGCTTTTGGGAGGCAACCCAATTTATCTTTTTAGGATTCTTAGTTTTTCATCTCATTTTATTTCCTTTGATTTGAGTAGTTTGTTTTTTTTTATTTGATTAGTTTGTGTTTTAATTTTCAGGCATATGCATAAGAAGAGCACGGTTTGGAAGTTTTGTTGTCATGGTCTATCAAGAAAAAAATGCATGGGTGCGTGACTAATGAAAGAACAAGAGAAATTTTGCAAGGGCTTAGTAGCTTCAGTGTAGACAAATAGAACAGAAAAGAAACGATAATGGTTTTTCAAGAACATAAGTGAAGAAGTATGTGAACAGTACCTAAGCTAAAAGACTAAATTCTTTAATTGAAGAAGAGAGGACCGAATAATGGTTGCATAGATGAGAAAAAGAAAGTCAGCAAGAGGGTGAGGAGAAAAAGAAGGGAACAAATGTCTGAAAATCTCAAAGCAGGATGAATGGAATACACATGGCAATGTTTGATTGGAAGCCATAATCCTTTATTTCTGTCAACCCCACTCACTATTCGGTTAAGTCAAATAACCCTACCAAAACTACTTTGAAAATGGCTGCTGAACTTTTTCCATCTTCCCGACTCTCTCTTTTTCTAGTAACACATCTTTCTTTGTTCTCTTGGAAGTACACTGATTACCCCACACCCATTATTTTTCTTTCTTCTGATCCTTTTATTTTTTGCTGATTTGGTAGTTTCACCAACAAAATTTATGTGGGTTTGAAATCGTGGTGGTCCCGAAACCCTTAGGGGAAGCAGAAAGCGTTTTCTTGTCCGATTGTGATAAAGAAACAAGTAGTCCAACTTGAGCTTACGTGATTTACATTCCGGGTATTCTACTACTTTCTTCAATCGTTTTCGACTTCCCAGCGGATTTCCTTTTGATTTCTGCAACTTAGATTTTGAAGGTCTTCTTGGTTTGGTCGATTGTTGTTTGAGAAATTCTGGTTGTGACGTAAATTTTTGGGATTAGTTTGTGTGCTTGTCTAATTGGGGCCAGCTGAACACTATTCTTGTCAACATTGAGCTTCCATTGGTGATGGAACCTAAAACCTGAGCAAAACGAAACCTGGAGAGTTCGAGTCAAGCGACTGATAGTACAGCCCCATCTCCCCAGAGGAAAGAGCCGGTCATCACTACTTATAATTCCTCTAGATTTGTCAACAGCCAAGCCGCAGAAAATTTCAAGAAAATTATGGGCAAAAATATGATTATAGAAAGGAGTTTCCGGCCTGATATTGGTGGTTGGGACATGTATCATGAGTTTTTGAGAGATTTCGGGTTGTTGAAATTAGCAGGACAACCTGAAGATGCCATTCTTGATGTAGTCCGAGAATTTTATGCTAATGCAATGGAGAGCGCCCATTCGAATCTGAAGTCAGGGGTATTCTTGTTCCTTACAATGCCCACGCCATTAATCTGAACCTGGACCTTCCGCATGGGGTGCAGGATGAATATCATAGTTATGTTGCAGCTCTCCACACTGATGCTGATGAGTTGTACCGACAGTACCTCACACCCATTGGCAGAAGAGGCCAGAAACTGAATCTATGGCATTCCCTTCCAATCGACTTCAATATGGTTTACACGAATGGTATGATTTCATTTGCTCACGAATAATGCCTACCACTCATAAAAGCAGCATTGATGTCGATCGAGCTGCTCTCCTTTACTGTATTCTGACTGGCAAGATTGTTGATTTTGGAGCCATTATCTTTCGGTCCATGCAAGAATTTAAACACAGGGAAAATAGAAGGGGTTTACCTCACCCATCATTGGTTTGTGGACTTTGCAAGAAATACGACGTATATTGGACTGAGCTTGAATCACGACTGGCTAGGAAATCTGGAATCACTTTTAGGAATCCTCGGGTACCTCTGACTCAGAGAGAAGTTGCTCCTCCTACTGGCCCACCACCAACCTCTGCTGGTCCATCTATTGCACCTTCCACCACTTTTGACTCCATTGCAGCTGTACTAAACGAGATTAAGGAGTTACGACTGGAGATGCGCAACAATAACCGAGACTATCGGACTTTCTGTGCATATGTTGCCTCCTACCATAAATCATTAGTTGACTACCTAAATATGAGGGGTCGTGCGGGAGAGGTGATATTCCCCATGCCACAACAATGGTGTACTTCTGCTGATGATGACATGGAAGAAGATGCCCAGGAGGAAGCTGATGCTGAAGATGGCTCAGAGGAGGATTCAGACAGTTAAGACTACCCCAGGGAAGTCCTCTTTACTACTTTTTCCAATTCATTGAGGACAATGAAAATCTTAAGTTTGGGGGAGTTATTGGTTGTGCTCTGTTGTGCTCTGTGTCATGCTGCTATGTTTTTTATGCCTGCTGTTATGTTTTTCATGCTTTGTTTTTCATGCTTTGTTATGTTTTATGTGCCTCTTTCAATTTTTTTTATATGTCTCTTTTTATTATTTGTGTGCAATTATACTCAGTTTTACAGATTAGTTTTCTAGATTATGGCCAAAGACGGATTTTACAAGGAATTGATCAAATTTTGTTTAAATGGATGATTTTTATTGTTGGAGTATTGGAATGTGGATAGAAAGCTTCACTTGAATCTTTTCACTCAAACTATGCACCAATCATATTCAATTTATGCATTTACTGTGTTGATATGTGAAACTAAAAAAACTCTAGAACTTAATTAGTTATTACTTGAGGCGAAATTGATAGACCATGCATGATTAGGAAAATGATCTAGGCAATTTTTGTTTTGAGATTGAGCCTTTCAAGCCTACCCAATTATATTAATCCCTTGGAAAACCCCTTGAGCCAAATTCTTCCATTTTGTTGTTATATAACCATATTACAAGCCAAGGCCTAATTGTTTGATTATCCTATTCTTTTGGTCCCTTACTTAAAGCACTATCAATCAAAATTTTTGGATTAAGGGAGGAGCTCAAAAGAAAATAGGGTGGTTTGTAAATTGTTAGTTTGAGAACTTGAATGCTGCAAACAAGGGTTTGTTCTCGGGTCTTGTTGAAAATCTAGTTGTAACGACCCTTGACCCTTGAAAATCGGGAAATTTTTTTTTAAACTTCATTACCCATTTATTTTCTTATTCACTTAGGTTATATTCCTATACAGTGTCAAAACATTTTTCCTAATTTTTTTTTGTAATTAGTAATTGATTTCCACGTTTTTTAGATTATAAGGCCGATAGAAAATTTCGGCAGCACAACGGCTTATATATGAGCCTACCCACCTGCAAGTCATTTATTTTTGGCAATCCTAGATATCCACAACTACCAAGCATACTTTCCAATTCATCCTTACCACTTCAGACATCTATTTCAATTTAATACCAGTCATCTCAAATATTATCCCAAAATAATAATGTTTACATCATCCTTACAAAATTACATCCCAACTGATAACTTTGACACATGTCTGTGCATACAATTATGTCTGGTATAGGAATGTAAATGTATACCTCTTGCGTGTACAAAATGTAGCCTAGGGTAGCTCTTCCCACCAGCCTATGTCGTGTACGTGGCAAGTAGCGCTTATAGATTCACGGCAAAAGATCTGAAGGTAGAGGGGTGAGCTTTTGGGGAAAAGCCCAGTAAGATAGTACCTTTAAATTAATCCTGATATATATATATATATATATGAAAAGCATGTAAAAATTATTTGTAAGACCATACTTTAAGTAAAAGGAAAAACTTAAATCATCACTTCATGCAATTCATCGTAAAAGTCATAATGCATGCAAGTTCAAAGCAAGAATCATGCTCAACCATGCTATAAATTCTTTCATAAGCTTTTCGCATACATTGCATAATCATCTCGTTTTACTTTCGTAAACATGTCATAAACATTTTGTGAAGCTTTCATGAAACATTTCATAATTACTTTGTAAACATTACATAAACGTGTTGGTTCATAACCAATCATTGAAATTCATAAGGCACATATTCGTTGCCACATTTATCATTCATAACTAATTCATGGAGACCAGGCTATAACTAAGTCATGTGATACGTGTCATTCTCCGTAGAAAGCTAAACATGTTACCTATGGCCATGGTAAGTGGCTGTAGACTGGATCAGGGTCGTACAGCTCTTTCATAAAACATGGGTAGTATCCATCTTACATACTTTCACTAGCACATAGCTAGGACACGGGCACCAATGGCACTCTACGTGTGGGCAACATAATTTGCGTGCTGCGCAGGCACGAGATACTACCAAAACATCATCATCATAAACCACAAGTAGCATGACATCTACCACACAGGTAGAGTCAAGTGCTACAGGGGCCTACGTACCGGTACCTCAAGTGGTGGAGCCGGAACACCACGAGAAGTAGCCAAGCATGAAGCCTAAGTCTCAAAACATATTTTCTTTTTCCCCCTTTTCTTTGAAATTGTCAAAAGTTAACTTTAGCAATATGGATATAAAAATCATGAGTAAATATAAAACATCCATACGATTCATACCCTTGGAAAAATTTATTTCATGTCATGTAAAGTATACGGGGGACATTTAACATATTTAAAACGTGTTACATAATCATTGTACAGGTATAAAAGCATCTATAAATCATTTCGAAATCACATGCTCTTTTCATAAAGTCATTCATCGGTAAAAATAATATGCATTATCAGGACATAGTTAAATAGTACCCCTTACCTCGATGTATCAGATATCTCACGTTCGCGAAATGACGCCTTCCAACACCTCCGTCAATTCGCCTACGTTTTACCTTCCTTTCTTTTTCTCTTTTTCTTTTTTTTTCTTCTTTTTTTTTCTTTTCTCCTTTTCCTCTCGGTCAGCCCTTCTTCTTCCTCCCTTTCTCCTCCGATTCCAGCCCCTTTCTCCCTCACGGTTTCCCCTGCTTGGCCTCGGTTACAGCCTCCATTTCCAGCTACAGTTCCTCTCGGGTTGCCCTGTTTTGCCTCACCGATCCTCCTCTATTCCAGTTCAGTTCTCGATCCTGCCTCAGTTTCTTTCCTTCTCGATGCTGCTTCAATCAGAGGCTCTCGGTCAGCATTCAGCTTCAGCCCTCTCGGCTCTTTCCTCCTCTATTTTCTTTTCCTCACCTCACGATTTTCAGCACGCTCCTTTGATTCCCCTGCTTTCTTCTTCTCCTTCCTGCTCTTCCCTTTCCTTTTCGTCTTCCTCGACAGGACAACTCTCCCCTTCCTTCTTCCCCCTTCTCTTTTTGGCTCACTCTTCTCCCTCCTTTCCAATCCTCTCTCTCTCAGTCAGTCCCCCTTTCTTCTATTCCTCTCTTCTCCTTTCCAGCCGACCGATTCTCTCTCTCTTTTCTTCCTCCTCTTTCCTACCCTGCTTCTCTTCTTCCCTTCTTCCCCGACCAGCTTTCCCCCTTTCGATTTTCCTCTTCCCTTTTCTTCCTTTCCTTTCCTTCTTCTTCTTCCCCGGCAGGCCTCTCTTCCTTTCCTCCCTCTTTTCTTCTCCTCCTCTTCTCCTCTTTCTCTCTTCCTTTTTCCCGCCCAAGCCTCCTCTGTTTTTTTGTTTGATTTCCTTTCCAATTGCAACAGTGGCAGACGAAATTGGCTTTTCTAAGCCAATTCCGTACATGCCATAATATATATATATATATATTAGTTTAGTATATGTATATATAATATATTAGTATATAGGTATTATTTTTTTTTTGTTTATGTATTAGTATTGTTATTATTATTGTTATTATTATTATTTTTTTTATTTTTTTTACTTTAACTATCTTATACATTATACATTACAATATATATATATTTGTTATATATATATATATATCATCATTCTTCCATTTTAAATTGTCTAGTATATGTATATATTATACCTATGTATATATATATATATATATATATATATACATATACACTTCCTTTTAATTAAATGCCTAGTATATATGTATATATATATACATATATATTTATATATATACATTTTCACTTATGTATGTCTCTACACATATATATTTTCTTGTATAATTTATCCACAGACATAATATCATGCCTTCCATGAGATTTTCCTTATTCCGAAATTAAAATAATATCGGGATTCCATCATTCTTCATGAGTTCTCGATACAAGTGTTTACATCGACACTTTTCGAATAACAAATTAAAATTTTCTAATCCTTCCATACTTGCATTCGCCTTATTACTTCTTGTATCTTTGGGTTCCCAGTCATCCCATGGGCTTCTCGGTTCCTATAGTCCTCGAGTCCTACAACGAATATTTACGCTTCTGTTAATATATATTATTTCCATTTTTATATAATTAAATTAACGTAGGAAATTTGTTGGATTTACATTCTCCCCACCTTAAAAGAATTTGGTCCCTAAATTCATCCAAGTCCATCAGAATAGGTGTGGGTACTTTTCCTTCATAAGGCTCTCTAGCTCCCATGTAGCTTCCTCTATTGAATGGTGTTGCCAGAGAACCTTTACCAGAGGTATCGCCTTCGATCGAAGGACCTTCTCCTTTTTGTCCAATATCCAGATAGGTCGCTCAATGTAGCTCATGTCCTCTTGAATGCTCAGAGGCTCATATTCAATGATATGTGAGGGATCCGGATTATACTTCCTTAACATCGAGACGTGGAAGACATTATGTACCCCGAAGAGCTGCGGGGGTAGGGCAAGTCTGTAGGCTACGTCTCCCACTCTCTCTAAGATCTCAAAAGGACCAATGAAGCGAGGACTCAACTTCCCCTTCTTCCCGAACCGCATGATACCCTTACTTGGAGATACCTTAAGAAACACGGAGTCCCCTATCTGAAACTCAAGTGGTCATCTATGCTTATCCGCATAACTCTTCTGCCTGCTTTGTATGGTCTTAAGTCTATCACAGATTAACTGAACACCCTCTGCTACCTGTTCTACCAACTCGAGAGCTAAGATCCTTCTATCACCCACTTCTTCCCAAGCCACTGGAGACCTACATCTCCTACCATACAAGGCCTCATAAGGTGCCATCCCGATGCTAGCATGATAGCTGTTATTGTAAGCAAACTCTGTGAGAGGTAGATGATCATCCCATGAGCCCTTAAACTCCAAAACACATGCCCTCAGCATATCCTCTAATGTCTGAATGGTCCTCTCGGACTGACCATCTATCTGAGGATGATAGGCTGTGCTCAAGTTAAGCTGAGATCCCATGGCTTCTTGAAAATAAGCCCAAAATCTAGAAGTGAATCGGGAATCTCTATCTGACGTAATGCTCACAGGTGCCCCATGCAGTCGAACTATCTCTCTCACATACAACTCTGCTAAAGCACTCAAGGAGTCTGTACTTTTGATGGCTAGGAAGTGGGGACTCTTTGTCAACTTGTCTACTATTACCCAGATTGCATCATGCCCCTTTCGGGTCCTTGGTAAACCCATAATAAAATCCATAGTAATATGCTCCCTTTTCCAAGTAGGCACTGAAAGAGACTTAAGTAGTCCTGCTGGTCTTTGATGCTCAATCTTAATCTGTTGGCAAATTAAACACTTGGCCACAAACTCAGCTACATCTCTTTTCATACCAACCCACCAATACACCTTCCGTAAATCCTGATACATCTTAGTGCTTCCTGGGTGTATGGTGTATCACGAACAATGGGACTCCTTTAAGACCCTTTGCCGTAGGGCATCATCATGTGGGACACATATACGGCCCCTAAATCTCATTAGTCCATCCTCACCGAGCACAAAGTCTGACTGTTCGTCCTGTCCTGCCTGACTGACCATATCCAATAACTTCTGATCACCCCTCTGTCCAGTTCTGATCTGATCAAGTATACTAGGTTCAATCTGCAAACTAGCTATGAACCCAACACCTGTTGTCTCCACACTAACACTGAGCTCAGCAAACTGCTCTAGCAACTCCCATTCTCTAACCATCATAAAAGAAATCATCCCATTCCTGCTTAAAGCATCTGCCAGTACGTTTGCTTTGTCCGGGTGATACAGAATCTCGTAATCATAATCCTTGAGGAGCTCTATCCACCGTCTCTATCTCATATTTAGCTCTTTCTGATCAAATATATACTTCAAGCTCTTGTGGTCAGTAAAAATCTGAAACTTTTCTCCATACAGATAATGCCGCCATATCTTCAAGGCAAAAACAACCGCAGCCAACTATAGATCATGGGTAGGGTAATTCCTTTCATGGTTCTTAAGTTGTCGAGAACCATATGCAACCACTCTCCCATGCTGCATAGGTACACACCCCAAGCCCTGGTATGATGCATCACTATATACTGCATAGCCTCCAAACCCACTAGGAATGGTTAAGACTGGGGCGATAGTCAACCTTTTCTTGAGTTCTTCAAAACTCTGCTCACACTAATCAGTCCACTCGAATGGAACATCCTTGCGTATCAGCTTAGTCAGTGGAGCGGCCATCTTAGAGAAACCTTCAACAAACCTCCTATAATATCCAGCTAATCCCAGAAAACTTCGAATTTCCGTAACTGTTCTCGGCCTCTCCCAATTAAGTACTGTCTCAATCTTAGATGGATCCACCAACACCCCGTCCTTGGAAATCACATGGCCCAGAAACGCTATCTGTTCCAACCAAAACTCACACTTATCCAACTTCCCATATAACTGCTTCTCTCTGAGAGTTCGGAGCACTACTCTCAAATGCTGCTCATGCTCCTCTCGGGACATTGAGTAGATCAGAAATGAAAACAATGACGAACCGATCTACATACTCCCGGAACACCTTATTCATCAAGCTCATGAATGCAGCTGGGGCATTAGTTAGACCAAAGGGCATCACACGAAACTCATAGTGGCTATATCTCGTTCAGAAGGCCGTCTTCGAAACATCCTCCTTCCTAATCCTCAATTGGTGATAGCCCGATCTCAAGTCAATCTTCAAAAACACCATAGCCCCTCTTAGCTGGTCAAATAGATCATCTATTCTGGGCAAGGGATACTTGTTCTTAATTGTGGCTTTATTCAACAGCCTGTAGTCTATACATAACCTGAGACTACCATCTTTTTTTCGCACAAATAATACCGGAGCTCCCCACGAGGATACACTCGACCTAATGAACCCTTTGTCTAGCAAGTCTTACAACTGCTTCTTCAATTCCTCAAGTTCAACAAGGGCCATCTGGTAAGGAGACTTCGAGATTGGCTGAGTATCTGGTGCCAAATCTATCGCGAATTCTAACTCTCTCTCCGGTGGTAATCCCGGTAGTTCATCAGGAAACACATCCGAGAACTCGCATACCACTGGTATGTCCTGAATACTTGTACATTCCCGACTAGTATCGAGGAGGAATGCAACATAACCTTCACATTAACGCATTCATCAAAATTTTCATCAATTGTCAAAATCATAAAATTTATTCCTTCATTGCAAAGCATACACTAAACTTACTAGGTAAGGAGAACCCAAAATTACATCAAAGCCATACATGCTCAACAAAATTAGATCTGCTAATATGATCCTATCTCCTACCTTGATCTCACAATTTTGACAAACCATATCAGTCTTTTGTGATTTATACATGGGTGTGCTAACATGTAATGTAAAGTCTAGGGGTTCGGGTTTAACATGCAATTTACGTGCAAAGTGAGGTGATATAAAGGAGTGGGTGGAACCTAAGTCAAATAATACTTATGCCTTATGATTGCAAATTAAAATCTTACCCTGAATAGTCTCTGTGGAGGTGTCGGCAGTCTCTCTATCCAAGGCAAAGACCCTCCCATGCGTGACAGGCTTCTTACCCTTCTCTGCTGCGGTAGCCCATCTTTGTGGATTTTGTCTCTGGGGAGCTTGCCTCTCGGGTTGCCGTGGAGGCTTTGGGTGTTGTGGAACCTGGTTCTGTGGGTAATCTCTCATTATATGTCCCTTCTGCCCACACACAAAGCAGCTCCTAGTGGTCAAAAGGCACACACCCCCATGAAGCTTCCCACACTGTTTGCACACTGGCCTATACTGACGCGGACCTTTAGCAACCTGAGGAGTAGGCACCGGAATGATGGGTCTATCAAGTCTAGGGCGAAACTCATCCGTTCTCTGTCTCTTGGGTTGGCCTCTCCTAAAATCCTGCCCCACGAACTCTGTCCGCTTACTCTTATCCTGGCCTTTGCCCTTTAGGCCATACTCTGTTAGTGTAATGTTTAGGCCCCTCTCAACCATTTGCGCTCTACCCAGGGCGTCCTAAAATTTTGTAATCTATAGTCCCAAAAGTCGATCCCGGATAGCTGGCCTCAACCCTGCTAGGAACCTCTCAGTCCGACGTTCTTCATTCTGGAACGTCTCTGGGTCATATCTCATCAGCATAGTAAACTTGCTTTCATACTCGTCCACAGTCATACTGCCCTGTACCAAACTCAGAAAATCCATCCTCAATTTCTACTGGGCCTTAAACTGTAATGACCCTTGACCCTTGAAAATCGAGAAATTTTTTTTTGAAACTTCATTACCCATTTATTCTCTTATTCACTTGGTTGTATTCCTGTACAGCGTCAAAACATTTTTCCTAATTTTTTTTTTGTAATTAGTAATTGATTTCCACGTTTTTTAGATTATAAGGCCGATAGAAAATTTCGGCAGCACAACGGCTTATATATGAGCCTACCCACCTGCAAGTCATTTATTTTTGGCAATCCTAGATAACCACAACTACCAAGCATACTTTCCAATTCATCCTTACCACTTCAGACATCTATTTCAATTTAATACCAGTCATCTCAAATATTATCCCAAAATAATAATGTTTACATCATATTTACAAAATTACATCCCAACTGATAACTTCGACACATGTCTGTGCATACAATTATGTCTGGTACAGGAATGTAAATATATACCTCTTGCGTGTACAAAATGTAGCCTAGGGTAGCTGTTCCCACCAGCCTACGTCGTGTACGCGGCAGGTAGCTCCTATAGATTCACTGCAAAAGATCTAAAGGTAGAGGGGTGAGCTTTTGGGGAAAAGCCCAGTAAGATAGTACCTTTAAATTAATCCTTATATATATATATATATGAAAAGCATGTAAAAATTATTTGTAAGACCATACTTTAAGTAAAAGGAAAAACTTAAATCATCACTTAATGCAATTCATCGTAAAAGTCATAACGCATGCAAGTTCAAAGCAAGAATTATGCTCAACCATGCTATAAATTCTGTCATAAGCTTTTCGCATACATTGCCTAATCATCTCGTTTTACTTTTCGTAAACATGTCATAAACATTTTGTGAAGCTTTCATGAAACATTTCATAATTACTTTGTAAACATTACATAAACGTGTTGGTTCATAACCAATCATTGAAATTCATAAGGCACATATTCGTTGCCACATTTATCATTCATAACTAATTCATAGAGACCATGCTATAACTAAGTCATGCAATACCTGTCATTCTCCGTAGAGAGCTAAACATGTTACCTATGGCCATGGTAAGTGGCTGCAGACTGTATCAGGGTTGTACAGCTCTTTCGTAAAACATGGGTAGTATCCATCTTACATACTTTCACTAGCACATAGCTATGACACGGGCACCAATGGCACTCTCCATGTGGGCAACATAATTTGCGTGCTGCGCGGGCACGAGATACTACCAAAACATCATCATCATAAACCACAAGTAGCGTGACATCTACCACACAGATAGAGTCAAGTGCTACAGGGGCCTACGTACCGGCACCTCAAGTGGTGGAGCTGGAACACCACGAGAAGTAGCCAAGCATGAGGCCTAAGTCTCAAAACATATTTTCTTTTTCCCCATTTTCTTTAAAATTGTCAAAGTTAACTTTAGCAATATGGATATAAAAATCATGAGTAAATATAAAACATCCATATGCTTCATACCCTTGGAAAAATTTATTTCATGTCATGTAAAGTATTCAGGGGACATTTAACATATTTAAAACGTGTTACATAATCAATATACAGGTATAAAAGCATCTATAAATCATTTTGAAATCACATGCTCTTTTCATAAAGTCATTCATCGGTAAAAACAATATGCATTATCTGGACATAGTTAAATAGTACCCCTTACCTCGATGTATCGGATATCTCACATTCGTGAAATGACGCCTTCCAACACCTCCGTCAATTCGCCTACGTTTTACCTTCCTTTCTTTTTCTCTTTTCTTTTTTTTTCTTCTTTTTTTTCTTTTCTCCTTTTCCTCTCGGTCAGCCCTTCTTCTTCCTCCCTTTCTCTTTCGGTTCCAGCCCCTTTCTCCCTCACGGTTTCCCCTGCTTGGCCTTGGTTATAGCCTCCATTTCCAGCTACAGTTCCTCTCGGGTTGCCCTGTTCTGCCTCACCGATCCTCCTCTATTCCAGTTCAGTTCTCGATCTTGCCTCAGTTTCTTTCCTTCTCGGTGCTGCTTCAATCAGAGGCTCTCGGTCAGCATTCAGCTTCAGCCCTCTCGGCTCTTTCCTCCTCTGTTTTCTTTTCCTTGCCTCAGATTTTCAGCACCCCCCTTCGATTCCCCTGATTTCTTCTTCTCCTTCCTGCTCTTCCCTTTCCTTTTCTTCTTCCTCGGCAGGACAGCTCTCCCCTTCTTTCTTCCCCCTTCTCTTTTTGGCTCACTCTTCTCCCTCCTTTCCAATCCTGTCTCTCTCAGTCAGTCCCCCTTTCTTCTATTCCTCTCTTCTCCTTTCCAGCCGACCGATTCTCTCTCTCTTTTCTTCTTCCTCTTTCCTACCTTGCTTCTCTTCTTCCCTTCTTCCCCGACCAGCTTTCCCCTTTTCAGTTTTCCTCTTCCTTTTTCTTCCTTTCCTTTCCTTCTTCTTCTTCCCCGGCAGGCCTATATTCCTTTCCTCCCTCTTTTCTTCTCCTTCTCTTCTCCTTTTTCTCTCTTCCTTTTTCCCGCCCAAGCCTTCTCTGTTTTTTTGTTTGATTTCCTTTCCAATTGCAACAGTGGCAGACAGAATTGGCTTTTCTAAGCCAATTTCGTACATGCCATAATATATATATATATATATATATATTAGTTTAGTATATGTATATATATATATATTATATTAGTATGTAGGTATTATTTATTATTTTTTTTGTTTATCTATTAGTATTGTTATTATTATTGTTATTATTATTTTATTATTATTATTTTTTACTTTAAATATCTTATACATTATACATTACAATATATATATATTTGTTATATATATATATATCATCATTCTTCCATTTTAAATTGTCTAGTATATGTATATATTATACCTATGTATATATATATATATACATATACACTTCCTTTTAATTAAATGCCTAGTATATATGTATATATATATATATATACATTTTCACTTATGTATGTCTCTATACATATATATTTTCTTGTATAATTTATCCACAGATATAATATCATGCCTTCCATGAGATTTTCCTTATTCCGAAATTAAAATAATATCGGGATTCCATCATTCTTCATGAGTTCTCGATACAAGTGTTTACATCGACACTTTTCGAATAACAAATTAAAATTTTCTAATCCTTCCATACTTGCATTCGCCTTATTACTTCTTGTATCTTCGGGTTCCCAGTCATCCCACGGGCTTCTCGGTTCCTATAGTCCTTGAGCCCTACAATGAATATTTACGCTTCTGTTAATATATATTATTTCCATTTTTATATAATTAAATTAACGTAGGAAATTTGTGGGGTTTACACTAGTGTCATATGCAGTTTCAAGTAGTGGAAAATAAAATTCTAGAGTGTGACACTCAAAAAAAAAATCTCGAGAATGAGTAAAGTTGGGTAGTGATTCATGAGCTCAAAACAAATTAAATCCAAAGGTGATTACAGTGCTTTAGGTGGATTAAACTTCATATTATATCCTTTATCCCAGCTAAAACCCGAGCCTTATGTTACAACCTTTGAAAAGTCCTTTTGATTCTTGGTTATGCATGAGTCTTTATTAGTGGAGAGTAGTAGTTAAATCAAGCATATGAAGTCTTGTGTTCAATTTTCATTTAGATTTCACGTTAACACTCGAGTGCATGAATTTGAATAAATGATTGTACACACACACACAAGTGGAAAGTGAAGAGTGAAGGGGGATTGGTTTGCTTTGATTGACTTGAACAATATAAATCTGAAATTTATCTTAAGCTGAGAACCTTGTGAATTCTTGAGGAAAATCCCAATTTAGTATGACAAGTATGTGAGCTGAGTGTGGTTGAGAGTCTTTAATTGTTCTGTTTTCAGTATGTGTTTGCTTGAGGACAAGCAAATTTCTAAGTTTGGGGGTATTTGTTAGCACTGAAATTTATATATGTTTAGAACCCTTTTTACTTAGTTATTTGATTTGTTCTTTGCTATATTAGGTATGTTTTATGTGTTTTGTGCATTTGTGTAGGAAAAAGAACAATATAGAGAAGTTAAAGCTTTTGGAGCTAATTCTGATGATTCTGTGAAGAAGTGAAATTGTAGGATGCTGATCGTGACTTATGCTGCAGCAATAGAAGAAACTGGATAGTGCAGAGCAGATCTGGGGAATCAATACCATTGTCGCAGCATAGTAGTCTGTGAGATCTGAGAATTTTAGATATATTTTAATGATGTAATAAGAACTTGAAGTGTAATTTATTGAGCTAAGTGAATTGTGAAAATTATATTTGGAGATTTATATGTAAGTGTTTAACATAAGTGTGAAACTAAAAGGTCAGATCGATCTTGGAGAAGGAGAGATCGATCTGGTGAGTTAAAATGACAAGGAAAGAGGAATTTAAGGAGCAGATCGATCTCCAATGGAAGAGGATCGATCTCCTTATGATTCTGTTTGAGAGAAGATCGATCTCATGAGGAAGGGATCGATCTCCAAATGTTTCTCTTTGGGAGAAGATCGATCTCCTCAAGGAGCAGATCGATCTCATAAAGCCATAAAGAGATCGATCTCACCCCTCGACAGATCGATCTCCTAGGCATAAAATTACCCTAAATCGTCCCCAAATTCAAATGCAGATCGATCTCATCAAGAACCAGATCGATCTCCTACCCTCAGTCTATATAAGGAACCCCTACTTTCTCCTGTAATTTCATTTTCTCTCTCTTCCAACCCCCATTTCTGCCCAGCCTTAGCTTTCTCACTCATCCAAAGCACCCATTTTCGTCCAAATCAGAGGCTGTGGCAAGAAGGAAAGTTGGTCCTCATCAAAGGGAGAACAACATACTTGGAAATAGTAAGACGGATTGAATCGAGGTAAGAGATAAGCTCTCCACAAGTTTTGGGTAATTTCTAAACCTCGATCTTGATATTTGAGATGATTTTGGTAATGATAGTTGTTGGCATTATGTTGAAGTAGTTGGAAAATGATTAGGGATTGATGAAATTACAATGTAGTTGGAGTGATAATGATATTTAGAAATTTTAGGAATTTTAAGCTATAAATTGAAATTTAGACAATGTGGTGAATTAACATAGATATTAAGACATGGGAAATGTAGAATGTGGAGGTGTTGTGAGCTAGATTGTGGTTTGTGATAGAGTTATGAGAATTGAGAAATTAGAGGTGTTATGAGTAATTATGCTCGATTTTGAGAATTGAGGTTACTGTGATGATGAATATTGATGTTTTAACATCGTTTGGACAGCTCGGGAGTTCCAGAGTGGAATGAGAGACTAGTCCATGACAAGGGGGAAACGATTGCACTATACGAGATGCAAAGAGGTAAGGGAAACTAAACCATTTGTGTATGTTATTTGTGAACTATTATAGCATGATTTGTGATTTATAAAACAAGCATGTTTTGATGAGAATGCACACGATTTTTATAGCCAGTTGGAGCCCAATGTTTTTATGAGTTTATAAGCTATGTGTGTAACCGCTTTATAAACCGTTGTGTTTGTGTGAGAAATGAATTGGGTTCTACATTAAGGCAATGTTGAGATTTGAGAAATGTGCGCGTGTTTTGCCGGTTGGGACTCGGTTTTAATATGTTTTATGTTGAGTACAAAACGATTTTAAATAAGTTTTTATGAGGGAAAAACCACTATGAGTTCTACGTGAAGGCAAACCAGTCTTATGTGGTAAAGACTTAGGTGTGTGATTTTGAGTACACACCGGGCATTGCTCTGGTAGCATGTAAGTCTGATTCTTCTCCATTCTGGTAACGTGAGATCTCCCATTCTGTGGCTGTGCCACGTATATTTGGTGGCCATTGCCACGTGAGAAACCCCATTCTATGGCTATGCCACGTATATTTGGTGGCCGTTGCCACGTGAAACCCTATTCTGTGGCTGTGCCACATGTGAATCTAAATCAGTGGCTATGCCACGTATATTTGGTGGTCGTTGCCACGTGAAACCCTATCCTGTGGCTGTGCCACGTGTGAATTTAAATCAGTGGCTATGCCACGTGTGTTTAGTGGCTGCGCCACGTGCATTATTATTACAGTGATTTTATCACGTTTATTGAGAAAGCGATTATCGCATTATTTTCACATGCTTGTTACTGCTCTAGACTGAGCCTTTTTACTTCATGTTTCTACATGATTTTGAGATGTGAGAATGTTGTTCTGAGAAATTTCATGCTATGGTTTTCAAAAGAGTATAATGAGTTTCACATACAAATAAATATTTTGTGATGTGCATTTTGGTTTATGTAATGAGTCCCTTACCCCCTTACTGAGCGATTTAGAAGCTCACCCTGTTTTCTTCCCCCCCCCCCCTCAGATTTCTTCAAGTGAAAAAGGGTTTCCCTGCGACGTACGGAGTAGTGGCTAGTGGAGGACTTGAGCTCCAGGCCATATATTGTGTTTTGAGGTATCATTTATCTTTTCATGTACCCAGACAATTATTGTAATTATAGACACTTGATGTATAACATTGTATGGGATGTATTAGGATTAATTAACTTAATATTGAGTAATGTATATGATACGATATATGTTATCTAATGATGAGATCTTGAGGTATGATATGTATGATGATGTATGACACTGTACAGGAATGCACCCTTAATTGTGATTTGATGAGTAAAAAGTTTTTAAATTTGCCCTATTTTCCACGTTTTCGGGACGTGACACAGTCTGATTAGGGCAACATTGTTTTTCCACGTGGCATTCCGCGTTTTAGTGCCTAGGAACCTTATAAATAGTCTTTTTATCAGAATATCGAAGAAGGCTGCGACAGAAGGCTTCAGGATTGATTTAGCTCCATAGAAACTCCATCTTTTACATCTTTTTCGATCACTGTTTACTCTAGGGATGATACTTTGGAATTATTGGATGTTTATTATGATTTCTAGGAACTAAACTCCTTTTTCCTAGAATCGATGTAGCCAACTTTGGGTAGATTGCAATTACTTTTTGACGATTGTTAGGATGATTTCAATTAAGTTTATTTAATCTACTTGTTCTTAATGCTCTAGTTGATTGGCCACCAATTGGATGAATTAGTATAGGAATCCGGCACTCGGGAGGGGATTATTTATATGCACAAGGGTAGATTAACATAAGACATTGTTGAATCGGGAGGTTGACAATTCTTATGAGCCATAGAGAAACGGATTATCATCGCTTAATGAACTCTATTATTTAATTCTGAATCGGGAGGTTAGGATTAGGTAATTTGGGTATGACTGTTTAAAACTCGGGAGAGATAAACAGGAAACAGTTTCGGCTATAAACAATTTGAAATCAAAAGAACAATTGTTCAAAGGAATTGTATGAACCCTAGTTAGGTGAAATCGAGTTCTAGGAATATTTTGCCATTGATATTTTCATTCGTAATAATTATGATTTGTTTTAATTAATTTGTTCCGTAATTAATAGTTAGAATAGTAAATAGGATCTCAACCAATATAAATTACTTTTTCTAAATAAAGTTCAAGGTTGTTGATTACAGTGATTTGCGGTAGGCACAATTTCCTGTGGGACGATACTTATATTTACTCTATACTCGAAAACTGACCTGTGCACTTGTAGTAGTGTTCCATTTGAGCACGACACTAACATACAATCCCTTACCTCGAATTGCGCTCGTAACACTTTCGTCTCATTTGCTCCATTCGCGATCCGGGTTAATCAAGTCTCAACGTATTTTAATCTACATGCATAAACCATTAAGTCATTTTCCTCTTCTTCTTCTAAACATTCACATTGTCATTAACTTACTTACTCATGCCTTTTATCTTATTTCACATTTTCCACTAGTATCCCTATATCTTCTCTTAAGTTTTCCATCACTTTTTCATAAGTATTTCTTCATGAATTCTCTCTTAACATTACTCACTCATCACTACAATCATCATTTCTATCTATATTTCACATACCATTCAACCCATAAAGTGTCTAAAAACTCACATTTAAAGCTGGAGGGTTGAAGAACTTACCTAGCTTAGCTTTTTCCTTAGCCAAACTTGTGGTAGCCTATTCTCCTCTTCTTAATCAAACTAATGTGTGATTTTTGGGTATGTTGTTCTCTTACTTCAAGGAAAAACTTTCCTTTCTTGAGCTTCTTCCAAATCTGGCTGTAATGTAGTGATATTTAGAGCGAGAAAGCTTGATTCTTTGAGAGAAATGGACAAGTGCAGGTTTGGTAGGAAGAAAATCTAATTTTCAGTCCAATCCCATACTCTTTTTATAGATGCAGAGACATGAGATCGATCTGGTCCCTTGTAGAGATCGATCTCTGCATGGTTTAGTAGTCCTTTTTACCTAATATAACTACTACCAGATCGATCTGCTCTTCATAATGAGATCGATCTGTTGCATGTAAAAATCCTCTTAGAGATCGATCTGTCGCTTAAGGGAGATCGATCTCTTCTTGGCCGAGACGTTTGGAGATCGATATGTGCCTTATAAGAGATCAATTTCTCCCAAACAAAAGCTTAAGGAGATCGATCTGCCTTGTTATGAGATCGATATGCTCTGTTCTAATTGAATGATTCTTGGCATTTCAAGAGAGGGGATCGATCTCTCCTTCATGGAAGATCGATCCGCTCCTCCCCTACATCCTTATTACTGTAATTTTCTGTAGATTTTCAATGTGCAATTCATCCTTAATTTGCCTAATACCTCATTTTACACTCCGTACACAACCAACGTATAATAGTATCTATTTCATATAGTTCATAGTCAGTAAAACTTGTGCACACAACTTGAAATTATGGATTGTACATTAAATTTTCATAATCCCCACATCTTTTATTATTTATGCACATGTAACAATGTGCACATGCATCATAGCTTCATAAGTACATGTGGAACTACAAGCATTACATATGTAAAACCCTAAATTTTCATTGTATGAACTAAATACTGTGATTAATAAGTTGATTTTGTAATATATAGATGTTATGAATTGTGGATATGTTTTGAAAGTCATGGGTGTTTATGCATCAATGCCTTATGATAATTGAAGTTAAGACAAATTACATTTATTAATTTTATGCATGTATGAGATATTAAGTATAAGTTAAGGATTTGAATATTATACAATGTTGTGAATGAGTTATTGTTGGTTTAAATGTGTATATTATTGTATTGAGGAATGATTTTGAGGTATTAAAGTGTTGGTAGAATTAGGGGTTGAAAGTTTGGTGTTTTTGGGTTTGAACATAAAAAAAATTAAAAAAAAAAAGATGTTCCAAGCTAAGTGATCGATCCTCTACTTTAAGAGGACCGATCCCATTGGCAAAAGCTAAAATTGAATAATAAAGGAGCAAGGGATCGATCTCCTAAAGGCAGAATGCCCAAAGTGTGCAAGAAAATACAGGGAGATCGATCCCCTCATTACAGATGTGATTTTGACGCATTTTTGAACGAGAAGATCAATCCCCTCAATAAAGGGATCAATCCTTTAGTGGTCTAAAGCCTTAAAATTGGGTTTTAAGACACAAGAAACTTAGAAAAAATTAGGGAACCTGTGAGAGAAAAAGAAAAAAGAAGAAAAAAGAAAGGAAAAGAGAAAAGAAAGGAAGAAGAAAGCTAAGGAGCTCTACCTCATTCGCATTCCCTACCTTCACTTCTTTAAGAACACAAGTCCTAGAGTGAGATTTGAGTGAGAGAAAGGAGAAGTGAAGAGGAAAATGGGGATTTTTGGCTCATGATGACCTTAAATGGTAACTACTGCAAGCACACAAGTCCTACAAGTAATATAGGAACTAAAGACCTAAAATATCGTCCTGCAGAGATTTGTTTAACTTAATTCGTCTAGTCAATTATGAAAAAAAAAAGTGATATACTAAGGCTAATTACATGAAAAATAAAAATAATAAAATAAAATAAAATAAAAATACTGAAAAGAAAATAAAAATTGCAATACTTGCAAAGCCTAAATAAAAAATTTAAAGCAACTACAAAAGAAAAATAACAAAATTAAAACCAGTAATGAAAATGGGGCAAAATGCAAATAATAAAATTAAATCTAGAAAATCCTAATAAGCAAATAAAAATGCATGTACCAAATTTTAAAAAAAATGAAATAAAAATGTAAAATAACCTAAACTAATGCATGATAAAATAAAATCCTAATAAAAACCAAAACAATCTTCAATGTAATCATAACCTTAAAATGCCCTAAAATACAAACCCCAAATAATGCATAACCCTAAATGATCACTAAACTAATGAAATGAAATATTAAGTACTAAGACTAACTAAAATGATGCGTGAGAATCAAAATCTTTTTGGAATTTTAGAAATTGGGATGAAAACAAATTAAAAATACATGAAATGAACTCTTACACTAAACTAACCCTAAATGCACGAGTTAAACCCTAAACTCTACTTTACTAATGCATGAAACACCTCCGAGTAGCCCCTAAATTAACTAAATAGAAATGAAAATTAAATTATGGATAGCCTTGAATTAACTTGCTGAATCTAACCTAAAATGCATTCTAACTATTAATCACTAACTACATCTCACAAATTGGCTTATTACCTACTTAAATGAACCAAATTAATTACGAAACCCAAATTTTTTTCATACTAATATGTATGTTAAGATAACCCAAAAATTCTAAGACTCATGTCAATGTTCATGTAGGGCTCAAAATGCTCGAGAAGCCCGGGATAGTGGCATGAAGCTCGAGGCACACACTTTGAGGTAAGAACCCAAGTTTCAAAATTTTTCAAAAAGTGTGATTTAAAGCATGTTTTGATGATTAGAAAGTGAAACTAAGGTGTTAAAAGTGAAAAAGTCAGTGAAACTCGGGTTTACACTAAACTGAGCAAATAAGCCTAGTAAGAGGAATAAATTCAAAATAAATTCTATGAATTCACAAAAATTATTTCGAGACCATAGGAAATTCACATAAGGCATAATTGACATGGGGAATGAAGATGGAGTGGAAATAATGAGGTTTCAGTGTTAGAATTAATTTTTAAAGTAAACCAAAAAATTAAGCGATTTTGATTGGTATTGACCAAACCGCACAAAATGAGCTCAATTGGGAAACCTTTTGTCAGACCCGTATCTTATGTAGCTTGTACCTTATGATTTCTATGTGTATGAACACTCTATTATTATAGTTGAATCATAATAAGAGTAATTACTAGATTTAAAGTGTTAGTAAAATAATTTAACATGTAAAAGCTACATAAAAAGCTTAATGTGAGCTATAAGAGTCACAGGCTAAACCAAGTGGATCTAAATCATTCTGACTAAAAATAAGAACTTAAAATGAAAAATATAGAGAGCTCATGAAGGAAAGTCAGCTTGATTTAGTTCCGAACACAAGGAACGAGAGAAAAACCTAAAAAGGGTAAAATGGACCTTTTCAGCTAGTTAAGGTGTTTCAGGTATAATTATCTACCGGGAATGGTTGAAACGTAAAGACGAGAGTGTAAGACATAAGATATGACACTTTCAAAATTTTGAGAAAAAGTCAACTTAATCAATGGTTAAGGAAAAAGTCAACTATAGTTAAGAAAAGTGAACTTTTACCATTGTTGACTAACCATGGTTAAAAATTAACCTAAGTATGGAGGAAAAATTGGGGAAAAATATTCTTGGTCAGAATACAAGATAATCATCCCCGGAAGTAAGGAAAATTTATTCAGAAGGATTCTGGATTTAATTTAATGGTTAAAAACGTAATGGGCCTAAAGTGAAAATTTAAAGCCCATTAAGGTATACTAAACGTAGATCGAAATTCTTAGGTCCCTTAGACCGAATTATTGGACCGATTGATCGGCCAAATATTTAGACAATTAAAGGCCCGAGGTATAGTAAAATTTTCAGCCCGAAAAGCCCATTAAGATAGCCCAAACCTAGAAGCCCAAATGGAAAGCCCATTAGATAAATATCTAACCATAGTTAAAGCTAAACATAACTCATAAGGTGACTCATTAGGTGACTCATAACTAAGCTTTTAGGAAGTCAATCTTAATGGCTAGAAAGTAAGGATTAATGGCTAAGTAAGTGGCTTATAAAATCAGCCACACCATTGTCATCTTCACCACACCATTTTCGGCTAGAAGAAGAAACCATTGAAACACATTATCCAAGCTTTCTCTCACTAGAAATCACTAGGAATTAGGCATATTTGGAACTTGCATTCTTCATGGAATTTGTTCCAAATTGAAAGGAGAGTGACATATGTTGGAATTGGCTATCAAGGAGCTATACAGTACAAACCGTGAGCCTCCAATGTTTCGGCCAAGTGTGAACATAACTATTGGTATATTTTCAAGTTTTCAATCTCATATATGTTAATGTATGAATGATTTTAAGTATATTGGTATATGTTTCAAGCATTGAAACATATGAAATCACTATGATCTTGGTTAGGCCAAGAGTGAGTAGTGAAATATTGATGAATGCCCATATGATTTTACGACATAAATGGATTAATGTACATGTGTTAATGATTATGACATAATTAGAATTAATCAATTTGATTAATTAATACATGTATTAAGTTGGCAATCATGGTGTTTGATAAAGTGCCTAAATGAACTATGTGATGTTTAAGAATATTGCCAACTAAGTGTTTGTGAAAATGCCTAAGTGAATTGGCTAAACAAATAGGCATGGATGGCATGCCATGGTGTGACTGATGGCATGGATAGCTCTCGACCATGGCATGTGGCTGAGAGGCCCAATGGGCCAAGCCTAAATATTTTAGGCCCAATATGATGTAATGGGTCTAGGACAAGCCCAATAAGAGTTGGTGGGCCCCACAAGCCCAATAGGCCCAACGAAAATGAATAGTAAAATGGAAATGGGCTTAAGGCATAGTTAGGCCCATTAAGGTTTATTAAAGCCCATTAAGGGAAATAGACTGTATTTAATGTGAAATACAGTAGGAAAAGTGTAATTAACCTGATAAATGGTTATATGCAGCTCCAGAGAGTATTGGAGAAGCAAATCGAACTGCTAGATCGAGCAGCGCTGAGAAAGTGAAATTTCTCGAATGATTGCAGGTAAGGGACTTTTGTGAGTAGTTAGAGATACCTACACGTATTTTCATCTGCTTTTACATTCACTTAAAAACTCTGAGGGTCATAGAAAGTGAATAATAATTATTGTGACTTGATAGTGGCAAATTACGATTTTGCCCCTAGTTAGTCAAAAAGTCAACTTTTGTGAAAAGTTGTAAAAAGCATGGAAACCACCATTTTGAGTGTTTTACTGCTGTTTAGCAGAAGAATAAATAGATGGGCTAATGATTTTAAGGTTGATGTGAATTAAGCACACTTTATAGTGTTGATTTTGATGTTTTGTAAATCATCCCTTTTTAAAGAGCCATCTATCATATTATGTGAGAATAAATCGTGTTGGAGCACAGGTCGCACTGGATTTCATATATTTTCCACATATATTAGTGCTGGATTGTGATTCGCACTAGATTTCCATGACATGCATGATAGAGTACTGGAGTTCTTACTCGTACTCAGTTTTATATGATATATGCATGAGAGAGTGCTGGAGCGATTAGCTTGTACTCGATTTTACATGAGATGCATGACAGAGTACTGGAGCGTTGCTCGTACTCGATTCTTCATGATTTATACATGACATAGTACTAGAGCTATTGCTCATGCTTGATTTGATGATATTGTGCATAGCATGGTACTAGAGCTATTGCTCGTACTTGATTTGAAACATGAACTATGCATTGACCTAGTTACTGGAGGTTTACTCGCACTAGAGTCTGATTTTGTGATGTGAAACAGTGTTTGAGTGGAGTGTTGACTGTGCATCGCGCTCAAAGGCACGCACTGTATGTGATATATAATACATGTTGAAAACCATGCTTGATTTTCTCGTGTAGACTGAGTGTCACACTGTGAGAGGATTCACATGAGGATTTAGAGACATGGTATGATATTCCATGGTTTTGAGGGCTAAGACCTATGGCAGGCACCCCGATTGTGATGTAGGGTCCATGGAGTACGTTGTACCGTGCATGTGGCATGGAGTACACTGTACCGTGTGGTGTTGTGGAGTTGAGGATGGTATAGCTGGCGGTTGTGATGGACTAACCCCCCTCCCGTTGCAGTAGTGATGCCCTGCACACTGAGATTTGTGTTTCCTAGGATCACATTGTCGAATATGATCATAGTCCAGGATACTATTTACATTTTTCACCACAGAGTCTCACATGATATATCAGCTGATTGATTGATTTAATTACGGATAGAATTGAGGGATGGGTCGGACTCCAATTTCATGATCTGAATGATTTAATGTCATATTTACTGTGATTTAAATATACATGGCATGATTTATCTAAAGGCATTGTGACATTATAAAGATGCATTGTTTTGCATTACATGCCTACATTTGAGAAAGAAAGCATGATTTCTGTACATGGGATTTAATCTATACAAGTATATATATATATATATATATATCTATTTAAAGACATGCTTTTAAAGTGAGTTAAGGAAATGATATTTTCGAGGCATAGCATTATTTTTAGTAGATAGTGTAGATATCTACTTGCTTGCCTGATTTCCTTACTGAGCGCGTTGTATGCTCACCCCCCTTTCTTTACATCTCTCTACAGAGCATCAACAGTAGAGTGAGAGCTTTGAGGGATAGTATTCCTGTGTCCGCTGCTATTTCCTATCGATCAACAGATATACATATTTTGTACAGTTATGTATCTAAACATAGAAACAGCACAATGATGTATACGATATAAATTATGGGGAATGTATTTGTATTAGATAATCTTACATGTATTATAAAAGAAGTTAAAATAGTATATTGACATGTATGGATGATATGGTATGCGAGGAAGCTAACATCGAATCACAGCCCAACCATTGAAGAGAGGAAAGGTAAGTTAAAAATGCGAAAAATTTGGAGTGGTTTTGGTTAAGTCACGGATGACGGTCGTGACAGAATGGTATCCGAGCAGAGGTTGGTTTGATGTGAGTCGATGTTATAAAATAGGAAAATGTACATCCCTAAAGTACTTTGCTGTGTTTAGATATAACTGTGTATACCAGATAGGAGACGGACTAATTCATGATTATGAATATAGGAACTTTGCCTATATGGCAAATACGCATAGTGGTAGAGGGACGAGAGGTAGGGCTTAAGGCCGTGGAGATAGACCTGAGAGACGAGCTGCTGCTGAACCATTACCTACGCATGAGACTCTAGGTGCTACTGAGGCACTCGAGTGTGTTGAGATGCACTTTAGGAGATTAGAGCGTAGTCTAGAGACTATTGTAGAGATATTAGCACAGACGATGCTAGATAGGTAAGGATAGGAGGCAAGAGCTGCGACAGGAGAGGCAGTTGCCCCAGATACACCTACACAGACAGCTCATGCACCGAGGACTGTAGATACTCCTACACCCCACCAGTTTTGGGTGGTAGTGGATTAGGGTACGGATGTGATCTACATCGGTTGCAAGAATTCCAGAAGTTTAGACCTCTATCTTTTAGTGGGGTTAAGGACCCTGTAGCTGTTGAGGAGTGGGTTGCTGAGATGGAGAAGCTTTATGGATTCTTCAAGTGTACGACACTGGAGATGGTCGCATTTACTGCGTTCCTATTGAAGGGAGCTGCAGAGCATTGGTGGAAGTCCACCCGACCCATATTGAGAGCCCGACACATAGATATTAGTTGAGAGATATTTTAGGAGGCCTTTAGGAGGTAGTTTGTTCCCGATACCGCACAGCAGAAACTACAGGCAGAGTTTTTGGGACTGAACTAGGGGAGTTTGTCAGTGGACGAGTATTAGACTCGATTCCTATCCCTGGGGAGATATGACCTAGATACCATGTATAGTGAGGCTAGGAAGGTCCACAGGTTCATCGATGGATTGAGACCGGTTCTACGGTCTAGGTTGGTTCCATTAGATATAACCACCTATGAGGAAGCAGTGCGCAGGGCGCAACTATGTGAGCAAGATTATGAGAGGAATGCTTTCGAGTTTGAGAAGTTTAGTCGGAGTCAAGATATACAGAAGAAAAGGTTGGCTAGGGATTTCAGTTATCGAGGAGAGAGGAAACTCTTCGGTAAGAGATCACGGGTTGAGGAGGCACGAGAGAGACTTGCTAGACCTCCTGCTTATCCTACCATAGCTCTAGCAAAGGGTATTGTCATAGGAGGATAGAGATCTACTACTGATAAGTGTAGAATATGCGGTAAACAACATGGAGGTAGATCGTGTCCACTGACTCCTATAGTGTGTTTTCGATGCAGGAAACAGGGGCATATTGCTAGAGCTTACCCAGAGATGGTTGATACTACGTCGCTGAAGGGCAGGGAGCCTGATAGAGCTTCAGCTGGTACGTCTGCTCAGAGAGGTAGAGCGACGACAGAAGAAAAGGGAAAACAAGTGATGGGTCGAGGTCGCGTACATGCTTTGGACCAAGGAACAGCTGATGCTTCATCGGATGTGATACGAGGTAACATCCTGATTTATGATATTGAAGCATATGTTTTAATTGATCTTGGTGCCATGCATTCTTTTGTATCGCCTTTATTTGCATGTAAATTAGCAAAACATGTAGAGCGTACACCGTTATGTATGATGATGTTGATCAGTACACCTATGAATAGTAGTCAAGTTGTAGAACATGTATATAATGACTGTAAGTTGAGAGTGGGGACAAGGAGATGACAGCCAATCTAATATTACTAAGTATGAGTGACTTTGATATAATCTTAGGAATAGATTGGTTATCTACAAACCATGCTGTTTTAGATTGTTATGCTAAGACAGTTACGTTTCCTAACCCTACTAGATATGTTGTAAAGTTTAATAAAGAATAAATAAAAGGAGTAGTTATGATTATTATCTACTGACTTAGAAAACCTTCAACATATCAAGGTTTCATTGCGTACGTGGTAGATATGGATAAGGCACATCCGGAGTTGTTAGATATTACTGTGGTTAGTGAGTACCCAAATGTTTTTTTTCGGATGAGTTGCCAAGGTTACCACTAGACAGAGAGATGGAGTTCTGTATAGATTTGGTGCCTGGTACGGAACCTAATTCGAGACCACCATATCGCATGGCCTTAGTTGAGCTAGAGGAGCTCAAGAGGCAGTTGTAGGAGCTGTTGGATAGGGGTTTTGTACGACCGAGTGTTTCACCTTGGGGTGCACCAGTTTTGTTTGTGAGGAAGAAGGATGGGAGCCTCCTATTGTGTATAGATTACCGATTGTTGAATAAGGCCACTATCAAGAATAGGTATCCCCTCCCACGCATTGATGACTTGTTAGATCAGCTTCAGGGAGCGCAGGTCTTTTCCAAGATTGACCTGAGGTCTGGGTATCATCAGCTGAAAGTTCGAAGTGGAGATGTACCCAAGATAGCATTTCGTACCCGATATGGCCATTATGAGTTCTTAGTCATGCCATTCAGATTGACGAATGCTCCAGTTGCTTTCATGGCTTTGATGAACGATGTGTTCAAGCCATATTTGGACCAGTTTGTTATCGTATTCATCGATGTCGTATTAGTGTACTCAAGGTCTGAGGAGGAGCATAAGTAGCACCTCAGGATCGTATTGCAGACTCTACGAGAGCAGAAATTATATGCTAAGCTCAGTGAGTGTGACTTTTGGTTGTCACAGATCTCGTTTTTGGGACATGTTGTATCGAGAGATGGTGTATCAGTGGATCCATCTAAGATAGAGGTTGTAGTTCAGTGGGAACAGCTAAGGACAGTCACCAAGATCAAGAGTTTTCTGGGTTTAGCTAGATACTATCAGAGATTCGTTGAGGGATTTTCGAAGTTGGATGCTTTATTGCATGTCTTACTCGAAAGAGTGTACCGTTCGTATGGAACGAGGATTGTGAGAAGAGTTTTCAGGAGTTGAAGCGTCGATTGACCACCGCTCCAATTCTCACTATCCCTACCAGCTCAAGAGGATTTGCAGTGTATACTGATGCTTCGCATCAGGGACTGGGTTGTGTATTAATGCAGGATGGGAGGGTAGTTGCTTATGGATCCAGACAGATGAAGGATTATGAGAAGAACTATCCGACCCATGATTTGGAGCTAGCTGCAGTAGTGTTTGCGTTGAAGGTATGGCGCCACTACTTATATGGTGAGAAGTTCCAGATATTTACCAACCACAAGAATCTCAAGTATCTGTTCTCACAGAAAGAACTGAACATGAGACAGAGAAGATGGCTAGAGCTTCTGAAGGAATACGATTGTGAGATACTTTATCATCCGGGTAAGGCTAACGTTGTAGCTGATGCCTTGAGCAGGAAGAGCCTAGGGATGGTATCGTATATGATGGTTAGGGAACATGATTTGCTAGAACAGTTTGCCAGCCTCTATTTGGGAGTTGTGCCTTCTGACATGGATACAGGCTATGTGATAGCTAGTCTACGCTTAGAGCCGGATCTGTTGGACAGGATCAGAGTGGCTTAGCAGACTGATCTGTTTTGTATGGATGTGAGTGGTCAGATGCAGAAGGGTACAGTGACTGACTTTGAGTTGAGTTCTTATGGACTACTAAGGTTCAGAGGCAGATTATGTGTTCCCGAGGATCTAGGACTCAGGAGATTGATATTGGCGAAAGCTCATTCGTCGAGGTATACGTTACATCCGGGGAGTAACAAAATGTATCTGAACCTCCAAAAGGTATACTGGTGGTCGGGTATGAAGAGAGATGTAGTAGACTTTGTGGCAAAGTGTCTCGTATGTCAGCAGGTGAAGGTAGAGCATCAGAAACCTGCAGGGTTATTACAGCCTCTACCTATACCGACATAGAAATGGGAGCATATCACCATAGATTTCGTGATGGGTTTACCGAGAACCCACAGGAATCACGATGCAATATTGGTGATCGTCGACAGACTGATAAAGTCAACCCACTTCATAGCTATGAGAGTGACCGATACTCTGAGTTCATTAGCAGAACTGTATGTACGCGAGGTAGTGCAATTACACGGTGTACCAGTGAGTATAGTCTCTGATAAGGATTACCGCTTCACTTCGCACTTTTGGGAACATTTTCAGGAAGCCATGGGAACCCAGTTGAGTTTGAGCACCGCTTTCCATCCTCAGACAGATGGTCCGTCAGAGAGGACTATACAGACCCTGGAGGATATGCTGAGAGAATGTGTGCTAGATTTTAGAGGATCCTGGGATGACCACTTGCCACTAGACGAGTTTGCCTACAACAATATTTATTATTCGAGTATCGAGATGGCACCGTATGAGGCTTTGTATGGCCATAGATGTCGTTCCCCTATTGGATGGGAAGAAGTGGGTGACCATAAGATTTTCGCTGCTGACATGGTTACAAAGCATTTGAGGACGTTCATTTGATAGTAGATAGACTGTGGACAGCTCAGAGTAGACAGAAGAGTTACGCTGACAGGAGACGTAGGCCATTAGAGTTTGCAGTTGGTGAATCCGTGTTTTTGAGAGTTTCTCCTTCTAAGGGAATAGCGAGATTTATGAAGAGAGGGAAACTAAATCCTCGCTATATTGGACCATTTGAGATACTTGATCAAGTCGGAGATAAGGTTTATAGGTTGGCATTGCCACCAGACTTATCAGGTGTCCATAACGTCTTCCACATATCGATGCTTCGGAAGTGTCCCTTGGATCCGGCACATGTGATTAGTTATGAGCCTTTGGAGCTCCGAGAGGACAAGTCATATGTTGAGCGACCGATTTGGATATTGGATAGGAAGGAGAAGGTATTGAGATCGAAGACCATCAGGTTAGTGAAGATTCTCTAGCAGCATCATACTTCAGAGGAGGCTACTTCGGAGCTGGAGAGTCTGATGCGAAAGAAGTACCCTCACCTATTTGATAACTGACTTGGTTTAATTTGGAGGACCAAATTTTCTGAGTAGGGGAGGATTGTCAGACCCGTATTTTATGTAGCTTGTACCTTATGATTCCTATGTGTATGAACACTCTATTATTATAGTTGAATCATAAGAAGAGTAATTACTAGATTTAAAGTGTTAGTAAAATGATTTAACGAGCAAAAAAAGCCTAATGTGAGCTATAAGAGTCACAGGCTAAACCAAGTTGATCTGAATCATTCTGACTGAAAATAAGAACTTAAAATGAGAAAATATAGAGAGCTCATGAAGGAAAGTCAGCTTGATTTAGTTCCGAACACAAGGAACGAGAGAAAAAGCTAAAAAGGGTAAAATGGACCTTTTTAGCTAGTTAAGGTGTTTCGGGTGTAATTATCTACCGGTAATAGTTGAAATGTAAAGACGAGAGTGTAAGACATAAGATATGACACTTTCAGAATTTTGAGAAAAAGTTAACTTGGTCAATGGTTAAGGAAAAAGTCAACTATAGTTAAGAAAAGTGGACTTTTACCATAGTTGACTAACCATGGTTAAAAATTAACCCAAGTATGGAGGAAAAATTAGGGTAAAATATTCTTGGTAAGAATACAAGATACTCATCCCCGGAAGTAAGAAAAATTTATTCAAAAGGATTCCGGACTTAATTTAATGGTTAAAAATGTAATGGGCCTAAAGTTAAAATTTAAAGCCCATTAAGGTATAATAAACGTAGATCGAAATTCTTAGGTCCCTTTGCCAGACCCAGATTTTTGTAGCTTGTACCTTATGATTCCTATGTGTATGAACACTCTGTTATTATAGTTGAATCATAAGAAGAGTATTTACTAGATTTAAAGTGTTAGTGAAATGATTTAACACTCAAAAGCTACATAAAAAGCCTAAGGTGGACTATAAGCGTCACAGGCTGAACCGAGTGAATCTAAATCATCCTGACTGAAAATAAGAACTTAAAATGAGAGAGCATAGAGAGCTCATGAAAGAAAGTCAGCTTGATTTAGTCCCGAACATAGAAAACAAGAGTAAAAGCTAAAAAGGGTAAAATGGACCTTTTTGAAAGAAAAGGTGCTTCGGGTATAATTATCCACCAGGAATGGTTGAAATATAAAGACAAGAGTGTAAAACATACAATATGACACTTTCAAAATTTTGAAAAAAAATCAACTTGGTCAATGGTTAAGGAAAAAGTCAACTATAGTTAAGAAAGTGGACTTTTACCATAGTTGACTAATCATGGTTAAAAATTAACCTAAGTGTGGAGAAAAAATTGAGGAAAAATATTCTTAGCCAGAATACAAGATAATCATCCCCAAAAGTAAGGAAAATTTATTCGGAAGGATTCCGGAATAAATTTAATGGTTAAAAACGTAATGGGCCTAAGGTGAAAATTTTAAAGCCCATTAAGGTATACTAAACGTATATCGAAATTCTTAGGTCCTTTAGACCAAATTGTTGGACCAATTGATTGGCCAAATTTTGAGATAATTAAAGGCCCGAGATATAGTAAAAATTTCAGCCCGAAAGCCCATTAAGAAAGTGCAAACCGAGAAGCCCAAATGGAAAAGCCCATGAGATAAATATCTAACCATAGTTAAAGCTAACCATGACTCATAAGGTGACTCATTAGGTGACTCATGGCTAAGGCTTGGAAAGTCAAGCTTAATGGCTGGAAAGTAAAGCTTAATGACTAAGTATGTGGCTTATAAAATCAGCCACACCATTTTCATCTTCATCACACCAAATTCGGCTAGAAGAAGAAACCATTGAAACATATTATCCAAGCTTTCTCTCACAAGAAATCACTAGGAATTAGGCATAATTGGAACTTGCATCCTTCATAGAAGTTGTTCCAAATTGAAAGGAGAGTGACATATGTTGGAATTGGCTATCAAGGAGCCATAGAGGACAAACCGAGAGCCTTCAAAGATTCGGCCAAAAGGTGAACACAACAATTGGTATATTTTCTAATTTTCAATTTCAGATATGTTAATGTATGAATGATTTTAAGTATATTGATATATTTTTTAAGCATTGAAACATATTAAATCACTATGATGTTGGTTAGGCCGAGAGTGAGTGTTGAGACATTGATTTATGTCCATATGATTTTAAGGCATAAATGGATTAATGTACATGTATTAATTATTATGGTGTAATTGGAATTAATCAATTTGATTAATTAATACATGTAATTAGTTGGCAATCAAGGTGTTTGATAAAATGCCTAAATGAACTATATGATGGTTAGGAATGTTGCCAACCAAGTGTTTGTGAAAATGCCTAAGTGAATTGGCTAAGAAAGAGACATGGTCGGCATGCCATGGTGTAACCGATGGCATGGGTAGCTCTCGGCCATGGCATGTGGCCGAGAGGCCCAATGGGCCAAGCCCGAATATTTTAGGCCCAATGTGATGTAATGGGTCTAGGACAAGCCCAATAAGAGTTGGTGGGCCCCACAAGCCCAATAAGCCCAACGAAAATGAATAGTAAAATGAAAATGGGCTTAAGGCATAGTTAGGCCCATTAAGGATTATTAAGGCCCATTAAGGGAAATATATTGTATTTAATGTGAAATATACTAGGAAAAGTGTAATTAACCTGATAAATGGTTATATGCAGCTCTAGAGAGTATTAGAGGAGCAAATTGGACTATTGAAACGAGCAGCGCAGAGAAAGTGAAATTTCTCGAATGATTGCAGGTAAGGGACTTTTGTGGGTAGTTAGAGATATCTGCACATATTTTCGTCTGCTTTTACATTCACTTAAAAACTTTGAGGGTCAGAGAAAGTGAATAATAATTATTGCGACTCGATAGTGGCAAATTACGATTTTTACCCCTAGTTAGTCAAAAAGTCAATTTTGGTGAAAAGTTGTAAAAAGCATGGAAACCACTATTTTAAGTGTTTAACTGCTGTTTAGCAGGAGAATAAATAGATGGGCTAATGATTTTAAGGTTGATGTGAAATAAGCACACTTTATAGTGCTGATTTAGATGTTTTGTAAATCATCCCTTTTTAAAGAGCCATCTATCATATTATGTGAGAATGAATCGTGCTAAAGCACAGCTCGCACGAGATTTCATATATTTTCGACATACATTAGTGTTGGATTTTGATTCGCACTAGATTTTCATGACATGCATGATAGAGTACTGGAGTTCTTACTCGTACTCAGTTTTATATGATATATACATGAGAAAGTGCTTGAGCGATTAGCTCGTACTCGAGTTTTACATGAGATACATGAGAGAGTACTGGAGCTTTGCTTGTACTCGATTCTTCATGGTTTATACATGACATAGTACTCGAGCTATTGCTCATACTTGATTTGATGATATTATGTATAGCATGGTACTGGAGCTATTGCTCGTACTTAATTTAATACATGAACTATGCATTGACCTAGTTGCTGGAGGTTTACTCGCACTAGAGTTGAGTTTGTGATGTGAAACAGTGTTTGAGCGGAGTGTCGACTGTGAGGCGTACTCAAGGCACGCACTGTATGTGATATATGATACATGTTAAAACCCATGCCAGAGTCCTTGTGTGACTGTGTGTCACATCTTGTGAGAGGATATCAGCATGAGGGTAATATAGACGTGGTATGATATTCCATGGTTTGAGGGCTAAGACCTATGGCAGGCACCCCGACTATGATATAGGGTCCACGGGTGTACTTTGTACCGTGCCCGGTGCATGGGAGTACGCTGTATCGTGTGTTGTTGTATAGTTGACAGTTGTAAAGGACTGACCACCCTCCCGTTACAGTAATGATGCCCCACACATTGAGTACTATGTTGCTTGGGATCACATGTCGGATATGATCATAGTCCAGGATACTATTTGCATTTCACCACAGAGTCTCACATGATATATCACATTGATTGACTGATTTAAATTGCGGACAGACCTGAGGGATGGGTCGGACTCCGATTTTGTGATGTGAATGATTTAAAATGCCATATTTATTGTGATTTAAATATACATGGCATGATTTACATAAAGGCATGATTTATATAAAGATGCATTGTTTTTTACTACATGCCTACATTTGAGAAAGAAAGCATGATTTCTGTACATGGGATTTAATCTGTACAAGTATACTTATATATATTTAAAGACATGCTTTTAAAGTGAGTTAAGGAAATAATATTTTCAAGGCATAGCATTATTTTGAGTAGATAGTGCAGATATCTACTTGCTTGCCTGATTTTCTTACTGAGCGCGTTGTATGCTCACCCCCTTTCTTTACATCTCTCTACAGAGCATCAGCAGTAGAGCGAGAGTTATCGAGGGATAGTGTTCCTGAGTCCACTACTAGTTCCTATCGATCGCCAGGTATATAGACTTTGTACAGTTATGTATCTAAACATAGAAACAGCACAGTGATGTATACGATATATATTTTGTGGAATGTATTTGTGTGAGATTTTATATAATCTCACATGTATTATAAAAGCAATTACAGTCAGTAACAGTATATTGACATGTATGTAAGATAATGGATAATATGGTAAGTGAGGAGTCTGACATCGAATCACAGCCCAACCATTAATGAGAGGAAAGGTAAGTTAAAAATGTGAAAATTTTGTAGTGGTTTTTGGTTAAGTCATGGATTGAGAATGGGGTCCTGACAGAATGGTATCAGAGCAGAGGTTAGTCTGATGTAAGTCGATGTTAGAAAATAGGAAAGTGTACATCCCTATAGTATTGTGCTGTGTTTAGATATAACTGTGTATACCAGATAGGAAACGGACAAATTCATTATTATGAATACAGGAACTTTGCCTATATGGCAAATGCGCGTAGTGGTAGAGTTACGAGAGGTAGGGCTCGAGGTCGGGGAGATAGACCCGAGGGACGCGCTGCTGTCGAACCATTACCTACGCCTGAGACTCTAGGTGCTACTGACGCACCCAAGTGTGATGAGATGCGCTTTACGAGATTAGAGTGTAGTCTTGAGACGATTGTCGAGATATTGGCACAGACGATGCCAGGTAGGCAGAGATAGGAGGCAGGAGCTGCAACAGGAGAGGCAGTTGCCCCTGATACACCTACACAGACAGCTGATGCACAGAGGACTGTAGATACTACTACACCCCCACCAGTTTTGGGTGGTAGTGGATTAGGGTACGGATGTGATCTACATCGGTTACGAGAATTCTAGAAGTTTAGACCTCCATCCTTTAGTGGGGTCAAGGACCCTGTAGCTGTCGAGGAGTGGTTAGCGGAGATGGAGAAGCTCTATGGATTCTTCGAGTGCACGACCTCGGAGATGGTCACATTTGCTGTGTTCCTACTGAAGGGAGCTGCAGAGCATTGGTGGAAATCCACCCGACCTATATTGAGAGCTCGACACACAGACATTGGTTGGAAGATATTTCGGGAAGCCTTTAGGAGGCTGTTTGTTCCCGATACCGCACAGTGAAAACTATAGGTAGAGTTTTTGGGATTAAACTAGGGGAGTTTATCTGTGGACGAGTATGAGACTCGATTCCTATCCCTAGGGAGATATGACCCTGATACCATGTATAGTGAGGCCAAGAAGGTCCACATGTTTATTGATGGGTTGAGACCGATTTTGCTGTCCAGGTTGGTTCCATTAGACGTAGTTACCTATGAGGAAGCAGTGCGCATGGCGCAACTGTGTGAGCAAGATTACGAGAGGAATGCTTTCGAGTTCGGGAAGTTTAGCCGTAGCCGAGATATACAGAAGAAGAGGCCGGCTAGAGATTTTAGTTATCGAGGAGGGAAGAAATTTATCGGTAAGAGATCACGGGTGGAGGAGGCACGAGAGAGATATGCTAGACCTCCTGCTTATCTGACTATAGCCCTAACAAAGGGTATTGTCATAGGAGGACAGAGACCTACTGTTGATTAGTGCAGAAGATGTGGTAAACAACATAGAAGTAGACCATCTCCGCTGACTCCTATTGTATGTTTTCGATGTGGGAAACAAGGGCATATGGCTAGAGAGTGCCCAGAGATATTTGTGACTGCCCCACAGAAGGGCAGGGAGCCTGATAGAACTCCAGCTGGTACGTCTGCTCCGAGAGGTAGAGCGACGGCAGGCGAGAAGTGGAAACTGGTGATGGGTCGAGGGCGAGTGCATGCTTTGGACCAGGGAACAGCTGATGCTTCATCGGATGTGATACAAGTTTTCATTGCGTACGTGGTAGATATGGATAAGGCACATCCGGAGTTGTCAGATATTACTGTGGTCAGTGAGTACCCAGATATTTTTCTGGATGAATTGCCAGGATAGCCACCAGACAGAGAGATGGAGTTCTGTATAGATTTGGTGCCTGGTACGGAGCCTATTTCGAGACCACCATATCGCATGGCCTTAGTTGAGCTGGATGAGCTCAAGAGACAGTTACAGGAGCTGTTGGATAGGGGTTTTGTACGACCGAGTGTTTCACCTTGGGGAGCACCAGTTTTATTTGTGAGGAAGAAGGATGGGAGCCTCCAATTGTGTATAGATTACCGATTGTTGAATAAGGCCACCATCAAGAATAGATACCCCATTCCACGTATTGATGACTTGTTAGATGAACTTTAGGGAGCACAGGTCTTTTCTAAGATTGACCTGAGGTCTGGGTATCATCAGCTGAAAGTTCAGAGTGGAGATGTACCTAAGACAGCATTTCGTACCCGATATAGCCATTTTGAGTTCTTGGTCATGCCATTCGGATTGACGAATGCTCCAGCTGCTTTCATGGCTTTGATGAACGATGTGTTCAAGCCAAATTTAGACCAGTTTGTTATCGTCTTTATCGATGACATATTGATATATTCAAGATCCAAGGAGGAGCATAAGGAGCACCTCAGGATCGTGTTGCAGATTCTACGAGAGCAGGAGTTATATGCTAAGCTCAGTAAGTGTGACTTTTGGTTGTCACATATCTCATTTTTGGGACATGTTGTATCGAGAGATGGTGTATCAGTTGATCCATCTAAGATAGAGGCTGTAGTTCAGTGGGAATAGCCAAGGACAGTCATCGAGATCATGAGTTTTCTGGGTTTAGCTGGATACTATCGGAGATTCGTTGAGGGATTTTCGAAGTTGGCTACTCCGTTGACACGTCTTACTCGAAAAAGTGCACCGTTCGTATGGAACGAGGATTGTGAGAAGAGTTTTGAGGAGTTGAAGCGTCGATTGACCACCGCTCCGTTTCTCACTATCCATACCAGCTCAGGAGGATTTGTAGTGTACACCGATGCTTCGCATCAGCGACTGGGCTGTATATTGATGCAGGACGGGAAGGTAGTTGCTTATGGATCCAGATAACTGAAGGATCATGAGAAGAACTATCCGACCCACGATTTGGAGCTAGCAGCAGTAGTGTTTGCGTTGAAGGTATGGTGCCACTACTTGTATGGTGAGAAGTTCCAGATATTTACCGACCACAAGAGCCTCAAGTATCTGTTCTCACAGAAAGAGCTGAACATGAGATAGAGAAGATGGCTAGAGCTTCTGAAGGACTACGATTGTGAGATACTTTATCATCTGGGTAAGGCTAACGTTGTAACCGATGCCTTGAGTTGGAAGAGCCTAGGGATGGTATCATATATGATGGTTAGGGAATAGATTTGCTAGAGCAATTTGCTAGCCTCAGTTTGGGAGTCATGCCTTCTGACATGGATAAAGGCTATGTGATAGCTAGTCAATGCTTAGAGCCGGACCTGTTGGACAGGATCAGAGTGGCTCAGCAGACTGATCCATTTTGTATGGATGTGAGTAAGCAGATGCAGAAGGGCACAGTGACTGATTTTGAGTTAAGTTCGGATGGACTGCTGAGGTTCAGAGGTAGATTGTGCGTTCCTGAGGATCCAGGTCTCAGGAGATTGATATTGGTGGAAGCTCATTCGTGGAGGTATACGTTACATCTGAGGAGTAACAAGATGTATCAGAACCTCCGGAAGGTATATTAGTGGTCAGGTATGAAGAGAGATGTAGCAAACTTTGTGGCAAAGTGTCTCGTATGTCAGCAAGTGAAGGTAGAGCATCAGAAACCTACAGGGTTATTGTAGCCTCTACCTATACCGACATGGAAATGGGAGCATATTACCATGGATTTCGTGATGGGTTTACCAAGGACCCGTAGGAATCACGATGCTATATGGGTGATCGTCGACAGACTGACGAAGTCAGCCCACTTCCTAGCTATGAGAGCGACCGATACTCTAAGTTCATTAGCAGAACTATATGTACGCGAGGTAGTGAGGTTACGCGGTGTACCACTGAGCATAGTCTCTGATAGGGATTCCCGCTTCACTTCCCACTTTTGGGGACATTTTCAGGAAGCCATGGGAACCCAATTGAGTTTGAGCACTGCTTTTCATCCTCAGACAGATGGTCAATCAGAAAGAACTATACAGACTCTGGAGGATATGTTGAGAGCATGTGTGCTAGATTTTAGAGGCTCCTGGGATGACCACCTGCTACTAGCCGAGTTTGCCTACAACAACAGTTATCATTCGAGTATCAGGATGGCACCGTATTAGGCTTTGTATGGTCGTAGATGTTGTTCCCCTATTGGATGGGAAGAAGTGGGTGACCGTAAGATTTTCGCTCCTGACATGGTTACACAGGCATCTGAGGATATCCACTTGATAGTAGAGAGACTGAGTACGGCTCAGAGTAGACAGAAGAGTTACGCTGATAGGAGACGTAGGCCACTAGAGTTTGCATTTGGTGAATCCGTGTTTTTGAGAGTTTCTCCTTCCAAGGGCATAGCTAGATTTGGGAAGAGAGGAAAGCTAAATCCTCGCTATAATGGACCCTTTGAGATACTTGATCGAGTGGGAGATAAGGCTTATAGGTTGGCATTGCCATCGAAATTATCAGGTGTCCATAACGTCTTCCACATATCGATGCTTCGGAAGTATCACCCAGATCCTGCACATGTGATTAGTTTCGAGCCTTTGATGCTCCGATAGGACTTGTCATATGCAGAGAGACCAATTTAGATATTGGATAGGAAGGAGAAGGTATTGAGATCAAAGACCATCGGGTTAGTGGAGATTCTCTGGCAGCATCATACTTCAGAGGAAGCTACTTGGGAGTTAGAGAGTCTGATGCGAGAGAAGTACCCTCACCTATTTTATGACTGACTTGGTTCTAATTTGGAGGACCAAATTTTTTGAGTAGGGGAGGATTGTCAGACCTGGATTTTTGTAGGTTGTACCTTATGATTCCTATGTGTATGAACACTCTGTTATTATAGTTGAATCATAAGAAGAGTATTTACTAGACTTAAAGTGTTAGTGAAATGATTTAACACTCAAAAGCTACATAAAAAGCCTAAGGTGGACTATAAGCGTCACAGGCTAAACCAAGTGAATCTAAATCATCCTGACTAAAAATAAGAACTTAAAATGAGAGAGCATAGAGAGCTCATGAAGGAAAGTCAGCTTGATTTAGTCCCAAACATAGAAAACAAGAGTAAAAGCTAAAAAGGGTAAAATGGACCTTTTTGGAGAGAAAAGGTGTTTCGGGTATAATTATCCACCAGGAATGGTTGAAACATAAAGACGAGAGTGTAAAACATAAGATATGACACTTTCTAAATTTTGAGAAAAAGTAAACTTGGTCAATGGTTAAGGAAAAAGTCAACTATAGTTAAGAAAGTGGACTTTTACCATAGTTAACTAATCATGGTTAAAAATTAACCTAAGTGTGGAGAAAAAATTAGGGAAAAAATTCTTGGCTAGAATAAAAGATAATCATCCTAGAAAGTAAGGAAAATTTATTCGGAAGGATTCCGGAATAAATTTAATGGTTAAAAATGTAATGGGCCTAAGGTGAAAATTTTAAAGCCCATTAAGGTATACTAAACGTATATCGAAATTCTTAGGTCCTTTAGACCGAATTGTTGGACCAATTGATTGGCCAAATTTTTAGACAATTAAAGGCCTGAGACATAGTAAAAAGTTTAGCCCGAAAGCCCATTAAGAAAGCCCAAACCGAGAAGCCCAAATGGAAAAGCCCATGAGATAAATATCTAACCATAGTTAAAGCTAACCATGACTCATAAGGTGACTCATTAGGTGACTCATGGCTAAGGCTTGGAAAGTCAAGCTTAATGGCTGAAAAGTAAAGCTTAATGGCTAAGTATGTGGCTTATAAAATCAGCCACACCATTGTCATCTTCATCACACCAAATTCGGCTAGAAGAAGAAACCATTGAAACATATTATCCAAGCTTTCTCTCACTAGAAATCACTAGGAATTAGGCATAATTGGAACTTGCATCCTTCATAGAAGTTGTTCCAAATTGAATGGAGAGTGACATATGTTGGAATTGGCTATCAAGGAGCCATAGAGTACAAACCGAGAGCCTTCAAAGATTCGACCAAAGGGTGAACACAACAATTGGTATATTTTCTAATTTTCAATTTCATATATGTTAATGTATGAATGATTTTAAGTATATTGATATATGTTTTAAACCTTGACACATATTAAATCACTATGTTGGTTAGGCCAAGAGTGAGTGGTTAGACATTGATTTATGTCCATATGATTTTAAGGCATAAATGGATTAATGTACATGTATTAATGATTATGGTGTAATTAGAATTAATCAATTTGATTAATTAATACATGTAATTAGTTGGCAATCAAGGTGTTTGATAAAATTCCTAAATGAACTATATGATGGTTCGGAATATTGCCAACCAAGTGTTTGTGAAAATGCCTAAGTGAATTGGCTAAGAAAGAGACATGGCCGGCATGCCATGGTGTAACCGATGGCATGGGTAGCTCTCGGCCATGGCATGTGGCCAAGAGGCCCAATGGGCTAAGCCCAAATATTTTAGGCCCAATGTGATGTAATGGGTCTAGAAAAAGCTCAATAAGAGTTGGTGGGCCCCACAAGCCCAATAGGCCCAACGAAAATGAATAGTAAAATGAAAATGGGCTTAAGGCATAGTTAGGCCCATTAAGGATTATTAAGGCCCATTAAGGGAAATATATTGTATTTAATGTGAAATACAGTAGGAAAAGTGTAATTAACCTGATAAATGGTTATATGCAGCTCCAGAGAGTATTGGAGGAGCAAATCGGACTGCTGAAACAAGCAGCGCAAAGAAAATGAAATTTCTCGAGTGATTGCAGGTAAGGGACTTTTATGAGTAGTTAGAGATACCTGCACGTATTTTCGTCTGCTTTTACATTCACTTAAAAACTCTGAGGGTCAGAGAAAGTGAATAATAATTATTGCGACCCGATAATGGCAAATTACGATTTTTGCCCCTAGTTAGTCAAAAAGTCAATTTTAGTGAAAAGTTGTAAAAAGCATGGAAACCACTATTTTGAGTGTTTAACTGCTGTTTAGCAGGAGAATAAATATATGGGCTAGGATTTTAAGGTTGATGTGAAATAAGCACACTTTATAGTGCTGATTTTGATGTTTTGTAAATCATCCCTTTTTAAAGAGCCATCTATCATATTATGTGAGAATGAATCGTGCTAGAGCACAACTTGCACGGGATTTCATATATTTTCCATATACATTAGTGCCGGATTTTGATTCGCACTAGATTTCCATGACATGCATGATAGAGTACTGGAGTTCTTACTCGTACTCAGTTTTATATGATATATGCATGAGAGAGTGCTGGAGTGATTAGCTCGTACTCGAGTTTTACATGAGATACATGACAGAGTACTGGAGCGTTGCTCGTACTCGATTGTTCATGGTTTATACATGACATAGTACTGGAGCTATTGCTCGTACTTGATTTGATGATATTATGCATAGCATGGTACTGAAGCTATTGCTCGTACTTGATTTAATACATGAACTATGCATTGACCTAGTTGCTGGAGGTTTACTCGCACTAGAGTTGAGTTTGTGATGTGAAATAGTGTTTGAGCGGAGTGTCGACTGTGAGTCACACTTAAGGCACGCACTGTATGTGATATATAATACATGTTAAAACCCATGCCAGAGTCCTTGTGTGACTGTGTGTCACATCTTGTGAGAGGATATCCGCATAAGGGTAATATAGACGTGGTATGATATTCCATGGTTTGAGGGCTAAGACCTATGGCAGGCACCCCGACTGTGATTTAGGGTCCACGGGTGTACTTTGTACCGTGCCCAGGGCATGGGAGTACGTTGTATTGTGTGTTGTTGTATAGCTGACGGTTGTAATGGACTAACCACCCTCCCATTGCAGCAGTGATGCCTCGCACACTAAGTACTGTGTTGCTTGGGATCACATGTCAGATATGATCATAGTCTAGGATACTATTTGCATTTCACCACAGAGTCTCACATGATATATCACATTGATTGACTGATTTAAATTGCGGATAGACCTGAGGGATGGGTCGGACTCTGATTTTGTGATGTGAATGATTTAAAATGCCATATTTATTGTGATTTAAATATACATGGCATGATTTATATAAAGATGCATTATTTTGTACTACATGCCTACATTTGAAAAAGAAAGCATGATTTTTGTACATGGGATTTAATCTGTACAAGTATACTTATATATATTTAAAGACATGCTTTTAAAGTGAGTTAAGGAAATAATGTTTTCAAGGCATAGCATTATTTTGAGTAGATAGTGCAGATATCTACTTACTTGCCTGATTTCCTTACTGAGCTCGTTGTATGCTCTCCTCCCTTTCTTTACATCTCTCTACAGAGCATCAACAGTAGAGCGAGAGTTATCGAGGGATAGTGTTCCTGAGTCCACTGCTAGTTCCTATCGATCACCAAGTATATAGACTTTGTACGGTTATGTATCTAAACATGAAACAGCACAGTGATGTATACGATATATATTTTGGGGAATGTATTTGTGTTAGATTTTATATAATCTCACATGTATTATAAAAGCAATTACAGTCAGTAACAGTATATTGACATGTATGTATGATAGTGGATATTATGGTAAGCGAGGAGTCTGACATCGAATCACAGCCCAACCATTAATGAGAGGAAAGGTAAGTTAAAAATGCGAAAAATTTGTAGTGGTTTTTGGTTAAGTCATGGATTGAGAATGGGGTCTTGACACCCTTAAACCGAATTGTTAGACCGATTGATCGGCCAAATATTTAGACAATTAAAGGCCCGAGGTATAGTAAAATTTTCAGCCCGGAAGCCCATTAAGAAAGCCCAAACTGAGAAGCCCAAATGGAAAGCTCATTAGATAAATATCTAGCTATAGTTAAGGCTAAACCTGACTCATAAGGTGACTCATTAGGTGACTCATAACTAAGCTTTAGGAAGTCAATCTTAATGGCTGGAAAGTAAGGTTTAATGGCTAAGTAAGTGGCTTATAAAATCAGCCACACCATTGTCATCTTTACCACACCATTCTCGGCTAGAAGAAGAAACCATTGAAACACATTATCCAAGCTTTCTCTCACTAGAAATCACTAGGAATTAGACATATTTTGTAAGACCCGATTTTATCGTAAGAGCAAAAGGGAATAAATAGAAATTTTCGAGTGCATTTAAAATGTAAAAGGATTGAAATGGTATTCCCGAACACGTGCAGGGGCAAAACGGTCAAAAGATCAAAATTCAGTATTAATCGGGACAAAAAAATTTAATTAAAAATATGGGATTGAGAAATCTTGATCAATAACAAAGAAATAATTAAATTTTGGATTAAATTGATCAATATATGAATTTATTGGAATAAATAAGAAATTTCACATCGAAAAAATAATCCCGAAAATAATCAAAAAATATACCGAAAAGTTGAAATAAGACTGAGAAATTTATTTACGGATTAAATGAATTTAATATAAAAGTTTGGGATTTTTATTATTATTTAAATGAATAAAATAATAATTTGTAAAGATATTTTGGATTTTTAATATTAAAATATTATTAAAAATAGATTATAAAAAAAAAAGAAAAGAGAAATCTGAAACGAAACAGAGGAAAAAAAGGCGAAACGAAGCAGGAAACCAAGAAAAGGTTTCCCTCTCACCGGCGAGTCACCGTCGAGGTTGAGGGGCCGACGAAGGCCGGTGAAGACAGCCCGACCTCGGGTGACTTGCCAGCGGCCAAGACGCGTTGTGGAGATCGTCGAAGCTCGTCGAAAATGGAGGAGGAAGCTGCGGGAGAGAAGCTTCGATCGACGGCCATCAGCGCCGATTTGGTCTAACCCGAGGCCCGATTTTGGAAGCCCAGGCCGTGGCGTGCCGATTGGTGCCAAAATCGCACCGAGAACTGGTCGAACGGCGACGAAACGGTGAAAGGATGACTGAACCAGTCGAACTGGACTGAACCGGCCGAATTGAACCGGACTAAACCGGCGGTCTGAACCGGGTTGAACCAGATCAGACCGGTTCAGCCATAAAGAAAAGGAAAAAAGGAAGAAAAAGGGAAAAAGAAAAAGAGGAAAAATTGGGAAAAATTTCAATGATGCAATCGAGCTACGGGTAAGTCAGTAAGCGGTCGAATTGACCGATTTAAATTTTGGATTATTTAATTTGATTAATATCCGACTGAAAATTTACTCGAAAAAAATTATATAAATTGTATAGCCGACAATTGGCATCAACCGAGAGCTCGACACAGCCTCGATTTACGTACTATCATCTTGCGTAAGTAACCCTTATTTACGATAATTTGCATCGTTATGCGTGTTAGATAATTACGACTTTAATTTTCGCATAAATGAATTAAATTTTGGAATTTTGAATAAATTTTCGTAAATACTAAATTAAGATATCCGAGAATTTAGAACAAGGCTAAATAAATACTGATGGGCCCAATGAGCCCAATAGGCCTCGATAATGTGAATAGTATGTGGAAAACAGGCTTAAGGTCGATTAAGACCCATTATGGTGCAATCAGGCCCAATATGGGTAAACGGGTCCAATGATTTAAATTAAGCCCAAAAAATATGAAATACAATTAATTGTATTGTATTTGACCTGATGTAAAATTATCCGCAGTTCCGGAGATTGGATTGGGGGCAAATCGAACTGCGTGACGAGGCATCAGTGAACGGTCAGACTGTACAAAAAAAGAGGTAAGGGAATTGTGTGAGTAGCTAGAGGTAGCTACGCGTATTTTAATAGCTTTTTTGTACATTGAATATGTATGTATACATTGATATTGTATAAAGATCCTAAAAGTAGTTTAAATGATTTTAAGGATCGAAATAGGTAAAAAGTTATTTTACCCCTATTGAGGGAAGTTCACCTAAGGATGGTGAAAGCATGACATGCATGATTTAAGGAAATTTATGGTTTAAGGATTTTATTGGTTTTAATCAAAGGAAATCGATAGATTGGCCAGTAATTGCATGAATTGCATATGATAACACTACATAAGTGTTATTTGTACTTAAATGGAAATTTCTTTGGAAAACGGCCAACTATCAAGTTTATATTGAAACAGATAGTGCCGACACGTAGTTTGCACTATATCTGCGTTTGTGAATGTGCATAAATGTGCTTGAGCAGTTGCTCGCACCGATTTGTGTGACATCATATGCATGAAATGTGCTAGAGCGATTGCTCGCACTGATTTTAGGATTTGATATGCATGAGAGCTGCTGGAGCCTAGCTCGCACTCTGTTTTGACTATTTTGATGGTTTTGAACTGTTTTGATTTGATATGCATAAAAAGGTGCTGGAGCGATTGCTCGCACTAGTTTTATGATTTGATATGCATAAAAAGGTGTTGGAGCTTAGCTCGCATCCTGTTTTGATATGAAATTGCATAAAGCCGTACTGGAGTGTAACTCGCACGAGATTTGATTTATTTATGCATAAAGCTGTACTGGAGTGTCGTTCGTACGAAGTTTTGATTTACTTGAGCATTCGTTTGTGCTGGAGCGTTGCTCGCACAAAGTTTTATATGGTTTTTTATAATTCATTTGAAAGTCGTACTAGAGTTTTTCTCGTACGAGATTTTCACTGAGTTTTTATACATATCCATCCTAGAGCATTGCTTGTATGTTGATTTTACTTAAATTTATAATTATTTGAAGTCGTACTGGAGCACTGCTCGTACGCAGATTTTACTAATTTTTATGAATCCGTGCTAGAGCTTCGCTCGTACGAGGTTTTCTGATAACATGAATATGCATGGAGCTGTGCTAGAGCTTCGCTCGCACAAGGATTTATATTACATGCATATCGCTGTGTTGGAACCTCCTGTAGACTGTGTGTCATAGTGAGATGATATGCTCACACGTGCATACTGAGACAGAGATGATATGGGTAGATAAGACCTATTGCAGGCACCCCTGACTGAGCTTGGGTTCATGGAGTACGTTGTACCGTGTATGTCACGCGAAGTAGCTGTACCGTTGGGATTCTTGGAGTGGAGTGGCATTAGCCACGAGGCAGCAAGCCTTGCCCTCGCAATCCTGGTGTTATGCTGTTCTGGCGAGTAGGACGACCCACCTCCCGTTTCAGGGGTGATACCCCGCACACTAGGTACCGTGTTGCCAGGGATCACTAGGATATGGCCATAGTCCTCGATGTTACTGATATAATCACCTACTTATCTCACATGATATAATTATTGGTCGATAGACCAGGGTAGACCCGAGGGAGGGGTCAAGCCCCCAATTATATGATTTTGTACTACGATGATATATTTTTCTAAGAATTTTATAACGAATTATTTTATAAGATGATTGAACCAGAAGGGTTGTTTTATACTGCGTTTTAAATGAAATGATTTAAATGCAGTAGCATGATGTTGTTTTCCATGCTTTTATTTCAAATTCATGATTTGTCTTACATGAAATGAAGGAATGCATGATCTGGATTTGTTTCTTGTTAAGTATGATTTAATGATGTCACATAAAATGCCTTTGATGCATGAATTATATGATTTCTATATGCACAAATAGTTTTGATAAACTATGGCATTGAAATATGCATGATTTTGTGCGTGAACTTTTCAATGAAAAGAAATGGATTTAAGGGCATGTTATTATGAGCATGTAGACAGTGGGGCTATCTACTTACTTGCATAATTGCCTTACTGAGCGTGTGGTTTGCTCACCCCCCTTATTTTTCCATCTTTTCAGAGCACTCGCAATAGTTATTGAGCGGCTGAGGACTTACATGCTTGGTATCCGCTGCTTCCCATCAAGAGACAGGTATACACATTTGTAGAGTTTTGTATCTAAATATGTAATGCACAGTACTGTAAATAGATATGATGTTGGGAATGTAGAGTTATAAATACCATTGTGTATGTATTTAGTTAAAGTCAAAGGATAGTATACTCTGATATATGAATGTGAATATGGAAATGGAATGGTAAATAGGTAAGAGGTGACTAACACCGAATCATAGCCTAACTGTTTGTAGGATGGTCACGATGAGAGAAATGTAAGAATTAAATAATAAATGAAAAAGTGAAAAAATTTACTCTGATTTTTAGGTAATTTAGGTTGTGACATATTTGGAACTTGCATTCGTCATGGAAGTTGTTCCAAATTGAAAGGAGAGTGACATGTGTTGGAATTGGTTATCAAGGAACCATACAGTGCAAACCGTGAGCCTCCAAAGTTTCGACCAAGTGTGAACACAACTATTAGTATATTTTCAAGTTTTCAATTTCATATATGTTAATGTATGAATGATTTTAAGTATATTAGTATATGTTTTAAGCATTGAAATATATGAAATCACTATGATCTTGGTTAGGTCGAGAGTGAGTAGTGAAATATTGATGAATGCCCATATGATTTTAAGACATAAATTGATTAATGTACATGTGTTAATGATTATGGCATAATTAGAATTAATCAATTTGATTAATTAATACATGTATTAAGTTGGCAATCAAGGTATTTGATAAAATGCCTAAATGAACTATGTGATGTTTAAGAATATTGCCAACCAAGTGTTTGTGAAAATGCCTAAGTGAATTGGCTAAACAAATAGGCATGGATGGCATGCCATGGTGTCACCGACGGCATGGATAGCTCTCGGCCATGGCATGTGGCCGAGAGGCCCAATGGGCTAAGCCCAAAATATTTTTGGCCCAATGTGATGTAATAGGTCTAGGACAAGCCCAATAAGAGTTGATGGGCCCCACAAGCCCAATAGGCCTAACGAAAATGAATAGTAAAATGGAAATGGGATTAAGGCGTAGTTAGGCCCATTAAGGTTTATTAAAGCCCATTAAGGGAACTAGATTGTATTTAAGGTGAAATACAATAGTTACAGTGTCATCCTTTCCTATTTATAAACACACTAGGGGTAAAATTGTAATTTCTACATCCTTGATGAGTTGGCATTTTTTTGGCCACTTGTCTTCACACCATTGGCTCCTTGAAAATATATTTCCATGTCATCGGTCTTCTTGTCCAATTGGATGTGCTAGGTGGCATGACTCGTGTTGTCCGCGTGGCTTAATCTCGATTTTAGCCCAATTTCGATCCATTTTCTACCGAAATATTCAAAATTCATCCAGATTTAATTTATCTGCAAACATGAGAATTTTAATTAAATAAAGGGGATAATTAACAAAATAAATTGGGGATTTCAATAATTAATTAGGAAGTTAAGTACAACTAATTCTAAAAATATAGAATTATCACACCTCCAAACTTGAGCTTTTGCTTGTCCTCAAGCAAAACAAAATGATTGTAGGAATGACAAGTACAAAACACAATAATTTCCCCAATATCATTCTCAAAGAAAAAGTACAGATTATGAAATCAAAGACTCATAATTACAAGTCCAAAACTTAGAATCATTCAATCTTAAGTCCTAACCCAAATTGGATCCCTCGTGAATGTGTGAAAAATGTCTAAGTCACTTCATAGTACATTATCCGGATCAGATTAAGCAACACAGTGAATGCAAAGTCAATGACATGTGATCATTCCCATAAGTTTGCTTTTCACTTCTCTCTCCAGTAATGTAGTCACACTTAACCAAAGATTAATAGGACTTCATTAAGCTTGTAATGTAAGGCTGGGGCTATGGTATGATAAAGTCGATTTAGGTTTAATTACCCCTTAACATGCATTACTTCTAGGATCTATAATGTAAGAGCTCTAATTATTTCCCCCAAACTTATTTCTTTTGTTAAACATTTTATTCTATTTTTGTATTTTTCATCTTTCTTCTTTTCTTTTTCTTTTTCTTTTTCTTTTTTTTTTCATCAATTCCTTTTGAACATTCACTATCACCCGATACCCATATGTACAAAGCTCAAAATATATCCCAATGACTTTCATGCTTTCGGGGTAAGGGATAGGACAAAGTATTTAAGCTAAGGAAAATAACGCAGATATATTTACAAAGAAAAGCTTATTTGGCCCAGATGGGTGACTAGGGGTAGAATATGTATAAGGAAGGCTAGAAAGGCTCAAACGATCCAAAGATGGCCTAAATCATCTCCCTAATCAAGTGTGATCCAATATTTCACCTCGAGATTAGATCAAACAAATTCTAGAATATGATGCACAAAATCAACTGAACAAATACAATACTATGTACACATAAGCTTTCTCTAAATAAATATACTGATTCATGACATGACATGTGCATAAGATGAGGAAATCACAATCAGAATCAAGATAAATTCAACAACTCAACTTCATGCTTTTCCTATAATCATACATCTCAGTCAATCAAAATCAGACTAAATCATGGGGTCATATCATCGGAATATGGGAAAACTACATGCTAAGCACTAGATCATCCCAAAATCAAACAATTTAAGTTCATATTATCGAAAAAATTTTGAAAATTCCTTCTCAGATTTTAAAAAAAAAATTTAAAATTTTTTCCAATTTTTCACAAAATTGCTCAAGTGATATCCCCTCCCGCAAACTTAAAGTGCACAGTGTCCTCAGTGTGCAGATAATATAAGAATTGAAGTTCAAGAACAAAGTACTCCCCTTTCTGATGATGATGAACAACTGAAGCTTTGATTAAAAGCGTAAAACTAGAAATTAAACCTGCAAAATAAACAAAGAAAGAAACAACAGAAAAGAAAAAGAAAAAAAACTATATACAATGTGAAAAGGAAAACACAACCACTTCAAATGCAGCTGAAGAAAACAACACTCAGCAGCAGGGCGAAGAGTAAGAGGATTAGCCAAAATGGTGATAGAATGTTAACAGTTAAATCCTCTTGAGCTCTATCTACTTCATTCTTTCTCTCAGATATTATATGCTTAAGCCTTATATTCTCCTCAATCTCCATCTTAAAACACTCTTGAGAGTCATCAGGGAGCTTCAAAGGTTTGAAAACATTAAACTTTACTTCCTGATCTTAGACTCTCATCGTTAACTCCCCCTTTTGCACATCAATTACTGTTCTACCAGTAGCTAGGAAAGGTTTACCTAGTATAATGGGGACTTCCCTGTCTTCCTCCATGTCCAAAACAATAAAATCTGCAGGGAAAATGAACTTGTCCACCTTTACTAAGACATTCTCAATGACCCCCTTCGGATATTTAATTGATCGATCAGCTAACTGGAGGGTCACTGTGGTGGGCTTGGCATCCCCTATTCCTAACTTATGATTGATAGATGATGGCATCAAATTTATACTAGCTCCTAAATCCCACAGGGCTCTACCAAAGAATAAATTTCTAATAGTGCATGGTATGGTAAAACTCTCGGGATCCTTGAGCTTAGGGGTAATCTTCTCTGGATAATGGCACTACATTCCTCAGTTAAGGCCACCATTTCATAATCTTCCAGTCTTCTCTTCCTCGAGAGGATATCCTTTAGAAACTTCACATAACTTGGCATTTGCTCTAAAGCATCTGCGAAAGGAATGTTAATGTGAAGTTTCTTAAAAACCTCAAGAAATTTAGCAAATTATCGTTCCAGCTTTTGATCTTGGAATCTCTGAGGAAAAAGTATTGGTGGTCTAACTAGAGGCAATGTAGATCAGAGGATGAGGAAGGCAATGAAGAAGAAGAAGGTATATATGAAGAAGTGCCTAGCTTGGATTCTTTTGCAGCTTGATCTTGATGTTCTTGTTCTTTCTGAGCTGCTTGTTTAGAACTTATGGATTCTTCAACTATTTGTTGTTCAGGTTGGGACTTAACTTGTGGCTCCTCTAGCTCTTTGTCGCTCCTAAGGATGATGGATTTTACATGTTCTTTACCCTCCCTTTGCCTAACAGGATTAGCTTCAGTGTTACTAGGAAGGGTCCCTTGAGGATGTTGGCTAAGAGCGTTTGCTATTTGTCCTACCTGAACCTCTAAGTTCTTAATTGAAGCAGCTTGATTTTGCAGGATCGTTGAGAACATTTCCTCAAGCGAGGGTTTCTTCTCAGCTGCTGGTGCGTGGTAGTGTTGGGGCTGCATAAGTGGTGGTGGTGGTAGTGATTGATGAGGCAGGTGATATGGAAATTGTGATTGTTGTAGTGCCTGAACCGGTGGAGCTTGAAAACTAGGGGGTTCTACAGGTCTAGAGCTAGAAGTTTGCCCTTGGTTTTAGCTCCAAGAGAAGTTATGATGGTTCCTCCACCCTGGGTTGTAGGTGTTTGACAAGGGGTTGTTCTATTGCTCCTGAAGTGGAGCAACATACTGAATCGATTCTAGGTTAAGTGGACACCTATCCAAGAGTGTGTACTACTACACAGATCGCATGAAGGGAAAGGACTTTGGACAGAATAAATTAGATTAGGACTGGTAGAAGCATTATGCTGGGTACTGAGCGACTCTACCTTCTTCGTAAGATTAGCGATTTGAGAGGTCAAGGTAGATAGTGTGTCGAGCTCATAAATACCTGTCGACTTCTTTGGTAATTGCCTCTCCAAGGACCATAGATAGTTGTTAGCCGCCATCTTGTCCAAGAGCTTGTAAGCTTCCTCCTCTGTTTTACACATTAGCACTCCACCCGCAGCAGCGTCAACAATGGTCCTATTTTGGCTTGTAAGTCCGTTGTAGAAGGTTTGGACTTGCAGTCAGAAAAGTAGACCATGATGAGGACACTTCTTAAGAAGCTCCTTATATAGTTCCCATGCTTCATAAAGAGTTTTCGAATCAAGCTAGGCAAAGGAAGATATATCACTACGGAGTCTGGCCATTTTAGAGGGAGGGAAAAACTTGCTAGAAATTGATAGGCTAACTCGTCACATGTAGAAATGGATCCTCGAGGCAGGGAGGTTAACCAGTGTCTCTCCCTATCTCTAAGTGAGAAGGGGAATAATCTAAGCCTAAGCACATCATCAGATAATCCATTGTGTTTAAACGTGTTGCACAAGTCCAAGAATTGCCCAAGGTGAGCATGTGGGTCATCGTGTGGAATCCCACTGAACTATAAAGAAGTTTGGATCATCTGAAGGATTGCAGGCTTTTATTTAAAAATTGTTCGTAGGGACAGCTGGTGGCCTAATGCCTGAATAATAACCTCTAATAGTTGGCATTGCATAATCTCCAACGGTCTTAATTTTCCTATTTTCTGCCATGATGCTTTGCAGCGGAGCTATAAATTTCCCAGAATCCTTTCAAATTTTTCTAAGTGTTCGTTCAATTCCAGGATCTAGAGGGAAGCAATCAAAACTCCCGGCTCTACGCATGCAAACATCAGAAAGTCCTTAAATTTAATTTTTTACGTTTTTTTAAATTTTAAATTTTAACTTTTAAATTTTAAATTTTAAAGTTTTATTTTTTTTATTTTTAATTAATTAAGAGAAAATTTAACTAAACTAAGCTAAGGCTCTAAATATTTACAACCTAAATATTTACAAGCTAAAATTACACTTAAGCATAATTTCACCGATATTAATTAAGGACTAATTAAAACTTCCCCGGCAATGGCGCCAAAAACTTGACACGCCCTAAAGGTAATGTTCACAAGTGCACGGGTCGTACAAGTAATAATGCGATTTGAGTCCCGAGTTATCGTCCCACAGAGAAGTTGACTAGCCTAATTAACTACCGATTAATCTTACCCTAAGTATATTCTAGCAAATTATAAAATTAAGGTGGGTGATCTACATAGCTAGAATTAAAAATACTAAAAGCAATAAAATAATAAAAGCTATAAAATAAAAAAAATTAAAATCGAGCAAAATTACTTACAGTGCTCCACGTAATTAAAATAAAAAACCTACAAAAGAAATTAAAATAATTAAAACTAATTAACGCAATTAAAATAAAATGCAATTATGAAAATAAAGCAATAAAATTAAACTAACCTAAAATGCAATTTTAAACTACTTAATCAAAATGCAATTTAAACTAAACTAAAACTTAATGAAAATAAAGACTAAATTAAAAATGCATGAAACACATTTAATCTAAATTAACTCTAAATGCATCTAAACTAAAATAAAATCCTAAAACATTTAATATAAAATTAACTACTAACTAAAAATTAACACTACAAATTAACATGTAAAAATAATAAAACTAACCTACCATTATAATTAACTAAACTAACTAACTAACAACTAACAAATGCATGAAAATGGATTAATTGCTACAATGCACTAGCCAAACAAGCTGTAACCAATTTAAATCAACAAAATCCCTCCATTCACTATTCATATCTTTAATTTGCATATTTTCCATTTCTAGGCTATGTTCGATTTGTCCTTTGGTCTAGGCTTTTGCCTGCTGTTCGGCCAGTTGTTCTCTGCTGCTCACGGGTTGCTCGATTCTGCCATCTGCTGCTAGTGATGTCCTCCACTCCCTGCTACTCCAGTCCTGCAATCGACTGCTCTACACATCCTCGGCTTCTGCTCCTGCATTGCTTGTTTCTCGCGTGCCTGGCTCACTTCACGGTTCAGTCCTTTTTTACCGTTCCAGTAGCATTGTCCCGAATAGGATCAGTCACCATTACTTGCTGCTCTGCGTTGCTTTTCATAGCATTTGGCTTGGCCACACTCTGCTTCATGCATCATATCCCAAACTCTCGGCAACGGCAGACAGAACAAGAAGACAAGGGCTAGACCCGATCCATTTTGCCCAGATTTTGCACCCTTCAACAGCACCCTGTTAATATCTACTTCAGCAGCTTAGTGATGGTGGAGGATTACAGTGCAACACTGCTCTCTTGAACAGGAAACAAGCTTATAACCGACTAACAATCAAAATAACAACAAAGAACAGTGCACTCAACGTGAAACAGAGCTAAACAGAGGACAAATATATAACCCATACATATTGTAATATTTCACTCATCCTATGCTATGTCCACACGGCAGCAACCTTGCTCTCATTAACAAGTAAAAGAAAAGAAGAAAAATAACATGTGAAGACAAGCACACATAAAACCGAGAAGAATAAAATGCAGTAGAAAATACGAAAGCTAGTATTAACATGCAGTAAAGATTAGCATTTGTGTAGAGCAAACAATGAAACAGGAACAAAACATTGCAATGATATAAGTGTAAAACTGAAAATAAAGAAGCAACATTAATAACATAATATTAGAATAAGATTATCAAAATTTGTATAGTAATGTAACGTGAAACCAGTAGCTCAGATTGCTACATTCCTTTCTCCAACCAAGGTTCCATATTGCCATTGATGAGAATAAATGCTAAGCATCAACCCACATCAAAGCATCAAAACCAAAAGGCATGAACAAGGGAAAAAGATGTTACCCGAATGCATCAAGGGAGCTCAAACTGAGAGCTAAAAAAAATATTTAAGATTGCTTCAACTAAAAACATAAATGAACTAGGAATCCGAGAGCAGCAACTAGGATATAAAAGCTATGTAATAAAACTGAAAAATAAAAGAGCTGGATTTAACAGAACTGAGAAACATCAAATGGTATTGATTGCCATGAAAAATTATCCAAGTGAAGAACATGAAAATGAAATGAACAGTAAAAATAAATATGGAAGCTAACGGGAAACTAGACTAAAAGGAACAAGGAAAAATAAATCCTAAGATTAATTCTACACTATACTACTCCTAACTTACATTACACTACACTACTCCTACTCCTAAAATTACATCCTCTTTCAATTGTCATCCTTTCCTATTTATAAACACACTGGGGGTAAAATTGTAATTTCCACATCCTTGATGAGTTGACATTTTTTTGGCCACTTGTCTTCACACCATTGGCTCCTTGAAAAGATATTTCCATGTCATCGGTCTTCTTGTCCAATTGGATGTGCTAGGTAGCATGACTCGTGTTGTCCGCGTGGCTCAATCTCGATTTTAGCCCAATTTCGATCCATTTTCTACCGAAATATTCAAAATTCATCCGGATTTAATTTATCTGCAAACATGAGAATTTTAATTAAATAAAGGTGATAATTAACAAAATAAATTAGGGATTTCAATAATTAATTAGGAAATTAAGCACAAATAATTCTAAAAATATAGAATTATCAAGTCGCGCTCAAAGGCACGCACTGTATGTGATATATAATACATGTTGAAAACCATGCTTGATTTCCTCGTGTAGACTGAGTGTCACACTGTGAGAGGATTCACATGAGGATTTAGAGACGTGGTATGATATTCCATGGTTTTGAGGGCTAAGACCTATGGCAGGCACCCCGACTGTGATGTAGGGTCCACGGAGTAAGTTGTTTTGTGCATGTGGCATGGAGTACACTGTACCGTGTGGTGTTGTGGAGTTGAGGAGGATATAGCTGGCGGTTGTGATGGACTGATCCCCCTCCCGTTGCAGCAGTGATGCCCCGCACACCAAGATCTATGTTGCCTGGGATCACATTGTCGGATATGATCATAGTCTAGGATATTATTTACATTTTTCACCACAGAGTCTCACATGATATAGCACCCGATTGACTGATTTAATTGCGAATAGACCTGAGGGATGGGTCGGGCTCCGATTTCGTGATGTGAATGATTTAATGCCATATTTACTGTGATTTAAATATACATGGCATGATTTATCTAAAGGCATTGTGATATTATAAAGATGCATTATTTTGCACTACATGCCTACATTTGAGAAAGAAAGCATGATTTTTGTACATGGGATTTAATCTGTACAAGTATATATATATATATTTAAAGACATGCTTTTAAAGTGAGTTAAGGAAATGATATTTTTGAGGCATATCATTATTCTGAGTAGATAGTGTAGATATCTACTTGCTTGCCGGATTTCCTTACTGAGCGCGTTGTATGCTCACCCCCCTTTCTTTACATCTCTCTACAGAGCATCAGTAGTAGAGTGAGAGCTTTGAGGGATAATATTCCTGTGTCCGCTACTATTTCCTATCGATCGACAGGTATGCATATTTTGTACGGTTATGTATCTAAACATAGAAACAGCACAGTGATGTATACAATATATATTATGGGGAATGTATTTGTATTAGATAATCTTACATGTATTATAAAAGAAGTTAAAATCTGAGTTTATTGACATGTATGGATGATATGGTATGCGAGGAAGCTAACATCGAATCACAACCCAACCATTGAAGAGAGGAAAGGTAAGTTAAAAATGTGAAAAATTTGTATTGATTTTGGTTAAGTCACGGATGACGGTCGTGACACCTTTCTTAAATAAGTGGGCCCCAAATTTTTATGGGAGATACTAGGGACATAGTAGAACACTTGAGAAGTTGAAAATTAGAAGTAATGGGCTGGAAATATTTTTGGTGGATTTTCTAAAACAGGGCAGTGGGCTGCCCTGACCCAGTAACCTGTATACCCATCAGAGTTGGCCCAATTTGAAGCCCATCCAAAAGTTCAAAAACTTTGAGCCTCTCCAAGCTTAAACTAAACTCATTAATCTTTTCATAGCTTATTTAAACTCCTGGAACTGACTTACTAATTGAGAGAACTAGAACCATTAATCTGCCACAGACGTCCTTGAGGAAGCAAGAGTGTGTGAATTTTTTAACCATCTTCTGACCATTTTCAGGCGTTGGTCAAGATGGATCAAAATTTTCTTCTTCACCCCTCTACAAGAAGGTCATTTGCTAGGTGAAAATCTAGTAAGATGAACAGGGGTAGAAATTACCCTGTTCCATGGTGAGAGAAAGCTTTAATTTTAAAAGTTTTTGGTTATATTTTCTTGTTGTGTTGGATGATTTTAAGATGTTTACATGTTGATTGAAAGCTTAAATTCTCGCTGGTGCAAAAATGGTTGCTCAAAGTTGGTCAAAGTTTCCAAGAAATAGTTAGAAGATGATGATGTTCATATAATTGATTGTTTGATGTTGTAAGATAATTTTTAGTTAAGCAAGAATTGTTGAAATAATTTCTAGAGATAGGTGTAATTTTGGCCAACATATGCAGATGGAGGAAGTGATGAAATTTGACTGTGTTGAATGTTATAGACAATTAAATTTATATCGAAAAACTTGGTTTATAGCTTAGTTAAGTGAAAAATTGTAAAAGTGTGAAATTTTGACAATAGGGGTGTTGTGAATGGTTAAATGGAATTTGGAATAAATGTTTAAGCTATTAGGTTGATAAGTTATAAATTTTATGGAAAGAAACTAATGAAATAGCTTAAATTGAGACCTTATCGATAAAAACGAGAAAGTAGGGAAAATGATCGAAAAAGGGTCCGCTTGACCCCGTTTGAGTTTCAAATGAATATAAATTTGAAATAAAGATGAAATTAAGCATCAATTGATGGTTTTGAAATTGTTTTGGACAACTCGCGAAGTTGGCATGCAAAACAAGGTGAACCCAGCACCCGACGAGTCAGGGCTGCCTCAGCCTCATTTAGGTAAGGGATTCTACCGGTTTTAAACATGAGTTCCTTATTTACAAATAGACAATTGGTGGCATGTAAATATTTTATGAAATAAGCATAAACCCCGAGAAAGACCTATAGCCCGAGTTTTCTTACCCAAGTGCATGTTTTGTTGTATTTGAGCTCGGTTGCATGATTTTAAAGTTTTGGAGACAATATATATATGTATGAGATTTATGAAGAAAAACTATTATTGTGAGACCCCGTATATTTATAGTTGTAATGTGTAATGAATATGAATGGACTTGTAATGTAAAGTATGATTGATGTAAGTCTATGGATTCAATGTACGTATGTGTAATATGAATTGTAACGTACATACAAGTTTCATTGAGTATGAATATGAAGAAATGAGTTCTTGTAAGTGATGAATGTGATTGGAACTCAAAATGAGTAGTGTGGTAAAGTGGAATGTGATACTTTTGGATATACAATGAATGCACACAAGTTTCACTGTGCATAAGGTATGAATGGATGCCATTTTCAAGTTTTAAAGGTGGATGGATGAGAAAATGGGCATGGTAACAGATTAAGGATGTGTTGGTGTGAGTTGCAGCAAGGAAACTGCAGGAAATCTGGAAAGTATGAAGGCCGGATCGATCTCATAGGATGAGAGATCAATCTGGAAGAGCCAGAATGCTCTTATTTGGGCAATGGAATAGAGCAGATCGATCTCCAATGGGGCCAGATCGATCTCCTAAGCATTCTGTAATGAAAAGATCGATCCTCAAGCACCTAGATCGATCTCCTTAGCTCTTTGTTTGGGAGAAGATCGATCTCATGCTTCGACAGATCGATCTCATGCTTACAATTTCATGAAAATGAGAGATTTAAGGGGACCAGATCGATCTCCTCTTGGACCAGATCGATCTCCTCAAGCTTATTTTTATATAAGGAGTGCTGAAAATCTGAAAATTTCGAGAAAAATACCAATCATCCATTTTTAACCCAAAAACCTAACTTTCTCTCTCTAAAATCAACCATTTCCAACAAGAATTGAGGGGAGATCATTAGACGCTAAGTTGTTCATCTTGAGGAGGAGAACAACATAGTTGAAACCCAAAATCCCATTGTGGGTATTGAAGGAGCTAAGGGCATTGACATTTGGAGCAAGAAGAAAAATCAGATTTGGTAAGATTCTAACACTCCAATCCAAATACATTGTCTATTTGATTGATTTTGGAGTTGTTTGGCATGAGTATGGATGGAAGGAAACACCTAGGTTGTGTTAGAAACAAATGTAACCTAGAAAATGGAATGCCTCTAGTGTGAAAAAGTATGATTTGGGGAGTTGGTGGTTTATGGGTTATGATAAATTGTTAAATGAGTAATGTGGGTGATTTGGAATAAGTTAATAGGCCTAAGAAGATCCATAGACTTGAGTTATGGGTAATAGAATGAAACAAGGCCTTATGAGTGTTAATAGAAACTATAGGTCGAATCGATTATAGTGAACACACGGTGTCTTGTTATATGGATCGAATATAATATGGAATATGATTATACGCAGTTTCAGAGAGTCCGGTGGACACCAATCGAACCGTACGAGTAAGCAGCTTAGGGAAGTGGAATCACACATCGCGATTCCAGGTAAGGGAGTTCTATAAGTATATAGAGGTAGCTGCTCGTATTTTGTGGGTGTATAGGGCTTTGGAAATATGCATGGACTTATAGAAATGTGTTTTGAAGATGTATGGAAATTACTATAAGTATTTGTATGAGATTTGGTTGTTTGAAATGGTTATTGAAAAGGGATAGTAAGGCTAATAATTGCATAAATCATGTGTTTTGATTGCTTTTACAAAACACAATGCTTTGATTTGAGCAAATAAAAGGATAAGCTGGCTAGTAATTGAATGATGTTGTGAAATAGCCCATGTGAGGCGCTAAGCATGTTTTGAGATATTTTGAATGCATATGAGCCGCCTATTGTGTGTATGTGATTTGATTCGCGCTAGAGCCTCGCTCGCGTTGGATTTCAGTGTTTTCACTTGTGTGAAACATGCTTGAGCTTAGCTCGCACTTTGATTTGAATTGTGACGATGTTTTATAAATCTTACATGGATTTGAGTGGTTTTTCTTATGCATATAATCGTACTGGAGCTATGCTGGTACATGGTTTCTTCATATTTTTATGCATAAATGTCGTACTAGAGCGTTGCTCGTACAAAGTGATTGGTTTTGATGCATGAATTCGCGCTAGAGCATAGCTCGCGCTGGTTTTCACACTGTGGTGTATGAGGCCGTGGTGAGAGATACGGATTGGTGTTCAGGGAACCCAACAGGCCTGACAGACCTCTTGAGTGGGGTGAGGGTGAGGGGTTAGGACCTGACATCATCCATTCAGGGAACCCAACAGGCCTAACAGACCTCTTGAGTGGGGTGAGGGTGAGGGGCTAGGACCTGAATCAGGGAACCCAACAGGGGCGAGCAAGGCTATGAGGGGCTAGGACCTGGTATTGAGGTTACTCCCACGCGCTCTTAAGACTATAAAGGTTACACTTGGCATGGGGTAGATAAGACCTATGGCAGACACCCCCAACCATGTTATGGGTCCATGGAGTACGATGTACCGTGTATATCACATTGAGTATGATATACCGTGTGGTGGTTACTTGATTTGAGAAAGTCTGGCGGAGAACTAACCCACCTTCGTACCAGCATGATACCCTGCACACCGAGATCCGTGTGGTCTGGGATGATATGTGACGATTGGCAAACGTAGTCACTTGAGATATAGTAACCTGTCTCCTTGCTTGATTTACTTACTACAACATGATTTTAATCTTTAAGTGTGGTTGTGATTGTTCAAGGTAGACCCGAAGGAGGGGTCGAGCCTCGTGGAATTGATTTGTGAAATGAAAATGAGGTTGTGATTGTGAATTGATGTGATGGATTGTATGTGTTTGAGAAAGAGTTTTATGACGTGGGTTTAAAAAAGGAGGTTTCTTAATGAATTGCCCTTTTATGAATTTAAATGAGATTGAGCATGAGATGATTCAGACATGATGTTTTTACCATGTTTTATATGCCAATTTTACATGATTTTGAGACATGATATATATATGTATACTCATATGGCATAGTTTACTTCCTCATGCTCTTATTACAAACGATTTATGCATAACACTATCAGCATGTAGATAGAGTAGTTATCTACCATGCTTGCATTATTACCTTACTGAGCGTGTGGTTGCTCATCCCTATCTATTTCCCCCTTACAGAGCGTGCATAGTAGCCCAGTGAGGACTGAGGCATGGTATTTTGGATTCCGCTGCATCTCCATCGCTTAGAGGTATATACACAGTGATTCATTTTGTATCTAACCAATGTAAAAGCACAATATTCTTTTGAGTTGTAATTATGGAGGATGTAAATATCAGTAAAACGTGTTTTTGTATAAGTACACGATTAAATGCAAATGTATGACATCATTTTATTTAACTGAGAATGAATGAGATGTGGTGTTTATTATTGACTCACAGCCCAACAATGTGTGGTGAGTTAGTTCATGACCGGGTAACGTAACAGTAAAACGCGAAAAATCTTCAGTGATTTTCGATTAAAAAGAATGGAATTAGGTCGTGACAGAGATTGGTATCAGAGCTGTGTTGGCCTGATGTGAGTCATTAATAAAACGTAGGAAAGTACATCCCTATAGTACTGTGCTTTTGTTTAGATATAACTGTGTATACCATGATGGATTGAGCTTAATAAATTATTACAATACAGGAAGTTAGGCACTATGCCAGTTACACGCAAAGGTAGAGGGGCGAGAGCACGTGCTAGAGGCCGTAGAGGTAGGCCTGAGAGCCGTGCGGAGCCACAGACTGAGCAGGCTCCACAGAATCCTGCTGAGAGAGCAGAGGATGCTAAGGCTCGCTTCGCTAGGTTAGAGTGGAGTATTGAGAACCTGGTGGAGATAGTCACGTAGGCCTTGGGTGCCGGTGATAGACGAGGTCCCGCAGCACAGCCTACTACTGAACAAGCAGCTGCAGAGGCGGAGAGACCTCAGACTATAGAGACTGCTATTGCTACACCACCTCCAGTACAGGATACAGATTCTCCTATCGCTCCACAGCAGAGCGGTAGTGAGTTGGGTTACGACTGCGACTTGAGTAGGTTGCGAGAATTTCAAGCGCTGAAACCCCCAGTGTTCAGAGGGGTGAAGGACCCAATGGTTACGGAGGATTGGGTGTATGAGATGGAGAAACTGTATAGGTTTTTTCGATGCACTTCAGCTGAGAAGGTAGCCTTTGCCGTGTTTATGTTGAAAGGCGAGGTCGAACATTGGTGGAGATCTACCGAATCTATTTTGAGGGCTAGACACTCCGAGATTACATGGGAGATATTTCTAGAGGCCTTCAGGAGACAGTACATTCCAGCTACCGCACAGAGGAAACTACGGATGGAATTTATGAATTTGGTTCAGGGGAACCCTACTGTGGATGAGTATGAGTCAAAGTTTATGTCCTTGGGGAGATATGCCCGGACACGATGGGTAGTGAGACCCGAAAGATACAGAAGTTCATGGATGGATTAAGATTGGCCATCCAGACTAAGTTAGCTCCCTTCGACATTTTGACTTATGAGGAGGCTGTAAATAAGGCTTAGTTATGTGAGCAAGATTTTGAGCGGAATGCCTCCGAGCTTGGGAGAATCAGCGTTAGAAAGGATAGAGACCGGAAGAGATCCGGATTTGGAAGAGTGGCTAAGAGAGGGGGCCAAAGGTTTTCCGAGAAGAGGCCTAAGATTGAGGAGGTGCAGGAGAGAGCTGCTAGACCTCCCGTATACCCGGCTTTGACTGCGCCGAGGGGTATGACTATTAGAGGACTAGGACCTACCACTGATCAATGTAGGAGATGTGGCAGATACCATGGGACTAGGCCATGTCAGATGCCCCCTATTTTGTGTTATAGATGTGGGAGGCCCGCGGCGTATATCGAGGTTCTGCAATGAGATGATTGAGACTACCCCACAGAAGGGCAAGGAGCCTGAGGGAACTCCTGTTGAGACAGTAGCCCCGAGGAGGAGGGCTACGATTGAGGAGAAAGGGAAACAGGCTGCGGGTGTAAGCAGAGGAAGAGTACATGCACTGGATCAGGACACCGCAGATGCTTCGACAGATTGATTAAAGGTACCATCTGAATCTTTGATTTAGAAGCATTGGTATTATTTGATCCTGGTGCCACACATTCTTTCATATCACCTTCCTTTGCACATAAATTGTTGAAGTATGTGAAACCAACATTGTTGGACAAAATGTTGATGATTTCCACACCCATGAATGATAATCAATTGACTGAGCATGTATGTAGAGATTGTAAGTTAAAGATAGATGGGAAAGAAATGATAGCCAATTTGATTTTATTGAATATGAATGATTTTGATGTAATTTTGGGAATGGATTGGTTGTCTACCAATCGTGTTGTGATGGATTGTCATGCTAAGACATTGATGTTTTCAGGATTAGACAACCTTATTGTAAATTTTGATGAAAAGAAATGATATGAAAATAGTATGTTTGTTCTAAATAAAGGAGTATGATTTTAAATGCATATTGCTTAAGAGTTAAATTATTTGTTTATGATAAATGTTGAATGTGGAGTGATGGTTTATGTTACTAACGATGGAGAGGATAATGTGAAGGGTTCATTACATACGTGGTTGATATAGATGAGGCACGCCCGGAATTGAGGGACATACCCGTAATTACGGATTACCCTGATGTCTTTCCGGATGAATTACCAGGACTACCACCTGAAAGGGAAATGGAATTCTACATAGAGTTAGTGCCTGGTACAGAGCCGATATCGAAACCACCCTATAGAATGGCTCCGATAGAGTTAGAAGAGCTGAAGAAGCAGCTGCAAGAGTTGCTGGAGAAGGGGTTTATAAGATCGAGTGTCTCACATTGGGGAGCTCCAATTCTATTTGTAAGGAAGAAGGATGGAAGCCTCCGACTGTGTATAGACTACCGGTTGTTGAATAAGGCCACCATTAAGAACAAGTACCCCCTTCCAAGGATCGACGATTTGTTGGATCAGCTCCGAGGAGCTGAAGTGTTTTCTAAGATAGACCTGCGGTCAGGGTACCATCAGTTGACGATCAGGAGTGGAGATGTACCCAAGACAGCATTTCGTACCCGTTATGGCCACTACGAGTTTTTGGTGATGCCATTCGGATTGACGAATGCTCCCACAGCATTTATGGCACTGATGAATGATATATTCAAGCCATACCTGGACAAGTTTGTAATAGTGTTCATTGATGACATTTTGGTGTATTCCAAGTCCAGGGAAGATCATGAGGAGCACTTGAGGATAGTTCTGCAGACCCTTCGAGAGAGAGAATTGTATGCCAAACTCAGCAAGTGTAAGTTTTGGTTGGAGCAGATCTCATTTCTGGGCCATGTCGTGTCGAAGGATAGGGTATCTGTAGATCCATCCAAGATAGAGGCAGTTGTACAGTGGGAACAGCCCAAGACAATTACTGAGATCAAAAGTTTTCTGGGATTGGCAGGATATTATCAGAGATTTATAGAGGGTTTCTCCAGACTAGCTTCTCCATTGACACGCCTCACGCGAAAAGATGTTAAATTTGTATGGGATGAGGCATGTGAGAGGAGTTTTGAGGAGCTTAAGCGTCGATTGACCATTGCTCCAGTTCTCACCATTCCTACCAGCTTAGGAGGATTCTCAGTGTATACGAATGCATCACACCAGGGACTAGGCTGTGTGCTTATGCAGGATGGGAATGTAGTTGCCTATGGATCTAGACAATAGAAAGATCATGAGAGGAACTACCCGACACATGATTTGGAGTTGGCGACCGTGGTATTTTCATTGAAAATATGGCGTCATTATCTCTATGGTGAGAAATTTCAGCTGTTAACAGATCATAAGAGCCTTAAGTACCTGTTCTCGCAGAAAGAGCTGAATATGAGACAGAGGAGATGGCTAGAACTCCTGAAGGACTATGATTGTGAAATCATTACCACCCGGGTAAGGCAAATGTAGTTGCCGATGCTTTGAGTAGAAAAAACCTTGGGTTGGTGTCATATATGATGGTACGGGAACATGAATTGTTAGAACACTTTGCGAACCTCAGTTTGGATGTAACCCCACCTGGTTCGGAGAGACTTGAGATCGTGGCTAGTTTGAGACTAGTGCCAGAGTTGATTGGCCGTATTCGGCAAGCCCAGCAGAGCGATCGACGATGCATCGATTGGCTGAGGCAGATATAGACGGGTGTGGGTAGTGATTTTGAGCAGAGTGCTGATGGGTTATTGAGGTTCAGAGGCAGAGTATGCGTTCCCAAGGATCTTGAGATCAAGAGAATGATTTTATCAGAGGCTCACTCATCGAAGTATACGATACATCCGGGAAGTACCAAGATGTATCAAAACCTTCGAAAGGTTTATTGGTGGTCTGGAATGAAAAGAGACATTACTGAATATGTCGCTAAGTGTCTCGTTTGTCAGCAAGTGAAGGTAGAGCATCAGAAGCCTGCAGGATTATTACAGCCTCTACCGATACTGACTTGGAAGTGGGAGCATGTCACCATGGATTTTGTGATGGGGTTATCGAGGACCCGCAGAGGTCATGATGCCATATGGGTTATTGTGGACCGGTTGACTAAGTCCACCCATTTCTTGGCTATGAGAGCTACCGATACTTTGAGTCAGTTGGTGAACCTGTATATTCGAGAGATAGTATGGCTACATGGTGTACCAGTAAGCGTTGTTTCTGATAGGGATGCCCGCTTCACTTCCCATTTTTGGGAACACTTTCAGGAAGCGTTGGGACCCAACTGAGTTTTAGCACTGCTTTTCATCCTCAGACAGATGGGCAGTCAGAGAGGACTATATAGACCCTGGAGGATATGTTGAGAGCGTGTGTGCTGGATTTTAGAGGCTATTGGGATGACCACCTGCAGTTAGCCGAGTTCGCTTATAATAATAGCTATCATGCGAGTATCGGGATGGCACCCTATGAGGCATTGGCGTAGATGCCGTTCCCCTATTGGATGGGAAGAGGTTGGTGACAGACAGATTTTTGCTCCGGACTTAGTACAGCAGGCATCTGAGGACGTCCAGTTGATATGTGAGAGATTACGGACAGCTCAGAGCCGACAAAAGAGTTATGCTAACAAGAGATGGAGACCACTAGATTTTGATGAGGGTGAGTCGGTATTTTTGAGAGTTTCTCCATCGAATGGTATTATGAGATTCGGTAAGAAGGGCAAGCTGAGCCTTAGATACATGGGACCGTTCGAGATTTTGGAGAGAGTGGGAGATAAGGCGTATAGGTTGGCATTGCCACCGGACTTGGCGAATGTCCACAACGTCTTCCACGTCTCGATGTTTCAGAAGTATCACCCGGACCCGGCACACGTGATAAGATATGAGCCGTTGGAGCTCAATGAGAGTATGACGTATGTTGAGAAGCCGGTTCGAATATTGGACAGAAAAGAGAAAGTGTTGCGGAATAAGACAATTCCCTTGGTGAAAGTTCTTTGCCAACATCACAGGGCGGAAGAGGCCACATGGGAATTGGAGAACTTGATACGGGAGAAGTACCCCCAACTTTTTGAAGGGTGACTTGGTTCTAATTTGGAGGACCAAATTCCTTGAAGGAGGGGAGAATGTGAGACCCCGTATATGTATAGTTGTAATGTGTAATGAATATGATGGACTTGTAATGTAAAGTATGATTGATGTAAGTCCATGGATTTAATGTACGTATGTGTAATATGACTTGTAACATACATACAAGTTTCATTGAGTATGAATATGAAGAAATGAGTTCTTGTAAGTGATGAATGTGATTGGAACTCAAAATGAGTAGTGTGGTAAAATGGAATGGAGTTAAGCTTCCATTTAGTTTGGAATGTGATACTTTTGGATATACAATGAATGCACACAAGTTTCAATGTGCATAAGGTATGAATGGATGCCATTTTCAAGTTATAAAGGTGGATGTATGAGAAAATGGCCATGGCAACAGAATAAGGATGTGTTGGTGTGAGTTGCAGCAAGGAAACTACAGGAAATCTGGAAAGTATGAAGGCCAGATCGATCTCATAGGATGAGAGATCGATCTGGAAGAGCCAGAATGCTTTTATTTGGGCAATGGAATAGAGCAGATCGATCTCCAATGGGGCCAAATCGATCTCTTAAGCATTCTGTAATGAAAAGATCGATCCTCAAGCACCCAGATCGATCTCCTTAGCTCTCTGTTTGGGAGCAGATCGATCTCATGCTTCGACAGATCGATCTCATGCTTAAAATTTCATGAAAATGAGAGATTTAAGGGGACCAGATCAATCTCCTCTTCCAGATCGATCTCCTCAAGCTTATTTCCATATAAGGAGTGCTGGAAATCTGAAAATTTTGAGAAAATACCAATCTTCCATTTCTAACCCAAAAACCTAATTTTCTCTCTCTAAAATCAGCCATTTCCAGCAAGAATTGAGGGGAGATCATTAGACGCTAAGTTGTTCATCTTAAGGAAGAGAACAACATAGTTGGAACCCAAAATCCCATTGTGGGTATTGAAGGAGCTAAGGGCATTGACATTTGGAGCAAGAAGAAAAATCAGATTTGGTAAGATTCTAACACTCCAATCCAAATACATTGTCTATTTGATTGATTTTGTAGTTGTTTGGCGTGAGTATGGATGGATGGAAACACCTAGGTTGTGTTAGAAACAAATGTAACCTAGAAAATGGAATGCCTCTAGTATGAGAAAGTATGATTTGGGGAGTTGGTGGTTTATGGGTTATGATAAGTTGTTAAATGAGTAATGTGGGTGATTTGGAATAAGTTAATAGGCCTAAGAAGATCCATAGACTTGAGTTATGGGTAATAGAATGAAACAAGGCCTTATGAGCGTTAATAGAAACTATAGGTCGAATCGACTATAGTGAACACATGGTGTCCTATTATATGGATCGAATATAATGTGGAATATGATTATACGCAATTTCGAAGAGTTCGGTGGAGACGAATCGATCCGTACGAGTAAGCAGCTTAAGGAAGTGGAATCACGCATCGCGATTCCAGGTAAGGGAGTTCTGTAAGTATATAGAGGTAGCTGCTCGCATTTTGTGGGTGTATAGGGCTTTGGAAATATGCATGGACTTATAGAAATGTGTTTTGAAGATGTATGGAAATTACTATGAGTATTTGTATGAGATTTGGTTGTTTGAAATGGTTATTGAAAAGGGATAGTAAGGCTAATAATTGCATAAATCACGTGTTTTGAATGCTTTTACAAAACGCAATGCTTTGATTTGAGCAAATAAAAGGATAGGCTGGCTAGTACTTGAATGATGTTGTGAAATAGCCCATGTGAGGCGCTAAGCATGTTTTGAGATGTTTTGAATGCATGTGAGCCGCCTATTGTGTGTATGTGATTTGATTCGCACTAGAGCCTCGCTCGCGTTGGATTTCAGTGTTTTCACTTGTGTGAAACGTGCTTGAGCTTAGCTCGCACTTTGATTTGAATTGTGACGATGTTTTATAAATCGTACTGGAGCTTACGCTCGTACATGGATTTGAGTGGTTTTTCTTATGCATATAACCGCACTGGAGCTATGCTCGTACATGGTTTCTTCATATTTTTATGCATAAATGCCGTACTAGAGCATTGCTCATACGAAGTGATTGGTTTTGATGCATGAATTCGCGCTAGAGCGTAGCTCGTGCTGGTTTTTACATTGTGGTATGTATGAGGCCGTGGTGAGAGATACAGATTGGTGTTCAGGGTACCCAACAGGCCTGACAGACCTCTTGAGTAGGGTGAGGGTGTGGGGCTAGGACCTGACATCATCCATTCAGGGAACCCAACAGGCCTAACAGACCTCTTGAGTGGGGTGAGGGTAAGGGGCTAGGACCTGAATCAAGGAACCTAATAGGGGCGAGCAAGGCCATGAGGGGCTAGGTCCTGGTATTAAGGTTACTCCCACGCGCTCTTGAGACTATAAAGGTTACACTTGGCATGGGGTAGATAAGACCTATGGCAGTCACCCTCAACCATGTTATTGGTCCGCGGAGTACGATGTACCATGTATATCACATGGAGTACGATGTACCGCGTGGTGGTTACTTGATTTGAGCAAGTCTGGCGGAGAACTAACCCACCTTTGTACCAGCATGATACCTCACACATCGGGATCTGTGTGGTCTGGGATGATATGTGACGATTGGCCAACGTAGTCACTTGAGATATAGTATCCTGTCTCCTTGCTTGATTTACTTCTACCACATGATTTTAATCTCTAAGTGTGATTGTGATTGTTCAAGATAGACCCGAAGGAGAGGTCGAGCCTCGTGGAATTGATTTATGAAATGAAAATGAGGTTGTGATTGTGAATTGATGTGATGGATTGTATGTGTTTGAGAAAGAGTTTTATGACGTGGGTTTAGAAAAAGAGGTTTCTTAATGAATTGCCCTTTTATGAATTTAAATGAGATTGAGCATGAGATGATTTAGACATGTTGTTTTTACCATGTTTTATATGCCAATTTTACATGATTTTGAGACATGATATATATATATATGTATACTCATATGGCATAGTTTACTTCCTCATGCTCTTATTACAAACGATTTATGCATAACACTATCAGCATGTAGATAGAGTAGTTATCTACCATGCTTGCATTATTGCCTTACTGAGCGTGTGGTTGCTCATCCCTCTCTATTTCCCCCTACAGAGCGTGCATAGTAGCCCAATGAGGACTGAGGCGTGGTATTTTGGACTCCGCTGCATCTCCATCGCTTAGAGGTATATACATAGTGATTCTTTTTGTATCTAAACAATGTTAAAGCACAGTATTCTTTTGAGTTGTAATTATGGGGGATGTAAATATCAGTAAAACGTGTTTTTGTATAAGTACACAATTAAATGCAAATGTATGACATCATTTTATTTAACTGAGAATGAATGAGATATGGTGTTTATTATTGACTCACAGCCCAACAGTGTGTGGTGAGTTAGTTCACGACCGAGTAAGGTAATAGTAAAACGCGAAAAATCTTCAGTGATTTTCGGTTAAAAAGAATGGAATTGGGTCATGACAATTATGAGCTATATGATAAATGCAAAACTATTTTCAGTATAATAATGGTATGTTTTGAGACTGTAAGCTCAATAGCATGCGAGTCAAGGAAACCTGGGGGTCGATTGAGTGAGACCTAAGGGAATTCTAGCCAACAGCTTGGGATCAGGCTAGATCTTGACCATGTTATGCATATTCTATGTCTCTGTCATGATGCTTTCCCTTATTTATATGAGATACTGCTTAGGTGGCATTGAGATGATGTTGTATAACCCTGATCCAGTCTACAGCCTTACCATGGTCGTAGGTACTTGATTCCCTCTTCGGAAGATGCCTTCTTTTGAGGATGGACTGGTGATTTCTTTCATGATAGGAATAGTAAATTCCTAGTCTCCATATTATTATTATGAAATATGATTTAATATGATAATGAGTTGATGTTTTGAGTATATATACTCGAATGATTTTTATCACGTAGTCTGAAATGTGAATTGTACCATTATTTTACAAATGATTTGATTTATTGTTTCTTATTTTAAATGTTCTCTTTACTATGCTAGTTGAAGCTCACTGCCTTTTCCCCTTCCTCTCAGATTTCTTACAGTAATTGCCAATGCTGCTGCACACGTGACATAGGCTGGTGGATGACTCTCCCTAGGCTATTTCTTGTACACGTGTAAGGTATAATTCATTTTGTATCTAGACAACTTATGTAGTAAATATGCTTGTATATAAGTAAACATTTGGGATGTAATTAGGGTTGTATAAATATGTAACTTGGGAAAAGTGAGTTGTTCGATACTATGTGATATAATAAATTTGAACCATGATGTTTGAGGGTCTTTTGAATGTATCGATAATAAAATGGAAGTAAAATCAACTGGTTGTGGATATTTGTGTTTGCTTTGAAAAATTTGCATGAGGATAGGGATATATATAAGAGGTTATGCTGCCGAATTTTTGTTGAAAATGATAAAAGTATAATCAGATATGAAGAGTTTAATAATGAAAAGCTAAGATATGAACTGACGCTAGGCAAGAATACACCTTAAGTAAAAAGTGAATTATAAGATAAAATTTTAAATTAGCCCTAAATTCCACGTTTCCGGTGCGTTACAGCTTTAGTGGCATCTGAGAGAATGGTGTTTAGTACTGTTAATGCCTGTCAGTTGAAAATAGATTACATTCCAAGTGTATATACTTATCTGGTTATAAATTGAATATATCGGTTAAAATTATGATCAAGTTTGATGTGTACATGCAGGTACGATAAACTTACGTTATGAGTGAGAGATGAGGTCGTCCCCGAAGGCGGGCACAACCACCTCCACCACCTACCCCACGGTCAGAGAGTCCTAACTCTTGGATAAACCGGTTGGAGCAGGATGTGAGACACGGGTTACAGATGGCAGTATTGTTCACTCAGCACTTTGGGCTAATGCCTCAAGCACCACACCTACCCCGGTCCCTACACCTATACCACTATAGGATCTGCCTCCACCTCCTCCATAGATTGACATAGTGGGACCTATCACTCAGCCTCTGGCACAGACCAAGTCCGATGATAGGGACATGGGCCAATTTCGAGATTTTCTTAAGATGAATTCGCCATCAATTAAGGGGGTGAAGGACCCCGTAGAGGCAGAGGAGTGGTTAGCAGAGATATGAATAATTTTTAATTTTCTGAGGTGCACTGATATAAAAAGGGTCAGCATGAGAACTTATACGCTTAAGGGATTAGCCTGATACTGGTAGACTGCAACTCAGAGCCTACTAACTGCCAATGTCAGACCCGGATTTTTTTGTAGCTTATTTCCTTATGATTCCTATGTGTATGAACACTAAATAATTATGGTTGAATCATAAGAAGAGTATTTACTAGATTTAAAGTGTTAATGAAATGAATTAACACGCAAAAGCTACATAAAATGCCTAATGTGGATGATGAGTATCACAGGCTAAACCGAGTCATTCTAAATCATTCTGACTGAAAATAAGAACTTAAAATAAGTGAGCGTAGAGAACTCATGAAGGAAAGTCAGCTTGATTTAGACCCGAACATACAAAACGAGAATAAAAGCTAAAAAGGGTAAAATGGACCTTTTCGGCGAGAAAAGGAGTTTCGGGTGAAATTATCCACCGGGAACGGTTGAAATATAAATACGAGAGTGTAAGACATGATATATAACACTTTCGAAAATTTAAGAAAAAGTCAACTTAGTCAAGGGTTAAAGAAAAAGTCAACTATAGTTAAAAAAGTGGACTTTTACCATAGTTGACTAATCAAGGTTTGAAATTAACCTAAGTGTGGAGAAAAATTTGGGGAAAAATATTCTTGGCCAGAATACAAGATAATCATCCCCGAAAGTAAGGGAAATTTATTCGGAAGGATTCCGGAATAAATTTAATGGTTAAAAACGTAATGGGCCTAAGGTGAAAATTTTAAAGCCCATTAAGGTATACTAAATGTATATCGAAAATGTTAGGTCCTTTAGACGGAATTGTTGGACCAATTGATCGGCCAAATTTTGAGACAATAAAAGGCCCGAGGTATAGTAAAAATTTCAGCCCGAAAGCCCATTAGGAAAGCCCAAACCGAGAAGCCCAATTGGAAAAGCCCATGAGATAAATATCTAACTATAGTTAATGTTAACTATGACTCATAAGGTGACTCATAAGGTGACTCATGGTTCAGATTTGGAAAGTCAAGCATAGTGGCTGAAAAGTAAGGCTTAATGGCTAAGTAAGTGGCTTATAAATGCAGCCACACCATTGTCTTCTTCATCACTCATTTCCGGCTAGAGAAGAACACCATTGAAACATAACCATTCAAGCTTTCTCTCACTAGAAATCACTAGGAATTAGTCATATTTGGAACTTGAATCCTTCATGAAAGTTGTTCCAAATTGAAAGGAGATTAACATATGTTGGAATTGGCTATCAAGGAGCCATAGAGAGCAAACCGAGAGCCTCCAAAGTTTCGGCCAAAAGGAGAACACTACAATTGGTATATTTTCTAATTTCCAATTTCATATATGTTAATGTATGAATGATTTCAAGTATGTTGATATATGTTTTAAGCATTGAAACATATTAAATCACCATGAAGAGGGTTAGGCCGAGAGTGATCAATGGGATATTGAAATATGTCAATTTGATTTTAAGACATAAATGGATTAGTACACATGTATTAATGTTAATGGTATAATTAGAATTAATCAAATTGATTAATTAATACATGTAAATTGTTGGCAACCAAGGTGTTTGATAAAATGCCTAAATGAACTATAGGATGATTGGTAATGTTGCCTACCAAGTGTTTGTGAAAATGCCTAAGTGGAAATGGCTAGAAAATAGGCATGTATGGCATGCCATGGTGGAAACCGAGAATGGCTAAGCTCTCGGCCAAGGCATGTGGCCGAGAGGCCCAATGGGCCAAGCCCAATATTTTTAGGCCCAATAGGGTGTAATGGGCCTAAGACAAGCCCAATAAGAGTTGGTGGGCCCCACAAGCCCAATAGGCCCAACAAAAGTGAATAGTAAAATGAAAATGGACTTAAGGCCTAGTTAAGCCCATTAAGGATTTTTAAGGCCCATTAAGGGAAATTAAACTGTATTAATGTGTAATACAGTAGGAAAATGATAATTAACCTGAGGAATGGTTATTTACAGCTCCGGAGTTTACATTGAGAGCTGATCGGACTGCGGGATTTAGCAGCACCGAGGAAGCGAGGTCACGAGACGTGATCCGAGGTAGGGAACTTTTGCGAGTAGTTAGAGATACCTGCACGTATTTTCAACTGCTTTTGCATTCACTTAAAAACTCTGAGGGTCAGAGAAAGTGAATAATAATTATTGCGACCCGATAGTGGCAAATTACGATTTTGCCCCTAGTTAGTCAAAAAGTCAACTTTTGTGAGAAGTTGCAAAAAGCATGGAAAATACTATTATGAGTGTTTAAATGCTATTAGCATGAAAATAAATAGATGGGCTAATGATTTTAAGGTTGATATGACTTAAGCACACTTTGAGTGCTGATTTTGATGTTTTAATAAACAATCCCTTTTTAAATAGCCATCTATCATATTATGTGAGAATGAATCGTGCTAGAGCACAGCTCGTACTGGGATTCATATGTTTTCCACATAATATTAGTGCTGGATTTTGATACGCACTAGATTTTCATGACATGCATGATAGAGTACTGGAGTTTTACTCGTACTCAGCTTTGAATGATATATGCATGACAGAGTGCTAGAGCGTGGCTCGTACTCGATTCTTCATGGTTTATACATGACATAGTACTGGGAGCGATTGCTCGTACTTGATTTTGATATTGTGCATAGCATAGTACTGGGAGCTATTGCTCGTACTTGATTTGATACATAAACTATGCATTGACCTAGTTGCTGGAGGTTTACTCGCACTAGAGTTGAGTTTTATGATGTGAAATAGTGTTGAGCGGAGTGACGACTGTGAGTCGCACTCAAGACGCACACTGTATGTGATATGTAATACATGTTGAAACCCATGCCTGATTCCTGGTGTGACTGTGTGTCATAGCTAGAGAGGATATCCGCATGAGGTTGATATAGACGTGGTATACTTATTTCCATGGTTTCGAGGGCTAAAGACCCTGGCTATGAGGATTTACATGGTTTCGAGGGCTAAAGACCCTGGCTATGAGGGTCCACGGGTGTACTTTGTACCGTGCCCGGGGCACGAGGTGTACGCTGTACCGTGTGTTACGTAGCTGGCGGTTGACATTGGACTGACCATCCTCCCGTTACAGCAGTGATTGCCGCACACCGAGTACTGTGTCGCATGGGATCACTTTTCGGATATGATCATAATCCAGGATACTATTTGTATTTACCACAGAGTCTCACATGATATATCACATTGATTGACTGATTTAAACTGCGGACAGACCTGAGGGATGGGTCGGACTCCGATTTGTGTTGTGAATCATTTGATGCCATATTTATTGTGATTTAAATATACATGGCATGATTTACATAAAGGCATGATTTATATACGATGCATTGTTTTGCACTACATGCCTACATTTGAGAAAGAAAGCATGATTTTCTGTACATGGGATTTATTCTGTACAAGTATATATATATTATATTTCAAGACATGCTTTTAAAGTGAGTTAAGGAAATAATGTTTCCAAGGCATATCACTATTTTGAGTAGATAGTGTGGTTATCTACTTGCTTGCCTGATTTCCTTACTGAGCGCGTTATGCTCACCCCCTTTTTTCTTTACATCTCTCTACAGAGCGTCAGTAGATCGAGAGTTATCGTGGGAGAGTGTCCCAGAGTCCACTGCTAGTTCCTATCGATTCATCAGGTATACTTATTATGTACAGTTGTGTATCTAAACATAGAAACAGCACAGTGATGTGTACGTTATATATTATGGGGAATGTAATCGTATTAGATTTTATAAAATCTTACATGTATAATAAAAGCACCTACAGTCAGAATTAATATATTAACATGTATGTATGAGAATGGATATTATGGTAAGTGAAGACTCTGACATCGAATCACAGCCCAACCAGTGAAGAGAGGAAAGGTAAGTTAAAATGCGAAAAATTTATTGTGGTTTTTGGTTAAAGTCAAGGATTGAAACTGGGGTCCTGACAGGATTGGTATCAGAGCAGAGGTTGGTCTGATGTGAGTCGATGTTAGAAAGTAGGAAATTGTACATCCCCATAGTACTGTGCTGTGTTTAGATATAACTGTGTATACCGGATAGGAGATGGACTAATTCATTATTATAAATGCAGGAACTTTGCCTAAATGGCAAATACGCGTAGTGGTAGAGGTATGAGAGGTAGGGCTCGAGGCCGGGGAGAGAGACCCGAGGGACGAGCCGCTGCCAGGCCATTACCTACGCATGAGACTGCAGGTGCTACTGAGGCACCCGATTGTGCCGAGACGCGCTTCACGAGATTAGAGCATGGTCTCGAGACTATTATTGAGATACTGGCACAGACGATGCCAGGTAGGCAGAGACAGGAGGCAGGAACTGCTACAGGAGAGGCAGTTGCCCCTGATACACCTACGCAGACAGCTGATGCACAGAGGACTGTAGATACTCCTACACCCCCACCGGTTTCGGGTGGCAGTGGATTAGGATATGGATGTGACTTGCATCGGTTGAGGGAGTTCCAGAAGTTCAGACCTCCATCATTTAGTGGGGTCAAGAACCCCGTAGCTGCGGAGGAGTGGTTGGCAGAGCTAGAGAAGCTCTATGGATTCTTCGAGTGCACGACCTCGGAGATGGTCGCGTTTGCTGCGTTCCTACTGAAGGGAGCTGCAGAGCATTGGTGGAAGTCCACCCGACCTATATTGAGATCCCGACACACAGATATCACTTGGGATATATTTCGGGAGGCCTTTAGGAGGCAGTTTATTCCTGATACCGCGCAGCGAAAGATGCAGGCGGAGTTTTTGAGACTCAACCAGGGGAGTTTATCAGTGGACGAGTATGAGACTCGATTCCTATCCCTTGGGAGATATGACCCTGATACGATGTACAGTGAGACCAGGAAGGTCCACAGGTTTATTGACGGGTTGAGACCGGTGCTACGGTCCAAGTTGGTTCCGCTGGACATAGTGACCTATGAGGAGGCAGTGCGCAGGGCGCAACTATGTGAGCAGGACTACGAGAGGAATGCTTCTGAATTTGGGAAGTTTAGCCGTAGCCAAGACTTGCAGAAGAAGAGGCCGGCTAGAGATTTTAGTTATCGAGGGGGAAAGAGATCCTTCGGTAAGAGATCACGGATAGAGGGGACACGAGATAGATATGCTAGATCTCCTGCTTATCCGACTGCAGCCCCAGCGAAGGGCATTATGATAGGAGGACAGAGACCTGCTGCAGATCAGTGCAGAAGATGCGGTAGATCACATGGAGATAGACCGTGTTCACAGGGTGCTATGGTATGTTTCCGATGTGGGAAACAGGGGCATTTGGCTAGAGAGTGCTCAGCGCCATATGTGACTGCACCACAGAGGGGCATGGAGTATGATAGAACTCCAGCTGGTACGTCTGCTCAGAGAGGTAGAGCGACGGCAGAGGAGAAAGGGAAACAAGTGATGGGTCAAGGGCGAGTACATGCTTTGGACCAGGGAACAGCTGATGCTTCATCGGATGTGATTCGAGGTAACATCCTGATTTATGATATTGAAGCATATATTTTAATTGATCCTGGTGCCACGCATTCTTTTGTATCGCCATCATTTGCATGTAAGTTAGCAAGACATGTAGAGCGTACACCATTACGTATGTTGATATTAATCAGTACGCCTATGAATAGTATCAAGTTGTAGAATATGTATATAAAGACTGCAAGTTGAGAGTAGGGGATAAGGAGATGACAGCCAATCTAATATTACTAAGCATGAGTGACTTTGATATAATATTAGGAATGGATTGGCTATCTGCAAACCATGCTGTTTTAGACTATTACGCTAAGACAGTTATGTTTCCTAACCCTACTAGATATGTTGTAAAGTTTAATAAAGATAAATGAAAGGAGTAGATATGATTATTACATGACTTCTGATTTAGAAAACCTTCAACATATCAAGGTTTCATTGCGTACGTGGTAGATATGGATAAGGCACATCCGGAGTTGACAGATATCACTGTGGTCAGTGAGTACCCAGATGTTTTCCCGAATGAATTGCCACGGTTACCACCAGACAGAGAGATGGAGTTCTGTATAGATCTGGTACCTGGTACGGAGCCTATTTCGAGACCACCTTATCGCATGGCCTTAGTCGAGCTGGAGGAGCTCAAGAGACAGTTACAGGAACTGTTGGATAGGGGCTTTGTACGACCGAGTGTTTCACCTTGGGGAGCACCGGTTTTGTTTGTGAGGAAGAAGGATGGGAGCCTCCGATTGTGTATAGACTACCGATTATTGAATAAGGCCACCATCAAGAATAGATACCCGCTTCCACGCATTGACGACTTGCTAGATCAGCTACAGGGAGCACAGGTCTTTTCCAAGATTGACCTAAGGTCTGGGTATCATCAGCTGAAGGTTCGGAGTGGAGATGTACCCAGGACAGCATTTCGTACCCGATATGGCCACTACGAATTCTTGGTCATGCCATTCGGATTGACGAATGCTCCAGCTGCTTTCATGGCTTTGATGAACGATGTGTTCAAGCCATACTTAGACCAGTTTGTTATCGTCTTCATCGATGACATATTGGTGTATTCGAGATCCAAGGAGGAGCATGAGGAGCACCTCAGGATCGTGTTGCAGACGTTACGGGAGCATGAGTTATATGCTAAGCTCAGCAAGTGTGACTTTTGGTTGTCACAGATCTCATTTTTGGGACATGTCATATCGAGAGATGGTGTATCAGTTGATCCATCTAAGATAGAGGCTGTAGTTCAGTGGGAACAGCCAAAGACAGTCACCGAGATCAGGAGTTTTTTGGGTTTAGCTGGATACTATCAGAGATTCGTTGAGGGATTTTCGAAGTTGGCTGCTCCGTTGACACGTCTTACTCGAAAGAGTGCACCGTTCATATGGAACGAGGATTGTGAGAAGAGCTTTGAGGAGTTGAAGCGTCGATTGACCACCGCTCCGATTCTCACTATCCCTACCAGCTCAGGAGGATTTGCAGTATATACCGATGCTTCGCATCAGGGACTGGGCTGCGTATTGATGCAGGACGGGAAGGTAGTTGCTTACGGATCCAGACAGCTGAAGGATCATGAGAAGAACTATCCGACCCATGATTTGGAACTAGCAGCAGTAGTGTTTGCGTTGAAGGTATGGCGCCACTACTTGTATGGTGAGAAGTTCCATATATTTACTGACCACAAGAGCCTCAAGTAGCTGTTCTCGCAGAAGGAGCTGAACATGAGACAGAGAAGATGGCTAGAGCTTCTGAAGGACTACGATTGTGAGATACTTTATCATCCGGGTAAGGCTAACGTTGTAGCCGATGCCTTGAGCAGGAAGAGCCTGGGGATGGTATCGTATATGATAGTTAGGGAACATGATTTGCTAGAGCAGTTTGCTAGCCTCAGTTTGGGAGTCGTGCCTTCTGACATGGATACAGGCTATGTGATAGCTAGTCTACGCTTGGAGCCGGACCTGTTGGACAGGATTAGAGTGGCTCAGCAGACTGATCCATTTTGTATGGATGTGAGTAGTCAGATGCAGAAGGGCACCGTGACTGATTTTGAGATGAGTTCTGATGGACTACTGAGGTTCAGAGGCAGATTGTGTGTTCCCGAGGATCCAGGACTCAGGAGATTGATATTGGCGGAAGCTCATTCGTCAAGGTATACTTTACATCCAGGGAGTAACAAGATGTATCAGAACCTCCGGAAGGTATACTGGTGGTCAGGTATGAAGAGAGATGTAGCAGACTTCGTGGCAAAGTGTCTCGTATGTCAGCAGGTGAAGGTAGAGCATCAGAAACCTGCAGGATTGTTGCAGCCTCTACCTATACCGACATGGAAATGGGAGCATATCACCATGGATTTCGTGATGGGTTTACCGAGGACCCGCAGGAATCACGATGCTATATGGGTGATCGTTGATAGACTGACGAAGTCAGCCCACTTCCTAGCTATGAGAGCTACCGATACTCTGAGTTCATTAGCAGAACTGTACGTACGCGAGGTAGTGAGGTTACACGGTGTACCAGTGAGCATAGTCTCTGATAGGGATTCCCGCTTCACATCCCACTTTTGGGGACATTTTCAGGAAGCTATGGGAACCCAATTGAGTTTGAGCACCGCTTTCCATCCTCAGATAGATGGTCAGTCAGAGAGGACTATACAGACTCTGGAGGACATGTTGAGAGCATGTGTGCTAGACTATCGAGGCTCCTGGGATGACCACCTACCACTAGCCGGGTTCGCCTACAACAACAGTCATCATTCGAGTATCGGGATGGCACCGTATGAGGCTTTGTATGGCCGTAGATGTCGTTCCCCTATTGGATGGGAAGAAGTGGGTGACCGTATGATTTTTGCTCCTGACTTGGTTACGCAAGCATCTGAGGACGTCCGCTTGATAGTAGAGAGACTGAGGACAGCTCAGAGCAGACAGAAGAGTTACGCTGACAGGAGACGTAGGCCACTAGAGTTTGCAGTTGGTGAGTCCATATTTTTGAGAGTTTCTCCTTCCAAGGGCATAGCGAGATTTGGGAAGAGAGGGAAACTAAATCCTCGCTACATTGGACCCTTTGAGATACTTGATCGAGTGGGAGATAAGGCGTATAGGTTGGCATTGCCACCGGACTTATCAGGTGTCCACAACGTCTTCCACATATCGATGCTTCGGAAGTATCACCCGGATCCGTCACATGTGATTAGTTACGAGCCTTTGGAGCTCCGAGAGGACTTGTCATATGTAGAGAGACCGATTCGGATATTGGATAGGAAGGAGAAGGTATTGAGATCGAAGACCCTCGGATTAGTGAAGATTCTCTGGCAGCATCATACTTCAGAGGAAGCTACTTGGGAGCTAGAGAGTCTGATGCGAGAGAAGTACCCTCACCTATTTGAGGACTGACTTGGTTCAATTTGGAGGACCAAATTTTCTGAGTGGGGGAGGATTGTCAGACCCGGATTTTTTTGTAGCTTATTTCCTTATGATTCCTATGTGTATGAACACTAAATAATTATGGTTGAATCATAAGAAGAGTATTTACTAGATTTAAAGTGTTAATGAAATGAATTAACACGCAAAAGCTACATAAAATGCCTAATGTGGATGATGAGTATCACAGGCTAAACCGAGTCATTCTAAATCATTCTGACCGAAAATAAGAACTTAAAATAAGTGAGCGTAGAGAACTCATGAAGGAAAGTCAGCTTGATTTAGACCCGAACATACAAAACGAGAATAAAAGCTAAAAAGGGTAAAATGGACCTTTTCGACGAGAAAAGGAGTTTCGGGTGAAATTATCCACCGGGAACGGTTGAAATATAAATACGAGAGTGTAAGACATGATATATAACACTTTCAAAAATTTAAGAAAAAGTCAACTTAGTCAAGGGTTAAAGAAAAAGTCAACTATAGTTAAAAAAGTGGACTTTTACCATAGTTGACTAATCAAGGTTTGAAATTAACCTAAGTGTGGAGAAAAATTTGGGGAAAAATATTCTTGGCCAGAATACAAGATAATCATCCCCGAAAGTAAGGGAAATTTATTCGGAAGGATTCCGGAATAAATTTAATGGTTAAAAACGTAATGGGCCTAAGGTGAAAATTTTAAAGCCCATTAAGGTATACTAAATGTATATCGAAAATGTTAGGTCCTTTAGACGGAATTGTTGGACCAATTGATCGGCCAAATTTTGAGACAATAAAAGGCCCGAGGTATAGTAAAAATTTCAGCCCGAAAGCCCATTAGGAAAGCCCAAACCGAGAAGCCCAATTGGAAAAGCCCATGAGATAAATATCTAACTATAGTTAATGTTAACTATGACTCATAAGGTGACTCATAAGGTGACTCATGGTTCAGATTTGGAAAGTCAAGCATAGTGGCTGAAAAGTAAGGCTTAATGGCTAAGTAAGTGGCTTATAAATGCAGCCACACCATTGTCTTCTTCATCACTCATTTCCGGCTAGAGAAGAACACCATTGAAACATAACCATTCAAGCTTTCTCTCACTAGAAATCACTAGGAATTAGTCATATTTGGAACTTGAATCCTTCATGAAAGTTGTTCCAAATTGAAAGGAGATTAACATATGTTGGAATTGGCTATCAAGGAGCCATAGAGAGCAAACCGAGAGCCTCCAAAGTTTCGGCCAAAAGGAGAACACTACAATTGGTATATTTTCTAATTTCCAATTTCATATATGTTAATGTATGAATGATTTCAAGTATGTTGATATATGTTTTAAGCATTGAAACATATTAAATCACCATGAAGAGGGTTAGGCCGAGAGTGATCAATGGGATATTGAAATATGTCAATTTGATTTTAAGACATAAATGGATTAGTACACATGTATTAATGTTAATGGTATAATTAGAATTAATCAAATTGATTAATTAATACATGTAAATTGTTGGCAACCAAGGTGTTTGATAAAATGCCTAAATGAACTATAGGATGATTGGTAATGTTTCCTACCAAGTGTTTGTGAAAATGCCTAAGTGGAAATGGCTAGAAAATAGGCATGTATGGCATGCCATGGTGGAAACCGAGAATGGCTAAGCTCTCGACCAAGGCATGTGGCCGAGAGGCCCAATGGGCCAAGCCTAATATTTTTAGGCCCAATAGGGTGTAATGGGCCTAAGACAAGCCCAATAAGAGTTGGTGGGCCCCACAAGCCCAATAGGCCCAACAAAAGTGAATAGTAAAATGAAAATGGACTTAAGGCCTAGTTAAGCCCATTAAGGATTTTTAAGGCCCATTAAGGGAAATTAAACTGTATTAATGTGTAATACAGTAGGAAAATGATAATTAACCTGAGGAATGGTTATTTACAGCTCCGGAGTTTACATTGAGAGCTGATCGGACTGCGGGATTTAGCAGCACCGAGGAAGTGAGGTCACGAGACGTGATCCGAGGTAGGGAACTTTTGCGAGTAGTTAGAGATACCTGCACGTATTTTCAACTGCTTTTGCATTCACTTAAAAACTCTGAGGGTCAGAGAAAGTGAATAATAATTATTGCGACCCGATAGTGGCAAATTACGATTTTGCCCCTAGTTAGTCAAAAAGTCAACTTTTGTGAGAAGTTGCAAAAAGCATGGAAAATACTATTGTGAGTGTTTAAATGCTATTAGCATGAAAATAAATAGATGGGCTAATGATTTTAAGGTTGATATGACTTAAGCACACTTTGAGTGCTGATTTTGATGTTTTAATAAACAATCCCTTTTTAAATAGCCATCTATCATATTATGTGAGAATGAATCGTGCTAGAGCACAGCTCGTACTGGGATTCATATGTTTTCCACATAATATTAGTGCTGGATTTTGATACGCACTAGATTTTCATGACATGCATGATAGAGTACTGGAGTTTTACTCGTACTCAGCTTTGAATGATATATGCATGACAGAGTGCTAGAGCGTGGCTCGTACTCGATTCTTCATGGTTTATACATGACATAGTACTGGGAGCGATTGCTCGTACTTGATTTTGATATTGTGCATAGCATAGTACTGGGAGCTATTGCTCGTACTTGATTTGATACATAAACTATGCATTGACCTAGTTGCTGGAGGTTTACTCGCACTAGAGTTGAGTTTTATGATGTGAAACAGTGTTGAGCGGAGTGACGACTGTGAGTCGCACTCAAGACGCACACTGTATGTGATATGTAATACATGTTGAAACCCATGCCTGATTCCTGGTGTGACTGTGTGTCATAGCTAGAGAGGATATCCGCATGAGGTTGATATAGACGTGGTATACTTATTTCCATGGTTTCGAGGGCTAAAGACCCTGGCTATGAGGATTTACATGGTTTCGAGGGCTAAAGACCCTGGCTATGAGGGTCCACGGGTGTACTTTGTACCGTGCCCGGGGCACGAGGTGTACGCTGTACCGTGTGTTACGTAGCTGGCGGTTGACATTGGACTGACCATCCTCCCGTTACAGCAGTGATTGCCGCACACCGAGTACTGTGTCGCATGGGATCACTTTTCGGATATGATCATAATCCAGGATACTATTTGTATTTACCACAGAGTCTCACATGATATATCACATTGATTGACTGATTTAAACTGCGGACAGACCTGAGGGATGGGTCGGACTCCGATTTGTGTTGTGAATCATTTGATGCCATATTTATTGTGATTTAAATATACATGGCATGATTTACATAAAGGCATGATTTATATACGATGCATTGTTTTGCACTACATGCCTACATTTGAGAAAGAAAGCATGATTTTCTGTATATGGGATTTATTCTGTACAAGTATATATATATTATATTTCAAGACATGCTTTTAAAGTGAGTTAAGGAAATAATGTTTCCAAGGCATAGCACTATTTTGAGTAGATAGTGTGGTTATCTACTTGCTTGCCTGATTTCCTTACTGAGCGCGTTATGCTCACCCCCCTTTTTCTTTACATCTCTCTACAGAGCGTCAGTAGATCGAGAGTTATCGTGGGAGAGTGTCCAGAGTCCACTGCTAGTTCCTATCGATTCATCAGGTATACTTATTATGTACAGTTGTGTATCTAAACATAGAAACAGCACAGTGATGTATACGTTATATATTATGGGGAATGTAATCGTATTAGATTTTATAAAATCTTACATGTATAATAAAAGCACCTACAGTCAGAATTAATATATTAACATGTATGTATGAGAATGGATATTATGGTAAGTGAAGACTCTGACATCGAATCACAGCCCAACCAGTGAAGAGAGGAAAGGTAAGTTAAAATGCGAAAAATTTATTGTGGTTTTTGGTTAAAGTCAAGGATTGAAACTGGGGTCCTGACAGCCAACCACCTAGTGATCAACTAGGATACTTTTCAATCTGCTTTTCAAACCCAGTATGTCCCTCGCGATGCCCATAGGAAGATGGAAGCAGATTTTTTAAATTTAGTCCAGGGTAGTATGATAGTTGACGGGTACAAGAATTGGTTCACCACTGTACTGAGATATGATCTGGAGACTGTCAAGGACGAAGAGCGTCGTATAGAGCGATTCATATACGGACAGAGACCAGACATCCGAGACAGATTGTTAGGGCTCTATATTACTAAATTTAAGGATACTCTACATCGTCCACAGGAAATAGAGAGGGGACTAGATTTGACACAGTTTTAGTAAGGGTCTTGAGTGAAAGCCAAAGATAAGGGCAAGAGGCCCGAAGCATCCCGATTAGATTTCTGGATGGGTCCATTCAAGAGGCAGAGTATTGATGAGTTTAGGACGAGGAGTGATAGGCCTAGGATTCCGCTCAGTACTATGGAGACCCCTCCAGGCGTTAGACAAGATTCTAAGATCTGCAGAAACTATGGTCGAGCACATGATAGTACTTGTTACCATATGCTATAGGGATGTTTCAGATGTAGAGACATAGGTCATAGGGTTAAGGATTGCCCACAACCTCAGAGGCCACACCCTTAGGAGCCTTCTCAACAATAGCCTCATAGAGCGATTCCCCAGAGACGAGCCACCGTTGCTGATAAGGGTAAGAAGCCTATCACAGAGGGATGTGTATTCACTATTGATAATGAGACTGCAGACACTTCATCTGAGGCTATTTGATGTACACTTTTTTTCTATAATTATGAGGCTCATGTATTATTTGACCCAAGATCTACACATTCATTTATTTCGACACTTTGCATGTAAATTGTACTTAAAGCCTGAACCTCTAGATCATATCTTACATGTACGTACACTTATGCATGAGTCTCAAAAGACTGATATGATATGTAGAAAGTGTGAAATTAAGGTGGGAGATAGAGTAATGTTAGCATATCTAGTTTTGCTAAATATGAGTGACTTTGATGTGATACTAGGCATAGATTAGCTAGCTGCCAATCGCGTGAGTCTAGACTGCTATACTAAGACTATAACTTTCTCCCTACCTGAAAAATTCAGTGTACATTTGACCGTTAAGGAATGAAATGTATGAAGTTCAGTATAAGAAATTTTATGATATAATTATGATTTCCTAGAATTTCTGATTAAATTATTGGTATGAAGGTTATATCGCACTTATCTCTGATATCGGTCGGGAACATCCGAGGATAGAGGATATACCAGCGGTATGGGAGTTTTCGGATGTGTTCCCAGCGGAGTTGTCAGGCTTACCACTAGAGAGAGAGCTAGAGTTCACTATTGATTTAGTGCTAGATACCCAGCCGATCTTTAAACCACCATATATGATGGCATTAGTTGAACTAGAAGAGCTAAAGAAACAGTTGCAGGAGTTGCTTAACCAGGGTTTCATCAGACCCAGTGTCACCATGAGAAGCTCTGATTTTATTTGTTAAAAAGAAATATGGTAGTCTCAGATTGTGTATAGATTACAGACTACTGAACAAGGCAACTGTGAAGAACAAATACCCTCTACCAAGAATAGATGATTTGTTTGATCAGCTGAAAGGAGTTTTTATCTTTTCTAAGATTGACTTCTGATAGGGCTATCACCAGTTGAGAATTAGGAGTGAGGATGTTCTAAAAACGACCTTCAAAACTCGATATGGCCACTATGAATTCTTAGTGATGTCTTTTGGTTTGACGAATGCCCCTATTGCTTTCATGAATCTAATGAATGAGGTATTCTGGGACTATCTAGATCAGTTTGTGATAGTCTTCATCGATGACATTCTCATTTATTCTCAATCCCGAAAGGAGCATGTGCAGCATTTGAGGATTGTGCTTCAGATACTTCGAGATAAGTAGTTGTATGGAAAGTTCAATAAATGTCAGTTTTGGTTGGATCAGATAGCTTTCCTCGAGCACATTGTATCTAAAGACGGGGTGTCAATTGATCCATCCAAGGTAAAGATTGTACTTCAATGGCAGAGACCGAGGACAGTTATAGAGATTCAGAGTTTTCTGAGACTGGCAAGGTATTATAGGAGGTTTGTTAAGGGATTCTCCAGAATTGTAACTCCTTTCACTAAGCTTACACGTAAGGACGTCCCGTTTGTATGATCTGAGCAGTGTGAGTAGAGTTTTCAGAAGCTTAAATGAAGATAGACGACAACACCCGTTTTGACTATCCCAAGTGGATCTGGAGGCTTCGCAGTAGATAGTGATGCTTCTCATCAAGGTCTGGGGTGCGTACTCATGCAACATGGGGGAGTAGTCCATTATGGTTCACGCTAGCTTAAGGACCATGAGCAGAGCTACCCCATGCATGATTTGGAATTAGCCACCGTGATATTTACTAGGAAGATATGGCGGCATTATCTGTATAGGGAAAAGTTTTAGATCTTCACTGACTATAAGAGTCTGAAGTACATCTTCGACCAGAAAGAGCTTAATATGAGACAGAGACGATGGATGAAGCTCTTTATGGAATACGACTGTGAGATTCTGTATCATCCGGGGAAGGAGAACGTAGTTGCTAATGCCCTGAGTAGGAAGAGCATGGTTTCTACTATGATGATCAGGGACTGGGATTTGTTAGAACAGTTCACATGACTCAGGATCAGGGTTGAGAAAGCGGAGGTCGAATTTATAGCTAGCCTACAGATAGAGCCCAGTATTTTGGATCAGCTCAGAGCAGGATAGAGAAATTATCAAAATTTACTGGACATGGATAGCCAAGCTGAGCAGACCTCATAGTCAAATTTTGTGGTCAATGATGATGGGTTGCTGAGGTTTAAAGGCTGTATTTATGTTTCAAGCGATGATACCTTAAAGCAGCGGATTTTGAGGGATTCCCTCTGTTTCTGTTACACCATACACCCAAGCAGTACGAATATGTACCTGGATCTGCGAAAGGTGTATTGGTGGAGTGTTATGAAACGGGATGTAAACTCCGTAAATTTTCTTGTACTCGATCTTAAACATAAATAGTAAAATAATTAATTTGAATTAAAAATGTGTTCTTTAGAGGACAATTAAATTAAATTACAATTAGAATGAGAGACTAAGAAGAGTTAATTAAATAAAATAATTACCTCTAGGAATTAATAATCTTGAGAAAAAGAGATAAATTTATTATGATCTAGGATTATTCCCCTATAAAATATTAGTACAACAATTTGACTAAATTCATTTTGTGTACTATAAATATATATATATATGTTATGTTTCAATTAGACTTTAAGTTAAATGGATAGGCATATATATATATATATATCTAGTTTTGTGAATATATGTATATATATATATATATATGAATATATATATATAAATGTATATATGTATATAAATAAAAAAGATTACATGAAAGGGTAACGGATGTAAGGAAGTTGACTGGCAGAGGAAACCATGAGCTGCAGTAGGGAGAATGTCAGACTGAAATGGAAACGTGTGATGGTAAGAATTGGGATGGCTCTCGGAGTGACAGGGAAGGAAAACACAGATGATGGTAGTTGGGGTTGTCCTATTATCTGGGCATATGCATGGAGTGGTATTTAAATAATAAGGAAGAGTGGGAGTAAGTAATCGACAATAGAGGAAATGAGTAGTGAAAGGAAAGATGCGGCACTCAAGAAATGAGGAAACTAAAGCAAAAATGACGTCTCCTGAACCTTACTGTGTTTGGTGGACAAAACCATGATAGGGAGCAGTTCAATGGTTCTTAAAACACGAAAAGGAAATATAGGTATATGGTCTAAAAAATTGGCAGATTAGGTTGTGAAAAAGAAAGGAAGAAAATGAGGCTAAAAATTCCAATGGTTTTGGTGGAAACAAAAAACATATATACTTATATATATATATATATATGATTGAAGCAACTATTGGAAACAAGATGAAAATGAGCCGAGAAGAGACTTGGCAGAGGTGGAGGCGTGAACAAGAGGGGCCATAGTTGCACGCTTGAAATAGAACAGAAGAAGGAAGGCAGAGAGAAGGAGAATCACGATAGAGGTTGAAACGAAGTGTAGAAACCAACAGAAGAGAAGACAGAATAAAGGAGTCCCATCCTCTATAATCAAAACAAAAGAGATAGAGAGACGCAAGAGGGAAAAGCATGGAAACAAGGGAGCCCTCTTCTCTGTAACTAAAGCAAAAGAGACGAGGGAGAGGTTGGCTGTTGAAAAGGACCCGAGAGTTATGGTTGAGGGGAAGAACGAGGCTAAAACAAAGAGTTGAAGCAAGAGACCGAGAGAGGCAGAGGCGAACGAAACAGAGAGGATGAAAGTGGCCACCCGAAAATGGAATGAATGAGAGGTTACCGACGCCGGCGCGGAGATGCTAGGATGATGGAGGTGGCAGCGCCGAGAGGTGGGTGATAATGATGAATAGTGTCATCGGTGAAGGAAACGTGACATGAAAGAAGGAAGGAAAGAAAGAAAGGAAGAAGAAGGATAAAGACAAGAAGGAAATTCGTTCGAGAAAAAAATTTTATTTATATATATGTATATAGGATTATATAAATAAATATATAAATAGAAGTATTAGAGATAGGAATTAAGGCACAGAGAAAATTGGGAAACTTGAGGGAAAAGCTCAAAATAAATAAACCTAGTAGACCGAACCTACTAACTCCAGTCACTAAGGCATTGAGGACTGCGGGCAGATACCAAGGTAAAGAAAACTTTTGTGTGTTGCTAGAGATAGATTCACATATTTTTCTATGGAATTGTAGATATAAAAATACTAGGTCGATTTTATAACTCTGATGAAACATATAGATTTTTTGCCTTAGTTAAACAGTCTTGCCTTACCATTATAAATCTAGTTTGTTTTGCAGAGACATTGATGTAACGTGAATTATGGTTTTGAATCGAAAATCCTTAATTTAATTACTATAGACTATTTATTGGGATTTTGACCAAAAAATGGCAAGTCTGCTCCTTTTAAATTGCTTTATACACTGTAATGAGTTTTAGAACTATTTTGATGAAAAATTATTTTCTTATAAGTGATACTAAGGATATGTTCTTGAGCGTGTGTTGACTGCGTGTCACACGGTCTGACTCGCACTGATTTCAGAAAAAGGCGATGGTTAAATCATGATGCACTACTGTCTATTTCTATGCTCCACAAAGTACGATGTACCGTGCGACACGCATGTGAGTACGATGTACCGTGTTTTTTATCTTTAGACATTCTGTTCTGTGAGCTATTAGGGTAGCTGATCACTCCCACGACGATTGACATTCGGCACACCTGATCAGTGATACCCGAAGTCACCGATAGTGGCTAATTTGTCATTCTGAATTTTGATATAGCATGTTCTGTCTTGTCTCGTCTATTTGATTTACTGGATTGATTGTAAGAATTGTAATATTTTATGGAAATCGTTTATTCTACTACTTAAAGTTTTTCGAATGCTGCATTTTGTACAGTAGACTGTTTATATTATCATTATTAGTACTGTTTTCGAATTTTGATTTTGGTATTATTGATTTTACCAAATTATCTATATATTTTCATGAGAATTCCTATTTTGGCATATATATATATATATATATATACGTAGGTAGTGTATTTATCTACATACCGCGTGTTTTTCTTACTGAGCGCGTTGAGCTCACCCCTTACTTTCCTCCACCGAGCTTCGTCAGTAGTTTGGACCATTTTTTTAAGTTGAACTATTTTACATAACCATACATCAGCAAAGTATTCTTCGCGTTAAAGGTATACCAGTATAGACATCTATTTTGTATCTAAATTTTGTAAGTACAGTAATGTATATGAAAATGTGTTTAGGGAATGTGAACATGAATATTTTGTAAAATAAAAATTACATTGAATTAATTGGAAGGTACTACCATTAGTTTTGTTTAAATTTGTTACCAAGAAATAAAATTGAATAGGCAGATTTATTGTTCTGATCTATTATTGACTCGTAGCAGAACTATATAGTTCCATAAAATCGAGTCGTTATAGAAATTAGTATTAGAGTAAAGTTAGCTTGATACCAGTCGATATTAGTTGTAAGAGAAAATTAGGAAAGTTCATATCCCCAACGATATTGTACATTGTTTAGAAACAAACAGGTATACTTGGCTGTGTTTTGCTAAGAAATTGCTATTGAATGCAGGAAAACGAATAGATATGGTTGATAGGCCACATGGTCGACCGAGAAGACAAGGGGGCATGTCATCCTAAGGTCAGAAGGATAGGCCTGAAAGACGGGGTGGCCCATCATCTGAGCAGACTGCTCGTAAACCTACTAAGGGCTTTGAACCCCAAATTTCTAGCCTGGAACGTGGCATGGAGTCAATGCTGAACTTGATTGGGCAAGTAATGGCCAAATTGGATAATGCACCAGGCACAGCTGCTCAGGCTACACCGACTACTCCAGTAGTCGAGCCTGATATGCCTGCGCCAGCCCAGACAGTGCCTATGGCACCAGCGGAAGAACCCTCTACATCTCCGCCTACTACATTATCAGAGACCCCACTTGTACCATATTCATCGGCACCAGTGGTTCCACAGTAGTGTATTAACGAAATGTGGTATGATTGTGAATCGGATAGACTGAGGAACTTTCAGGAGTTCAAGCCTCCGTCTTTCAGTGGGGTTAAGAATCCAGTAGTTGCAGAAGACTGGATAAATGAGATAAAGAATCTTTTTGGATTTTTTCAGAGTAACTCTACCGAGAAAGTTACCTTTGCAGCTCTTGTACTGAAGGAAGAAGCTGAAAAATGGTGGAAGTCCACCCTGCTGATATTGAGAGCCAAACATGGGATGATTACATGAGACTTGTTTCTTTATGCTTTCCAGAGGAAATACATTCCGGATTCCTAGAGGAGATTACAAATAGAATTTCTGAACTTAACTCAAGGGAATAGGTCTTTGGATGAGTATGAGTTTAAGTTCACCTCACTAGGAAGATATGATCCGGACACTATGGATAATGAGTTGAAGAAGGTCTGAAAGTTTATGGATGGACTGAGGCCTTCGATCCGAGCCCAACTAGCTTTGTTGGACCTCAGTACTTATGAAGAAGTGGTTTATTGAGCCTAACTGTGCCAACAGGATTATGAGATGCATGCCTCCGAGTTCAACAAAGTAGGCGAAGGTAAAGACCAGGATCGAAAGAGGTCAGCTAGGGATAAGAGTGGCAGAGAGGGCAGAAAGCCATTATTTAAGCAACAGATGAATTAGAAGGAGTCATGGGGTAAGACTAGTAAGCCTCATATCTATCTGGCTTCAGCTCCTACTAAGGGGATTGTGATCGAAGGACCCCAGTTGAATTTTGAGGTGTATAGACACAGTGGGGGAAATCATGGTAACGGGCCCTGCTATTGGATGATTAGGGCTTGTTTTAGATGTGGCAAAACGGGGCACTTGATCAGGAATTGTCCAGAGAATATCAGCTCAGCCCCACAGAAGAGTATAGAATAGTTGAGGACACCTACTACTACCTCTACACTGAGGAGGAAGGCTATAGTGGAAGAAAAAGGTAAGTAGGTCGTAGGACAGGGGCGAGTGTACACCCTTGAGCATGAGGCAACAGGAACTGATGCACCAGTAGAAGCATTTAAAGGTACCATTCTGATATTTGATATTAAACCAGTAGTTTCTGGTGCAAATCATTCATTTATATCGCCCATGTTTGCATGTAAATTGACTTCTTATATATAACCTAAACCATTAGAAAGGATACTAACGATTAGGACACCAATGAAAGATAGCCAAATGACAGAACAACTGTATAAGGATTGTAGGCTCAAAATAAGAGACATGAATATGTTAGCAAACCTGATCCTATTAGATATGTATGATTTTGATGTGATATTGGGCATGGACTGGTTAAAAGAAAATCGAGCTATTCTTGATTATCATAATAGAACAGTGACATTTTTGCCCAAAAAATATGTTGTAAGTTTTTTTGAAAAGTAATGAAAAAGAATTGGTAATTTAATGACAAAATTTTTACTAAGTATATGGATAATATTTTGAAGGTTACATTGCCTATGTAATCGATACAGATACGAAAAGTCCAGAATTAAGTGATATTCCCATGGTTAAGGAGTTTCCCGATGTATTCTCGAACGATTTACTAGGGTTACCTCCATATAGAGAGATGGAGTTTTGTATTGACTTAGTGCCTGGTACTGAACCGATATCTAAACCGCCTTACAAAATGACTCCAGCTGAGTTGGAAGAGTTGAGGAAGTAGTTACAAGAATTATTGGATAAGGGGTTTATTAGGCCAAGTGTTTTCACCATAGGGTGCAACGATTTTATTTGGTAAAAAGAAAGATGGGAGTCTGAGGTTGTGTACCGATTATAGATTGCTTAATAAGGCGACCATTAAGAACAAATATCCCTTGCCCCGTATCGATGGTTTGCTGGACCAACTGCGAGGAGCACAGATCTATTTCAAGATTAATCTGAAGTCAGGGTACCATCAGTTGAAGATCAAGAGTGAGAACATACCCAAGATAACATTTAGAACCTGATACAGACATTATGAGTTTTTGGTTATGCCTTTCGGGTTAACGAATGCTCCTATAGCTTTCATGACATTGATGAACAAAGTACTTAAGCCGTATTTGGATTGATTCATTATAGTTTTTATTAATGATATTTTGGTATATTTGAAGTCCAAAGAAGAACATGAGCAGCATTTGAGAATGGTTCTACAAACCCTTAGGGAGAAGAAGTTGTATGTCAAGCTTAGCAAGTGTGATTTTTGGTTAGATCAGATAGCTTTTCTAGGTCACATTGTGTCTATAGACAGAGTGTCTGTAGATCCGTCTAAGATCAAGGTTGTAGTGCAATGGGAAAATCCCAAGATAGTTACTGAGATTCAGAGTTTCTTGGGTTTGGCTGGAATTACAAAAGGTTTGTTGAGGGTTTCTCTATACTGGCTGCTCCTCTTACACGATTTACGAGAAAGAATGTTAGGTTTGAATGGAGTGACTCCTATGAAAGATGTTTCTAGGAGTTGAAGCACAGACTGACCACCGCACCTATTTTGACTAACTTGCTAGTTCGGGAGGCTTCTCGGTGTATACAGATGCGTTTAGTCAAGGTCTGGGATGTGTGTTGATGCAGAACGGGAAGGTAGTTGCTTATGGTTCCCGTCAACTAAAAGACCATGAGAAGAACTATCCAATTCACAATTTGTAATTAGCAACCTTAGTGTTTGTACTGAAAATATGGTGCCATTACCTATATGGAGAGAAGTTTCAGATCTTCACAGACCATAACAGCCTCAAGTATATATTTTCGCATAATGAGTTGAATGTGAGGCAGAGAATGTGGATAGAGCTTTTGGAGGATTATGATTGTGAGATCCTTTACCCATAGGGAAAGGCTAATGTGGTAGCAGATGCCTTAAATAGGAAAAATATCAGGTTGGTATCTTATATGACGAATCGGGAATACGAACTACTGGAACAGCTTGTGAGCCTCAACTTGTACATTGAGCCATCTGACACTGCCATTTATGGTGTGATAGCTAGCCTGAGAATAGAACAGGATTTGATTGATAGAATTCGACAGGCTCAACATACTGATCGATATTGTATAGATATGGCTAGTCAGATCTGTTGGCTTAACAGAGAGGTGGTGAATCGGTTTTCTATAAATTTACCAAATTTAAAACCTACTTAGCTAATATTTCACACAAATAAATTTATAACTACAATAATATTGAGAACAAATGTATGGTAAATAAGGAGATAAGGGAAAGAAGTAGCACACACAATGATTTATAGAGGTTCGGTCAAATCCTTTGCCTACGTCCTCTTTTCTTGACCTTCTTGTAAAGGAGTCACTTCCACTATCTAGATGAACTTTGCAACTTTCTTTTCAAGGTTAAGGAATAACCTCTCTACCCACTTAGAAAATATTGTTATTCAAACTCTTTTATAATAGCTCTCTCATAGAGGAACTCTCCCATTTGCTTTAAGATGAAGAATGAATATAATCAAGGCTTTCTTAATGGGTTGGTGATGAAAATGAATAGCTTAACTAAAGCTTTCAATGACAATTAAGCACACTTTTAACTGAAGACATAAAGAATGTTTTGTATAAGAATACTTAGAGCTTTTCTTCTTTTTCTCCAATGTCTTTATGACTTGTATTTATACACCCAATTGGTTGGTGAAGCATTTAATGCAATTCTTCCCGTTGAAACCTTGAAAAACTAGCCGTTGGAGTCCTATAGATGAATGCCAAATCGATCTCCTTACCCGAGAGGATCGATTATTTAGTTTTCGAACCTACAATCACAAAGGTACTTCAAGAAAGGAGATCGATCTCATCATACATAGGGATCTATCTCTTCTTCTCAAGAAGTTAGTGTCATCACATTCCATAAAATAAGGGAGATCGATCTCTTATTCAAGGAACATCGATCTCTTTACTATTACTACGTTGAACAAATTGTTACTGCCTAGAGGAGATCGATCTCTCTCCCAGAGCAAATTGATCTCAGATTGTTACTGCCTAGATGTGATCGATCTCTCTCCCAGAGCAAATCGATCCCATGGTCTTCTCATTGAGTTCTGATATGATTATGCCAAAAGGAGATCGATCTCATAACCCTAGGAGATCGATCTCTCAATGATTCTACCAAAAGCAGATTGATCTCACAACCCCAGGAGATCGATCTCACAATGATTCTGCCAAAAGGAGATCGATCTCACAACCCCAATAGATCAATCTCTTGGCTTAAGTATAAGTTTTCCCAGCAAAAATTTAGCTTACAAAAGATTTTAAGTTTAAATCTTCATAAGTTTTCAGAGTAATTTTTAGTATAATTGGCAATATATTCTCTAAGACAATTACTCAGAAATAATACCTCACAAATGATTTGAAGGTTTAAAATAAGCACATTTAAATTAATGTTTTGTCATTTCAAAATATATCATCCAAAACTAACAATCTCCCCCTTTTAGATATGACAAAACTTAATTCAATATTTTAAGATTTTGGTCCTTAATATATGCACGGTTTCCAAATCATTTGTATTTTAAAAATTTGCTCCCCCGTAATATTCATAATGTTTAAGATTTGTTCCCCCTTAATATATGCATATCATTTATCTTCTCCCCCTTTTTGTCATATCAAAAAAGCAAATATTAGCATTCCAAATCACTAGTCAAAGAGGAAATAGCATACCAAATGACTAGATAATTAAGGAACTTATACCAAACGTCATTTCAAAATATAGATGAGTATTTCAAATAAACGTCTATAAAAGGAGTATAGATAACTTAGATGTGTCTAATGAACCCTAAGATGATGGAGGAAAGTGATAAAAACGTTTATCGACGTGGACATAAGCTGTCTGCAACTCGTCAAACATAACCTGTTGAGTTTCCTGAAGTGTTGCAACTTAAGATTCAAGATTGAGTTGCCTTGCCACAACGTCATCTAAATGCTGATCAAGATGCTGATGAAAATCCAAAATCATGGCAGAAAGTGAGTCTAATGTGACAGCGGATGAAGTAGCAAGGGGTGCTGGTTCCTCAACAGGGGGTGCTGGTGCCTCAACGAGAGCATCGGTCTTAATATCTGCTTCTTGAGAAGGAGGTCCAGTCATTTTGCACCAATTGCCATCATCATTTTCATAGTACCCAGCATGGTGAAGAGAGCTTATGTTTATAACATTCTTTTGTGAAGGCAGTTCACCAACTTTACAAGAATGGTCAACACCAAGTCTTTGAAGGAGGAAGGCAAGTGGTTGAGGAAAAACAATGGTAGTAGCTTGACCCCGAATAATTTAAGCCAATCTTAAAAAATGAAGTGAATCAAGTTTGGTTTTTGATCGTGAGGAGAATGGATGTTATGAAGCAAAAAATAATCAAGTTTCATAACTCTTGAGTGTCGAGTACCAAAGGGATGAAGATTCCATGAAATAATTAGATGAAGTAAGCATGGATGCATCGGTAAATCACAGGCTCGGTCATTTGTAATGTTAAACTCTAGTGGTACCTCAACTTCTTCATGGTAAAACTTGAAGTGGATATACCAAAAACTCTTGCTAGAAAGTCTGTGTCAATGTATAACGATTTAGCTATGACAAAAGTTTAAAAACCTATAGTTCGACACGGATCATTAGGTAAAGTGACAATTTCAGCATTGGAAAAGAATGCACAAATTATGTTAGGAGGAATGGGAGTATTGATTTTCAAAAATGGAAGCCACTGGTATTCCTGAAATTTTGAGAGATATGGAAACTCAATACGCTAAAGAAAGGCAAAGTCTATGGTTCGCCAATGTTTAATGGTCATAGTGGAAATATGTTCATCAAACCTTTCACACCTAGCCGGAGTTTGAAAACATCCACTAAATGTGGTGGAAGGAGTTGGATTGACGGCTGAAGGTTGTGAGGTGGATGGTTTAGAAGAGGATGCTCGAGATAGTCTTGAGGAGTAAGGTTTAGATGCTACTAATTTTGTACTTGATGGTATAATGTCTTAAGCCTATGATGAATTTCAAAAAACACTTGATAGGCACAATTTAAGGAAATGTGGCAATGGTGAGTGTAGGATTTGGGAAATTCCAATACTACAAAGAGAGACCTATTCTTGATAGATAACAGCCAATTCAATTCAACCTACTAGATGAAGGAACTATGGGTTTACTACAGGTATCAAGACACAAAAAAATCGAGTATTTTGATGAAAATATGAACAACGAGATCACCAGATCGATCAAAAAAATAAAGGATAGAAAAGTTTGATCAAAACAGAAGATGTTAGATCAAAAATACTAAGAGAAATTGAAGACAAATGATGAAAACTTACCAAAGACTTGATCCCAAGGGCGAGAGAGGAAGACACGACGAGAGATGAGGGTTTTGTTCTTTTGAAAAAAAATGTGATTTTTGCGATGTTCCAAGTGCCCAAAACCTATGGAGATCGATCGGCTAGAGGGTAGAGATCGATCTCAATTACCCAGAATTCATTTGAAAAAACACGACAAAGACAAGAAGATAGATCTCATTTAATAGCATATCGATCTCCTAGTCATGACCCAACTGTTGTAGGCTATTCTGAGTAAACAAGATCGATCTTTCTAACCATTTTTGCCAGAAAAAGTCATAAAAATGGTTTAAAAATGTGTTTTATTAAATATGTATATAAGGAAGAAAAAGACATATTCATGCCTTTTAATAAAATACATCCATTGTGTACGTTGTAAGATATAAATCAAATGTGTATGCTACATTGTTAGTCACACTTAACGAATTTATACAAATTTGATATAAAATCCTACTTAGATTTTCTTCATACATCAAGCATATCAAGGTGCATTCATTAGTCCTAATTCACCTATAAGAGCACAAAATCTTTCCTTCTCAAGAGGTTTGGTAAAAATATCAGCCACTTGATGTATTGTATCAACATATTCTAGAACTATATCCCCTTTTTGCACATGATCTCTAATAAAGTGATGTCTAATTTCAATATGTTTAGTTATAGAGTGTTGAACTGGATTTTTAGTGAGATTAATTGCCATGACCCGTTCTACCAAAAATCACTAAAAAAATTTCGCTTTTTCTATATATCTCACCTCCTCGTGACAATTCCATTTTGGGCGAGTTGGGCTATGAACCAGTAATAATCCCAATGCCTATTCCGTTTAATCATATTTTATTATTATGGTAATGATACCAGAGTCTCATGCAGTGGAATAATAACAAGATATGTTATAAAACTGTATTTACATATGTTTACATATATTTGCATCCCCCATAATTACATTCGTTTACAAAACTATGCTATTATATGTTTAGATACAAAACTGTACAATGTGTATACGTGATTCATGATGGGAAGCAGCAGATAACAAGGAATGCAGCCTCTACCCACACTCAACTACTATGGATGCTCTGTAGCGGTGGAAAGTGAAAGGGTTAGCACAACTTATTCTGTAAGGCAATAATGTAAGTAGGTAGATAACTACACTATCTAAATGCTTCTAATCTAATGATATAAAAATTATTTATATCCAGAGAATGAGGTATAATTAAAACTATGCCACATGTATATAAATATATCACGTACTGAAAACATGAAAATAGACATGTAAACATGGAAAATCATTATGTCAACGTCTCATGCTCAACACATGGAGAACCAATCATAAAATAACCCCTCAAGGTTTAACACATTATCAAAACTTAGTAAAACTCATCAACACATCATTAAAACCACATTTCGTTTTAAAATCACAAATTGAGGCATAGCCCCTCCTTCGGGTCTGCCCTAGTCCATCTAGACCGAATGATATCATGTGAGGCATGTAGGTTACTATATAGAAAAAATCGAGGACTATGTCCCTGTGATCTCAAGCTACACAGATCCCGGTGTGCGGGGCATCACAGCTGCAACAGAAGGTGGGTCAGTCCTACCCACCAGAATATCAAATCATCAATCTCATAGTCATGACTACATGGTACAGCGTACTCCATGTGACATACACGGTACAACGTGCTCTATGAACCCATATCACAGTCTGGGCGTGCCTGGCATAGGTCTTATCCACCCCATACCATATCGATAACCAACTCATGTCTCAAAATACATGTGCGAGCATATTATTTCACTGTGACACATAGTCTACATGTCGTGACCCAATTTACCTAAAAATCAGAGTAAATTTTTCGCTTTTTCATTTATTATTTAATTCTTACCTTTCTCTCATTGTGACCATCCTACAACACAGTTGGGCTATGATTCGGTGTTAGTCACCGCTCACCTATTTACCATTTCATTTCCATAATCACATTTACATATCAGAGTTTACTATCTTTTAACTTTAATTAAATACAGACACAATGATATTTATAACTCTACATCCCCGACATTATATCCATTTACAGTACTGTGCATTACATATTTAGATACAAAATTCTACAAATGTGTATACCTGCCTCTCGATGGGAAGTAGCGGATACCAAGCATGCAAGTCCTCAGCCGCTTACTAATTTCTGTGAGTGCTCTGAAAAGATGAAAAAATAAGGGGGATGAGCAAACCACACGCTCAGTAAGGCAATTATGCAAGTAAGTAGATAGCTCCACTATCTACATGCTCATAATGCCATGCCCTTAAAATCCATTTCTTTTCATTAAAATTTCATGCACAAAATCATGCATATTTCAATGCCATAGTTTATCAACTATTTGTGCATATAGAAATCATATAATTCATGCAGCAAAAGGCATTTCATTTGACATCATTAAATCATAATGAGCATGAAGCAAATCCAGATCATGCATTCTTTCATGTCATGTAAGATAAATCATGAATTTGAATAAAAGCATGAAAAACACATCATGCTACTGCATTTAAATCATTTCATTTAAAACGCAGTATAAAATAACCCCTTTAGGTCAATCATCTCAAAACTCATAAAACAATTCGTTATAAAATTCTCTAAAATCTAGTATCACAGTAGAAAATCATAAAATCGGGGGCCTGACCCCTCCCTCAGGTCTACCCTGGTCTATCGACCAATAGTAATATCATGTGAGACAAGTATGTGATTATATCAGTAACATCGAGGACTATGGCCATATCCTAGTGATCCCTGGCAACACGGTACCTAGTGTGCGGGGTATCACACCTGAAACGGGAGGTGGGTCGTCCTACCCGCCAGAACAGCATAACACCAGGATTGCGAGGGCAAGGCTTGCTGCCTCGTGGCTAATGCCACTCCACTCCAATAATCCCCACGGTACAACGTACTCCGCGTGACATACACGGTACAACGTATTCCGTGAACCCAAGCTCAATCAGGGGTGCTTGTAGTAGGTCTTATCCACCCATATCATCTCTGTCTCAGTATGCACGTGTGAGCATATCATCTCACTGTGACACATAGCCTACAGGAGGCTCCAACACGGCTATATGCATGTAATATAAATCCCTGTGCGAGCAAAGCTCAAGCACGGCTCTATGCATATTTTCATGATATCATAAAATCTCGTGCGAGCGAAGCTCTAGCACGGTTTCATAAAAATCACTGAAATCTGCGTACGAGCACCGCTCCAGTACGACTTAAACTGATTATAATTCAAGTAAAATCCATGTACGAGCAATGCTCTAGTACGAATATGTATAAAAACTCGGTGAAAACCTCGTACTAGAAAAACTCCAGTACGGCATTCAAATGAATTTTGAAAACCATATAAAACTTTATGCGAGCAACGCTCCAGCACAATTGAATGATCAAGTAATTCAAATCTCGTGCGAGTTACACTCCAGCACGGCTTTATGCATAATTAAATCAAATCTCGTGCGAGTCCCAGACATGGAAAGTGAAGCGGGAATCCCTATCTGATACCATGCTCACTGGAACGCTACATAATGTATCACAATTTTCTATTCACATAAATCCGCCTACACACTCAGAGTATCTGGGGATTTCATAACCAGAAGGTGGGTAAACTTAATCAATCTATCGACTATCACTCAGATAGCCTCGTGATTCATCCCGGGTCCTCTGTAACCCATCACAAAATTCATGGTAACTCGTTCCCATTTTCATGTCAATATAAGTAGAGGGTGCAATAATCCTACACTTCTAGTGCTCTACCTTACTCTGCTGACATACGAGACACTTTTGCACAATTCTACAATATCACTTTTCATACCTGACTACCAATACCCTTTTCAGAGATTTCGATATATTTATTACTTCTCCGATGCACTGTATATCCCGAAGAGTGAGCTTCTGACAATAACTATCTCATCACTGTGGTCCTAGGGAGCACTTATACTGTGTCTGAACCTCTGTGAATCATCATCACACACTGTGAACTCTGTCACTATACCCTTCTGAATATGACCCAAACTATTGACACCATGCCGATTATCATGCTAAGCCTGGCAATTCCGGTCACACAAATCCGGTTCTAACCTCAGGCTAGCTGTCACAAAATCACTGTCATCATCATAAGGGATTCACATCACTACTGAGGCTCACAACTGCTCTAGTAGCTCACGCTCCCTAACCATCATATGTAATACCATCCCGAGGCTCTTTATGTTCAAGGTATCAGCCATTACATTAGTCTTTCCTGGGTGGTACAATGTTCACAATCATAATCCTTAGAAGCTCTAACCCTCTTGGTTATCTCATATTCTACTCTTTTTGTGAAAACAGATACTCGGGCCTTTTAGGAACAGTGCATACCCGAAATTTCTTACCATATAAGTGATGGCGCCATACTTTTAGTGTAAACGCTACGGCTGCCAACTCTAAATCATGGGTCGGATAGTTTCTCTCATGGTCCTTGAACTATTTGGATCCATAAATGACTATCTTCCCATTTTACATCAATAGATAGCCCAATCCTTATTTTGAGGTATCCATACACACTGAAACCTCTTGAGCTATTGGTTATGGTGAGAATTATTACGGTGGTCAGTTTATTACTTCAATATACCAAAACTCACTTAAGCTACTTTCATACTTATCATCCCACTCGTATACAATCTTTTTCCCGAATGAGATGTGTCAATTGAGCAGCCCATTTCGAGAAACTCTCAACAACTCGTCTGTAAGATAGTTTCCTGTTACTATTCATGCTCTTCCCTGGACCTCGAATACATCAAAATATCATCGCTAAATATGACAACCAATTAGTCTAAGTAAGGTTTAAATACCTTATCGTAGTTAAGTTCCACTAAATATTTCAATCACCCATATTCTTGACTTATGTACGCATAAACGTACAATGTCATTTCGAAATCGCTTTCGTTCAAGATACTAACCCGCGTCATTTCTTTTTTCTTATATTAACAGCTTTTATAAAATTTTAATTTTTTAAACTTTCATGATTAATCAAATTCTATATTTCTTTATCGTACCAATAAAGGTACCCAAATTTTAAATGTATATATTCGTTTGTCGATTTCAATTTTTGGTTATGTGTGCGCTTCTAGACGCTGTCAAATCTTCAGGCAGGGAAGTATTTTGAAATACCTTTATTAACCCTGACTTGGCCACATTTACTTTACATATCAGTCCATGTGGTCACAATTCATAGTCACTACATATCGCTTAATCCTTACTTTGCATATCGCTACTCCTCTTTCATTACTTGTCAAACTTACAATACACATTTCAATTATGCTTTCACCCCTATTTTCAACTTACAATCTCTATACCCATATTCAGTTAGTGAAAATCAGCTAACCACCATCCTCTTGCCTAAGGGTACAGGTTCCACATCTTTCACTAACTTATAAGCAACTGAAGGCGGTATGAATAAACACGTGGCACCAGGATCAATTAAAGTAATTATTTCATTATTCACAACTAGTGTGGTATCTTCCACCATATCATATGAAACATCAATAGTGTCCTGGTCCAAGGCATACACTCGCCCTCGTCCAACATCTTATTTCTGTTGTATCTACCACACATCTTACACTATTTACACTTGCTACACTGTTACACTACTTCGTAGCAGGTTGGGGTCCTCAAATCACAATACCCCTCGTAAGTATTGAAATTACATATACTGGGGTTTATCAATCAACTTACCTCGTGACTCAATAGCTCAAAACTTTTACCAAACTACCTTTTTCTCATTCTGACATCTCAGTCATTCTCTATTCTCTTTTGTCTCAATTTCGGCCTTTACTACCTTTCCCAATCTCAGAGGCATGCAACTCATGATCTTATTCACACAACTATAGTCTACGCATTGCCTTGACATAGGTAGTGATATCTAACGGCCTAATCGGACTCTAATTGACAATCTGTGCCCTTCATGAACTTTCAGACATTTCGACTCTCACTGTTCATAGTGTTGGAGTCATATCTGCCCAGGAATAAACTGAGATTCATACTCGTCAATCAATCACTTCCTCTGGGTTAGAGTAAAGAATTTCATCTGTAATTTTCTTTAAGCGTCCTGTATATTCTGTCACCGAAATACATCTAGAAATTATTTTTCGTATTCATTCTAGATGTCTAACTCTTAAGATGGGTCGAGCGGACTTCCACCAATGCTCCGACTTGCCCTCAAATCTCAAGCATACTCTGAGTTACTAGCTCGCAAAATGTTCTCCACACTCCGCTCCAACCTTGCGAAGCGTGTCTCAATACTATCTGATCTCTCTGTCGAACTCTGTCCGATCTCTCTGTCGGACTTTGTGGGGCATGTTCAATACCAGCCTCCACGTCGATCTCATCTCGAGTCTCATGTGGTGACTCAGTACGACTCTCAGGCCTACCTCTACGGCCTCGAGCTCGTCTACTCGCCTCTCTACCATAGCGGCTATCAGTTAATAAGTTTATTCTTGCATTTAAAACCAAATTCTTAGCTGTACTTCCATCTCGATATACACAATTGTATCTAAATAATGCACAGTACATGGGGATGTAAACTTCCTTAACCACTAACACCGACTCATATCAAGCCAACTCAAGCTCTGATACCATTACCTGTCACGACCCAAATTACCTAAAAATCAGAGTAAATTTTTTGCTTTTTCATTTATTATTTAATTCTTACCTTTCTCTCATCGTGACCATCCTACAACACAGTTGGGCTATGATTCGGTGTTAGTCACCTCTCACCTATTTACCATTTCATTTCCATAATCACATTTACATATCATAGTTTACTGTCTTTTAACTTTAATTAAATACATACACAATGGTATTTATAACTCTATATCCCCGACATTATATCCATTTACAGTACTGTGCATTACATATTTAGATACAAAATTCTACAAATGTGTATACCTGTCTCTCGATGGGAAGCAGCGGATACCAAGCATGCAAGTCCTCAGCCGCTTACTAATTTCTGTGAGTGCTCTGAAAAGATGGAAAAATAAGGGGGATGAGCAAACCACACGCTCAGTAAGGCAATTGTGCAAGTAAGTAGATAGCTCCACTATCTACATCCTCATAATGCCATGCCCTTAAAATCCATTTCTTTTCATTAAAATTTCACACACAAAATCATACATATTTCAATGCCATAGTTTATCAACTATTTGTGCATATAGAAATCATATAATTCATGCAGCAAAAGGCATTTCATCTGACATCATTAAATCATAATGAGCATGAAGCAAATCCAGATCATGCATTCTTTCATGTCATGTAAGACAAATCATGAATTTGAATAAAAGCATGGAAAACACATCATGCTACTGCATTTAAATCATTTCATTTAAAACGCAGTATAAAATAACCCCTTTGGGTCAATCATCTCAAAACTCATAAAACAATTCATTATAAAATTCTCTAAAATCTAGTATCATAGTAGAAAATCATAAAATCAGGGGCCTGACCCCTCCCTCGGGTCTACCCTGGTCTATCGACCAATAGTAATATCATGTGAGACAAGCATGTGATTATATCAGTAACATCGAGGACTATGGCCATATCCTAGTGATCCCTGGCAACACGGTACCTAGTGTGCGGGGTATCACACCTGAAACGGGAGGTGGGTCGTCCTACCCGCAAGAACAGCATAACACTAAGATTGCGAGGGCAAGGCTTGTTGTCTCGTGGCTAATGGCACTCCACTCCAACAATCCCCACGGTACAGCATACTCCGCGTGACATACACAGTACAACGTACTCCGTGAACCCAAGCTCAATTAGGTCTTATCCACCCATATCATCTCTGTCTCAGTATGCACGTGTGAGCATATCATCTCACTGTGACACACAGTCTACAAGAGGCTCCAACACGGCTATATGCATGTAATATAAATCCCTGTGTGAGCGAAGCTCAAGCACGGCTCCATGCATATTTTCATGATATCATAAAATCTCATGCGAGCGAAGCTCTAGCACGGTTTCATAAAAATCACTGAAATCTGCGTACGAGCACCGCTCCAGTACGACTTAAACTGATTATAATTCAAGTAAAATCGATGTACAAGCAATGCTCTAGTACGGATATGTATGAAAACTCAGTGAAAACCTCGTACGAGAAAAACTCTAGTATGACATTTAAATGAATTTTGAAAACCATATAAAACTTTGTGCGAGCAACGCTCTAGCATAATTAAATGCTCAAGTAATTCAAATCTCGTGTGAGTTACACTCCAGCACGGCTTTATGCATAATTAAATCAAATCTCATGCGAGTTACACTCCAGCACGGCTTTTATGCAATTATCATATCAAAACTGGATGCGAGCTAGGCTCCAGCATCTCTCATGCATGTCAAATCAGTAAAACTAGTGCAAGCAATCGCTCTAGCACCTTTTTATGCATATTCAGTCAAAACAAATCAGAACAGATCAAAACATGTCAAAATATGTTAAAACAGAGTGCGAGCGAGGCTCCAGCACTTCTCATGCATTTCACAAGAATAAAAATCAGTGCGAGCAACCGCTCTAGCACATTTCATGCATATGATGTCACACAATTCAGTGCGAGCAACCGCTTAAGCACATTTATGCACATTCACAAACGCAGATATAGTGCGAACTACGTGTCGGAACTATCTGTTTCGATATAAACTTGATAGTTTACCCATTTTCCAAAGAAATTTCATTTAAATATGAATAACACCTACCGATTTGGTTTGATTAAAACCAATAAAATTCCTTCATTTCAGAAATTACTTAAATCATGCATTTCGTGCATGTCATGCTTTCACCATCCTTAGGTGAACTTCCCTCAATAGGGGTAAAATAGATTTTTACCTATTTCGTGTCCTTAAAATCTTAAAACCATTTTTTTGGACCTTTATACATAATCAGGGTATACATATATATTCAGTGTATAGAAAAGCTATTAAAATACGCGTAGCTACCTCTAGCTACTCACATAATTCCCTTACCTCATTTTTCTATACAGTCTGACCTTTTCCACTAATGTCTCGTCACGCAGTCCGATTTGCTCCCAATCCAAATCAAATCTCTGAAACTACGGATACACAATCATCAGGTCAATTACAATACAATTTAATTGTATTTCATATTTTCTGGGCTTAATTTAAATCATTGGGCCCGTTTACCCATATTGGGCCCGATTGCACCTTAATGGGCCTTAATCGGCCTTAAGCCCGTTTACCACGCTTTATCGAGGCCTATTGGGCTCATTGGGCCCATCATTATTTATTTAGCCTCGTTCTAAATTCTCGGATATCTCAATTTAGTATTTATGACAATTTATCCAATTTTCAGAATTTAATTCATTTCATGCAAAAATTAAATCCGTAATTTATGCGTTAAATATCAATCACACGTAACGATACAAAATTGTCGTAAATAAGGGTTACTTACCCGTGATTCCATGATAGCATGCAAATCGAGGCTGTCTCGAGCTCTCGGTTGATGCCAATCGTCGAGCTACACAATTAAATATATTTTCGGGTAAATATATTTTCGATTAAATATTTCAAAAATTAAATCGATCAATTCGATCACTTACCGACTTACCCGAAGCTCAATTGCATCACTAGAATTTTCTCCAATTTTTCCTCTGTTTCTTTTTTCCCTTTTTCTTCCTTTTTTCCTTTTCTTTTTGGCTGAACCGGTTCGATCCGGTTCAACCCGATTTAGACCACCGGTTCAGCTCAGTTCGGTTCGACCGGTTCAGTCTGATACGACCGGTTCAATCATCATCTGGTTGTTCTGGTGCCGTCCGATCGGTTCTCCGGTCGATTCCAGCACCAATCGGCTCGGCTACACCTGGACATCCAGAACTGGGCCTCGATGTGGCTCGAATTGACTCCATCGCTGACGAATTGAGGTTCTCTCCCGCGGCATCTCCTCTTCCAATCTGTCAATTCCGATCACCTCACCGTGCGTCGCGACTGCCGGTGGGTTGCGCGGGTGTCAGGTCAGCTTTGTTGGCCCTCGGCCAGGGTCCTGGTCGCCGGTGGCCGTCGGCTGGAGGGATCTCCCTTGCTCTCGATTTTTCGGCTTCCGTTTCTTTCCTCTTCATTTTCTCTCTCCCCGACATTTCTCTTCAGTTTCCAATTTTGTTTTTTTTTCTTATTTTATTTATAATTTATTTTTATTATTATTTTATTCAATTAAAATATATTAAAATTGCCAAAATATCTTCAAAAATTATTATTTAATTCATTTAATCCGTAAATAAATTTATCAGTCCGATTTTACCTTTCCAGTATATTTTTTGATTATTTTCGAGATTATTTTTCGATACGAAAATTTCGGTTTATTCCAATAAATTCATATCTTGATCAATTTAACCTGAAATTTAATTATTTCTTCGTTATTGATCAAGATTTCTCAATCCCATATTTTTAATTAAATTTTCTTATCGAAATTTTATCGGGTTTCGATCTTTTGACCATTTTGCCCTTGCACGTTTTCGATAATACCTTTTAAGTCTTTTTGCATTTTTAAATGCACTCGAAAATATCAGGTCTTACACTACAAGAGGCTCTAGCACAACTCTATGCATGTGATATCACGTCTAGTGTGAGTGAAGCTCCAGCACAGTTTTATGGACATACAAAAATCCTCGTACGAGCAACGCTCCAGTACAACTTTCATGCAAAATAAATCGATGTAAATCACGTACAAGCAAACCTCCAGTACGATTTTATACACAATAAATCAATGTAAAATTACGTACGAGCAAGGCTCCAGTACAATTTCATGCATATAAATTAGTAAAACTCATTGCGAGCGAGGCTCCAGCACTTTGTATGTGAGTTAAAACATCAAATTCCAAGGCAAGCAAGGCTCTAGCATGATTTATACTTATGTAAATCTGATAGGCTGCTTTATTTTGATAAAACACTTTAAAAATCATAATTGGCACCTCACACGTGCCCCTTCCATGCAAATCATGAAAATCAATAGTTAGCTTATCGATAAATTGCTTAAATCAAGCAATATATTTCATAAAAATATCAAAAAACATGTTATTCATGAAATTTATTAGCCTTACTACCTTTTTTGTAAAATTCCTAACTAGGGGCAAAATGGTCTTTTTCACTTGTACCCAAATTTTTCCATAAAAATTATTATTTCTTTTCTAGGTAGCCAAGCAAATTTAATGCCTTATAAATACCCTAAAAAATACGTGTAGCTATGATGGTTGTCGAAACCAACAATATTAAATAACTTACTCAAACAAATAATTAGTAGTATAGGGAGCAAGGTCGTGTCCCGAGAGAGATTGATTAATTCCAATTTACTTTTCTGCAAATAAAAGAAAAATAAAACAAGAGGGGTTTGAAAGATTGATTAACTAAAATAAAAAAACTTAATTGAAAGAAAACAAAATTGACTAGAAGAATTCAATAATTTGAGAAATCCAATCCAAGGAGTAATTTTTAGATTTGGTTCGGTAAGTTGATCATTGACGCATAATTTTTCTTAATCCCAACTAAACTGGTTATGATTGTTGGTACAACCTAACAACTTGTCTCTTCTTATCGCTTCGACAACGAAGAAATGTTCTCTAATTGCTGCTCTTACCAATAAACAACCCTAGATACGATCTTAGGATTTAATCTACCAATAGCATTGAACACTTAAAGAGACTACCAATTCTAATCAACAAACACACATGTAGGTTTATTTAAATCAGATCTTATAATCACATAACAAAGACTAAAAACCAGAAGTCCAATTAATCTTGTTACTTACCACTTGTTATTGAAACAACCAAACAATTACGGATTCAGATATTTCAATTAGATGTATATTACCTTGTGAATGAATCAATAGGCCTTTTTGAAGCAACCACAAAACAATAATAATAATGAAGTGCAGAAATTATAAGAATAGAAAAGATTAAAGAAAATAAATAAGAACAATTAGATCTCACAACTTATAAACCAAATCTTCAATTATCCTTAAATTAGAAAGAGAGTTTAGCAACCCATGAATATCTGGTAAAAGCAGTGAAAATATTTGTATGAGAAAATCTAATAAAAAGTCTCCTCCTTAACCTAGATATTCAAGAGCCTCTTTATAACTAAAAAAATTGAGATAAAACCCTACTCCTAGTTGGACTTGAAGTCCTCAATTTAATTAAAATAATAATTCGATAAAAAGTCTTCGAAGTAATTAAAAAAGTCAAATCTATAGAGGAGAGAGAAAATCATCGTATTGGATGCTTAGGCGAGAGTCTCACCTAAGCCTTGACCCGTCTCTATCCAACAAATTGAAGTCAGCTCGTCAAGAAGACCCTTAGGTGAGAGTCTTGCCTAAGGCTGCTTTCGGCTCCGCCCAAAGTTGAAAACTGCACAGTGAAGGGATCCTTAGGCGAGACTCTCGCCTAAGGCTACACCCAGCACTGACCAAAGTTGAAAACTACACAATGAAGGGATCCTTAGGCGAGAGTCTCACCTAAGGATGCACCCAGCACTGACCAAACTCGTATTCATTATTCCTTACTTCTTCCACATGATTTCCCTTGTTCCACAATTCATCTAAATCATCCTTTAATTCATCAATTCCATGAATTCCTATAATTATTCAAGAATGATCAATTATCCATAGATTAAGTATAAAATTCATACAAAACCATAGGAAAACAAGGTAAATAATGTGCATAAATAATGACTTATCATATAACCCCACACTTAAACCCTGCTTGTCCTCAAGCAAACATTAGTTCAAACTTATACCCTTCCATTCATTTATGCTCAACTTTAACCCATCCAAAGCATTTTAGCATGCATAAAAATATTAAGTTCATGTGAATTCTTACCAATAACACATAATGATAATCAAATCAAACTTAAAACACATAGATCTTAGCACCCTCATAAAGGTTTCACTAGTTACACTCAAAGTGTTTCGGTTTATCATTTGATCACTCAAGTCAATGCATAGAAAATTCTTACCATAAGCTTGCCATTAAATCACATCTCTTCCTCCTTCAATGGAACAAGATACATAAATCAAGAGCGTAAAAGGGTGTAATAGGGCTTGGGTAAGGTATATCAAGGCTATTTCGGTTTAAGGGAATTGGAATAATCAATTCAAAAATAAACATAGGAGACTTACTTGAAATTCAATCATTCTTCTTGCTTTTCTTCTTTCTCTTTTTGTTATGAATTTTCCTTTCCTTTCTTTTTTTTATTTTTATTTTTTATAAGGTTCAAATCTTCTTTTTTTTTTTCATCAAGGAAGAATCGATCATTAACGAACATGGGTCATACAAAACAATCTTTTTCCTAATGAATTCAAGTCTCCTATATCTAACTTAAAATAATTTCCAATTCAAGGTTAAAAAATACGTTTGGATAAAAATAAGAAAAGGGATTTCATTGGCTTGTAATGTGGTTTAAAAACAAAGAAAATGCTTAAAGCTCAAAGGGGGTTCACTAAGGGTCTAATAAAGGGTAGGTTAACAAGAAAAAAAAACGGGTAGAATTCAAATGGTTTAATCATAATGCTCTTTATTTTTTATCAATGCATCATATTCATCAAAGTGGTTGACAGAGACATGTATAACATGGAAAGTTCTAGAATTACTAACTATGCGTTTCAATCACACATAAAGGAATAAAGAGCATGATGTAATGAATGCTCATTAGGTTCAAATCTCACAAAGGTGTAATGTGCTAATCTATGCATTTGTTCATTCAATTCAATAATCATAAGCATCAAGATGAAAATTCAAAACAATTTTGCATACAAGAAGATCATAAATTCAGTTCGAGGATGAGTATAAGAAGATCATAAATTTCATAGATGGCAATTAAGAAAGAACATATGCTCTCTAGTGAACTAAGGTCATCTTGAATAAGATTTTACAGAAATTTGATCAAATCAAACAAATTAGAAATAAAATCAGCTTCTATAACATCTTAAACACCCCCCGAACTTAGATGGGACATTGTCCCCAATGTCACAAATGCTCAATATTTAAAAATTGAAAAGACAAAGGAAAAAGAATACTCCTCTGAAGTTATTGAGCATCCGATGCCATGGTGGCTTACTGTGCTGGTGACGGTGGTGGGAAAGGTGGGTTGAAGCCCATGTGTGCATAAAATGCCAATTGATTTTGCTCCATTCGAAATTGGTCTTGTTACAATTTCCTTATCATCTGACCTTGGTTTTGCTACATTTGGTTTTAATCAATAGCCAATTGTGAAACTTGGTTCCGTAGATCGGTTAGTAGTTTGGAGGCTTGATGTGACTACCCCACATCGTCATCTTCTTATTCATGAATAGGTGGAAGTATCCTTCTAGCCCTCTTCTTATAAGGTCTTGGACCTTGGAAACTGTATGTTCCATCGTCATTCTGCCTTATAAGATTCTAGTGAATTAATGACCGGATGTCTAGTGGTTGCATCTGCCCTGCCATTTGAAGTAACGTATCATTTGGATCTAACAAACCTGCATGAACAGCTAAAGCAGTAATCATAGAACTAAGAATCAAAGGCTTTTTAGAATCTCCTACACTGTTAAATTGGGAAACCAACCAATATCCTAAGTTCACTTTAAGACCCTTTGACATACACCAAAGAAAGTAACTCTCGGCCTTAGTTAAAAGAGCCGCATTTGCTACTCTACCAGAAAAAGTATAGGCTAAAAGCCTATGCATGTATTGTTGAGCAGGCTCTTGAAATTCACTATTAGTGGTGTGACTGGGGTCATAATACTTGTGAGGATTCCCTGTCAATTCATTTCTATAAAATTGTATGGCATCAAAATCAAGATCATAATCACAAAGGCTGTTAAGGTATTCCTTGCTTTCATAAATTCATTGGTAATAAGCCCCAAAGCAATATTAAATTAAGTTATAGATAACTCAAATTTCCTGCCCATGATCCTAAACTTCACTACTTTGGGAGTATTAAGGTTATACTTCGCCAGAGGACTGTACTTATAAGTTGCGTAAAACTCCCTGCATAGCTCAGTATAAGCATGACAAGTAATTTCAAAGAATGGTCTCCAACCTATGTTGTCAATATAAGTATGAATTTTTTCTTGAATCCCTAAGATTTCCAAGGTTGGCTCATCGTATCGCTTACTCGATACAATTGTTTTACCACATAAATTGTCATACCTTTTCTTTTCGATTTTTGTAGTGAAGTCTAAGTTACCATGTAGATTATCCTTTGGTAATACCACATTTTCCTTTGATACTCTTGATGGTTGACTTCCACTCATTTTCCTACAAAATATTGATTAATAAATACATATCTCTCTTGCTTAGCATAAATCAATCCAATTTCATCACCCTAATTCACACATTACCCTTCATCATTCATCTTAGTACATACTATGAAATTTTCTAAAATCATACCAAGAACATATATTCATGAACAAGCCAAAAATGAAAATTTAAAGCATTATTCATAAATTCAAAATCAAAAGCAAAATATGAAAAGAATAATTACTCATCATACTTGTTTTTATCCTATGCATATTCATGGTAGATGAGAGAAAATGAGTATGAAATTCTTACCTTAGATAATGATAGATCTTACAATATGAAAATAGGAATGGGTTTTGTGTTTTTGGGTTGAAATATGGAGAAATTTTATGCTTTTGGTAGAGGATTTTGTATGGGATTGAGTTTTGGCTTAAATGGGAAAATGAGGGAATATATGAAAAGGAAAATAGGAGAAAGAGAGAGAGAGGGTTGGACATTTGAGAAAATAATTTTTTTTTTTTGTCGAGGGGTCGCCTTCGGCGAGAGTCTCGCCTAAGGTGCGACCCGTCTTGGTTTTCAGTTTTTTTTTAAGCCTAAGACTGACACATATACTAAAAATGCATGAAAATAAGTAAATAAATAAATAAAATAATAATAAAAATTGGATTACCTCCCAATAAGCGCCTTTCTTTAACGCCTTTAGCTCGACGTTGTTACCTCTCATTCGTACTTAGGATACTCTAAATCAATTAGATCAACCTCATGTACTTGAAACCCTTCATAAAAAGGCTTCAAAAGATGACCATTAACTTTAAAAATCTTACCTGTATCTATACTTTGTATTTCAACTGCACCATGAGGAAAGATATTAGTAACAACAAAGGGCCCTAGCCATCTAGAGCATAATTTTCCAGGAAATAACTTAAGTCTAGAATTAAAACGAATAACTTTCTGACTGAAAAAGAATTGTTTTCTGGAGATCATTTGATCATGGAAGGCCTTTATCTTATCTTTGTAAATCTTAGAATTTCCATATGCATCATTTCAGATCTCTTCCAATTCTTGCAATTGAAGTTTTCTTATTTCACCAGCTTCATTCAAGTTCATATTGCACTGCTTGATTGCCCAATAGGCCTTGTGCTCCAATTCTACGGGAATATGACATGATTTTTTGTAAACAATACGATAAGGAGACATACTTATGGGAGTTTTGTAAGTCGTTCTATTTGCCCAAAGTGCATCTTCAAGTCTTGTGCTCCAATTCTTTCTATTTGGGTTTACTGTCTTTTCGAGGATTGACTTGATTTCTCTGTTTGATACCTCGGCTTAAACATTTATTTTAGGATGATAGGCAGTAGATACTCTATGAGTTACATGATATTTCTTCATTAATGCTTCCACCACCTTGTTGCAAAAATGGGTTCCTCTATCGCTTATTATTGCTCTTGGTGTCCCAAACCTAGAAAAGATGTTAGATTTGACAAAATTGGCAATAGCTTTAGCATCATCAGTTCTGGTTACCTTAGCTTCAACCCATTTCGGAACATAGTCCACAGCAAGCAAGATATATACATGATTATTAGAAACAGGAAAAGGGCCCATAAAGTCAATACCTCATACATAAAAAATTTCACAGATTAGAATAGGTGTTAAAGGTAATTGATCTCTATGTCCTAGACTTCCTATTTTTCAGCACTTCTCACAAGTTTCACAAAACATATAAGAATCTTGAAATAAATTTAAAAAATAATCCACATTCGATTACTTGCGTGCTGTCCTCTTTGGACTAAAATGTCCACCACATGCATGTGAATGGCAAAAATTTAAGATAGAAGAGATTTCATGGTCAGGCACGCATCTTCTAATGACTTGATCGGCACAATATTTCCATATGTAAGGTTCATCCCAAGCGTAATACTTAGCATCTCTTTTTATCTTATCTTTTTGAGACCTACTCAATTCATTATGCAAAATTCCTGTAGCTAAAAAGTTAGCAATATCAGCATACCATGGTCTTGTTTCATAAATGGAAAAAAGATACTCATCCGAAAATTCATCTTTAAGGGGTGAAGGTTTGTCATTTGTGATGAGTCTACTAAGGTGATGAGCCACCAGGTTTTCAGCTCCCTTCTTATCCTCGATTTTTATATTGAACTCTTGTAGTAACAATATCCACCTGATGAGTCTTGGTTTTGCTTCTTTCTTTGAGAGTAAATACTTGAGAGCTGCATGATCAGAACGAAATTTTTCTAAAGCAAAAACAATCGCTAGAAGTTCTTTTTCCATTGTGGAATAGTTGCATTGTGCACTATCAAGGGTTCGTGAGGCATAGTAGATGACATGTGGAACGCTCTCCTCTCTTTATCCAAGTATAGCTCCTACTGCGTAGTTACTTGCATCGCACATGATTTCGAACGGTAGATTCCAATTTGGGGGTTGGATGATTGGCGTGGTGGTCAACATGTCTTTGAGTTTGTCAAATGCCTTCTTGCATGTCTCATCAAATTCGAATGCTATGTTCTTTTGTAGTAATCGACATAGGGGTTAGGTGATCTTAGAGAAGTTCTTAATAAATCGCCTATAAAATCCTGCATATCCAAGAAAAGAGCAAACTTCCCACACAGATGCGGGGTAAGGCAAAGATTTTATCACTTCTATTTTTATCTTATCCACTTCTATCCCCTTAGAGATACTATATGCCCTAGAATAATACCTTGATTAACCATAAAATGGCATTTTTCATAATTTAAAATAAGGTTACTTTCAATGCATCTATTGAGGATTTTAGTGAGGTTAGCTAAGCATTCATCAAAGGTATTTCCATGAACAGTAAAATCATCCATAAACACTTCTATTATATCTTCTACATAATCAGAAAATATACTAACCATACATCTCTGGAATGTGGCTGGAGCATTGCATAGACCAAAGGGCATGCGCTTGTAGGCAAAGGTTCCAAATGGACATGTAAAGGTAGTCTTTTCCTGATCTTCGGGTGCTATCGAAATTTGATGAAAACCTAAATATCCATCAAGACAACAATAATGAGTTTTACCTAACAATCCTTCAAGCATTTGATCAATAAAAGGAAGAGGGAAGTGGTATTTTCTTGTAGATGCATTCAACTTCCTATAATCGATGCATACTAACCACCCGTTTTGAATTCGAGTAGCTACCAACTCACCATCTGGGTTTTGTATAACTGTTATACTCGTTTTCTTCAGAACCACTTGGACTAGACTTACCTATTCTCTATCCGAAATTGGATAGATCATGCCTGCATCAAGTAGTTTCAAAATCTCCTTTTTAACTACTTCCATCATTAGTAGGTTAAGTCTTCTTTGTGCTTGCCTAGTAGGCTTACATTCCTCTTCCATAAGGATATTGTGCATGTAAGTTGTTGGGCTTATTCCCTTGATGTTCGCTATTGTCCATCCGATAGCTTCCTTGTATTCCTTGAGCACTTTAAGAAACTTCTCTTCTTCTAAATTGGATAGTTTATTGGAGATAATCACCGGAAGTGTTTCCATATAACCTAAGAAAACATATTTGAGGTGTTCTGAAAGAGTCTTCAATTCTAAATCTGGTGCTTGTACAATAGAGGGAAGAAGTTTTGTCTGAGATAATGGCAATTGAATGTGAGAAACATCAAACCTCATCGTGCACAGTGATCCTAGCTCTTAGACCGTTTCCAATAATTTTGGTTCCCACGCAAACTTCTTCTCTAATCTCTTTGAATCCTCAAGCATGAGGTGCCTACTCAAAACAACTTTCAATTTATCCTCATCACAAATGTTCAAATACATGTCAGTTAAAGGATCAATAATATCTCTAGGGTATTTAATGGCATTATATATATTGAATTTTATAACTTCACCATCAAATTCCATAGTAAGAGTGCCATCATAAACATCTATTTTTGTTCTAGAGGTTTTGAGAAAAGATCTGCCCAATAAAATCAAAGATGTATCATCTTCATCCATGTTTAAGACATAAAAATCTGCCGGGAAGATTAAATCATTAACCTGCACCAAAACATCTTCTAACACTCATTCGTGATAAATATTATATCTATCAGCCAATTGAATTATCACACCAGTATTTTTCAATTTGCCCATAGTCAGACTTGTAAATAGATAATGGCATAACATTAATTGAGGCTCCTAAATCTAACATGGCTTTTTCGATCTTTAAATTGCCTATTTTACATGGGATAGTGAACATACCTGGATCCTTTCATTTGGGTGGTAACTTTTTCTGGAGGATTTCAGAAACATTCTCTCCCATGTTCACATACTCATTTCCCTTAAGCTTCTTCTTATTGTTGCACAATTCCTTGAGAAACTTTGCGTACTTTAGAACCTATTTGATAGCATCTAATAGGGAATATTTACCTCGACTTTTTTAAAGGTATCTAGAAATGCCTTCTCTTCGTCTTCTTTTTTGGACTTTGACTTTGGAGGAAAAGGAGGTATTATCTCTGGTATCTTCATGCTTCCTTCAGTGGTTGTTTCGGATTTAAGTTGAGGTGGTTCAATTCCTTTTTTTGTTTCTTCATCTCTTGTGCTATGGGTTCGGATTTCAGGTTCTTTCAATTTGGTTTCGTTTCTCAAAGTGATTGCATTTGCATTTTGCTTAGGGTTGACTATGGTTTGCGATGGCAATCTTCCTTGGGATTCTAGCTTGCTTACTGATGCGTCTAGTTGGTTCACTTGATCTTTTAATTCCTTGAGGTTGGACCTTATTTCCTATTGAAATTATTGAGTACGATAAGCAAGGGATTTAACAACCTCTTCAAGAGACGTACCTGAATTTGATGATTGCTGCATTTGTTGAGGAGGTTGCCTAGGTTGGTAGTTTTGGTATTGCGACCTTTGTCCATAATTGAATTTTGGATGATCCCTCTATCCTGGATTGTAAGTATTGAATTAGGGATCATATTTTCTTTGGGAAGGCCCTTGGTATCCTCCAACCACATTAGCATGCTCTTGTGAATCTTCTTGAAGTGTAGGACACATATCGGTTGGATGTCCACTAGTACAAATTCCACAGACCTTGGTTTATTGCATGTTTCCCACTCCTAAAGCAAGTTGTTGCATAATAGAGGTTAGATTATCAATTTGATTGTCAACTGAAGATGTACTCACCTCATTCACTCTTCTAGGCACATCCTCTCTAGTCCTGAATTGTTGAGAATTTGCAGCCATGGTGGAAATTAAATTCCTAGCTTCGGGGGGGGGGGGGGGGGGAGGGGTTTATTGACTATTGGTCCTCCACTAGCAGTATCCATCATTCTTCTTTCTATTGGCAAGAGTCCTTCATAGAAGTATTAGATGAGTAGTTGTTTAGAAATTCCATGTTATGGGCAGCTAGCATAAAGTTGCTTGAATCTTTTCCAATACTCATAAAGATTTTTGGTATCTCTTTGCTTGATTCCACATATCTCCCTTCTTATGTTTGCGGCCCTAGAAGCTGGAAAAAAATTGTCAAGAAAGCACCTTACCATGTCAGTCCATGTTGTAACCAAACCTAGAGAAAGGTAGAATAACTAATCCTTAGCTCTATCTACGAGTGAGAATGGAAAGGCCCTAAGCTTGATTTGATCCTCCGTAATAGCTTGTGGCATCATGCTGGAGCAAACCACATGAAATTCCTTGAGATGTTTATGAGGATCTTCGCTTTCCAACCTATGGAACTTTGGAAGAAGGTGGATCAGTCCGGATTTTAGTTCGAACTCTATTTGCAAAGCAGGATATTGAATACATAATGGTTGTTGATCCAAAGCTAGAGCGGTGAGTTGTCTAAGAATTCTCTCTTTATTGTTGGCCATCTCTCACTCAGATTCGGAGTCACTTAGTGAGTCTTCAAGGTCTAATGCAAGATTCAATCCTGGTGATGATGTAGAGCTCTCTCCGTGCTTGCGATTTCTAGCTTCTTTCCTAAGTCTTCTCTCAGTCTTCTTGATATCATGATCGTATGGAATTAATTCACCTGTATGAGAAGAACGAAACATCAAAATAAATCCAAATTAAATTTAATCTCCCCGGCAACGGCGCCAAAAATTGATGGTTACCGAAACCAACAATATTAAATAACTTGCTCAAACAAATAATTAGTAATATGGGGAGCAAGGTCGTGTCCCAAGAGAGATTGATTAATTTTGATTTACTTTTCTACAAATAAAAGAACAATAAAACAAGAGGGGTTTGAAAGATTGATTAACTAAAATAACAAAACTTAATAGAAAGAAAACAAAATTGAGTAGAAGAATTCAATAATTTGAGAAATCCAACACAAGGAGTAATTTTCAGATTTGGTTCGGTAAGTTGATCATTGACGCAAGATAGTTTTTCTTAATCTCAACTAAACTGGTTATAGTTATTGGTACGACCTAACAACCTGTCTCTTCTTACCGCTTCGACAATTAGGAAACGTTCTCTAATTGCTGCTCTTACCAATAAACAACCCTATATACGATCTTAGGATTTAATTTACCAATAGCATTGAACACTTAAAGAGACTACCAATTCTAATCAACAAACACGCATAGGTTTATTTAAATCAGATCTTATAATCACATAACAAAGACTAAAAACCAGAAGTGCAATTAATCTTGTTACTTACCACTTGTTATTGAAACAACCAAACAATTACGGATTCAGACATTTCAATTGGATGTATATTACCTTGTGAATGAATCAATAGGCTTTTTTGAAGCAACCACAAAACAATAATAATAATGAAGTGCAGAAATTATAAGAATAGAAAAGATTAAAGAAAATAAATAAGAACAATTAGATCTCACAACTTATAAACCAAATCTTCAATTATCCTTAAATTGGAAAGAGAGTTTAGCAACCCATGAATATCTAGTAAAAGCAGTGCAAATACTTGTATGAGAAAATCTAAACAAAAGTCTCCTCCTTAACCTAGATCTTCAAGAGCCTATTTATAACTAAAAAAATTGAGATAAAAACCCTACTCCTAGTTGGACTTGAAGTCCTTACATTTAATTAAAATAATAATCCGATAAAAAGTCTTCTAAGTAATTGAAAAAGTCAAATCTATATAGGAGAGAGAAAATTGTTGTATTGGATGCTTAGGCGAGAGTCTCGCCTAAGCCTTGACTCGTCTCTATCCAACAAATTGAAGTCAGCTCGTCTAGAAGACCCTTAGGTGAGAATCTCGCCAAAGGCTGCATCCGGCTCTGCCTAAAGTTGAAAACTGCACAGTAAAGGGATCCTTAGGCGAGAGTCTCGCCTAAGGTTGCACCCAGCACTGACCAAAGTTGAAAACTGCACAGTGAAGGGATCCTTAGGCGAGAGTCTCGCCTAAGGCTGCACCCAGCAGTAACCAAACTCGTACTCACCATTGCTTACTTCTTCCACATGATTTCCCTTGTTCCACAATCCGTCTAAATCATTCTTTAATTCATCAATTCCATGAATTCCTACAATTATTCAAGAATGATCAATTATCCATAGATTAAGTATAAAATTCATACAAATCCATAGGAAAACAAGGTAAATAATGTGCATAAATAATGACTTATCAAGCTACCTCTAAATATTCACAAAATTCTCTTACCTCGAAAAACTTTGTACGGTTTGACTTTCCAATACTAGGAAATCGCTCAATCCAATTTACTCCCAATTAAATCTCTGGAGCTGTATATAACTATTTATCGGGTTAAATACAATATACTTACCCATGTTTCACTTTTGCATGGCTTAATTTAAAGCATTTGGGCTCGTTTACTCTTATTGGGCCCGATTACACCCTAATGGGACATAATCGATCTTACGCCCATTTTCACTTACTATTCCCTTCATCATGTCCTATTGGGCTCATGGGGCCCATCAACACTTATTGGGCCTCTTTATAGGCTCTTTGGATAACTCATACAATTATTTACGACAATTGATTTCCAATTCGAAAACATAATTCATTTTATACGGGATTAATCCGTAACTTATGCGATGAATTTCTAACACGCATAACTATACAAATTGTCGTAAATGAGATTTACTTACTCGAGATTCTATGATGGTACGTAAATCGAGACTGACTCGAGCTCTTGTTTGTTGTCAATCGTCGAGCTACAGATTTATATATTTATCGGGTTAATTTCGGTTAAATATAATTTCAATTAAATATTTCAAAAATTAAATCGGTCAATTTTGATCGCTTATCGGCTTACCCGTATCTCGATTGGATCACTGAATTTTTTCTCCTTTTTTTCCTTCCCTTTTTTCTCTTTTTTTCCCTCTTTTTCTTCTCTTTTTCCTTTCTTTCTTGGCTGAACCGGTTTGGTCTGGTTTAGCGCAGTTCCCTTTTCACTGAACTGACCGTACCGGTTCAGTCCTCACTTCGCCATTCAAGACGTTTGCGACCATTTCCCAGCTCCCCTCTACCACCATTCGACTCGTCTTTGGCAGGGGAACGTTTGGTTGGCCTTAGATTAGACTGATCGGCGATGGTGCTGTCGAATTTCTCCCTTCTCTCCTCGACAATCTCCCTCGTCGATCTCCTCTTTTTGGAGTCGTCGGTGCACGTGCGGGCGCCTGGTGGCTCTCACGTGGTTGGGCTTCCTTTGTCGGCCCTTGCCTGCCCTTCTCTCCAGTCGGTGCAGGGAAACCATTTCCCTCGATTTCGTTCATCTTCAGGCTTTTGTTTCCTTCTTTCCTTTTTCACGATTTCGCGATTTTTGTTTCCTTTTTTGTTTATTTTATATTATATTATATTATATTATATTATACTTTAATAAATATAATATCGAACTATATATAAAATATCTCTCAATATAATACTATAAAAATATCTTAAAATTAAAATATTATTATTTTATTTTTATTTCTCCAAAAATATTTTTATTTATTATTATTATTTTTTCGGGAATATTTTTTCATATTTCCGAGATAAATTCTCAAGGTGAAAAATTCTAATTTATCACCATGAATTCGTATCTTAATCAATTTGACTTGGAATTCAATTATTTCTTGTTTTTTGATCAAGATTTCATAAATCCATATTTATAATGAAAACTTCTTACCGAATTGATACCAAATTTCGGGTCTTCTTGACGTATTTAGCCTTGTTTGCATTTTACGTACATGCCTAACTACTTCATTCACATTTATATGATCAAAATCATCCGTGTTATGATTCCATTACATATAATAATGTCATATAATGTGTGAATCATAAAGAATGTCATACAAAATACGAGTCTCACAAATCTCCCCCTCTAAAGAAATTTGGTCCTCCAAATTAGAACCAAATCAGTCTGTAAATAACTCCGGGTACTTCTCCCACATCATACTCTCTAACTCCCAAGTAGCTTCCTCCAGAGTGTGATACTGCAAAAGAACCTTCACAAGAGAGATCGTCTTGGACCACAATACCTTCTCCTTCCTATCCAATATCTAAATCGGTCTCTTGACATATGACATGTTCTCACAAGCTCCAATGGCTTGTAACTAATCTCGTGCGTCAAATCTGGATGGTACTTCCGAAGTATAGAGACATGGAAGACGTTATGAATACCTGCTAACTTTGGTGGCAATGCCAACCTATAAGCCTTATCTCCCACTCACTCTAGAATCTCAAAGGGTCCAATATAACAAGGACTCAGTTTACCCTTCTTCCCAAACCTCGTAGTACCCTTGGAAGGAAAAACCATAAAAAATAATGACTCACCCACGACAAACTCTAGTGGTCCCCGTCTCCTATCAGCATAACTCTTCTGTCGACTCTGAGCTGTCTGTAACCTCTCACATATCACCCAAACATCCTCAAAGGCCTGTCTAACCCAGTCAGGAGTAAAAATTTGTCTGTCACCAACCTCCTCCCATCCAATAGGGGATCGGCATCTGCATCCATACATTGCCTCATATGATGTCATCCGATACTCAAGTGATAACTGTTGTTGTAGGCTAACTCAGCTAGTGGCAAGTGGTCATCCCAAGAGCCTCTAAAATCCAACACACATGCTCTCAACATATCCTCCAGAGTCTGTATAGTCCTTTCTGACTAACCATCTGTCTGAGGATGGAAAGCGGTACTGAAACTCAACTGGGTCCCTATCGCTTCTTGAAAGTGTTCCCAAAAGTGGGAAGTGAAGCGGGAGTCCCTATCCAAAAAAATACTCACTGGGACACCATGTAACCTCACTATCGAACGCACATATAGATATGCCAATGTACTTAGAGTATCGGTAGCTCTCATAGTTGAGAAATGGGCTGACTTTGTCAACCTATCCACAATCACCCATATGGCATTATGACATCTGCGGGTCCTTAATAAACCTATCACAAAATCCATGGTGACGTGCTCCCACTTCCATATCGGTATCGGTAGAGATTGCAATAACCCTGTTGGCTTCTGATGCTCTACCTTCACCTGCTGACAGACGAGACATCTAGCAACATACTCTGCAGTGTCTCTCTTCATCCCAGACCACCAATAACCTCTCCGAAGATTATAATACATCTTTGTGATCCCCGACTGTATCGCATACCGTGTCAAATGAGCCTCTGATAAAATTAATCTCTTAATCTTTGGATTCTTGGGAACACATACTCTGCCCCTGAACCTCAGTAATCCATCTATACTCAGCTCAAGATCAGTACTCACACCTGTCTGTACCTGACTCAACCAGTCGATACACTGTTGATTACTCTGCTGAGCCTGCCAGATACGACATATCAACTCTAACTCCAATCTCAAGCTAGCTACAACATCAAACCAATCTGTATAAGGTGGGGCTACAACCAAACTAAGGTTCACGAACTGCTCCAACAACTCGTGTTCCCGAACCTTCATAAATGATACCTACCCGAGACTCTTCTGGCTCAAGGCATCAGCAACTACATTCGCCTTACCTGGGTGGTACAGGATCTCACAATCGTAGTCCTTCAAGAGTTCGAGCCATCTTCTTTGTCTCATATTCAGTTCCTTCTGCGAGAACAGATACTCGAGGCTCTTGTAGTCTGTAAATACCTTAAATTTTTCACTATAGAGATAGTGACGCCATATTTTCAAAGCAAACACCACGATCGTCAACTCTAAATCGTGGGTTGGGTAGTTTTCTCATGATCATTCAGTAGTCTAGATCTGTAGGCAACTACCCTTCTATCATGCATAAGTACACAGCCTAGTCCCTGGTGTGATGCATTTGTATATACAGAAAAAACTCCTGAGTTGGTAGGGATGGTGAGAATCGGAGCAGTGGTCAACCGATACCTAAGCTCCTGAAAACTCCTCTCGCAAGCATCGTCCCACATAAACTCAACATCCTTTCGTGTGAGACGTGACAACGGAGTAGCTAGTTTGGAGAAACCCTCAACAAATCTTCAATAATAACCTACCAACCGCAGAAAACTCCTGTTCTCGGTGACTATCTTGGGCCGTTCCCACTTAACAACTACCTCTATCTTGGATGGATCTACTGACACCCCATCCCTTGATACTACATGGCCCAGAAATGATATCTGCTCTAACCAAAAGTCACAATTACTAAGCTTAGCATACAACTGTCTCTCTCGGAGGGTCTGCAGAACTATCCTCAAATGCTACTCATGATCTTCCTTGGACTTGGAATAAATTAATATATCATCAATGAACACTATCACAAACTGGCCTAGGTACGGCTTAAACACATCGTTCATCAAAGCCATAAATGTTGTGGGGCTATTTATCAATCTGAATGGCATAACTAAGAACTCGTAGTGATCGTATCGGGTACGAAATGCTATCTTGGGTACATATCCACTTCGTATCCTCAATTGATAGTACCCAGATCGCAGATCTATCTTAGAAAAGACTTGTGCTCCTTGAAGCTGATCCAGCAGATCATCAATGAGTGGAAGGGGCTACTTGTTCTTGATGGTAGTCTTATTCAACAATCTTTAATCTATACACAGTCAGAGGCTCCCATCCTTCTTCCTCACAAATAAGATCGGAACTCCTCAAGGTGAAACGCTCTGTCTAATAAACCCCTTCTTAAGCAACTCTTGTAACTACTTCTTCAGCTCCTCCAACTCAACCGAAGTCATCCTATACGGTGGTCTAGATATTGACTTTGTACCAGGTACCAACTCAATACAGAATTTCATCTCCCTGTCTGGCGGTAACCCTGGTAGATCATCAGGAAACTCTGCAACCATTGGAATGTCTCTCAATTCTAGACGTTTCTTATCTATGGCAACCACATATGCAATGAACCCTTCAAAATACCATTTTCACCGTTAGTAACATAATTCACCATATAAGTATCCATTATAAATAAATAAATTCACCTCATAGATATGATGAATTATAACTATGCTCTTCCCAGTTACAAACATCATATTTCTTTATTTCTTTTCAGCAAAACTTATAATACATGTTTTAGTAAAACTTACAGTAAGGCTATCTATCCTAAAAACATTACTGTCTTAGCATAACAATCTAAAATAGCATGATTCGTAGCCAACCAATCCATTCCTAAAATTACATCGAAATAACTCATATTTAGTAATACAAGATCGACTGACACATCCCTTCCTCCTATTTTCAGCTTATAGTCTCTATATACATATTTAGCCAGCTGACTGTCATTCATAGGTGTAGAGATCAATAACATTCTATCTAATGATGTGGGTTTTACATACTTTATGTGAGATCCGCAATTTTTGTATGATATTCCTTATGATTTCCATATTGTATGACATTATTATATGTTAATGGATTCATAAGATGGTTGATTTGGATTTGATAAATGTGGATGAAATGAAATATCGTTCGTAAAATCGAATAAGGATAAATCGGGAAAACAAGGAAGAAACAAGTTCGTTTAAGGAATTAATCGAGGTGACTGAAAATAAGAAATTGAAAATAGGGAAAAGATTGTGGATTGATGAAGAAAGTCAATTCAATTTAGTCCCGAACACGTACAAGGGTAAAAAGGTGAAAAGACCAAAATTCGGTATAAATTCGATAAGTAATTTTCGTTAAATTATGGAATTTACGAAATCTGGATCAATACCGAGGAAAATATTTAAATTTGAGTCTGATTGATGTAGATATTAATTTATGAGAATTAATTGAAATTAATTCAGAATTAATCGAGATTTTTAATTCGAAAAATTATCTCGAAAATAATCAAAAAAATATACCGAAAAGATGAAAATAGACCGATAAATCCATTCATTGATTAAATGGATAAATTAATATTTTTTTAAGATATATTTTAAGGATATTTGATTATTTTAATAGAGTTTAATGTATTAAAATAATAATAAATGAATTAATAAATAAAAAAGGAAAATTGGAAATCTGATTTCGGGGAGAGAGAAACCGAAAAATGGAACTCGTGAAACGCGTCTGAAACCCGATACCTCTGACCAGTAACCGACGGTCGACGAGCCCAGCTACCGGTCGGAAAAAGAAGAGCGAAGCCCGACGATTCCAATTGTACCAGCAACGCGCGTCGACGACAGCTATCTCCAGTGAATCGACGGCAGAAAGATCCGGGGAGAAATCGCGTCGGTCCCGGCGAACGACGGCGCCCAGCTCCGATTCGACCCAGCCGAGTACTCCCCAGGCCGAGGCTGTTCTGTTGAGCCCACTGGCAGTCACCGAGACAATCAGGATTGCTGGCGACGATGAAATGCCCAAAACGGCACCGTAGCCAGGAAATGGAGAAAAGAAAAAGAAAAAAGAAAAAGAAAAGGAAAAAAAAGGGAAAAAAGGGAAGAAAGTGTACCCGGGGACGACTCGAAAATTCGGGTAAGTGACCGAGGGTCGGGATTGACGTACAGATAAATCTCGGGAATTCAATCTAATATTATTTTATTAGAAAATGATTCGAATTTATATAATTGTGCAGTGTTACTGCAGAGCCCGAACGAGAGCCGATTTAGCTTCGATTTTCGTACCCTGCATCATATTGGGTAAGTACATTTTAATTACGATAATATGAGTCCTTTAATACAGAGTTTAGATTATTTTACAGATTTACAGATTAATTCTGCATAAAAGGAATTTTATTCGAAATTTCAAAGTAATTATCGTAAATAGTATCCGGGCTATCCAATGAGTTTGGAACAAAGCTCGATGATTATTGATAAATCAAATGAGCTCAGAAAACCCGAGAAAGGGGTTTTAAAAGTGGAAACAGGCTGAAAAAAGGGGTTCGAGGCACATTAAAGTGCAAACGGGCCCAATAGAGTAAAACGGGCCCAGAGCTTTAGATTCGATCAGTAAGAGTGAAATACTGATCAGAAATATTGAACTGAACTCATATGTGGTTATATGCAGGTCCGTAGACGAGCAAATTGGATTAAGAGACCTGGTACGACCGAGTGGGATAAGCTCGTGCGTCATTCTAGGTAAGGGAATTTTATGGACACTTAGAGGTAGCTGTACGTTGTTTTGAGGGGATTTACATTACGTTAAATTCAATAGGCTACCCGAAAACAAAATAATAATTTTTGCGAAAAAATATGGAAATAGTGCCAAATTACTATTTTACCCCCAGTTAGGAAAATTTCAAAAAGGGTAGTAAGGCTATGAAATTGCATGAATTTCATGATTTTAATGTTTTCATGATGATATTGCTTTAATTCAAGCAATTTATGGATAGGTTGGCTATTATTTTCATGTTTTAAGTGAAAAGGCACAAGTTAGGTGTCACACCCCACTTCTGGGAACCCTTCAATCCATACATTCTCTACTACGGTTGGGCTGTGAGAAGATGCAATTACTAAAATTCATTCATTTATAGCGAAAAATTTAAATCTTAATTCACACTCCCAGGTGTGTGTAAATATACAAAATCAATTGTATAAATACCATGTGCTTACATATCATCCCCATAATACTGTTTACAATTCAAAGATATAACTGTGCGATACGATAAATTAGATACAAAATACTCGTGTATATAAATCTTATACCTTTACGAAATTGTGGGAGCTGTTCAACACAAAAGACCTAGAGACCACCACTCTCTTACTTCTTAGTACCTGGAGGGGGAAAATAATGGGATGAGCAAACCACAGCTCAGTAAGGAAATGTATGCTAGCAGGTAGATATCGTACTACCTACATAGCCCATGCATGCATAAACCAAAACCATGTTTTCGTTATAAATGGAAATATCATACGAAAAATGCATTTAAACATATATTTCTCAATAGCATTTTCGTGTAAATCAAATATCAAGCTTCCATTTAAAACATGCTCATAAATAGTGCCCTCACGGCACGAATGGGAAATTAGAGATTTATCAAAACACAAAATCTCTTTCTTTTCTTAATTCACTTTTTCTGCAAATCTCTTGTTTTCTGAGATTATCTCTATTTCTCGAATCTCTGAGACAGGCATGGAATTTTCGGCAATCAAATATCCACGACATATGGCCATAGTCAGTGATCCCAGGCCTCACTGATCAGGTGTGCACAGGGCATCACTTCGCCTGAAGGGGAATGGGTCAGTCCTGCCCTCTGGCTCATCTCAATCCACCTCATCTCCTCGTATACTCACGGTGAAGATACGTTGTGTGTCATCTACGCGATACTCGTACTCACGTGCACCCAGTACGGTACACAGTATACCAACGGATAACTACACTATTCTACGTACGACCGTAGACCCAAGTCCATACTCCAACTTCGATGGACTTTTCATCCTAAACCATGTCTCATATACCAGGCGAGCAAGCAGCGTGACACATAGTAAACGCAAAGCTCCAGCGCGGTACAATCTATCGTTAAAGCTCAGCCCGTTCAAATGGTCATCGGCTGGTATCCCCATTGGGTCCCAGACCCCCAGGTTTACCTCAACTCAACAAAACAGGTGCGAGCAAAGTTCCCGCACTTTCTCAAAACCCTCGCGCGAGTTAAAACTCCCGCACGGTACATTAAGGCATTAAAACGGGCGTGAGCTAGCGCTTCAACACCAAATCTCATCTCAAAACTGATAGATGGCTATTTTCTCTTTTTAAAACTCAAAACATGTTTATTCATACAGCATGCCTCTTCATGCTAAAACATGTAAAATTAGCCAACCTACCATCAACATTTCTCAATCATCAAGATCAATGTAAATTAAAGAAAAAAAACATTGAAAACATGCATATCATGCTATTTCCTTACCCTATCCCATTTCTCAATACATATATACATCATAGTACTTTTCATGCTTCCATATCATTTCATAGAATTATAATATCGTACTAGTTCTAGCAATGTATCTACGAAATTGCTGTAAAATACGCACGAACATCTCTATAGCTAACACACAGTCCCTTACCTCACTTTATTTGTGTGCAACTATCCTCCTCTACGCTTCTCGCATTCTCATCTCGACTTGCTCCGGCGTATCATCCGAAACTGAAATTCATCCATCAAACACTCGAGTTAACGTTTCTAACTCTTGTTCAACTAAGCATTTATCCAATGCCTTAAATATACATTTTACCCCTTGTGGTAAATCTCACAATTTTATCCCAATATCAACATGCCCAAACCATGCCCACAACATAATCATCCTCTCAATATATCTCATTCATCATTAACACTTCTACATTCCACTTTCTCACACTAGACCATTCCTAGGTTATGGTGGATTCTTTACTTTCTAGGTAGTTTCTATCATATCTATGCATACTAATCATTTCCCATATCAATATCCAACAAATGTACTTAGGTATTTGCATTAGAACTCACCTAGCTTGATTTCCTCATTGCTCCAATGGAAATACACCTTGTTGCTTAAATCCAACAAATGGAGAAAATGCCTCCCAACTATGTTGTTCTTCTCTTTGATGTGAACAACTTTGTCTCAATAGCTTTTCCTCAAATCTTACTGAAAATGGCTGGATTTAGGAGTGAGAAAGCTAGGTTCTTGAGTTGAAGTGGAAAGAAATGGTTTATCCTAAAAATCAGCAGATCCAACTGCTCCTATTTATAGTTTTAACTTGATGAGATCGATCTTCCTTGGGTGGAGATCGATCTGGTCCTCTAAAAATCCTCTTTTCCAAGCCGTTTTAAAGGTAGGAGATCGATCTGTCGAGGCTTGAGATTGATCTGCTGTCGAACAAAAGCTTAAGGAGATCGATCTGGTCTTAGGGGAGATCGATCTGCTGTCGAACAGAAGCTTAAGGAGATCGATCTGGTCTTAGGGGAGATCGATCTGCTTCTAACCCGAGAGCTAAGGAGATCGATCTGATCCCTTTGGAGATCGATCTGTTCCCTTCCATTACTCACATAAGAGCATTCTGGCTCTCCCAGATCGATCTCTCATCCTATGAGATCGATCTGGCCTCCATATTTCCAGATTTTTTGTAGTTTTTCTGCAACAACTCCCTTCAAAACTTCCTCAATTTACCTCCATAGTCCTTTCCTCATTCATCGCTCCTTGAGACTTAAAAATGTCATCCAATCACACTTAGTATATATTAAAACTTGTGGGAAATCTTTGTACAACCAAATTTTCACGATATTTCCCGAATGGAAGTATACAACTTATAAAAATCTTTCCTTCCATTTTACTACACTGCTCATATACCATTTCAATCACATTCTTCTCGTGTTTAAGTTCATTTCTTCCTACTCATTCATAATGCAACTTGTACGTATAATCACGATTCTTATTACAAGTGCGTACATAATCTTATGAACTTACACTGCATATACTTCACATTACAAATGTATCATTATACTTATGATTTTATTTACATTCCCATGTTCCTATATACAGCTATACATATACGGGGTCTCACATTCTCCCCCACTTAGAGAATTTAGTCCTCCAAATTTGTACCAATTCAATCTGTGAATAACTCGGGATACTTTTCCCGCATCAAACTTTCCAGTTCCCATGTGGCCTCTTCCACAGTGTGATGTTGCCACAAAACCTTAACCAATGAAATCGTCTTGTTCCGCAACACCCTCTCTTTTCTGTCCAATACCCTGATCGGTCTCTCGACATACGACATATCCTTATTGAGCTCCAACGTCTCATAGCTAATTACATGTGTCGGATCCGGGTAGTACTTCCGAAGCATAGAAACGTGGAAGACATTGTGTACTTCTGCTAGCTCAAGTGGTAAGGGTAGCCTATATGCTCCATCTCCCACTCTATCCAAAATCTCGAAGGGACCAATGTAACGAGGACTTAATTTTCCTTTCTTCCTAAACCTCGTTATTCCCTTAGAAGGAGATACTTTCAAAAATACAGACTCGCCAACATCAAACTCAAGTGGTCTCCGTCTCCTGTCAGCGTAGCTCTTTTGTCGACTTTGAGCTGTTCGCAGCCTCTCGCATATTATCTAAACATCCTCGGAGGCTTGCTTAACCAAATCAGGAGCGAGCAACTGTCTATCACCAACTTCTTCCCAACCAATGGGCGATCGGCATCTACGACCGTATAGTGCCTCATAAGGGGCCATACCAATACTTGAGTGATAACTGTTATTGTAGGCGAACTCAATCAATGGTAAGTGATCGTCCCATGAGCCTCTAAAATCCAGCACACATGCTCTCAACATATCCTTCAGGGTCTGTATAGTCCTCTTTGACTGACCATCTATTTGAGGATGAAAAGCGGTGCTAAAACTCAATTGGGTCCCCATCGCTTCCTGAAAATGTCCCCAAAAGTGGAAAGTGAAGCGGACATCCCGATCAGAAACAACACTCACTGGGACTCCATGCAATCTCACTATTTCTCGCACATACAGGTTCGCTAGTGCACTCAATGTATCTGTAGATCTCATGGCTAAGAAATGTGCCGATTTCGTTAACCGATCTACTATCACCCATATCGCATCATGGTTCTTACGGGTTCTCGGTAACCCCATCACAAAATCCATGGTGACATGCTCCCACTTCCATGTTGGTATCGGTAGAGGTTGTAATAATCCTTCTGGTTTCTGATGTTCGACTTTTACTTGCTGACAAATGAGACATCTAGCGACATACTCAACTATGTCTCTCTTCATCCCAGACCACCAATATACCTTTCGGAGATTTTGATACATCTTACTACTCGTCGGGTGTATCGTATATCTTGCCGAGTGAGCCTCTGATAAGATCAGTTTCCTCAGCTCTAAATCATTAGGAACACATATTCTATCTCCAAACCTTAGTATTCCATCTGAACTCAATATAAAATCGGCACCCTTCCCTTTCCGGATTTGGCTAATCATGTCAATACACCATTGATCAATTTGCTGAGCTTGTTGAATTTTCTCAATCAACTCCGGTTCTAATCTCAAGCTAGCAATAATCCCATAGTTGTCAATCTCAGGTAGGGTCATATCCAGACTAAGGTTTGTGAATTGTTCCAACAACTCATGCTCTCTAACCATCATATGTGATACCAACCCGAGATTCTTCCGACTCAATGCATCGGCAACCACATTTGCCTTCCCCGGGTGGTATAAGATCTCACAATCATAGTCCTTGAGGAGTTCCAACCACCTCCTCTGTCTCATGTTTAACTCCTTCAGTGAGAATAGATATTTCAGACTCTTATGATCCGTAAAGATCTGAAATCTCTCACCATATAAGTAGTAGCGCCATATCTTCAACGCAAACACTATGGCCGCTAACTCCAAATCGTGAGTGGGGTAGTTCCTCTCATGATCTTTCAGCTGTCTAGATCCATAAGCTACCACCCTTCCATCTTGCATCAAAACATAGCCTAGTCCTTGATGCGAAGCATCTGTATACACCGAGTAATTCCCTGAACCGTTAGGGATGATAAGAACTGGCGCGGTGGTTAATCTGCTCTTAAGTTCCTAAAAACTTCTCTCACAAGCTTCATCCCATGAAAACTCCACACTCTTCCTCGTAAGACGTGTCAATGGAGCAGCTAATCTAGAGAAACCCTCTACAAATCTCTTGTAGTAACCAGCCAAACCCAGAAAACTTCTGATCTCTGTGACTGTCCTAGGTTCTTCCCACTGAACAACGGCCTCAATCTTGGACGGATCTACTGATACCCCATCCTTCGATATAACATGGCCTAGAAAAGAAATCTGTTCTAGCCAAAAGTCACATTTGTTAAGTTTGGCATATAACCTTCTCTCTCGGAGGGTCTGCAAAATAATCCTTAAGTGCTGCTCATGCTCTTCTCTGGACCTTGAATACACCAATATATCATCAATGAACACAATTATGAACTGGTCCAGGTATAGCTTGAATACTTCGTTCATTAGAGCCATAAAAGTTACGGCGCATTGGTCAACCCAAAAGGCATCACTAAGAATTCGTAATGGCCATAGCGGGTATGAAATGCTGTCTTGGGCACATCCTCCTTTCGAATCTTCAATTGATGATACCCAGACCTCAAATCTATCTTGGAAAAGATCTGTGCTGCCGAAGCTGATCCAATAAATCGTCAATATGTGGCAAGGGGTACTTATTCTTGATGGTAGCCTTGTTCAACATCCGATAGTCGATGCACAACCTGAGGCTCCCATCTCTCTTCTTCACAAATAATACCGGGGCTCCCCATGGTGAGACGCTCGGTCTTATGAACCCCTTCTCTAGCAACTCTTGCAGCTGTTTCCTTAATTCCTCTAACTCAACTGGAGCCATCCTATATGGTGACTTGGATATTGGTTCGGTTCCAGGCGTCAAGTCTATACCGAATTTCGTTTCTCTATCAGGTGGCAATCCTGGTAGATCGTCTGGAAAGACATCAGGAAATTCCCTGACCACTGGGATGTCCTCCATATCCGGATGTACTTTGTTCAAATCCACTACATAAGCAACAAAACCTTCAAAACAACACTCCAGTCATCTATACCAAAGTATTTTACTTAACACAAAATTTAAGATTTCATTTCCTCTCTTAAAATCTTACAACACATTCTTCAGGTAGAGAAAACTTAATGGACTTAGAAAGACAGTCTATGACAGCATGATTAGCGGCTAACCAATCCATTCCCAAAATTACATCAATGTCATACATATTCAACAAAATCAAGTTGGCTGTCATGCACTTATCTCCCACCCTCACTTTACAATCTTGATACACTTGCTCAACTAATTGGCTAACTCTCATTGGAGTACTTATTAGTAAAGTCCTACTCAAGAATGTGGGTCCTACAAAACCTTTTAACTTAGATGCACATGTAAGTGATATGAAGGAATGTGTAGCACCAGAATCAAACAAAGCTATAACCTCTAGATTGAAAATCAAGATTGTACCTTTTATCACTTCAGAAGAGGTATCAGCCGATGCCTGGTTTATCGCATACACCCTGCCTTGACCCACAACTTGTTTTCCTTTTTCTTCAGTCGAGGCTTTCTTTCTTGCAGGAGGTGCAACTGTAGGAACCCTCTCTGGCTCTTTACCCCTCTGTGGAATTGCCTCAACTATCTCCAGGCACTCTCTGGCATAATGTCCAAATTTACCACATCTGAAGCATCGAGTACCTTGAAGATGACATGGCCTACCACCATGGTATCGACCGCATAATCTACACTGATTTGTAGTCAGTTGGGGTCCACCAATCACTATACCCCTGGCTGGTGTCTGAGTCGGAGGCATAAAAGGTCTAGCAACCTTTTTCTGGAACTCATCTACCTCTCTCCGACGCTTACTCATGAATTTTCGACCAAATTTGGTACTCTTGCCATCTCCCAGCTTCCTCGGACCCTTGTCTTTACCCCAACTAAACTCAGAAGTCTGCAAGTCATAATCTTGCTCACATAACTGGGCCCGTTGCACAGCCTCTCTATATGTAGCGACATCAAATGGGGCCAACTTCGCTCAGATTGAAGGCTTCAGTCCATCTACAAATCTACGGACTCTGATAGCTTCACTCCTGATCGAGTCCGGATCATATCTACCCAGTGAAGTGAATCGTGACTCGTACTCATCAACTGTTTGATTCCCTTGAGTCAGATTCAGAATTCCATCTGTAGCCTACGTCGAGCAGTATCTGGGATGTATTGCTCTCTGAAAGCACCTAAGAACACATCCCAAGTGATAGTCATACCTTGAGCTCTCAACATCGACCTGGTGGACTTCCACCAGTGCTCTGTTTCGCCTCTCAATACAAAGGCCGCAAGCGCTACTCTCTCCGTAACTGAACATCTACAGAAGTCGAATAACTTCTCCATCTGACTGATCTAGTCCTCAGCCACTGTTGGATCCTTTACCCCGCTAAACGAAGGAGGCTTAAAGTCCATAAAATGCCTCAATCTCTCCATATCACAGTCATATCCATACCCCAAATCATCATCATACTGCTGTGGGGCAACTGGAGGAGGTACGGGTCGAATATGAGGTTCTCGTGGCCTAACCGGCTCAGCTTGCACAGGTGCAACATTCTCAGGTTCAGGTGCAGCTGCTGGGGGATTCGGTGCAGCCTGTCCCGCTGTACCATGTGTACCCTCAAACCTAGCCATGATCTGACCCATCATGGTCATCATCGTGCGCATGTCTTCCTCCAATCGAGTTATTCGAGGATCAGAAGCCTCTATCTGTTCCTGGGGCTCATGACTAGAGGATGCTCTACTGTGCCTCTTAGTCCTGTCATTTCCCCCTAGAGCTCTCGAGCTCTCTCCCCTCTTGCGGTGTCTCTCAGGCATAACTCACTAGCCTGATAAGTTTCCTGCGTTATAACAAACATTTAATTCACTATCAGCTCCGTACACACATTTGTATCTAAATATCGCACTGTAACTTGGGGATGTATGTTTTCTTAGTCCTAAACATCAACTCAAATCAGACCAACCAGGCTCTGATACCAAACCTGTCACACCCCACTTCTGGGAACCCTTCAATCCATACATTCTCTACTACGGTTGGGCTGTGAGAAGATCCAATTACTAAAATTCATTCATTTACAGCGAAAAATTTAAATCTTAATTCACACTCCCAGGTGTGTGTGTAAATATACAAAATCAATTGTATAAATACCATGTGCTTACATATCATCCCCATAATACTGTTTACAATTCCAAGATATAATTGTGCGATACGATAAATTAGATACAAAATACTCGTGTATACAAATCTTATACCTTTACGGAATTGTGGGAGCTGTTCAACACAAAAGACCTAGAGACCACCGCTCTCTTACTTCTCAGTACCTGGAGGGGGAAAATAATGGGATGAGCAAACCACAGCTCAGTAAGGAAATGTATGCTAGCAGGTAGATATCGTACTACCTACATAGCCCATGCATGCATAAACCAAAACCATGTTTTCGTTATAAATGGAAATATCATACGAAAAATGCATTTAAACATAAATTTCTCAATAGCATTTTCGTGTAAATCAAATATCAAGCTTCCATTTAAAACATGCTCATAAATAGTGCCCTCACGGCACGAATGGAAAATTAGAGATTTATCAAAACACAAAATCTCTTTCTTTTCTTAATTCACTTTTTCTGCAAATCTCTTTCTTTTCTGAGATTATCTCTGTTTCTCGAATCTTTGAGACAGGCATGGAATTTTCGGCAATCAAATATCCACGACATATGGCCATAGTCAGTGATCCCAGGCCTCACTGATCAGGTGTGCACAGGGCATCACTTCGCCTGAAGGGGAATAGGTCAGTCCTGCCCTCCGGCTCATCTCAATCCACCTCATCTCCTCGTATACTCACGGTGAAGATACGTCGTGTGTCATCTACGCGATACTCTTACTCACGTGCACCCAGCACGGTACATAGTATACCAACGGATAACTACACTGTTCTACGTACGACCGTGGACCCAAGTCCATACTCCAACTCCGATGGACTTTTCATCCTAAACCATGTCTCATATACCAGTCGAGCAAGCAGCGTGACACATAGTCAACGCAAAGCTCCAGTGCAGTACGATCTATCGTTAAGGCCCAGCCCGTTCAAATGGCCGTCGGCTGGTATCCCCTTGGGTCCCAGACCCCCAGGTTTACCTCAACTCAACAAAACAGGTGCGAGCAAAGTTCCTGCACTTTCTCAAAACCCTCGCGCGAGTTAAAACTCCCTCACGGTACATTAAGGCATTAAAACGGGTGTGAGCTAGCGCTTCAACACCAAATCTCATCTCAAAACTGATAGATGGCTATTTTCTCTTTTTAAAACTCAAAACATGTTTATTCATACAGCATGCCTCTTCATGCTAAAACATGTAAAATTAGCCAACCTACCATCAACATTTCTCAATCATCAAGATCAATGTAAATTAAAGAAAAAAAACATTGAAAACATGCATATCATGCTATTTCCTTACCCTATCCCATTTCTCAATACATATATACATCATAGTACTTTTCATGCTTCCATATCATTTCATAGAATTATAATATCGTACTAGTTCTAGCAATATATCTACGAAATTGCTGTAAAATACGCACGAACATCTCTATAGCTAACACACAGTCCCTTACCTCACTTTATTTGTGTGCAACTATCCTCCTCTATGCTTCTCGCATTCTCATCTCGACTTGCTCCGGTGTATCATCCGAAACTGAAATTCATCCATCAAACACTCGAGTTAACGTTTCTAACTCTTGTTCAACTAAGCATTTATCCAATGCCTTAAATATACATTTTACCCCTTGTGGTAAATCTCACAATTTTATCCCAATATCAATATGCCCAAACCATGCCCACAACATAATCATCCTCTCAAGATATCTCATTCATCATTAACACTTCTACATTCACTTTCTCACACTAGACCATTCCTAGGTTATGGTGGATTCTTTACTTTCTAGGTAGTTTCTATCATATCTATGCATACTAATCATTTCCCATATCAATATCCAACAAATGTACTTGGGTATTTGCATTAGAACTCACCTAGCTTGATTTCCTCATTGCTCTAATGGAAATACACCTTGTTGCTTAAATCCAACAAATAGAGAAAATGCCTCCCAACTATGTTGTTCTTCTCTTTGATGTGAACAACTTTGTCTCAATAGCTTTTCCTCAAATCTTACTGAAAATGGCTGGATTTAGGAGTGAGAAAGCTAGGTTCTTGAGTTGAAGTGGAAAGAAATGGTTTATCCCAAAAATCAGCAGATCCAACTGCTCCTATTTATAGTTTTGACTTGATGAGATTGATCTTCCTTGGGTGGAGATCAATCTGGTCCTCTAAAAATCCCTCTTTTCCAAGCCGTTTTAAAGGCAGGAGATCGATCTGTCGAGGCTTGAGATCGATCTGCTGTCGAACAACAGCTTAAGGAGATCGATCTGGTCTTAGGGGAGATCGATCTGCTGTCGAACAGAAGCTTAAGGATATCGATCTGGTCTTAGGGGAGATCGATCTGCTTCCAACCCGAGAGCGAAGGAGATCGATCTGATCCCTTTGGAGATCGATCTGTTCCCTTCCATTACTCACATAAGAGCATTCTGGCTCTCCCAGATCGATCTCTCATCCTATGAGATCGATCTAGCCTCCATATTTCCAGATAATCTGTAATTTTTCTGCAACAACTCCCTTCAAAACTTCCTCAATTTACCTCCATAGTCCTTTCCTCATTCATCGCTCCTTGAGACTTAAAAATGTCATCCAATCACACTTAGTATATATTAAAACTTGTGGAAAATCTTTGTACAACCAAATTTTCACGATATTTCCCGAATGGAAGTATACAACTTATAAAAATCTTTCCTTCCATTTACTACACTACTCATATACCATTTCAATCACATTCTTCTCGTGTTTAAGTTCATTTCTTCCTACTCATTCATAATGCAACTTGTACGTATAATCACGATTCTTATTACAAGTGCGTACATAATCTTATGAACTTACACTGCATATACTTCACATTACAAATGTCTCATTATACTTATGATTTTATTTACATTCCCATGTTCCTATATACAGCTATACATATACGGGGTCTCACATTAGGTGCCAATTGATGTTTATTTAACATGTTTTGATAAAATTGAGCCACCTATCAGTGTTATATGAGTTGTAATCGTGCTTGATCACTGCTCGCATTGGATTTTATATTTTAACTCATACACAGAGTGCTATAGCCCTGCTCACACTATTTTACAGATTTATTTCATATGACTACCGTACTGGAGTTTTTATCGTACGAGGTTTTCACTGAGTTTTAATACCTATCCGTACTGGAGCGATGCTTGTACGTGGATTTGAATTAAATTTATAATCAGTTTAAGTCGTACTGGAGTGCTGCTCGTATGCAAATTTTTATTGATTTCTATGAAACCGTGCTAGAGCTTCACTCGCACGAGGTTCTCAGATATCATGAATATGCATGGAGCTGTGCTAGAGTTTCGCTCGCACAGGAATTTATATAACATGCATATAGTCGTGTTGGAGCCTCCTGTTGACTGTGTGTCACAGTGAGATGATATGCTCACACGTGCATACTGAGACATACTTGACATGGGTGGATAAGACCTATTACAGGCACCCCTGATTGAGCTTGGGTTCACAGAGTACGTTGTACCGTGTATATCACGTGGAGTACGCTGTACCGTGGGGATTATTGGAGTGGAGTGGTATTAGCCACGAGACAGCAAATCTTGCCCTCGTAATCCTGATATTATGTTATTCTGGCGGGTAGGATGACCCACCTCCCGTTTCAGGTGTGATACCTCGCACACTAGGATCCGTGTGGCAAGGATCATTAGGTTATGGCCATAGTCTTGGATATTACCGATATTATCGCTTATATGTCTCACATGATATAACTATTGGTCTTGATAGACCAGGGTAGACCCGAAGGAGGGGTCAGGCCCCGATTTTCTTATGATTTAAATTGAGATTTGATTATTCCAATGAAGGGATTTTATGAAACTTTCATTTATTTGTAACCCTGTGAGAAGGGTGATTTTATAACGGAGATTTTGAAAATAAAGAATTTTGTTGAAATGGATTTTGAATCGTGAGTGTATCATATTTTGACCCAGGTGGGGTATTTTATAACGTGTTGATTCATTGAGCATTAGATGTTTTCACATGAGAATTATTCCATGTTTTAATATGCCAATTTCCTGTTTTAGAACATATGATATTATATATATGGCATATCAATGTTTTTACCTCATGCTCACATATATCTTGATTTCTTATCAGTATGTAGATAGTATAGCTATCTACCCATTTGTATTATTGCCTTACTGAGCATGTGGAGCTCACCCTTTCATTTTCCACCCACTTTCAGTGTTTCCACCATAGAGATAGCGGGTGTAGAGATTGTACGGCATAGCTGATATCTGTGATTCCCATCGACTGTCAGGTATACACCATGTACAGAATTTTGTATTATTATGCTTACAGCACAGTATTGTATATGAAAGAATTTTTGGGGATGTACATATAGAATCATGTGATGTATAAAACATACCGACCACTCTATTATAATATGATTGATGTAATTATATATATATTACGTGTGATATTTTAATGGTTAAAAAGGGTATATATTGATTCACAGCCCGACCTGTTAAGAGGAATATGTCACGAGAAGGTAAGAAAGATTTTCCAAAAGCGAAAAATTTGTACTGATTTTGGTAGTATTGGTTCGTGACACTTTAACAATTCACGTACAAATGAAGGCGATATAAAGGAATGCGTGGCACCAGGATCAAATAACACAAAGACTTCTAAATCAAAAATTAGGATTGTACCTTTGATCACATCCGCTGAAGCGTCCATGGTGTCCTGGTCCAACGCATGTACTTACCCTCTGCCCACAACCTGCTTCCCTTTCTCCTCTGCTGTAGCTCTCCTCTTTGGAGCAGCAGTCTCAATAAGAGCTCTTTCCGGCTCTTTGCTCTTCTGTGGGGCAGTCTCAATCATCTCAGGGCAGTTCCTCATGACATGTCCTGGCTTCCCACAACTAAAACATACTCCAGTAGTCATCGGACAAGGCTTGGTACCATGAAATCTACCACATCTCCTACACTGCTCAATCGTAGGTCATGGTCCTCCAATGACTATTGTCACGACCCTCTTTCATAAAAAATCACTATAAATTTTTCGCCTTTCACATCAACTTACCCTGTCGTGAACAGTTTCCTGCACCAAACAGTTGAGCTATGATTCGAAGCTAGTTACCCTTACCATACACAATATCACTTAATATTTATAAACTATAACTGTAGACACTTAAATTTGCTTACATTAACTTTATTAATTAATACATGTCTACAAATGTTTACATCCCCCGAATTTACATTTCCAAAAGTGTTGTTGTGCTGTACTTGTCTAGATATAAAACAATATCAATGTGTATACCTCTCTACGATGGGCAGCAGTGGACACTGGAAGTGTAAGTCTCTGCTCACTCTCGACCACTATGGATGCTCTGTAGGGATGGAAAGTGAAAGGGTGAGTAACCACACGCTTAGTAAGGAAATAATGTAAGCAGGTAGACAACTACACTATCTACGTGCTTATAATGACATGATATCAAAATCATTTATAACTTGAGCATGAGGTAGATCAAAACCATGCTACATGAATATGTACATAGTATATGAAAAACTCATAAAAATAGGCATGATATCAATTGGAAAATCAAACACATATAAAACATCTCAAGCTCATCATATCAAAACTCATCATAATTCATTTAAATCAAATCTAATCCCACCTTTCGGAATACCCTGTGCATAAAATTGCATTTCCTTTTCACCCAAACCAAATCAAAGGTGTCACCCCTCCTTCGGGTCTACCCAAGTCTATCAATAAAACATAATATTAAGTGAGGCATGTAGGTTACATCTCGAAAAAAAATTTTGGGAATAATGGCCATATATATAAATCCCTATGATCCCAGACTACGCGGATCCTGACATGCGAGGCATCACAACTGGAATGAGTGGTAAGGTCAACCCTACTCGTGCGATAACTCAACCAACTAGTCATCAAGACTACACGATACAACGTACTCCATGTGACGTACACAGTACAACGTACTCCGTGGACCCACATGGTCTGAGGGTGTCTGCCATAGGTCTTAGCCCATATCATTGTCAAGGGTGCCTGTCATAGATCTTAGCCCACATGACTATTTGTCTGGGGTGCTTACCATAGGGCTTAGCCCACATCATGGTTCGAGGGTGCTTGCCATAGGTCTTGGTTCCCCTATACCATACCGATAACTATTTCATGTCTCAAAACACGCGTACGATGTATCATCTCACTGTGACACACAGCCTACTAGAGGCATCAGCACGATTTTCTATAAAACATGTCAAATCTTCATACGAGTAAAGCTCTAGTACTACTTTCATGCACAGTAACCTAATAAAACTAGTGCGAGCGGGGCTCCAACACTATCAGTATAAATCAAAGCATCAAAATCTAGTGCGAACTAAGCTCCAACACTATTTACACTCACACAAATATGATAGGTGGCTCTAGTTAAAATATCAAGCATTTTCAAGGATAAACTTAGCACCTAATCCATGTTTTTTTCCTGCAAACACACAAAGCAATAACCAGCCTATCCTTATTTCGTTCATATACAAACATTTTATCATGAAAACATCAAAGTCATGAAAATACATGCATTTTTGGATCCTTACTACCCCTTTCATTAAATTTCTAATAAGGTAAACTTATATTTTCTTTCCTTATTTTTGGAACCTTTTACAACAATCTTAATGCATTATTCGATAGTAGATAAATTCAAGCCCTACAATTCCTCTCAAAATACGTATAGCTACCTCTAGGCACTTACAAAACCCCCTTACCTCGAATCACGTCGAGCGTAGTACAAGTTCCACCACTGGAAGCACGTTTAATCCAATTTGCTCCTAATCCGGTCTCTAGAACTGCAAGTATTCATAAATCACTTCATCACTATTGATGCATCTTATCGGACCTTATAGTATTAAGCTTGGTCCATTTTTGCATTTGGCCAACATTGTGCCGTTCCTAATCAATTTGGCTAGTAACCAATTTAGTTATCAAATCAAATACTTGATTTGCATGCTTAATCCTTAGTTCCTTCATTCATTCATGCATTTAACAATTACCATTTATACACCTTTCATCACGTTTTCCAATCCCATAAATTTGATTCCACCTAACCATCTCAATACCATGTATACAACATTATTAACACCTTGGTATAACCCATTTATCACCAACTCAACTATATCCATTTTCTCATACTAAACTCATTCTAGGTTAGGCTTGTTCCATTACATTCTAGGTAGTTTCAATTATCAATACATACACCAATCTACTCACAACAAACCACTAGATAAATATACTTAGAGTTGGTGTATTGGAAACTCACCTATCTTGACTTTCCTCTCTTCCAAATTTAGAAGACTCCTTAGCTCCTTCAATCCAATGAGTTGAATGTTGGCTCCGAGCTATGTTGCTCTTCTCCTCAAAATGAACAACTTTGGCGCTAATAGCTTTTTCCCAATTCTTTTTGGAAGATGATGTATTCTAGAGAGAGAAAGGTTGGTTTTTGGTTAAAAATGAAGAAGGTTTGTTGGTTTGTTAAAGAAAAGGGTTTTGTCATGGTATTTATAGATTGAGAGTGGTGAGATCAATCTGCTAGGGTGAAGAGATCGATCTTCCTTTGGTTTTAGCCATCGAATTCTTAGTTTTGAAATGGGAGAGATCGATTTGCTCAATGGGAGAGATCGATCTTGACTTGGTAGAAGCTTGAGGAGATCGATCTGCTCATAGGGAGATCGCTCTGCTTTTGACAGAATCAAATGGAGATCGATCTGCACTTAAGAGGGGATCGATCTAGGCTTGGTAGATGCAAATACAGATCAATTTGCTCATTGGGGAGATCGATCTGGCCTTGGCAGATTGACTTGGAATCGTTCTGCTTGCACAAGGGATTGATATGCCTGGGATAGGAGATCAATCTGGCATTCATCTGCAGCCCTTATACTGCATTTTTTTCAGATTTTTCAAGGGAGAACTTGTACTTGATTGCTTCACTAGTCATTTTACGATCTATTCACACTTCGAGCATGGAAAAGTTCGTTTCTTATTAGTTTTGTGTTATGAAACTTATGGGTACTGCTTGATATCGAAGAGGATACACAAAATTCATCGTCCATGCATTATCATTTGTTTTTTAATCCTTATTCGAATGCTTAAAGTTTTATTCATTTAGTTTATGGCCACTTCATCCCTCATTTATCCTTTACTTATCTTGAGACTCATTCATCCCTTTTGAAATTCATTTACATTAACATGATCTGAAATCAATTGTCTTACAATTCTATTAACATCTATTACAAAGTTATACATATTTGGGGTCTCACAACTATACTCCTTGGTGGAGCTAAAGCCTGGTACACAAGAGGTCTAACAACTTTCTCTTGTATCTCCTCAACTTCGACCTCTTTTCAAAGTGTCGTCCTCCTCTCTTGACCACTCTATCACCTCTAGATCTCTTTCGATCTCCGTCTCTAGCTCTGCTGACCTTCCCCAACTCTGTAGCATTTCGCTCAAAATCCTGCTCACACAACTGTGCCCTGTGCACTGCCTCCTCATAAATAGGGATGTCAAATGGAGTTAATCTAGATCTGATGGCTGGTCTCAATCCATTCGTGAACTTTTGGACCTTTCGAGTCTCACTGCTCAATGTATCTGGGTCATACCTCCCCAAGGATATGAACCTCGACACATACTCATCAATGGAGTGGTTCCCCTGAACCAAACTCATAAACTCCATCTGCAGCTTCCGCTGTGCAGTGGCCTGAATATACTGCCTCCTAAAGGCCTCTAAAAATATCTCTTATGTAATCTCTGGGTGTCGGGCTCTCAGGATAGATATTGTGTATCTCCACAAGTGCTTTGCCTCGCCTTTCAACATAAATACGATAAAGGCAATCCTCTCAATCGATGTACACCTGAAAAAACCCATACAACTTCTCCATCTCATATATCCAATCCTCTGCAACAACCAGGTCCTTCACTCCTCTAAAGACTGGAGGTCTGAACTTTTGGAACTATCGTAACCTATCCAACTCACAGTCATAACCCAGATCACTACCGCTCGGCTGTGGAGTTATAGGAGAAGCTATATCCTGAACTAGTGGTGGTGTAACGGTCTCGGTAGTTTGAGGTCTCTCCGTAGCTGTCTATCCAATAAAAGCAGGCTGTCCGACTAGACCTCGTCTATCACCAGCTCTAAAGTCTGCGTGACTATCTTAGCAAGGCTCTCAATACTCTGCTCTATCCTAGCGAAGCATGCCTCAGTATCCCCTAGTCTCTCAATAGGGTCTTGTAGAGCCTGATCAGTCAGTGGCTCTGCACGGCTCTCAGGCTTACCCCTACGGCCTCTAGTATGTGAACTTGTCCCTCTACCATGGCGGTTAATAGGCATAATGCCTAAATTCTTGCATCCATAACCATCTATTAGTCTAATCCCATCTTTATATACACAGTTATATCTAAACAAAGCACAGTAATATGGAGATGTAATTTCTTAACTATTATTACCGACTCATATCAGATAAACTCTAACTCCGATATCACCTTTTGTCATGACCCATTCTACCAAAAATCACTACAAATTCTTTTCTTATTCTATACATCTCACCTCCTCATGACAATTCCATTTTGGGCGAGTTAGGTTATGAGCCAATAATAATCCCAATGCCTATTCTGTTTAATCATATTATTATTATTATGGTAATGATACCAGAGTCTCATGCAGCGTAATAATAACTACACTTTTTATAAAACTGTATGTACATACGTTTACATATATTTACATCCCCCATTATTACATTCGTTTACAAAACTGTGCTATTATATGTTTAGATACAAAATTGTATAATGTATATACCTTATTCATGATGGGAAGCAGCAGATAATAAGGAATGCAGTCTCTACCGGCTTTCAACTACTGAGGATGCTCTGTAGGGGTAGAAAGTGAAAGGGTGAGCACAACTTGCTTAGTAAGGAAATAATGTAAGCAGGTAGATAACTACACTATCTACATGCTTATGATGTCATGATATAACAATCATTTATATCCAGAGCATGAGGTATAATTAAAACTATGCCACATGTATATAAATATATCACATACTGAAAACATAAAAATAGGCATGTAAACATGGAAAATCATCATGTCAACGTCCCATGCTCAACACATTAAAAACTCATCATAAAACAATCGGTCAAGTTTTAACACATTATCAAAAGTTAGTAAAACTCATCAACACATCATTAAAACCACATTTCGTTTTAAAATCACAAATCTAGGCGTAACCCTTCCTTCGGGTCTACCCTGGTCCATTTAGACCGTATAATATCACGTGAGGCATACGGATCCCGGTGTGCGAGGCATCACGATTGCAACGAGAGGTGGGTCAATCCTACCCGCCAGAATATCAGATCATCAATCTCATAGTCATGACTACACGGTACAGCGTACTCCATGTGACATACATGGTATAACGTACTCCATAAACCCATATCACAATTTGGGGGTGCTTGCCATAGGTCTTATCCACCTCATACCATGTCGATAACCAACCCATGTCTCAAAATACAAGTGTGAGCATATTATTTCACTATGACACACAGTCTACAAGAGGCTCTAACACAGTTCTATGCATGTCACATCAAGTCTAGTGCGAGCGAAGGTCTAGCATGACGCCATGCATATCATGATTTCTAAAATCTCATGCAAGCAAAGCTCCAGTATGGTTTAATGCACATACAAAAATCCTCGTACGAGAAACGCTCCAGTACAACTTTCATGCGAAATAAATCGATGTAAATCACGTACGAGCAAAGCTATTATCGGGTTATATACAATATATTTACCAATGTTTCACTTTTACAGGGCTTAATTTAAAGCATTTGGGTTAGTTTACTCTTATTGGGCCCGATTGCACCCTAATGGCCATAATCGGTCTTACATCCATTTTCACTTACTATTCCCTTCATTAAGGCCAATTGGGCTCATGGGGCCCATCAACACTTATTGGGCCTCTTTCTAGGCTCTTTGGATAGCTTATACAATTATTTACGACAATTGATTTCCAATTCGAAAACATAATTCATTTTATACGGGATTAACCCGTAACTTATGTGATGAATTTCTAACACGCATAACTATACAAATTGTCGTAAATGAGATTTACTTACCTGAGATTCTATGATGGTATGTAAATCGAGGCTGACTCGAGCTCTCGTTTGTTGCCAATCATCAAGCTCCACATTTATATATTTATGGGGTCAATTTCGGTCAAATATAATTTCAAATAAATATTAAAAAAATTAAATCGGTTAATTTTAGCCGCTTACCAGCTTACCCGTATATCGATTGGATCACCAATTTTTTTCTCCTTTTTTTTCTTCCCTTTTTCTCCTTTTTTTTCCTCTTTTTCTTCTTTTTTCCTTTTGTTCTTGGCTGAACCGGTCCGGTCCAGTTCAGTATAGTTCCCTTTTCATTAAACCGACCGTATCGGTTCAGTCTCACTTCGTTGTTCACGGCGTGGCTATCCTTGGATCGGACCGATTGGCACTGGTGCTGTCGGATTTCTCCCTTCTATCCTCGGTAATCTCCCTCGTCGATCTCATCTTTCCTGCTTCGTCGGCACGCGTGCTAGCGCCTGGTGGCTCTCACGTGGTCAGGCTTCCTTCCTTGGCCCTCACCTGCCTTTCTCTCCAGTAGTGGCTCGTCGGTGCAGGGAAACCGTTTCCCTCGGTTTCGTTCGTCTTCAAGCTTTCATTTCCTTCTTTCCTTTTTCACGATTTCGCTTTCGTTTTTTTTTCTATTTCCTTTTTTTGTTTATTATATATTATATTGTATTATACTATATTATACTTTGATATAATATAATACCGAACTATATATAAAATATCTCTCAATATAATACTATTAAAATATTTTTTTTATTTCTTTGAAAATATTTTTTATTCATTATTATTATTTTTTCGGGAATGTTTTTCCATATTTTTTAGATAAATTCTCGGGGTGAAAATTTTCGATTTATCACCTTAAATTCGTATCTTGATCAATTGAACTTGGAATTCAATTATTTCTTCTTTATTGATCAAGATTTTATAAATCCATATTTATAATGAAAACTTCTTACGAATTGATACCAAATTTCAGGTCTTCTTGACCTATTTACCCTTTTTCGCATTTTACGTACATGTTTAGCTACTTCCTTCACATTTATATGATCAAAATCATTCGTCTTATGATTCCATTACATATAATAATGTCATATAACGTGTGAATCATAAGGAATGTCATACAAAATATTGGTCTCACATTAATTGCACTTGTATTATCGTATTGTATGTGAATTTATTTCAAATCTATGCCATAGTCTCTCATTTGTTTCTTAATACATAACACTTGAGCACTACAAGTACCGACTGTTATGTATTCTGATTCAGTTGTGGATTGAGCTACACTATTTTGTTTCTTTGAGAACCATGATATTAATATATTCCCTAAAAATTGACATGTACCTGAAGTGCTTTTCCTATCTATCTTACACCCTCCAAAATCTGCATCGGAATAGGCATGAAGTGTAAAGGTAGAATCTCGAGGGTACCATAAGCCTAGTTATGGTGTATCTGTGAGAAACCTAAAGATTCTTTTTGTAGCTAATAAGTGTGATTATCTAGGTGAGGATTGAAATCTTGCACACAAATAAACACTAAACATAATATCAGGTTTACTTGCAGTGAGACAAAGAATGAACCAATCATAGACCTATAGAGTTTAGTGTCTACACACTTATCGCTTTCATCCTTATCAAGCTTTATGGAAGTGCCCATTGGAGTTACTTGAGGTTTGTATTTATCCATTTCAAATCTTTCGAGTAAGTCTTTAGTGTATTTAGCTTGATTGATAAAGATGTCATCTTTAGTTTGCTTTACTTGAAGCCCCAAGAAGTATGTAAGCTCTCCCATCATACTCATTTCAAATTCATATTACATAGTCTTAGCAAACTCTTAGCATAATGATTCATTAGTTGATCCAAATATAATATCATCTACATAGACTTGAATAACTAGTAAATCATTATTCTTAGTTTGGATAAACAATATTGTGTCAACTTTCCCTTTTGAAAAACCTTTTTCAATTAAAAACTTTGAAAGTCTTTGTAGGGCCCGTATTTTCACATGTAATCCTTATGATTCTCTAAGTATACACTTGCTCATGTAATATGAATCATAAGAGATGTAAAGTCTATAAATTTGATGTACACACTTGTTATATGAGTTCGTGATGTAAACACAAGTTTCATTATGTATGAAGTATAAGAAATGGACCTTTTTAAGTGATAAATGTGGAATGAATGCAAAATGAGTAGTGAAGTAAATTGATAGGAAGTTAGCCTTGGGAATCTGAGGAAAATTTTAGCTAAGTAAGATGCAGAGCAAGGGGAAATTGATCCCTCTTTCAAGCCAGATCGATCTCGGTATGCTTCTGCCAAGCAAGGATCGATCTCATCCTCAAGCAAATCGATATCATTGAGTCTCAGCCAGAAGCAGATTGATCTCATCCCTCTGGCAGATTAATCTCTGAAGCTCTCTACCTGGCCAAGATCGATCATATCCCTTAGAGCAGATCGATCTCCAAGGCTATAAATCGTGTAATTGGAGTATGAGGAGATCGATCTCTACCCTAGAAGATCTATCTCATACGGTGAATTCTATATAAAGGAGCCCGACATTTAGCTTTTTCCCCAAAAAGATCAAAACCTTCCATTTTTAAAGAAAAAGTAACCTAGTTTATCTCTCTAAAGTATCAACACCTTCCATAGAGATTGGAGAGAAGTTCATTTCAGCAAAGTTATTCCTAGAAAGGAAGAGAACAACATAGTTGAAATCTAGAGGTTGAGGTGATCAATTGAAGGAGAAAAGGAGTTTTCCCCCAAAGTTGCCAAAAAAGAGAAAAGTTGAGATAGGTAAGATTTCAATACACCAACTTCTAGTATATTAATATAGATGTTTTAATGAGTTGATTGGTGTATGTATCGATGGTTGAAACATCCATGAACATGCTTAATCTTCCATGACCTATAAATGGCTTAGTGTGAGAAATTAGCTTAGGCATGGAATTGATGATGAATTAGGCATGAATTGATGTTAGTGAGTATGTGTATGTGATTGTAAGATAGTTTGGTGAAATCCATATGCTAGAAACAATAATGGTTGAGAATAAGCATATGAGGTTTATGATGATTGTCTTAGTGAATGAAATGAGGAACTAGAGTCATCAGTAGATTAATGCTAGTTCATTATGAATCAGTAGACTCAAGGAGTCTAAGAGATTCTCGAAAAATGAGTTATATACTCGAAATGGACTCAAGAAAGAGTAAGGTCCAATAATGACGTAACGAGGCCAAATGAGATATAAATGGCCCAATGAATTGATTTGAATATCATGCAATTGAAATGAATTGTATGAAAGTATACTGATGTGTGTAGTACACAATTTTAGCTCCAGATGATATAGCTGGGGTCGATAAGACCAGATCACGAGAAGTGGAAATCGAAGCAAAGTGATTTGAGCGTGATTCGAGGTAAGGGATTTATGCGAGCTATTAGAGGTAGCTATAGGTATGTTTTCTTACCTGCTGTGTGCGAATATATGCGATAAATCTGTAGATATTGATATATCAAGGTGAAAACTACGTTTGAGAATAAGCCTATAAGTATGAGTTGCATGAATTCCAAGTTATTTTTGTGAAATGAAGTTTTTACAAACGTTTTGAGAAAAAGTAAAAATAGATGGGCTCCCGGTTTAGTAAAGTTACATGAAAAGCTTTTAACGAGTGATTAAGGGGAGATTTCCCTCTCACTCATGCTTAAAGAATGAAGCCTTCTATTTATTTTTTGTGTGAAATCGTGCTAGAGCCTAAGTGGCAAAGATAGATTGACCAGCCCTACTCCCACATCATTTTTAAAAGGATTTTGAGAAAAGAAAAAAGCGTGCTCGATGCCTCGAGTGATGCTGTGTGCTGCACTCGAGAGTTCACACTAGATTTTGGGGAATCATGCTGAAGCCTTCGAGTATTGTTATGTTTCATACTCTGACTATGCTCGAATGTAATTTCTGAGTAATACCGTGCTCGATGCCTCAGGTATGCTGTGTGCTCTTACGCTGAGTTGCTCGCACGAGGTTTTTTATGATTATGTTGTGTGTTAAGTAAAACCGTACTAGAGCCGTCGTGTATTGCTATGTGTCTTGCATTGACCTGGCCGTACGTGGTTTATGGATGTGATGTAATGAGTACAAAACTATGCTAGAGTCGTCGTATACTGCTGTGTGTCTGATACAGACCTGCTCGCACGAGATTTTGAGACAATGGAAAATGGGTGATAAAGATCGACGGAGCACGATGTACTGTGAGCGTTAGCCATGGAGTACGCCGTGATTTCAGTATAAGCTGAAGGGATGGTTGATCCACCTTCCCAAGAATAGGGTTCCTATACACCTGATCAGTGTTACCTGGAATCCGGCTATGGCCATTAGTCCTATATTTATCTGAGTGATATGATATTGTCACTACTGTGTGTGGTGACATATGTTTCCCTTGCTGTGTGTCTGGGGATATGATAACCCATAATTATGTCTCACGTATATTGATTTGCTGAGAGCAAAGTGATTTCTAAATGTGTACTCTATGATTTTAAAGATGAGCTGTGTGAAAAGAATGTGTTGTGTGAATATGCATATACCTATCTCATGAATTAATGATTTCGCATCGATGGAAGTTATTTTAAAGAATACATATGTTTTACAAGGAAAATGAATATATATTTTTAGCATGTAGATAGTGTAGTTATCTACCTGTTTTCATATTTTCCTTACTGAGAGTGTTAACTCACCCCCTTATTTCTCCTCCATAGGTTCTACGTAATATTGAGTATACTGCAGTCGTCCTTGCTATCGTGTTGCTTCGGTCATCCAGCAGTATAAAGGTATACACTTGAGAGGAAAAAAATTGTATCCTGTAAATTAATGCATAGTAAAGTTTGTCTTTTGTATTTTTGGGGGATGTAGATAATAGAAACTGATGTAAACGCTTCCGCACATATATATAAAAGTCTAGTTTCTATTCTATTTCATTTGTATGAATTTATTAAATTATAAATGTATGAGATATGGATTATATGTTGACTCACAGCCCAACTGTTTGAAAGTAAGGAAAAGGTCACAAACAGAGAGAGAAAGGGTCGTGACACTCTCACACCAAGCTCTAAGAGCTTGTTTCAAACCATACAATGCCTTTAAGAGTTTATAAACATGATTAGGGTAATTAGGATCTTTAAAACCGGGAAGTTGTTCAACATATACTTCCTCATTTATAAAACCATTCAAGAATTCAGTTTTCACATCCATTTGATATAGTTTGAAGTTCTTAAAACATGCAAAAGCAAGTAACATTCTAATGACTTCTAGTCTAGCTATCGGAGTATAAGTCTCATCATAATCTATACCTTCTTCTGGTCTATATCTTTGAGTAACCAATCTAGCTTTGTTTCTAATGATAATACTATTTTCATCCATCTTATTTTTAAATATCCATTTAGTTCCAATGATGGGGTAACCACTAGGTTTAAGAACTAAATTCCATACTTTACTCCTTTCAAATTGATTTAGTTCTTCTTGCATAGCTAAGATCCAATTGTCATCTTTTAAGGCTTCATTAACATTTTTAGGTTCAATTTGTGATACAAAAGCCATATATTTATAAGTAAAATCTCGTTTTAACTCCAAGATTTAGATCACCCACTATTTCACAATCTTTAACATATTTAAGCTCTCTTGAGCATCTAGGTTCTCTTTCTATAATTTCTTGTTCAATTGACTCTTCCTTGTTGCTAATGTCAAGATCCTATAAGTTATTATTATCTTTCATATTGATGATTCTTTTAAAATTTCATCAAATATTTCTATATCCTTATCTTTACTATGGATTCTAGGTGTGGAATTTGATTCATCAAATATTACATGGATGGACTCTTCCACTATTAATGTTCTTTTGTTGAAGACTCTATAGGCTTTAAGGAATAACCTAAGAAAATACCTTCATCACTTTTAGCATCAAATTTTCCTAAATTATCTTTTCCATTATTTAAGACAAAGCATTTGCAACAAAAAGGATGAAAATAACTAATGTTTGGTTTCTTTCCCTTGTAGAGCTCATATGCAGTTTTCTTTAGAATTGGTCTAGCCATTGCTCTATTTTATAATATAACATGAAGTATTGATAACTTCAACCCAAAAAATACTTAGGTAAATTATTTTCACAAAGCATTGTTCTAGCCATTTCCTCTAAAGTTTTATTTCTCCTCTCAACAACCCCATTTTGTTATGGTGTCTTAGGAGCTGAAAAATTATGGCTAATCCCTTGACCATTGCAATATTCATCAAAACCAAGATTTTCAAATTCTTTGCCATGATCACTTCTAATACTAGTTATAGTATAACCTTTTTCATTTTGAGCTATTTTCGAATATGTAATGAATTTTTCTAAAGCTCATTCTTTACATTTAAGAATAATACCCATGTAAATCTAGTATAGTCATCTACAATCACAAATCCATAGTGCTTACCTCCTAGACTTGTGGTTCTAGTTAGACCAATGAGATCTAAGTGAAGTAGTTGTAGTGGCCTAGATGTTAACACACAATTCTTTGGTTTAAATGATATTCTTTTATGTTTTCCTTTCACACATGCTTCACATATTTTGTCATTTTCATATGATAACTTAGGTAGTCCTACAATAATATCTCTTTTAGCTAGTTTAGATAATACATGCAAACTAGCATGCCCTAATCTACTATGCCATAACCAATGTTCATTAACTTTAGCAACCATAAAACACACATTTTCATCTCTAAGTTCATTCAAATGTATAATATATATGTTACCTTGTTTATGTCCTAAGAAAAAAACTTTACTTGCTTTAGCATCAATTACATGACAATTTAAGCAATAAAAAACTACTTTGTATCCCTTATCACAAAGTTGACTAATGCTAAGTAAATTATGTTTTAATCCTCTAACAAGTAACACATTATCTATAGAAAATGAATGATTACTAATAGACCCACTACCTTCAATTTGGCCTTTGGAGTTATCCCCAAAAGTGACTTCTCCACCAATCTTTGATTTTAAGGTGTTGAAATGACTCTTATCACCGGTCATGTGTCTTAAACATCCACTATCCAAGTACCAAGCTTCCTTTGACTTTTCTTTGAAACAATGCTCAAGTTCCTACAATCATCATTAAACCTTTGTTTTAGGTATGTCATGACCCTCTATGACTTAACCAAAACCACTACAAATTTTTCGCATTTTAACTTACCTTTCTCCTTATCAATGGTTGGGCTGTGATTCGATGTCAACATCCTCGCTTACCATATCATCCATTATCATACATACATGTCAATATACTATCTCTAATTGTAACTTCTTTTATAATACATGTAAGCTCATATAAAATCTAATACAAATACATTTCCCATAATATATATCGTATACATCACTTTGCTGTTTATATGTTTAGATATAAAACCGTGCAAAATATGTATACCTGTCGATCGATAGGAAATAGCAGCAGACAATAGGAATACTATTCCTCAAACGTAGTCGTTCTACTGTTGACGCTCTATAGAGAGATGTAAAAATAGGGTGAGCTCACAGCTCAGTAAGGAAATCAGGCAAGCAAGTAGACATTTACATTATCTACTCAAAATAATGCTATGCCTCAAAAACATCATTTCCTTAACTCACTTTAAAAGCATGTCTTTATATATATATATATATATATATATACTTGTACAGATTTAATCCCATGTATAGAAATCATGCTTAGTTCTCAAATGTAGGCATTTTGTGCAAAACAATGCACTTATATAATTTCACAATGCCTTTAGAGAAATCATGCCATTTGTATTCAAATCACAATAAATATGACATTTAAATCATTCACAATACAACAATTGGATTCTGACCCATCCCTCAAGTCTATCCGTATAAAATCAATCAATTAAGTGATATATCATGTGAGACTATGTGGCTAAATGCAATAATATCCTGGACTATGGCCATATCCTAGTATGTGATCCCAGGCAACACAGTACTCGGTGTGCGGGGCAATCACTGCTATAGCGGGAGGGGGGTAAGTCCATCACAACCGCCAGCTATAAACTCCTCAACTCCACAACACCACATGGTACAGTGTACTCCATGCCACTCGCATGGTACAACGTACTCCGTGAACCCTACCTCATAGTCTGGGTGCCTGCCATAGGTCTTAGCCCTCAAACCATGGAATATAAATACCACATCTCTAAATCCACATGCGAACATCTCTACAGTACGACACTCAATCTACACGAGGAAATCAGCATGGTTTTCAACATATCTTATATATCACAGTAAAACTACAGTGCGCACCTTTGAGCGCGACTCACAGTCGATACTCCGCTCAAACACTATTTCACATCACAAACTAAACTCTAGTGCAAGTACACCTCGAGCAACTAGGTCATGCATAGTTCATGTTTCAAATCAAGTACGAGCAATCGCTCCAGTACCATGTTATGCACAAAACTCATCAAATCAAGTATGAGCAATCGCTCAAGTACTATGTCATGTATAAATCATGAAGAATCGAGTACAAGCACCGCTCAGCACTCTGTCATGCATCTCATGTAAAATTTGAGTACGAGCAATAACTCCAGCACTCTATCATGCATAGATCGTATAAAGCTGAGTACGAGCAATAACTCCAGCACTCTATCATGCATGTCATGGAAAACTAGTGCAAATCATACATCATCACTAATATATGTGGAAAATATAGGAAATCAAGTGCGAGTTGTGCTCTAGCACGATTTATTCTCACATAATAAGATAGATGGCTCTTTAAAAATGGATGATTTTCAAAACATCAAAATCAGCACTATAAAGTGTGCTTAATTCACATCAACCTCAAAAACATTAGCCCATCTATTTACTCTTCTGCTAAACAGTAGTAAAACACTCAAAATTTATGGTTTCCATGCTCTTTACAACTTTTTCCAAAAGTTGACTTTTTTCCTAACTAAGGGTAAAATCGTAATTTGTCTCTATCAGGTTGCTATAATTATTATTCACTTTCTTTGACCCTCAGACTATTTAAGTGAATATAAAAGCAGACAAAAATACGAGCAGACATCTCCAACTACTCACAAAAGTCCTTTACCTCAGATCACGTCAAGTTACCTTACTTCTTCGGTGCTGCTCAATCTCGCAGTCCGATCAGCTCTCAATGTAAACTCCGGAGCTGTAAATAACCATTCACTAGGTTAATTATACTTTTTATACTGTATTACACATTTAATACAATCTATTTCACTTAATGGGCTTTAATAAACCTTAATGGGCCTAACTTTACCTTAAACTCATTTCCATTTTACTATTCATTCACTACAACAAATCTGGCAATTTGTGACGATTGTTCTATGTGATGCATTAAATTTTGTCACGTAAAGTATATCATACATGACGAATAATATAATTCATCACGGTTTTCTATTATTTTAATATTTTCTATGACGATATAAAAAATCGTCACATGAAAGTGTCACTAAATATTTAGCGCCAAATTTTTTCACTAAACATAAATGGAGGGAAATTTTTTGTGACGTTTTTTTCTTTTGGTGACAATTTAATTTATTGTCATAAATGAACACTTTATATATGACAAATTATATAGCGTCTCATTTCTATAAAAGCGTCACTAAATATTTAACACCAAATTTTATAATGAAATATAATTTGTGAGAAATTTTTTATGACGTTTTTTTAATTTTTGGCGACGTTTGTGTTTTCATCATGAAAAAAACATATTTTACTTGACGAATTACTTTTCATGACGTTTTCGTAAAAACGTCATGCCACGACCCAATACTACCAAAATCAGTACAAATTTTTCACTTTTGGAAAATCTTTCTTACCTCCTCGTGACATATTCCTCTTAACATGTCGGACTGTGAATCAATATCGATATACCATTTTTAACCATTAAAATATCACACGTACCTATATATATATAATTACATCAATCATATTATAATAGAGTGGTCGGTATGTTTTATACATCACATGATTCTATATGTACATCTCATAATATTCTTTCATAGACAATACTGCGCTGTAAGCATACTAATACAAAATTCTGTATGTGATGTATACCTGACAGTCGATGGGAAACAAAGATATTAGCTATGCCGTCTACTCTCTACACCCGCTATCTGTATGGTGGAAACACTGAAAGTGGGTGGAAAATGAAAGGGAGAGCTCCACATGCTTAGTAAGGCAATAATACAAACGGGTAGATAGCTATACTATCTACATGCTGATAAGAAATCAGGATATATGTGAGCATGAGGTAAAAACAATGATATGCCATATATATAATATCATCTGTTATAAAATAGGAAATCGACATATAAAACATGGAATAATTCTCATGTGAAAACATCTCATGCTCAATGAATCAACACGTTATAAAATACCCCATCTGGGTCAAAATATGATACACTCATAATCAAAATCCATTTTAACAAAATTCTTTATTTTCAAATCTCTGTTATAAAATCACCCTTCTCACAGGGTTACAAATCAATGAAAGTTTCATAAAATCCCTTCATGGGAACAATCAAAACTTAATTGAAATCATAAGAAAATCGGGCTTGACCCCTCCCTCGGGTCTACCATGGTCTATCAAGACTAATAGTTATATCATGTGAGACATGTAAGCGACTATATCGGTAATATCCAGGACTATGGCCATAACCTCGTGATCCCTGGCACACGGATCCTAGTGTGCGGGGTGTCACACTTGAAACGGGAGGTGGGTCGGTCCTACCCGCCAGAATAGCATAATATCAGGATTGCGAGGGCAAAACTTGATGTCTCGTGGCTAATGCCACTCCACTCTAACAATCCCCACGATACAGCGTACTCCGCGTGATATACACGGTACAACGTACTCCGTGAACCCAAGCTCAATCAAGGGTGCCTGTAATAGGTCTTATCCACCCATGTCAAGTATGTCTCAGTATGCACGTGTGAGCATATCATCTCACTGTGACACACAGTCAACATGAGGCTCCAACATGGCTATATGCATGTCATATAAATTCTTATGCGAGTGAAGCTCTAGCACGGCTCCATGCATATTCATGATATCTGAAAACCTCGTGCGAGCGAAGCTCTAACACGGTTTCAAAGAAATCAACAAAATCTGCGTACAAGCAGCGCTCCAGTATGACTTAAACTGATTATAAATTCAATCCAAATCCACGTACGAGCATTGCTCCAGTACGGATATGTATAAAAACTCAGTGAAAACCTCGTACGAGAAAAACTCCAGTACGGTAGTCATATAAAATAAATCTGTAAAATAGTGCGAGCAAGGCTCCAACACTCTATATATGAGTTAAAATATAAAATCCAGTGCGAGCAGTGCTCAAGCATGGTTACAACTCATATAACACTGATAGGTGGCTCAATTTTATCAAAATATGTAAATAAATATCAACTGGCACCAAACCTGTGCCTTTTCACTCAAAACATGAAAATAATAGCCAACCTATCCATAAATTGCTTGAATTAAAGCAATATCATCATGAAAACATTAAAATCATGAATTTCATGCAATTCATAGCCTTACAACCCTTTTTAAAATTTTCCTAATTGGGGGTAAAATAGTAATTTGGCACTATTTCCATATTTTTTCATAAAAATTATTATTCTGTTTTCGGGTAGCCTATTGAATTTAACATAATGTAAATCCCCTCGAAACTACGAACAGCTACCTCTAAGTGTTAATAAAATTCCCTTACCAGGAACCACACACAAGCTTATCCCGACTCGGCCGTACCAAGTCTCTTAATACAATTCGCTCGTCCATGGAGCTGCATATAACCACATATGGGTTCAGTTCAATTATACTAATCAGTATTTCACTCTTACTGATCGAATCTAAAGCTCTGGGCCTGTTTTACTCTATTGGCCCCGATAGCACTTTAATGGGCCTCGAACCCCTTTTTTAGCCCGTTTCCACTTTTAAAATCCCTTTTTCGGGTTTACTAGGCTCATTTGATTTATCAATAATCATCGGGCTTCGTTCCAAACTCATTGGATAGCCTAGATACTATTTACGATAATTACTTTGAAATTTCTAATAAAATTCCTTTTATACAGAATTAATCCGTAAATTCCGTAAAATAATCTTAACTCTGCATTTAAGGACTCATATTATCATAATTAAAATGTACTTACCAAATATGGTGCGGGGTACAAAACTCGGAGCTAAATCGGCTCTCGTTTGGGCTCTGTAGTGACACTGCACAATTATGCAATTTTTGGTCTTTTTCCAATAAAATAATATTAAATTGAATTCTCGAGATTTATCCGCAGGTCAATCTCGACCCTCGATCACTTACCCAAATTTCGAGTCATCCCTGGGTACGTTCTTCCCTTTTTTTCTTTTTCCTTTTCTTTTTCTTTTTCTTTTCCTTTTTTTCTCCTTTTCCTGGCCCGTTTACCATCGCCGGTGATTCCGACCATCTCGTCGGTCGCCAGTGGGCTCAACAGAACCGCCTCGGCCTGGGGAAGGCTCTACGGGGTTGAATCGACACTTAAACACCGCCGTTCACAGGGACAGAGACGATTTCTCCAACGATTTTTCTATCACGACCCAAATTACTTAAAAATCAGAGTAAATTTTTCGTTTTTTCATTTATTATTTAATTCTTACCTTTCTCTCATCGTGACCATCCTACAACACAGTTGGGCTATGATTCAGTGTTAGTCACCTCTCACCTATTTACCATTCCATTTTCATATTCACATTCATATATCAGAGTTTACTATTCTTTGACTTTAAAAAAATACATACCCAATGGTATTTATAACTCTACATCCCCGACATCATATCCGTTTACAGTACTGTGCATTACATATTTAGATACAAAACTATACAAATGTGTATACTATCTCTCGATGGGAAGCAGCGGATACCAAGCATGCAAGTCCTCAGTCGCTCAATAACTATTACGAGTGCTCTGAAACGATGGGAAAATCAGAGCAAACCACATGCTCAGTAAGGCAATTATGCAAGTAAGTAGATAGCTCCACTATCTACATGCTCATAATGCCATGCCCTTAAATCCATTTCTTTTCATTAAAATCATGAAGCACAAAGTCATGCAAACGTCAATGACTTAGTTTATAAAACTGTTCGTGAATATAATAATCATACTACTTATGCATCAAAGCATTTTATGTGACATCATTAAATCATAATAAGCATGAATTTAATCAATCTCATGCAGTCTTTCTTGTCATGTAAGACAAATCATGGATTTCAAATGAAAGCATGGAAAACATCATCATGCTACTGCATTTAAATCAATTCATTAAAATCATCAAGTAAAAACTAACCCTTCTGGGTCAATCATCTCATAAAACAATTCATTTAAAATTCATTAGAAAACTTCGGTTATAAAACCACCATTCATTCAGGGTCACAAATCATAAAAATCATGAAATCATAAAATCGTAAAATCGGGGGCCTGACCCCTCCTTCGGGTCTACCCTGGTCTAACAGACCACAAGTTATATCATGTGAGACAAACAGCTGATTATATCAGTAACATCGAGGACTATGGCCATATCCTGTGATCCCTGGCAACACGGTACCTAGTGTGCGGGGTATCACACCTGAAACGGGAGGTGGGTCGTCCTACCCGCCAGAACAACATAACACCAGGATTGCGAGGGCAAGGCTTTCTTCCTCGTGGCTAATGCCACTCCACTCCAACAATCCCCACGGTACAGCGTACTCCGCGTGACATACACGATACAACGTACTCCGTGAACCCAAGCTCAATCAGGGGTACCTACAATAGGTCTTATCCACCCATATCATCTCTGTCTCAGTATGCACGTGTGAGCATATCATTTCACTGTGACACACAGTCTACAGGAGGCTCCAACACAACTATATGCATGTCATATAAATCCCTGTGCGAGCGAAGCTCAAGCACGACTCCATCCATATTCATGATATCAGAAAACCTCGTGCGAGCGAAGCTCTAGCACGGTTTCATAAAAATCAGTAAAATCTGCGCACGAGCAGCGCTCCAGTACGACTTAAACTGATTATAATTTCAAGTAAAATCCACGTACGAGCAATGCTCTAGTACGGATATGTATAAGAACTCTGTGAAAACCTCGTACGAGAAAAACTCCAGTACGACATTCATATGAATTATGAAAACCATATAAAACTTGGTGCGAGCAACGCTCCAGCACAAATGAATGCTCAAATAAATGAAATCTCGCGCGAGTTACACTCCAGCACAGGTTTATGCATAATTAAATCAAATCTTGTGCGAGTTACACTCCAGCACGGCTTTATGCAATATCAAATCAAAACATGATGCGAGCTAAGCTTCAGCATCTCTCATGCATGTCAAATCATTAACACTAGTGCAAGCAATCGCTCCAGCACCATTTTATGCATACCACGTCAAAATAATTCAAAACATGTCAAAACATGTCAAAACAGAGTGCTAGCTAGGCTCCAGCAGCTCTCATTTCACAATAATAAAAATCAGTGCGAGCACCATGCTCTAGCACATTTCATGCATATATGTCACACAAGTCGGTGCGAGCAATCGTTCCAGCACATTTATGCACATTCACAAATGCAGATATAGTGCGAACTACGTGTCGGCATTATCTGTTTCCATATAAACTTGATAGTTGGCCTATTTTCCAAGGAAATTTCATTTAAATACCAATAACACTTACGTAGTGTTATTTTGGGAAACTTATGCAATTATTGGCCAAACTACCGTTTTGCTTTGCTTAAAAGCACGAAAATCCCTTAAATCATAAAATTCATAAATCATGCATTTCATGCATGTCATGCTTTCACCATCCTTAGGTGAACTTCCCTCAATAGGGGTAAAATAGTCTTTTCACCTATTTCGATCCTTAAAATCATTTAAACCATTTTTAGGATCATTATACAATATCAATGTATACATACATATTCAGTGTATAGAAAAGCTATTAAAATACGTGTAGCTACCTCTAGCTACTCACACAATTCTCTTACCTCATTTTTCTGTACAGTCTGACCTTTACACCGATGTCTCGTCATGCAGTTTGATTTGCTCCCAATCCAATCTCCAGAACTGCGGATACACATTCATTAGGTCAATTACAATACAATTTAATTGTATTTCATATTTTCTGGGCTTAATTTAAATCATTGTGCCCGTTTACCCATATTGGCCCCGATTACACCTTAATGGGCCTTAATCGGCCTTAAGCTCGTTTACCACACCTTATCGAGGCCTATTGGGCTCATTGGGCCCAACAGTATTTATTTAGCCTCGTTCTAAACTCTCAGACAGCTTAGGAATTGTTTACGACAATTTATCCCAATTCCCAGAATTTAATTCATTTAATGCGAAAATTAAATCCGAAATTCATCATCACGCATAACGATGTAAATGGTCCTAAATAAGGGTTACTTACCTGAGATTCCATGATAGTACACAAATCGAGGCTATCTCGAGCTCTCGGTTAACGCCAATTGTCGAGCTACATAATTTAAATATATTTTTCGGGTAAACTTTCAGTCGATTATTTATCAAATTAAATATTCTAAAAATTAAATCGGTCAATTCGACTGTTTACCGACTTACCCGAAGCTCGATTGCATCACTGGAATTTTCTCCAATTTTTCATCTTTTTCATTTTCCCTTTTTCTTTCTTTTTTCCTTTCCTTTTTGGCTGAACCGGTTCGGTCCGGTTCGGTTCAACCCGGTTCAGACCGTCGATTCAGTCCAGTTCGACCGGTTCAGTGCCTTGTCGGTCGATTCTCCGTCGATTTTCGCTGCCAGTGGCTCCGTTGGGTCGTCCGCATCTTGGATCTGGGGACGATTTCGCCTAAGGTCGTCGAAAAGTGGCCGGTTCGACCCTTCTCCCTCGGCGTCGGTACCCATTTCTGTTTCTTGTCGTTTTCCAGCATTAGCCGTAGCCCCACCGGCCATTTCAGCCGCTAATCGGCCGGTCTTAGATCGGTCTTCCTTCGGCTGGCGGTTGTCGGGCCCAAATCGGCGCCGGCGACGGCCAATTTCTTTTCCACTTTTGACTTCTCCGTTTCCCGCCTCTTTCACTGCCGGTCGTAGCTTCTCTTCTGGCTACCAGCACCGGTGATGGCCTCAGCTGGGTTGCCTCTCGCCTGGGCTCGCCGTCACCGATGGTCTCCCTTGGTTCGGCTGCTTCCGTTTTCGCCTATTTCTTCATTTCTGTCCAAATCGCGATTTCCTAATTTCGTTTTTTTCAATTGTTTTATTATTTTATTTATTATTTATTTTTAATATTATTTTATTTTTAATAATATTTTAATCAATTAAAATATTATTAAAATCCAAAAATATCTAAGAATATATATAGTTAATTCATTTACTCCGTAAATGAATTTCTCAATCCGATTTTACCTTTTCGGTATATTTGTCAATTATTTTCGAGATTATTTTCCGATACGAAAATTTCAGTTTATTCCAATAAATTCATATCTTGATCAATTTAATCCGAAATTTAATTATTTCTTCGTTATTGATCAAGATTTCTCAAATCCCTATTTTTAATTAAATTTTCTTGTCAAAATTATACCGACTTTTGATCTTTTGACTGTTTTGCCCATACACGTGTTCGAGAATACCATTTCAGTCCTTTTGCATTTTTAAATGCACTTGAAAATATCGGGTCTTACAATCTCCCCCACTTAAGAAATTTGGTCCTCCAAATTAGAACCAAGGCAAATGAGTCTATAAACAACTCCGGGTACATCTATCGTATCATATATTGTCATCCTCAAGTGACTTTCTCCGGAGTGTAATACTACAATCATACTTAACTAGGGAGATCATCTTAAACCTCAACACTTTCTCCTTCCGTCTAATACCCGAATCGATTTTTCAACATACGTTACACTTTCATTGAGCTAAGCTGTTGGAGCTCATAACCGATCACATATATCGGGTCCGGATAGTATTTTTGAAGCATCATAAGATAGGACACATAGTGGATGCCTGCTAATTCAAGTGGTAATGTCAACCTACAGGTCTTATCTCTCACTTGTCCAATATCTCTATCCGAATCTCGTTACGTCCTTAAGACAAGTAACTGTCAACAATAATGATTCACCCTCGGTGAATTTTCAATGGTTTCCTGTCGCTTGTCAGCATAGCTTTTCTATTTGCTTTGAGGTGTTCTTAATCTCTCACAAATCAACTGAACATCCTCAGAGGTTTGTCTTACCAATTCGGGAATAATTCTCCATCTGTCACCCACTTCTTCTTATCTAAGTCGGGGAACAATCCCTATGGCCATACAATGCCTCAAAAATATTATCCCGATACTTAAGTGACAACTGTCATCATTGGCGAATTTGATTAGTAGCAACTGATCATCCCAGGAGCTCATAAAATCAATGGCACACGCTCTCATCACATCCTCCAGAACCTGTATAGTCCTCTCTAACTGATCATCTGTTTGAGGATGGAAGCTGTGCTAACACACAATCAGGTTCCCATAGCTTCCTGAAAACGTTTCAGACATGGGAAGTGAAGCGGGAATCCCTATCTGATACCATGCTCACTGGAACGCTACATAATGTATCACAATTTTTCATACACATAAATTCGCCTACGCACTCAGAGTCTCTGGGGATTTCATAGCCAGAAGGTGGGTAAACTTAATCAATCCATCGACTATCACCAGATAGCCTCGTGATTCCTTCGGGTCCTCTATAACCCATCATGAAATTCATGGTAACTTGTTCCCATTTTTGTGTCAATATAGGTAGAGGCTACAATAACCCTGCAACTTCTCGTACTCTATCTTACTCTGCTGACATACGAGACACTTTGCTACAATCTCTTTTTTTATACCTGACCACCAATACCCCTTTTCAGAGATTTTGATATATATTTATTATTTATCGGATGCACTGTATATCCCAAAGAGTGAGCTTCTGACAATAAAACTATTTCATCAACTATGGTCCTGGGGAGTACTTATACTTTCTCTGAACCTCTGTCAGTCATCATCACTCACTGTGAACTCTGTCACTATACCCTTCTGAATCTGACCCACACTATCGACACCATGCCGATCATCATGCTAAGCCTGGCAAATCCGGTCACTCAAATCCGATTCTAACCTCAGGCTAGCTGTCACAAAATCACCGTCATCATCAGAAGGGATCACATCACTAATAAGGCTCACACTGCTCTAGCAGCTCACGCTCCCTAACCATCATATGTGATACCATCCCGAGACTCTTTCTATTCGAGGCATCAGCCATTACATTAGCCTTTCCTGGGTGGTACAATGTTCACAATCATAATCCCTTAGAAGCTCTAACCCTCTTGGTTATCTCATATTCTACTCTTTCTGTGAAAACAGATACTCGGGGATTTTACGATCAGTGCATATCCAAAATGTCTCACAGTATAAGTGGTGGCGCCATACTTTAAGTGTAAATGTTACTGCTACTAACTTTAAATCATGGGTCGGATAGTTTCTCTCATGATCCTTGAACAATCTGGATCCATAAACAACTATCTTCCCATTTTACATTAATACACAGCTCAATCCTTATTTTGAGGTATCCATAAACACTGAAACCTCCTGAGCTATTAGAAATGGTGAGAATACTTACGGTGGTCAGTTCATTACTTCAATATACCAAAACTCACCGAAGCCATTTACATACTTATCATACCACTCGTATGAAATATTTTCTCGAATGAGATGTGTCAACTAAGCAGCTAATTTTGAGAAACTCACAACACCTCGTTTGTAAGATAGTTTCCTATCGCTAAAGATGGCAACCAATCAGTCCAGATAAGCTTTAAATACCTCGTCATAGTTGAGTTCCACTAAATATTCCAATCGCTCATATCCTTGACCTATGTCCGCATAAACGTAAAACGTCATTTCGAAATAGCTTCTGTTCAAGCTACTAACCCGCGTCATTTCCTTTTTCTTATATTGATGGCTTTTATAAAATTTTAAATTTTTAAACCTTCATGATTAATCGAATTCTATATCTCTTTATCATACCAGTAAAGGTACCCAAATTTTTTTAAATGTATATATAGCGACTACGACTGTCGATTTCAATTTATAGGTTATGTGTGTGCTTATCGACGCTGTCAAATCTTCAGGCAGGAAGTATTTTGAAATACCTTTATTAACCTTCAGACTTGACCACTATTACTTTTTACATATCAATCCTTGTGGTCACAATTCATAGTCACTACATATCGCTTAATCCTTACTTTGCATCTCAAGGATATCCTTATCTTGCATACGCCTCTTATTCCAATATATCTCGTATGTAGGATTTATCTCATCTCAAAGCTTATCTCATTTCATATATCACTTATGACAAACTCTTTCCTTACTTGTCAAACTTACAATACACTTTTCAGTGATGTTTTCACCCCTATTTTCAACTTACAATCTCTATACCCATATTCAGTTAGTAAAAATCAGCTAACCATCACTATCTCGCCTAAGGGTACAGACTTCATATCTTTCACTAGCTTATAAGCAACTGAAGGCGATATAAATAAATGCGTGGCACCAGGATTAATTAAAATAATTACTTCATTATTCTTAACCAGTGTGGTATCTTCCCACCGCATCCTATGAAACATCAATAGTGTCTTGGTCTAAGCATACACTCGCCCTCGTCTAACATCTTATTTCCGTGGTAACTACCACATATCTTACTCTATTTACACTGCTTAGTAGCAGGTCGGGGTCCTCAAATCACAAATACCCCTTAAAAGTATTGAAATTGAATACACTGGGGCCTTACCAATCATCTTACCCCGTGACTAATCAGCTCTAATCTTTTACCAAACTACCTTTTTGTTTCGTTCTGACATTTTTGTCATTCTCTATTCTCTTTCTATCTCGATTTCGGCCCTTATTACCTTTCTCAATCTCAGAGGCGTGCAACTCATAATCTTATTCACACAACTGTAGTCTGTGCATTGCCTCGGCATAGGTAGTGATATCTAATGGGCTAATCGGACTCTAATTGTCAATCTGAGCCCTTCATGAACTTTCAAACATCACGACTCTCACTGTTCATCGTGTCCGAGTCACATCTGCCCAGGAATATAAACTGAGCATCATACTCGTCAATCAACATGTTCCTCTAGGTATATGTCTAAAAGATGCTGTAGTATGTCCTGGATTACTTTCTATCACTCATAATCATTCGTACTGTGTGAAATCTCTACCTGTCAAACGAAATGACTCATTATCCTAATATCCTATTTCTTGATGTGTAAAAGCTTTGATTGGTAAATGTGAAGGAGGAATGAGGAATTAACCTTCATAGATGTGTTATGCCTTTTCTGAACAAATCTCTATCGTGTGCCTCTTTTTCCACTTCCTAACACAGAATGGTTCTAGGCGCTGCCTGTAGCTAATGCATTTCTCTACTAGTGTGTTCTAGAATAAAGAAAAGTATTTGCTTGTTTGTTTCATGGTCTCACCACCTTTGCCATGATTGGTCCTTCTGTCCACCTTAAAATCTGCAATAAGAGACACTTTGAAAAGTGTGTCCACCATTGTTTCTTGTTTAACTATATGTACATATGCTTTACACCTTGCATTTGCTTTTTGTTGTTCTGTTAAGCTTGTTAGGGTTTTACTGAGAATGACTGCAGAAGATATTTGTGATGCTGACTGTATTGATATCAGCTAATCTCTTATCACTTGTAAATGTTTATAGAAGATATTGGAGCTTGTCCATTTGTCTCTCATCACTCGTAATGCTGACTGTAGAAGCCATTGACACCATCAATGATAAGCTAATGTTGCATCTGTTACTATTTGTGTCTTTATCTCATATTGTAGTTCTTTTTTATTGTGTTTCTTGGCAAAAGTGAGCATGAGTTTACTTATACACCTATCTTTCAAGGTTTTTGTTTTCGACTTGAGATTGCTAAATGACTTAGTATGTATTTTTGTGTAACTTGTCTTCACACATGAGTAATGCATCCTGTGCGCATAAATTAATTTGTCATTTTATAATCCCTTTGATAGGTTATTTTTTCATCCTTTTTTCCTATTAATTTCTTAATGTCTTTCATAAATAATAGGTTTAAATTTGATTTATTATTTAATATATTGTATTTATCATTTGTTAATAATTGTTTATTGCAGCTTCAAGTTACTCAAACTCACCATTCACACAAACACCCTCTACACAAGATTTGGATTGAGAGCTATGAGATGAACTTGTACCAGTGATTTCCTATATCTGGTATATTTTGTTTCAAAAATTCAAATGTAACCATTGTACTTTATTTGAGCTTTTGGATTTAGACAATGTGGATTATATTAGTTTTATTACATTTGGAACAATTGTATTATTCAATTATGATTACTTACTTTATTAAAGGTATTACATTTGAGATTCAATGCAAATCTTAGATTAATTATTTACTTTGCAATACTAGTTAAAATGGATTTTGCATGAGCAATATTATTTATATTTTATTATTTAAGAAAAATATAAATATTATTTAAATTTAAAGAAATTTGTCAATATTATTGCAACATTAAATATTTTATGACGTATTATTTTCATAGATTACAATAACTTATGTCACCTATAGTGTGACAATTTATATATCGTCACCTAAAATTAAATTTTTAACCATCTTTAGTGACATTTAAAAGTTTTTATGACGTTAGTTATATGGTAACAAATTGATGTTTCGCCACCTTAAAATAAATTTTAATTTTGTTAGTGACATTTGAGAAGTTTTTTACTAGTATATGTGACGAAAATATGTCACTTATAGTTTGACGATTTAACATTTGTCACGTAAAATTAAAATTATCACTATCTTTAGTGACATTTGAGAGATTTTTTGACGTTACCTTACTATCATAGGTGACGATAATATATGTCACCTAAAGTGTGACGTCACTAATATTTATAATTTTATCACATATTATGTGACGTTATCGGTATTTAGTGACGAATATTTGTATTAATTTATGACTTACTCGGACGTCACAAAAAAGTAATCATAACGTGACGTTGTTTACTATCGTCATGTTAGATTCATGAATAGGTGACGAAATAATAATATCGTCACATTTGACCTTTAGCGACGAGGCAAACGTGACGAACATCGTGACAACATAATTTTCGTCATAGAAATATATTGGTGACGAAAAATTAATATTTTGTGACATTAGTTCATGCATCACAAGTTGCTAAATTTGTTGTAGTGATTTTCGTTGGGCCTATTGGGCTTGTGGGGCCTAACAACTCTTATTGGGCTTATCTGAGACCCATTACATCACATTGGGCCGAAACCAATTGGGCTTGACCCATTGGACCTCTCGGCCACATGCCTTGGCTGAGAGCTCCCATGCCGTCGGTCACACCATGCCATGCCACCCATGGTCATTTGCTAGCCAATTTCACTTTGGCATTTTCACAAACACTTGGTTGGCAATGTTCTTAAGCATCACTTAGTTCATTTAGGTATTTTATCGAACACCTTGATTGCCAACTTAATTCATTCATCAATTGATCAAATTGATTAATTCTAACTATACCATAATCATTAACACATGTATATTAACTCATTCATGCCTTAAAATCATATGGGCATTCATCAATTTATCACCTTTCACTCTCGACCAATTCATGTTCATAGTGATTCCATGTGTTTCAATGCTTAAAACATATACCAATCTACTTAGAATCATTCATACATTAACATATATGAATTTGAAAGCATGAAATTATACCTAGTATTTGCGTTCACACTTGGATGAAACTTTAAAGCCTCTCGATTTACTCACTATGGCTCCTTGATAGCCAATTCCATCATATTTTAATCCTCACTCAATTTAGAACAACTTTCATGAAGATTGCAAGTTCCAAATATGCCTTTTTCCTAGTCATTTCTAGTGAGAGAAAACTTGAATATATGTGTTTCAATGGTTTCTTTGTGTAGCCGAGAATGATGGGTTGAAGAAGACCATGTGGTGGCTAATTTTATAAGCCAATTACTTAGCCATTAAGCCTTACTTTCCAGCCATCAAGTTTGACTTAAATTAATTTAGGTAATGGTTACCAAATTAGCCATAGTTACCTTTTACTAATGGGCTTGATTTTAACCCATTTGGGCCTTACATTTGGGCTTCTCGGTTTGGGTTTTCGGGCTGAAATTTTTACTATACATCGGGTCTTCAATTGTCTAAATATTTGGCCTTCCCATCAGTCCAACAATTCGGTCTAATGGACCTAAGAAATTCGACCTACACTTATTATACCTTAATGGGCTTTAAAATCTTCACTTCGGCCTATTACGTTTTTATCCATGAAATTTAATCCGAAATTCATCCAATTAAATTTTCCTTACTTCAGGGGATGGTTATCTTGTATTTTGACCAAAATTATTTTTCCCCAAATTTTTCTCCATACTTAGGTTAATTTTTAACCATGGTTAGTCAACTATGGTAAAATTCCACTTTTCTTAACTACAGTTAATTGTTCTTGACCATTGACCAAGTTTGACTTTTTCTTAAATATCCAAAAGTGTCATATTTTATGGTTTACACTCTCGTCTTTACGGTTTGGCCGTTTCCGAGAATTGAATATATCTAAAACACCTCAACAGACTTAAAAGGTCTGTTTTGCCCCTTTTTGGCATTTACTCTACCTCTATGTGTTCGGGACCAAATCAACTGACTTTCCTTCATGAGTTCTCTATATCTTTATTTCATAAGTTATCATCTTCAGTCAGAATGATTCAAATCCACTCGGTTTTGCCTATGGCTTTTATAGCTCGTATTAGGTTTTATGTAGCTTACAAGTGTTAAATCATTTCGCATACACTTTAAATTAAGTAGATAGTCTTCTTATGATTCAACTATAATAATAGAGTGTTCATACACATAGGAATCATAAGGAACAAGATACATAAAATACAGGTCTCACAAGGTACCCAAATTTTCTTGGGTCTTTTAGAGTTAGTAGACATAAGTTTTGATCCTTTAGGGATCCATTTCATTATCAATTCAATGTTTTTTGAATTTATAGCATTCTTAGGCACCCAAATTTTTCTAACTACTTTCCCTCTAAAAGTGGTTTTTCTAACATTGCATTCATGTTATGGATGTCCTATTTTATTACATAGTGAGCAAATAAGAGATAGATCATGTATATTATATTTACTAACCAAGAAGTTCTTGAGATGAGTTTCTTTATTTTTGTCATTATATCCTAATCCATTTCTATCAAAGAAAGCTCTTTGAGTCTCTAACATATGATCTAGCTTTTGTTGACCCATGTAGAATCTAGAAAATGAATTATGCAAATTATTATTCTTTTCCTTTAAATCATGAATTTCTAGATTTGTATTTTTCAATTTCTTTTCCCATTCTATCTTCGCATTTAAGAGCACTTCATTTTCTTTCTTTAATTCAGAGATCATATTTTTGTATTTCAAATTCATACACTCAAATTCCATGGTAAGATCATCAAAAGCATCTTATAACTCATTAAAAGAATAATCATTAGAAATAGATATTACCTTTTCATCTTCTAATTTCATGAAACAAAGATTGGCAACTTCTTCTTCTCCATTTTCATCATCGGAGCTGTCACTATCACTCCAAGTTGCCATCATTACTTTCTTCTTTGGTTTCCTATCATTTGTTTTCTCTAGTAGTGGACAATCAAATTTAATATGACCAGGTTATTTACATTCATAGCACACAATGGAATCCTTATCTTTTCTACTTGACTCTCATCTATTTTGTTCTCTCCTATGGATTCTCCTAGTACTACCATTACCTCTCATTCTCATAAATTTGTTAAATCTTTTGACAAACATTGTCATCTCAATATCCTCCTCATCACAACTATCATTTTTATCATCATTTAGTTCTTCATGAGTAGTAGACTTTAGTGCTACTCCTACTTTCTTAAGAAGCTCTTCATTTCTTTTTAGCTTCATCTCATAAGTAAGTAGTGACCCCATTAGTTCATCTAGTGATAATGAGTAAGGATCCTTAGATTCATCAATAGCAGTCACTTTGGCTTCTCAAGATTTTGGTAGGCTATTTAGAATTTTCTTTACCATCTCTATGTTAGAATATGTTTTCCCTGGATATTTAAGTCCATTTATTATGTCACGACCCAATTCCATTATCTTTAACCGAAAATCACTGAAAAATTTTCGTGTTTTACTATTACCTTACTCGGTCGTGAACTAACTCACCACACACTGTTGGGCTGTGAGTCAATAATAAACACCACATCTCATTCATTCTTAGTTAAATAAAATGATGTCATACATTTGCATTTAATCGTGTATTTGTACAAAAACATGTTTTACTGACATCTACATCCCCCATAATTACAACTCAAAAGAATACTGTGCTTTTATATTGTTTAGATACAAAAAGAATCACTGTGTATATACCTCTAAGCGATGGAGATGCAGCGAAGTCCAAAATACCATGCCTCAGTCCTCACTGGGCTACTATGCACGCTTTGTAGGGGAAATAGAGAGGGATGAGCAACCACACGCTCATAAAGGCAATAATGCAAGCATGGTAGATAACTACTCTATCTACATGCTAATAATGTTATGCATAAATCGTTTGTGGTAAGAGCATGAGGAAGTAAACTATGCCATATGAGTATACATATATATATATATATCATGTCTCAAAATCATGTAAAATTGGCATATAAAACATGGTAAAAACATCATGTCTAAATCATCTCATGCTCAATCTCATTTAAATTCATAAAAGGGCAATTCATTAAGAAACCTCCTTTTTAAACCCACGTCATAAAACTCTTTCTCAAATACGTACAATCCCATCACATCAATTCATAATCACAACCTCATTTTCATTTCACAAATCAATTCCACGAGGCTCGACCCCTCCTTCGGGTCTCCCTTGAACAATCACAATCACACTTAGAGATTAAAATCATGTGGTAGTAAGTAAATCAAGCAAGGAGACAGGTTACTATATCTCAAGTGACTACGATGGCCAATCGTCACATATCATCCCAGACCACACGGATCCCGGTGTGCGGGGCATCATGCTGGTACGAAGGTAGGTTAGTTCTCTGCCAAACTTTCTCAAATCAAGTAACCACCACGCGGTACATCATACTCCATGTGATATACACAGTACATCGTACTCCGTGGACCCATAATATGGTTGGGGGTGCCTGCCATAGGTCTTATCTACCCCATGCCAAGTGTAACCTTTATAGTCTCAAGAGCGCGTGGGAGTAACCTCAATACCAGGTCCTAGCACCTAATGGCCTTGCTCGCCCTTGTTAGGTTCCCTGATTCAGATCCTAGCCCCTTACCCTCGCCCCACTCAAGAGGTCTGTTAGGCCTGTTGGGTTCCCTGAATGGATTATGTCAGGTCTTAGCCCCTCACCCTCACCCCACTCAAGAGGTCTGTCAGGCCTGTTGGGTTCCCTGAACACCAATTCGTATCTCTCACCACGACCTCATACATACCACAGTGTGAAAACCAACGCGAGCTACGCTCTAGCGCGAATTCATGCATCAAAACCAATCACTTCGTACGAGCAATGATCTAGTACGGCATTTATGCATAAAAATATGAAGAAAACCACGTACGACCATAGCTCCAGTACAGTTATATGCATAAGAAAAACCACTCAAATCCACGTACGAGCGTAAGCTCCAGTACGGTTTATAAAACATCATCACAATTCAAATCAAAGTGCGAGCTAAGCTCAAGCACGTTTCACACAAGTGAAAACATAGAAATCCAGTGCGAGTGAGGCTCTAGCACGAATTCAATCACATACACACGATAGGCGGCTCACATGCATTCAAAACATCTCAAAACATGCTTAGCGCCTCACATGGGCTATTTCACAACATCATTCAAGTACTAGCCAACCTATCCTTTTATTTGCTCAAAGCAAAGCATTGTGTTTTGTACAAGCATTCAAAACACGTGATTTATGCAATTATTAGCCTTACTATCCCTTTTCAATAACCATTTCAAACAACCAAATCTCATACAAATACTCATAGTAATTTCCATTCATCTTCAAAACACATTTCTATAAGTCCATGCATATTTCCAAAGCCCTATACACCCACAAAATACGAGCAGCTACCTCTATATACTTATAGAATTCCCTTACCTGGAATCGCGATGCGTGATTCCACTTCCTTAAGCTGCTTACTCGTACGGTTTGATTCGTCTTCAACGAACTCTTCGGGACTGCACACAATCATATTTCACAATCTCACTTAAACCCACATTATAACTCCACATAACCATTCCAAATCACCCACATTACTCATTTAACAACTTATCATAACCCATAAACCACCAACTCCCCAAATCATACTTTCTCACACTAGAGGCATACCATTTTCTAGGTTACATTTGTTTCTAACACAACCTAAGTGTTTCCATCCATCCATACTCATGCCAAACAACTCCAAAATCAATTAAATAGACAATGTATTTGGATTGGAGTGTTAGAATCTTACCAAATCTGATTTTTCTTCTTGCTCCAAATGTCATTGCCCTTAGCTCCTTCAATACCCACAATGGGATTTTGGGTTCCAACTATGTTGTTCTCTTCCTCAAGATGAACAACTTAGTGTCTAATGGCCTCCCCTCAAATCTTACAGGAAATGACTGATTTTAGAGAGAGAAAGTTAGGTTTTTGGGTTAGAAATGGAAGATTAGTGTTTTTCCTGAAATTTTCAGATTTTTAGCCCTTCTTATATAGAAATAGCTTGAGGAGATCAATCTGGTCTAAGAGGAGATCGATCTGGTCCCCTTAAATCTCTCATGTTCATGAAATTTTAAGCATGAGATCGATCTGTCGAAGCATGAGATCGATCTGCTCCCAAACAGAGAGCTAAGGAGATCGATCTAGGTGCTTGAGGATCGATCTTTTCATTACAGAATGCTTAGGAGATCGATCTGGCCCCATTAGAGATCGATCTGCTCTGTTCCATTGCCCAAATAAGAGTATTCTGGCTCTTCCAGATCGATCTCTCATCCTATGAGATCGGTCTGGCCTTCATACTTTCTAGATTTCCTGCAGTTTCCTTGCTGCAACTCACACCAACACATCCTTAATCTGTTGCCATGGCCATTTTCTCATCCATCCACCTTTATAACTTGAAAATGGCATCCATTCATACCTTATGCACTGTGAAACTTGTGTGCATTCATTGTATATCCAAATGTATCACATTCCAAACTAAATGGAAGCTTAACTTCATTCCATTTTACCACACTACTCATTTTGAGTTCCAATCACATTATCACTTACAAGAACTCATTTCTTCATATTCATACTCAATGAAACTTGTATGTACATTACAATTCATATTATACATACGTACATTGAATCCATGGACTTACATCAATCATACTTTACATTACAAGTCCATTCACATTCATTACACATTACAACTATACATATACGGGGTCTCACATTCTCCCCTCCTTTAAGGAATTTGGTCCTCCAAATTAGAACCAAGTCACCCTTCAAAAAGTTGGGGGTACTTCTCCCGTATCAAGTTCTCCAATTCCTATGTGGCCTCTTCTGCCATGTGATGTTGCAGAAGAACTTTCACCAAGGGAGTTATCTTATTCCACAACACTTTCTATTTTCTGTCCAATATCTGAACCGGCTTCTCAACATATGTCATACTCTCATTGAGCTCCAACGGCTCATATCTTATCACGTGTGCCGGGTCCAGGTGATACTTTCGAAGCATCGAGACATGGAAGACGTTGTGGACATTCGCTAAGTTCGGTGGCAATGCCAACCTATACTCCTTATCTCCCACTCTCTCCAAAATCTCGAAGGGTCCGATGTATCTAGGGCTCAGCTTGCCCTTCTTACCGAATCTCATAATACCCTTCGATGGAGAAACTCTCAGAAATATGGACTCACCCTCATCAAACTCTAGTGGTCTCTGTCTCTTGTCAGCATAACTCTTTTGTCGGCTCTGAGCTGTCCGTAATCTCTCACATATCAACTGGACGTCCTTAGATGCCTGCTGCACTAAGTCTGAAGTAAAAATCTGTCTGTCACCAACCTCTTCCTATCCAATAGGGGAACGGTATCTACGCCAGTACAATGCCTCATAGGGTGCCATCCTGATACTCGCATGATAGCTATTATTATAAGTGAACTCGACTAACTGCAGGTGGTCATCCCAAGAGCCTCTAAAATCCAGCACACACGCTCTCAACATATCCTCCAGGGTTTGTATAGTCCTCTCTGACTGCCCATCTGTCTGAGAATGAAAAGTGGTGCTAAAACTCAGTCGGGTCCCCAGCGCTTCCTAAAAGTGTTCCCAAAAATGGGAAGTGAAGCGGGCATCCCTATCAGAAACAACGCTCACTGGTACACCATGTAGCCATACTATCTCTCGAATATACAGGTTCGCCAACTGACTCAAAGTATCGGTAGCTCTCATAGCCAAGAAAAGGGCGGACTTAGTCAACCGGTCCACAGTAACCCATATGGCATCATGACCTCTGCGGGTACTCGACAACCCCATCACAAAATCCATGGTAACATGCTCCCACTTCCAAGTCGGTATCGGTAGAGGCTACAATAATCCTACAGGCTTCTGATGCTCTACCTTCACTTACTGACAATCGAGACACTTAGCGACATATTCAGCAATGTCTCTTTTCATTCCAGACCACCAATAAACCTTCCGAAGGTTTTGATACATCTTAGTACTTCCTAGATGTATCGTATACTTCGATGAGTGAGCCTCTGATAAAATCATTCTCCTGATCTCAGGATCCTTGGGAACGCATACTCTGCCTCTGAACCTCAATAACCCATCAGCACTCTGCTCAAAATCACTACCCACACCTGTTTGTATCTGCCTCAGCCAATCGATGCATCATCGATCGCTCTGCTGGGCTTGCCGAACACGACCAATCAACTCTGGCTCCAGTCTCAAACTAGCCATGATCTCAAGTCTCTCAGAGCCAGGTGGGGTTACATCGAAACTGAGGTTCACAAAGTGTTCTAACAATTCATGTTCCCGCGCCGTCATATATGACACCCACCCGAGGTTCTTTCTACTCAAAGCATCGGCAACTACATTTGCCTTACCTGGGTGGTACATGATTTCACAATCATAGTCCTTCAGGAGTTCGAGCCATCTCCTTTGTCTCATATTCAGTTCTTTCTGCGAGAACAGGTACTTAAGGCTCTTATGATCTGTGAACACCTAAAATTTCTCACCATAGAGATAATGGCGCCATATTTTCAAAGAAAATACCACGGCCGCCAACTCAAAATCATGTGTCGAGTAGTTCCTCTCATGATCTTTCAACTGTCTAGATCCATAGGTAACTACCTTCCCATCCTGCATAAGCACACAGCCCAGTCCCTGGTGTGATGCATCCGTATACACCGAGAATCCTCCTGAGCTAGTAGGAATGGTGAGAAATGGAGCAGTGGTCAATCGACGCTTAAGCTCCTCAAAACTCCTCTCACATGCCTCATCCCATACAAATTTAACATCTTTTCGCGTGAGGCGTGTCAATGGAGCAGCTAGTCTGAAGAAACCCTCTATAAATCTCTGATAATATCCCACCAATCCTAGAAAACTTCTTATCTCAGTAACTGTCTTGGGCTGTTCCCACTGTACAACTGCCTCTATCTTGGATGGATCTACTGATACCCTATCCTTCGACACAACATGGCCCAGAAATGAGATCTGCTCCAACCAAAAGTTACACTTGCTGAGTTTGGCATACAATTCTCTCTCTCGGAGGGTCTGCAGAACTATCCTCAAGTGCTCCTCATGATCTTCCCTGGACTTGGAATACACCAAAATGTCATCAATGAACACTATTACAAACTTGTCCAGGTATGGCTTAAATATATCATTCATCAATGCCATAAATGCTGCGGGAGCATTCGTCAATCCGAATGGCATCACCAAAAACTCGTAGTGGCCATAATGGGAACGAAATGCTGTCTTCGGCTCATCTCCACTCTTGATCCTCAACTGATGGTACCCTGACCGCAGATCTATCTTAGAAAATACTTCTGCTCCCTGGAGCTGATCTAACAAATCATCGATTCTTGGAAGGGGGTACTTGTTCTTAATGGTGGCCTTATTCAACAACCGGTAATCTATACACAGTCGGAGGCTTCCATCCTTCTTCCTTACAAATAGAACCGGTGCTCCCCAAGGTGAGACACTCGGTCTAATAAATCCCTTCTCCAGCAACTCTTGCAACTGTTTCTTTAGCTCTTCTAATTCTATCGGAGCCATTCTATGGGGTGGTTTCGATATCGGCTCTGTACCAGGCACTAACTCTATGTAGAATTCCATTTCCCTTTCAGGTGGTAGTCTTGGTAATTCATCTGCAATTACGGGTATGTCCCTCAATTCCGGGTGTGCCTTATCTATATCAACCACGTATGCAATGAACCCTTCACATTATCCTCTCCATCGTTAGTAACATAAACCATCACTCCACATTCAACATTTATCATAAACAATAAATTTATCTCTCAAGCAATATGCATTTAAAATCATACTCCTTTATTTACAACAAATACTATTTTCATAACATTTCTTTTCATCAAAATTTACAATAAGGTTGTCTAATCCTGAAAACATCAATGTCTTGGCATGACAATCCATCACAACACGATTGGTAGACAACCAATCCATTCCCAAAATTACATCAAAATCATTCATATTCAATAAAATCAGATTGACTATCATTTCCTTCCCCTCTATCTATAACTTACAATCTCTACATACATGCTCAGTCAATTGATTATCATTCATGGGTGTGGAAATCATCAACATTTTGTCCAACAATGTTGGTTTCACATACTTCAACAATTTATGTGCAAAGGAAGGTGATATGAAAGAATGTGTGGCACTAGGATCAAATAATATCAATGCTTCTAAATCAAAGATTCGGATGGTACCTTTAATCACATCCGTCGAAGCATCTGCGGTGTCCTGATCCAGTGCACGTACTCTTCCTCTGCTCACACCCGCAGCCTGTTTCCCTTTCTCCTCAGCCGTAGCCCTCCTCGTCGGGGCTGCTGTCTCAACAGGAGCTCCCTCAGGCTCCTTGCCCTTCTGTGGGGTAGTCTCAATCATCTCATTGCAAAACCTTGATATATGCCTCGGCCTCCCACATCTATAACACGAAACATGGGGCATCTGACATGGCCTAGTCCCATGGTATCTGTCACATCTCCTACACTGATCAGTGGTAGGTTGTGGTCCTTCAATAGTCATACCCCTCGACGCAGTCAAAGTCGGGTATACGGGAGGTCTAACAGCTCTCTCCTGCACCTCCTCGATCTTAGGCCTCTTCTCGAAAAACCTTTGGCCACCTCTCTTGGCCACTCTTCCAAACCCGGATCTCTTCCGATCTCTATCCTTTCTAAGCTGTCTCCCAAGCTCGGAGGCATTCCGCTCAAAATCTTGCTCACATAACTAAGCCTTATGTACAGCCTCCTCATAAGTCAAAATGTCGAAGGGAGCTAGCTTAGTCTGGATGGCCAATCTCAATCCATCCATGAACTTTTGTATCTTTCGAGTCTCACTACCCATCGTGTCCGGGTCATATCTCCCCAAGGACATAAACTTGGACTCATACTCGTCCACAGTATGGTTCCCCTAAACCAAATTCATAAATTTCATCCGTAATTTCCTCTGTGCGGTAGCTGGAATGTACTATCTCCTGAAGGCCTCTAGAAATATGTCCCATGTAATCTCGGAGTGTCTAGCCCTCAAAATAGCTTCAGTGGATCTCCACCAATGTTCGGCCTCGCTTTTCAACATAAACACGGCAAAGGCTACCTTCTCAGCTGAAGTGCATCAGAAAAACCTATACAGTTTCTCCATCTCAAACACCCAATCCTCTGTAACCACTAGGTCCTTCACCCCTCTGAACACTGGGGGTTTCAGTGATTGAAATTCTTGTAACCTACTCAAGTCGCAGTCATAACCCAACTCACACCGCTCTGCTGTGGAGCGATAGGAGAATCTGTATCTTGTACTGGAGGTGGTGTAGCAGTAGCAGTCTCTGTAGTCTGAGGTCTCTTCGCCTCTGCAACTGCCTGTTCAGTAGTAGGCTGGGCTGCGGGATCTCGTCTATCACCGGCACCCAAGGCCTACGTGACTATCTCCATCAGGTTCACAATACTCCGCTCTAACCTAGCGAAGCGAGCCTCAGTATCCTCTGCTCTCTCAGCAGGATTCTGTGGAACCTGCTCAGTCTGTGGCTCCGCACGGCTCTCAGGCCTACCTCTACGGCCTCTAGCACGTGCTCTCGCCCCTCTACCTTTGCGTGTAACTGGCATAGTGCCTAACTTCCTGTATTATAATAATTCATTAAGCTCAATCCATCACGGTATACATAGTTATATCTAAACAAAGTACAGTACTATGGGGATGTACTTTCCTACGTTTTATTAATGACTCACATCAGGCCAACACAGCTCTGATACCAATCTCAGTTACGACCAAATTCCATTCTCTTTAATCGAAAATCACTGAACTTTTTTTACATTTTACTGTTACCTTACCCGGTCGTGAACTAACTCACCACATACTGTTGGGCTGTGAGTCAATAATAAACACCACATCTCATTCATTCTCAGTTAAATAAAATGATGTCATACATTTTCATTTAATTGTGTACTTGTACAAAAACATGTTTTACTGACATCTACATCCCCCATAATTACAGCTCAAAAGAATACTGTGCTTTTACATTGTTTAGATACAAAAAGAATCACTGTGTATATACCTCTAAGCGATGGAGATGCAGCGGAGTACAAAATACCACGCCTCAGTCCTCACTGAGCTACTATGCACGCTTTGTAGGGGGAAATAGAGAGGGATGAGCAACCACATGCTCAGTAAGGCAATAATACAAACATGGTAGATAACTACTCTATCTACATGCTAATAATGTTATGCATAAATCGTTTGTGGTAAGAGCATGAGGAAGTAAACTATGCCATATGAGTATACATATATATATCATCTCTCAAAATCATGTAAAATTGGCATATAAAACATGGTAAGAACATCATGTCTAAATCATCTCATGCTCAATCTCATTTAAATTCATAAAAGGGCAATTCATTAAGAAACCTCCTTTTTAAACCCACGTCATAAAACTCCTTCTCAAACACATACAATCCCATCACATCAATTCACAATCACAACCTCATTTTCATTTCACAAATCAATTCCACGAGGCTCGACCCCTCCTTCGGGTCTACCTTGAAAAATCACAATCACACTTAGAGATTAGAATCATGTGGTAGTAAGTAAATCAAGCAAGGAGACAGGTTACTATATCTCAAGTGACTACGATGGCCAATCGTCACATATCATCCCAGACCACACGGATCCCGGTGTGCGGGGTATCATGCTGGTACGAAGGTGGGTTAGTTCTCAGCCAGACTTTCTCAAATCAAGTAACCACCACGCGGTACATCGTACTCCATGTGATATACACAATACATCGTACTCCGCGGACCCATAACATGGTTGGGGGTGCCTGCCATAGGTCTTATCTACCCCATGCCAAGTGTAACCTTTATAGTCTCAAGAGCGCGTGGGAGTAACCTCAATACCAGGTCCTAGCACCTCATGGCCTTGCTCGCCCTTGTTGGGTTCCCTGATTCAGGTCCTAGCCCCTCACCCTCACCCCACTCAAGAGGTCTATTAGGCCTGTTGGGTTCCCTGAATGGATTATGTCAGGTCCTAGCCCCTCACCCTCACCCCACTCAAGAGGTCTGTCAGGCCTGTTGGGTTCCCTGAACACCAATCCGTATCTCTCACCACAGCCTCATACATACCACAGTGTGAAAACCAGCGCGAGCTACGCTCTAGTGCGAATTCATGCATCAAAACCAATCACTTCGTACGAGCAACGCTCTAGTACGGCATTTATGCATAAAAATATGAAGAAAACCACGTACGAGCATAGCTCCAGTACGGTTATATGCATAAGAAAAACCACTCAAATCCACGTACGAGCGTAAGCTCCAGTACGGTTTATAAAACATCGTCACAATTCAAATCAAAGTGCGAGCTAAGCTCAAGCACGTTTCACACAAGTGAAAACATAGAAATCCAGCGCGAGTGAGGCTCTAGCGCGAATTCAATCACATACACATGATAGGCGGCTCACATGCTTTTAAAACATCTCAAAACATGCTTAGCACCTCACATGGGCTATTTCACAACATCATTCAAGTACTAGCCAACCTATCTTTTTATTTGCTCAAATCAAAGCATTGTGTTTTGTAAAAGCATTCAAAACACGTGATTTATGCAATTATTAGCTTTACTATCCCTTTTCAATAACCATTTCAAACAACCAAATCTCATACAAATACTTATAGTAATTTCCATACATCTTCAAAACAGATTTCTATAAGTCCATGCATATTTCCAAAGCCCTATACACCCACAAAATACGAGCAGCTACCTCTATATACTTACAAAATTTCGTTACCTGGAATCGCGATACGTGATTCCACTTCCTTAAGCTGCTTACTCGTACGGTTTGATTCATCTTCAACGAACTCTTCGGGACTGCACACAATCATATTTCACAATTTCACTTAAACCCACATTATAACTCCACATGACCATTCCAAATCACCCACATTACTCATTTAACAACTTATCATAACCCATAAACCACCAACTCCCCAAATCATACTTTCTCACACTAGAGGCATTCCATTTTCTAGGTTACATTTGTTTCTAACACAACCTAGGTGTTTCCATCCATCCATACTCATGCTAAACAACTCCAAAATCAATTAAATAGACAATGTATTTGGATTGGAGTGTTAGAATCTTACCAAATCTGATTTTTCTTCTTGCTCTAAATGTCAATGCCCTTAGCTCCTTTAATACCCACACTGGCATTTTGGGTTCCAACTATGTTGTTCTCTTCCTCAAGATGAACAACTTAGTGTCTAATGGCCTCCCCTCAAATCTTACAGGAAATGGCTGATTTTAGAGAGAGAAAGTTAGGTTTTTGGGTTAGAAATGGAAGATTAGTGTTTTCCCCAAAATTTTTAGATTTTTAGCCCTCATTATATAGAAATAGCTTGGGGAGGTCGATCTGGTCCAAGAGGAGATCGATCTGGTCCCCTTAAATCTCTCATTTTCATAAAATTTTAAGCATAAGATCGATCTGTCGAAGCATGAGATCGATCTGCTCCCAAACAGAGAGCTAAGGAGATCGATCTGGGTGCTTAAGGATCGATATTTTCATTACAGAATGCTTAGGAGATCGATCTGACCCCATTGGAGATCGATCTGCTTTATTCCATTGCCCAAATAAGAGCATTCTGGCTCTTCCAGATCGATCTCTCATCCTATGAGATCGATCTAGCCTTTATACTTTCCAGATTTCCTGCAGTTTCCTTACTGCAACTCACACCAACACATCCTTAATCTGTTACCATGGCCATTTTCTCATCCATCCACCTTTATAACTTGAAAATGGCATCCATTCATACCTTATGCACAGTGAAACTTGTGTGCATTCATTGTATATCCAAAAGTATCACATTCCAAACTAAATGGAAGCTTAACTTCATTCCATTTTACCACACTACTCATTTTGAGTTCCAATCACATTCATCACTTATAAGAACTCATTTCTTCATATTCATACTCAATGAAACTTGTATGTACGTTACAATTCATATTACACATATGTACATTGAATCCACGGACTTATATCAATCATATTTTACATTACAAGTCCATTCACATTCATTACACATTACAACTATACATATACGGGGTCTCACATATTATATCAGTAAACCTAGTAAACATGTCACTAATAGATTCATCTTGTTTCATTCTAAACAATTCATAATCATGTGTGAGCATGTCTGCTTTTGTCTCATTAACTTGAGTTGTACCTTTATGAGTAATTGCCAACTTATCCCAAATTTGTTTTGCATTCTCACATGTGGAGACTCTATTATATTCAATGGGACCTAAAGCACAAAACAAAGTGTGCATTACCTTAGCATTCAATTGAGCAGATTTTATGTCATTCGCTTCTCATTCATCTTCTTCCTTAGGAATTTTTTTTCCTTCAACTTTCTTTGTAGGGATTTGTGGGCCGTTGGCAATAACTCTTCATACTTCATAATCATTTGCTTAAATGAATAGCATCATTCTAGCCTTCCAATAAGCATAATTTTCAAAATTGAACAGTAGAGGTTTAACAGTGGAGCACTCCCTATCCTACCATGCTAGTTGCTACACTATTTTGAGCCATATGATTGTTATAAACTCTTAGGATTTTACTCCTTTTTAATCAAAGAGCCCAAGCTCTGATACAAATTTTTGGTTCAACCGAGATGGGGGTGAATCGATTTTCTATCAATTTACCAAATTTAAAACCTACTTAGCTAATATTGCACACAAATAAATTTATAACTACTATAAGATTGAGAACAAATGTGCAGTAAATAAGGAGATAAGAGAAAGAAGTAGCAAACACAATGAGTTATAGAGGTTCAGCCAAATCCTTTGCCAATGTCTTCTTTTCTTGACCTTCTTGTCAAGGAGTCACTTCCACTATCAAGATGAACTTTACAACCTCCTTTTCAAGGATAAGGAATAACCTCTCTACCCATTTAGCAAATATTACTATTCAAACGCTTTTATAACAACTCTCTCACAGAGGAATTCTCCCATTTGCTTTAAGATGAAGAATGAATATAATCAAGGCTTTCTTAATGGGTAGGTGATTAAAATGAATAGCCTAACTAAAGCTTTCAATGACAATTGAGTACACTTTTAGTTGAAGACACAAAGAATGTTTTATGCAAGAATACTCAGAGCTTCTCTTCTTTTTCTCTAATGTCTTTATGACTTGTATTTATACACTTAATTGGTTAGTGAAGCATTTAATGCAATTCTTCCTGTTAAAACCCTGAAAAACTAGCTGTTGGAGTCTTGTGGACGAATGTCAGATCAATCTCCTTACCTGATAGGATCGATCATTTAGTTTTAGAACCTGCAATCACAAAGGTACTCCAGGAAAAGAGATCGATCTCAACATACAGAGGGATTGATCTCTTCTTCTCGAGAAGTTAGTGTCATCACATTCCGTAAAACAAGGGAGATCGATCTCTTATTCAAGGGAGATCAATCTCTTTGCTATTATTGCATTGAACAAATTATTACTGCCTGGAGGAGATCGATCTCTCCCCCAAAGCAAATCGATCTCAGATTGTTACTACCTATATGGGATCAATCTCTCTGCGAGAGCAAATCGATCCCATAGTCTTCTCATTGAGTTCTGATATGATTCTGCCAAAAGGAGATCAATCTCACAACCCTAGGAGATTGATCTCACAATGATTCTGCCAAAAAGAGATCGATCTCACAATGATTCTGCCAAAAAGAGATCGATCTCACAACCTCAGGGGATCGATCTCTTGGCTTAAGTATCAGTTTTTCGAGCAAAAATTTAGTTTACAAAAGTTTCTAAGTTTAGATCTTCATAAGTTTTCTAAGTAATTTTTAGTACAATTGGCAATATATTCTCTAAGACAATTACTCAGAAATAATACCTTAAAAATGATTTAAAGGTTTAAAATAAGCACATTTAAATTAATGTTTTATCATTTCAAAATATATCATCGAAAACTAACAAGATTCAATTGGGAACTGTGACGGATTTTGAAGTTAGCCTCGATGGTCTACTATGGTTCAAAGGTAGAGTTTGTGATCCTGATGATGCACAGTTGAAGAAACTGATATTGTCAGAAGCTCATTCCTCAAGGTATACCTTACACTCGGGAAGTAATAAGATGTATCAAAATTTGAAGAAGGAGTATTGGTGGTCAGGGATGAAGAAGGATGTGGCTGAATTCGTGGTCTAATGTCTTTTGTGTCAGCAAATTAAAGTAAAACATCAGAAACCTGCAAGGTTGTTACACCTGTCATGACCCTTTTCATTCTTTTTAACTGAAAATCTCAATAAATTTTTCGCGTTATTCTTTCCTTACCCAGTCGTGAACAACTCATCACCACACAGTTGGGCTGTGAGTGAATAATAATCCACTCTTAACATTCATTCCCATTTAACAAAAGCGATGTCATACATTTGAAGTTAAATCATTTACTTATATAGAACATATTTACTGACATCTACATCCCTCATAATTACAATTCAAATGACTACTGTGCTTTTACAATTATTTAGATACAAAAAGAATCTTCATGTGTATACCTCTTAGAGATGGATGGCAGCGGATATCCAAAATACAACGCCTCAGTCCTCACTGGGCTGCTATGTACATTCTGTAGAGGGGGAAAGTAGAGAGGGATGAGCAATCACACGTTCAGTAAGGCAATAATGCTGATAGTGTTATGCATAAATCATTTATAACAGGAGCATGAGGAATTAAAACTATGCCATATGAATATACATATATCATGTATTTAAGTCATGGAAATCGGCACGTCAAACATGGTAAAATCATCATGTACAAATAATCTCATGCTCATCAATTTTCAAATCTCATAGAAAAGGACAATTCATTTAAGAAACATCCTTTTTAAATTACATCTCTTTCTCATATACATACAATCACATCACAAATCATTTTCTCATTCACAAACATCGTTACCATTTCACATATCAAATCCCATAAGGCTTGACCCCTCCCTTAGGTCTACCCTGGACAATCAAAATCACACTCAAGTATTAAGACCATGTGGTAATATGTAATAAGCAAGGAGATAGGTCACTATATCTCAATTAACTATGTTGGCCAAGTATGTTATAAATCATCCTAGACTGCACGGATCCTAGTGTGCGGGGTATCATGCTAGAACAAAGGTGGGTTAGTTCTCCGCCAGACTTTTCAAATCATGTAACCACCACGCGGTACATCATACTCCATGTGATATACACGGTACATCGTACTCTGCAGACCCATAGCATGGTTAGGGGTGCCAATAGTAGGTCTTATCTACCCCATACCGAGTGAAACCTCTAGTCTCAAGTGCACCTGGGAGTACTTTTAATACCAGGTCCTAGCCCCTCACCCTCAACCCACTCAAGAGGTCTGTTAGGCCTGTTGGGTTCCCTGAATGGATTAGTGCCAGGTCCTAGCCCCTCACCCTCACCCCACTTAAGAGGTCTATTAGGCCTGTTTGGTTCCCTGAACACCAATCCGTATTACCCTCACCACGACATCATACATACCACAATGTGAAAACCTGCACGAGCGATGCTCTAGTTCAAATTCATGTATCATTAACAAATCACCTCGTACGAGCAACGCTCTAGTATGACATTTATTCATAAAACATGAAGAAAACCATGTACGAGCATAGCTCCATTACGGTTGTATGCATAATAAATCCACTCGAAATCCACGTATGAGCAAAAGCTCCAGTACGGTTTATAAAACATCACCACAATTCAAATTAAAGTGCGAGCTAAGCTCCAGCACATTTCAAACACGTAAAAATATCAATATCCAGTGCGAGCTAGGCTCCAGCACGGTTTAATTCACATAAACAGGATAGGCGGCTCATAAAGATTCAAAAACCAATCTCAACACACATTTAGCACCTCACATGTGCTATCACACAACATCATTCAAACAGTAGCCAACCTATCGATCAATTTGCTTAAAACAAAGCAATATGTTTTGCGAAAACGTTCAAAACATTTGATTTATGCAATTATTAGCTTTACTATTCCATTTCTTTCTAATACCATTTCAACAACCAAATCTCATACAAATACTCACAGTTATTTCCATACGTCGTCAAACACATTTCTATAAACTCATGCATATTTCAAAAGCCCTATACACCCACAAAATACGAGCAACTACCTCTATATACTTACAGAATTCCCTTACCTGGAAATCGCGTCGCGACATTTCACTTTCTTAAAGCTGCTTACTCGTGCAGTTTAATTCGTCTCTACCGGACTCTTTGGAAATGTACACAATCGTATTTCACATTATTTTAGTCCATTATAATGTAACCCTTGTGCTTGCTATAGTCAATTCAATCTATAGCCTCTATTAACACTTATAAGGCCTCATTTCATCTCTCTATTCATATCTCAAATCTATGGATTCCTTTAGGCTTATTTATTCATACCCAATCGATAACAAATCGATATTAAGCTCACAGTGTTTCTATTTCATCAATTCCCCTCACTATGGCATTTATCAGACATATTACATACTCATTTCCATAAATTCACTCAATCCGCAATGTAGCTTCATTTAACCACTACAAATCATTCGTATTACTTTAATAACCACTTATCACAATCCGCAAGCCACCAACTCATCAAAATCACACTTTCTCATACTAAGTTCATCCCATTTTCTAGGTTACCTTAGTTCCACCATAACCTAAGTAGTTTAACTATCAACACAATTGCAAATCAACCCCAAAACCATTAAATAGACAATGTACTTGGGCTGAAGTGTTAGAAACTTACCAAATCTAGTTTCTCTTCTTACTCCAAAGGGAAATGTTCCTTGCTCCTTCAATAGCAACAATGGGGTTTTGGGTTTGAACTATGTTGTTCTCTTCCTCAAGATGAACAACTCTGTGTCTAATGGCCTCCCTTCAAATCTTACTTGAATGGGTGGATTTGAGAGAGAGAAATCTAGGTTTTAGCTTAAAATGGAAAGGGTGAAGTGTGCTTTCCGTAAATGGCAGATTTCACTGCTCTTATATATAGAATTGCTTAATGAGATCGATCTGAAGGGGAAGGAGATCGATCTGGTCCTCTTAAAATTAACTCTTTTTCACGGTATTTTACAAACAAGAGATCAATCTATTGGGCTTGGAGACTTATCTGTTTACGACAGAGAGCTAAAGAGATCGATCTGGCTAGGGAAAGAGATCGATTTGCTCTTTCCAGTAGCTAATCGGAGATCGATTTGTTTGCTCCAAGGATCGATCTCTTTATTTACAGAATGTTTAGGAGATCGATTTGGTTCCATTGGAGATTGATCTGCTCTATTCCATTGCTCAAATAAGAGCATTCTGGCTCTTCCACATCGATCTCTCATCCTATGAGATCGATCTGGCATTCATATTTCCAGATTTTGCTACAGTTTTCTATAGTAACTTCACACAAAACGTCCTTAATTTGCTACCATAGTCATTTTCTCATTCGACCACCTTTATGACTCAAAAATGGCATCCATTCAAGCTTTATACATATTAAAACTTGCATGTATTCATTGTATAACTAGAGGTATACAATATAAAACCAAATGGAAGTATTTAGATTCGTGTAACTTCCTTCCATTTAACACACTACTCATTTTGAGCTCAAATCGCATTCATCACTTATAAAAGCTCATTTCTTCATATTCATACACAATGAAACTTGTATGTGCATTACAAACTCATATTACATGTATGTACAATACATTTATAGACTTTACATCAATTGTACTTCACATTACAAGTATATTACCACACTTACGAATCCATAAGGTTTTCATCCAAAAATACGGGTCTTACATTCCTCCCCTCCTTCAAGGAATTTGGTCTTCCAAATTAGAACTAAGTTACTCTTCAAAAAGTTAGGGGTACTTCTCCCGTATCAAGTTCTCCAATTCCCATGTGGCCGCTTCCGCCGTGTGATGTTGCCAAAGAACTTTCACCAAGGGATTATCTTATTCCGTAACACCTTCTCTTTTCTATCCAATATCCGGACCGACTTCTCAACATATGTCATACTCTCATTGAGCTCTAGTGGCTCATATCTTATCACATGTGTCGGGTCCGGGTGATACTTCTGAAGCATAGAGATATGGAAGACGTTGTGAACATATGCCAAGTTCGGCGACAATGCCAACATATACACCCTATCTCCTACTCTCTCAAAAATCTCGAAAGGTTCGATATATCTAGGGCACAACTTGCCCTTCTTACCCAATCTCATAATACCCTTCGATGGTGAAACTCTCAGAAATACTGACTCACCCACATCAAACTCTAGTGGTCTTCGTCTCTTGTCAGCATAACTCCTTTGCCGATTCTAAGTTGTCCGTAATCTCTCACATATCAATTGAACGTCCTCAGATGCCTACTACACTAAGTCAGGAGCAAAAATCTATCTATCACCAACCTCTTCCCATCCAATGGGGGATTGACACCTGCATCCATACAGGGCCTTATGGGGTGCCATCCTGATACTCGCATGATAGCTATTATTATAAGCGAACTCTGCTAACTGCAGGTGATCATCCCATGAGCCTTCAAAATCCAACACACATGCTCTCAACATATCTTCTAAAGTTTGTATAGTCCTCTTTGATTGCCCATCACTCTGAGGATGAAAAGCGGTGCTAAAACTCAGTCGGGTCCCCAATGCTTCCTGAAAATGTTCCCAAAAATGGGAAGTGAAGTGAGCATCCCTATCAGAAACAACGCTCACTGGAACACCATGTAGTCGTACTATCTTTGGAATATACAGGTTTGCCAAATGACTCAGTGTATCAGTAGCTCTCATAGCCAAGAAATGGGTAGACTTAGTCAACCGGTCCACAATAACCTATATGGCATCATGACCTCTGTGGGTCCCCATCACAAAATCCATGGTGACGTTCCTACTTCCAAGTCGGTATCGGTAGAGGCTGCAATAATCCTGTAGGCTTCTGATGCTCTACCTTCACCTGCTGAAAAATGAGACACTTAGCGACATACTCAGCAATGTCTCTTTTCATTCCGGACCACCAATAAACCTTCCGAAGGTTTTGATACATCTTAGTACTCCCCGGATGTATCGTATATTTTGATGAGTGAGCCTTTGATAAAATCAGCTTCCTGATCTCAGGATCCTCGGGAACACATACTCTACCCCTGAACCTTAACAAGTCATCTGTACTCAGCTCAAAATTACTGCCCACACCTGTCATATCTGCCTTAGCCAATCGATGCACAGTCGATCGCTCTGCTGGGCTTACCGAATACGACTAATCAGCTCTGGCTCTAATCTCATACTAGCCATGATATCTAATTTCTCCGATCCAGGTGGGGTTACATCCAAACTGAGGTTCGCAAAGTGTTCCAACGATTCATGCTCTCGTACCATCATATAAGACACTAACCCAAGGTTCTTCCTACTCAAAGCATCGACAACTACATTTGCCTTACCCGAGTGGTATATGATTTCACAATTATAGTCCTTCAAGAGTTTAAGCCATCTTCTCTGCCTCATGTTTAGCTCTTTCTGGGAGAACAGGTACTTAAGGCTCTTATGATCTGTGAATAGCTAAAATTTCTCACCATAGAGATAGTGGCACCATATTTTCAAAGCAAACACCACGTCCGCCAACTCTAAATCATGTGTCGGGTAGTTCCTCTCATGATCTTTCAACTATCTAGATCCATATACAACTACCTTCCCATCCTGCATAAGCATACAGCCGAGTCCCTAGTGTGATGCATCCGTATACACTGATAATCCTCCTGAGCTGGTAGGAATGGTGAGCAGTGGTCAATCGAAGCTTAAGCTCCTTAAAACTCCTCTCACATGCCTCATCTCACATAAACTTAACATCCTTTCGTGTGAGGGGTGTCAATGGAGCAGCTAGTCTGGAGAAGCCCTCTACAAATCTTCGATAATACCCTGTCAATCCCAAAAAACTTTTGATCTCAGTAACTGTCTTGGGTTGTTCCCACTGTACAACTGCCTCTATCTTGGATGGATCCATTGATACCTCATCCTTCGACACGACATGGCCCAGAAATGAGATCTGCTCTAACCAAAAGTTACACATGCTGAGTTTGGCATATAACTCTTTCTCTCGGAGGGTCTACAGAACTATCCTCAAGTGCTCCTCATGATCTTCCCTGGACTTGGAATAAACCAATGTGTCATCAATGAGCATAATCACAAACTTGTCTAGGTATGGCTTAAACATATCATTCATCAGTTCCATAAATACTACGGGGGCACTTGTCAATCCGAATGGCATCACCAAAAACTCGTAGTGGCTTTAACGAGTACGAAATGCTGTCTTCGGTACATCTCCACTCTTGATCCTCAACTAATGGTACCCTAACCGCAGATCTATCTTTGAAAATACTTGGGCTCCTCAGAGTTGATCCAACAAATCATCTATGTGTGGAAGGGGGTACTTGTTCTTAATAGTGGTCTTATTCAACAACTGGTAATCTATACACAATCAGAGGCTTCCATCCTTCTTCCTTACAAACAATACCGGTGCTCCCCAAGGTGAGACACTCAGCCTTATAAACCCCTTCTTTATTAACTCTTGCAGCTGTTTTTTCAGCTCTTCTAACTCCATAGGTGCCGTTCTATACGGTGGTTTTGATATCGGCTCGGTACCAGGCACTAACTCTATGCAAAATTACATTTCCCTTTCAGGTGGTAGTCTTGGTAATTCGTTTGCAAAGACATCAGGGTAATTTGTAATTATGGGTATGTCCCTCAATTTCGGGTGTGCCTCATCTATATCGACCACATAGGTAATGAACCCTTCACATCATTCTTTCCACCGTTAGTGTCACAAGTTATCACATCCATATTCAAATTAAATAGTACATTCATCTCTTAAGCAATAAAAATTAAATCATACTCATTTCATTAATCATAATTATGTGATATCATTTTATTTCATAAATCTTGCAACATTGTTTCCTATCTCGAAAAACATCAAGGTTTTAGCATGACAATTCATAATAACTCGATTGGCCGTCAACCAATCCATTCCCAAAAATACATCAAAATCATTCATATTTAATAAAATTAAATTGGCTATCATTTTCTTTCCCTCTATCATCAGTTTACAATCCCTACATACATGCTCAATCAATTGACTATCATTCATAGGTGTGGAAATCATCAACATCTTATCCAATAATACAGGTTTCACATACTGCAACAATTTATGTGCAAAGGAAAGTGATATGAAAGAATGCGTGGCACCAGGATCAAATAATATTAATGCTTCTAAACCAAAGATTAGGATGGCACCTTTAATCACATCCGTCGAAGTATCTACGGTGTCCTGATCCAATGCATGTACTCTTCCTCTGCTCACACCTGCTGTCTGCTTCCCTTGTTCCTCAACTATAGCCCTCCTCCTTGAGGCAGCTGTCTCAACTAGAGCTCTCTCTGGCTCCTTGCCCTTCTGCGGGACAGTCTCAATTATCTCAGTACAGTACCTTGAAATATGTTTGGGCCTTTCACACTTAAAACATGATACATGGGGTATCTGACATGGTCTAGTCCCATGGTATCTCTCACATCTCCTACATTGGTCAGTAGTAAGTTGTGGTCCTCTAATAACCATACCCTTTGGTGCAGTCAAAGTCGGGTACACGGGAGGTCTAGCAGCTCTCTCCTGCACCTCTTCGATCTTTGGTCTCTTCTCGAAAAACCTCTGGTCGCCCCTCTTGGCCACACTATCCATCCCAGATCTCTTCCGATCTCTATCTCTTTGAACACTAAACTTTCCCAGCTTAGAGGCATTCCGTTTAAAATCTTACTTGCATAACTGAGCCTTGTGTACTGCCTCCTCATAAATTTGTATGTCAAATGGGGCTAGCTTAGTCCAGATGGCCAACCCCAACCCGTCAATGAACTTTTGAATCTTTTGGGCCTTACTACCCATCGTGTCTAGGTCATATCTTCCCAAAGACATAAACTTGGACTCATACTCATCCATAGTTCAGTTCCCTTGAACCAGATTCATAAATTCCATCTGCAATTTCCTCTGTGCGGTGACTGGGATGTATTGCCTCCTGAAGGCCTCCAAGAACACCTCCCAAGTGATCTCGGGTGTCTGGTCCTCAAAACAGTCTCGATAGATCTCCACCAGTGTTCGACCTCGCCTTTAGCATAAACATAACAAAGGCTACCTTCTCAGCTGAAAGGCACTTGAAGAACCTATACAGTTTCTCCATCTCGTACACTCAATCTTTCATAACCACTGGGTCCTTCACCCCTCGGAACATTGGGGGTTTCAATGCTTGAAAATCTCACAATTTGCTCAACTCGCAGTCGTAACCCAACTCGCTATCGCTATGCTGTGGTGCGATAGGAGAAGCTGTATCTTGGACTGGAAGTGGTGTAACTGTAGTTGTCTCTGCAGTCTGAGATCTCTCCACCTCTACAGCTGCTTGTTAAGTCGTAGGCTGTGCTGCGGGACCTCGTCTATCATCGGCACCCAATGCCTGTGTGACTATCTCCACCAGGTTTTCAATACTCTGCTCTATCTTACCGAAGCGTGCCTCTGTATCTCTTGCTCTCTCAGCAGGGTCCTGTGGAGCCGGATCAATTCGTGGCTCTACACAGCTCTCAGGCCTACCTCTATGGCCTCTAGCATGTGCTCCTACCCCTCTACCTCATCCGCGTAACATGTATATTGCCTAAATTCCTGTATTAAAATCATTTGTTAAGCTCAATCCACCACGGTATACACAGTTATATCTAAACAAAAGTACAGTAATATGGGTATGTACTTTTCCTACGTTTTATTACAGACTCACATCAGGCCAACACAGCTCTGATACCAATCTCTGTCACGACCCTTTTCATTCTTTTTATTTGAAAATCTCAATAAATTTTTTACGTTTTTCTTTCCTTAATCGGTCGTGAACAATTCATCACCACACAGTTAGGCTGTGAGTCAATAATAATCTACTCTTAACATTCATTCCCAGTTAATAAAAGCGATGTCATACATTTGAAGTTAAATCATTTACTTATATAAAACATGTTTACTGACATCTACATCCCCAAAAATTGCAATTCAAATGACTACTGTGCTTTTACAATTGTTTAGATACAAAAAGAATCTTTATGTGTATACCTTTTAGCGATGGATGGCAGCGGATATCTAAAATACAACGCCTCAGTCTTCACTGGGCTACTATGTGCACTCTATAGAGGGGAAAAGTAGAGAGGGATGAGCAACAACACGCTCAGTAAGGCAATAATGCAAGCATGGTAGATAACTACTCTATCTACATGCTGATAGTGTTATACATAAATAATTTATAACAGTAGCATGAGGAATTAAAACTATACCATATGAATATACATATATCATGTATTTATGTCATGGAAATCGGCATGTAAAACATGGTAAAATCATCATGTACAAATCATCTCATTCTTATCAATTTTCAAATCTCATAGAAAAGGGCAATTCATTTAAGAAACATCTTTTTTAAATTACATCTCTTTCTCAAATACATACAATCCCATCACAAATCATTTTCTCATTCACAAACATCGTTACCATTTCACATATCAAATCCCATAAGACTCGACCCCTCCCTCGGGTGTATCCTGGGCAGTCAAAATCACACTCAAGTATTAAGACTATGTGGTATTATGTAATAAGCAAGGAGACAGGTCACTATATCTCAATTGACTATGTTGGCTAACTATGTCATAAATCATCCCAGACTACACGGATCTCGGTGTGCTGGGTATCATGCTAGAACAAAGGTGGGTTAGTTCTCCGCTAGACTTTTCAAATCTCGTAACCACCACGTGGTACATCGTACTCCATGTGATATACACGGTACATCGTACTCCGCGGACCCATAGCATGGTTGGGGGTGCTTGCAGTAGATCTTATCTAGCCCATACCGAGTGAAACCTCTAGTCTCAAGTGCACGTGGGACTACTTTTAATACCAGGTCCTAGCCCCTCATGGCCTTGCTCGTCCCTGTTGGGTTCCCTGATTCAGGTCCTAGCCCCTCACCCCAAGCAGTTTGTTAGGCCTGTTGGGTTCCTTGAATGGATTAGTGCCAGGTCATAGCCCCTCACCCTTACCCCCCTCAAGAGGTCTATTAGGCCTATTGGGTTCCCTGAACACCAATCCGTATTACCTTCACCATGACATCAAACATACCATAGTGTGAAAACCTATGCGAGCTACGCTCTAGCGCTAATTCATGCATCATAAACAAATCACCTCGTACGAGCAATGCTCTAGTATGACATTTATGCATAAAACATGAAGAAAACCACGTACGAGCGTAGCTCCAGTACGATTATATTCATAAGAAATCCACTCGAAATCCACGTACGAGCAAAAGCTCCAGTACGATTTATAATACATCACCACAATTCAAATCAAAGTATGAGCTAAGCTCCAACACGTTTCAAACACATAAAAACATCAATATCCAAAGCGAGCTAGGCTCTAACATGGTTTAATTCACATAAACAGGATAGGCGGCTCATAAACATTCAAAAACCAATCTCAACACACATTTAGCACCTTACATGTGCTATCACACAACATCATTCAAACAGTAGCCAGCTTATCCATCAATTTGCTTAAAACAATGCAATATGTTTTGTGAAAACGTTCAAAACATTTGATTTATGCAATTATTAACCTTACTATCCCATTTCTTTCTAATACCATTTCAACAACCAAATCTCATACAAATACTCACAGTTATTTCCATATATCGTCAAACACATTTCTATAAACTCATGCATATTTCAAAAGCCCTATACACCCACAAAATACGAGCAGTTACCTCTATATACTTACAGAATTCCCTTACTTGGAAATCGCGTCCCGAGATTTCACTTCCTTAAAGCTGCTTACTCGTGCGGTTCAATTCGTCTCTATCGGACTCTTCGAAACTGCATATAATCATATTTCACATTATTTTAGTCCTCTATAACGCAACCCTTGTGCTTCCTATAGTTAATTCAATCTATAGCCTCTATTAACACTTGTAAGGCCTCGTTTCATCTCTCTATTCATATCTCAAATCTATGGATTCCTTTAGGCTTATTTATTCGTACCTAATCGATAACAATCGATATTAAGCTCACAGTGTTCCCATTTCATCAATTCCCCTCACTATGGCATTTATCAGACATGTTACATACTCATTTCCATAAATTCACTCAATCCACAATGTAGCTTCATTTAACCACTACAAATCATTCGTATTACTTTAATAACCACTTATCACAATTCGTAAACCACCAACTCATCAAAATCACACTTTCTCACACTAGGTTCATCCCATTTTCTAGGTTACCTTAGTTCCATCATAACGTAGGTAGTTTAACTATCAACACACATGCAAATCAACCCCAAACCCATTAAATTGACAATGTACTTAGGCTGAAGTGTTAGAAACTTACCAAATCTTGTTTCTCTTCTTGCTCCAAATAGAATTATTCCTTGCTCCTTCAATAGCAACAATGGGGTTTTGGGTTTCAACTATGTTGTTCTCTTCCTCAAGATGATCAACACTGTGTCTAATGGCCTCCCTTCAAATCTTATTGGAATCAGTGGATTTGAGAGAGAGAAATCTAGGTTTTGGGTTAAAATGGGAAGGGTGATGTGTGTTTTTCGTAAATGGTCGATTCACTGGTCCTATATAGAGAATTGCTTAATAAGATCGATCTGAAGGGGAATGAGATCGATCTGGTCCTCTTAAAATCCCTTTTTTTTCATGCCATTTTACAAGCAGGAGATTAATCTATCAAGCTTGGAGACTAATTTGCTTAAGGCAGAGAGCTAAGGAGATCGATCTGGCTAGGGAAAGAGATCAATCTGCTCTTTCCAGTAGCCAATAAGAGATCAATCTGTTTACTCCAAGGATTGATCTCTTTATTTATAGAATGCTTATGAGATCGATCTGGTTCCATTGGAGATCGATCTGCTCTATTCCATTGCTCAAATAAGAGCATTATGGCTATTCCAGATCGATCTTGCATTCATATTTCTAAATTTTGCTGTAGTTTTCTGCAGTAACTTCACATAAAACATCTTCAATTTGCTGTCATAGTCATTTTCTCATTCGACCACCTTTATGACTCAAAAATGACATCTATTCAAGCTTTATACATATTAAAACTTGCGTGTATTTATTGTATAACCAAAGGTATACAATATAAAACCAAATGGAAGTATTTAGATTCATGCAACTTAATTCCATTTACCACACTACTCATTTTGAGCTCTAATCACATTCATCACTTATAAAAGCTCATTTCTTCATATTCATACACAATGAAACTTGTATGTACACTACAAACTCATATTACACGTATGTACATTACATTTATAGACTTTACATCAATTATACTTCACATTACAAGTACATTACCACACTTAGGAATCCATAAGGTTTACATCCAAAAATACGAGTCTTACAACAACCTCTACCCATATCAACATGAAAATAGGAGCATGTCACCATGGATTTCGTTATGGGATTGCCAAGGACCCGTAGGAACCATGATGCGATCGGGTGATTATTGATAGATTGACAAAGTCTGCCCAGTTATTAGCTATGAAGTCTATGGATACTTTGAGTGCTCTAGCGGATCTATATATGCAGGAAATTGTAAGATTACATGGCATACATGTGAGCATCGTATATGACAACGATTTCTAGTTCACGTCTATGAGACCCCGTACATGTATAGTTGTAATGTGTGTAATTGGATCAACTAAATGTGAATGGACTTGTAATGTGAAGTATGTTTGATGTAAGTCCATGGATTTAATGCACATAATGGTTGTATGATTTTGTAATGTACACATAGGTTTCATTTTATATGAATATGAAGAAATGGACTTTTATAAGTAAGGAATGTAATTGGAACTCAAAATGAGTAGTGTGGTAAATGGAAGAAAGTTGTATGAATATAAATGCTTCCATTTGATTTTATAGAGTATACCTTTGGATATATAATGAATGCACACAAGTTTCAATGTGCATAAGGTATGAATGGATGCTATTTTCAAGTCATAAGGTGGATGGATGAGAAAATGGCTATGGTAGCAAATTAAGGACATTTGGGTGTGAGTTACAGCAGGAAAACTGTAGAAAATCTAGAAAGTATGGAGGCCAGATCGATCTCATAGGATGAGAGATCGATCTGGAAGAGCCAGAATGCTCTTATTTGGGTAATGGAATAGAGCAGATCAATCTCCAATGGGGCCAGATCGATCTCCTAACCATTCTGTAATGAAAAGATCGATCCTCAAGCATACAGATCGATCTCCTTAGCTCTCTGTTTGGGAGCAGATCGATCTCAAGCTTCGACAGATCGATCTCATGCTTAAATTGCCATGAAAAAAAAGGGATTTAAGGGGATCAGATCTATCTCCTCTTGGTCCAGATCGATCTCCTCAAGTGAATTCTATAAAAGGAGTGTTGAAAATCTAAAAATTTTGAGAAAAACACCACCCTTCCATTTTCAACCCAAAACCTAACTTTTTCTCTCTAAAATCTGTCATTTTCGGTAAGATTTGAGGGGAGGCCATTAGACACTAAGTTGTTCATCTTGAGGAAGAGAACAACATAGTTGGAACCCAAAATCCCATTGTTGGTATTGAAGGAGCTAAGGGCATTGACATTTGGAGCAAGAAGAGAAATTGGATTTGGTAAGATTCTAACACTCCAACTCTGGTACATTGTCTATTTAAATGATTTTGGAGTGGTTTAGCATGAGTATGGAGGGTCGAAAACACCTAGGTTGTGTTAGAAACTAATGTAACCTAGACCTGATGTGAGAAAGTGTAGATTGGGTGAGTTGGTGGTTTATGGATGTTGATAAGTTGTTATTGGAGTAATGTTGATGAGTTGAGATAGGTAAATGAAGCCACATTGTGAGTTTAGAGAATTTATGGAAAATGAGTATATAAATGTTTGGTAAATGCCATAGTGAAGAAGTCAATGAAATATGAACACTATGGACTTAGTATCAATTTAATATCGATTTGGAATGAGTTGATAGGCCTAAAAGGAATCCATAGACTAGAGAAATGAAACAAGGCCTTATGAGCATTAATAGAAACTACAGGTCGAATCAACTATAGTGAACGCACGATGTCCTGTTATATGTATCGAATGTAATGTGAAATATGATTATGCGCAGTTTCGAAGAGTCCGGTGGAGATGAATCAAATCGTACGAGTAAGCAGCTCTAAGGAAGTGGAATCACGCATCGCGATTCCAGGTAAGGGAATTCGGTAGGTATATAGAGGTAGCTGCTCGTATTTTATGGGTATATAGGGCCTTGGAAAGGTGCATGCATTTATAGAAATGTGTTTGACAATGTATGTAAACTACTACGAGTATTTGTATGAGATTTGGTTGTTTGGAATGGTATTATGAAGAAATGGGATAGTAAGGCTAATAATTGCACAAATCAAGTGTTTTGAATGCTTTCACAAAACATGCGTTTTGTTTTGAACGAATTGATAGATAGGCTGGCTATTGTGGTTTGATGTTGTGTGATAGCACATGTGAAGTGCCAAATATGTTTTGAGACTGGTTTTGAAAGCTTATGAGCCGCCTATCATGTTTATGTGAATTAAATCGTGCTGGAGCCTAGCTCGCACCGGGTATTGATGTTTTCATTTGTATAAAATGTGCAAGAGTTTAGCTCGCACCTTGATTTGGAAACTATCATGATGTTTATAAACTGTACTGGAGCTTCTACTCGTACGTGGCTTTTGAGTGGTTCTTCTTATGCGTAAAACCGTACTAGAGCTATGCTCGTACGTGGTTTCTTTATGATAGGATGCATGAGTCGTGCTAGAGCTTTGGTCACACAAGTTTACACATTGGGATACATATGAGGCCGTGAAAGTTAGTAAGATCCTTATGCCCTGCATCCTTAAGCCAACATCCTTAAGCCCAAGGAGGTGGGGAGGCTCTATTAGGCGGGGAGGCTTTGTTCGGTGGGGAGGCTCTCTTACGGTAAGATCCTTAAGCCCTACATCCTTAAGCTAACATCCTTAAGCTCGAAGAGGTGGAGAGGCTCTGTTAGGCGAGGAGGCTCTGTTCGGTGGGGAGGCTCTCTTACGGTAGGATCCTTAAGCCAACATCCTTAAGCCCTGGAGGGGCGGGGAGGCTCTGTTCGGCAGGGAGGCTCTCCTACATGGGTATAGAAGGATCCTTAAGCCAACATCCTTAAGCCCTAGAGGGGCGGGGAGGCTCTGTTCGGCAGGGAGGCTCTCCTACATGGATATGGAAAACTCTTGGTATGGGGTAGGTAAGACCTAGGAATGGCACCCCTAATCACGATATGAGTCCTCGGAGTACGCTGTACAGTGTATATCACATGGAGTACGATGTACCGCCTGATGGTTATGTGATGAGAAAGTATGGCGAGGGATAATCCACCTCTGTGCCAGCACGATACCCCGCACACCTGGATACGTGTGGTCTAGGATGATTTATGATGTAGTTGGTCCATATAGGCACTTTTGATATAGTGACTTGGTTTTATTTCATATGTGTGATTGTGATTGTCCAAGGTAGACTCGAGGGAAGGGTCGAGCTTCGTGGGGTTTGATTTGTGAATTGGTATTGATGTATGTGATTGAGAAAATGGTTTGTGATGGAATTGTATGTGTTTGAGAAAGCGTTTTATGATATGGGTTTAAAAAGAAGGTGTCACGCCCCAGAAACGCGGAAAATGGGGCTAATTTAAAACTTTTTACTCATTAATTCACAATTAAGGGTGCATTCCTGTGCAGTGTCATACATCATCATAATTATCATGCCTCAGGATCTCATCATAATACAATATATATTGTATTATATACATTACTCAATTCCAAGTTAATTATTCCTAATACATCCCATACAATGTTGTACATCAAGTGTCTGCAATTATGATAATTGTCTGGGTACATGAAAAGATAAAAGATACCTCAAAATACAATATATATGGCCTGGAGCGCAAGTCCTCCACTAGCCACTACTCCGTACGTCGCAGGAAAACCCTTTTCACTTGAAGAAATCTGGGGGGGGAAGAAAACAGGGTGAGCTTCTAAATCGCTCAGTAAAGGGGGTAAGGGACTCATTTCATAAACCAAAATGCACATCACAAAATATTTATTTGTATCTGAAACTCATTAATCTCATTTGAAAACCATAGCATGAAAGTACTCAAAACGACATTCTCATGTCTCAAATCATGTGAAAACATGAAGTAAAAAGGCTCAGTCTAGAGCAATAACAAAGCATGTGAAAATAATACGATAAATGCTTTCTCAATTAACGTGATAAAATCACTGTAATAATAATGCACGTGGCACAGCCACTAAACACACGTGGCATAGCCAATGATTTAAATTCACACGTGGCACAGCCACTAAGCACACGTGGCACAGCCACGGATTTAGATTCACACGTGGCACAGCCACAGAATAGGGTTTCACGTGGCAACGGCCACCAAATATACGTGGCATAGCCACTGGATGGGGTTTCACGTGGCAACGGCCACCAATTAGGGTTTCTTATTTGGCAACGACCACCAAATAGGGTTTCTCACATGGCAACGGCCACCAAATTGGGTTTCTCATGTGGCAACGGCCACCAAATAGGGTTTCTCACGTGGCAACGGCCACCAAATGGGGTTTCTCACGTGGCAACGGCCACCAAATAGGGTTTCTCACGTGGCAACGGCCACCAAATAGGGTTTCTCACGTGGCAACGGCCACCAAATAGGGTTTCCCACGTGGCAACGACTACCAAGTATACGTGGCATAGCCACAGAATGGGTTATTCTCATGTTACCAGAATGGAGAAGAATCGGGCTTACATGCTACCAGAGCAATGCCCGGTGTGTACTCAAAATTACACACCTAAGTCATATCACATGAGACTGGTTTGCCTTCACGTAGAACTCATAGTGGTTTTTCTCTCATAAAACTCATTTGAAAACCGTTTTGTACTCAACACAAAACATAATAAAACTGAGTTCCAACCGGCAAAGCACGCACACATTTCTCAAATCTCGATATTGCCTTAACGTAGAGCCCAGTTATAAACTCATAAAAACGTTAGGCTCCAACAGGCTATAAAAATCGTGTGCAATTGTATCACAACACAACACTCAACAGGCTTGTTTTATAAATAACAATTCATGCTATAATAGTTTGCAAATTACATACACAAATGGTTTAGTTTCCCTTACCTCTTTGCACCTCGTATAGTGCAATCGTTTCCCCTGTATCACGGACTAGCCTCGCATTCCACTGTGGAACTCCCGAGCTATCCAAACGATGTTAAAACATCAATATTCAACTATCACATCAACCTCAATTCTCAAAATCAAGCATAATTGCTCATAACTCCTCAAATTTCTCAATTCTCATAACTCCACCACAAACCACAATCTCGCTCACAACACCTCAACATTCTATATTTCCTATGCCATAATATCTATGCTAATACACCACTTTGTCTAAATCTCCATTTATAGATCAAATTCCCAAAATTGCTAAATATCATTATCACTCCAACCAGATTGTAATTTCATCAATCCCTAATCATTTTTCAGCTATTTCAACACAATGCCAACAACCATTATCATCAAAATCATCTCAGATATAAGGATCGAAGTTTAGAAATGACCCAAAACTTGTGGAGAGCTTATCTCTTGCCCCGATTCGATCCGTCTTACGATTTCCAAGTATGTTGTTCTCCCTTTGATTAGGAACAACTTTCCTTCTTGCCACAACTTCTGATTTGGTCGGAAATGGGTGCTTTGGATGAGTGAGAAAGCCAGGATTCGGTGAAAATGGGGGTTGAAAGAGAGAGAAAGTGAGATTGCAGGAGAAAATCTGGCTCTTGATGAGATCGATCTGCATTTGAATTTTGGGGACGATTTGGGCAATTTTATGCCTAGGAGATCGATCTGTCGAGGGGTGAGATCGATCTCTTTATGGCTTTACGAGATCGATCTGCTCCTTGAGGAGATCGATCTTCTCCCAAACAGAATCATTTGGAGATCGATCTCTTCCTCATGAGATCGATCTTCTCTCAAACAGAATCATAAGGAGATCGATCCTCTTCCATTGCAGATCGATCTGCTCCTCAAATTCCTCCTTCCTTGTCATTTTTAACTCACCAGATCGATCTCTCCTTCTCCCAGATCGATCTGTCCTCATAACTTCACACTTATTTTAAACACTTAACATATAAATGTCCAATTATCATTCCCCAATTCACTTAGCTTAATAAATTACACTTCACGTTCACATTACATAATAAAATATGTCTGAAATTCTCAGATCTCACATCCTCCCCACCTTAAAAGAATTTGGTCCTCCAAATTCAACTCAACTAGTCAAATAGATTGGGGTATTTCTCCTTCATGAGATTCTCTAGTTCCCACGTTGCCTCTTCCATTGAGTGATGTTTCCACAAAACTTTCACTAATGGGATGCTCTTAGTTCTCAGTACCTTCTCTCTTCTATCGAGAATCTGGACGGGTTCCTCAGTGTAGCTCATATCCTCTTGAATGTCCATCTCGTCATACTCTATGACATGAGAAAGGTCCGGGTGGTACTTCCTAAACATAGACACATGAAAAACATTGTGTATTCCGAACATCTGTGGGGGTAATGCTAATCTGTAAGCTACCTCTCCCACTCTCTCAAGAATCTCGAATGGTCCTACGTATCGAGGACTCAATTTCCCTTTCTTCCCAAATCGCATGATACCCTTACTCGGTGATATTTTCAGAAATACTGCATCACCAACCTCAAACTCGAGTGGCCGTCTACGTACATCCGCGTAGCTTTTCTGTCTACTTTGTGCAGCCCGTAACCTCTCACATATGAGTTTCACACTCTGTACGGCTTGCTCAACAAGCTCGAGAGCATTTATCTTTCTGTCACCGACTTCTTCCCAAGCTACAGGGGATCTACACCTCCTACCATATAGAGCCTCAAAAGGTGCCATTCCAATACTCGCATGATAGCTGTTATTGTATGCAAAATCTGCTAGGGGCAGGTGATCATCCCATGATCCCTTAAAATCCATCGTACACGCCCTCAACATATCCTCCAGGGTCTGAATAGTCCTCTCTGACTGACCATCTGTCTGAGGATGATAAGCGGTACTGAAACTCAATCGAGATCCCATGGACTCCTGAAACTGGGTCCAAAATCTAGAAGTAAATCGGGAATCTCTATCAGAAGTAATACTCACTGGAGCCTCATGTAATCTAGCTATCTCACTGACATACAGCTCAGCTAAGGCATCCACAGTATCTGTGCTCTTGATGGCAAGGAAGTGGGCACTCTTGGTCAATCTATCCACTATAACCCATATAGCATCATGACCTCTTCGGGTCCTCGGTAAACCCATAATAAAGTGCATAGTGACATGCTCCCATTTCCATGTAGGTACAGGTAAGGGCTGTAGTAGTCCTCCGGGCTTCCGATGCTTAGCTTTCACTTGCTGGCATACTAAACACCTGGCCACATACTCTACCACGTCTCGTTTCATACCACTCCACCAATACACCTTTCTTAAGTCTCGGTACATCTTAGTACTCCCTGGGTGCATGGTGTATCACGAGCAGTGGGATTCTCTCAGTATCTGTCTCTTCAGGGTATCATCGTCCGGCACACAAATCCGTCCTTTGAATCTCAACAATCCATCCTCACTGACTGTGAGATCCGACTGCGAACTCTGTTCAGCTTGGTTAATCATATCTATCACTCTCTGATCACTGCGCTGCCCAGTTCTAATCTGATCCATGATCCTGGGCTCTATTGGCAAGCTAGCCACAAATCCAGTCTCTACCTCTTTAACTCTGATCCGAAGTTCGGCGAACTGCTCTAATAAATCCCATTCCCTGATCATTATAGCAGATATCATACTCTTCCTGCTCAGGGCATCAGTAACTACATTCGCCTTACCCGGATGATATAGAATCTCACAGTCATAATCCTTAAGGAGTTCCATCCATCTCCTTTGTCTCATGTTTAACTCTTTCTGATCAAAGAGATATCTCAAACTCTTGTGATCGTGAAGATCTGGAATCTTTTCCCATATAAGTAGTGTCGCCAGATCTTCAAAGCAAATACCACAGCGGCTAAGTCCAAACCATGCGTGGGGTAATTTCGCTCATTGTCTTTCAGCTGTCGCGATCCATATGCGACCACTCTTCCGTGCTGCATAAGCACACACCCCAATCCTTGATGAGATGCATCACTATACACCGAAAATCCTCCTGATCCCTTAGGAATAGTTAACACAGATGCCGCTGTCAACCTCCTCTTTAATTCCTGAAAATTAAGCTCACATTGATTAGTCCATATAAATGGAGTCTCTTTGCGCGTGAGCTTAGTCAAAGGGGCGGCAATCCGAGAAAATCCTTCCACAAATCTTCTGTAATACCCTGCCAAACAAAGGAAGCTTCGTACCTCAGTAACTATCCTCGGTCTCTCCCAATTAAGCACAGCCTCTACCTTGCTTGGGTCCACTGATACTCTTTCCTCTGAGACTATATGACCAAGGAAAGCTATCCCATCCAGCCAAAACTCACACTTACTAAGCTTTCCGTATAATTGCTTATCTCGAAGTATCTGAAGTACTAACCACAAATGCTGTGCATGCTCCTCATACGACCAAGAGTATACCAGGATATCATCAATAAAGACTATCACAAATTTATCCAGATAGTCTCTGAACACCTCGTTAATCAATCTCATAAATGCTACAGGGGCGTTCGTCAATCCAAAGGACATCACCAGAAATTCATAATGGCCATACCTCATCCTAAAGGCCGTCTTTGAAATATCTTAGAAAAGACTGATGCCCCTCTCAGCTGATCAAGTAGATCATCAATCCTGGGCAATGGGTATTTATTCTTCACCGTGGCTTTATTCAACAACCGATAGTCTACGCATAATCTGAGACTACCATCCTTCTTCTTGACAAATACAATCGGTGCTCCCCACGGTGAAACACTGGGCCTAATGAACCCTTGATCCAATAACTCCTCTAGTTGTTTCTTCAATTACTCAAGTTCCACTAATGCCATCCTGTAGGGAGGTTTAGAGATCGGCTGAGTATCTGGTACCAAATCAATGGTAAAATCCAGCTCTCTCTCTGGTGGTAAACCTGGCAATTCATTTGGGAAAACATCCAGAAATTCACACACCACAGGTATATCCTCAATCCTCGGATGTTCCCGCTCATCGTCTGAGATAAGTGTCTCATAACCTTCACATGAACAATCATATTTAATATTCTCCAAAATAATATCAAAATTCTCAAATTACTTACTAGAATTCCACATATTCATTTCCTCAATATCTCAATCGTACACTGTAAGGTTCAGGTAGGGAGAAAGTTACAACCTTAGTGTAGCAATCTAAGCTCACTCGATTGGCTGCCAACCAATCCATTCCCAAAATTACATCAAATCCATGTATATTCAACATGATTAGATCTGCTAACATCCCTCTATCTCCCACCTTTATCTCACATCCTCTACAGATTAACTCAGTTCTCTGGGATTCACGCATAGGGGTATTTACATGTAGTATATATTCTAGAGGTTCAAACTTCAAGTTTAATCTACATGCAAAATGCTCAGAAATAAACGAATGCGTGGATCCTGAATCAATCAACACATGAGCCTTATGATTACAGACAGAGAGTGTACCTCTTATAGTTTCTGCAGAAGTGTCAGCAGTCTCCTTATCTAGGGCAAACACACGTCCCTGGGTAACAGGTCTCTTTCCTTTCTCTACAGTAGTGGCCCGTCCCTAGGGATTCACTCTCTGAGGCTGTTGTCTAGTGGGCTCCAAGACATGTGGTTTCTGAGGTTGAGGGCAATCCTTCACCATGTGACCCATGCCTCCACATCTAAAACATCCATGGATTGACCTAGTACAACTTCCCTCATGCATTCGGCCACAATTTTTGGAGAACCTTGTCTCTGGCCTGACATCTCGAGGGGTCTCTCTAATGTTAGGGTACCCTCTGGGTCTCTCTAATCTGCCCTTCTGTACCTCAATCCTTCCTCTTCTGAAGTAACCTCTCCGAGCCTCTGTTTGGAAAATCGCTGGCCTCTTGCCCTTATCTCTATTCACCGCTTTGAGCTCATTCTGGGATTGTACCATTTCAATTCCTCTTTCAATCTCTTGTGCTCGTCTCAGAGCATCTCCAAACTCAGTAATACATAGCCCTATCAATCTATCTCTGATGATGGGCTTCAATCCATACACAAATTTCTCTGTGCGGAGCTCTTCATTCTTAAAGGTCTCTGGGTCATATCTCAATAGCACTGTGAATTGGCTCTCATAGTCATCCACAGACATGTCACCCTGTACCAAACTCAAAAACTCGACTTTTTTCTTCCTCTGGGTGGCTCGTGGTACATATTGGGTCCTAAAGGCTGTCTGAAACTCTTCCCAACCAATCACATCCTGGCGGGACATCAGAATACCCTGGGTAGTACCCCACCAATCTCGAGCTCTCCCTTTCAACATATAGATACTCATACTGACCCTCTCAGCATCGGTGTACCCCAGATAATCAAATATAATTCTCAACTTCGTCAGCCACTCCTCAGCTTCTGTAGGATCCTTCTTTCCCTTAAACGCGGGTGGATTCATCTTCAAAAAATCCTTCAGTCGGACCATACTTCTATCATCAGGCTGAGTGACGGGAGGCGCTGGGTCCATCTGTACTGGGGGTATGAGAGGTCCTTGTGGTGGTGCAGGAGTAGTACCCGAGGCATTAACTCCAAAGTGTTGCGCGAATAACACTGCCGTCTGCTCAAAATCTTACCTCACATCGGTCTCAATCCGATTAAATATAGAGTTAGGACTCTCTAGTTTGGGACAGGTGGCGGAGGGGACTCTGCCTGCCTCCTCGAACGACCTCGTCAACCACTCATTCTCTATCTTAACTCGTCTCCTGCGCATACATATCAGAATCGATTGAAATCTCAATCTTCAATTTCAGTTCATGACCAGACTATTACAGACACTTGGGATGTATTCTATTTCACTTAACCGACACTGACAGTACTAGACACCCTAAGCTCTGATACCAAGAAAACTCTGTCACGCCCCGAAAACACAGAAAATGGGGCTAATTTAAAACGTTTTACTCATTAATTCACAATTAAGGGTGCATTCCTGTGCAGTGTCATACATCATCATAATTATCATGCCTCAGGATCTCATCATAATATAATATATATTGTATTATATACATTACTCAATTCCAAGTTAATTATTCCTAATACATCCCATACAATGTTGTACATCAAGTGTCTGCAATTATGATAATTGTCTGGGCACATGAAAAGATAAAAGATACCTCAAAATACAATATATATGGCCTGGAGCTCAAGTCCTCCACTAGCCACTACTCCGTACGTCGCAGGAAAACCCTTTTTCACTTGAAGGAATTTGGGGGGGAAAGAAAACAGGGTGAGCTTCTAAATCGCTCAGTAAAGGGGGTAAGGGACTCATTTCATAAACCAAAATGCACACCACAAAATATTTATTTGTATGTCAAACTCATTAATCTCATTTGAAAACCATAGCATGAAAGTACTCAAAACGACATTCTCATGTCTCAAATCATGTGAAAACATGAAGTAAAAAAGGCTCAGTCTAGAGCAATAACAAAGCATGTGAAAGTAATGCGATAAACGCTTTCTCAATTAACGTGATAAAATCACTGTAATAATAATGCACGTGGCATAGCCACTAAACACACGTGGCATAGCCACTGATTTAAATTCACACGTGGCACAGCCACTAAGCACATGTGGCATAGCCACTGATTTAGATTCACACGTGGCACAGCCACAGAATAGGGTTTCACGTGGCAACAGCCATCAAATATACGTGGCATAGCCCCTGGACGGGGTTTCACATGGCAACGGCCACCAAATAGGGTTTCTCACGTGGCAACGGCCACCAAATGGGGTTTCTCACGTGGCAACGGCCACCGAATAGGGTTTCTCACGTGGCAACGGCCACCAAATAGGGTTTCTCACGTGGCAACGGCCACCAAATAGGGTTTCTCACGTGGCAACGGCCACCAAGTATACATGGCATAGCCACAGAATGGGTTATTCTCACATTACCAGAACGGAGAAGACTCGGGCTTACATGCTACCAGAGCAATGCCCGGTGTGTACTCAAAATTACACACCTAAGTCTTATCATATGAGACTGGTTTGCCTTCACGTAGAACTCATAGTGGTTTTTCTCTCATAAAACTGATTTGAAAATTATTTTGTACTCAACACAAAACATAATAAAACCGAGTTCCAACCGGCAAAGCACGCACACATTTCTCAAATCTCGATATTGTCTTAAAGTAGAGCCCAGTTATAAACTCATAAAAACGTTGGGCTCCAACCGGCTATAAAAATCGTGTGCAATTGTATCACAACACAACACTCAACATGCTTGTTTTATAAATCACAATTCATGCTATAATAGTTTGCAAATCACATACACAAATGGTTTAGTTTCCCTTACCTCTTTGCACCTTGAATAGTGCAATCATTTCCCCCGTATCACGGACTAGCCTCGTATTCCACTCTGGAACTCCTGAGCTGTCCAAACGATGTTAAAACATCAATATTCAACTATCACATCAACCTCAATTCTCAAAATCGAGCATAATTGCTCATAACTCCTCAAATTTCTCAATTCTCATAACTCCACCACAAACAACAATCTCGCTCACAACACCTCAACATTCTATATTTCCTATGCCACAATATCTATGCTAATACACCACATTGTCTAAATCTCCATTTATAGCTCAAATTCCTAAAATTGCTAAATATCATTATCACTCCAACCACATTGTAATTTCATCAATCCCTAATCATTTTTCAGCTATTTCAACACAATGCCAACAACCATTATCATCAAAATCATCTCAGATATAAGGATCGAAGTTTAGAAATTACCCAAAACTTGTGGAGAGCTTATCTCTTGCCCTGATTCGATCCGTCTTACGATTTCCAAGTATGTTGTTCTCCCTTTGATGAGGAACAACTTTCCTTCTTGCCACAACTTCTGATTTGGCAAAAAATGGGTGCTCTGGATGAGTGAGAAAGCTAGGTTTCGGTGAAAATGGGGGTTGAAAGAGAGAGAAAGTGAGATTGCAGGAGAAAAATAGGAGTTCCTTATATAGGCTGAGGGTAGGAGATCGATCTGGCTCTTGATGAGATCGATCTACATTTGAATTTTGGGGACGATTTGGGCAATTTTATGCCTAGGAGATCGATCTGTCGAGGGGTGAGATCGATCTCTTTATGGCTTTATGAGATCGATCTGCTCCTTGAGGAGATCGATCTTCTCCCAAACAGAATCATTTGGAGATCGATCTCTTCCTCATGAGATCGATCTTCTCTCAAATAGAATCATAAGGAGATCGATCCTCTTCCATTGGAGATCGATCTGCTCCTCAAATTCCTCCTTCCATGTCATTTTTAACTCACCAGATTGATCTCTCCTTCTCCCAGATCGATATGTCCTCATAACTTCACACTTATTTTAAACACTTAACATATAAATCTCCAATTATCATTCCCCAATTCACTTAGCTTCATAAATTACACTTCATGTTCACATTACATAATTAAAATATGTCTGAAATTCTCAGATCTCACAGAAGGTTTCTTAATGAATTACCTTTTTTATGAAATTAAATGATATTGAGCATGAGATGATTTATACATGATGTTTTTAGCTTGTTTTATATGCCAATGTACATGATTTTGATACATGATATATATGTATACTCATATGGCATAATTTTACTTCCTCAAGCTCCTACCATAAACGATTTATGCATAACACTATCAGCATGTAGATAGAGTAGTTATCTACCATGCTTGCAGTATTGCCTTACTGAGCATGTGGTTGCTCATCCCTCTCTATTTTCCCCCTCCTACAGAGTGTGTGTAGTAGCTTAGTGAGGACTGAGGCATTATGTTTTTGGACATCCGCTGCTTCCATCGCCGAAAGGTATATACGCAGGATTCTTTTTGTATCTAAACAATGTATTGGCACAGTAATGATTGAGTTGTAATTATGGGGGATGTAGATGTCAATGAACATAACTTGTGTAAGTTAATGATTAACTATTAAGTGTATGACATCGCTTTATTTAACTGAGAATGAATGAGATGTGATGTTTAGATATAACTATGTATATCATGATGGATTGAGCTTGATAAATGACTTTAAATACAGGAAGTTAGGTATTATGCCAATTACATGCCAAGGTAGAGGGGGAAGGCACGTGCTAGAGGCCGTAGAGATAAGCCTGAGAGCCGTGCGGAGCCATAGATTGATCAAGCTCCACAGAACCCTGCTGGGAGAGCAAAAGATACAGAGGCTCGCTTCACTAGGATAGAGCGGAGTATTGAGAACCTGGTGGAGATAGTCACACAGGCTTTCGGTGCCGGTGATAGACGAGGTCCTGCAGCACAGCCTACGACTGGATAGGCAACTGCAGAGGCAGAGAAACCTCAGGTTACTGAGACGATGACACCTCCAATACCGGATACGGATTCTCCTATCACTCCACAGCAGAGCGGTAGTGATTTGGGGTATGACTGTGACTTGAGTAGACTGCAAGAGTTCCAAGCATTGAAACCCCCAAGGTTCAGAGGGGTGAAAGACCCAGTTGTTACGGAGGACTAGGTGTATGAGATGGAGAAACTGTATAGGATTTTTCGATGCACTTCAGCTGAGAAGGTTGCTTTTGCTGTGTTTATGTTGAAAGGCAAGGCAGAGCCCTGTTGGAGATCCACCGAAGCTATTTTGAGGGCTAGACACTCTGATATTTTATGGAAGATATTCTTGGAGGCCTTCAGGAGACAGTACATTCTAGCCACCGCACAGAGGAAATTACGGATGGAATTCATGAATATGGTTCAGGGGAAACATACTGTGCACGAGTATGAGTCCAAATTTATGTCCTTGGGGAGATATAACCTAGACACGATGGGTAGTGAGACCCGAAAGATTCAAAAGTTCATGGATCGACTAAGATTGGCCATCCGAACTAAGCTAGCCCCATTTGATATTTAGACTTATGAGGAAGGAGTACATAAGGCTCAACTGTGTGAGCAAGACTTTGAGCGAAATGCCTTTGAGCTTGGGAGGATTAGTGTCAAGAAGGACAGAGATCAGAAAGAATCCAGGTTTGATAGAGTGGCTAAGAGAGAAGGCCAAAGGTTTTTCGAGAAGAGGCCTAAGATTGAGGAGGTGCAGGAGAGAGCTACTAGACCTCCCATATACCTAGCCTTGACTGCACTGAGGGGTATGGTTATTAGAGGACCATGGCCAACTACTGATCAGTGTAGGAGATGTGGGAGATTTCATGGGATTAGGCCCTGTCTGATGACCCCTATGGTGTGTTTTAGATGCGAGAGACTAGGACATATAGCTAAGTATTATCTCAAGAAGATGGAGATTGCCCCACAGAAGGGCAAGGAGCCTGAGAGAGCTCCAGTTGAGCAGTTGCCCCGAGGAGGAGGGCTACAGCTGAGGAGAAAGGGAAGTAGGAAGCGGGTGTGAGCAGAGGAAGGGTGCACGCACTGGACCAGGACACTGCAGACGCATTGATGGATGTGATTAAAGGTACCATCTGAATCTTTGATTTAGAAGCATTGATATTATTTGATCCTGGTGCCACACATTCTTTCATATCACCTTCCTTTGCATATAAATTGTTGAAGTATGTGAAACCAACATTGATGGATAAAATGTTGATGATTTCCACACCTATGAATGATAGTCAATTAACTGAGCATGTGTATAGGGATTGTAAACTGATGATAGAGGGAAAGGAAATGATAGCCAATTTGATTTTATTGAACATGAATGATATTGATGTAATATTGGGAATGGATTGGTTGGCTACCAATCGGGTTGTTATGGATTGTCATGCTAAAACCTTGATGTTTTCAGGATTAGACAATCTTATTGTAAACTTTGATGAAAAGAAATGATATGAAAAGAGTATGATTTTAGTTAGTCTACTTGAGAGATAAATTTATACGTTTGCTTTGAATGTGAATGTGATGACTTGTGATACTAACGGTGGAAAGGATAATATGAAGGGTTCATTGCCTACGTGATTGATATAGATGAGGCACACCCGAAATTGAGGGACATCCCCATGATTATGGATTATTCTGATGTCTATCCGGATGAATTACCAAGACTACCACCTGAAAGGGAAATGGAATTTTGAATAGAGTTAGTGCCTGGTACTGAGCCGATATCAAAACCGCCATATAGAATGGCACTGATTGAGTTAGAAGAGCTAAAGCAGTTGCAAGAGTTCCTGGAGAAGGGGTTCATTAGATCGAGTGTCTCACCTTGGGGAGCACTGGTACTATTTGTAAGGAAGATGGATGGAAGCCTCCGACTGTGTATAGATTGATGATTTGTTGGATCATCTCCAGGGAGCCCAAGAATTTTCTAAGATAGATCTATTGTCAAGGTATCATCAGTTGAGGATCAGGGGTGGAGATGTACCCAAGACAGCATTTCGTACCTGTTATGGCCACTACGAGTTTTTGGTGATGCCATTCGGATTGATAAATGCTCCCGCAGCATTTATGGCATTGATGAATGATGTGTTTAACCCATACCTGGACAAGTTTGTGATAGTGTTCATTGATGACATATTGGTATATTCCAAGTCCAGGGAAGATCATGAGGAGCACTTAAGGATAGTTCTGCAAACCCTCTAAGAGAAAGAGTTGTATGCCAAACTCAGCAAGTGTAACTTTTGGTTGGAACATATCTCATTTTTGGGGTATGTTGTGTCGAAGGATAGGGTATCGGTGGATCCATCCAAGATAGAGGCAATTGTACAGTGGGAACAGCCCAAGATAGTAACTGAGATCAGAAGTTTTTTGGGATTGGTAGGATATTATCGGAGATTTGTAGAGGGTTTCTCCAGATTAGCTGCTCCATTGACACGCCTCACGCGTAAGGATGTTAAGTTTGTATGGGATGAGGCATGTGAGAGGAGTTTTGAGGAGCTTAAGCATCGATTGACCACTACTCCAGTTCTCACCATTCTTACCAGCTCAGAAGGATTCTCGGTGTATACGGATGCATCATAGCAGCCCAAAACTCCATTACTATCTGAAAATAGAAAATGAACCATTTTCCATTTCAACGCTCAAATTAAACTTCAAAAGCAATTGTATGAAAAAAAAATGATGAATGAAATTTAACTCACGGTGGCACCAACTAATAAAGAAAATATACCAAACATTTCAGGAAAAGGCACCTATCCTCTCTTAAAATAAAAGATAACCCAATTACAGACTTTGATCATATCAAATAGGAGCAACTATGGGTTGTGTGCTTATGCAGGATGGGAAGGTAGTTACCTATGGATCTAGACAGTTGAAAGATCATAAGAGGAACTACCCGACACATGATTTAGAGTTAGCGACCGTGGTATTTGCTTTGAAAATATGGCGCCACTATCTCTATGGTGAGAAATTTCAGGTGTTCACATATCATAAGAGCCTTAAGTACCTATTCTTACAGAAAGAGCTGAATGAGAGACAGAGGAGATGGCTCAAACTTTTAAAGGACTATGATTGTGAAATCATGTACCACCCGGGTAAGGCAAATGTAGTTGCTGATGCTTTGAGCAGAAAGAACCTTGGGTTGTTGTCTTATATGATGGTACGAGAACATGAATTGTTGGAACACTTTGCGAACCTTAGTTTAGATGTAACTCCACCTAGATCTGAGAGACTTGAGATCATGGCTAGTTTGAGATTGGAGCCAAAATTGATTGGCCGTATTCGGCAAACCCAGCAGAGCGATCGACAATGATTCGATGGGCTGAGGCAGATACAGACAGGTCTGGGTAGTGATTTTGAGCTGAGTACAGATGGCTTATTGAGGTTCAAAGGTAGAGTATACGTTCCCAAGGATCCTGAGATCAGGAGAATGATTTTATCATAGGCTCACTCATTGAAGTATACGATACATCCAAGAAGTACCAAGATGTATCAAAACCTTCGAAAGGGTTATTGGTGGTCGGGAATGAAAAGAGACATTGTTAAATATGTCGCTAAGTGTCTTGTATGTCAACAAGTGAAGGTAAAGCATCAGAAGCCTGCAAGATTATTGCAGCCTCTACTGATACCGACTTAGAAGTGGGAGCATGTTACCATGGATTTTGGGATGGGGTTGTCGAGGACCCGTAAAGGTCATGATGCCATATGGGTTATTATGGACCGGTTGACTAAGTCCGCCCATTTCCTACCTATGAGAGCTACCGATACTCTGAGTCAGTTGGTGAACCTGTATATTCGAGAGATAGTACGGCTACATGGTGTACCAATGAGTGTTGTTTCTGATAGGGATGTCCGCTTCACTTCCCATTTCTAGGAACATTTTCAGGAAGCGTTGGGGACCCGACTGAGTTTTAGCACCGCTTTTCATCCTCGGACAGATGGAAAGTCAGAGAGGACTATATAGACCCTCGGATATGTTGAGAGCGTGTGTGCTGGATTTTAGACGCTCTTGGGATGACCACTTGCAGTTAGTCGAGTTCGCCTATAATATTAGCTATCATGCGAGTATCTAGATGGCACCCTATGAGGCACTGTATGGACACAGATGTCGATCCCCCATTGGATGGGAAGAGGTTAGTGATAGATAGATTTTTGCTTTGAACTTAGTGCAGCAGGCATCTGAGGACGTCTAGTTGATATATGAGAGATTACAGATAGCTCAGAGCCGGTAAAAGAGTTATGTTGACAAGAGACGGAGACCACTAGAGTTTGATATGGGTGAGTCAGTATTTCTAAGAGTTTCACCATCTAAGGGTATTATGAGATTTGGTAAGAAGGGCAAACTAAGCCCTAGATATATCAGACCTTTCGAGATTTCGGAGAGAGTGGGAGATAAGGCGTATAGATTGGCATTGCCACCGGACTTGGTAAATGTACACAACATCTTCCACGTCTCTATGCTTCGAAAGTATCACCCAGACTCGGTACATGTGATAAGATATGAGCTGTTGAAGCTTAATGACAGTATGACATATGTTGAGAAGTCGATTTAAATATTGGACAGAAAAGAGAAAGTGTTGAGGAATAAGACAATTCCTTTGGTGAAAGTTCTTTGGCAACATCACACGGTAGAAGAGGCCACATGGGAATTGGAGAACTTGATATGGGAGAAATACCCCTAACTTTTTGAAGAGTGACTTGGTTCTAATTTGGAGGACCAAATTCCTTGAAGGGGGGAGAATGTGAGACCCCGTACATGTATAGTTGTAATGTGTGTAATTGGATCAAATATATGTGAATGGACTTGTAATGTGAAGTATGTTTGATGTAAGTCCATAGATTCAATGTACATAGTGGTTGTATGATTTTTTAATGTACACACAGGTTCCATTTTATATGAATATGAGGAAATGGACTTTAATAAGTAAGGAATGTGATTGGAACTCAAAATGAGTAGAGTGGCAAATGGAAGAAAGTTATATGAATATAAATGCTTCCATTTGGTTTTATAGAGTATACCTTTGGATATACAATGAACGCACACAAGTTTCAATGTGCATAAGGTATGAATGGCTGCCATTTTTAAGTCATAAAGGTGGATGGATAAGAAAATGTCTATGGTAGCAAATTAAGGACATTTGGGTGTGAGTTACACCAGGAAAACTGCAGAAAATCTGGAAAGTATAGAGGCCAGATCGATCTCATAGGATGAGAGATCGATCTGGAAGAGCCAGAATACTCTTATTTGGGCAATGGAATAGAGCAGATCAATCTCCAATGGGGCCAGATCGATCTCCTAACCATTCTGTAATGAAAAGATCGATCCTCAAGCATACAGATCGATCTTCTTAGCTCTCTGTTTGGGAGCAAATCTATCTCAAGCTTCGATAGATCGATCTCATGCTTAAATTGCCATGAAAAAGAGGGATTTAAGGGGACCAGATTGATCTCCTCTTGGTGCAGATCGATCTCCTCAAGTGAATTCTATAAAAGGAGTGCTGAAAATCTAAAAATTTCAAGAAAAACACCATCCTTCCATTTTTAACCTAAAAACCTAACTTTCTCTCTCTAAAATCAGTCATTTCCAGTAAGATTTGAGGGGAGGCCATTAGACACTAAGTTGTTCATCTTGAGGAAGAGAACAACATAGTTGGAACCCAAAATCCCATTGTTGGTATTGAAGGAGCTAAGGGCATTGACATTTGGAGCAAGAAGAGAAATTTGATTTGGTAAGATTCTAACACTCTAACTCTGGTACATTATCTATTTAAATGATTTTGGAGTGGTTTGGCATGAGTATGGATGGTTAGAAACACCTAGGTTGTGTTAGAAACTAATGTAACCTAGAAAATGGATTGAACCTAGTGTAAGAAAGTGTAGATTGGGTGAGTTAGTGGTTTATGGATGTTGATAATTTGTTATTGGAGTAATATTGATGAGTTGAGATGAGTAAATGAAGCCACATTGTGAGTTTAGAGAATTTATGGAAAATGAGTATGTAAATGCTTGGTAAATGCCATAGTGAAGAAGTTAATGAAATATGAACACTATGGACGTAGTATCGATTTAATATCGATTTGGAATAAGTTGATAGGCCTAAAAGGTATCCATAGACTAGAGAAATGAAACAAGGCCTTATGAGCATTAATAGAAACTATAGGTCGAATCGACTATAATGAATGCACGATGTCCTGTTATATGGATCGAATGAAATGTGAAATATGATTATGCGTAGTTTCGAAGAGTTCGGTGGAGACGAATCGAATCGTACGAGTAAGCAGCTCTAAGGAAGTGGAATCACACGTCGCGATTCTAGGTAAGGGAATTCTGTAGGTATATAGAGGTAGCTGCTCATATTTGTGGGTATATAGGGCTTTGGAAATGTGCATGCATTTATAGAAATGTGTTTGACAATGTATGGAAACTACTATGAGTATTTGTATGAGATTTGGTTGTATGGAATGGTATTGTGAAGTAATGGGATAGTAAGGCTAATAATTGCATAAATCAAGTGTTTTGAATGCTTTCACAAAACGTGTGTTTTGTTTTGAACGAATTGATAGATAGGCTGGCTATTGTGGTTTGATGTTATGTGATAGCACATGTGAAGTGCCAAATATGTTTTGAGACTGGTTTTGAAAGCTTATGAGCCGCCTATCATGTTTATGTGAATTAAACCATGCTGGAGCCTAGCTCGTATCGGGTATTGATGTTTTCATTTGTATGAAACGTGCGGGAGTTTAGCTCGCACCTTGATTTGGAAACTATCATGATGTTTATAAACTGTACTGGAGCTTCTGCTCGTACGTGACTTTTGATTGGCTTTTGAGTGGTTCTTCTTTTGAGGCGAGGAGGCTCTATTAGGCGGGGAGGCTCTGTTCGGTGGGAAGGCTCTCTTACGGTAAGATTCTTAAGCCCTACATCCTCAAGCTAACATCATTAAGCCCGAGGAGGCGGGGAGGCTCTGTTAGGCGATGAGGCTCTGTTCGGTGGGGAGGCTCTCTTACGGTAGGATCCTTAAGCCAACATCCTTAAGCCCTAGAGGGATGAGGAGGCTCTGTTCGGTAGGGAGGCTCTCCTACATGGGTACAGAAGGATCCTTAAGCCAACATCCTTAAGCCCTGGAGGGGCGGGGAGGCTCTGTTCGGCAGGAAGGCTCTCCTACATGGATATGGAAAACTCTTGATATGGGGTAGGTAAGACCTAGGAATGGCACCTCCAATCACGATTTGAGTCTGCGGAGTACGCTGTACCGTGTATATCACATGGAGTACGATGTATCGCGCGATGGTTACGTGATGAGAAAGTATGGCGAGGGATAATCCACCTCCGTGCCAGCACGATACCCCGCACACGTGGATGCGTGTAGTCTGGGATGATTTATGATATAGTGACCTGGTTTTATTTCATATGTGGGATTGTGATTGTCTAAGGTAGACCCGAGGGAGGGGTTGAGCCTTGTGGAGTTTGATTTGTGAATTGGTATTGATGTGTGTGATTGAGAAAATGGTTTGTGATGGGATTGTATGTGTTTGAGAAAGAGTTTTATGATGTGGGTTTAAAAAGGAGGTTTCTTAATGAATTACCCTTTTTATGAATTTATATGAGATTGAGCATGAGATGATAGTTTTACTTCCTCATGCTCCTACCATAAATGATTTATGCATAACACTATCAGCATGTAGATAGAGTAGTTATCTAACATGCTTTCATTATTGCCTTACTGAACGTGTGGTTGCTCATCCCTCTCTATATTCCCCCTCCTACAGAGTGTGCATAGTAACCCAGTGAGGACTGAGGCATTGTGTTTTTGGACATCCGCTGCTTCCATCGTCGAAAGGTATATACACAGGATTCTTTTTGTATGTAAACAACGTAATGGCACAGTAACGATTGAGTTGTAATTATGGGGGATGTAGATGTCAATGAACAAAACCTGTGTAAGTTAATGATTAACTATTAAATGTATAACATCGCATTATTTAACTGAGAATGAATGAGATGCGATGTTTATTATTGACTCACAGCCCAACAGTGTAGTGGTAAGTTAGTTCACGATCGGGTAATGTAACAGTAAAACACGAAAAATTTTTAGTGATTTTCGGTTAAAGAGATTGAAAAAGGGTCATGACAGAGATTGGTATCAGAGCTGAGTTGGCCTGATGTGAGTCTGTAATAAAACGTAGGAAAGTACATCCCTATAGTACTGTGCTTTTGTTTAGATATAACTGTGTATATCGTGATGGATTGAGTTTGATAAATGACTTTAAATACAGGAAGTTAGGCATTCTACCAATTACACACCAAGGTAAAGGGGCGAGGGCACGTGCTAGAGGCCGTAGAGATAGGCTTGAGAGCCGTACGGAGCCACAGACTGATTAGGCTCCACAGAATCTTGCTGGGAGATCAAAAGATACAAAGTCTCGCTTCGCTAGGATAAAGCAGAGTATTGAGAACCTGGTGGAGATAGTAACACAGGCTTTGGGTGCCGGTGATAGACGAGGTCCCGCAGCACATCCTACAACTGGATAGGCAGCTGCAAAGGCAGAGAGACCTCAGGTTACTAAGATGATGACACCTTCAGTACCGGATACGGATTCTCCTATCGCTCCATAGCAAAGCGATAGTGATTTGGGGTATGACTGTGACTGGAGCAGACTGCGAGAGTTCCAAGCATTGAAACCCCCAGGGTTCAGAGGGGTGAAGGACCCAGTTGTCACGGAGGATTGGGTGTATGAGATGGAGAAACTGTATAGGATTTTTCGATGCACCACTCAAGTATCAGAATGGCACCATATGAAGCGTTGTATGGTCGAAGGTGTCGTTCGCCAATTGGATGGGAAGAAGTGGGAAAAGAGAGTTATTTGCTCCCGATCTGGTTAAGCAAGATTCTGAGGATGTTCAATTGATTTGTGAGAGGTTGTGAACTGCTCAGAGCAAACAAAAGAGTTACGCTGACCAAAGACGAAGTACCTTGGAATTTTTAGTAGGAGATTCAGTATTTTTGAAAGTTTCTCCATCCAAAGGCATAAGCAGATTTAGGAAGAAAGGAAAGCTAAGTCCCTGATATATTGGGCCTTTTGAAATCTTAGACGGAGTAGGAGACAAAGCTTACAGATTGGCGTTACCGTCGGAGTTATCGAGTATTCACAATGTCTTCCACGTATCGATGCTACGCAAGTATCATCTAGATCTGACGCATGTGATTAAATATGAACCACTATAGTTGAAGGACGATATGACATGTGGAAAAGCTAATTCAGATACTGGACAAGAAAGAGAAGGCATTACGGTCTAAGAGAATTCCACTAGTTAAAGTTTTGTGGCAATATCACACCTCAGAGGAGGCCACGTGGGAATTGGAAAGCCTAATGCATGAGAAGTACCCACAGTTATTTTAGGAATGATGTACTTTTAAATTTGGGGACCAAATTTTCTAAGGTGAGGAGAATGTAACTCCGCAAATTTTTTTGTACCTGATTTTAAATGTGAATAGTAAATTAATTAATATGAATTAAAAATGTGTTCTTTGGAGGACGATTAAATTAAATTACAATTAGAATGGGAGACTTAGAAGATTTAATTAAATAAAATATATTAGCTCTAAGAATGAATAATCTTGAGAAAAATAGATAAATTTATTATGAGCTAGGATTATTCCCCTATAAAATATAGGTACAAGATTTTAACTAAATTCATTTTGTGTACTATAAATATATATGTTATGTTTCAATTAGTTTTTAAGTTAAATGGATAGGCATATATATATATATATATATATATATCTAGATATGTTAATATATATATATATATATATATATATTTACATGTATATGTACATAAATAAAAAGATTACATGAAAGGGTAATGGATGGGAGGAAGTCGACTGGTAGAGGAAACTGTGAGCTGCAGCGGGAAGGATGTTAAATTGAAATGGAAACATGTGAAGGTAGGAATTGGGATGGCTCTTGGAGTGACAGGGAAGGAAAACACAGATGATGGAAATTGGTGTTGTCCTATTGCCTGGACATATGCATGGAGTGGTATTTAAATAATAAGGAAGAGTGGGAGTAAGTAATTGGCAATAGAGGAAATAGGTAGTGAAAGGAAAGATGAGGCACTCAGAAAATGAGGAAACTAAAGCAAGAATGGCGTCTGCTGAACCCTACCATGTTTGTTGGAGGGGTTCTTAAAACACGAAAAGGAAATATAGGTATATGGTCTGAAAAATTGGCAGATTAGGTTGTGAAAAGGAAAGGAAGAAAACAAGGCTAAAAATTCCAGTGGGTTTGGTGGAAACAAAATAGCATATATACTTATATATATATATATATATATATATGATAGAAGCAACTGTTGGAAAAGAGATGAAGACGAGCTGAAAGGAGACTTGGCAGAGGTGGAGGTATGATAAGGAGAAGCCATAGTCGCACGCCTAAAACATAACAGAAGAAGAAAGGCAGAAAGAATAAGAATCACAAGGGAGGTTGAAACGGAGTGGAGAAATCGAGAGAAGAGAAGATAGAACAGAGGAGTCCCATCCTCTGTTATCGAAACAAAAGAGACAGAGAGACATGAGAGAGAAAAGCGTGGAGACAGGGGAACCCTCTCCTCTGTAACTGAAGCAAAAGAGATGAGGGAGAGGCTGGCTGTTGGAAAGGACCCAAGAGCTGTGGTTGAGAAGAAGAACGGGGCTGAAACAGAGAGTTGAAGCAGGAGACCGAGAGAGGTAGAGGTGAAGGGAACGAAGAGGCTGAACGCAGCCACCCGAAAACGGAGTGAATGGGAGGTCACCGACACTGGCGTGGAGACGTGAAAGAAGGAAGGAAGGAAGGAAAGAAAGAAAGAAAGAAAGAAAGAAAGAAAGGAAGAAAGAAAGAAGAAGGAAAAAGGGGGGAAAGAAAATTCGTTCGGGAAAAAAAAGGAAGAAAATATATTTATATATATAAATAGAAGTAAACCTAAGGGAAAGAGTTTCAGAGAAATAAACCGAGTAAACCAGACCCACTGACTCCAATACTAAGGCTTTAAGGATTGGGGGCAGATACCGAGGTAAGGAAAACTTTTGTGTGTTGCTAGAGATCGATTCACATATTTTTCTATGGAATTGTAGATATAAAAATACTAGGTTGATTTTATAACTCTGATGAAAAATATAGATTTTGGCCTTAGTTAAACAGTCTAGCCTTACCGTTATAAATCTAATTTGTTTGCAGAGACACTGATATGACGTGAATTATGGTTTTGAATCAAAAATTTTGAATTTAATTACTATAGACTGTTTACTGGGATTTTGACCGAAAAAGGGCAAGTCTACTTCTTTTAAATTGAATTATGCACTGTATTGAGTTTTAGAACTATTTTGATGAAAAAAGATTTGCTTATAAGTGATACTGAGGATATGTTCTTGAGCGCATGCTGACTGTGTGTCGCATGGTCTGACTCGCACTAATTTGAGACAAAGACGGTGGTTAAATCATGCTGCACTACTGTGTGTTTCTGTTTTTGTGGTCCACGGAGTAGGATGTACCATGCGACACGCACATGAGTACGATGTACCATGTTTTCTGATCTTTGGACATTTTGTTCTGTGAGTTGTTAGGGTAGCTGACCACTTCCACGATGATTGACATCTTGGCACACCTGATTCGTGAAGCCCGGAGTCACCGACTTTGGCCAATTTGTCATTCTGAATTTATATATAGCATGTTTTGCCTTGTCTCGTCTATTTGATTTACTCGATTGACAGTAAGAAATGTAATATTTTTGTACGAATCATTTATTCTACTACTACAAGTTTTTGAATCTTGCATTTTCTACAGTAGACTGTTTATACTATCGTTATTAGTACTGTTTTCGAATTCTAATTATGGTATTATTGATTTCGCCAAATTATTTGTATATTTTTTGTAAAAATTCCTATTTTGGCATAAATATATATATGTAGTGTATTTATCTACCTGCCGTGTGTTTTTCTTACAAAGTGTGTCACGACCCTATTTCAATCTCTTTAACCGAAAATCACTGAAAATTTTTCGCGTTTTATTGTTACCTTACTTGATCATGAACAACTCACCACATACAGTTGGGCTGTGAGTCAATAATAACCACCACTTTTCATTCATTCACAATTTACTGAAATGATGTCACACGTTCGAAGTTAATCGTTTACTTATAAAATATGATTACTGACAACTACATCCCCCATAATTACATTTCAAATGATTACTGTGCTTTTACATTGTTTAGATACAAAAAGGAATCACTGTGTTTATACCTCTGAGTGATGGAGATGCAGCGGATGTCAAAAATACCACGCCTCAGTCCACACTGGGATACTATGAACGCTCTGTAGGAGGGGAAAGTAGAGAGGGATGAGCAACCACACGCTCAGTAAGGCAATAATGCAAGCATAGTAGATAACTACTCTATCTACATGTTGATATTGTTATGCATAAATAGTTTATAGTTCGGAGCATGAGGAAAACAAAACTATGCCATATGCGTATACATATATCATGTATTTAAATCATGTAAATTGGCATAATAAAACATGGTAAATCATAATGTGCAAGCCATCTCATGCTCAATTGTCAAATCTCATAACAAAAAGGGAAATTCACTTGAAACATCCTTTTTAAACCACATCATAAAGCTCTTTGTCAAACACATACAATCCCATCACAAACCATTTTCTCAATCACAAACATCATTACCACTTCACAAATCAAATCCCACAAGGCTCGACCCCTCCCTCGGGTCTACCTTGGACAATCACAATCACACATATGTATAAAAACCAGGTCACTATATCAAAAGTGCCTATGTGGACCAACCACGTCATAAATCATCCTAGACCACATGTATCCAGGTGTGCGGGGTATCGTGCTGGCATGAAGGTGGATTATCCCTCACCAGACTTTCTCATCACATAACCATCGTGCGGTACATCGTACTCCATGTGATATACACGGTACAGCGTACTCGTGGACTCATATTATGATTGGGGGTGCCATTCCTAGGTCTTACCTACCCCATAACAAGAATTTTTCGTATCCATATAGGAGAGCCTCCCTGCCGAATAAAGCCTCCCTACCCCTCCAGGGCTTAAGGATGTTGGCTTAAGGATCTTTCTGTACCCATGTAGGAGAGCCTCCCTGCAGAACAGAGCCTCCTCGACCCTCCAGGGCTTAAGGATGTTGGCTTAAGGATCATTCCGTAAGAGAGCCTCCCCGCCTCCTCGAGCTTAAGAATGTCAGCTTAAGGATGTAGGGCTTAAGTATCTTACCGTAAGAGAGGCTCCCCATCGAACAGAGCCTCCTCGCCTAACAGAGCCTTCCCGCCTCCTCGGGCTTAAGGATGTAGGGCTTGAGGATCTTACCAACTTTCACGACCTCATACGTATCACAATGTGTAAACTTGTGCGAGCAAAGCTCTAGCACGACTCATGCACCCTACCATAAAGATACCATGTACGAGCATAGCTCTAGTACGGTTATACTCATAAGAAACACCACTCAAAAGCCACATATGAGCAGAAGCTCCAGTACGGTTTATAAACATCATCATAGTTTCCAAATCAATTTGCGAGCTAAGCTCTAACACGTTTCATACAAATGAAAACATCGAAATCTAGCGCGAACGAGGCTCCAATGCGAATTAAATCACATACACACGATAAGCAACTCACATACATTCAAAACATCTCAAAACATGTTTAGTGCCTCACATGGGCTATTTCACAACATCATTCAAGTACAAACCAGCCTATCCTTTTATTTGCTCAAATCAAAGCATTGTGTTTTGTGAAAACATTCAAAACATGTGATTTATGCAATTATTAGCCTTCCTATCCCTTTTTATACATCCATATAAACCAAATCATATACGTATTCATAATTGTTCACATACATCACCAACCACTTTTCCAAACCATCATGCAAATTTACAACACCCTATATACCCACAAAATACGAGCAGCTACCTCTATATATTCATTAAATCCCCTTACCTGGAATCGCGACGCGTGATTCTGTTTCCTTAGCGCTGCTCACTCGTGCAGTCCGATTCGTCTTCAACGAACCCTTTGGGATAGCACATAATCATATTCCACATTATATTCGATCCATATAATAGGACATCGTGCGTTCACTATAGTCGATTCGACCTATAGTTTCTATTAACGCTCATAAGGCCTCATTTCATTTCTCGAGTCTATGGATTCCTTTTAGTCCTATTAACTCATTCTAAATCGATATTAAATTGATGTTCAGCTCATAATATTCTTTTTTCATGAATTCCCTCACTATGGCATTTATCAAGCATTTACATACTCATTTTCACAATTTCCTCCAAACTCATAATGTGGTTTCATTTAACCACTCCACATCATTCATATTGCTTCAATAGCTACCTTAGCATACCCACAATTCATCAACTCATTTGACTTCCACTTTCTCACATTAGGTTCAATCCATTTTCTAGGTTACATTTGTTTCTAACATAACCTAGGTGTTTCCAGCCATCCATACTCATGCCAAACAACTCTAAAATCAATTAAATAAACAATGTACTAGAGTTGGAGTGTTAGAATCTTACCAAATCCAATTTCTCTTCATGCTCCAAATGTCAATGCCCTTAGCTCCTTTAATACCAACAATGGGATTTTGGGTTCCAACTATGTTGTTCTCTTCCTTAAGATGAACAACTTAATGTCTAATGGCCTCCCCTCAATTCTTACTGGAAAATGGCTGATTTTAAAGAGAGAAGTTAGCTTTTTCAGTTGAAAATGGAAGGATAATGTTTTTCACAAAATTTTCAAATTTTCAGCACTCCTTTTATAGAAATCACTTAAGGAGATCGATCTGCACCAAGAGGAGATCGATCTGGTCCCCTTAAATCCCTATTTTTCACGATAATTTAAGCATGAGATTGATCTGTCGAAGCTTGAGATCGATCTGCTCCCAAATAGAGAGCTAAGGAGATCGATCTGTATGCTTGAGGATCAATCTTTTCATTACACAATGGTTAGGAGATCGATCTGGCCCCATTGGAGATCGATTTGCTCTATTCCATTGCCCAAATAAGAGTATTCTGGCTCTTCCAAATCGATCTCTCATCTTATGAGATCGATCTGGCTTTCATACTTTCCAGATTTTCTACAGTTTTCCTGCTTCAACTTACACGAAAACATCCTTAATCTCCTACCATAGTCATTTTCTCATCCATCCACCTTTATGACTTGAAAATGGCATTCATTCATACCTTATACACATTGAAACCTGTGTACGTTCCTTTTATATCCAAAGGTATACAATATAAAACCAAATGGAAGCATTTATATTCATGCAACTTTCTTCCATTTAGCTCACTACTCATTTTGAGTTCCATTCACATTCATCACTTATAAGAACTTATTTCTTCATATTCATACACAATGAAACTTGTATGTACATTACAAATCATATTGCACATATGTCCATTGAATCCATGGACTGACATCAATTACACTTTACATTACAAGTCCATTAGCATTCATTGATCCAATTACACGCGTTACAACTATAAATGTATGGGGTTTCACAATCTCCCCTCCTTCAAAGAATTTGGTCCTCCAAATTAGAACCAAGTTGCTCTTCAAAAAGATGGGGGTACTTCTCCCATATCAAGTTCTCCAATTCTCATGTGGCCTCTTCCACCCTGTGATGTTGCCAAAGAACTTTCACCAAGGGAATTATCTTATTCCGTAACACTTTCTCTTTTCTGTACAATATCTGAACCGGCTTCTCAACATATGTCATACTTTCATTGAGCTCCAACGGCTTATATCTTATCACATGTGACGGGTCCGAGTGATACTTTCGAAGCATCGAGAAGTGGAAGATGTTATGTACATTTGCCAAGTCCGGTGGCAATACCAACCTATACGCCTTATCTCCTACTCTCTCCAAAATCTCGAAGGGTCTGATATATCTAGGGCTCAGCTTACCCTTCTTACCAAATCTCATAATACCCTTCGATGGTGAAACTCTTAGAAATACTGACTCACCCTCATCAAACTCTAGTGGTCTCCGTCTCTTGTCAGTATAACTCTTTTACTGGCTCTGAGCTGTTCGTAATCTCTCACATATCAATTGGACATCCTCATATGCCTATTGCACTAAGTCCGAAGCAAAGATTTGTTTGTCACCCACCTCTTCCCATCCAATAAGGGATCGACACCTGCGTCCACACAGTACCTCAAAGGGTGCCATCCCGATACTTGCATGATAGCTATTATTATAGGCGAACTCGGCTAACTGCAGGTGATCATCCCAGGAGCCTCTAAAATCCAGCACACATGCTCTCAACATATCCTCTAGGGTCTGTATAGTCCTCTCTGACTACCCATCTGTCTGAGGATGAAAAGCGGTGCTAAAACTCAATCGGGTCCCCAGCGTTTCCTCAAAATTTTCCCAGAAATGAGAAGTGAAGCGGGCATCCCTATCAGAAACAACGTTCACTGGAACACCATGTAGCCGTACTATCTCTCGAATATACAAGTTCACCAACTAACTCAGTGTATCGATAGCTCTCATAGCTAATAAATGGGCGGACTTAGTCAACCGGTCCACAATAACCCATATGGCATCATGACCTCTGTGGGTCCTCGACAACCCCATCACAAAATCCATGATGATGTGCTCTCACTTCCACGTTGGTATCGGTAGAGGCTACAATAATCCTGCAGGCTTCTGATGCTCTACTTTCACTTGCTGACAAACGAGACACTTAACGACATATTCAGCAATGTCTCTTTTCATTTCAGACCACCAATAAACCTTCCGAAGGTTTTGATACATCTTGGTACTTCCCGGATGTATCGTATACTTCGATGAGTGAGCCTCTGATAAAATTAACCTCCTGATCATAGGATCCTCGGGAACACATACTCTGCCTCTGAACCTCAATAGGCCATCTATACTCAGCTCAAAATCACTACCCACACCTGTCTATATCTGCCTCAGCCAATCGATGCACTGTCGATCGCTCTGTTGGGCCTACCGAATACGGTCAATCAGCTCTAGCTCCAGTCTCAAATTAGTCATCATCTCTAATCTCTCGAATCCAGGTGGGGTTACATCCAAACTAATGTTCGCAAAGTGTTCCAACAATTCATGTTCCCGTACCATCATATAAGACACCAACCTAAGGTTCTTTCTACTCAAAGCATTGGTAATTACATTTGCCTTACCGGGGTGGTACATGATTTCACAATCATAGTCCTTCAAAAGTTCGAGCCATCTCCTCTGTCTCATATTCAGTTCTTTCTGCGAGATTAGGTACTTAAGGCTCTTATGATCTATGAACACCTAAAATTTCTCACCATAAAGATAGTGGTGCCATATTTTCAAAGAAAACACCACGGCCGCCAACTCTAAATCATGTGTCGGGTAGTTCCTCTCATGATCTTTCAATTGTCTAGATCCATAGGCAACTACCTTCCCATCCTGCATAAGCACACAACCCAATCCCTAGTGTGATGCATCCGTATACACCGAAAATCCTCCTGAGCTAGTAGGAATGGTGAGAACTAGAGCAGTGGTTAATCGACACTTAAGCTCCTCAAAACTCCTCTTACATGCCTCATCCCATACAAGTTTAACACCTTTTCGCGTGAGGTGTTCAACGGAGCAGCTAGTCTGGAGAAACCCTCTACAAATCTCCGATAATACCCTGTCAATCCCAGAAAACTTCTGATCTCAGTAATTGTCTTAGGCTGTTCCACTATAGAACTGCCTCTATCTTGGATGGATCCACCGATACTCTATCCTTCGACACAACATGGCCCAGAAAAGAGATCTACTCTAACCAAAAGTTACACTTGCTGAGTTTGGCATATAATTCTTCCTCTTGGAGGGTCTGCAGAACTATCCTTAATTGTTCCTCATGATCTTCCCTGGACTTGGAATATACCAATATGTCATTAATGAACACAATCACAAACTTGTCCAGGTATGGCTTAAATATATCATTCATCAGTGCCATAAATGCCGCGGGGGCATTCGTCAATCCAAATGGCATCACCATAAACTCCTAGTGGCCATAACGGGTACGAAATGCTATTTTGGGTACATCTCGACTCCTAATCCTCAACTAATGGTGCCCTGACCACAGGTCTATCTTAGAAAACACTTGGGCTCCTCGGAGTTGATCCAACAAATCATTGATTCTTGGAAGGGGGTACTTGTTCTTAATGATGGCCTTATTCAACAACCGGTAATCTATACACAGTCAGAGGCTTCCATCCTTCTTCCTTACAAGCAGTACCGGTTCTCCCCAAGGTGAGAAACTCGGTCTAATAACCCATTCTCTAGCAACTCTTGCAGCTGTTTCTTTAGCTCTTCTAACTCAATTGGTGTCATTCTATATGGTGGTTTTGATATCGGGTTGATACCAGGCACTAACTCTATGCAAAATTCCATTTCCCTTTCAGGTGGTAGTCCTGGTAATTCATCCAGAAAGACATCAGAATAATCTGCAATCATGGGGATGTCCTTCAATTTCGGGTGTGCCTCATTTATATCGACCACGTAGGTAATGAACCCTTCATATTATCCTTTCCACCGTTAGTGTCACAAGTCATCACATTCACATTCAAAGTAAACATATAATTTATCTCTCAAGTAAATTAAATAAAATCATACTCTTTTCATATCATTTCTTTTCATCAAAGTTTACAATAAGATTGTCTAATCCTGAAAGCATCAAGATTTTAGCATGACAATCCATAACAACTCGATTGGTAGCCAACCAATCCATTCCCAATATTACATCAAAATCGACCATATTCAATAAAATCAAATTGGCTATCATTTCTTTTCCCTCTATTTTTAACTTACAATCTCTACATATATGCTTAATCAATTGACTATCATTCATGGGTGTGGAAATCATCAACATTTTATCTAACAATGTTGGTTTCATATCCTTCAATAATTTATGTGCAAAGGAAGGTGATATGAAAGAATGTGTAGCACCAGGATCAAATAATACCAATGCTTCTAAATCAAAGATTTGGATGGTACCTTTAATCACATCCGTCGAAGCATCTACGGTGTTTTGATCCAGTGTATGTACTCTTCCTCTGCTCACACCCGCTACTTGATTCCCATTTTCCTCAGCTGTGGCCTTCCTCTCAGGGCAGCCGTCTCAACTGGAGCTCTCTCTGGCTCCTTGCCCTTCTGTGGGGCAATCTCTATCTTCTCGGGACAATACTTAGCTATATGTCCTAGTCTCTCACATCTGAAACACACCATAGGGGTTATCAGACAAGGCCTAGTCCCATGAAATTTATCACATCTCATGCACCTCTCAGTAGTAGGTCGTGGTCCTCCAATAACTATACCCCTCGACCCTGTCAAGGCTGGGTATACGAGAGGTCTAGTAGCTCTCTCATGCACCTCCTCAATCTTAGGCCTCTTCTCGAAAAATCTTTGGCCTCCTCTCTTGGCCACTCTATCAAACCTGGATCTCTTCAGATCCCTGTCTCTTCTAACATTAATCTTCCCCAGTTTGAAGGCATTCCGCATAAAGTCTTGCTCACACAACTGAGCCTTATGTACTGCTTCCTCATAAGTCTGAATATCAAATGGGGCTAGCTTAGTTCGGATGGCCAATCTCAATCCATCCATGAAATTTTGTATCTTTCGGGTCTCACTACCCATCGTGTCTGGGTCATATCTCCCCAAGGACATAAAATTGGACTCATACTCTTCCACAGTACGGTTCCCCTGAACCAGACTCATAAATTCCTTCTGTAGTTTCCTCTCTGCGGTAGCTGGAATGTACTGTCTCCTGAAGGCCTCTATAAACATCTCCCATGAGATCTCAGAGTGTCTAACCCTCAATATAACTTCGGTGGGTCTCCACCAGTGCTCTGCCTCGCCTTTAAGCATAAACACGGTAAAGGCAACCTTCTCAGCTGAAGTGCATTGAAAAAATTGGTATAGCTTTTCCATCTCATACATACAGTCCTCCATAATAATCGGGTCCTTCACCCCTCTGAACACTGGGGGTTTTCATGCTTGGAACTCTCGCAACCTGCTCAAGTCACAGTCATAACCCAAATCACTACCGCTCTACTGTGGAGCGATAGGAGAAGCTATATCCTGGGCTGGAGGTGGTGTAACTGTAGCTGTATCTGCAGTCTGATGTCTCTCCGCCTCTGCAGCTGCCTGTCCAGCCGTAGGCTGTGCTGCGGGACCTCGTCTATCACCGACACCCAAGGCCTACATGACTATCTCCACCAAATTCTCAATACTTCGCTTTATCCTAGCGAAGAATGTCTCTGTATCTTCTGCTCTCTCAGCAGGGTCCTGTGGAGCCTGATCAGTCTGTGGCTTCCCACGGTCTCAAGCCTACCTCTATGGCCTTTAGTACATGTTCTCACCCACTACCTTGGCGCATAATTGGTATAATGCCTAACTTCCATTATTAAAATCATTTATTAAGCTCAATCCATCATGATATACACAGTTATATCTAAACAAAAGCACAGTATTGTGGGGATGCAACTTTTTCCACGTTTTATTACCGACTCACATCAAGCCAACTTAGCTCTGATACCAATCTCTGTTATGACCCTATTTCAATCTCTTTAACCGAAAATCACTGAATTTTTTTTTTTTTGCATTTTACTGTTACCTTACTCGATCGTGAACAACTCACCACATACAGCTGGGCTGTGAGTCAATAATAACCACCACTTATCATTCATTCATAATTTACTGAAATGATGTCATACGTTTGAAGTTAATCGCTCACTTATACATCCCCCATAATTACATTTCAAATGATTACTGTGTTTTTACATTGTTTAGATACAAAAAGGAATCACTGTGTATATACCTCTGAGTGATGGAGATGCAGCGGATGTCCAAAATACCATGCCTCAGTCCTCACTGGGCTACTACGCACGCACTGTAGGAGGGGGAAAGTAGAGAGGGATGAGCAACCACATGCTCAGTAAGGCAATAATGCAAGCATGGTAGATAACTACTCTATCTACATGCTGATACTGTTATGCATCAGTCGTTTATAGTTCGAAGCATGAGGAAAACAAAACTATGCCATATGCGTATACATATATCATGTATTTAAATCATGTAAATTGGCATAATAAAACATGGTAAATCATCATGTGCAAGCCAGCTCATGCTCAATTGTCAAATCTCATAGCAAAAAGGGAAATTCACTTGAAACATCCTTTTTAAACTACATCATAAAGCTCTTTCTTAAACACATACAATCTCATCACAAACCATTTTCTCAATTACAAACATCATTACCACTTCACAAATCAAATCCCATAAGGCTTGACCCCTCCCTCGGGTTTACCTTAGACAATCACAATCACACATATGTATAAAAACCAAATCAATATATCAAAAGTGCCTATATGGACCAACTACGTCATAAATCATCCCAGACCACACGCATCAAGGTGTGCGGGGTATCGTGCTGGCACGAAAGTGGATTATCCCTCACCAGACTTTCTCATCACATAACCATCGCGTGGTACATCGTACTCCATGTGATATACATGGTGCAGCGTACTCCACGGACTCATATTGTGATTGGGGGTGCCATTCCTAGGTCTTACCTACCGCATAACAAGAATTTTTCATATCCATGTAAGAGAGCCTCCCTGCCAAACAGAGCCTCCCCGCCCCTCCAGGGCTTAAGGATGTTAGCTTAAGGATCCTTCTGTACCCATATAGGAGAGCCTCCCTGCCGAACAGAGCCTCCCCTCCCCTCCAGGGCTTAAGGATGTTAGTTTAAGGATCCTTCTGTAAGAGAGCCTCCCCACCAAACAGATCCTCCCCGCCTAACAGAGCCTCCCCGCCTCCTCGGTCTTTAGGATGTCAGCTTAAGGATGTAGGGCTTAAGGATCTTACTGTAAGAGAGGCTCCCCACCGAACAGAGCCTCCCCACCTAACAGAGCCTCCCCGCCTCCTCGGGCTTAAGGATGTTGGCTTAAGGATGTAGGGCTTGAGGATCTTACCAACTTTCACGACCTCATGCGTATCACAATGTGCAAACTTGTGCGAGCAAAGCTCTAGCACGACTCATGCATCCTATCATAAAGAGACCACGTACGAACATAGCTCTAGTACGGTTATACTCATAAGAAACACCACTCAAAAGCCACGTACAGGCAGAAGCTCCAGTACGATTTATAAACATCATCATAGTTTCCAAATCAATTTGCGAGCTAAGCTCCAGCACGTTTCATACAAATGAAAACATCTAAATCTAGCGCGAGCGAGGCTCTAGCACAAATTAAATCACATATACATGATAAGCAGCTCACATACATTCAAAACATATCAAAACATGTTTAGCGCCTCACATGGGCTATTTCACAACATCATTCAAGTACAAGCCAACTTATCCTTTTATTTGCTCAAATCAAAGCATTGTGTTTTGTGAAAACATTCAACACATGTGATTTATGCAATTATTAGCCTTCAACACATGTGATTTATGCAATTATTAGCCTTACTATCCCTTTTTATACATCCATATAAACCAAATCATACGTACTCATAATTGTTCACATACATCACCAACCACTTTTCCAAACCATCATGCAAATTTACAATACCCTATATACCCACAAAATACGAGCAACTACCTCTATATACTCACAAAATTCCCTTACCTGGAATCGTGATGCGTGATTTCGTTTCCTTAGCGCTGCTCACTCGTGCGGTCCGATTCGTCTTCAACGAACTCTTTGGGACTAAACACAATCATATTCCACATTATATTCGATCCATATAACAGGACATCGTGCGTTCACTATAGTCGATTCGACCTATAGTTTCTATTAACGGTCATAAGGCCTCGTTTCATTTCTCGAGTCTATGGATTCCTTTTAGTCCCATTAACTCATTCTAAATCGATATTAAATAGATGTTAAGCTCATAATGTTCATTTTTCTTGAATTCCCTCACTATGGAATTTATCAACCATTTACATACTCATTTTCACAATTTCCTCCAAACTCACAATGTGGTTTCATTTAACCACTCCACATCATTCATATAGCTTCAATAGCTACCTTAGCATACCCACAATTCATCAACTCATTTTACTTTCACTTTCCCACACTAGGTTCAATTCATTTTCTAGGTTACATTTGTTTCTAACACAACCTAGGTGTTTCCAGCCATCCATACTCATGCCAAACAACTCCAAAATCAATTAAATAAACAATGTACTAGAGTTTGAGTGTTAGAATCTTACCAATTCCAATTTCTCTTCGTGCTCTAAATATCAGTGCCCTTAGCTCCTTCAATACCAACAAACGAATTTTGGGTTCAACTATGTTGTTCTCTTCCTCAAGATGAACAACTTAGTGTCTAATGGCCTCCCCTCAATTCTTACTGGAAATGGCTAATTTTAGGGAGAGAAAGTTAGGTTTTTTGGTTTAAAATGGAAGGATGATGTTTTTCCCAAAATTTTTAGATGTTTAGCACTCCTTTTATAGAAATCACTTGAGGAGATCGATCTGCACTAAGAGGAGATCGATTTGGTCCCCTTAAATCCCTTTTTTTTCACTGTAATGTAAGCATGAGATCGATCTGTCGAAGCTTGAGATCGATCTGCTCCCAAACAAAGAGCTAAGGAGATCGATCTGTATGCTTGAGGATCGATCTTTTCATTACAAAATGGTTAGGAGATCGATTTGGCCCCATTGGAGATCGATCTGATCTATTCCATTTCCTAAATAAGAGCATTCTGGCTCTTCCAGATCGATCTCTCATCTTATGAGATGATCTGGCCTTCATACTTTCCAGATTTTCTGCAGTTTCCTGCTACAACTTACACCAAAACATCCTTAATCTGCTGCCATAGTCATTTTCTCATCCATCCACCTTTATGACTTGAAAATGGCATTCATTCATACCTTATACACATTGAAACCTGTGTACATTCCTTGTATATCCGAAGGTATACAATATAAAACCAAATGAAAGCATTTATATTCATACAACTTTCTTCTATTTACCCCACTACTCATTTTGTGTTCCATTCACATTCATCACTTATAAGAACTCATTTCTTCATATTCATACACTATGAAACTTGTGTGTACATTACAAATCATATTACACATCTGTACATTGAATCCATGGACTTACATCAATTACACTTTACATTACAAGTCCATTAGCATTCATTGATCCAATTACACACGTTACAACTATACATGTACAGGGTCTCACAAAGCGCGTTGAGCTCACCCCTTACTTTTCTCCACAGAGCCTCATCAGTAGTTGGGACCGTTTTTATAAGTTGAATTATTTTGCACAGCCATACGTCAGCCAAGTATTCTTTCGCGTTAAAGGTATACCCGGTATAGATATCTATTTTGTATCTAAATTTTGTAAGTACAGTAATGTATATGAAAATGTGTCTGAGGAATGTGAACATGAATATTTTGTACAAGAACAATTACGTTGAATTAATTGGAAGGTACTACCATTAGTTTTGTTTAAATTTGTTACCAAGAAATAAAATTGAATAGGCGAATTTATTGTTCTGATTTATTATCGACTCGTAGCCCAACCATATAGTTTCGTAAAATCGGGTCGTTACACAGGATGTGGCAGAATTTGTGGCCAGATGTTTGGTGTGTCAGCAGGTGAAAGCTGAGCATCAGAAGCCCGAAGGATTACTTAAAACCTTACCTGTGTTGATAATTCTATTAAAATAGAATTATTTGTGCTTAATTCCTCAATTAATTATTTTAATCCCTATATTATTTTATTAATTATCCCCTTAATTTAATTAAAATTCTTTAATGTGCAGGTAAAATAAATCCGGATGAAACTCAGTCATTTTAGTCAAAAATGGGTTGAAAACGAGCTAAAAGGAGACTAGACCACTTCTAATTTGCAGATTGAGTCACATTCGTCTGGATACGTGTGATGCCGAGTTTTCGTATTTGGCCACGAGAAGATAAGAACGTCAGATACCGTGCCAACCTTCTGGAAGACACACACCAGACCACATCGCATGTCCAAGTGGACTAGAAAACGAATGACGTGGAAATATCTACTCTGCAGCAAATGGAATGAAGACAAATGGCCAATCAATGTCAACTCATCTAGGATGAGAAATTACTATTGTACCCCTAAGTTTGTGTATAAATAGAACATGATGAGCAATTGAAAAATTAGGTAATTTTAAGGTAAAGTAGTTTAGTTTTTTAGGTTAAAGTTTTTAGGGTTATTTTCTTACTAGTTTTCTTTAAGTTTTTTTGATTAGCTTTGTCAAGCCACCAATTTTATTTTATTCTTGTTTAGCTATTGTTCACGTTAATTTTCATTTGTCATATTTAATGAAAAGCTCCATTGTTTCAAATTATTTAGTATTTCACAAAACTTTCATCTACTCTGTTTTTTTATTCTCGGTTTCACAAGTTCTTCCTTGTTTTTAAGTTTTTATTAAATTTATGTTTTTATGTAAAGTTTCCTTTTATTGGGTAGTCATGTTCCTTCTTTATCTTTAGTTCTCGGTTAGCGTATTTTATTTTTTTCCTTGTTCTGTTTGCTGATTGCTTTCAATAGTTCTTACTTTCCATTCAGGTTTGAAGAGCCATAAACCATAGCGATGCAGCTCATCCTGACACCACTATTGATTGTTCAATTCCTGCATATTTGTTTTTACATTTTTTCGCTTGTATACTTGATCATTTTGTTCTCTCTTGTCTGCTGCATTGGGTACTTGAAAGCTGGTGATAGCAGCTAATTTCTTCTACTATTTGCTGTGTTTTAAATCTCAGTTCGGTTGCCCATTTCATTTTTATTTTGCTAGTCATCAACTACACTATTCATCACTATGAGTTTGCTATTGTTGTTGCTTGGAGCAACTTTGTTTTCGGGTAGAGTCGGGGGCATGACTGGTGACAACGGTCAAACATCCTCTTCTTTGCTCTGCTGTGTTCTTATCTACTTAGTCATGCACTCCCTTTATTTTCAGTTCCATTATGATTATAATAGTTGATGTAAATTTCTGAGCAAAGTGAGGAGTCAGGTAAAAGCAAGAGTAAGCAACCATGGTTTTAACTCTTGGTTTTAGTCCAGTTGTATTTTTTGTTTTCATTAACTGTTGTAGTTTCCATTCGATGTATGTCCTATTTTCCTTAATAATGTTGAGGATTAGTTTTTTTTTTAGCATCTGTTGGCATCTCTGTTATGCTCTGTTTTGAGAGCTTGGTACAGTTCATTTTCTTTTAATGATTTCATTCTGCATTAATCTAGTTGTGGTAGCTGCAGGTTTGCATGGATGGGTGCTGTCAATATTATCAAGCTCCTGTGTGGCCATAGATGTGTAGGTTGTAGCTGAAGTTGTGAAGGATGCAGAGCTTTGTGTTTAAGCTTGATTCCAGCTTTGTTTCATTTTCTGTTTTGTGCTCATACTTTCTAATTTTTTTTTATTGTTGCCTTATTTTCTGGTTACTTATTCAAGTTTGATTTTATGTTTCATTTTATAGTTATCTTACATTTGCATTAAATTTGTTAAGCTTTTCTAGTTTTTGTGTGGCATCAGCTGGCAGAATCTGCTATGGAGTTGCGGCTCGGGCTGGAGTTGTACAGAACGTGGTGGCTATGATGCTCAGTTGTGTGTGCTGGGCTGTGCAGAGTAAAGCTGGCGATGTGTTGTGTGCTGTTGTTGTAGGGAATGGAGCAGGAGCAGTCAGACAATAGAGCACTGCTGGGCATGCCAAGGAACGGTACCAGGATCCAGTGACACAGGACAGAACCGAGAATAAGACCCGGACAGAATAGGCAGGAATGAAGCACATACAGTACAGGACAGTGCATGGTCGGGCAGAGAGCAAATGATACATAAGGCTAAGGCCATGTTTGGCATTCCATTTCTGCATATTTCCATTTTTCATGCATACCTATCATTATATTTTTTTTTAGTATCCCTCTTTATTTTATTTGTTAGCTTAGATTATAGTCTTAGTTTAATTTACATATTATTGTTCCTTGCTTATTAGTATAAACTTAGTTTTAATTAGGTTGATAGTTTATTAAGTGTTGTTATCTTGCATTTAGAATTAGATTAAATTTGTTTCATGCATTTTTAATTTAGTCTTCATCTTAAAATTAAAATCCAAAAATATTTATTTCTGATGCATTATTTAAATTTTATTTTTAAATTAGTAATTAGTGATAGTTAGGATTATTTTAGAATTATACTTTAGACATTTAGAATTATAGTTTTAAGATGGAGGTTAAAGAGAGGACATAAGGCTTGGGCATATAATATATGAGAGAATGAGGGAAGTAGATAGAGCTCAGAAGGATTTGACTGTCAGCACTCGGTCACCACTTTTTCTGACCTTCCTACTTCCCGCCCTACTGTTGAGTGTTGTTTTCTTCAGCTGCATTTCAAGTGGCTTTATCTCTCTTTTTACTTTTTGTACAGTTCTTTTCTTTTTTTCTGCTTTTTCTTTCTTTGTATATTTTGCAAATTGCTTTTCTAGTATTACGTTTTCAATCAAGCTTCGGTTGTTCTTCATCATCATCAGATAGGGGAGTACTCTGTTCTCGAACTTAAATTCTTATATTATCTGCACACTGAGGACACTGTGCACTTTATGTTTGGGGGGTGGGGATATCATTTGAGCAATTTTGGGCAAAATTGAAATTTTTTTTTCTAAAATCTGAGCTTGCATTGTTTGATTTTAGGATGATTTAGTGCTTAGCATGTAGTTTTCCCATATTTCGATGATATAACCCCATGATTTAGTCTGACTTTGTTTGAAAGAGAAGAATGAAGTTGAATTCTTGATTTTGTCTTGATTCTGATTATGATTTCCTCATCTTATGCACATGTCATGTCATGAATCTGTATATTTATTTAGAGAAAGCTTATTTGGACATAGGATTGCATTTGTTCAGTTGATTTTGTGCATCATATTCTAGAATTTTGTTTGATCTTATCTCGAGGCGAAATATTAGATCACACTTAATTAAGGAAATGATTTAGGCCATCTTTGGATCGTTTGAGCCTTTCTAGCCATCCCTATACATATTTTACCCCTAGTCACCCATCTGGGCCAAATAAGCTTTTCTCTGTAAATATAACTACTTATTTTTCCTTAGCTTAAACACTCTTTTCCTATCCCTTACCCCAAAAGCATGAAAATTCATTATGATATATCATGAGCTTTGTACATATGGGTATAGGTGATAGTGAAATTGAAAAGTGAAACAAAAAAAAGAAGAAAAATACAAAAATAGAATAACATATTTATTGAAATAAATAAGTTTGGGGAAATAATAAGAGCTCTTACATTAAAGATCCTAGAAGTTATGCATGTTAAGGGGTAATTAAACCTAAAATTGACTTTATCACACCTTAGCCCCAGCCTTACATTACAAGCTTAATGAAGTCCTATTCATCTTTGGTTAAGTGTGACTACAATAGTGGAGAGATAAGAGAAAAGCAAACTTATGGGAATGATCACATGTCATTGGCTTTGCATTCACTGTGTTTGCATAATCTGATATGGGTAATGTACTGTAAAGTGGCTTTGCCATTTTCACACCACACGAGGGGTCCAATTTGGGTTAAGACTTATGAATGAATGATTCTGAGTGTTGGACTTGTAATTGTGAGTCTTTGAGATCATAGTTTGTACTTTTTCTTTAAGGATAATATTGGGGAATTATTCTGTTTAGTACTTATCATTTCTACATTTAATTTGTTTTGCTTGAGGACAAGCAAAAGCTCAAGTTTGGGGGTGTGATAATTCTATTAAAATAGAATTATTTGTGCTTAATTCCTTAATTAATTATTTTAATCCTCATATTATTTAATTAATTATCCCCTTAATTTAATTAAAATTCTTGAATGTGCAGGTAAAATAAATCCGGATGAAACTCAGTCGTTTTAGTCGAAAATGGGCTGAAAACGGGCTAAAAGGAGACTGGACCACTTCTAATTTGCAGATCGAGTCACATTCATCTGGACATGTGTGATGCTGGGTGTTCGTATTTTATTGGCCACGAAAAGATAAGAATGCCGGATACCGTGCCTATCAGACCCAAATTACCTAAAAATCAGAGTAAATTTTTTTCTTTTTCATTTATTATTTAATTCTTACCTTTCTCTCATCGTGACCATTCTACAAACAATTGGGCTATGATTCGATGTTAGTCACCTCTCACCTATTTACCATTCCATTTTCATAATTTCATTCAATATCAGAATTTACTATCCTTTGACTTTAAATAAATACATACACGATGATATTTACATAACCTTACATCCCCAACATCATATCCATTTACAGTACTGTGCATTACGTATTTAGATACAAAACTATACAAATGTGTATACCTGTCTCTCGATGGGAAGCAGTGAATACCAAGATGCAAGTCCTCAGCTGCTTACTAATTACTGTGAGTGCTTTGAAAAGATGGTAAAATAAGAGGGGTGAGCAAACCACATGCTCAGTAAGGCAATTATGCAAGTAAGTAGATAACTCCACTATCTACATGCTTATAATGCCATGCCCCTAAAATCCATTTCTTTTTATTAAAATCTCAAGCACAAATTAATGTATTTCATCATGACTTAGTTTATAAAACTGCTCGTGCATATATAATTCATACTACTTATGCATCAATGGCATTTTATGTGACATCAGTAATTCATACTTAGCATGAATTAAATCAAAATCTTGCATTATTTCATGCAATATAAAACAATTCATGAGAAACAATCATTTCATGAATTTATTATTAAAGCATGGAAAACTCATCATGCTACTGCATTTAAATCAATTCATTAAAACTGCAGTATAAACTAACCCTTCCGGGTCAATCATGTCATAAAACAATTCATTAAAATTCATTATAAAACTTCGGTTATAAACCACCCTTCTTTCAGGGTCACATATCATAAAATCATAAAATCAGGGGCCTAACCCCTCCCTCGGGTCTACCCTGGTCTATCGACCAATAGTTATATCATGTGAGACATGTAGGTGACTATCAGTAACAACATAGGACTATGGCCATAACCTCGTGATCCCTGGTAACACGGTACCTAGTGTGCGGGGTATCACACCTGAAATGGGAGGTGGGTCGGTCCTACCCACCAGAATAGCATAACATCAGGATTGCGAGGGTAAGGCTTGCTGCCTCCTGGCTAATGCCACTCCACTCTAACAATCCCCATGGTACAACGTACTCTGTATGACATACAGGGTACAACGTACTCCGTGAACCCAAGCTCAGTCAGGGGTGCCTGCACTATGTCTTATCCACCCATATCATCTCTGTCTCAGTATGAACGTGTGAGCATATAATCTCACTGTGACACACAGTCTACAGGAGGCTCTAACACGGCTATATGCATGTCATTTAAATCCCTGTTCGAGCGAAGCTCCAGCACGGCTCCATGCATATTCATGATGTCGAAAAATCTCATGCGAGCGAAGCTCTAGCATGGTTTTATAGAAATCAATGAAATTTGCATACGAGTAGCGCTTCAGTACGACTTAAAATAATTATAAATTCAAATAAAATCCACGTACGAGCAATGCTCTAGTATGGATATGTATAAAAAACTTAGTGAAAACCTCGTACGAGAAAACTCTAGTATGACTTTATGCATAAATACATCAAATCTCGAGCGAGTTACACTCCAGCACAGCTTTATGCAATTTCATATCAAAACAGGATGCGAGCTAAGCTCCAGCATCTCTCATGCATGTCAAATCATAAAAACTAGTGCGACCAATCACTCCAGTCTTTTTTTATGCATGAGAGCAACTGCTCTAGCACATGTCATACATATGATGTCACACAAGTCGGTGCGAGCAATCGCTCAAGCACATTTACGCACACTTAAAAATGCAGATATAGTGCAAACTATATGCCAGCACTATCTGTTTCCATATAAACTTGATAGTTGGCTCTTTTTCCAAAAAAAAATTCATTTAACTCTTAATAACACTTACGTAGTGTTATTTTGGGAAACTTATGCAATTATTGACCAATCTACCTATTTGCTTTGCTTAAAACCAATAAAATTCCTTAAATCATATAATTCATGCATGTCATGCTTTCACCATCCTTAGGTGAACTTCCCTTAATAGGGGTAAAATAGTCTTTACTTATTTCGAGTCCTTAAAATCTTTAAACCATTTTTAGGACCTTGTACAATATCAATGTATACAAACATATTCAGTGTATACAAAAGCTATTTAAAGTACGCGTAGCTACCTCTAGCTACTCACACAATTCCCTTACCTCATTTTTCTGTACAGTCTGACCTTTCCACTGATGACTCGTTACGTAGTCTGATTTGCTCCGAATCCAATCTCTGAAACTGCGGATAAATATTCAGCAGGTCAAATACAATACAATTAGTTGTATTTCATAATTTTTGGGATTAATTTAAGTCATTGGGCCCGTTTATCCATATTGGGCCCGATTGCACCATAATGGGCCTTAATCGGCCTTAAGCCTGTTTCCCACTTACTATTCACATTATCGAGGCCTATTGGGCTCATTGGCCCAACAATATATATTGAGCCTCGTTCTAAACTCTCGAATAGCTTATTTAATTATTTACGACAATTTATCTAAATTTCCAGAATTAATTCATTAAATGCGAAAATTAAATCCGTAATTTATGCGGTAAATATCTAACACGCATAACGATGCAAATTGTCATAAATATGGATTACTTACCCAAGATTCCATGATAGTAGGCAAATCGAGGTTGTCTCGAGCTCTTGTTTGACGTCAATTGTCGAGCTACAAAATTTAATATTTTTTCGAGTAAACTTTCAGTTGATTATTTATCAAATTAAATATTCCAAAATTTAAATCGGTCAATTCAACCACTTACCGACTTACCCGTAGCTCGATTACATCACTAAAATTTTTCCCAAATTTTCCTTTTTTCTCTTTTTTTCTTTTCTTTTTGGCTGAACCGGTTCAGTCTAGTTCAACCCGGTTCAGTTTGGTTCGGTCCAGCGGTTTAGTCCGGTTCGGACGGTTCAGGCATCATTTTGTTGTTCTGGTGCCGTCCGACCGATTCTCCTACCGATTCCACCATCAAAGGCTGCGGCCTCGCCTCTAGAGGCTTCTTTTGGCCTCGTCTGGGGTTGACCGACGCCGAATTTAGACGAATCCATCCTTCTCTCTCGCGGCTTCCCTCTCACAGATCTCCTAGCCGGCGGCGATTCACGGTGCGTGGTGGCCATCAAGCTCTCCCCTGATGCCGATCGTCCTTTTGCCCGGCACCCCTTGTGCCATATGCTTCTGGTTCGTCGCCGGTGAAGAATCCTCCTCGGGTCGGCTTCGCTTCCTTCTACGCGCGAATTTCCTTTCTATTTTCCAGATTTCGTTTTTTCGTTTTTTTTTCAGATTTCTATTTTTTATTTTTTTTATAATTTATTTTTAATATTATTTTATTCATTATTTTATTTTTATTTTTTCCAAAATATCTAAAAATATATATTTAATTCATTTAATCTATAAATGAATTTCTCAGTTCGATTTTACCTTTCCGGTATATTTTCAATTATTTTCGAAATTTTTTCTCGAGGTGAAAATTCTGATTTATTCCAATAAAGTCATATCTTGATCAGTTTACCTCGAAATTTAATTATTTCTTTGTTATTGATCAAGATTCTCAAATCCATTATTTTTAATTAAATTTTCTTGTCACGATAAATACCGAATTTCGATCTTTTGATCGTTTTACCCTTCACATGTTCGGGAATACCATTTCAATACTTTTACATTTTTCATTTCGTATTTAAATAAAATCGGGTCTTACAATCTCCCCCACTTAAGAAATTTGGTCATCCAAATTAGAACCGAATCAAATGGGTTCATAAACATCTCCGGGTACATCTATCCCATCATACTTTTTAATTCTCGTGTGACTTTTTTTTGAGTGTAATACTACCAACGGACTTGACTAGGGAGATCAGCTTAAACCTCAACACTTTCTCCTTCCGTCTAATACCCGAATCGATTTTCCGATCATACGTTATACTTTCATTGAGCTACACTATTGGAGTGCATATCCGATCACATATGTTGGGTCTGGATAGTACTTCCGAAGCATCAAAAGATAGGACACATTGTGGATGCCTGCTAATTCAGGTGGTAACGCCAACCTACAGGTCTTATCTTCCACTTTGTCCAATGTCTCAAAGGATTCAATCTAACGAAACTCAATACTGATTCACCCTCGGTGAATTCCAATGATTTTCTGTCTCTTGTCAGCATAGCTTTTCTATCTGCTCTGAGGTGTTCTTAATCTCTCACAATTTAACTGAACATCCTCAGAGGTTTGTCTTACCAATTCGGGAATAATTCTCTATCTGTCACCCACTTTTCTTATCCAATTCGGGGAACAATCCCTAAGGCCATATAATGCCTCATATGAAGTAATCCTGATACTCGAGTGACAACTGTCATTATTGGAGAATTCGATTAGTAATAACTGATCATCTCAGGAGGTTATAAAATCAATGGCACATGCTCTCATCATATCCTCCAGAACCTGTACAGTCCTCTCTGACTGACCATCTGTCTGAGGATGGAAAGCTGTGCTAACACTCAATCGGGTTCCCCTAGCTTCCAAAAATAATATTCCTAGAAGTGGGAAGTGAAGCAGGAGTCCTTATCTGATATCATGCTCACTGGAATGCTATATAACCTTTCATAATCTTCCTTACACATAATTTTGCCTACACACTTAGAGTATCTGGGGATTTCATAACCAGAAGGTGGGTAGACTAAATCAATCTGTCGACTATCACCCAGATAGCCTCGTAATTCATCCGGGTCCTCTATAACCCATCACAAAATTTATGGTAACTTGTTCTCTTTTCCGTGTCAATATAGGTAGAGGCTGTAATAACCCTGCAACTTCTTTTGCTCTACCTTAATCTGCTGACATACGAGACACTTTTCCACAATCTCTACAATGGCTCTTTTCATATCGGACCACCAATACCCTTTTTAGAGATTTCGATATATTTATCACTTCCCGGATGCACTATATATCTCGAAGAGTGAGCTTCTGACAATAACACTACCTTTTTTTCGTTCTGACATCTTTTTCATTCTCTATTCTCTTTTTGTCTCAATTTCGGCCCTTACTACCTTTCCCAATCTCAAAGGCGTGCAACTCATGATTTTATTCACACAACTGTATTCTGCACACTGCCTCGGCATAGGTAGTGATATCTAACGGCCCAATCGGACTCTAATTAACAATCTGAGCCCTTCCATGAACTTTCAGACATCTCGACTCTCACTGTTCATAGTGTCAGAGTCATATATGGGCAGGTATATAAACTGAGATTCATACTCGTCAATCAATCGGTTCTTCTGGGTCAGAGTAAAGAATTTTATCTGTAATTTCCTTTAAGCGGTGTCTGGGATATTCTGTCACCAGAATACATTAAGAATTATTTTTCTCATGTCAGCTCTGGATGTCTAACTCTTAAGATGGGTCGAGCGAACTTCCACCAATGCTCTAACTCGCCCTCAAATCTCATACATACTCTGAGCAATTAGCTCTATAATATTCTCCACACTCCGTTCCAACCTCATGAAGCGTATCTCAATACTATCCGATCTCTCAGTCGGACTCTGTGAGGCATGCTCAATACTAGCATCCATGTCATCTTTTAATGAATCTCATGTGGTGACTCAGTACGACTCTCGGGCCAACCTATACGGCCTCATGCTCGTGTACTCGCCCTTCTACCATAGCGGCTATCAGTTAATGAGTCTATTCTTGCATTCGAAACCAAATTCTTAGCTGCACTTCCATCTCGATATACATAATTGTATATAAACAATGCACAGTACATGGGGATGTACACTTTCTTAACCACTAACACCAACTCATATCAGGCCAACTCAGCTCTGATACCATTAAACTTGTCACGACCCAAATTACCTAAAAATCAGAGTAAATTTTTCACTTTTTCATTTATTATTTAATTCTTACCTTTCTCTCATTGTGACCATTCTACAAACAGTTGGGCTATGATTCGGTGTTAGTCACCTCTCACCTATTTACCATTTCATTTTCATAATTTCATTCAATATCAGAGTTTACTATCCTTTAACTTTAAATAAATACATACACAATGGTATTTACATAACCTTACATCCTCGACATCATATCCATTTACAGTACTGTGCATTACATATTTAGATACAAAACTATATAAATATGTATACCTGTCTCTCGATGGGAAGCAGTGAATACCAAGATGCAAGTCCTCAGTCGCTTACTAATTACTATGAGTGCTTTGAAAAGATGGTAAAATAAGGGGGTGAGCAAACCACACGCTTAGTAAGGCAATTATGCAAATAAGTAGATAGCTTCACTATCTACATGCTCATAAAGCCATGCCCCTAAAATCCATTTCTTTTCATTAAAATCTCAAGCACAAATTCATGTATTTCATCATGACTTAGTTTATAAAACTATTCGTGCATATATAAATCATACTACTTATGCATTAATGGCATTTTATGTGACATCAGTAAATCATACTTAGCATGAATTAATCAAAATCATGCATTATTTCATGCGATATAAAACAATTCATGAGATACAATCATTTCATGAAATTATCATTAAAGCATGGAAAACTCATCATGCTATTGCATTTAAATCATTTCATTAAAACTACAGTATAAACTAACCCTTTCAGGTTAATCATCTCATAAAACAATTCATTAAAATTTATTATAAAACTTTGGTTATAAAACCACCCTTCTTTTAGGGTCACATACCATAAAATCATAAAATCGAGGGCCTGACCCCTCCCTCGGGTCTACCCTGGTCTATCGACCAATAGTTATATCATGTGAGACATGTAGGTGACTATCAGTAACAACATAGGACTATGGCTATAACCTCATGATACCTGGCAACACGGAACCTAGTGTGCTGGATATCACACCTAAAACGGGAGGTGGGTCTGTCCTTCCAGCCAGAACAGCATAACATCAGGATTACGAAGACAAGGCTTGCTGCCTCCTGGCTAATGCCACTCCACTCCAACAATCCCCATGGTACAGCGTATTCCGTGTGACATACACGGTACAACGTACTCCGTGAACCCAAGCTCAGTCAGGGTGCCTGCAATAGGTCTTTTCCACCCATATAATCTCTGTCGTAGTATGCCCGTGTGAGCATATCATCTCACTGTGACACACAATCTACAAGAGGCTCCAACACGGCTATATGCATGTCATATAAATCCCTGTATGAGCGAAACTCCAGCACGGCTCCATGCATATTCATGATATCAAAAAATCTTATGCGAGCGAAGCTCTAGCATGGTTTCATAGAAATCAATGAAATCTGCGTACGAGCAGCGCTCCAGTACGACTTAAAATAATTATAAATTCAAGTAAAATACACGTACGAGCAATGCTCTAGTACGTATATGTATAAAAAAACTCAGTAAAAACATTGTACGAGAAAACTCCAGTATGACTTTATGCATAAATACATTAAATCTCGTGTGAGTTACACTCCAACATGGCTTTATGCAATTTCATATCAAAATAGGATGCGAGCTAAGCTCCAGCATCTCTCATGCATGTCAAATCATAAAAACTAGTGCGAACAATCGCTCCAGTACCGTTTTATGCATTTCAGTCAAAATAGTCAAAACCGTCAAAATTGTCAAAACAATCAAAAACAAAGTGCGAGCTAGGCTCCAGCACCTCTCATGCAATTAAAAATAGTAAAAATCAGTGCAAGCAACCACTCTAGCGCATGTCATGCATATGATGTCACACAAGTCAATGCGAGCAATCGCTCAAGCACATTTATGCACACTCACAAATGCAGATATAGTGCGAACTATATGCCAACACTATCTGTTTCCATATAAACTTGATAGTTGGCCCTTTTTCCAAAGAAATTTCATTTAACTCTTAATAACACTTACGTAGTGTTATTTTAGGAAACTTATGCAATTATTGGCCAATCTACCGATTTGCTTTGCTTAAAACCAATAAAATTCCTTAAACCAGAAAATTCCTTAAATCATGCATTTCATCCATGTCATGCTTTCACCATCCTTTCCACATATGACTCGTTACACAGTCTGATTTGATCTGAATCCAATCTCCGAAACTGCGGATAAATATTCATCATGTCAAATACAATACATTTAATTGTATTTCATATTTTTTGGGCTTAATTTAAATCATTTGGCCTGTTTACCCATATTGGGCCCGATTGCACCATAATGGGCCTTAATCGGCCTTAAGCCCGTTTCCCACTTACTATTCACATTATCGAGGCCTATTGGGCTCATTGGCCCACCAATATATATTGAGCCTCATTCTAAACTCTCGAATAGCTTATTTAATTATTTACGACAATTTATCTAAATTTCCAGAATTAATTCATTAAATGCGAAAATTAAATCCGTAATTTATGCGGTAAATATCTAACACGCATAATGATGTAAATTGTCGTAAATAAAGGTTACTTACCCGAGATTTCATGATAGTACGCAAATCGAGGTTATCTCGAGCTCTCGTTTAACGTCAATTTTTGAGCTACAAAATTTAATATTTTTCGGGTAAACTTTCAGTCGATTATTTATCAAATTAAGTGTTTTGAAATTTAAATCGATTAATTCGACCGCTTACCGACTTACCCGTAGCTCGATTACATCACTGAAATTTTTTCCAATTTTTCTTTTTTTCTCTTTTTTCTCCTTTTCTTTTTGGCTGAACCGATTCGGTCCGATTCAACCCGATTCAAATCACCGGTTTAGTTTAGTTCGATCCAACGGTTCAGTCCGGTTCAGATGGTTTAGGCATCATTTTGCTGTTCCGGCACCGTCAGACCGGTTCTCCGACCGATTCCACTGCCAAACGGTGTGGCCTCGCCTCTAGAGGCCTCTTTTGGCCTCATCCGGGGTTGACCAGCGTCAGATTTCATCAAATCTGTCCTTCTCTCCCGTGGCTTCCCTCTCACAGATCTCCTCGTCGGCAGCGATTCATGGCGCGTGGTGGACGTCGAGCTCTTCCCCTGTGCCGGTTGTCTTTCTGCCCTGCACCCCTTGCGCCGTACGCCGCTGGTTCGTCGCCGGTGAAGAATCCTCCTCGGGTCGGCTTCACTTCCTTCTTCGCGCAGGTTTCCTTTCTATTTTCTAGATTTTGTTTTTTCATTTTTTTTCAGATTTCTATTTTTAATTTTTTTATAATTTATTTTTAATATTATTTTATTCATTATTTTATTATTATTTTTACCAACATATCTAAAAAATATATATATAATTCATTTAATCTATAAATGAATTTCTCAGTCCGATTTTACCTTTTCGGTATATTTTCGATTATTTTCAGAATTTTTTCCCGAGGTGAAAATTTCGATTTATTCCAATAAATTCATATCTTGATCAATTTACCCCAAAATTTAATTATTTCTTCGTTATTGTAAGACCCGATTTTAGTTAAAACACGAAATTAAATATGCAAAATGATTGAAATAGAAATTTTCGAACACGTGCAAGGGCAAAATGGTCAAAAGACCGAAAGCTGGAATAACTTCGATAAGGAAATTTAATTAAAAATAATGGATTGAGAAATCTTGGTCAATAAAAGTGAAATAAATTTATTTCGGGTTAAATTGATCAAGATATGAAGTTATAGGAATTAATCGGGATTAATTGGAATTTTTAAATCGAAAAATAATCTCGAAAATAATCGATAAAATATACCGAAAAGTCATTCGGGACAGTATCCCGAAAATACGAAGAAAATATACCCGAAAAAGGGTTAAAATATAATAAATAAATTAAATAAAATTAAATTAATTAATTTGGAATAAAATAATAATTTTTATAGATATTTTGGGTATTTTTAATATATTTTAATGATTAAAATATAAAATAAATAAATAATAAAAATATATATATATAAAAATAAATTAGTGAATAATAATAATAAAAAAACGAATCAGAAAACGTGAAAAATCGCGAAAATGGAAACGAAGCAGAGGCCGAGCCTCTGCCAGCGATCGATGGCCGACGGGGACCGAGGAGGGAAGCCTGACGAGGGCCGAGCCACCAACGGCCCCATGGAGACCCGAACGGCGGCGATAGGCGGCGAACGGAGCGAAAATCGAAACCGAGAGGAGAGAAGCCGATCCCGACGACCGGCGACGATTCGGCACCGACCGACCACAGCCGATTGTTCCCCAGGCGTCGGTGAGCCGATTGGTGGCAGCCACGACCGGCGAAGCTGCCGAAAAACGCCGAAAACAGCGGAAGAAAAAATGGGTTTTGACGGCAGAAAAGACAACGGTCGGACCGGCGACCTTCCGGCGGTCTTGGGTGAAGCCGAGGCCAGATTCGAGCTGCGACAACCTTACGGAGCTGCTGGCGGTGGAAGCCGACAGAGAACCGGCCGACAAGGCCTTGAACCGGTGGTGAACCGGCCAAACCGGAGTGAACCGGCGGTCTGAACCTGTCCGAACCGGACTGAACCGGTTCAGCCAAAAAGAGAAGGAAAAAAAAAGAGAAAAAGGGAAAAAGAAAAAGAGGAAAGATTGGGAAAAATTTCGGTGATGCAATCGAGTTTCGGGTAAGTCGATAAGCGGTCGAATTGACCCGATTTAAATTTTGGAGTATTTTATTTAATTAATTTTCGATCGAAAATTTACCCAAAAATTTATAGAATTGTGTAGCTCGATAATTGGTATCCAACGAGAGCTCGAGATAGCCTTGATTTGCGGACTAGCATGGAATCTTGGGTAAGTGACCCTTATTTACGACAATTTACATCGTTATGCGTGATATGAATTTAAATTCCGTATAAATTTAATTAAATTATGAAAATTTAGATAAATTGTCGTAAATAATAAATTTAACTATTCGAGAGTTAGAACGAGGCCCAATAAATTGTTGGTGGGCCCAATGAGCCCAATAGGCCTCGATAAAGTGAAAATTAAGTGGAGAACGAACTTAAGGCCGATTAAGGCCCATTAAGGTGCAATCGGGCCCAATAGAGGTAAATGGGCCCAGTGATTTAAATTAAGCCCAAAAAGTATTAAATACAATTAAGTTGTATAATATCTGACCTGAGGAATATTTATACGCAGTTTCGGACATTGGATTGAGAGCAGATCGGACTGCGCGACGTGACATCAGAGAAAAGGTCAGATTCGACAGGAAAATCGAGGTAAGGGAATTTTGTAAGTGCATAGAGATGCCTATACGTATTTTGAGGGTATTTACAGGGTTCAGAATTCCTTAAAGCATCTAGTAATGAAATAATAATAATTTTACGAAAATCGAGGCATAGGTGAGTAAAGGAAAAAGACGATTTTGCCCCTAGGAGTAAAATTTACAAAAAGGGTAGTAAGGCAGGTAAATTGCATGATTTCGTGTTTTTAACGTGTTTTATGAATATATTGCTTTGATTTAAGCAAATATGCACATAGGTTGGCTGTTGATTTCATGAATTTTACGAAAGGGTACCGGTTTGTACTGGTTATGATTTTAAAAGATATTTTATCAAGATTGAGCCACCTATCGTATTTACATGAATAAAAAGAGTGCTAGAGTCTTTCTCGCACTCAAGTTTACTGATTTATTTCTCATGAAAAGTCGTACTGGAGCATTGCTCGTACGAGAAATTTGTGTGTGCACAAAATCGTGTTGGAGCTTCGCTCGCACGAGATTTTAGATATCATGATATGCATAGCGTGGTGCTAGAGCTTCGCTCGTGTGAGATCTGAGAATTTCAGACATATTTTAATGATGTAATAAGAATTTGAAGTGTAATTTATTGAGCTAAGTGAATTGTGGGAATTATAATTGGAGATTTATATGTTAAGTGTGTAAAATAAGCATGAACCATGAGGACAGATCGATTTGGGAGAAGGAGAGATCGATCTGGTGAGTTAAAAATGACGAGGAAGGAGGAATTTGAGGAGCAGATCGATCTCCAATGGAAGAGATCGATCTCCAAATGATTTTGTTTGAGAAAGGATCGATCTCATGAGGAAGAGATCGATCTCCAAATGATTCTGTTTGGGGAGATGATCGATCTCCTTAGGAGCAGATCGATCTCATAAAGCCATAAAGAGATCGATCTCACCCCTCGACAGATCGATCTCCTAGGCATAAAATTGCCCAGATCGTCCCTAAATTTCAAACGCAGATCGATCTCATCAAGAGGCAGATCGATCTCCTACCTCCAGTCTATATAAGGAACCCGTGTTTTCTCCTGCAAACTCACTTTCTCTCTCTTCCAAACCCATTTCCACCGAAAACCTAACCTTCTCACTCTTCCAAATCACCCATTTTCGGCCGAATCAGCTGTTGTGGTAAGAAGGAAAGTTGTTCCTCATCAAAGGGAGAACAACATACTTGGAAATCGAAGGACGAATCGGATCGAGGCGTGAGTTGTGCGTCTCACAAGCTTTGGGTAATTTCTAAACCTCGATCTTGATATTTGAGCTGATTTTGATGATATTGGTGGTTGTCATTGTGTTGAAATAGCTGAGAAATGATTAGGGATTGATGAAATTTCAATGTGGTTAGAGTGATAATGATATTTAGCGATTTTGATAATTTTATAAATTTTGAGCTATAAATGGAAATATAGACAATGTGGAGAATTAGCCTAGATAATTGGCATGAGGAATGTAGGACGTTGAGATATTGGGAATGAGGTTGTAGTTTAGGGTTGAGTTACGAGAATCAAGAGATTTGAGGTGTTATGAGTAATTATGCTCGATTTTGAGAATTTAGGTTGATGCGATAATTGAGTATTGATGTTTTAACATCGTTTGGACAGCTCGGGAGTTCCAGAGTGGAATGCGAGGCTAGTCCGTGATACGGGGGAAACGATTGCACTATACGAGGTGCAAAGAGGTAAGGGAAAATCTAAACCATTTGTGTATGTGAATTGCAAACTATTTTAGCATGAATTGTGGTGTATAAAACAAGCATGTTGAGTTTTGTGTTGAGATTTAATTGCACACGATTTTATAGCCGGTTGGGGCCCAATGTTTTTATGAGTTTATAACTGGGCTCTACGTTAAGGCAATATTGAGATTGGAGAAATGTGTACGTGTACTTTGCCGGTTGGAACTCGGTTTTATTACGTTTTGTGTTGAGTACAAAACGATTTTCAAATGAGTTTTATGAGAGAAAAACCATCATGAGTTCTACGTGAAGGCAAACCAGTCTTACGTGATAAGACTTAGGTGTGTAGTTGTGAGTACACACCGGGCATTGCTCTGGTAGCATGTAAGCCCGATTTCTTCTCCGTTCTGGTAACGTGAGAATAACCTATTCTGTGGCTATGCCACGTATACTTGGTGGCTGTGCCACGTTGAGAAACCCCATTGGTGGCTGTGCCACGTTATACCCCATTGGTGGCTGTGCCACGTTGAGAAACCCCATTGGTGGCTGTGCCACGTTATACCCCATTGGTGGCTGTGCCACGTTATACCCCATTGGTGGCTGTGCCACGTTGAGAAACCCCATTGGTGGCTGTGCCACGTTGAGAAACCCTATTCTGTGGCTATGCCATGCGAGAAATTAAATCAGTGGCTTTGCCACGTGTGTTTTGTGGCTATGCCACGTGAGAAATTAAATCAGTGGCTATGCCACGCGTGTTTAGTGGCTGTGCCACGTGCATTATTTTTACTGTGATTTTATCACGTTATTTGAGAAAGCGTTTAACGCGTTATTTTCACATGCTTTGTTATTGCTCTAGAGTGAGCCTTTTTACTTCATGTTTTCACATGATTTGAGATATGAGAATATCGTTTTGAGTACTTTCATGCTATGGTTTCCAAATGAGTTTCACATACAAATAAACCTTTTGTGATGTGCATTTTGGTTTATGAAATGAGTTCCTTACCCCCTTTCCTGAGCGATTTAAAAGCTCACCCTGTTTTTCTTTCCCCCAGAGTTCTTCAAGTGAATAAGGACTTCCCTGCGACGTACGAAGTAGTGGCTAGTGGAGGATTCGAGCTCCAGGCTATATATTTTGTACTTTGAGGTAGATTTATCTTTTCATGTACCCAGACTATTATTGTAATTGCAGACACTCGATGTATAACATTATATGGGATGTATTAGGATTAATTAACTTGAGATGGATTAATGTATTTGATATGATATATAAATCCTAGTGATGAGATCCTAAGGCATAATAATTATGATGATGTATGACACTGCACAGGAATGCACTCTTAATTGTGAATTAATGAGTAAAAAGTTTTAAATTAGCCCTGTTTTCCGCATTTTCGAGGCGTGACAGAGTTTTCTTGGTATCAGAGCTTAGGGTGTCTAGTACTGTCAGTGTCGGTTAAGTGAAATAGAATACATCCCAAGTGTCTGTAATAGTCTGGTCATGAACTGAAATTGAGGATTGAGATTTCAATCGATTGTGATATGTACGTGCAGGAGACGAGTTGAGATAGAGAATGAGTAAACAACGAGGTCGTTCGAGGAGGCAGGCAGAGTCCCCTCCGCCACCTGTCCCACAACCAGAGAGTCCTAACTCTCGATTTAATCAGATTGAGACCGATGTGAGGCAAGGTTTTGAGCAGATGGCAGCGTTATTCGCGCAACACTTTGGAGTTAATGCCTCGGATACTACCCCTACACCACCATAAGGACCTCTCATACCCCCAATGCCTCCCGTCACCCAGCCTGAGGATAGAAGTATGGTCCGACTAAGGGATTTTCTGAAGATGAATCCACCCGTATTTAGGGGAAAGAAGGATCCTACAGAGGCTGAGGAGTGGCTGACAGAGTTAAGGATTATATTTGATTTCCTGGGGTGCACCGATGCTGAGAGGGTCAGTATGAGTGCCTATATGCTGAAGGGGAGAGATCGAGATTGGTGGGGTACTACCCAGGGTATTTTGATGTCCCACCATGGTGTGATTGGTTGGGAAGAGTTCCAGACAGCCTTTAGGACCCAATATGTACCACGAGCCGCCCAGAGAAAGAAACAAGCTGAGTTTTTGAGTTTGGTATAGGGTGACATGTCGTGGATGACTATGAGAGCCAATTCACAGCGCTATTGAGATATGACCCAGAGACCTTCAAGAGTGAAGAGCTCCGCACAGAGAAGTTTGTGTATGGGTTGAAGCCCGTCATCAGAGATAGATTGATAGGGCTATGCATTATTGAGTTTGGAGATGCTCTGAGACGAGCACAAGAGATTGAAAGAGGGATTGAGATGGTACAATCCCAGAATGAGCTCAGAGCGGTGAATAGAGATAAGGGCAAGAGGCCAGCACTTTTCCAAACAGAGGCTCGGAGAGGTTCCTTCAGAAGAGGAAGGATTGAGGTACAGAAGGACATATTAGAGAGACCCAGAGCCTATCCTATTATCAAGGAGACCCCTCGATATGTCAGGCCGGAGATAAGGGTTTGTAGGGACTGTGGCCGATCGCATGTGGGAAGTTGTACTGGGTCGATCCATGGATGTTTTAGATGCGGTGACATGGGTCACAGAGTGAAGGACTGTCCCCAACCTCAGATACCACATGCTCCGGAGCCCACTAGACAACAGCCTCAGAGAGTGGATCCCCGGAGACGGGCCACTGCAGCAGAGAAAGGGAAGAAACCTGTGGCACAGGGACGTATGTTTGCCCTGGATAAGGAGACCGCAGACACTTCGACAGAAACTATAAGAGGTACACTCTCTGTCTGTAATCATAATGCTCATGTGTTGATTGATTCAGGATCCACGCATTCGTTTATTTCTGAGCACTTTGCATGTAGATTAAACTTGAAGTTTGGACCTCTAGAATATATACTACATGTAAATACCCCTATGCGTGAATCTCAAAGAACTGAGTTAATCTGTAGGGGATGTGAGATAAAGGTGGGAGATAGAGTGATGTTAGCAGATCTAATCATGTTGAATGTACATGGGTTTGATGTAATTCTGGGGATGGATTGGTTGGCGACCAATCGAGTGAGTTTAGACTGCTACACTAAGATTGTAACTTTCTCCCTACCTGAACCTTACAGTGTACGGTTGAGATATTAAGGGAATGATTATGTGGATTTCTAGTAAGTAATTTGATAATTTTAACATTATTTTGGAGAATATTAAATATGATTATTCATGTGAAGGTTATGAGACACTCATCTCAGACGATGAGCGGGAACATCCGAGGATTGAGGATATACCTGTGGTTTGTGAATTTCTGGATGTTTTCCCAGATGAATTGCCAGGTTTACCACCAGAGAGAGAGCTGGAGTTTACCATTGATTTGGTACCAGATACTCAGCCGATCTCTAAACCTCCTTACAGGATGGCATTAGTGGAACTTGAGGAATTGAAGAAATAGCTACAGGAGTTATTGGATCAAGGGTTTATTAGACCCAGTGTTTCGCCGTGGGGAGCGCCAGTACTATTTGTTAAGAAGAAGGATGGTAGTCTCAGATTATGTGTAGACTACCGGTTGTTGAATAAAGCCACGGTGAAGAATAAATACCCATTGCCCAGGATTGATGATCTACTTGATCAGCTAAGAGGGGCATCAGTCTTTTCTAAGATTGATTTGAGATCGGGCTATCACCAATTGAGGATCAAGGAAGAAGATATTCCAAAGACGGCCTTCAGGACGAGGTATGGCCATTACGAATTTCTGGTGATGTCCTTTGGGTTGACGAACGCCCCTGCAGCATTTATGAGGTTGATGAATGAAGTATTTAGAGACTATCTAGATAAATTTGTGATAGTCTTTATTGATGATATCCTAGTATACTCTCGGTCGTATGAGGAGCATGCACAGCATTTGTGGTTAGTACTTCAGATACTCCGAGATAAGCAATTATACAGAAAGCTTAGTAAGTGTGAGTTTTGGCTAAACCGGATAACTTTCCTTGGTCATATAGTCTCAGAGGAAGGAGTATTAGTGGACCCAAGCAAGGTGGAGGCTGTGCTTAATTGGGAGAGACCGAGGATAGTCACTGACGTGCGAAGCTTCCTTGGTTTGGCAGGGTATTACAGAAGATTTGTGGAAGGATTTTCAAAGATTGTCGCCCCTTTGACTAAGCTCACGCGCAAAGAGACTCCATTTATATGGACTGATCAATGTGAGCTCAGTTTTCAGGAATTAAAGAGGAGATTGACAGCGGCACCTGTGTTAACTATTCCTGAGGGATCAGGAGGATTTTCGGTGTATAGCGATGCATCTCACCAAGGATTGGGGTGTGTGCTTATGCAGCACGGGAGAGTGGTCGCATATGGATCACGACAGCTGAAGGACCATGAGCGGAATTACCCCACACATGACTTGGAGTTAGCCGCTGTGGTATTTGCTTTGAAGATCTGGCGACACTACTTGTATGGGGAAAGATTCCAGATTTTCACTGATCACAAGAGTTTAAGATATCTCTTTGATCAGAAAGAGTTAAACATGAGACAAAGGAGATGGATGGAACTCCTTAAGGATTACAACTGTGAGATTCTTTATCATCCGGGTAAGGCGAATGTGGTTGCTGATGCCCTGAGCAGGAAGAGTATGATATCTGCTATGATGATCAGGGAATGGGGTTTGTTAGAGCAGTTCGCCGACCTTCGGATCAGAGTTAAAGAGGTAGAGACTGGATTTTTGGCTAGCCTGCGGATAGAGCCCAGGATCATGGATCAGATTAGAACTGGGCAGCGCAGTGATCAGTGATTGATAGACATGGTTAGCCAAGCTGAGCAGAGTTCGCAGTCGGATCTCACCATCAGTGAGGATGGATTGTTGAGATTCAGAGGACGGATTTGTGTAATGGACGATGATACCCTGAAGAGACAGATACTGAGAGAATCCCACTGCTCGCGATACACCATGCACCCAGGGAGTACTAAGATGTACCGAGACTTGAGAAAGGTGTATTGGTGGAGTGGTATGAAGCGAGACGTGGCAGAGTATGTGGCCAGGTGTTTAGTATGCCAGCAAGTGAAAGCTGAGCATCGGAAGCCCGGAGGACTACTACAGCCCTTACCTGTACCTACATGGAAATGGGAGCATGTCACTATGGACTTTATTATGGGTTTACCAAGGACCCGGAGAGGTCGTGACGCGATATGGGTCATTGTGGATAGATTGACCAAGAGTGCCCACTTCCTTGCCATCAAGAGCACAGATACGATGGATGCCTTAGCTGAGCTATATGTCAGCGAGATAGCTAGATTACATGGGGCTTTAGTGAGTATTACTTCTGATAGAGATTCCCGGTTTACTTCCAGATTTTGGACCCAGTTTCAGGAGTCCATGGGATCTCGATTGAGTTTTAGTACCGCCTATCATCCTCAGACAGATGGTCAGTCAGAGAGGACTATTCAGACCCTGGAGGATATGTTGAGGGCGTGTACGATGGATTTTAAGGGATCATGGGATGATCACCTACCCCTAGCAGAGTTTGCATACAATAACAGCTATCATGCGAGTATTAGAATGGCACCTTTTGAGGCTCTATATGGTAGGAGGTGTAGATCCCCTGTAGCTTGGGAAGAGGTCGGTGACAGAAAGATAAATGCTCCCGAGCTTGTTGAGCAAGCCGTATAGAGTGTGAAACTCATATGTGAGAGGTTACGGGCTGCACAAAGTAGACAGAAAAGCTACGCGAATGTGCGTAGATAGCCACTCGAGTTTGACATTGGTGATGCAGTATTCCTGAGAGTATCACCGAGCAAGGGTATCGTGCGATTTGGGAAGAAAGGGAAATTGAGTCCTCGATACGTGGGACCATTCGAGATTCTTGAGAGAGTGGGAGAGGTAGCTTATAGATTAGCATTACCCCTACAGATGTCCGGAATACACAATGTTTTTCATGTGTCTATGTTGAGGAAGTACCACCCGGACCCTTCTCATGTCATAGAGTATGACGAGATGGACATTCAAGAGGATATGAGCTACACTGAGGAACCCGTCTGGATTCTCGATAGAAAGGAGAAGGTACTGAGAACCAAGAGCATCCCATTAGTGAAAGTTTTGTGGAAACATCACTCAAGGGAAGAGGCAACGTGGGAACTAGAGAGTCTCATGAAGGAGAAATACCCCCATCTCTTTAACTAGTTTAGTTGAATTTGGAGGACCAAGTTCTTTTAAGGTGGAGGATGTGAGATCTGAGAATTTCAGACATATTTTAATGATGTAATAAGAATTTGAAGTGTAATTTATTGAGCTAAGTGAATTGTGGGAATTATAATTGGAGATTTATATGTTAAGTGTGTAAAATAAGCATGAACCATGAGGACAGATCGATCTGGGAGAAGGAGAGATCGATCTGGTGAGTTAAAAATGACGAGGAAGGAGGAATTTGAGGAGCAGATCGATCTCCAATGGAAGAGATCGATCTCCAAATGATTCTGTTTGAGAAAGGATCGATCTCATGAGGAAGAGATCGATCTCCAAATGATTCTGTTTGGGGAGAAGATCGATCTCCTTAGGAGCAGATCGATCTCATAAAGCCATAAAGAGATCGATCTCACCCCTCGACAGATCGATCTCCTAGGCATAAAATTGCCCAGATCATCCCCAAATTTCAAACGCAGATCGATCTCATCAAGAGGCAGATCGATCTCCTACCTCTAGTCTATATAAGGAACTCGTGTTTTCTCCTGCAAACTCACTTTCTCTCTCTTCCAAACCCATTTCCACCGAAAACCTAACCTTCTCACTCATCCAAATCACCCATTTCCGACCGAATCAGCTGTTGTGGTAAGAAGGAAAGTTGTTCCTCATCAAAGGGAGAACAACATACTTGGAAATCGAAGGACGAATCGGATCGAGGCGTGAGTTGTGCGTCTCAAAAGCTTTGGGTAATTTTTAAACCTCGATCTTGATATTTGAGCTGATTTTGATGATATTGGTGGTTGTCATTGTGTTAAAATAGCTGAGAAATGATTAGGGATTGATGAAATTTCAATGTGGTTAGAGTGATAATGATATTTAGCAATTTTGATAATTTTAAGAATTTTGAGCTATAAATGGAAATATAGACAATGTGGAGAATTAGCCTAGATAATTGGCATGAGGAATGTAGGACGTTGAGATATTGGGAATGAGGTTGTAGTTTAGGGTTGAGTTACGAGAATCAAGAGATTTGAGGTGTTATGAGCAATTATGCTCGATTTTGAGAATTTAGGTTGATGCGATAATTGAGTATTGATGTTTTAACATCGTTTGGACAGCTCGGGAGTTCGAGAGTGGAATACGAGGCTAGTCCGTGATACGGGGGAAACGATTGCACTATACGAGGTGCAAAGAGGTAAGGGAAAATCTAAACCATTTGTGTATGTGAATTGCAAACTATTTTAGCATGAATTGTGGTTTATAAAACAAGTATGTTGAGTTTTGTGTTGAGATTTAATTGCACATGATTTTATAGCTGGTTGGGGCCCAATGTTTTTATTAGTTTATAACTGGGCTCTACGTTAAGGCAATATTGAGATTGGAGAAATGTGTGCGTGTACTTTGCCGGTTGGAACTCAGTTTTATTATGTTTTGTGTTGAGTACAAAAAGATTTTCAAATGAGTTTTATGAGAGAAAAACCATCATGAGTTCTACGTGAAGGCAAACCAGTCTTACGTGATAAGACTTAGGTGTGTAGTTGTGAGTACACACCGGGCATTGCTCTGGTAACATGTAAGCTCGATTTCTTCTCCGTTCTGGTACCGTGAGAATAACCTATTCTGTGGCTATGCCACGTATACTTGGTGGCTGTGCCACGTTGAGAAACCCCATTGGTGGCTGTGCCACGTTATACCCCATTGGTGGCTGTGCCACGTTGAGAAACCCCATTGGTGGCTGTGCCACGTTATACCCCATTGGTGGCTGTGCCACGTTATACCCCATTGGTGGCTGTGCCACGTTGAGAAACCCCATTGGTGGCTGTGCCACGTTATACCCCATTGGTGGCTGTGCCACGTTATACCCCATTGGTGGCTGTGCCACGTTGAGAAACCCCATTGGTGGCTGTGCCACGTTAAGAAACCCTATTCTGTGGCTATGCCACGCGAGAAATTAAATCAGTGGCTTTGCCACGTGTGTTTTGTGGCTATGCCACGTGAGAAATTAAATCAGTGGCTATGCCACGCGTGTTTAGTGGCTGTGCCACGTGCATTATTTTTACTGTGATTTTATCACGTTATTTGAGAAAGCGTTTAACGCGTTATTTTCACATACTTTGTTATTGCTCTAGAGTGAGCCTTTTTACTTTATGTTTTCACATGATTTGAGATATGAGAATATCGTTTTGAGTACTTTCATGCTATGGTTTCCAAATGAGTTTCACATACAAATAAACCTTTTGTGATGTGCATTTTGGTTTATGAAATGAGTTCCTTACCCCCTTTACTGTGCGATTTAGAAGCTCACCCTGTTTTTCTTTCCCTCCAGAGTTCTTCAAGTGAATAAGGACTTCCCTGCGACATACGGAGTAGTGGCTAGTGGAGGATTCGAGCTCCAGGCTATATATTTTGTACTTTGAGGTATATTTATCTTTTCATGTACCCAGACTATTATTGTAATTGTAGACACTCGATGTATAACATTATATGTGATGTATTAGGATTAATTAACTTGAGATGGATTGATGTATTTGATATGATATATAAATCCTAGTGATGAGATCCTGAGGCATAATAATTATGATGATGTATGACACTGCACAAGAATGCACTCTTAATTGTGAATTAATGAGTAAAAAGTTTTAAATTAGCCCTATTTTCCGCATTTTCAGGGCGTGACAGCTCGCACTAGACGTGAGTTGACATGCATATAGTCGTGCGGAAGCCTCCTGTAGACTGTGTGTCGCAGAGAGTTGAGATGCTCGCACGTATACTTTGAGACATGGGTTGGTTATCGACATAGTATTGGGGTGGATAAGACCTACGGCAGGCATCCCCAGACTATGATATGGGTCCACGTAGTACGATGTACCGTGTATGTCACACGGAGTACGCTGTACCATGCAGTCATGATGACTCTTTGATGTTACTTGATATTCTGGCGGGTAAGACTTGACCCCACCTCCCGTTGCAGTTGTGATACCCCGCACACCGGGATCCGTGTAGCCTGGGATCACATGGACAAAGTATGGTCGATTTTTCATACAGTAACCTACATGCCTCACATGATATCATACGGTCTGGATAGACCAGGACAAACCCAATGGAGGGGTAAGTCCCGATTTATGTTTTTAAAAGAGATGTGATTTAATGAATCAAGGTATTCCGGAGAGATGGGTTTGACCTTGATGAAGTTGTTTTATGATGAAACAAATGAGTTTTAACGTGATGAGTTTGTGATAAAACAAATGAGCTTTAACGTGATGAGTTTGTGATAAAGCAAATGAGTTTTAACGTGATGAATTTATGATGAAACAAATAAGTTTTAATGTGTGACGAGCATGAGATGACATGGATGAGGATTTTTCCATGTTTGTTATATATATCGATTTCATGATTTCCCTAATATGATATATGTACATGTGGCATCGTTTTAGTCATTCCTCATGCTCAAAATATAAAGGATTTTATATCATGACATTATCAGCACGTAGATAGTATAGTTATCTACCTGCTTACATTATTGCCTTACTGAGCACGTTTCGCTCACCCTTTCATTTTCCACCCCACAGAGTATATTCAGCAGAAGAGAGCGATAATAGTTTCGCATCTCGGTTATCCGCTGCTTCTTATCAAGATCAGGTATACACATTTGTATAATTTCGTATCTGAACATATAGATGCACAGTACTGTATATGGATTTAATATTAGGGATGTATTTTGTTTAAATAAATTGATATGTGAATGTGAATATGAAAATAGAATGGTAAATAGGTGAAAGGTTACTAACACCGAATCATAGCCCAACTGTTTAGTAGTGTAACTGTTCACGACGGGTGAGAAAATGCAAAAGCGAAAAAATTTGTAGGGATTTTTAGGTAATTTGGGTCGTGACAGTTATTGATTAAGATTCTCAAATCCATTATTTTTAATTAAATTCTCTTCTCACGATAAATACCGAATTTTGATCTTTTGATCGTTTTACCCTTCACGTGTTCGGGAATACCATTTCAATCTTTTTGCATTTTTCATTTCGTATTTAAATAAAATCGAGTCTTATAGTGCCAACCTTCTAGAAGACACGCCGGGCCACATCGCACTGCCAAGTAGACTAGAAGATGAATGATGTGGAAATATCTACTCTGCAGCGAATGGAATGAAGACAAGTGGCCAATCAATGCCAACTCATCTAGGATGAGAAATTACCATTGTACCCCTAAGTTTGTGTATAAATAGAACATGATGAGCAATTGAAAAATTAGGTAATTTTAGGGTAAAGTAGTTTAGTTTTTTAGGTTAAAGTTTTTAGGGTTATTTTCTTTTTAGTTTTCTTTAAGCTATTTTGATTAGCTTTGTCAAGCCACCATTTTTATTTTATTCTTGTTTAGCTACTGTTCATGTTAATTTTCATTTGTCATATTTCATGAAAAGCTCTATTGTTTCAAATTATTTAGTATTTCATAAAACTTTCATCCACTCTATTTTTTTTATTCTCGGTTTCACAAGTTCTTCCTTGTTTTTAAGTTTTTATTAAATTTATGTTCTTATGCAAAGTTTCCTTTTATTGGGTAGTCATGTTCATTCTTTATCTTTAGTTCTCAGTTCGCGCATTTTATATTTTTTCTTTGTTCTGTTTGCTAATTGCTTTCAATAACCACAACGATGTAGCTCATCCTAACACCACTGATGATTGTTCAATTCCTACATATTTATTTTTACATTTTTCCGCTTATATGCTTGATCATTTTGTTCTCTCTTGTCCGCTGCATTGGGTACTAGAAAGATGGTGACAATAGGTAATTTCTTCTACTCTTTGCTGTGTTTTAAATCTCAGTTCGGTTACCCATTTCATTTTTATTTTGCTAGTCATCAACTGTACTATTCTTCATTGTGAGTTTGCTATTGTTGTTGCTTGGAGCAACTTTGTTTTCGGGTAGAGTCGGGGGCGTGACTGGTGACAGCGGTCAAACATCCTCTTCTTTGCTCTGATGCGTTCTTAACTACTTGGTCATCCACTCCCTTTCTTTTCACTTCCATTATGATTATAATAGTTAATGTAAATTTCTGAGCAAAGTGAGGAGTCGGGTAAAAGAAAGAGTAGGCAACCATGGTTGTAACTCTCGATTTTAGTCCAAATATATTTTCTGTTTTCATTAACTGTTGTAATTTCTATTAGATGCATGTACTATTTTCCTTAATAATGTTGAGGATTAGTTTTATTTTTTTTTAGCATCTGTTGGCATCTCTGTTATGCTCTATTTTGAGAGCTTGGAACTTTTCATTTTCTTTTCATGATTTCATTCTGCATTAATCTAATTGTGGTAGCTGCAGGTTTGCATGGATGGGTGCTGTCAATATTACCGAGCTGTTGTGTGGCTATAGATAGACTGTAGCTGAAGTTGTGAAGGATGCAGAGCTTTGTGTTTAAGCTTGATTCCAGCTCTGTTTCATTTTCTGTTTTGTGCTCATACTTTCTAATTTTTTTTATTGTTGCCTTCGTTTCTGGTTACTTATTCAAGTTTGGTTTTATGTTTCATTTTATAGTTATCTTACGTTTGCATTAAATTTGTTGAGCTTTTCCAGCTTTTGTGTGGCATCAGCTGGCAGAATCTGCTATGGAGTTGCGGCTCGGGCTAGAGTTGTTGATAATTCTATTTTTTTATAGAATTATTTGTGCTTAAATTCCTAGTTATTTATTTAATCCCCATATTATTTTATTAATAATCCCCTTTATTTAATTAAAATTCTTTGATGTGAAGATAAATTAAATCCGGATGAAACTTAGTCGTTTCAGACGAAATTGGACTGAAAACGAGCTAAAGGAGACTGGACACTTCCAATTTGCAAACCGAGTCATCAGTCGTCTGGACACGCGTGATGCTAGGTGTCCGTATTTTATTTGCTCCGAAACGATAAGATCAAAGGACACCATGCCAACCCTCTGGAAGACACACGTCGGGCCACATTGCACAGCTAATTGGACAAAAAGACTGATGACGTGGAAATATCTACTCTGCAGCAAATCAAATGAAGACAAGTGGCCAAACATTGCCAACTCATCTAGGATGAAAATTTACCATTATACCCCTATGTTTGTGTATAAATAGAACATGATGGCAATTGAAAAATCAAGTAGGAGTAGGGTAAGCTAGAGTAGAAGCTAGAGTAGAGGTAGCCTAGGTTAGTAGTGTAGAGTAATTTAGGAGTAGTTTTAATTTAGAATAAAGTAGCTTTTAGGTTAATTTCCAAGCTTTCTTTGTTTTAATTTCCGAATAGTTCTCTTTTAAATTAAAAATTTTCTTCTCTTGTTTTGTTAATGAATAGTGATTTTTCCACGTCCTTCTCGGTTTTGCAATTTCTTTGCTTTATTGTTGATTCAATGCACTTAAATTTGAACGAAAAATTTCATCATTTCAATCTTTGATATTTCATTGACTTTTAGCAATCATTTGTGGTCTTCTCGGGTTAATAGTTTTGTTTTTAGATGTTGTTTACTTACTTTTTGTTTCATGCAAAGTTTCTTCTTAGGAACTAGCTTTCATCTCTTATTTCCTTTTTACTCTCGGGTTGCAAAATTTCATTTATTATTTCTGTACTCCGCTTGACATTTCTTAGAGTTTCACTGCTGTTTGCTGGGGTCGAGTGGTGCAGACCTGGAGAGGCAGCAGTTAGCCGAGACATTGAGCAAGGCAGCTGAGGCAGCAAGGTCCAGCAGTTAATCTTCGCTGCACCTGGAAATGAAACGCTAAGTTTTCAGGATTAGCAGTCCAGTGCATGGTCGGGCAACTGAGGCAGTAAGGTCCTCACCTGGAGCGGTACCTGGTCTTCACTCGCAACACCTGGAATTAGAAACGGACACCTGCTGTGTGCGGGTTAAACAACTGGAGCAGCAGCTGCTAGTGGCTGTTGCGAGTTGGGCTGGTAAGAACCTGAGCAGAACATAGCAAAGAGCCTAACCGTGTACATGGCATTATGTTGTTGTTCAAGGGATTGGGCCTATGCAGCAGAGCAACATCAGTGAACAGCCAAGAGCAGTAGCAGGAGTTTTTCTTTTACTCAGTTCTCCTCTGTTCATGTTTGATTTACTATTGATGTTTCTTTTCTTGTTTTAGCTTTTAATTTTAGTCATTAGAAGTTTACTGTTGTTTATTCATTGTCTTGAACTTACATATTACAATTTAATGCTTGTGTTCTGTCTATTTCCAGGTCTGCTTGCTGAGTATGGTAGGAAGCTAGAATATGCATGTGCAGCAAAATGGAGCTGAAAGCAGGAGCAAGTGCAGCAAATAGCACAGTTGAGAGCACCTTTAAAGCCGAGAGGAATGTGCTGTAACAAAGGAACGGACACATATGAGGCAAGCACAACAGGGTTGCTGCTGGAGATACGGCTCGAGAATGAAGTTGCGACATTGTACAGAGCAGGACAGTGCAGTAGACATTAGCTGGAATGAAGCTGGGTAAAACCCAAGAGCAGTACCTGGACCGTACGAGAGAGAGAGCAGGACAACAAACCTGGTCAGAAGCTGTAGCAGAGGTTGCGTGCAGACTGGAGACAGCATGAGCATGCACCTAGAGTACCTTTGCATTACATGGACAGACCGAAAGCCTAAAGCAGCCAAGAAGACAGTGAACAGTGTCCCATATCGGGACCACTTTGTATTGCAATTTGGTTAAGGCCACGTTTGGCCACTTCCTTTTTTACAATTTGATGTTTGCATTTTTCTTCATAGTTTAGTATTCCATGCAATTACATAGCCTTATCTAAGTTTTGTTATTTTTTTGTTTATTTATTACTTTCTAGCTTATTTAGATAGATTAGTTTAATTCTCTTAGTTTGTTGTTTTAAGTTTTAGTTTAATTTCATTAATAATTAATTGGTGCCTAGATTAGGATTTAAGAATTGGAATTTATATTTAGAGTTAAATTAGAGGAGTATCATGTTATGCATTTTAAAATTTAAAATTCCAAAATTTATTTTTCATGCATTAGTTAATTTTTATTGTTAAGTTAGTAATTAGTGATAATTAGGATTAATTTAGATTTAATATTTTAGACTTTTAGATTTGTAGTTAATTTCTTAATTAATTTGCATTTTTATTAGTTAGTTTAATTAGTTTTATTGCTTTATTTTCATATTTTCATTTTATTTTAATTGCATTAATTCGTTTTAACTGTTTTAATTTTCTTTTGTAGGTTTTTGCTTTTAATTGCGTGGAGCTTTGTAAGTAATTTTAGCTCGGTTTTATTTCTTTTATTTTATAGTTTTATTATTTTATTGCTTTCAGTATTTTTAATTATAGCTATGTAGATCACCCACCTTAATTTTATAATTTGCTAGAATATACTTAGGGTAAGATTAACCAGTAGTTAATTAGGCTGATCAACTTCTCTGTGGGACGATAACTCGGGACTTAAATCTCATTATTACTTGTACGACCCATTCACTTGCGGAACATACCTTCAAGGCGTGTCTAGTTTTTACGCCGTTGCTGGGGAAGTTTTAATTAGTCATTAATTAATATTGGTGAAATTATGCTTAGGTGTAATTCTAGCTTGTAAATATTTAGGTTGCAAATATTTAGAGCCTTAGCTGAGGTTAGTTAAATTTTCTCTTAATTAAAATCAAAAAAAAATTGAAAAATTGAAAAACTTAAAAAAAATTTCTAAGGACTTTTCGATGATTGCATGCATAGAGCCAGAGTTTCTTATTGCTTTCCTTTAAATCCTGAAATTGAACACTTAGAAAAATTCGAAAGGACTCTAGGAAATTATTAGCTCCGCTGCAAAACATCATGTTGGAATTGGCTATCAAGGACCCATAGTGAGCAAACCAAGAAGCTTCAAAGTTTCGGCCAAGTGTGAAAGTGCAAGCTAGGTATAATTTCAAGCTTTCAAATTCATATATGTTAATGTATGAATTATTCTAAGTAGATTGGTATATTTTTTAAGCATTGAAACACATGAAATCACTATGAAGATGGATTGGCCGAGAGTGGGTAAGGTAAATTGATGAATACCCATATGATTTTAAGGCATGAATGAGTTGATATACATGTGTTTATGATTATGGTATACTTAGAATTAATAAATTTGATCAATTGGTGGATGAATTAAGTTGGCAATCAAGGTGTTTGATAAAGTGACTAAATGAACTAAGTTAAGCTCAAGAACATTTCCAACCAAGTTTTTGTGAAAATGCCTAAGTGATTGGCTAGTGAAATGGCCGACGGTGGCGTGGTGCTCGGTATGGCTAGGCATCCGTGGTTCTTGGCTATGGCATGTGGCGAAGAGGTCCAATTGGCCAAGCCCAATTGGTTTCGGCCCAATGTGATGTAATGGGTGTCGGACAAGCCCAATAAGAGTTGGTGGGCCTCACAAGCCCAATATGCCTAATGAATATGAATAGTAAAATAAAAATGGGCTTATGGCAGAGTTAGGCCCATTAAGGTTTATCAAAGCCCATTAAGTGAAATAGAATGTATTAAATGTGAAATACAGTAAGAAAAGAAAAATTAACCTGATGAATGGTTATATGCAGCTCTCGAGATTATTAGAGGAGCAAATCGGACTGTCGGATCGAGCAGCGTTGAGAAAGTAAAATTTCTCGAGTTATTTCAGGTAAGGAACTTTTGTGAGTAGTTAGAGATACTTGCATGCATTTTCATATACTTTTGCATTCACTTAAAAACTCTGAGGGTCAGAGAAAGTGAATAATAATTATAGCGAGCCGATAGTGGCAAATTACGATTTTACCCTTAGTTAGGAAAAAAGTCAACTTTTGGGAAAAGTTGTAAAAAGCATGGAAACCACAATTATGAGTGTTTATACTGCTGTTTAGCAGAAGAGTAGGTAGATGGGCTAATGTTTTCATGGTTGATGAGAAATAACATAATTTATAATGCTGATTTTTATGTTTTAAAAATCATCCCTTTTAAAGAGCCATCTATCGAATTATGTGCGAATAAATCGTACTAGACCACAGCTCGCATTTAATTTTATATGTTTGCCACATATATTAGTGCTGAAGTATGATTCGCACTAGATTTTCCATGACATGCATGATAGAGTGCTGGAGTTATTGCTCGTACTTAGTTTTATATGATTTATGCATGATAGAGTACTGAAGTTATTGCTCGTACTCAGTTTTATATGTTTTGTGCATAGCATGGTACTGGAGAGATTGCTCGTACTTGATTTGAACATGAACTATGCATGACCTAGTGTTGGAGGTTTACTCGCACTAGAGTTTGAGTTTGTGATGTGTGAAACCGTGTTTGAGTGGAGTGTCGACTATGAGTCATACTCAAAGGCGCGCACTGTAGTTTTATGTGATATATAAGACATGTTGAAAATCATGTTGATTTCCTCGTGTAGACGAATGTCACACTGCTGAGATGTTCGCATGTGGATTTAGAGACGTGATATTGATTATCCATTGAGATAAGGTCCACGGGTGTACGTTGTACCGTGTGTATATGTCACGGAGTACGTTGTACTGTGTGTTGCTGTGATGTGTATAAGGAGTTGATAGATGGCGGTTGTGATGGACTGAGTCCCCTCCCATTGCAGCAGTGATTTCCCCACACACTGAGGCTTGTGTAGCTTAGGATCACCATTATAGGATATGGCCATAGTCCAGGTATTATTGCATGTAGCCACAGAGTCTCACATGATATATCACTTGATTTTATGATACAGATAGACCTGAGGGATGAGTCGGAATCCGATTGTTGTGTTTTGAATGATTGAAATGCCATATTTAATGTGATTTTAATATAAATTGCATGATTTATCTAAAGGCATTGTGAAATTATAAAGATTCATTATTTTGCACGAAATGCCTACATTTAAGAACTAAGCATGATTTCTATACATGGGATTTAATCTGTACAAGTATATGTATATATTTTAAATACATGGTTTTAAAACGAGTTAAGGAAATAATATTTCCAAGGCATAGCATTATTTTGAGTAGATAGTGTACATATCTACTTGCTTGCCTGATTTCCTTACTGAGCTGTGAGTTCACCCCTTTTTTTACACCTCTCTACAGAGCATCCGCAGTAGAGTGAGTACGATTGAGGGATAGTATTCCAGTTGTCGGCTGTCATTTCCCATCGACCGACAGGTATACACATTTTTTGTATGGTTTTGTATCTAAACATATAAACAGCACAGTAATGTAAACGATTTAAATTATGGGGGATGTATTTTTATTAGATTTTATACGAGCTCACTTATGTTATAAAAGAAATTACAGTCAGTAGATAGTATATTGACATGTATGTATGAAAATGAATGAATGGTAGGGTAAGCGAGGATACTAACATCGAATCACAGCGCAACTATTGATACGGAGAAAGGTAAGTAAAACGAGAAAAATTTGTAGTGGTTTTGATTAAGTCACGGGCGGTCGTGACAAGCCTGCTACAACCCCTTGATATCGACTACGCCCACTCTAAGTGACCTAGAAGTGTATCCGCAAGTGCACGGGTTGTACAAGTAATAATGGGATTTGAGTCTCGGATTATCGTCCCACAGAGAAGTTGATTAGCCAAATTAACTACCGGTTAATCTTACCCTAAGTATATCCTAGCAAATTATGAATTTTTCAGGGGTGATCTACAAGGCTAATAGTACTGAAAATAATAAAAACTATAAAATAAAGAAATTCAAGCAGAGCTAAAATAACTTACAGTGCTCCAAGCAATTAAAAGCGAATACCTACAAAAGATAACTAAAACAGTTAAAAATTAATTAATGCAAATAAACTAAATTGCAAATAAGAAATAAAGAAACAAGTTAATTAAACTAAAATTAAACAAGCTTAAAATAAAATATGCATGTAATTAAACTAATTAATGCAAATGCAAATTAAGCTAACCTAAAGTCTAATAAAATTAAACTTCTATTAACCTAAAGAAATGATTGAATCTAACTAAGAAATTAATTACCTACAAAATGATCCTAAATTAAATCTAACTCAAACTAATCACTAAAACAAAATCTAAATAATGCGTGAGAAATATTTTTGGATTTTTCAATTTAAAATGAAAACTTAAAAAATGCATAAAATAATAGTCCTCTAATTTAATTCTAAATGCAATATCTAATTCATAAATCCTAATATAATCACAAATTAGCTATTAATAAGATTAAACTAAACCTTGAACTAATAAACTAAGAAAATTAAACTATTATGCTATTTAATGTACACCTAAACTAATAAACAATAAAAAGTAAAAACACCATTTATCACAACAATATAAAAGCATATAATATTAATCTACCTCAATTCTGAAGTGCTAAATATGGCCTTGCTTGGTTTGCAATATAGCCAACTGCCCCGAGTACCAGTACACATTTCTTCAGTTCCTGCCTATTCTATCCAGCTCCCATTCTCGGTTCTGTCCTGCATCTGTATATTACTACTGTCACCATTCTGTTCTGCGTTGCCATTGCCACAATTGCCCAGCTGATGTCCAGGTTGTAAGATCCCGTATGTATATAATGATAATGTGTATACTTGGATCAAATATATGAATGGACTTGTAATGTAAAGTATGATTGAAGTAAGTCCATGGATCCCATGTATGTATGTGTAATATAAATTGTAACGTACATACAAGTTTCATTGAGTATAAATACGAAGAAATGAGATATGGCAAGTGATGGATGTGATTGAAACTCAAAATGAGTAGTGTGGTAAAATGGAATGGAGTTATGCTTCCATTTGGTTTTATGTTGCATACCTTTGAATATACAATGAATGCACACAAGTTTCAATGTGCATAAGGTATGAATGGATGCCATTTTCTAGTTATAAAGGTGGATGGATGAGGAAATGGCCATGGCAATAGATTGAGGGTGTGTTGGTATGAGTTGCAGCAATGAAACTGCAGGAAAATCTGGAAAACATGAGGTCCAGATCGATCTCCTAGGATGAGAGATCGATCTGCGAGAGCCAGAATGCTCTTAATTGGGTGAAAGAATTGAGCAAATCGATCTCCAATGGAGCCAGATCGATCTCTCAAGCATTCTGTAGTGGAAAGATCGATCCCCAAACACCCAGATCGATCTCCTTAGCTCTCTGTTTGGGACCAGATCGATCTCATGCTTCGACAGATCGATCTCATGCCTCAACAGATCGATCTCATTGCTTCGACAGATCGATCTCAGGCTTAAAAAATGCCGTGAAAAAGAGGGATTTTAAGGGACCAGATCGATCTCCTCTTGGACCAGATCGATCTCCTCAAGTCATTTCTATATAAGGAGAGCTGAAAAATCTGGAAATCTCGGAAAACACTTAACCTTACAATTTCAACCCCAAAAACCTAACTTTCCCTCTCTAAAAAATCAACCATTTTCAGTGAGATTTGAAGAGAGATCATTAGAGGCAAAGTTGTTCCTAACAAAGAGGAGAACAACATAGTGAGAGGGCATTTTCTCATTCTTGGAATTGAAGGAGTTAAGGGCATTACCATTTGGAGCAAGGAGAGAAATCATATTGGTAAGATTCTAACACTCCAATCCAAATGCATTAGCTATTTAATTGATTTTGGAGTTGATTTATATGAGTATTGATGGATAAACTACTTAGGAATGTAGTGGAAGTGGTGTGACCTAGAAATCTAAAATGGGTATAATGTGAGGATATGTGGGATTAAATGAGCCTATGATTTATGGCATGCTAAAGTTGTTATTGTGGTAATATTTATGATTTTAAATGAGATTACATTGTGAGTTTGGAGGAATTGTGGAAATGGGTATGTATATGATTGAAAAATGCCATAGTGAGGGGATTCATGGAATATGAACACTATGGGCTTAATGTCGATTTAATATCGATTTTGAATAAGTTAATAGGCCTAAGAAGATCCATAGACTCGAGTTATGGATAAAGTAATGAAACGAGGCCAAATAAGCTTTAATAGAGGCTATAGATTAAATTGACTATAGCAAGCACAAGGGTTGCATTATATGGATCGAATATAATGCGGGATACGATTTTGTGCAGTCCCGAAGAGTTCGTTGAAGACGAACCGAACCGTACGAGTAAGCAGCTTAAGGAAGTGGAATCACGCATCGCGATTCCAGGTAAGGGAATTTTGTAAGTATATAGAGGTAGCTGCTCGTATTTTGAACTCGTGGGTATATATAGGGCTTTGGAAATGTGCATGGACTTATAGAAATGCGTTTTGATGGTGTATGAGTATTTGTATGAGATTTGGTTGTTGAAATGGTTATTGAAAAAGGGATAGTAAGGCTAATAATTGCATAAATCATGTGTTTTGAATGCTTTTACAAAACACAATGCCTTGATTTGAGCAAATAAAAGGATAGGCTGGCTAGTACTTGAATGATGTTGTGAAATAGCCCATATGGGGCACTAAGCATAATATGAGATGTTTTGAATGCATGTAAGCCGCCTATCGCGTGTATGTGATATATTTCGCGTTAGAGCCTCGCTCGCGCGAGATTTCTATGTTTTCACTTGCGTGAAACGTGCTTGAGCTTAGCTCGCACTTTGAATTTGAATTGTGATGATGTTATAAACCGTACTGGAGCTTACGCTCGTACGTGGATTTGAGTGGTTTTTCTTATGCATATAACCGTACTGGAGCTATGCACGTACATGGTTTCTTCATATTTTTATGCATAAATGCCGTACTAGAGCGTTGCTAGTACGAAGTGAATGGTTTTGATGCATGAATTCGCGCTAGAGCGTAGCTCGCGCTGGTTTTCACACTGTGGTATGTATGAGGCCGTGGTGACAGATACGGATTAACTCAGGGAACCCAACAGGCCTGACAGACCTCTTAGGTGAGGTGAGGGTGAGGGGCTAGGACTTGACATAATCCATCCAGGGAACCCAACAGGCCTAACAGACCTCTTAGGTGAGGTGAGGGTGAGGGGCTAGGACCTGGATCAGGGAACCCAACAGGGGCGAGCAAGGCCATGAGGGGCTAGGACCTGGTATTGAGGTTACTCCCACGCGCTCTTGAGACTATGAAGGTTACACTTGGTATGGGGTAGATAAGACCTATGGTAGGCACCCGCTAACCATGTTATGGGTCCGCGGAGTATAATGTACCGTGTATATCACATGGAGTACGATGTACCGCGTGGTGGTTACTTGATTGAGAAAGTCTGGCGGAGAACTAACCCACCTTCGTGCCAGCACGATACCCCGCACACTGGAATCCGTGTGGTCTGGGATGATATGTGACGATTGGCCAATGTAGTCACTTGAGATATAGTAACCTGTCTCCTTGCTTGAATTACTTACTACCACATGATTTTAAATCTCTAAGTGTGATTGTGATTGTTTAAGGTAGACCCGAAGGAGGGGTCGAGCCTCGTGGATTTGAATTGTGAAATGAAAACGTGGTTGTGATTGTGAATTGATGTGGTGTGATTGTATGTGATGAGAAAGAGATTTATGACGGGGGTTTAAAAAGGAGGTTTCTTAATGAATTGCCCTTTTTATGAATTTAAATGAGATCGAGCATGAGATGATTTATACATGATGTTTTACCATGTTTTATATGCCAATTTTACATGACTTTGATACATGATATATATGTATACTCATATGGCATAGTTTTATTCCTCATGCTCCTACCACAAATGATTATGCATAACACTATCAGCATGTAGATAGAGTAGTTATCTACCATGCTTGCATTATTGCCTTACTGAGCGTGTGGTTGCTCATCCCACTCTATTTTCCCCCCTACAGAGCGTGCATAGTAGCCCAGTGAGGACTGAGGCGTATTATTTTGGACTCCGCTGCATCTCCATCGCTAAGAGGTATATACACAGTGATTCTTTTTGTATCTAAACAATGTAAAAGCACAGTATTCTGTTGAGTTGTACTTATGGGGGATGTAGATGTCAGTAAAACATGTATTCGTATAAGTACACGATTAAATGCACATGTATGACATCGTTTTAATTTATTGAGAATGAATGAGATGTGGTGATTATTATTGGCTCACAGCCCAACAGTGTGTGGTGAGTTTAGTTCGCGACCGGGTAAGGTAACAGTAAAACGCGAAAAATTTTCAGTGATTTCGGTTAAAGAGAATGGAATTGGGTCGTGACAGAGATTGGTATCAGAGCTGTGTTGGCCTGATGTGAGTCATTAATAAAATGTAGGAAAGTACATCCCCATAGTACTGTGCTTTTGTTTAGATATAACTGTGTGTACTGTGATGGATTGAGCTTAATAAATTATTATAATGCAGGGAGTTAGGCATTATGCCAGTTACACGCAAAGGTAGAGGGGCGAGAGCACGTGCTAGAGGCCGTAGAGGTAGGCCTGAGAGCCGTGCGGAGCCACAGACTGAGCAGGCTCCACAGAACCCTGCTGAGAGAGCAGATGATACTGAGGCTCGCTTCGCTAGATTAGAGCGGAGTATTGAGAGTCTGGTGGAGATAGTCACGCAGGCCTTGGGCGCCGGTGACAGACGAGGTCCCGCAGCACAGCCTACTACTGAACAGGCAGGTGCAGAGGCGGAGAGACCTCACGCTGCTGAGACAGCTACAGTTACACCACCTCCAGCTCAAGATATAGCTTCTCCTATAGCTCCACAGCAGAGCGGTAGTGATTTGGGTTATGACTGCGACTTGAGCAGGTTGCAAGAGTTTCAAGCGCTGAAACCCCCAGTGTTTAGAGGGGTGAAGGACCCAGTGATTACGGAGGATTGGGTGTATGAGATGGAGAAACTGTATAGGTTTTTCCGATGTACTTCAAGTGAGAAGGTTGCCTTTGCCGTGTTTATGTTGAAAGGCGAGGCCGAGCATTGGTGGAGGTCCACCGAGACTATTTTGAGGGCCAGACACTCTGAGATTTCGTGGGAGATATTTCTAGAGGCCTTCAGGAGACAGTACATCCCAGCTACCGTACAGAGGAAACTGCGGATGGAATTTATGAACTTGGTTCAGGGGAACCGTACTGTGGACGAGTATGAGTCCAAGTTTATGTCCTTGGGGAGATATGACCCTGACACGATGGGTAGTGAGACCCGGAAGATTCAGAAGTTCATGGATGGATTGAGATTGGCCATCCGGACTAAGCTAGCTCCCTTCGACATTGTGACTTATGAGGAGGCTGTACATAAGGCTCAGTTATGTGAGCAAGACTTTGAGCGAAATGCCTCCGAGCTTGGAAGGATTAGTGTCAGGAAGGACAGAGACCGGAAGAGATCCGGGTTTGGAAGAGTGGCCAAGAGAGGTGGCCAAAGGTTTTTCGAGAAGAGGCCTAAGATCGAGGAGGTGCAGGAGAGAGCTGCCAGACCTCCTGTATACCCAGCCTTGACAGCGCCGAGGGGTATAACTATTGGAGGACCACGACCTACCACGGATCAGTGTAGGAGATGTGGGAGATACCATGGGACTAGGCCATGTCAGGCGCCCCCTGTTTCGTGTTTTAGGTGTGGGAGGCCAGGGCATATATCGAGGTACTGCACTGAGATGATTGAGGTTGCCCCACAGAAGGGCAAGGAGCCCGAGGGAGCTCCAGTTGAGACAGCAGCCTCGAGGAGGAGGGCTACAGCTGAAGAGAAAGGGAAACAGGCTGCGGGTGTGAGCAGAGGAAGGGTGCATGCACTAAACCAGGACACTGCAGACGCATCGGCGGATGTGATTAAAGGTACCATCCGAATCTTTGATTTAGAAGCATTGGTATTATTTGATCCTGGTGCCACGCATTCTTTCATATCACCTTCCTTTGCACATAAATTGTTGAAATATGTGAAACCAACATTGTTGGATAAAATGTTGATGATTTCCACACCCATAAATGATAGTCAATTGACTGAGCATGTATGTAGGGATTGTAAATTAAAGATAGAGGGGAAGGAAATGATAGCCAATCTGATTTTATTGAATATGAATGATTTTGACGTAATTTTGGGAATGGATTGGTTGGCTACCAATCGTGTTGTGATGGATTGTCATGCCAAAACATTGATGTTTTCAGGATTAGACAATCTTATTGTAAACTTTGATGAAAAGAAATGATATGAAAATAGCATGTTTGTTGTAAATAAAGGAGTATGATTTTAAATTCATATTGCTTGAGAGATAAATCTATTACTTATGATAAATGTTGAATGTGGAGTGATGGTTTATGTTACTAACGATGGAGAGGATATTGTGAAGGGTTCATTGCCTATGTGGTCGATATAGATGAGGCACACCCGGAATTGAAGGACATACCCGTAATTACGGAATACCCTGATGTCTTTCCGGATGAATTACCAGGACTACCACCTGAAAGGGAAATGGAATTTTGCATTGAGTTAGTGCCTGGTACAGAGCCGATATCGAAACCACCCTATAGAATGGCTCCGATAGAGTTGGAAGAGCTGAAGAAACAGCTGCAAGAGTTGTTGGAGAAGGGGTTTATTAGACCGAGTGTCTCACCTTGGGGAGCACCGGTTCTATTTGTAAAGAAGAAGGATGGAAGCCTCCGACTGTGTATAGATTACCGGTTGTTGAATAAGGCCACCATTAAGAACAAGTACCCCCTTCCAAGAATCGATGATTTGTTGGATCAGCTCCAAGGAGCCGAAGTATTTTCTAAGATAGATCTGCGGTCAGGGTACCATCAGTTGAGGATCAGGAGTGGAGATGTACCCAAGACAGCATTTCGTACCCGTTATGGCCACTACGAGTTTTTGGTGATGCCATTCGGACTGACGAATGCTCCCGCAGCATTTATGGCTTTGATGAATGATATATTCAAGCCATACCTGGACAAGTTTGTAATTGTTTTCATAGATGACATTTTGGTGTACTCTAAATCCAGGGAAGATCATGAGGAGCACTTGAGGATAGTTCTGCAGACCCTCCGAGAGAGAGAATTGTATGCCAAACTCAGCAAGTGTAACTTCTGGTTGGAACAGATCTCATTTCTGGGGCATGTTGTGTCAAAGGATGGGGTATCAGTGGATCCATCCAAGATAGAGGCAGTTGTACAGTGGGAACAGCCCAAGACAGTAACTGAGATCAGGAGTTTTCTGGGATTGGCAGGATATTATCGGAGATTTGTAGAGGGTTTCTCCAGACTAGCTGCTCCGTTGACACGCCTCACGCGTAAGGATGTTAAGTTTACATGGGATGAGGCATGTGAGAGGAGTTTTGAGGAGCTTAAGCGTCGATTGACGACTGCTCCAGTTCTCACCATTCCTACCAGCTCAGGAGGATTCTCGGTGTATACAGATGCATCACACCAGGGACTGGGCTGTGTGCTTATGCAGGATGGGAAGGTAGTTGCCTATGGATCTAGACAGTTGAAAGATCATGAGAGGAACTACCCGACACATGATTTGGAGTTGGCGGCCGTAGTATTTGCTTTGAAAATATGGCGCCACTATCTCTATGGTGAGAAATTTCAGGTGTTCACAGATCATAAGAGCCTTAAATACCTGTTCTCGCAGAAAGAGCTGAATATGAGACAGAGGAGATGGCTCGAACTCCTAAAAGACTATGATTGTGAAATCATGTACCACCCGGGTAAGGCAAATGTAGTTGCCGATGCTTTGAGTAGAAAGAACCTTGGGTTGGTGTCTTATATGATGGTACGGGAACATGAATTGTTAGAACACTTTGCGAACCTCAGTTTGGATGTGACCCCACCTGGATCTGAGAGACTTGAGATCATGGCTAGTTTGAGACTAGAGCCAGAGTTGATTGGCCGTATTCGGCAAGCCCAGCAGAGCGATCGACGGTGTATCGATTGGCTGAGGCAGATACAGATAGGTGTGGGTATTGATTTTGAGCAGAGTACTGATGGCTTATTGAGGTTCAGAGGCAGAGTATGCGTTCCCAGGGATCTTGAGATCAGGAGGACGATTTTATCAGAGGCTCACTCATCGAAGTATACGATACATCCGGGGAGTACCAAGATGTATCAAAACCTTCGAAAGGTTTATTGGTGGTCTGGAATGAAGAGAGACATTGCTGAATATGTCGCTAAGTGTCTCGTTTGTCAGCAAGTGAAGGTAGAGCATCAGAAGCCTGCAGGATTATTGCAGCCTCTACCGATACCGACATGGAAGTGGGAGCATGTCACCATGGATTTTGTGATGGGGTTGCCGAGGACCCGCAGAGGTCATGATGCCATATGGATTATTGTGGACCGGTTGACTAAGTCAGCCCATTTCTTGGCTATGAGAGCTACCGATACACTGAGTCAGTTGGCGAACCTGTATATTCGAGAGATAGTACGGCTACATGGTGTACCAGTGAGCATTGTTTCTGATAGGGATGCCCGCTTCACTTCCCATTTCTGGGAACACTTTCAGGAAGCGCTGGGGACCCGACTGAGTTTTAGCACCGCTTTTCATCCTCAGACAGATGGGCAGTCAGAGAGGACTATACAGACCCTCGAGGATATGTTGAGAGCGTGTGTGCTGGATTTTAGAGGCTCCTGGGATGACCACCTGCAGTTAGCCGAGTTCGCATATAATAATAGCTATCATGCTAGTATCGGGATGGCACCCTATGAGGCATTATACGGGCGTAGATGCCGTTCCCCTATTGGATGGGAAGAGGTTGGTGACAGACAAATTTTTGCTCCGGACTTAGTGCAGCAGGCATCTGAGGACGTCCAGTTGATATGTGAGAGATTACGGACAGCTCAGAGCCGGCAAAAGAGTTATGCTGACAAGAGACGAAGACCACTGGAGTTTGATGAGGGTGAGTCGGTATTTCTGAGGGTATCACCATCGAAGGGTATTATGAGATTCGGTAAGAAGGGCAAGCTGAGCCCTAGATATATCGGACCCTTCGAGATTTTGGAGAGAGTGGGAGATAAGGCGTATAGATTGGCATTGCCACCGGACTTGGCGAATGTCCACAACGTCTTCCACGTCTCGATGCTTTGGAAGTATCACCCGGACCCGGCACACGTGATAAAATATGAGCCGTTGGAGCTCCATGAGAGTATGACGTATGTTGAGAAGCCGGTTTGGATATTAGACAGAAAAGAGAAAGTGTTGCGGAATAAGACAATTCCCTTGGTGAAAGTGCTTTGGCAACATCACACGGTGGAAGAGGCCACGTGGGAATTGGAGAACTTGATACGGGAAAAGTACCCCCAACTTTTTGAAGAGTGACTTGGTTCTAATTTGGAGGACCAAATTCCTTGAAGGAGGGGAGATTGTAAGATCCCGTATGTATATAATGATAATGTGTATACTTGGATCAAATATATGAATGGACTTGTAATGTAAAGTATGATTGAAGTAAGTCCATGGATCCCATGTATGTATGTGTAATATAAATTGTAACGTACATACAAGTTTCATTGAGTATAAATACGAAGAAATGAGATATGGCAAGTGATGGATGTGATTGAAACTCAAAATGAGTAGTGTGGTAAAATGGAATGGAGTTATGCTTCCATTTGGTTTTATGTTGCATACCTTTGAATATACAATGAATGCACACAAGTTTCAATGTGCATAAGGTATGAATGGATGCCATTTTCTAGTTATAAAGGTGGATGGATGAGGAAATGGCCATGGCAATAGATTGAGGGTGTGTTGGTATGAGTTGCAGCAATGAAACTGCAGGAAAATCTGGAAAACATGAGGTCCAGATCGATCTCCTAGGATGAGAGATCGATCTGCGAGAGCCAGAATGCTCTTAATTGGGTGAAAGAATTGAGCAAATCGATCTCCAATGGAGCCAGATCGATCTCTCAAGCATTCTGTAGTGGAAAGATCGATCCCCAAACACCCAGATCGATCTCCTTAGCTCTCTGTTTGGGACCAGATCGATCTCATGCTTCGACAGATCGATCTCATGCCTCAACAGATCGATCTCATTGCTTCGACAGATCGATCTCAGGCTTAAAAAATGCCGTGAAAAAGAGGGATTTTAAGGGACCAGATCGATCTCCTCTTGGACCAGATCGATCTCCTCAAGTCATTTCTATATAAGGAGAGCTGAAAAATCTGGAAATCTCGAAAAACACTTAACCTTACAATTTCAACCCCAAAAACCTAACTTTCCCTCTCTAAAAAATCAACCATTTTCAGTGAGATTTGAAGAGAGATCATTAGAGGCAAAGTTGTTCCTAACAAAGAGGAGAACAACATAGTGAGAGGGCATTTTCTCATTCTTGGAATTGAAGGAGTTAAGGGCATTACCATTTGGAGCAAGGAGAGAAATCATATTGGTAAGATTCTAACACTCCAATCCAAATGCATTAGCTATTTAATTGATTTTGGAGTTGATTTATATGAGTATTGATGGATAAACTACCTAGGAATGTAGTGGAAGTGGTGTGACCTAGAAATCTAAAATGGGTATAATGTGAGGATATGTGGGATTAAATGAGCCTATGATTTATGGCATGCTAAAGTTGTTATTGTGGTAATATTTATGATTTTAAATGAGATTACATTGTGAGTTTGGAGGAATTGTGGAAATGGGTATGTATATGATTGAAAAATGCCATAGTGAGGGGATTCATGGAATATGAACACTATGGGCTTAATGTCGATTTAATATCGATTTTGAATAAGTTAATAGGCCTAAGAAGATCCATAGACTCGAGTTATGGATAAAGTAATGAAACGAGGCCAAATAAGCTTTAATAGAGGCTATAGATTAAATTGACTATAGCAAGCACAAGGGTTGCATTATATGGATCGAATATAATGCGGGATACGATTTTGTGCAGTCCCGAAGAGTTCGTTGAAGACGAACCGAACCGTACGAGTAAGCAGCTTAAGGAAGTGGAATCACGCATCGCGATTCCAGGTAAGGGAATTTTGTAAGTATATAGAGGTAGCTGCTCGTATTTTGAACTCGTGGGTATATATAGGGCTTTGGAAATGTGCATGGACTTATAGAAATGTGTTTTGATGGTGTATGAGTATTTGTATGAGATTTGGTTGTTGAAATGGTTATTGAAAAAGGGATAGTAAGGCTAATAATTGCATAAATCATGTGTTTTGAATGCTTTTACAAAACACAATGCCTTGATTTGAGCAAATAAAAGGATAGGCTGGCTAGTACTTGAATGATGTTGTGAAATAGCCCATATGGGGCACTAAGCATAATATGAGATGTTTTGAATGCATGTAAGCCGCCTATCGCGTGTATGTGATATAATTCGCGTTAGAACCTCGCTCGCGCAAGATTTCTATGTTTTCACTTGCGTGAAACGTGCTTGAGCTTAGCTCGCACTTTGAATTTGAATTGTGATGATGTTATAAACCGTACTGGAGCTTACGCTCGTACGTGGATTTGAGTGGTTTTTCTTATGCATATAACCGTACTGGAGCTATGCACGTACATGGTTTCTTCATATTTTTATGCATAAATGCCGTACTAGAGCGTTGCTAGTACGAAGTGAATGGTTTTGATGCATGAATTCGCGCTAGAGCGTAGCTCGCGCTGGTTTTCACACTGTGGTATGTATGAGGCCGTGGTGAGAGATACGGATTAACTCAGGGAACCCAACAGGCCTGACAGACCTCTTAGGTGAGGTGAGGGTGAGGGGCTAGGACCTGACATAATCCATCCAGGGAACCCAACAGGCCTAACAGACCTCTTAGGTGAGGTGAGGGTGAGGGGCTAGGACCTGGATCAGGGAACCCAACAGGGGCGAGCAAGGCCATGAGGGGCTAGGACCTGGTATTGAGGTTACTCCCACGCGATCTTGAGACTATGAAGGTTACACTTGGTATGGGGTAGATAAGACCTATGGCAGGCACCCCCTAACCATGTTATGGGTCCGCGGAGTACAATGTACCGTGTATATCACATGGAGTACGATGTACCGCGTGGTGGTTACTTGATTGAGAAAGTCTGGCGGAGAACTAACCCACCTTCGTGCCAGCACGATACCCCGCACACCGGAATCCGTGTGGTCTGGGATGATATGTGACGATTGGCCAATGTAGTCACTTGAGATATAGTAACCTGTCTCCTTGCTTGAATTACTTACTACCACATGATTTTAAATCTCTAAGTGTGATTGTGATTGTTTAAGGTAGACCCGAAGGAGGGGTCGAGCCTCGTGGATTTGAATTGTGAAATGAAAACGTGGTTGTGATTGTGAATTGATGTGGTGTGATTGTATGTGATGAGAAAGAGATTTATGACGGGGGTTTAAAAAGGAGGTTTCTTAATGAATTGCCCTTTTTATGAATTTAAATGAGATCGAGCATGAGATGATTTATACATGATGTTTTACCATGTTTTACATGCCAATTTTACATGACTTTGATACATGATATATATGTATACTCATATGGCATAGTTTTATTCCTCATGCTCCTACCACAAATGATTATGCATAACACTATCAGCATGTAGATAGAGTAGTTATCTACCATGCTTGCATTATTGCCTTACTGAGCGTGTGGTTGCTCATCCCACTCTATTTTCCCCCCTACAGAGCGTGCATAGTAGCCCAGTGAGGACTGAGGCGTATTATTTTGGACTCCGCTGCATCTCCATCGCTAAGAGGTATATACACAGTGATTCTTTTTGTATCTAAACAATGTAAAAGCACAGTATTCTGTTGAGTTGTACTTATGGGGGATGTAGATGTCAGTAAAACATGTATTCGTATAAGTACACGATTAAATGCACATGTATGACATCGTTTTAATTTATTGAGAATGAATGAGATGTGGTGATTATTATTGGCTCACAGCCCAACAGTGTGTGGTGAGTTTAGTTCGCGACCGGGTAAGGTAACAGTAAAACGCGAAAAATTTTCAGTGATTTCGGTTAAAGAGAATGGAATTGGGTCGTGACACAGGTGCTGCACGCGACCTCTACAATGTCCATCTCCTGCTTTCGGTACCTGCTCTCGATTCCATTCCCTGCAACACAGCACATCCTCCCTTATCGCGTCTGCCCCCAGTACCAGCCTTACTTCAGCACGGGTTCATCATCTACTTCACGTCTACAGTAAAACTAACCATTATAAACCTTAAGAAATGGAAGAACTGAAGCTAAAAAAAATGAAAACGGTGAAATGAAAACAGAAGATGCAAGATGGGATGAAATAGGGGTTGAGGACACGATTTTCGGCTGTAATCTCAAACATCGGTCAGCAGCAAACTAACATTAAGAACCATATCCACTAGTCATTCTTCTAAGCAGCAGTTAGCACATATGAACTCTACATAGGATGCTGAAGGTGCATACAGAATCGAAAGCAAATAAAAAAATACAACAAGCAGTATCGAGCAAAAATAAGCTAGATGCATTCTACTAACCTCCTGCATAGCCATGATACACCAATAAATAACCAACCTCTCAGCACTACCCAAAAATGCAAACCTGAGAGTTTGAGAAGGGAAAAAAATTAAATAAATAAAAATAATCGGTGAGAGGGAGCTTTACATGAAAAATAAATTGATAAAAACTTAACATAGACAAAAAAGAACTTCTGAAACCGAGACTACAAAACATAATGGATGGAAATTAACGTGAAATACTAAGAAAAAGAAAATGGAAAAATAAAGCTTCTCATAAAATATAACACTTAAAGGTTGACATCAACAGTAGATTAGAAATATGGTAGATAAAAAAAAACTATTCGGAAAGCTTACAAACAAGGAAAAATAAAACTAACTAAAGTTACCTTAAATTCTACCCTAGACTACTTCTCCTCTCTTTAATTGCTGTAATGTTCTATTTATACACACACTTAGGGGTACAATGGTAATTTTTCATCATAGATGAGTTGGCATTGTTTGGCCACTTGTCTTCATTTTATTTACTGCAGAGTAGATATTTCCACGTCATCTATCTTCTAGTACACTTGATTGTGTGATGTGGTGTCACGACCCAAATTACCTAAAAATCAGAGTAAATTTTTCACTTTTTTAATGTCCTTACCCGTCGTGAACAGTTACACTACTAAACAGTTGGGCTATGATTCGGTGTTAGTCACCTCTCACCTATTTACCATTCCATTTTCACCTTTCATTTACATATCAATTTATTTAAACTAAATACATCCCCAATATTACATCCATTTACAGTACTGTGCCTCTATATGTTCAGATACAAAAATTATACAAATGTGTATACCTGATCTTGATAATAAGCAGCGGATATGACTACTGTCGTTCTCTTCTACTGAATATATCCTGTGGGGTAGAAAATGAAAGGGTGAGCGAAACGTGCTCAGTAAGGCAATAATGTAAGCAGGTAGATAACTATACTATCTACGTGCTGATAATGTCATGATATAAAATCCTTTATATTTTGAGCATAAGGAATGACTAAAACGATGCCACATGCATGTATATATCATATAAGGGAAATCATGAAATCGACATATAAAACACACATGGAAAAACCATCATGTATGACATCTCATGCTCGTCACATTAAAACTTATTAGTTTCATCATAAACTCATTACTTTAAAACTCATTTGTTTCATCACAAACTCATCACGTTAAAACTCATTTGTTTCATCATAAAACAACTTCATCAAGGTCAAACCCATCTATCGGGAATACCTTGATTCATTAAATCACATCTCTTTTAAAAACATAAATCGGGACTTACCCCTCCATTGGGTTTGTCCTGGTCTATCCAGACCGTATGATATCATGTGAGGCATGTAGGTTACTGTATGAAAAATCGAGGACTATGGCCATACTTTGTCCCTGTGATCCCAGGCTACACGGATCCCGTTGTGCGGGGTATCACAACTGCAACGGGAGGTGGGGTCAAGTCCTACCCGCCAGAATATCAAGTAACATCATAGAGTCATCATGACTGCACAGTACAGCGTACTCCGTGTGACATACACGGTACATCGTACTCCGTGGACCCATATCATAGTCTGGGGGTGCCTGCCGTAGGTCTTATCCACCCCAATACTATGTCGATAACCAACCCATGTCTCAAAGTATACGTGCGAGCATCTCAACTCTCTGTGACACACAGTCTACAGGAGGCTTCCGCATGACTATATGCATGTCAACTCACGTCTAGTGCGAGCGAAGCTCCAGCACCACGCTATGCATATCATGATATCTAAAATCTCGTGCGAGCGAAGCTCCAGCACAGTTTTATGCACACATAAATTTCTCGTACGAGCAATGCTCCAGTACGATTTTTCATGAGAATAAATCAGTAAACTTGAGTGTGAGAAGGACTCTAGCACTCTTTTTATTCATGTAAATACGATAGGTGGCTAAATCTTGATAAAACATCTTTTAAAATCGTAACCGGTTCAAACCGGTTCCCTTTCGTGTAATTCTTAAAATCAATAACCAACCTATGTGCATATTTGCTTAAATCAAAGCAATATATTCATATAAAGCATTAAAAACATGAAATCATGCAATTTATCTGCCTTACTACCCTTTTTGTAAATTTTACTCCTAGGGGTAAAATCATCTTTTTCCTTTATTTATCTAAGCCCCGATTTTCGTAAAAATTATTATTTCATTTCTAGATGCTGTAAGAAATTTCTAAGCCCTGTAAATACCCTCAAAATACGTATAGGCATCTCTATGCACCTACAAAATTCCCTTACCTTATTTTTCTGTAGAGTCTGACCTTTCCTTTTTCCACTGTTGTCTCGTCGCGCAGTCCGATATGCTCCCAATCAAACCTCCGGAACTGCGTATAAATATTCCTCAGGTCAGATATTATACAATTTAATTGTATTTCCTATTTTCTGGGCTTAATTTAAATCATTGGGCCCATTTACCCCTATTGGGCCCGTTTGCACCTTAATGGGCCTTAATCGACCTTAAGCCCGTTTTCCACTTAATTTTCACATTATCGAGGCCTATTGCGCTCATTGGGCCCTTCGACAATTTATTGGGCCTCGTTCTAACTCTCGAATAGCTAAATTTATTATTTACGACAATTTATCCGACTTTCCAAAATTTAATCTATTTTATGCGGTAATTAAATCTGAATCACGCATAACGATGCAAATTGTCGTTAATAAGGGTTACTTACCCGAGATTCCATGCTAGTCCGCAAATTGAAGCTGTCTCGAGCTCTCTTTGGATGCCAATTGTCGAGCTACACAATTTCATAATTTTTCGGGTAAATTTTCCAGTCGAAAATTAATTAAATAAAATATTCCAAAATTCAAATCGATCAATTTTGACCGCTTATCGACTTACACGAAGCTCGATTGCATCACTGAAATTTTTCCCAATTTTTTTCTCTTTTTCTTTTTCCCTTTTTCTCCTTTTTCCTTCTCTTTTTGGCTGAACCGGTTCAGTCCGGTTCAGACCGGTTCAGACTACCGGTTCAGCTCGGTCCGGTTCGGTTCAATTTGGCCGGTTCAGTCCGGTTCGGCCGGTTCAGTCCCCATTTGGTCATTCCGGCGCCGTCCGGCCGGTTCCCGACCCCTCACCACCGCCGTTCGACGCGTTTGCACCTGGGCATCCAAGATCGAGCCTCGGCTGGAGTCGAAACGCAACCATCGCCGGCGAATCTTTCGTTCTCCCCCCTGCGGCTGTCACCTCTCGATCAGACGGATTTCGGCGGTTTCGTCGGCCAATACTGGTCTCAAAAGAACCGGCTCCTCCTCCCGATCATGCCGGTGCCTCCCGTTCGAGCCCAGCTGCCGTGGATCGCCGGAACCAACTCCGTTTTCCCCGCGGGCTTCCCTTCCTCCGTTCGACGATCTCCGACCTCCTTGGCGCGCGTTGCCGGTGCCAACAGCTTCGCCGGCCTCTCCTCTTCCTCCTCGGCTGGTCGTCGGCGGTCAACAACCGTCGGTGCATCCTCGGGCTCGTCGGGTTCCCTCAGGTTTTCTTCGGGTTTTCGTTTTCTGCTTCTCTTTCTTCTCTCTCCCCGATCGAATTCTGTTGTTTTGTTTTGTTTTTTTTTCAATTCTTTTCTTTTTTTAATTTTTATTATTATTATTATTTTTATTTATTTTAATTATTACACTATTCATTAAAATACTCTATAAAAATCCAAAATATCTACAAACTATATTATTTTATTCCAAATTTAATCTATTTAATTTAATTTAATTTATTTATTATATTTTAATCCTTTTTCGGGTATAATTTTTCTGTATTTTCGGGATATTGTCCCGAATGACTTTTCGATATATTTTTCGATTATTTTCGGGATTATTTTTCCGAACTAAAAATTTCGATTAATCCCGATTAATTCCAATAAATTGATATCCTGATCAATTTAATCCAAAATAAATTTATTTCACCTTTATTGACCAAGATTTCTCAATCCATTATTTTTAATAAATTTTTCTCATCGAATTTATTCCGACTTTCGATCTTTTTGACCGTTTTGCCCTTACACGTGTTCGGGATTAATTTAACCCGACTTCCCTTCACGAATACTCATTTATTTCGTATTTTAATTAAATTCGGGTCTTATATGTGGCCCAGCATGTGTCTTCCAGAAGATTGGCATAGTGTCCATCGATCTTATCGTTTCGGAGCGAATAAAATACTAACACCCGACATCCCACGTGTCTAGATGATTGGTGACTCGGTCTGCAAATTGGAAGTGGTCCAGTTTCCTTTAGCCTATTTTCAGTCCATTTTTGACTGAAACGACAGAGTTTCATCTAGATTTAATTTACCTGCACATTAAAGAATTTTAATTAAATAAAGGGGATAATAAATAAAATAAATTGGGGATTTAAATAATTAATTGAGAAATTAAGCAGAAATAATTATATTTTAATAGAATGATCACACCCCCAAACTTGAGCTTTTGCTTGTCCTCAAGCAAAACTAAATTCATGCAGGAATGACAAGTGCCAACATAATAATTTTCGCAAATATTATCGTCAAAGAAAAAATACAGACTATGATCTCAAAGATTCACAATTACAAGTCCAACATTCAGAATCATTCAACCATAAGTCTTAACCCAAATTGGACTCTTCGTGCGTGTGTGAAAATGTCAAAGCCACTACTCAGTACATTACCCGAATCAGATTATGCAAACACAGTGAATGCAAAGTCAACGACAAGTGATCATTCCCATAAGTTTGCTTTTCACTTCTCTCTCCACTAATGTAGTTACACTTAACCAAAGATCAATAGGACTTCATTAAGCTTATAATGTAAGGCTGGGGCTAAGGTATGATAAAGTCAATTTGGGTTTAATTACCCCTTAACATGCATTACTTCTAGGATCTTCAATGTAAGAGCTCAAATTTATTTCCCCCAAACTTATTTATTTCACTAAACTTTTTATTCTATTTTTGTATTTTTTTCTTTTTTTTTTCTTTCATTTTTTTCATTTTTTTCAATATATACTCCTTCACTATCACTTAATACCCATATGTACATAGCTCACAATATATCCCAATGACTTTTCATGCTTTCGGGGTAAGGGATAGGAACAGAGTATTTAAGTTATAGAAAAATTTTGCAGATGTATTCACAGAGAAAAGCTTATTTGGCCCAGATGAGTGACTAGGGGTAAAATATGTACAAGGATGGCTAGGAACGCTCAAACGATCTAAAGATTGCCTAAATCATCTCCCTAATTAAGTGTGATTTAATATTTCGCCTCGAGATAAGATCAAACAAATAATAGAATATGATGCACAAAATCAACTGAACAAATGCAATCTTATGTCCACATAAGCTTTCACTAAATAAATATACTGGTTCATGACATGACATGCGCATAAAATGAGGAAATCACAATCAGAATCAAGACAAATTCAAGAATTCAACTTCTTGCTTTTCTTATAATCATGCTTCTCAGTCAATCAAAGTCAGACTAAATCATGGGGTCATATCATCGGAATATGGAAAAACTACATGCTAAGCACTAAATCATCCTAAACTCAAACAATTTAAGCTCATATTTTCGAAAAAATTTTGAAATTTTTTCTAATTTTCCCAAAAATTGCTCAAGTGATATCCCTACCGCCAAACTTAAAGTGCACAATGTCCTAAGTGTGTAGATAATATAAGAATTTAAGCTCAAGAACACAGTACTCCCCTTTCTGATGATGATGAACAATCCAAGCTTGATTGGAAGCGTAAAACTGGAAAGGAAATCTGCAAAATAAACAAAGAAAGAAAAAGCATAAAAAAGAAAAGAATTGTACAAAAAGTAAAAAGAGAGATAAAGCCACTTCAAATGCAGCTGAAGAAAACAACACTCAGCAGCAGGGCGAAGAGTAAGAGGGTCAGCCAAAGTGGTGACAGAGTGCTGATAGTTTAATCTTCCTTAGCTCTATCTATTTCCCTCCTCCTATCAGATATTGTATGCCCAAGCCTTATATCCTCCATAATCTCCATCTTAAAACACTTTTGAGAGTCATCAGGGAGCTTTAAAGGTTTGAAAACATTAAATTTCACTTCTTGATCCTGAACTCTCATTGGTAACTCCCCCTTTTGCACATCAATTAAAGTTCTACCAGATGCTAGGAAAGGTCTGCCTAGTATAATGGGGACTTCACTGTCTTCTTCCATGTCCAACACGATAAAATTCACAGGGAAAATAAATTTTTCCTCTTTTACCAGCACGTCCTCAATGACCCCCTTCGGATATTTAATGGATCGATCAGCTAGCTGAAGGGTTACTGTAGTAGGCTTAGCATCCCCTTTTCCTTACTTTTGATATATAGACAAAGGCATTAGATTTATACTGGCTCCTAAATCACACAGGGCTCTACCAAAGAACAGATTTCCTATAGTACAGGGTATGGTAAAATTCCTGGGATCTTTAAGATTGGAGGGTAATTTCCTCTGAATAATTGCACTACATTCCTTAGTTAAGGCCAGCATCTCATAATTTTCCAATCTTTATTTCCTAGAGAGGATATCCTTCAAAAACTTCACATAACTTGGCATTTGCTCTAAAGCATCTGTTAAAGGGAATGTTGATGTGAAGTTTCTTAAAAACCTCAAGGAATTTGGCAAATTATTGATCGAATTTTTGATTTTAGAACCTCTGAGGAAAAGGTACTGGTGGTCTAACAGGGGAAGGTGTAGTGGAAACATGTGTATCATCAGAAGATGAGGAAGGTTGTGACAAAGAAATAGGTACAAATGAAGAAACGCCTAGCTTTGTTTCCTTTGCAGCTTGATTAATTGGTTTCTACTCTTTCTTAGCTGCTTCTTTAGAACCTATTGGTTTTTCAACTATGGGCTTTTCAGGTCTGGACTTAATTGCTGGATCGACTAGCTCTTTGCCACTCCTAAGGGTGATGGCTTTCACATGTTCTTTACTCTCCCTTTGCCTAACAGGATTGGCTTCAGTGTTACTAGGAAGGGTCCCTTGAGGACGTTGACTAAGAGCATTCGCTATTTGTCCCACCTGAACCTCTAAGTTCTTGATTGAAGCTGCTTGATTTTGCAGGATCGTTGTGAACATTTCCTCAAGCGAGGGCTTCTTTTCAGCTGCTGGTAAATGCGAGGGTTGAGGTGGTGGTGGTTGATGAAAGTGAGGTGCATGGGAGTGATTAGGTGGATGATGTGGATACTGATGTGGTGGATGGTGTGGAAATTGATGCTGTGGTGGTACATGAACTGGTAGAGCTTGAAAACTAGGGGGTCCTACAGGTCTAGAATTAGAAGATTGCCCTTGATTTGGCTTCAGGAGAAGTTAGGATGGTTCTTCCACCCTGGGTTGTAGGTGTTTGAAAAGGGGTTGTTCTGTTGCTTCTGAGATGGGGCAACATACTAAACCGATTCTAAGTTAAGCGGACACCTATCTACAGAGTGTGTACAACCACATGATCGTAGAAAAGAAAAGGACTTTGGACATAATAAACAAGATTAGGACTAGTGGAAGGATTATGCTGGGTACTGAGCGACTCTACCTTTTTCGTAAGGTTAGCTATTTGAGAGGTCAAGGTAGATAGCGTGTCGAGCTCATAGATACCTGTCGACTTCTTAGGCAGTTGCCTCTCCGAAGACCATTGATAGTTCTTAGCAGCCATCTTGTCTAACAACTCGTAAGCTTCCTCCTCTATTTTGCACATCAAGGCTCCACCCGCAGCAGCGTCAACGATGGTCCTATTTTGGCTCGTAAGCCCGTTGTAGAAGGTTTGGACTTGCAGCCACAAAGGTAGGCCATGATGAGGGTACTTCCTAAGAAGCTCCGTATATCATTCCCAAGCTTCATAAAGAGATTCAGAATCGAATTGGGCAAAGGAAGATATGTCGCTACGGAGTTTGGCCATTTTAGAGGGAAGGAAAAACTTAGCTAGAAATTGATGGGCTAACTCGTCCCACGTAGAAATAGATCCTGGAGCCAAGGAGGTTAACCAGTGTCGCGCCCTATTCCTAAGTGAGAAGGGGAATAATCTAAGCTTAAGCGCATCGTCAGATAATCCATTGTGCTTGAAGGTGTTGCACAGATCCAAGAATTGCCCGAGGTGAGCATGTGGGTCGTCATACGGAAGCCCACTAAATTGTAGTGAGGTTTGGATCATCTGAAGGATTGCAGGCTTAATTTCGAAATTGTTCGTAGGGACAACTGGTGGCCTAATGTTGGTATAATATCCTCCAATTGTCAGTACTACGTAATCCCCAACGATCCTAATTTCTCTATTTTCTGCCATGATGTTTTGCAGCGGAGCTATTAATTTTGTTAGAATCCTTTCGAATTTTCCTAAGAGTTCGTTCAATTTCAGGATCTAGAGGAAAGCAATCAAAACTCTTGGCTCTACGCATCCAAACATCAAAAAGTCCTTAGAAAAGTTTTTTTTAAGTTTTTAATTTTTCAATTTTTTTGAGAGAAAATTAACTAATCTAGATTAAAGCTCTAAATATTTACATGCTAGAATTACACCTAAGCATAATTTCACTGATATTAAGTAATGGCTAATTATCTTCCCCGGCAACGGCGCCAAAAACTAGATAGCGACTACACCCACTCTAATTGACCTAGACGTGTATCCGCAAGTGCACGGGTCGTACAAGTAATAATGAGATTTGAGTCTCGGATTATCGTCCCACAGAGACGTTGATTAGCCAAATTAACAATCGGTTAATCTTACTAAAAGTATATCCTAGTAAATTATGAATTTGTCAGGGGAGATCTACAAGGTAAACAGTATAGAAAATAATAAAAACTATAAAATAAAAAAAATCAAACAGAGCTAAAATTACTTACAGTGCTCCAAGCAATTAAAAGCAAATACCTACAAAAGATAATTAAAACAGTTAAAAATTAATTAATGCAAATAAACTAAATTGCAAATAAGAAATAAAGAAACAAGTTAATTAAACTAAAATTAAACAAGCATAAAATAAAATATGCATGTAATTAAACTAATTAATGCAAATGCAAATTAAACTAACCTAAAGTCTAATAAAATAAAACTTCTATTAACATAAAGAAATGCTTGAATCTAACTAAGAAGTTAATTACCTACAAAATGATCCTAAATTAAATCTAACTCTAACTAATCACTAAAACAAAATCTAAATAATGCATGAGAAATATTTTTGGATTTTTCAATTTATAATGAAAACTTAAAAAATGCATAAAAGAATAGTCCTCTAATTTAATTCTAAATGAAATATCTAATTCATAAATCCTAATATAATCACAAATTCGCTATTAATAAAATTAAACTAAACCTTAAACTAATAAACTAAGAAAATTAAACTATTATGCTATTTAATGTGTACCTAAACTAATAAACAATAAAAAGTAAAAACACCATTTATCAAAAAATATAAAAGAATATAATATTAATCTGCCTCAATTCTTAAGTGCCAAACGTGGCCTTGCTCGGTTTGCAATATAACCGACTGCCCCGAGTACCAGTACACATTTCTTCAATTCCGGCCTATTCTATCCAGCTCCCATTCTCGGTTCTGTCCTGCATCTGTATATTACTGCAGTTACCATTCTGCTCTGCATTGCCATTGCCACAATAGCCCAGCTGTTGTCCAGGTACTACACACGACCTCTGTAATGTCCATCTCCTGCTTTCAGTACCTGCTCTCGGTTCCATTCCCTTCAACACAGCACATCCTCCCTTATCGCGTCTACCCCCAGTACCAGCCTTGCTTCAGCACAGGTTCATCACCTACTTCACGTCTACAGGAAATCCAAATACAAGACGTAAGCAGCACTCACGCCTCCTGCTTTCTTCTTCCTCAACTAAAACACAGTTTATTGCTGTCGTATCCATGTTTTTGCAAGCTTCAATCCTGCTAGCTAAAAGTCAGTAGCTTCGATTTCAGCTCTCCAGCTTCATGCATAATATCATTCTTGTAGCAATCAGTAGCTCACCCTACCCCAAATCTACAACAGTACACAGTAGCTCACACACTTGAAGCTCTCGGCAACTAGAGATGAGACAGAACAAGAAGACAGGGGCTGGACCCGATCGTGATTTGCACAAACTTTGCACCTTTCAGCTGCAAACTATCAATATCTACACAACCACTCATTATTGGTGATGGATTCCAGCATTTAACAACTTGGAACAGAAAGCCAAAACGGGATTAAAACTGAATAACAACACATAATGATAATGAACAGTACATTAATATTAAAACAGAGCCAAACAGAGGAAAATGAGGGATGAAGAATCAGTAAAACTATCCATTATAAACCTTAAGAAATGGAAGAACTGAAGCTAAAAAAAATGAAAACAGTGAAATGAAAACGGAAGATGCAAGATGGGATGAAATAGGGGTTGAGGACATGGTTTTCAGCTATAATCTCAAGCATCGGTCAGCAGCAAACTAACATTAAGAACCACACCTATCAGTCATTCTTCTAGGCGGCAGTTAGCACGTATGAACTCTACATAGGATGCGTGAAGGTGCACACAAAACCGAAAGCAAATAAAAAAATACAACAAGCAGTAACGAGCAAGAATGAGCTAGATGCACTCTACTAGCCTCCTGCATAGCCATGATACACCAACAAATAACCAACCTCTCGGCATTACCTAGAAATGCAAACCTGAGAGTTTGAGAAGGAAAAAAAATTAAATAAATAAAACTAATCAGTGAGAGGGAGGTTTGCATGAAAAATAAATCGATAAAAACTTAACATAGACAAAAAAGAACTTGTGAAACCGAGACTACAAAACATAATGGATGGAAATTAACATGAAATACTAAGAAAAAGAAAATGGAAAAATAAAGTTTTTCATAGAATATAATGCTTAAAGGTTGACATCAACAGTTGATTAGAAAAATGGTATCTAAAAAAAAAAACTATTCAGAAAGCTTAAAAACAAGGAAAAATAAAACTAACTAAAGCTACAATAAATTCTACCCTAAACTACTTCTCCTCTCTTCAATTGCTATCATGTTCTATTTATACACACATTTAGGGGTACAGTGGTAATTTTTCATCCTAGATGAGTTGGCATTGTTTGGCCATTTGTCTTTCATTTTATTTGCTGCAGAGTAGATATTTCCACGTCATCTGTCTTCTAGTACACTTGACTGTGCAATGTGGCCCGACGTGTGTCTTCTAGAAGATTGGCACAGTGTCCATCGATCTTATCGTTTCGAAGCGAATAAAATACTAACACCCGGCATCCCACGTGTCCAAACGATTGGTGACTCGGTCTACAAATTGGAAGTGGTCCAATTTCCTTTGGCCCGTTTTCAGTCCATTTTTGACTGAAATGACAGAGTTTCATCTGGATTTAATTTACTTGCACATTAAAGAATTTTAATTAAATAAAGGGGTTAATTAATAAAATAAATTGGGGATTTAAATAATTAATTGAGAAATTAAGCACAAATAATTCTATTTTAATAGAATTATCACCTCTCTCATAGTTTTTTTCTTTCTTTCAGTCTGACTCCACCTACTGCCCATAAGCAATTATGGGTGGCCGTCATTTCTTCCTCTAATTCCCCCCACAGTACCCTAACAATATAGGTGTAGACAAAGTATATTGAAGCTACTGAATTCTACCAATTTCTTCTCCCAAGTTTTTGTCTGAATTTCCAGCAATTTGCTTTTGTCAACTTCTCTTTATCCACCACATATTTCCATCCTTCCACTAACCCATTTCTATACTGATATATATATATATATACATATATATGTGCATGGGTATCTCAGTTTACCTTGTATAGATTCATGCAAGAAGCTCTCGATTTCCTTGGTATGTATACACACACACACACACACACATATATATATATTCTCTTATATATTTATATACATATATCTACATATGTGCATTAGTCCCTTTATATATATATCTGTGTGTGTGTATATTAGTATACCTTTGTACACATATATATCCATTCATAAATCTTAAGGAATAAACAAAATGTTGCATACATAAATACATATATAAGTCTATGCACTCAATTTGAATTTCCATGTAGTATAGAATAATGTTAGTTTAATACTTATACTTAATTTAGATTCATCCATAATCACATATCAATCCTAATTTCCCACATTATTAATATAGACAATACCAATTATCACACCCCGAAAACGCGAAAAATAGGGTAAATTTAAAAACTTTTTACTCATCAAATCACAATTAAGGGTGCATTCCCGTGCAGTGTCATACATCATCATATATATCATACCTCAGGATCTCATCATTAGATAGTATATATCATATCATATACATTACTCAGCATTAAGTTAATTAATCCTAATACATCCCATACAAGGTTATACATCAAGTGTCTGTAATTACAATAACTGTCTGGGTACATGAAAAGATAAATGATACCTCAAAACACAACATATGACCTGGAGCTCAAGTCATCCACTAGCCACTACTTCGTACGTCGTAGGGAAACCCTTTTTCACTTGAAAAAATCTGGGGGGAAAGAAAACAGGGTGAGCTTCTAAATCGCTCAGTAAGGGGGCAAGGGACTCATTATATAAGCCATAATGCACATCATAAAATATTTATTTGCATGTGAATCTCAGTATATTCATTTGAAAACCATACCATGAAAGTTCTCAAAACAACATTCTCATATCTCAAAATCATGTGGAAACATGAAGTAAAAAGGCTCAGTATAGAGCAGTAACAAGCAGTTGAAAATAATACGATAATGGCTTTCTCAATAAACATGATAAAATCACTGTAATAATAATACACATGGCGCAGCCACCAAACACATGTGGCATAGCCACTGATTTAGATTCACACGTGGCACAGCCATAGAATAGGATTTCATGTGGCAACAACCACCAAATATAGGTGGCACAGCCACAGAATAGGGGATCTCATGTGGCAACAGCCACCAAATATACGTGGCACAGCCATAGAATAGGGGATCTCACGCGGCAACAACCACCAAATATACATGGTACAGCCACAGAATAGGGGATCTCACGTTACCAGAACGGAGAAGAATCGGGCTTACATGCTACCAGAGCAATGTTAGGTGTGCACTCAAAATTACACACCTAAGACTTTATCAATAGCCATTATCATATAAAACTGGTTTACCTTCACGTAGAACTCATAGTGGTTTCTTTCTCATAAAACTCATTTAAAACCGTTTTATACTCAACATAAAACATATTAAAACCGAGTCCCAACCAGCAAAACACGCACACATATCTCAAATCTCAATATCGCCTTAACGTAGAGCCCAATTCATTTCTCACACAAACTCAACGGTTTATAAAGCAGTTTCACGCGTAACTTATAAACTCATAAAAACATTGGGCTCCAACCGGCTATAAAAATCGTGTGCATTCTCATCAAAACACAACACATCAAACATGCTTGTTTTATAAATCGCAAATCATGCTATAATAGTTCACAAATCACATACACAAATGGTTTTGTTTCCCTTACCTCTTTACACCTCGTATAGTGCAATTGTTTCCCCCTTGTCACGGACTAGTCTCGCATTCCACTTTGGAACTCCTGAGCTGTCCAAACGATGTTAAAACATCAATACTCATCATCACAGTAACCTCAATTCTCAAAATCGAGCATAAATGCTCTTAACAACTCAAATCCCTCAATTCTCACAACTCTATTATGATCCACAATCTCATTCACAACATCTCAACATCCTACACGTCCCATGCCACCATATCTATGCTAATTCACCACATCGTCTAAATTTCCATTTATAACTCAAAATTCCCAAAATTACCAAAATTGCTAAATATCATCATCACTCCAACTACATTGTAATTTCATGAATCCCTAAACATTTTCTAGCTATTTCAACACAATGCCAACAACCATTATCAACAAAATCATCTCAAATATCAAGATCAAGGTTTAGAAATTACCCAAAACTTGTGGAAAGCTTATCTTTTACCTCGATTCAATCTGTCTTTCGATTTCCCAGTATGTTGTTCTCCCTTTGATGAGGAACAACTTTCCTTCTTGCGACAACCACTAATTTGGACGAAAATGGGTGCTTTGGATGAGTGAGAAAGCTAGGGCTTGGGTGAAAATGGGGTTTTGAAGAGAGAGAACATAAAATTACAGGAGAAAGCAGGGGTTCCTTATATAGACAGAGGGCAGGAGATCGATCTGGCTCTTGATGAGATCGATCTGCATTTGAATTTGGGGACGATTTTGGGTAATTTTATGCCTAGGAGATCGATCTGTCGAGGGGTGAGATCGATCTCTTAATGGCTTTATGAGATCGATTTGCTCCTTGAGGAGATCGATCTTCTCCCAAACAGAAACATTTGGAGATCGATCCCTTCCTCATGAGATCGATCTTCTCTCAAACAGAATCATAAGGAGATCGATCCTTTTCCTTTGGAGATCGATCTGCTCACTTACTTTCCTCTTTCCTTATCATTTTTAACTCACCAGATCGATCTCTCCTTCTCCAAGATCGATCTGACCTCTTAGTTTCACACTTATGTTAAACACTTACACATAAATCTCCAAATATAATTTCCACAATTCACTTAGCTCAATAAATTACACTTCAAGTTCTTATTACATCATTAAAATATATATAAAATTCTCAGATCTCACATCCTCCCCACCTTAAAAGAATTTGGTCCTCCAAATTCAACTCAACTAGTCAAATAGATGGGGGTATTTCTCCTTCACCAGACTTTCCAATTCTCACGTTGCTTTTTCCATTGAGTGATGTTTCCACAAAACTTTCACTAATGGGATGCTCTTGGTTCTAAGTACCTTCTCCTTTCTATCGAGAATCTGGACGGGTTCCTTAGTATAGCTCATGTCCTCTTGTATGTCCATCTCGTCATACTCTATGACATGAGAAGGGTCTGGGTGGTACTTCTTCAACATAGACACATGAAAAGCATTGTGTATTCCGGAAATCTGTGGGAGTAATGCCAATCTGTAGGCTACCTCTCCCACTCTCTCAAGAATCTCGAATGGTCCTATGTATTGAGGACTCAATTTTCCTTTCTTCCCAAATCGCATGATACCCTTACTCGGTGATATTTTCAGAAATACTGCATCACCAACATCAAACTCGAGTGGCCATCTACGCACATCCGCGTAGCTTTTCTGTCTACTCTGTGCAGCTCGTAACCTCTTACATATGAGTTTCACACTCTGTACAGCTTGCTTAACAAGCTCGGGAGCATTTATCTTTCTGTCACCGACTTCTTCCCAAGCTATAGGGGATCTACACCTCCTACCATATAGAGCCTCAAAAGGTGCCATTCCAACACTCGCATGATAGCTGTTATTGTACGCAAACTCTTCTAGTGGCAGGTGATCATCCCATGATCCCTTAAAATCCATCGTACACGCCCTCAACATATCCTCCAAGGTCTGAATAGTCCTCTCTGACTGACCATCTATCTGAGGATGATAGGCGGTACTAAACTCAATCGAGATCCCATGGGCTCCTGAAACTGGGTCCAAAATTTAGAAGTAAATCGAGAATCTCTATCAGAAGTAATACTCATTGGAGCCCTATGTAATCTAGCTATCTCGCTGACATACAGCTCAGCTAAGGCATCCACAGTATCTGTGCTATTGATGGTAAGAAAATGGGCACTCTTGGTCAATCTATCCACTATAACCCATATAGCGTCACGACCTCTTCGGGTCCTCGGTAAACCCATAATAAAGTCCATAGTGACATGCTCCCATTTTCATGTAGGTACAGGTAAAGGTTGTATTAGTCCTCCAGGCTTCCGATGCTCAGCTTTCACTTGCTGGCATATTAAACATCTGGCCACATACTTTGCCACGTCTCGCTTCATACCACTCCACCAGTACACCTTTCTCAAATCTCGGTACATCTTAGTACTTCCTGGGTGCATGGTGTATCGCGAGCAGTGAGATTCTCTCAGTATCTGTCTCTTTAGGGTATCATTGTCCGGTACACAAATTCATCCTCTGAATCTCAACAATCCATCCTCACTGGCTGTGAGATCCGACTGCGAACTCTGTTCAGCTTGGCTAACCATATCTATCAACCTCTGATCATTACGCTGCCCAGTTCTAATCTGATCCATGATCCTCGGCTCTATCCGCAAGCTAGCCAAAAATCCAATCTCTATCTCTTTAACTCTAATCCGGAGTTCGACGAACTGCTCCAGTAAATCCCATTCCCTGATCATCATAGCAGATATCATACTCTTCCTGCTCAGGGCATCAGCAACTACATTCGCCTTACTCGGATGATATAGAATCTCGCAGTCATAATCTTAAGGAGTTCCATCCATCTCCTTTGTCTCATGTTTAACTCTTTTTTATCAAAGAGATATCTCAAACTCTTGTGATCAGTGAAGATCTGGAATCTTTCTCCATATAAGTAGTGTCACCAGATCTTCAAGGTAAATACCACAGCGGCTAACTCCAGATCATGCGTGGGGTAATTCCGCTCATGGTCTTTCAACTGTCGTGATCCATATGCGACCAATCTTCCATGCTGTATAAGCACACACCCCAATCCTTGATGTGAAGCATCACTATATATCGAAAATCCTCCTGATCCCTCAAGAATAGTTAACACAGGTACCGCTGTCAATCTCTTCCTTAATTCCTGAAAACTGAGCTCACATTGATCAGTCCATATAAACGGAGTTTCCTTGAGCGTGAGTTTAGTCAAAGGAGCGGCAATCTGAGAAAATCCTTCCACAAATCTTCTGTAATACCCTGCTAAACAAAGGAAGCTTCGCACCTCTGTAACGGTCCTCGGGCTTTCCCAGTTAAGCACAGCCTCTACTTTGCTTGGATCCACTATTACTCCTTCCTCTGAGACTATATGACCAAGGAAAGCTATCTGATCCAGCCAAAACTCACACTTACTAAGCTTTCCATATAATTGTTTATCTCGGAGTATCTGAAGTACTAACCACAAATGCTGTGCATGCTCCTCATACGACCGAGAGTACACCAGGATATCATCAATAAAGACTATCACAAACTTATCTAGATAGTCTCTGAACACCTCATTCATTAATCTCATAAACGCTGCAGGGGCGTTTGTCAATCCAAAGGACATCACCAGAAATTCATAATGGCCATAACTCGTCCTGAAGGCCGTCTTTAGAATATCTTCTTCCTTGATCCTCAATTGGTGATAGCCCGATCTCAAATCAATCTTAGAAAAGACTGATGCCCCTCTCAGCTGATCAAGTAGATCATCAATCCTGGGTAGTGGGTATTTATTCTTCACCGTGGCTTTATTCAACAACCGGTAGTCTACGCATAATCTGAGACTACCATCCTTCTTCTTAACAAATAAAACTGGTGCTCCCTACGATGAGATACTAAGTCTAATGAACCCTCGATCCAATAACTCCTGTAGTTGTTTCTTCAATTCCTCAAGTTCCACTAATGCCATCCTGTAGGGAGGTTTAGAGATCGGCTGAGTATCTGGTACCAAATCAATGGTAAACTCCAGCTCTCTCTCTGGTGATAAACCTGGTAACTCATCTGAAAAACATCCAGAAATTCGCACACCACAGGTATATCCTCAATCCTCGGATGTTCCCGATCATCATCTGAGATGAGTGTTTTATAACCTTCACATGAACAATCATATTTAATACTCTCCAAAATAATATTAAAATTTTAAATTGTTTACACAATTTCATACGTCTATTTACTCAATATTTCAAACGTACACTGTAAGGTTCAGGTAGGGAGAAAGTTACAATCTTAGTGTAGCAGTCTAAACTCGCTCGATTAGTTACCAACCAATCCATTCCCAAAATTACATCAAACCCATGCATATTTAACATGATTAGATCTGCTAACATCACTCTATCTCCCACCTTTATTTCGTATTCTCTACAAATTAAATCAGTTCTCTGGGATTCACGTATAGGGGTATTTACATGTAGTATATATTCTAGAGGTTCAAACTTCAAATTTAATCTACATGCAAAATGCTCAGAAATGAACGAATGTGTGGATCCTGAATCAATCAACACATGAGCCTCATGATTACAGACAGAGAGTGTACCTCTTATAGTTTCTGCAAAAGCGTCGGTGGTCTCCTTATCCAGGGCAAACACACGTCCCTGTGTAACAGGGTTCTTCCCTTTCTCTGCAGCAGTGGCCCGTCTCTGGGGGTTCACTCTTTGAGGGTGTTGTCTAGTGGGCTCCGGTACATGTGGTTTTCTAGGTTGGGGGCAATCGTTCACCATGTGACCCATGTCTCTACATCTAAAACATCCATGGATCAATCCAGTACAACTTCCCTCATGCATCCGGCCACAATTTCTGCAAACCCTTATCTCAGGCCTGACATCTCGAGGGGTCTCCCTCATGTTAGGACAAACTCTGGGTCTCTCTAATCTACCCTTCTGCACCTCAATCCTTCCTCTTCTGAAGGAACCTCTCCGAGCCCCTGTTTGAAAAATCGCTGGCCTCTTGCTCTTATCTCTTTTCACCGCTCTGAGCTCGTTCTGGGATTGTACCATTTCAATTCCCCTTTCAATCTCTTGTGCTCGTCTCAGAGCATCTCCAAACTCAGTAATGCATAGCCCTATCAATCTATCTCTGATGATAGGCTTCAATCCATACACAAACTTCTCTGTACGGAGCTCTTCATTCTTGAAGGTCTCTGGGTCATATCTCAATAGCGCGTTGAATTGGCTCTCATAGTCATCCACAAACATATCACCCTGTACCAAACTTAAAAACTCGACCTACTTCTTTCTCTGGGCAGCTCGTGGTACATATTGGGTCCTAAAGGCTGCCTGAAACTCTTCCCAACCAATCACATCCTGGTGGGACATCAGAATACCCTGGGTGGTACCCCACCAATCTCGAGCTCTGCCCTTCAACATATAGACACTCATACTGACCCTCTCAGCATGGGTGCATCCCAGATAATCAAATATAATTCTCAACTCCGTCAACCACTCCTCGGCCTCTGTAGGATCCTTCTTTCCCTTAAACGCGGATGGATTCATTTTCAAAAAGTCCTTCAGTCAGACCATACTTCTGTCATCAGGCTGAGTGACGGGAGGCACTGGGTCCATCTGTACTGGGGGTATGGGAGGTCCTTGTGGTGGTGTAGGAGTAGTACCCGATGCATTAACTCCAAAGTGTTGCGTGAATAGCGCTGCCATCTGCTCAAAACCTTGCCTCACATCGGTCTCAATCTGATTAAATCGAGAGTTAGGACTCTCTGGTTGGGGGGCAGGTGGCGGAGTGGACTCTGCCTGCCTCCTTGAACGACCTCGTCGTTTACTCATTCTTTATTTCAACTCGTCTCCTACGCGTACATATCAAAATCGATTGAAATCTCAATCCTCAAATTCAGTTCATGACCAGACTATTACAGACACTTGGGACGTATTCTATTTCACTTAACCGACACTGACAGTACTAGACACCCTAAGCTCTGATAACAAGAAAACTCGGTCACACCTTGAAAACTCAGAAAATAAGGTAAATTTAAAAACTTTTTACTCATCAAATCACAATTAAGGGTGCATTCCCGTGTAGTGTCATACATCATCATATATATCATACCTCAGGATCTCATCATTAGATAGTATATATCATATCATATACATTACTCAGCATTAAGTTAATTAATCCTAATACATCCCATACAAGGTTATACATCAAGTGTCTGTAATTACAATAACTGTCTGGGTACATGAAAAGATAAATGACACCTCAAAACACAATATATGGCCTGGAGCTCAAGTCCTCCACTAGCCACTACTATGTACGTCGCAGGGAAACCCTTTTTCACTTGAAGAAATCTAGGGGGAAAGAAAACAGGGTGAGCTTCTAAATCGCTCAGTAAGGGGGCAAGGGACTCATTATATAAACCATAATGCACATCATAAAATATTTATTTGCATGTGAAACTCAGTATATTCATTTGAAAACCATACCATGAAAGTTCTCAAAACAACATTCTCTTATCTCAAAATCATGTGGAAACATGAAGTAAAAAGGCTTAGTATAGAGCAGTAACAAGCAGGTGAAAATAATACGATAATGGCTTTCTCAATAAACGTGATAAAATCACTGTAATAATAATACATGCGGCGCAGCCACCAAACACGCGTGGCATAGCCACTGATTTAGATTCACATGTGGCACAGCCACAGAATATGGTTTCACGTGGCAACAGCCACCAAATATACGTGGCACAGCCACAGAATAGGGGATCTCACGTGGCAACAGCCACCAAATATATGTGGCACAGCCACAGACTAGGGGATCTCACGTGGTAACAGCCACCAAATATATGTGGCACAGCCACAAAATAGGGGATCTCACGTTACTAGAATGGAGAAGAATCGGGCTTACATGCTACCAGAGCAATGCCCGGTGTGTACTCAAAATTACACACCTAAGTCTTTATCAATAGCCATTATCATATAAAACTGGTTTGCCTTCACGTAGAACTCATAGTGGTTTCTTTCTCATAAAACTCATTTAAAACCGTTTTGTACTCAACACAAAACATATTAAAACTGAGTCCCAACAGGCAAAACATGCACACATATCTCAAATCTCAATATCGCCTTAACGTAGAGCCCAATTCATTTCTCACACAAACTCAACGGTTTATAAAGCGGTTTCATGCGTAGCTTATAAACTCATAAAAACATTGGGCTCCAACCGGCTATAAAAATCGTGTGCATTCTCATCAAAACACAACACATCAAACATGCTTGTTTTATAAATCGCAGATCATGCTATAATAGTTCACAAATCATATACACAAATGGTTTAGTTTCCCTTACCTCTTTGCACCTCGTATAGTGTAATTGTTTCCCCCTTGTCATGGACTAGTCTCGCATTCCACTCTGGAACTCTCGAGCTGTCCAAACGATGTTAAAACATCAATACTTATCATCACAGTAACCTCAATTCTCAAAATCGAGCATAAATGCTCTTAACACCTCAAATCCCTCAATTCTCATAACTCTATTACGATCCACAATCTCATTCACAACATCTCAACATCCTACACTTCCCATGCCACCATATCTATGCTAATTCACCACATCGTCTAAATTTCCATTTATAACTCAAAATTCCCAAAATTACCAAATTTGCTAAATATCATCATCACTCCAACTACATTGTAATTTCATGAATCCCTAATCATTTTCCAGCTATTTCAACACAATGCCAACAACCATTATCAACAAAATCATCTCAAATATCAAGATCGAGGTTTAGAAATTACCCAAAACTTGTGGAAAGCTTATCTCTTACCTCGATTCAATCTGTCTTTCGATTTCCCAGTATGTTGTTCTCCCTTTGATGAGGAACAACTTTCCTTCTTGCCACAGCCTCTAATTTGGACGAAAATGGGTGCTTTGGATGAGTGAAAAGCTAGGGCTCGGGTGAAAATGGGGTTTTGAAGAGATAGAAAATGAAATTGCAGGAGAAAGCAGGGGTTCCTTATATAGACGGAGGGTAGGAGATCGATCTGGCTCTTGATGAGATCGATCTGCATTTGATGTTGGGGACGATTTTGGGCAATTTTACGCCTAGGAGATCGATCTGTCGAGGGGTGAGATCGATCTCTTAATGGCTTCATGAGATCGATCTGTTCCTTGAGGAGATCGATCTTCTCCCAAACAGAAACATTTGGAGATCGATCACTTCCTCATGAGATCGATCTTCTCTCAAACAGAATCATAAGGAGATCGATCCTCTTCCATTAGAGATCGATCTGCTCACTTACTTTTCTCCTTCCTTGTCATTTTTAACTCACCAGATCGATCTCTCCTTCTCCAAGATCGATCTGACCTCTTAGTTTCACACTTATGTTAAACACTTACACATAAATCTCTAAATATAATTTCCACAATTCACTTAGCTTAATAAATTACACTTAAAGTTCTTATTACATCATTAAAATATATCTAAAATTCTCAGATCTCACACCAAGTATGTGAAAATTTATGGTATTTACGTTCTCCCTACCTTGGGATTTGGTCCATAAATTTAAAATTACATTAGTTCTCAAACAAGTGTGGGTATCTCTCTCTCATTAAGTTTTCCAATTCTCACATGGCTTCTTCTGAAGTGTGGTACTGCCACAAAACCTCGACCAAAGAAATCGTCTTAGATCATCATGCCTTTTCTTTCCTGTCCAAGATTCGAATCAGTTTCTCCACATATGTCATATCCTCTTTTAATTTTAGTGGTTCATACTTTATCACGTGTGTCAGATTCGGATGATACTTTCGAAGCATCGAGACATGGAAGACATTATGAATACTTAATAAATCAGGTAGTAACGCTAATCCATATGCTTTGTCTCCCACTCGGACTAAGATCTCGAAAGGCTCAATATAACGAAGGCTTAGCTTCCCCTTCTTTTCGAACCTCATTTTTCCCTTGGAAGATGAAACTTTCAGAAACACCGAATCTCCAATTGAAAATTCCTAGGGTCTTCGTCTTTGGTCAACATAACTCTTTTGCCTGCGTGAGCTGTTTTAAACCTCTCACAAACTAATTTAACATCCTTAGAAGCTTGTTTAACCAGATCGAGAGTAAATATCTTTCTTTCCCCCATTTCTTCCAATCTGATTGGCAAATGACACCTTCTTCCATACTGCGCTTCATATGGTGCCATCCTGATACTTGAGTGATAACTATTATTGTACGTAAACTTCACTAGTGGTAAATGGTCATCCTAGGAGCCTTTAAAATCTTGAGCACAAGCTCTCAACATGTCTTCCAATGCCTGAATAGTTCTCTCTGATTGCCCATCTATTTGAGGGTGGAAAGTTATACTAAAACTCAGTTGGGTTTCCATGGCTTCTTAGAAATGTTCCCAGAAGTGTGAAGTGAACCGAGAATCCCTATCAGATACAATGCTCATTGGTACGCGATGTAGTCTTACAATCTCTCGTACATATAGACCTGCTAGTGCACTCAAAGTATTAGTAGACTGCATAGCTAGGAAGTGGTCGGACTTTGTTAATCTATCATCGATTACCCAAATTGTATCATGGTTCCTTCCGGTCCTTGTCAACCCTATAATGAAATCCATGGTAACATGCTCTCATTTCCATGTGGGTATCTGTAGAGGCTGTAACAACCTTACAGGTTTTTTATGTTCGACCTTAATTTGCTAACACACAAGACATCAGGCCACAAATTCGACCATATCCTTTTTCATCCCTTGCCACCAGTACACTTTTGGCAAATTCTGATACATCTTATTACTTCCTGGGTGTAATGTATACCTCGAGGAATGAACTTCTGTAAATATTAGTTTCTTCAACTGTGCATCATCAAAAACACAAGCTCTACCTCTGAACCTCAATAGACTGTCAGGGCTAACTTCAAAATTTGTCACAATGCCTAATCGGATCTGACCGATCATATCTATAGAGTACTTATCAGTACGCTGAGCCTATCAAATTCTATCAATTAAGTCAGATTCTATTCTCAGGCTAGCTATCACACCATAACTAGCAGTGTCAGATGGTTCAATGTCCAAGTTGAGGTTCATAAACTGTTCCAAATGTTCTTATTCTTGAATCATCATGTACGATAACATCCTAATATTCTTTTTGCTCAAAGCATCTGCTGCTACATTCGCCTTCCCCGGGTGCTATAGGATCTCACAGTCATAGTCTTTCAGAAGCTTTATCCACCTCCTCTGCCTCATGTTCAACTCCTTTTTAGAAAATAAATACTTGAGGCTTTTATGGTCTGTAAAGATCTAAAACTTCTCTTTATACAAATAATGGCGCCATATTTTTAGTGCAAACACTACAGCTTCCAATTCCAAATCATGGGTCGAATAGTTTCTCTCATGATCTTTTAACTGATGGGAACCATAAGCAACTACCTTCTCGTTCTGCATCAACACACATCCCAGACCTTGGCTAGACACATCGGTATACACCGAGAATCCCTCCGAACTAGCGGGTATAGTCAAAATAGGTACAGTGGTAAATTTGTGCTTTAGTTCCTGAAAACTCTTCACACATGCATCACTCCATTTGAACTTGACATTCTTCCTCGTAAGTCATGTCAAAGGAGTAGCTAACTTAAAGAAACCCTCGACTAACCTTCTGTAATACATGGCCAAACCCAAAAAACTCTAAATCTCAGTAACAGTCTTGGGTCTTTCCTATTTCACCATATCCTCGATCTTAGATGGATCTATAGCAACCCCGTCTTTCGTCACAATATGACCTAAAAATGTTATTTGATCTAACAAAAAATCACACATGCTGAGCTTGGCAAACAACTTCTTCTCTCTAAGGGTTTGCAGGACCATTCTCAAATGCTGTTCATGTTCTTCTCTGGACTTGGAGTATACCAAAATATCATCAATGAAAACTATGACAAATCTGTTTAGGTATGGCTTAAGTACTTCATTCATCAGTGCCATGAAAGCTGCAAGAGCATTTGTCAACCCGAAAGGCATAAGCAAAAACTCATAATGTCCATATCGGGTCTTGAAAGTTGTCTTGGGTACATCCTCACTCTTGATCTTCAACCGATGGTACCCTGACTTCATATCGATATTGGAAAAGATCTGTGCTCCTTGGAGTTGGTCCAGTAAATCATCAGTTCAGGGTAAGGGGTTTTTTTATGGTTACCTTATTGAGCAATCTGTAATCAATGCACAGCTTGAGACTCTCATCTTTCATTTTAACAAATAATATTAGTACACCCCATTGTGAAACACTAGGTTTCATGAACCCCTTATCTAGCAACTCTTGTAATTGTTTCCTCAATTCCCAACTATATTGAGGCCATTCTGTATAGCTGTTTAGAAATAAGCTCGGTACCAGGCACTAAGTCAATACAGAACTCTATCTCTTGATTTGGAGGTAGCTCTAATAAATCGTCAGGGAATACATCGGGAAACTCCCTAAATACTGGAATATCACTCAATTTTGGACTCGCTTTATCCGTATCGATTACATACGCAATGTAACCTTCAAAATATTATTATCCATATAGTTAGTAAAACTCTATCATTTAACTATAACATTTCTTCTATTATATATAAAAAAACTTTACAACATATTTTTCGGGCAAAAATGTCACTATCCTATTTTGACAATAAAGATTAGCTTGATTTGCTGTTAACTAGTCCATGCCCAATATCACACAAAAATCATACATATTTAATAGGATCAGGTTTGCTAACATGTTCTTGTCTATTATTTTAAGTCTACAATCTTTATACAGTTGCTCTGTCATTTGACTATCTTTTATTGGTGTCTTAATAGTCAACATTCTCCCAATGGTTCAGGTTGTACACATGAAATCAATTTACATGCAAGCATGAGCGATATAAATGAATAAGTTACACTAGGGTCAAATAAAACTATTGCTTTATTATCAAAAATCAGAATAGTACCTTTAAATGCTTCAGCAGGTGCATCAGTTAATGGTGCCTCATGCTCGAGTGCGTACACTCACCTTTGTCTTGCAACCTGCTTACCTTTTTTTCTACTATAAGCTTCCTCTTTAGTACAAAGGTAGTAGCAGGTGCTCTTATCTGTTCTGTGTTCCTCTTCGGGGTGTATCAGTACTCATCGAACGGTCTTTGACTAAGTACCCCGTCTTACCACATCTAAAGCAAGCCTTAGTCATCAAATAGTAGGGCCTGTTACCATGATACCTTCTGCACTGTCTGTACACCTCAATATTAGGCCGGGGTGCCCTGATCACAATCCCCTTAGTAGGTGCTGAGGCCTAATAGTCTTACCCTGCAACTCCTCTTAGTGCCTCTGTCTCTTAAACAATAGCCTCTTACCCCCTCTGCCACTCCTAACCCCAGCTGGCCTCTTCCGATCCTACTCTTTACCTTTACCCACCTTGTTAGACTCAAAGTTATGCATCTCGTAATCTTGTTCACAAAATTGGGTTCGGTTACTCATAAGTACTGAGATCCAACGGAGCTAATTAGGCTCGAACTGATTCTTCCATAAACTTTCAGACCTTCTTCACCTCATTGTCTATGGTTTTCGGATTGTATCTCCCTAATGAAGTAAACTTTGACTCATACTCGTCCACCGATCTATTCCCCAGAGTTAAGTTTGAAAACTCTATCTACAGTCTCCTTTGGGCAGTATCTGAAATGTACTTCTTCTGGAAGGTATCGAGAAATAAATCCTAAGTAATTACCCCATGCCTATTTCTTAGGATCCATCGAGTGGACTTCCACCAGTGTTCGGCTTCTCCACTCAATATAAAAGCTATGAAAGTAACTTTCGCGGTAGAGTTACATCGAAAAAATCCATAAAATTTCTCCATCTGATTTATTCAGTCCTCTGCAACTACTCGATTCTTAACCCCACTGAAAGACAAGGGCTTGAATTCTTGAAAGTGCTTCAGTCTATCTAGTTCACACTCGTACCCCATATCATTACTACACTATTGTGGGGCCAATGGTGTTAGTGAGTGTGGCACAGGCGGGGTCTGTGGCAATGTGGTGGGCAAAGAAGTGGAAGGTTCTTCCATTGGTGGCACTGGTGCTGTTTAGGCTGGTGCAGGCATGTCAGGCACAACTACCGGAGTAGTCGATGCAATCTGAGTAGTAGTGCCCAATGGGTTGTCCAGCCTGGCCATCACTTGTCCAATTAGATTCAGTATGGACTCCATACCTCATTCCAGACTAGAAATTCAGGCCTCGGAGTTCTCAATAGTGTTACAGGTGGGCTGTTTAGCTCTGGGGCCACTCGGTCCTTCAGGCCTCTCCTCACGGCCTCGGGATGACCTGCCCCCTTATCCCCTCAACGACCTCGTCATCCACCAGCCATAACTAGTCGTTTTCTTGCATTCAGTATCAATTTCTTAGCAAGCCAAGTATACCCATTTGTATATAAACAATATACATTAATGTTGGGGATGTGAACTTTTCAAATTTTCTCTTACTCCTATTATCAACTCGTATCAGGCCAACCTTTCTCTGATACCAACTTTTGTAACGACTCAATTTATGCACATTTTGGTTGGGCTACAAGTCGATAATAAATCACAAACGCTGAATCCATCTATTCAATTTAGTCCCTTGGTATCTAATTTAAAACAAATTAATATAAAAGCATTTTAATTAAATCAGTGTAATCATTCTTATACAAAATAATCATGTTCACAATCCTCAGTCACATCTTGTATACATTACTGTACTTACAAAAAATTTAGATACAAAATAAATGTTTATCCTGGATATACCTTTAATGCAGAAAGATTCGTTGTTGATGTAAGGCTGTGCAAAATAATTCGACTTATGAGATGGTCCAACTACTGATGAGGATCTGTGGAAGAGAGTAAGGGGGTGAGCTCAAATGTGCTCAATAAGAGAAAATAAATCTTGTGGCAGACAGATAAGCACACTATCTATCTATATAGGTTTGAAATGTCTAAAATCATTTACAGTTCAGTGAAGTAATTAACGGTAATAATAATGGTATCACAAACATTGCACTACGGTAAACATTTAAATTGACTGCAGTAAACAACTCAATTTCATATAGTATCTCACTTCATACATTCAGTTCAGTAATTTAAATGGACGAGATAAGGCGAAACATGCTATAACAGTAATTAGTAGGACAATTGGCAAATGTCGATGACTCCGAGCAATCACTTATCAGGTATGCCGGGATGTTAATTGACATGGGAGTGGTTAGCTACCCAAGCGGCTCACAATACAGTATGTCCGAAAACCAGTAACACGATACATCATACTCACATGCATGTTGCATGATACATCGTACTTCGTGAACCACAGTAACAGTAACAGTTCAGTAACAGTACAGTTCAGTAACAGTGTAACATGACTAATCATCGCCTTTATCTTAAAATCAGTGCGAGTCGGACCGTGAGACACACGGTCAGCACACGCTCAAGCACATTTCATTATTATTTCTTTATAAACAAATGATTTTCCTTAAATCGCATATAAATTCAGTTTGATTCACAAAACTATTTTAAAGAGGCTGACTAGCCCTTTTTCAGTTAAAATTCCAGTAAACAGTCTATAGAATTTAAAATTCAGGATTTTCTATTTTAAACAATAATTCAAGTCATATCTGTATCTATGCAAACCATTTAAATTTAAACGGTAAAGTTAGGTTATTCAACTAGGCTAAATTCTATAATTTTCAGAGTCATAAAATTCGTCCTAGAATTTTCAATAATTCCAATAACTGTAAAATTTAGCCTAAAATTTATATCTACAAATTAATAAAAAAATATGTGTAATTATCTCTAATAGCACAATACAATTTTTCCTTACCTCGGTACCTGTTGTAGTCCTCGATGTCTCAGAGGTGCGAGTCAGCGGGTTTGTTTTAATCGATTTATTTCTTCGAGATTTCGAACCGATATTTTCGACTATCTTTTCCTCAGATTTTTCCCAAACTCTCTACGCCTTCTTCTCTATCCCAAATATATATAATCTCAATATATATATATATACCTATGTTTTTTTTTTATTTCCTTCCTTCCCACCTTTTCTCTCTTCTTTTCTTTTCTTCTCAGCCATTGCTACACGATGGCACAGTTTATTGTGTAGCCGAGCCCTCTGTGCTGCCTCTCCTCCACCACTGGCGATTTCGTTCGGTGCTGGTGGGTTTTCTATTCACTCTACTTTCGACGGTCTCTATAGCCTCCCGCTCACCACCATTTTTGCCTCTCACAGTTTCCTCTCTTATCTCGTTTCACTCTGTTTCAGATTCAGTATTCATTTCTCTATTTCAACCTCACCTCCTTCCCCCTATTTCCTTCACCCATCATCAAGCTTTCACTTCTACTTTGTTCCTTTAGCAACAAATCTCTCTCTCGGGTTTCCTACTCTAGTTTTCAACCTTCCCCCTCTGTCCTCTTCCTCATTCCTGCTTCTGTTTACACCTCTGTTATGGCTTCTTCATTCATTTTTTTGATATCATACATGACATGAGTTCAGTAGTGGCCTTCCTGCTCGCACAACGCCTTCAGTATCGGGACTAGCTTGTAACTGCCCATAATTTCGCGCCCCCATTGCTCATCCCTTTAGCTCTCAATAACTGCCTCCCCTCTCTGTTTTCTCTCAGCTTCGCTCTTTATCTATTCATAAAATGAATGTACATATATGCACGCCCTCTTCAGTCTACTCTGTTACCTATGGTATATCGCAGTTCTACTGTTTCTTCCTGTATTTCAGTAACTCTGTAAGCTTTTTGCCACACGCCTCTCTACAACAACCATCCCTTTCTCGGCTTACTCCCTGCATTTCCTAGGCTACATCTCTCAATCAGTCACCAACTCACAGACCATACACTAGCCTGCTACAGCCCCTCTTATGCTCTTTTCTTTCTTTCAGTCTGACTCCACTTACATCCTATAAACAATTATGGGTGGCCATCATTTCTTCCTCTAATTCTCCCATACAATACCCTAATAATATAGGTGCAGACAAAGTATACTGAAGCTACCGAATTCTACTAATTTCTTCTCCTAGGTTTTTATCTCAATTTCCAGCAATTTACTTTTGTCAATCTTCTCTTTATCCACCGAATATTTCCATCCTTCCACCAACCCATTTCTATACCAATATATACATATGTGCATGGGCATCTCAGTTTACCTTGTATAGATTCTTGCAAGAAGCTCTCGGTTTCCTTAGTATGTATACACACGCACACATATATATATATATATATATTCTCTTATATATATATATACATATATCTACATGTGTGCATTAATCCCTTTATATATATATATGTAATTATATGTATGTTTATGCACTCAATTTGAATTTCCATGTAGTATAGAATAATGTTAGTCTAATACTTATGCTTAATTTAGATTCACCATAGTCACATATCAATCTTAATTTCCCATATTATTAATATAGACAATACCAAGTACATGAAAATTTACGGTATTTACACACCGATGTGCGTAGACAATCACTTGAGTTTCAGGCTGGGGATTCAGTATTTCTTAAGGTGTCTTCAAGTGAGGATACCAAGTACTTCAGGAAAAAGAGGAAGTTGAGTCCTCATTTTATTGGTCCGTTTGAGGTATTTGAGAGAGTGAGAGATATCACCTACCGGTTAGATTTGCCCCCAAAATTTTTTGGGATTCACAATGTCTTCCACGTCTCCATGTTAAGGAAGTATAATCTGGATCCCTCCTATGTTATCGAGTATGAAGCTTTAGACATTCGGGGAGATATGAGCTATGTAGAAGAACCGATCTGGATCCTCGACAAGAACGAGAAGGTACTGCAGACAAAGAGAATTTCGTTGGTAAAGGTTCTTTGGAAGCATCACTCGATAAAAGAAATAATTTAGGAACTAGAGAGTCTGATAAAAAGAAGTACCTTAATTTATTTGACGAACCGATTGAATTTGGAGGACCAAATTCCTAAAAGGTGGGGAGGAATGTGAAACCCAAATTTTTTCATACTACTATGTATGGTAACATAAACTGAGAAGTCTAAGACTCATGTCAATGTTCATGTAGGGCTTAGAATGCTCGAGAAGCCCGGGACAGTGGCACGAAACCCAAGGCATGCACCTCGAGGTAAGAACCCAAGTTTAAGTATTTTTCAAAAAGTGTTATTTAAAGCATGTTTTGATGATTAGAAAGTGAAATTAAGGTGTTAGAAGTGAAAAAGTTAGTGAAACTCGGGTTGACACTAAACCGAGCAAATGAGCCTAGTAAGAGGAATAAATTCAGAATAAATTTTAGGAATTCACGAAAATTATTCTGAGACCATAGAAAATTAACATAAGGTATAATTGAGAGGGTATGAAGATGGAGTGGAAATAATGAGGTTTCAGTGTTAGAATTAATTTTTAAAGTAAATCGAAAACCTTAAGTGATTTTGATCGGTATTGACCAAATCGCGCAAAATAGGCTCAATCGGAAACATTTTCTTAAACAAGTGGGCTCCAAAATTTTATGGGAGATACTAGGGACATAGTAGAACACTTGAGAAGTGGAAAATTGGAAGAAATGGGCTGGAAAATATTTTTGGTGGATTTTCTAAAAAAAGGGCAATGCGCTGCCCTAGCCTAGTAACTTCTATACCAATCAGAGTTGGCCTAATTTGAAGCCCATCCAAAAGTTCAAAAAATATGAGCCTCTTTAGAATTAAACTCACTTATTAAGCTTTCCATTGCCTATTAAACTCCTGGAACTGACTTACCAATTGAGAGAACTAGAACCATCAATTTGTTGTAGGGGTCCTTGAGGAAGCAAGAGTACATGAATTTTTCGGCCATCTTTCTGCCATTATTAGGAATTGGTCAAGCCGGATCAAATTTTCCTCCTTCACCCCTCTACAACATATAAAAAATTTAGCTCTAAAGGAGGTCATTTCCTAGGTGAAAATATAGCGAGAAAAATCGGAGCAGAAACTGCCCTGTTCCGAGGTGAGAGAAAACTTTAATTTTAAGAGTTTTTGGTTGGTTTTTCTTGTTGTTTTGGATGATTTTAAGATGTTTACATGTTGATTGATAGCTTAGAATTCTTACTGGTGCAAAAATGGCTGGTCAAAGTTTGTCAAAGTTGCCAAGATGTTCATAGAAGTGATTATCTGATGTTGTAGGATAATTTTTAGTTAAGCAAGAATTGTTGAAATAATTTCTAGAGATGGGTGTAATTTCAGCCAGCATATGTACGTGGAGGAAGTGATGAAATTTGATTGTGTTGGATGTTATATACAATTAAATTTATATCGAAAAACTCGATTTATAGCTCAGTTAAGTGAAAAACCGTAAAAGTGTGAAAATTTGACAATTAAGGTGTTGTGAATGATTAAATGGAATTTGGAATAAAGTTTAAGCTATTAGGTTGATAAGCTATAAATTTGATGGAAAGAAACTAATGAAATAGCTTAAACCAAGCCATTATGGGTAAAACTGAGAAAGTAGGGAAAATGACCGAAAAGGGCCTGATTGAATGACATGGTTCTAAAGATGAATGTAGGATGCTTATGGCACGAATTAAGATAATGGATGATTAGAGAAGTCTATAAAAGTATATAAGTGAATATCTGTAAGCTGAGACTTACGGGAAATTAAAAGGATTGTTAAGTTAGGAAAGGTTAGATTGTATGGAAGCTTAAGTAAGTTAAAAAGTAAGAAACTAAGTTATATGGTATGGCTTTAGAAGCAATGAGTTTTTTGGGAAGTTTTGGGCAATATAAATGCATTGCCTAACTTAAGCTTGATGCCCAAAGCCAAGGATAAGTGCTGGGATTACCTCGAGGTAAAGGATTATGTGTAGAGTCATGGTATATATTTGCTTTCGATGCATGCAGGGAAGTTTAATATACTTTAAGTATGTTTATCACATGGAAATCCATGAAAAATCATATTTGTCACTGAAGGATCGATCCCATAAGGTAGAGGACCGATCCCTTGAGAGGTAGGATCGATCCTTTTTCCCCTCTTTTGTGTGAAAGGGTGTTTTCTCATGCAAATTGACCCCTTTTGTTTTAAAGTCAATAAATACATGACTTATTAAGTTTATGATTTTATGAATTAAGTATGAAGATCCCACCAAATGCATTAAAGGACTTCATTTTGAGAAATATCATGATAAAACCTATTTTGGTTATTTTAAAACAACTCAATGCATTAAAACGGTTTCCTTAAAATTTATTTAGCATGTTTTGAGGTGGAGTCATGATGAGTGCCATATTTTTATTATTTGTTTCCTTCTACATTTAATATTTTGCTATGTTCCTCATGTTAATTAGAGTACTTATGTAAATTTTGTGATTTTGGTAGATAAATTAGGCTTCAAGAGCTTAACCAAAGAAGTTGGACAGTTTTAGTGTTGTTTTGAATTTTGGCTCTAAACGGAGTTCCAGCCCTCCAAATTATGCAAAGTTAGGCCTACTGGAACTCTGACTTACTGATTTACAACTTTGAAGAAGAGCCCAAGATCTAATTCGGCCTATTTCCACTCCAAAACCATCTGTGAAGAAAAAGCCCGAATATGTCAACCCTTTTCATACTTGTAATAGGATTTTTCGAATTTAGGTTTTTTTTTTTGCTATATATATATATTTTCCTTTATTCAGTTCAAGGGAATCGAATCCAATAAACTTCAACAATTGAGAAACATGGCTTATAGTTCTAAACTATCTTGTGATTCAATTATCTATTGTTTTTTGTATTAATTGATTCGATTCCATGAGAAAATTATATGATCTGGCCAATTAGATAATCTTCGCATGTGATTGTATGCTATTTGAAATTTTCACAATTCGTAATTGTTTTGATAGAAATCAGAACCAGTGGAAATTAAGGTTCGTCAGCTCTAAGTGAAACAAAAGAACAGATTAAACATTCAACCTGTGGTTGAAGTGTTATTCGGTTTAGTAGTCTTCCTAGAGTGTTAATGTTATTTCTAGTCTAAATAGGATTGCGTTAAAACCGATTAGATTAGGGATAAGAATTTAATTCAGGTGCTAGGCTTGAGTTCATAATAACAGGGAAGAAGAGATATTATCTTGCTGGGAGATAATACCTTGGCTAAATAATTGAAGACAAGATGGTAAAATTAGGTGTTAAGGACCAATTGTTATTTACTGGGCAATTCCTTTGAATCGAAGTTGTTAATCTTGGTTTACTCTATTCATAATTAATTGAATGTCAATTCTGTTTTAGGATTTTAATTCTGTTAAATTAAAATCCCCCCCCCCAAAAAAAATTATTTTAGTTATTGCATGATAATTAATCCACCAGTTTCTAGGGTTCGACCTGGATATACCACTACTGCAAAATTTTGGTAAAACCATCAATTTAAATTTGGTTGAATTCGACACTCACCGATTTTTGGCGCCGTTACCGGGGACTGGTTCTATATAATTACTGTGTTTTTATATTATTCTCATTATTTTGCATTTAAATTCTTGCGATTTTGTGTTTTTATTTTTATTTATATATTTATTTTTTTAGGGCTTTTGGTACTATTCACATTACTATTCACAAAAAAAAATTTTGTTGAGTTAGGAGACATGTGAGTACTTGATTTCAAGTGGAAACGGTGAAATAAAACAAACCAGAGAAATCCTGGCCTCACCCTATCTCGGCCAAATTCCATCGTTTTCTCATAGGTTTAGCCCATTTTTTGTTTACTTGTGATTATTTTGCTATTTTATTTTTATTTTGTGTTTTTATGACCAAATCCTCCAAATCAAGTGAAATTTCACTTCAATTCGATCCAGAGATAGAGGGAACATTGAGGAGGTTGAAAAAAGACCAAGAAACGACAACCATTGTAGAACCCTTAGATCCCGAAAGTACGCCAAATAAGAGCTCAATAGAGGAGTTGGACACTGACAACATGGCAATAAATAATAACAGGACTTTGAAGGAGCTTGCTGCTCCTGACTTAAACTTACAACCTTTGTGTATTAAGTACCCTACTTTAGATGCGACTTTTGAACTTGAATTGGGACTAATACGTCTTTTGCCTACTTTCCATGGACTTACAGGTGAAGATCCCCACAAGTACCTTAAGGAGTTTCATGTGGTGTGTTCGAGCATGAAACCACAGGGCATCTCAGAGGATCAGATCAAGCTGAGGGCATTCCCCTTCTCGTTGGCAGATCAAGCGAAGGATTGATTATACTACCTTCCTTCGGGATCCATATGTTCTTGGAATGAGATGAAGCAGTTGTTTTTGGTGAAGTATTTCCCTGTTTCTAAGGCTGTAAATATAAGAAAAGATATCTGTGGCATTCGGTAATACAATGGCGAAACCTTGTACAAGTATTGGAAGCATTTTAAGAAGTTGTGTGCGAGCTGTCCACACCATTAGATTACTGACCAACTTCTAATCCAGTATTTCTATAAAGGTTTAATGCCAATGGACAGGAGCATGATTGATGTTGCCAGTTAAGGAGCACTAGTGGATATGTCAAGACCCCTCCTGACTTATCCAAAACCACTACAAATTTTTTGCATTTTAACTTACCTTTCCTTTCATCAATGGTTGGGCTGTGATTCGATGTTAGCTTCCTCATGTACCATATCATTCATTACCATACATACATTTCAATACATTATTTCTAACTGTAAACTTCTTTTATAATACATGTAAGATCATATAAAATCTAATACAAATGCATTCCCCATAATATATATCGTATACATCACTGTGCTGTTTCTATGTTTAGATACAGAATCGTACAAAATATGTATACCTGTCGATCGATAGGAAATCGCAGCCGACAACAGGAATACTATCACTCAAATGCTCTCACTCTACTGCTGATGCTCTGTAGAGAGATGTAAAAGAAATGGGGTGAGCAAACAACGCGCTCAGTAAGGAAATCAGGCAAGCAAGTAGATATCTACACTATCTACTCAAAATAATGTTGTGCCTTGAAAATATCATTTCCTTAATTCACTTTAAAAGCATGTCTTTAAAATATATACATATACTTGTACAGATTAAATCCCATGTACAGAAATCATGCTTTCGTTCTCAAATGTAGGCATGTAGTGCAAAATAACGCATCTTTATAATATCACAATGCCTTTAGATAAATTATGCCATGTATATTTAAATCACAGTAAATATGGCATTTAAATCATTCACAACAGAATATCATGTGATATATCATGTGAGACTCTGTTAGGTGATATATCATGTGAGACTCTGTATCATAAATAATTCAATCAGTTAGGTGATATATCATGTGAGACTCTGTGGTGAAATGCAATAATATCCTGGACTATGGCCATATCCTCTAATGGTGATCCCAGGCTACACAGAATCCTAGTGTGCGAGGCATCACTGCAATGGGAGGGGGCTAAGTCCATCATAACCGCCAGCTATCAACTCCTCAACTCCACAACACCACACGGTACAGTGTACTCCATGCCACTCACACGGTACAATGTACTCCATGGACCCTACATCACAGTCAGGGTGCCTGCCATAGGTCTTAGCCTTCAGACCATGGAATATACATACCACGTCTCTAAATCCACATGCGAACATCTCATAGTGTGACACTTAGTCTACACGAGGAAATCAAGCACGATTTTCAACATGTCTTATACATCACATAAAATACAGTGCGCGCCTTTGAGCATGACTCACAGTCGACACTCCGCTCAAACACTATTTCACATCAAAAACTCAAACTCTAGTGCGAGTAAACCTCTAATAACTAGGTCAATGCATAGTTCATGTTTCAAATCAAGTATGAGCAATAGCTCAAGTACCATGCTATGCACAAAACTCATCAAATCAAGTACGAGCAATAGCTCAAGTACTATGTCATGTATAAATTATGAAGAATCGAGTACAAGCAACGCTCTAGCACTCTATCATGCATCTCATGAAAATTCGAGTACAAGCTAATCGCTCCAACACTCTCTCATGTATATCATATAAAACTAAGTACAAGTAATAACTCCAGCACTCTATCATGCATGTCATGGAAATCTAGTGCGAATCATACATCAGCACTAATATATGTGGAAAATATATGAAATCAAGTGCGAGCTGTGCTCTAGCACGATTTCTTCTATCATAATTCGATAGATGGCTCTTTAAAAAGGGATGTTTTTTCAAAATATCAAAATCAACACTTTAAAGTGTGCTTAATTCACATCACCCTTAAAATCATTAGCCAATCTACCTACTCTGTTGCTAAACAATAGCAAAAATAGTCAAAATGGTGGTTTCCATGCTTTTTACAACTTTTCACAAAAGTTGACTTTTTTTCTAACTAAGGGCAAAATCGTAATTTGCCATTATCGGGTTATAATAATTATTATTCACTTTCTCTGACCCTCAGAGTTTTTAAGTAAATGTAAAAGCAGATGACAATACGTGCAGGTATCTCTAGCTACTCAGAAAAGTCCCTTACCTGTAATCACTTGAGAAATTTTACTTTCTCAACGCTGCTCGATCCAACAGTCCAATTCACTCCTCCAATAATCTCTGGAGCTGCATATAACAATTTATCAGGTTAATTATATTTTTCCTACTGTATTTCACATTAAATACAGTCTATTTTCCTTAATAGGCTTTAATAAACCTTAATGGGCCTAACTATGCCTTAAGCCCATTTCCATTTTACTATTCATTTTTGTTGGGCCTATTTGGCTTATAGGGCCCACAAACTCTTATTAGGCTTATCCGAGACCCATTACATCACATTGGGTCTAAAATAATTGGGCTTGGCCCATTGGACCTCTCGGACACATGCCATGACCGAGAGCATCCCATGTCGTCGGTCACACCATGGCATGCCGTCCATGCCCCTTTTTTTAGCCAATTTCACTTAGGCATTTTCACAAACACTTGGTTGGCGATATTCTTAAGCTTCACTTAGTTCATTTAGGCATTTTATCAAACACCTTGATTGCCAACTAAATACATGTATCAATTAATCACATTAATTAATTCTAACTATACCATAATCATTAACACATGTATATTATCTCATTTGTGCCTTAAAATCATATGTGTATTCATCAATATTTCTCTACTCACTCTTGGCCTAACCATTATCATAGTGATTTCATATGTTTCAATGCTTAAAACATATACCAATATACTTAAAATCATTCATACATTAACATATATGAATTTGAAAGCTTGAAAATATACCTAGTATTTGTGTTCACACTTGGCCGAAACTTTGGAGCCTCATGGTTTGCACACTATGGCTTCTTGATAGCCAATTCCAACATATTTCACTCTCCTCTCAATTTGGAACAACTTTCATGAAGATTGCAAGTTCCAAATATGCATAAATCCTAGTGATTTCTAGTGAGAGAAAGCTTGGATAAATGTATTTCAATGGTTTCTTCTTTTAGCCGAGAATGGTATGGTGAAGATGACAATGGTGTGGCTGATTTTATAAGCCATTAACTTAGCCATTAAGCCTTACTTTCCAGCCATTATAATTGACTTCCTAAGGTTTAGTTATGAGTCACCTAATGAGTCATCTAATGAGTCATAGTTAGCTTTAACTAAGGTTAGATATTTAATCCTAACGGGCTTTACAATTAGGCCTCTCGGTTCGAACTTTCTTAATGGGATTTCGAGCTAAAATTTTTACTATACCTTAGGCCTTTAATTGTCTAAATATTTGGCTTATCAATTGGTCCAACAATTCAGTCTAAGGGAGCTAAGAAATTCGATCTACGTTTAGTATACCTTAATGGGCTTCAAAATCTTCATTTCGGCCCATTACGTTTTTATCCATTAAATTTAATCTGGAATCCTTCCGAATAAATTTTCCTTACTTCCAGGGATGATTATCTTGTATTCTAACTTAAAATATTTTCCCAAATTTTTCTCCATACTTAGATTAATTTTTAACCATGGTTAGTCAACTATGGTAAAAGTTCACTTTTTTTAACTATAGTTGACTTTTTCCTTAATCATTGACCACGTTGACTTTTTTTCAAAATTTTGAAAGTGTCATATCTTATGTTTTACACTCTTGTCTTTATGTTTTAACCATTCGCGGTAGGTAAATATGCCTGAAATACCTTATTTCGCTAAAAAGTTTATTTTACCCTTTTTATCTTTTACTCTTGTTCTCTGTGTTCGGGACTAAATCAATCTAACTTTCCTTCATGAGCTCTATATATTTTCTCATTTTAAGTTCTTCTCTTCAGTCAAAATGATTCAGATCCACTCGGTTTAACCTATGGCTCTCACATACACTGTAAATCTAGTAAATACTCTTCTTATGATTCAACTATAATAATAGAGTATTCATACACATAGGAATCATAAGGAATAAGATACATAAAAGTACGGGTCTGACAGGATAAGACCTCAGAGGCTACAAGCACTCTCATCGCCAACATGGCAGGCAATACACAACAGTTCGGGAGTAGGTTGGATCACACACCAAAGAAGGTGAATGTGGTAAGTACTTCCAACCTGGAACTTCAAATTTCTGATCTAACCTCTTTAGTCCGTCAAATGGTAGTAGGGAACTTACAAGCAGTAAAGGTGTGCAAAATCTGTTCGTTGGCAAGACACAACACTGACATGTGTTCGACTTTGCAAGAAGATGACTCAGCCATGCAACAAGTAAATGCCATAGGAAATTTTTTAGCTCAGCCCCAACGAAGACATGATCCGTATGGTAACCAAGTTGGCTATCAACATTCTGTTCAGAGGCAGCAAATAAATCAATCCACAAGCTCAGGTTCAGGTATGTCACTTGAGGAAATTGTAAAAAACCTTGCAAACAACACTTTGCAATTCCAACAAGAAACAAGGACAAGCATCTAGAACTTGGAAAAAATAGATGGATCAACTAGCAACCACAGTTGGCAGATTAGAAACTCAAGGTTCTGGGAAGTTACCATCTGAAACAATAAAGAACCCTAGGGAGAATGCGAGTGCCATACTTCTGCGTAGTGGAAAAGATATTAAAAGGCAGATTTCAGAGGCAGAGAAAAAGGTTGAGACACAGATGCAACCTGTTATAGATAACACTAACCCTATCCGCCCTCTCTTTCCTTACAGGTTAGCTAAGACATAGAAAGAGATAATGGAGGTATTTAAGAAGGCAAAAATTAACAAATCGCTTCTGGACGCAATAAAGCAAATTCCAAGATATGTAAAATTCCTTAAAGAGTTGTGCACGACAAAGAGGAAACAAAGAGGAGATGAGAAGGTAAGTGTGGGGGAGAATGTATCTATGGTTATTCAAAGAAAACTACCCTAAAAGTGTAAAGACACATGTACGTTTACAATCCTTTACATCATTGGTAATAGGCAAATCGAACATGCCATGGTAGATTTGGGTACATCGATTAATGTTATGCATTTTTCAATTTATCCATTCATAAATCTAAGTCCTTTGAAAAAAATTGGAGTGATCATACAATAAGCATATCGATCTAATGCATACCCCGAAAGGGTAGTTGAAGATGTTTTGGTGCAGGTGAATCAATTGATCTTTCCTATTGATTTTTACATTCTGCATATGGAGGACAGCAGCAACCCGGTGTATCTCACACCAATAATTTTAGGTCGACCCTTTCTTGCCACTACCAAGACTAAGATTGATGTTTTTGATGGGACAATAAGCATGGAGTTCGATGGAGAGATTGTCAAAATTAGCATCGATGCTAATTTGTATCCAGAAGATGTACATTCAGTATTTTCCATTGACAGTTTTGATGTCTTGACGCAGGATACATTTGAAGTAAGCCGAATGCATGATCTGGAAATGGTGATCAGTAAAAGCTTAATAAGGAACAAGGCGGAATTAGAGCTAAGTCTTGAAGTTGAAGAAATTATCATGGCTATGTAGTCATTGCAGCCTAAGTATGAAGTTAAAAGATTGAAACTACCATTTCCCCACATGAAGCTACTACCTTCTATTGTGCAGGCACCGATTCTAGAATTGAAGTCTTTACCTGACCACTTAAAGTATGCTTACCTGGGAGATGATGAGATACTTCCAATCATTATTGTAAAGAACTTGACAGTGGTACAAGAACAAAAGTTAATCAAGGTGTTTCGTGATCATAGAACAGCCATAGGATAGACCATAGCTGACATTAAGAGAATTAGTCCATCCATGTGTATGCACAGAATTCTGTTGGAAGAGGGATTTAAGCCAAGCTGAGAACCTCAATGAAGATTAAATCCCTAGATGATGGAAGTAGTCAAGACAGAGATTCTAAAGTTATTGAATACAAGTATAATCTATCTAATTTTCGATAGTAAATGGGTGAGTCCAATCTATGTCGTGCCAAAGAAGACTGGGATCACAGTTGTGAGAAATCAAAATAATGAGCTTGTTCCAACGAGAGTGCAAAATGGGTGGAGAGTGTGTATAGACTACTGCAAGCTGAATTCGACAACTAGAAAAGATCACTTTCTTTTACCCTTCATTGATCAAATGATTAAGCATTTAGCTGGTAAATCTCACTACTCTTTTCTTCATGGATTTTCAAGTTATAACCAAATTGTGATTGCACCAAAAGATCAGGAGAAAACAACTTTCACATGCCCATTAGGAACATTTGCTTTTAGGAGGATGTCGTTCGGCCTTTGTAATGCACCAGGTACTTTTCAAAGATGCATGGTAAGTATTTTCTCTGATTTGTTGGAAAATTGCATTGAGGTATTCATGGATGATTTCATAGTGCATGGTGACTCATTTGATAAGTGTTTAAATCATTTAATGAGTGTGCTTGAGTGTTGCATTGAAACTAATCTAGTGCTAAATTTTGAAAAATGTCATTTCATGGTAGAACAAGGCATTATTTTAGGGCATAGTTTCATCCAAGGGCATTGAAGTAGACAAGGCTAAGATTGATTTAATTTTAAACTTACCCTACCCCACTAGTGTGCGAGAAGTGCGTTCTTTTCTTGGTCATGCAAGGTTTTACCGCAGATTCTGTCATGACCCAATTTCATTCTCTTTAACCGAAAATCACTAAAAAAATTTTGCGTTTTACCGTTACCTTACCCGATCGTGAACTAACTTACTACCACACTGTTGGGCTGTGAGTCAATAATAAACATCTCATCTCATTCATTCTCAGTTAAATAAAGAGATGTCATACATTTATAAGTTGATCATTAACTTACACAAGTTATGTTAACTGACATCTACATCCCCCATAATTACAACTCAAAAGACTACTGTGCTTTTACATTGTTTAGATACAAAAAGAATCCTGTGTATATACCTTTCGGCGATGGAAGCAGCGGATGTCCAAAACCACAATGCTCCAGTCCTCACTGGGCTACTATGCACGCTCTATAGGAGGGGGAAAGTAGAGAGGGATGAGCAACCACACGCTCAGTAAGGCAATAATGCAAGCATGGTAGATAACTACTCTATCTACATGCTGATAGTGTTATGCATAAATCATTTATGGTAGGAGCATGAGGAACAAAACTATGCCATATGAGTATACATATATATCATGTATCAAAATCATGTACATTGGCATATAAAACATGGTAAAAACATCATGTATAAATCATCTCATGCTCAATCTCATTTAAATTCATAAAAAGGGCAATTCATTAAGAAACCTCCTTTTTAAACCCACGTCATAAAACTCTTTCTCAAACACATATAATCTCATCACATCAATTCACAATCACAACCTCATTTTCATTTCACAAATCAATTCCACGAGGCTCGACCCCTCCTTCGGGTCTACCTTAAACAATCACAAATCACACTTAGAGATTTAAAATCATGTGGTAGTAAGTAAATCAAGCAAGGAGACAGGTTACTATATATCAAGTGACTATGTTGGCCAATCGTCACATATCATCCCAGACCACACGGATCCCGGTTTGCGGGGTATCATGCTGGTACGAAGGTGGGTTAGTTCTCCACCAGACTTTCTCATGTAACCACCACGCGGTACATCGTACTCCATGTAATATACACAGTACATCGTACTCCGCAGACCCATAACAAGGTTGGGGGTGCCTGCCGTAGGTCTTATCTACCCATACCGAGTGTAACCTTTATAGTCTCAAGAGCACGTGGGAGTAACCTCAATACCAGGTCCTAGCCCCTCATGGCCTTGCTCGCCCCTGTTGGGTTCCCTGATTCAGGTCCTAGCCCCTCACCCTCACCCCACTCAAGAGGTCTGTTAGGCCTGTTGGGTTCCTTGAATGGATGATGTCAGGTCCTAGCCCCTCACCCTCACCCCACTCAAGAGGTCTGTTAGGCATGTTGGGTTCCTTGAACACCAATCCATATCTCTCACCATGGCCTCATACTTACCACAGTATGAAAACCAGCGCGAGCTACGCTCAAGCGCGAATTCATGCATCAAAACTAATCACTTCGTACGAGCAACGCTCTACTACGGCATTTATGCATAAAAATATGAAGAAACCACGTACGAGCATAGCTCCAGTACGGTTATATGCATAAGAAAAACCACTCAAATCCACGTACGAGCGTAAGCTCCAGTACGGTTTATAAAACATCGTCACAATTCAAATCAAATTGCAAGCTAAGCTCAAGCACGTTTCACACAAGTGAAAACACTGAAATCCAACGCGAGCGAGGCTCTAGCGCGAATCAAATCATATACACACAATAGGCGGCTCACACATCTCAAAACATGCTTAGCGCCTCACATGGGCTATTTCACAACATCATTCAAGTACTAGCCAGCCTATCCTTTTATTTGCTCAAATCAAAGCATTGTGTTTTGTAAAAGCATTCAAAACACGTGATTTATGTAATTATTAGCCTTACTATCCCTTTTCAATAACCATTTCAAACAACCAAATCTCATACAAATACTCATAGTAATTTCCATACATCTTCAAAACACATTTCTATAAGTCCATGCATATTTCCAAAGCCCTATACACCCACAAAATACGAGCAGCTACCTCTATATACTTACAGAACTCCCTTACCTGGAATCACGATGCGTGATTCCACTTCCTTAAGCTGCTTACTCGTACTGTTCGATTCGTCTCCACCGGACTCTTCGGAACTGTGTATAATTATATTCCACATTATATTCGATCCATATAACAGGACACCGTGTGTTCACTATAGTCGATTCGACCTATAGTTTCTATTAACGCTCATACGGCCTTGTTTCACTCTATTACCCATAACTCAAGTCTATGGATCTTCTTAGGCCTATTAACTTATTCCAAATCACCCACATTACTCATTTAACAACTTATCATAACCCATAAACCACCAACTCCCCAAATCATACTTTCTCACACTAGAGGCATTCCATTTTCTAGGTTCTATTTGTTTCTAACATAACCTAGGTGTTTCCATCCATCCATACTCATGCCAAACAACTCCAAAATCAATTAAATAGACAATGTATTTGGATTGGAGTGTTAGAATCTTACCAAATCTGATTTTTCTTCTTGCTCCAAATGTCAATGCCCTTAGCTCCTTCAATACCCACAATGGGATTTTGGGTTCCAACTATGTTGTTCTCTTCCTCAAGATGAACAACTTAGCGTCTAATGATCTCCCCTCAATTCTTGCTGGAAATGGCTGATTTTAGAGGGAGAAAGTTAAGTTTTTGGGTTAGAAATGGAAGATTGGTATTTTTCCCAAAATTTTTAGATTTTCAGCACTCCTTATATAGAAATAAGCTTGAGGAGATCGATCTGGTCCAAGAGGAGATCGATCTGGTCGCCTTAAATCTCTCATTTTCACGGCATTTTAAGCATGAGATCGATTTGTCGAAGCATGAGATCGATCTGCTCCCAAACAGAGAGCTAAGGAGATCGATCTGGGTGCTTGAGGATCGATCTTTTCATTACAAAATGCTTAGGAGATCGATCTGGCCCCATTGGAGATCGATCTGCTCTATTCCATTGCCCAAATAAGAGCATTTTGGCTCTTCCATATCGATCTCTCATCCTATGAGATCGATCTGGCCTTCATACTTTCCAGATTTCCTGCAGTTTCCTTGCTACAACTCACACCAACACATCCTTAATCTGTTGCCATGGCCATTTTCTCATCCATCCACCTTTTTAACTTGAAAATGGCATCCATTCATACCTTATGCACAGTGAAACTTGTGTGCATTCGTTGTATATCCAGAAGTATCACATTCCAAACTAAATGGAAGCTTAACTTCATTCCATTTTACCACACTACTCATTTTGAGTTCCAATCACATTCATCACTTACAAGAACTCATTTCTTCATATTCATACTCAATGAAACTTGTATGTACGTTACAATTCATATTACACATACGTACATTGAATCCATGGACTTACATCAATCATACTTTACATTACAAGTCCATTCATATTCATTACATATTACAACTATACATATACGAGATCTCACAGATTCATTAGGAACTTCTCGAAGACAGCACTACCATTGTGGAAGTTATTACTGTAAGACCCTTATTTTCATATGTAATCTTTATGATTCTCTAAGTGTACACTTGCTTATGTAATATGAATCATAAGTGAAGTAAAGTCCGTAGATTTGATGTACACACTTGTTATGTGAATTTGTGATGTAGCACAAGTTTCATTAAGTATGAATAATAAGAAATGAACCTTTCTAAGTGATAAATGTGGATTAAATGCAAAATAAGCAGTGAAGTAAATTGATATGAAGTTAACCTTGGAAATTTGGGATGAAATTCAACTAAGTATGCAGCAGAACAAGAGGAGATCGATCTCTCCTTCAAGCCAGATCGATTTCAGTAAGCCTCTGCCAAGCCAAGATTGATATCATTCCCCAAGCAGACCGATCTCCTTATGCCTTGGCCAGAAGCAGATCGATCTCATTTCCCTGACAGATCGATCTCTTAAGCTTTCTGCCTGGCTAAGATTGTTGTCATGCTCTTCGACAGATCGATCTCTCTAGTTTGAAAACTGAATGCAGAGAGGCTAAAAGAAGCAGTAGATCGATCCCTCACTTATGGAGATTGATCTCATTAAGCAATTTCTATATAAACAGGGCTGCTAAACTGCGATTCACGGGAGAAACATTAAACCTTTCCATTTTGAAGCAAAGTAACCTAACTTTCCTCTCTAAACTATCAACACTTTCCATTGAGATTGGAGAAAAGTTTATTATATCAAAGTTGTCCATAGAGTGGAGAATAACAACATAGCTGAGAACGAGAGGTAGAATCGTTGAATCGAAGGAGAAAATGAGTTTTTCCTCATAGTTGTGAAAAAAGGAGAAAAACTGAGATTGGTAAGATTTCAATGCATCAATCTCATGTATGTTGATTTATACACTTGTATCAATTGGTTGGTATATAGATTGACGGTTGAAATGTGATAAACATGCTTAAACAAAAATATGACCTAGAATCGATCTAATGATAGAAAATTGACTAGGCATGGTTTAATGGAGATTTGAGCATGTAAAGATGTTATTGAGCATGTATATATGCTTGTATAACTGTTTGGTGAAATCCATGTGCTAAAAACGATAATGGTTGAAAGTAAGTATATGAGGTATTCGATGAAATGCCAAAATGAAAATAAAATAATGAACTTGAGGCATTTTAAGCTTAATACTAGTTCAATACGAATCAGTAGACTCGAGGAGTCTAAAAGATTCTTAAAAAATGAGTTATATACTCGAAATGGACTTATGAAAGAGTAAGGTCCGATGTTGGTGTAATAAGGCTAAATGAGATATAAATGGCCCAATGCATTGATTTGAATATCATGTAAGTGAAATGAAGTATATGACGATATACTGATGTATGTAATACACAATTTCAGCTCCAGAGGATATAATTGGAGTCGATAGGATGGATCACGAGAAGTGGAAATCGAAGGAAAGTGATTCAAGCGTGATTCGAGGTAAGGGAGTTATCTGAGCTATTAGAGATAGCTATATGTATTTTTTCTCTCCTCCTGTGTGCAAATGTATGCGATATGTACATAGATATTGATATATCTAGGTGAAAACTACGTATGAGAATAAGTCTATGAGTATGAGTTGCATGACTTCTGTGATTGTTGTGAAAAGAGGTTTTGTAAACGTTTCGAGAAAGAATAATAATAGATGGGCTCTCGGTTTAACTATTATATGAAATGCTTCTAACAAATGATTGAAGGGAGATTTAGCCTCTCACTTAGGACAGTACATGGAGTCCATTCTATTTCTTTTCTGTGTGAAATCGTGCTAGAGTCTGAGGGGGCAACTATAGATTGACTAGCCCTACTCGCATGTTATTTTAAAAGGATTTTGAGAAAAATAAAAGAGTGCTCAATGCCTCAGGTGATGCTGTGTGTTCCAGTCGAGATGCTCGCATTAGATTTTTGGGAATCATGCTGGAGCCTTCGAGTATTGCTGTGTGTCTTGCTCTGACTATGCTCACATGTAATTTCCTAGTAATTCCGTGCTCGATGCCTCAGGTATGCTATGTGTCTTACACTTAGTTGCTCGCACGAGGTTTTTATGATTATGTTGTGTGTTGAGTAAAACTGCGTTAGAGCCGTCATGTATTACTGTGTGTCTTGCATTGACATGCCATGTGACGCCCCGGAAGCGCGGAAAATAGGGCTAATTTAAAACTTTTTACTCATTAATTCACAATTAAGGGTGCATTCCTGTGCAGTGTCATACATCATCATAATTATCATGCCTCAGGATCTCATCATAATATAGTATATATTGTATTGTATACATTACTCAATTCCAAGTTAATTAATCCTTATACATCCCGTACATCATTGTACAATAAGTGTCTGTAAATATAACTCTAGTCTGGGTACATGAATAGTAAATATCTACCTCAGTACACAAAATACGGCCTGGAGCTCAAGTCCTCCACTAGCCTCTAACCCGTACGTCCCGGGAACTCACTTCACTTGAAGCGATCTGGGGGGAAGAGAAAACAGGGTGAGCTTCCAAATCGCTCAGTAAGGGGGGTAAGGGAACTCAGTTATATAAACCATATCACACATCACAAATATGTATTTGTGTATGAAGCTCATTAGAAATCGTAGCATGAAAGTTCTCAAAACATCATCATCTCATAACTCATGAATCATGTGAAAACATGAAGGTAAAAAGGCTCAATATCGAGCACTCACAAGCATGTGTAAATATATGCGATAATGCCTGTTCTCAAAATACGTGATAAAAATCACCTCAGTAAATAGCACGTGACAAGGTCACAAAACACAACTCATGTGTAAAACGAGACTAGGCAATAAAACTCAATTAAAACTCGTCATGGCACATCAAATATGTAATCTCCTCTGGGTGCGCATCCCAGACATCCTCGTATAGAGGGAACGTCGACAATATGGTCGTATGCATGGTATATTGGACTTATATGTTACCAAAACAAGGCCCGACCTTACATACTACTAGAGCAATGCCTCGCCTCATGCATACTATCACGTGGTCCCTGGGTCGGTTCCCAGGCGGCCCACTCTCTCGGTCTTACATGCTACTAAAGCAAGGCCACCCAGCATTACCAAAACGGGGGTCATCTCACGTTACCAAAATGGAGGCATCTCTCGTTACCAAAGCGGAGGAATATCAGACTTACATGCTACCAGAGCAAGGCCTCCCAACGCTACTAAAACGGAGGAATAATCGGACTTACATGTTACCAGAACAAGGCCTGTGGTCCCTGGGTCGGTTCCCAGGTGTCCCACTATATCGGTCTTACATGCTACCAGAGCAAGGCCCGATGTGTATTCAACATGACACGCCTAAGTCTCAATCATTAGCCATTATCTTATAAAACGTTATGCATTCACGTAGAACTCATAATGGTTTTCTCTCGTAAAACTCATTTAAAACATTTGTGTACTCAACACAAAACATATTAAAACCGAGTTCCAACCGGCAAAACACGCACACATTTTCTCAAATCTCAATATCACCTTAACGTAGAGCCCAATTTACTTTTCACGCAAACTCAAAGGTTTATAAAGCAATTTCACACTCAGCTTATAAACTCATAAAATAATGGGCTCCAACCGGCTATAAAAACCGTGTGCAATTATATCACAACACAACACCAAACATGCTTGTATTCTCAAATCATGATTCATGCTACAACAATTCATCAAAACACATACACAAATGGTTTAGTTTTCCCTTACCTCTTTGCACCTCGTATAGTGTAATCGTTTCCCCCGTATCACGGACTAGCCTCGCATTCCACTCTGGAACTCCCAAGCTGTCTAAACGATGTTAAAACATCAATACTCATTATCACATTAACCTCAATTCTCAAAATCGAGCATAATTGCTCATAACTCCTCAAATTTCTCAATTCTCATAACTCCATCACAAACCACAATCTCGCTCCCAACACCTCAACATTCTATATTTCCTATGCCACAATATCTATGCTAATACACCACATTGTCTAAATCTCCATTTATAGCTCAAAATTCCTAAATTTACCAAAGTTGATAAATATCATCATCACTCCAACTACATTGTAATTTCATCAATCCCTAATCATTTTTCAGCTATTTCAACACAATGCCAACAACTATCATTACCAAAATCATCTCAAATATCAAGATCGAGGTTTAGAAATTACCCAAAAATTATGGAGAGCTTATCTCTTGCCTCGATTCAATCCGTCTTACGATTTCCAAGTATGTTGTTCTCCCTTTGATGAGGAACAACTTTCCTTCTTGCCACAGCCTCTGATTTGGACGTAAATAGGTGCTTTGGATGAGTGAGAAAGATAGGGTTCGGTGAAAATGGGGGTTGAAAGAGAGAGAGAGTGAAATTGCAGGAGAAAGCAGGGATTCCTTATATAGACTGAGGGTAGGAGATCGATCTGCTCTTGATGAGATCGATCTGCATTTGAATTTGAGGACGATTTGGGGTAATTTATGCCTTGGAGATCGATCTGTCGAGGGGTGAGATCGATCTCTTTATGGCTTTATGAGATCGATCTGCTCCTTGAGGAGATCGATCTTCTCCCAAACAGAAACATTTGGAGATCGATCTCTTCCTCATGAGATCGATCTTCTCTCAAACAGAATCATAAGGAGATCGATCCTCTTCCATTGGAGATCGATCTGCTCCTTAAATTCCTCCTTCCTTGTCATTTTTAACTCACCAGATCGATCTCTCCTTCTCCCAGATCGATCTGTCCTCATAACTTCATACTTATTTTAAACATTTAACATATAAATCTCCAATTATCATTTCCCAATTCACTTAGCTCAATAAATTATACTTCAAGTTCATATTACATAATTAAAATATGTCTGGAATCCTCAGATCTCACATCCTCCCCACCTTAAAAGAATTTGGTCCTCCAAATTCAACTCAACTAGTCAAAGAGATGGGGGTATTTCTCCTTCATGAGGTTCTCTAGTTCCCACGTTGCCTCTTCCCTTGAGTGATATTTCCACAAAACTTTCAATAATGGGATGCTCTTGGTTCTCAGTACCTTCTCCTTTCTATCGAGAATCCGGACGGCTTCCTCAGTGTATCTCATATCCTCTTGAATGTCCATCTCGTCATACTCTATGACATGAGAAGGGTCCGGGTGGTACTTCCTCAACATAGATACATGAAAGACGTTGTGTATTCCGGACATCTGTGGGGGTAATGCTAATCTGTAAGCTACCTCTCCCACTCTCTCAAGAATCTCGAATGGTCCTATGTATCGAGGACTCAATTTTCCTTTCTTCCTAAATCGCATGATACCCTTACTCGGTGATACTTTCAGAAATACTGCATCACCAACATCAAACTCGAGTGGCCGTCTACGCATATCTGTGTAGCTTTTCTGTCTACCCTGTGCAGCCCGTAGCCTCTCACTTATGAGTTTCACACTTTGTATAGCTTGCTCAACAAGCCCGGGAACATTTATCTTTCTGTCACTGACTTCTTCCCAAGCTACAGGGGATCTACACCTCCTACCATATAGAGCCTCAAAGGGTGCCATTCCAATACTTGCATGATAGCTGTTATTGTACGCAAACTCTGCTAGGGGCAGGTGATCATCCCATGATCCCTTAAAATCCATCGTACACGCCCTCAACATATCCTCCAGGGTCTGAATAGTCCTCTCTGACTGACCATCTGTCTGAGGATGATAGGCGGTACTAAAACTCAATCGAGATCCCATGGACTCCTGAAACTGGCTCCAAAATCTGGAAGTAAACCGGGAATCTCTATCAGAAGTAATACTCACTGGAGCCCCATGTAATCTAGCTATCTCGCTGACATACAGCTCAGCCAAGGCATCCACAGTATCTGTGCTCTTGATGGCAAGGAAGTGGGCACTCTTGGTCAATCTATCCACAATGACCCATATCGCATCACAACCTCTTCGGGTCCTCGATAAACCCATAATAAAATCCATGGTGACATGCTCCCATTTCCATGTAGGTATAGGTAAGGGCTGTAGTAGTCCTCCAGGCTTCCGATGCTCAGCTTTCACTTGCTGGCATACTAAACACCTGGCCACATACTCTGCCACGTCTCGCTTCATACCACTCCACCAATACACCTTTCTCAAGTCTCGGTACATCTTAGTACTCCAGGGTGCATGGTGTATCGCGAGTTGTGGGATTTTCTCAGTATTTGTCTCTTTAGGGTATCATCGTCCGTTACACAAATCCATCCTCTGAATCTCAACAATCCATCCTCACTGACTGTGAGATCCGACTCCGAACTTTGTTCAGCTTGGCTAACCATATCTATCAACCTCTGATCACTGCGCTGCCAAGTTCTAATCTGATCCATGATCCTGGGCTCTATCCGCAAGCTAGCCAAAAATCCAATCTTTACCTCTTTAACTCTGATCCGAAGTTCGGCGAACTACTCTAACAAATCCCATTCCCTGATTATCATAGCAGATATCATACTCTTCCTGCTCAGGACATCAGCAACTACATTCGCCTTACCCGGATGATATAGAATCTCGCAGTCATAATCCTTAAGGAGTTCCATCCATCTCCTTTGTCTCATGTTTAACTCTTTCTGATCAAAGAGATATCTTAAACTCTTGTGATCAGTGAAGATCTGGAATCTTTCCCCATATAAGTAGTGTCGCCAGATCTTCAAAGCAAATACCACAGTGGCTAACTCCAAATCATGCGTGGGGTAATTCCGCTCATGGTCTTTCAACTGTCACGATCCATATGCGACCACTCTTCCATGCTACATAAGCACACACCCCAATCCTTGATGAGATGCATCACTATACACCGAAAATCCTCCTGATCCCTCAAGAATAGTTAACACAAGTGTCGCTGTCAATCTCCTTTTTAACTCCTGAAAACTGAGCTCACATTGATCAGTCCATATGAACGGATTCTCCTTACGCGTGAGTTTAGTCAAAGGAGCGGCAATCCTTGAAAATCCTTCCACAAATCTTCTGTAATACCCTGCCAAACCAAGGAAGCTTCGCACCTCAGTAACTATCCTCGGTCTCTCCCAACTAAGCACAGCTGCTACTTTACTTGGATCCACTGATACTCCTTCCTCTGAGACTATATGACCAAGGAAAGCTATCCGGTTCAGCCAAAACTCACACTTACTAAGCTTTCCATATAATTGCTTATCTCGGAGTATCTAAAGTACTAACCACAAATGCTGTGCATGCTCCTCATAAGACCGAGAGTATACTAAGATATCATCAATAAAAACTATCACAAATTTATCTAGATAGTCTCGGAACACTTCGTTCATCAACCTCATAAATGCAGCAGGGGCGTTCGTCAATCCAAAGGACATCACCAGAAATTCATAATGGCCATACCTTGTCCTGAAGGCCGTCTTGGGAATATCTTCTTCCTTGATCCTCAATTGGTGATAGCCCGATCTCAAATCAATCTTAGAAAAGACCGAGGCCCCTCTTAGTTGATCAAGTAGATCATCAATCCTGGGCAATGGGTATTTATTCTTCACCGTGGCTTTATTCAACAGCCGGTAGTCTACGCATAATCTGAGACTACCATCCTTCTTCTTGACAAATAAAACCGGTGCTCCCCACGGTGAAACACTGGGCCTAATGAACCCTTGATCCAATAACTCCTGTAGTTGTCTCTTCAATTCCTCAAGTTCCACTAATGCCATCCTGTAGGGAGGTTTAGAGATCGGCTGAGTATCTGGTACTAAATCAATGGTAAACTCCAGCTCTCTCTCTGGTGGTAAACCTGGCAGCTCATCTGGGAAAACATCCGGGAATTCACACACCACAGGTATATCCTCAATCCTCGGATGTTCCTGCTCATCGTCTGAGCTGAGTGTTTCGTAACCTTCACATGAACGATCATATTTAATACTCTCAAAAATAATATTAAAATTCTCAAATTACTTACTAGAATTCCACATATTCATTTCCTCAATATCTCAACCGTACACTGTAAGGTTCAGGTAGGGAGAAAGTTACAATCTTAGTGTAGCAGTCTAAACTCACTCGATTGGTTGCCAACCAATCCATCCACAGAATTACATCAAACCCGTGTATATTCAACATGATTAGATCTGCTAACATCACTCTATCTCCCACCTTTATTTCACATCCTCTACAGATTAACTCAGTTCTCTGGGATTCACGCATAGAGGTATTTACATGTAGTACATACTCTAGAGGTTCAAACTTCAAATTTAAACTACATGCAAAATGCTCTGAAATAAACGAATGCGTGGATCCTGGATCTATCAACACACGAGCCTTATGATTACAGACAGAAAGTGTACCTCTTATAGTTTCTGCTGAAGTGTCCGCAGTTTCCTTATCCAGGGCAAACACACGTCCCTGTGCCACAGGTTTCTTCCCTTTCTCTGCAGCAGTGGCCCGTCTCTGGGGATTCACTTTCTGAGGCTGCTGTCTAGTAGGCTCCGGAGCATGTGGTATCTGAGGTTGAGGACAGTCCTTCACTCTGTGACCAATGTCACCACATCTAAAACATCCACGGATCGACCCAGTACAACTTCCCTCATGCGATCGGCCACAGTCTCTACAAACCCTTATCTCCGGCCTGCCATATTGAGGGGTCTCCTTGATAATAGGATAAGCTCTGGGTCTCTCCAATCTGCCCGTCTGTACCTCAATCCTTCCTCTCCTGAAGGAACCTCTCCGAACATCTGCTTGAGACATCACTGGCCTCTTGCCTTTGTCCCTAATCACTGCTCCAAACTCATTCTGGGACTGTACAATTTCAATTCCCCTCTCAATCTCTTGTGCTCATCTCAGAGCATCTCCAAACTCAGTAATACACAACCCAATCAATCTATCTCTGATGATGGCCTTCAATCCATACACAAATCTCTCTGTGCAGAGCTCTTCATTCTTGAAAGTCTCTGGATCATATCTCAGCAGAGCGGTAAATCGGCTCTTGTAATCATCTACAGACATGTCACCCTGTACAAAACTTAAAAACTCTGCTTGCCTCCTTCTCTAGGCAGCTCGTGGTACATATTGGGCTCTAAAGGCTGTCTGGAACTCTTCCCAACCAATCACATCCTGGTGGGACATCAAAATACCCTGGGTAGTACCCCACCAATCTCGAGCTCTCCCTTTCAACATATAGGCACTCATACTGACCCTCTCAGCATCGGTGCACCCCAAATAGTCGAATATAACTCTCAACTCCGTCAACCACTCCCACCCTCTGTAGGATCCTTCTTTCCCCTAAATGCAGGTGGATTCATTTTCAAAAAGTCCTTCAGTCGGACCATACTTCTATCATCAGGCTGAGTGACAAGAGGCATTGGGGGTATGGGAGCTCCTTGTGGTGGTGTAGGAGTAGTACCCGAGGCATTAACTCCAAAGTGTTGAACGAATAACGCTGCCATCTGCTCAAAACCTTACCTCACATCGGTCTCAATTCGATTAAATCGAGAGTTAGAACTCTCTGGTTGTGGGACAGGTGGAGGAGGGGACTCTGCCTGCCTCCTCGAACGACCTCGTCGTTTACTCATTCTCTATCTCAACTCGTCTCCTGCACGTACATATCAAAATCGATTGAAATCTCAATCCTCAGATTCAGTTCATGACCAGACTAGTACAGACACTTAGGATGTATTATATTTCACTTAACCGACACTGACAGTACTAAACACCCTAAGCTTTGATACCAAGAAAACTCTGTGACGCCCCGAAAGCGTAAAAAATAGGGCTAATTTAAAACTTTTTACTCATTAATTCACAATTAAGGGTGCATTCCTGTGCAATGTCATACATCATCATAATTATCATACCTCAGGATCACATCATAATATAGTATATATTGTATTATATACATTACTCAATTCCAAGTTAATTAATCCTAATACATCCCGTACATCATTGTACAATAAATGTCTGTAAATATAACTCTAGCCTGGGTATATGAATAGTAAATATCTACCTTAGTACATAAAATACGGCCTGGTGCTCAAGTCCTCCACTAGCCTTTAACTCGTACGTCACAGGGAACTCACTTCACTTGCAGCGATTTGGGGGAAAGAGAAAACAGGGTGAGCTTCCAAATCGCTCAGTAAAGGGGGTAAGGGAACTCAGTTATATAAACCATATCACACATCACAAATATGTATTTGTTTATGAAGCTCATTTGAAATCGTTGCATGAAAGTTCTCAAAACATCATCATCTCATAACTTATGAATCATGTGAAAACATGAAGGTAAAAAGGCTCAATATCGAGCACTCACAAGCATGTGTAAATATATACGATAATAGCTGTTCTCAAAATACGTGATAAAAATCACCTCAGTAAATAGCATGTGACAAGGTCACAGAACACAACTCATGTGTAAAACGAGACTAGGCAATAAAACTCAATTAAAACTCGTCATGGCACATCAAATATGTAATCTCCTCTGGATGCGCATCCCAGGCATCCTCGTATAGAGGGAACATCGACAATATGGTCGTATGCATGGTATATTGGACTTATATGTTACCAGAACAAGGCCCGACCTTACATGCTACCAGAGCAATGCCTCGCCTCATGCACACTATCACGTGGTCCCTGGGTCGGTTCCCAGGCGGCCCACTCTCTCGGTCTTACATGCTACCAAAGCAAGGCCACCCAGCGTTACCAGAACGGGGGTCATCTCACGTTACCAAAATGGAGGCATCTCTCATTACCAAAACGGAGGAATATCGGACTTACATGCTACCAGAGCAAGGCCTCCCAACACTACCAAAGCGGAGGAATAATTGGACTTACATGTTACCAAAACAAGGCCTGTGGTCCCTGGGTCGGTTCCCAGGTGTCCCACTATATCGGTCTTACATGCTACCAGAGCAAGGCCCGATGTGTATTCAACATGACACGCCTAAGTCTCAATCATTAGCCATTATCTTATAAAACGTTATGCCTTCACGTAGAACTCGTAATGGTTTTCTCTCATAAAACTCATTTAAAGCATTTGTGTACTCAACATAAAACATATGAAAACCAAGTTCCAACCAGCAAAACACGTACACATTTTCTCAAATCTCAAATCGCCTTAACGTAGAGCCCAATTTACTTTTCACGCAAACTCAAAGGTTTATAAAGAAATTTCACACTCAGCTTATAAACTCATAAAATAATGGGCTCCAATAGGCTATAAAAACCGTGTGCAATTATATCACAACACAACACCAAACATGCTTGTATTCTCAAATCATGGTTCATGCTACAACAATTCATCAAAACACATACACAAATGGTTTAGTTTTCCCTTACCTCTTTGCACCTCGTATAGTGCAATCGTTTCCCCCGTATCACGGACTAGCCTCGCATTCCACTCTGGAACTCCCGAGCTATCCAGACGATGTTAAAACATCAATACTCATTATCACATCAACCTCAATTCTCAAAATCGAGCATAATTACTCATAACTCCTCAAATTTCTCAATTCTCATAACTCCATCACAAACCACAATCTCGCTCCCAACACCTAAACATTCTATATTTCCTATGCCACAATATCTATGCTAATACGCCACATTGTCTAAATCTCCATTTATAGCTCAAAATTCCTAAATTTACCAAAGTTGCTAAATATCATCATCACTCCAACTACATTGTAATTTCATCGATCCCTAATCATTTTTCAGCTATTCAACACAATGCCAACAACTATCATTACCAAAATCATCTCAAATATCAAGATCGAGGTTTAGAAATTACCCAAAACTTGTGGAGAGCTTATCTCTTGCCTCGATTCAATCCGTCTTACGATTTCCAAGTATGTTGTTCTCCCTTTAATGAGGAACAACTTTCCTTCTTGCCACAGCCTCTGATTTGGACGAAAATGGGTGCTTTGGATGAGTGACAAAGCTAGGGTTCGGTGAAAATGGGGGTTAGAAGAGAGAGAAAGTGAAATTGCAGGAGAAAGCAGGGATTCTTTATATAGACTAAAGGTAGGAGATCGATCTGGCTCTTGATAAGATCGATCTGCATTTGAATTTGGGGACGATTTGGGGTAATTTATGCTTAGGAGATCGATCTGTCGAGGGGTGAGATCGATCTCTTTATGGCTTTATGAGATCGATCTGCTCCTTGAGGAGATCGATCTTCTCCCAAACAGAAACATTTGGAGATCGATCTCTTCCTCATGAGATCGATCTTCTCTCAAACAGAATCATAAGGAGATCGATCCTCTTCCATTGGAGATCGATCTACTCCTTAAATTCCTCCTTCCTTTTCATTTTTAACTCACCAGATCGATCTCTCCTTCTCCCAGATCGATCTGTCCTCATAACTTCATACTTATTTTAAACACTTAACATATAAATCTCCAATTATCATTCCCCAATTCACTTAGCTCAATAAATTATACTTCAAGTTCATACTACATAATTAAAATATGTCTGAAATCCTCAGATCTCACATGCCAACACGTGGTTTGTGAATGTGATGTAATTAGTACAAAATCGTGCTTGAGCCGTCGTGTATAGTGTGTCTTGCACAGACCTGCTCTAGAAGATTTTGAGACAATGAAAATGGGTGATAAGGATCCACGAGAGCACGATGTACTGTGAGCATTAGAAATGGGGTACGGTGTGTCGTGATTTGAGTATGAGCTGAAGGGATGGTTGATCCACCTCCCCAAGCATAGGGTTCCTGTACGCCTGATTAGTGTTGTTTGGAATCCGACTATGGCCATAAGTCTTCTTATATCTGTGTGATAGGACATTGTCACTACTATGTGAGGTGACATATGTCACCCCTGCTGTGTGTCTGGGGATATGATAACCCATAATTTATGTCTTAATATGTATTGATTTGCTAAATGTAAAGCATTTTCTAAGTATGAACTATGTGAATAGATTATGCTGTGTGAAGCTGTGTGATTCTGTGTGAATATCCATATATTCATATAGTGAATTAACGGTTTCGCATTGATAAAAGTTGTTTTAAAAAGAATGCATGTGTTTATAACGAAAATGAATATATATCTTTAGCATGTAGATAGTGTAGTTATCTACCTGCTTTCATAGTTTCCTTACTGAGCATGTTAGCTCACCTCGTTATTTCTCCTCCACAAATTCTACGCAATAGTGAGTACACTGCAGTCATCCTTGCTATCGTGTTGTTCGGTCATCCAGCAGTACAGAGAGGTATACACTTGAGATGACAAAATTTTGTATCCTGTAAATTAATGCACAATAAAGTTTGTATTTGTATTTTGGGGGATGTATATAATAGAAACAGATGTAAACGCTTCCACACTTATATATAAAATGTCCAGTTCTATTCTACTCCATTTAAATGAATTTATTAAACTAAAATGGATGAGATATGGATGTTGACTCACAGCCCAACTGTAAGTGGTATGGTAAAGGTCATGGATAGAGAGAGAGAGGGTCGTGACAGAATTAATGGTATCAGAGCAGAGTTGGTCTGATGTGAGTTAGTATCCATAGTTAGGAAATTATACATCCCCAAAGTACTGTGCATTATTAGGATACAAATATGTATACCAAGCTGGAAAATGTGACTGAGTCACTTATTTTGAGTATGCAGGATGTCTGATAGATGACGTACTCGTAGAGGAGAGAGTTCTCACTCTCAAAGGCGTAGAGATGAGCCCGAGAGACGCAGTGGGTCTAGTTCTAGTAGAGATCCACTCAGTCTTAGTAAGGCAGCTGAGGAGCATATAGCGCAGTTACAGCACAGTATAGACACAGTTATGAAGATGTTTACACAGGCTATAGCCAGACTTGAGGGTAGACAGGAGAACCCTGTTGGTCAAGCTGCTGCACCTGAGAGACATAAGCCAGCACAGCCTGCACCGAGACCTCGAGATGCAAAGGTGGAGATACTTGTACGCTCTCCAGTTCAGGACATTCCTCCACCAGTTTAGGATCCTATAGCTTCATAATAGGTTGGTGGCGAGGGAGTTTATGATTGTGATCTGGGTAGATTGAGAGAGTTCTGAAAGTTCAGACCACCTTCATTTAATGGGGTGAAGAACCCAATGTTTGCCGAGCATTGGATACGTAGTATGGAGAAGCTCTACCGATTCTTCTATTGCTTCGACATAGAGAATGTCACCTTTGCGACTTTTGTGTTAAAGGATGAGGCCAAACATTAGTGGATGGCCACACAGCCGATGTTGAGTGTACGACACCGGGTTGTGACATGGGATATATTCTTGGATGGCTTTTGGAGGTAATACATTCTAGCTACTGGTCAGAGAAAGATGCAGATGGAATTTATGACATTGACTTAGGGAAACAGGACAGTAGATGAGTATGAGTCTAGATTCACATCCGTGTGCATATATGATACAGTCACTATGAGCCTTGAGGACAGAAAGGTTTAGAAATTTCTTGAGGGACTAGACCTTCCATTAGAGCTCGACTAGCTCTATTGGACATTACCACCTATGATGAGGCAATACACAGGCTCAGCTATGTGAGCAAGATTATGAGCTGCATGCCTTGGAATTGAGCAAGAGTGGTAAAGGTAGAGATAGAGATCAAAAGAGGTTAGTTGATGACAGAGGGTTTCGAAAGGGCCGAAGGTTATTTGGCAAGGGACCTAAGATTGAGGAGATACGAGAGAGGCCTGCGAAGCCTCCAGTTCATCCATCTTTATCTCCAGCTTCGAAGGGCATAGTTATTGGTGGACCTCGACCTACCACAAAGCAGTGAAGGTTATGTGGTAGATATCATAGGGGTAGATCATGCCCATTATTAATGAGATCATGTTACAGGTGTGGTAACCAGGGCACATAGCTCAAGAATGCCCAGAGTTGATTGATACAGCCCCACAAAAGGGCAAAGAGTCAGAGACGGCTATGGTTGAGACACCTACACCTAAGAGGAAGGCCACAGTTGAAGAAAAAGTGAAACAAGCTGTTAGTAGAGGATGAGTGTTTGCATTGGACCAGGCATTTGCAAAGACTTCCTCAGATGTGATTAAAGGTACCATCCTTGTCTTTGATTTTGAAGTATTAGCATTGATTGATCCTAGTGCCATGCATTCATTCATATCGCCTTCATTTGCATGTAAATTGTGTGAATATGTGAAACCTGTACCTTTAGGTAAAATTGTACTTATAAGCACTCTAGTGAGAGATAATGTAATGACGAAGTATGTATGTAAGAGTTGTAAGCTAAAAGTAGGGGAAAAGAACATGTCGGCTAATCTCATCCTATTAGCTATGAAAGATTTCGATGTAATACTAGGAATGGATTGGTTGGCTGCAAACCATGCTGTCTTAGACTGTCATGCTAAGACAGTAATGTTTTCCACCCCTGATAAGTATATTGTAAGATTTGAAAAATAATGAAAGAAGTAGTAGATTATTCCTAAAGATTTATGATTATGCTAATGAATGTAATAATAATGTGTGAAGGTTTCGTCACCTATGTAGTTGACTTGGATAAGGTGTACCAGGATATAGCTGACATCCCACTGGTTAGAGAATTTTCTGATGTCTTTTCGAAAGAATTACCGGGTTGCCACCAGACAGAGAAATTGAATTCTGTATTGATTTGGTGCCTGAAACTGAACCAATATCCAAGCCACTGTATAGAATTGCTCTAATTGAATTGGAGGAGCTAACGAAGCAATTGCAAGAGTTGTTGGACCGGTGTATCGCCTTGGGGAGCACTGATTCTATTTGTAAAGAAGAAAGATGGGAGTCTCTGACTGTGTATAGACTATCAATTGTTGAACAAGGCTACCATCAAGAATAAATACCCCCTTCCACAGATTAATAATCTATTGGATCAGTTACAAGGAGCACAAATCTTTTCGAAGATTGATTTGAGGTCTGGGTATCAGCAGCTGAGGATTCGAAGTGAAGATGTACCCAAAACAACATTTCAGATCCGTTATGGACATTATGAGTTTTTGGTTATGCCATTTAGGTTAACGAATACTCCTGCAACGTTTATGGCTCTAATGAATAATATATTCAAGTCATACCTAGATAAATTCGTGATTATCTTTGTAGATGACATATTGGTGTACTCGAAGTCCAAGGAAGAGCATGAGCAGCACTTAAGAACAGTATTACAACCCTCCAAAATCAGGAGTTGTATGCTAAACTCAACAAGTGTGATTTCTGGTTGAGTGAGATATCGTTTCTAGGTCATGTAGTCTCAAGAGACGATGTATTAGTGAATCCGTCTAAGATAGAGGCTGTGATACATTGGGAAAGACCTAAGACGATTACAGAGCTCTGCAGTTTCTTGGGTTTAACAGGTTATTACCGATAATTTGTCGAAGGATTCTCTAAGTTGGCTGCTCCGTTGGCACGTCTCACTCAAAAGAATGTAGCATTCGAGTAGGATGATAAATGTGAGAAACGTTTCTGTGAGCTAAAGCACAGACTGACTACTACACCTATTCTCATCATACCCACTAGCTCAGGAGGTTACTCAGTGTATACAGATGCATCGAGACAGGGGCTGAGTTGTGTGTTAATGCAGGACGGGAAGGTAGCAGCCATGGATCCAGACAACTTAAGGACCATGAGAGGAACTACTCGACCCATGATTTAGAGTTGGCAGCCGTGGTATTTGCATTGAAAATATGGTGCCACTACTTATAGGATGAGAAATTTTATGTGTATACAGATCATAAGAGCCTCAGATATCTGTTTTCACAAAAAGAGTTAAATATGAGATAAAGACGATGGATAGAGCTCCTAAAGGATTATGATTGCGAGATATTGTACCATCTAGGAATAACTAATGTTGTGGCTGATGCCCTGAGTAAAAAGAGCCTCAGAATGGTGTCGCACATGATGGTTAAGGAATATGAGCTGCTCGAGCAGTTTGCTCACCTTAGGTTGGATATAAACCCTCTTGATAATGATAGAGACTGTGTGATAGCTAGCCTACTAGTGGATCTAGATTTGATTGACTGGATACGCTAGTCTCAGCATGCTGATCTACTGTGTGAGGATCGTACGAGTCAGATTTAGAGGGGTGATGTGGCCGATTTCTAAGTGAGTGATGATGGCCTACTAAGGTTTAGAGGTAGGATTTGCGTTCCTAATGACCCAGAGTTAAAGAAATTGATTTTGACAAAAGCTCATTCATTGAGATATACATTGCATCTGGGAGGTAACAAAATGTACCAAAACCTCCTAAAAGTGTATTGGTGGTTAGGGATGAAAAGAGATATCGCAGAATTTGTGGCAAGATGTCTGCTATGTCAGCAACTGAAGATAGAGAATCATAAGCCTACAGGGTTATTGCAGCCCCTACCAGTACCAACTTGGAAATGGGAGAATGTCACCATGGATTTCATCATGGGATTGTCGAGGACTAGAAGGAACCATGATGCTATCTGGGTAGTGGTTGACAGACTAACGAAATTTACCCATTTTCTATCTATGAAATCTATAGATAATTTGAGTAGTTTGGCAAAGTTGTACGTACAGGAGATAGTAAGGCTACATGGTGTACCAGTGAGCATCGTATCTGATAGGGATTCTCGCTTCACTTCTCGTTTTTAGGAATAATTTCAGGAAGCTATGGGAACTCAATTGAGTTTCAGTACTGCTTTCCATCCTCAGACCGATGGTCAATCAGAGAGAACCATCTAGACGTTAGAGGATATGTTGAGAGCAAGTGTTATGGATTTTAAGGGCTCTTGGGATGATCAGCTACCGTTGGCTGAATTCGTATACAACAATAGTTATCACTCGAGTATCGGGATGGTACTGTATGAGGCCTTGTATGGTAGAAGGTATCGTTCCTCAATTGGTTGGGAAGAAGTGGGTGAAAGGAAAATTTTTACTCCCGATTTAGTACAACAAGCCTTTGAGATTGTTCAGTTGATATGTGAGAGATTAAGAACAGCTCAGAGCTGACATAAAAGTTATGCTGACATGAGAGGGAGGACAGTAGAGTTCGTCGTGGGTGACTCAATTTTCTTGAAAGTCTCTCCCTCAAAAAGGATTATGAGGTTCAGTAAGTAAGGTAAGTTGAGCCCTCGGTATATCAGACCATTTGAGATATTGGAGTATGTCGGAGATAAGGCCTACAAGCTAGCGTTGCCACCAGAGCTAGCAGGCTTACATAATGTCTTCCATGTGTCTATGCTTCGGAAGTACCATCCAGATCCAACTCATGTGATTCGGTATGAGCCATTGGAGCTCAAGATTGATTAGTCATATGTAGAGAAACTGATCCAGATACTAGATAGAAGGGAAAAAGTGTTAGAAATAAGACGATTTCGCTTATTAAGGTTCTCTGGCAACACCATAGTTCAAAGGAAGCTACTTGGGAGTTGGAGAACTCTATACGGGAAAAGTACCCCCCGACTGTTTGAGTAGTAACTTGGTTCTAATTTTGAGGACCAAATTTCATAAAGGAATGGAGGAATGTAAGCCCCGTATTTTCATATGTAATCCTTATGATTCTCTAAGTATACACTTGTTTATGTAATATGAATGATAAGTGAAGTAAGGTCCATAAATTTGATGTACACACTTGTTATGTGAATTCGTGATGTACGCACAAGTTTCATTAAGTATGAATAATAAAAAATGGACCTTTCTAAGTGATAAATGTGGATTGAATGCAAAATAAGTAGTGGAGTAAATTGATATGAAGTTAACCTTGGAAATTTGGGATGAAATTCGACTAAGTATGCAGCAGAGCAAGAGGATATCGATCTCTCCTTCAAGCCAAATAGATCTTACTAAGCCTATGCCAAGCTAGGATCGATCTCATTCCCCAAGCAGACCGATCTCCTTATACCTCGGCCAGATGCAAATCGATCTCATTTCCCTGATAGATTGATCTTTTAAGCTTTATGCTTGGCTAAGATCGATCTCATACACTTCGACAGATCGATCTCTCAAGCTGGAAAATTGAATGCAAAAAGGTTTTTATGATTGTGTTGTGTGTTAAGTAAAACCGTGTTAGGGCCGTCATGTATTATTGTGTGTCTTGCATTGATCTGCTCACACGTGGTTTGTGAATGTGATGTAATGAGTACAAAACTGTACTTGAGCCGTCGTGTACTGCTGTGTGTCTTGCACAGACCTGCTCGCACAAGATGTTGAGATAATGGAAATGGGTGATAAGGTTCCACTGGAGCACGATGTACCGTGAGCGTTAGCCATCGGGTACGATGTGTCGTGATTTGAGTATGAGCTGAAGGGATGGTTGATCTGCCTCCCCAAGCGTAGGGTTCTCAGACACCTGATCAGTGTTTCCTGGAATCCAACTATGCCCATAAGTCTTCTTATATCTGTGTGATAGGACATTGTCACCACTGTGTGAGGTGACATATGTCTCCCTTGCTGTGTGTCTGGGGATATGATAACCCATAATTTATGTCTCAATATATATTGATTTGCTAAATGTAGAGTATTTTCTAAGTATGAACTGTGTGAATAGATTATGCTATGTGAAGCTGTGTGATTCTGTGTGAATATGCATATATCCATCTAGCGAATTAACGGTTTCGTGTTGATGGAAGTTATTTTAAAACGAATGCATATGTTTATAAGGAAAATGAATATATATATATATATATATATATCTTTAGCATGTAGATAGTGTAGTTATCTACCTGCTTTCATATTTTCCTTACTGAGCGTGTTAGCCCACCCCCTTATTTCTCCTCCACAGATTCTACGTAGTAGTGTCTACGATGTAGTCGTCCCTGCTATTGTGTTGCCTCGATCATTCAATAGTATAAAGAGGTATACACTTGAGATGACAAAATTTTGTATCATGTAAATTAATGCACAGTAAAAGTTTGTATTTTTATTTTGGGGGATGTATATAATAGAAACTGATGTAAACGCTTCTGCACTTATATATAAAAAGTCCAGTTCTATTCTACTCCATTTAAATGAATTTATTAAGCTAAAATGGATGAGATATGGATTGGATGTTGACTCACAGCCCAAACTATAAGTGGTAAGGTAAAGGTCACGGACAGAGAGAGAGAGGGTCGTGATAGTTACAGAAGGACGTACCCTTTGAATTCGACGAAGAGTGCAAGGCAGCTTTCGATGAATTGAAGTCATCTTTAACTTCTGCCCCTATCATTCAACCACTATATTTGGAGTTGCCTTTCGAAATAATGTGCGATGCAAGCAATTATGTTGTGGGGGCTGTTTTAGGATAACAGGTTGTCAACCAGGCCCATGTGATCTATTATGCGTCAAGGATGCTTAACCCAACTCAGTGTAATTATTCCACTACCGAGAAAGAACTTTTGGCTATTGTATTTGCTTTAGATAATTTTTTATTTTACCTGCTTGGGACTAAAGTTATTGTGTTTTCTGACCATGCAGCTTTGAATTATCTTTTGGAGAAAAAAGAGGCGAACCCAAGGCTGATTAGGTGGATTCTTCTACTGCAAGAGTTTGATGTTGGGATCAAAGATAAGAAGGGGGCAGAAAACCTAGTAGCTGACCACTTGAGCCGGTTAGTGAGAGAAAAAGATCCAGTTCCATTGTAAGAAACTTTCCCTAATGAATAGCTCTTTACGGTGTAAGGTATGATCCCTTGGTATGCTGACCTAGTAAATTATTTGGTTACTAAGGTCATACCTCAAGATTTGAGTAGAGCTAAAAAAGATAAAATGAAAAGTGAGGATGAACCATCTTTGTGGAAATATTATTCGGATCAAATTATTAGAAGGTGCATCCCTGATTCGAAAATTCAGTCTGCCCTTACTTTTTGCCATGCACATACCTGTGGGGTCCTTTTGGGCCAAAGAGAACAACTAGGAAAGCGTTAGATTGTGGTTTTTATTGGCCTACTTTGTTTCATGACTGTTATGTGTTCTGTAAAAATTGTGAACGATGTCAAAGGATACGGAGCTTAACTCGTAGGAATGAGATGCCTCAAACTCCTATACTTATTTGTGAAATTTTTTATGTATGGGGTATTGACTTTATGGGTCCATTTCCTCTTTCCTTTAGGTTTGTTTACATTTTACTTATCGTTGATTATGTGTCGAAATGGGTGGAAGCAAAGGCCACTAAAACTGACGATTCACGAGCTGTTACAGGTTTGATCAAATTTAACATTTTCAGCAGGTTTGGCATACCAAGAGCATTGATTAGTGATCAGGGGACTCATTTTTGTAATTGGTCAATGGATGCCTTGTTAAAGAAGTATGGAGTCCTACACAAAACCTCCACAACTTACCATCCCCAGACGAATGGATGGGCCGAGATGTCTAATAGGGAAGTCAAGTTTATCTTGGAGAAGACGATGAATCCAAACATAAAATACTAGAGTCTCAGACTTGACGACGCTTTGTGGGCTTATAGCACAGCATATAAGATGCCTATCGGGATGTCCCCGTATAGGCTAATTTTTGGTAAGTTGTGTCATCTGCCTGTAGAGTTAGAACACAAGGCTTATTGGGCAATTAGACGATGCAACATGGACCTACAGTAGACAGGTTTGGAAAGGAAGTTGCAGTTGCAGGAATTGGAGGAAATTCGACTTGAGGCCTATGAGAACTCACGAATTTACAAGGAGAAGACCAAGGCATTTCATGATAAGATGATCATTAGGAAGTAATTTGTGGTTGGCCAAAAAGTTTTGCTATACAACTCAAAATTGAAGTTGATGCCTAGTAAGTTACGTTCCCGTTGGATTGGACCCTTTGTTGTTATTGATGTATTTCCTCATGTTGCAGTTGAGATTCAAAGTATGGAAACCAATAAGGTGTTCAAGGTTAACGGGCATAGACTCAAGCCATATTACGAGGGTTTTCAAGCACATACGGTTGAGGAGGTGCAGTTAGGAGATGCGGTCTACTTGGTGTGAAGGAAGTTGTATTGTCGAGCCAACGACATTAACCAAAGGCGCTGCGTGGGAGGCAACCCAAGAAACCCAGATTTGATCTCTCACCCTATCTCTTTTAATTTTACTTATCCGTTATTTGTTTTAATGATGTGCTTTACATTGAGGACAATGTAAGATCTAAGTGTGGGGGAAGAATTTAGGATTTTTGATTTTTTACATGAAAATAAATTAATATAAATAAAAAAAAGGATTCTTAGTGCATGTTTAGGTGCTTTCTATCACTGAAAGTTTATATTTATCATGAACTTGAATCAACTGGATTTGTAAGGAGGATAACACAATTGAATTGAATTGACTTTTCATCTTAAAATTTGTTGATTAAGTGAGTGATTTTGGAATGTTGGTGAATTGAATTGGTAGACTTTAAACTTGTGAGATTTTGAGCATAAAGATTGAGCATTAATGTCGATCTTTATTTTCTTTTAATGTGTGATATTCTTCCATAGATGTGCTTCTCTAGAACTTGCATTGATTATTTTTTAGATTACATTGATTCAGGCATACATAAAAGTGATTAAGGCCATTTTTGGATGAACCACTCTAGCCAAACAGCCCACCTAACATAATTTACCATTGTTAAGCCCCTTTGAGCCTAATTGACTTTTCTTTGTTGAATAACTTGTCTTAACCTTGAGCTTAATATGAATGACTTTACCTAACCTTAAAGATTAGTAGGGCATTCGAAAATTCTTGAGCAAGTTATGAAACAAGTGTGGGGGTGTGATTAATTCCATATGTAAGTGGTGGTGATGGTGGATTAAAAAAAATAAAACAAAAAAGAAGTTATTTGATTGATACAAGAATTGAGTAAGGTGTGAGTGATTAATAAAGTATTATATTTTAGGTGATTGTGGGTCGTTGACTGCTTTATTTACCCGAGTTGTAATTTTGAATGCTCTATTAATTTTTAGGGTTTAAACTCTCTTACTCCAAAAATAATTCCTACCTTATCCCGAGCCCCGTTACAACCCTTGAATAAAGTCCTTTTGATTTGTGTTACTCATGAATACTAAGTAGTGGAGATTAGATGATATGCAAGCTTATGGTAGGACATGTTTTATGGAATGAATGTGAGTGAAATACTTACCCCTTAAACGCTTGTGTGAATAGAGAGATTAGTGTGGGGATCTACCAATTTAGTTTGCTTCGTTTTGAATAAAATTGCTATGTTGGCAAAATCTTGAGATTGTTGAGGATTTTGATTCAAGACATGTTATGTTTCTCGAAAATGTTGGTTGATTTTTTCTTTCTGGTTTTTGTAAACTTGATGTGATTGAAAAGTTTTAGAGGGTGATTTAGTCTTAGATTTTGAGTTTGCTCGAGGACGTACAAAAATTTAAGTGTGGGGGAATTTGATGAGCGCCATATTTTTATTATTTATTTCCTTCTACATTTAATATTTTGCTATGTTCCTCATGTTAATTAGAGCACTTGTGTTAATTTTGTGATTTTGGCAGATAAATTGGGCTTCAAGAGTTTAACCGAAGAAGTTGGATGATTTTAGTGTTGTTTGGAATTTTGGCTCTAAATGGAGTTTCAGTCCTCCAAATTATGCAAAGTCAGGCCTAGTGGAACGCTGACTTACTGATTTACAACTTTGAAGAAGAGCCCAAGATCCAGTTCGGCCTATTTCCACTCCAAAACCATCTGTGAAGAAAAAGCCCGAATATGTCAACCTTTTTCCTACTTGTAATAGGATTTTTGAATTTAGGTTTTTTTTACTGTATATATATATAGTTTCATTTTCTTCATTAGAGAGAGAAGTGAGACAGAAGAGCGCAGCAGTCGAAATAAGAAAAATAATTCACCCTTTATATTTTTATTTTCGTTTCAAATAATCAATGGCTGCTAAATCCTTTGTTCAGTTCAAGGGAATCGAATCCAATAAACTTAAACAATTGAGAAACACGGTTTGCAGTTCTGAACTATTTTTTGATTCAATTATCTATTGTTTTTTGTCTTAATTGATTCGATTGCATGAGAAAATTATATGATCTGGCCAATTGGAAAATCTTTGCGTGTGATTGTATGCAATCTGAAATTTTCACAATCCGTAATAGTTGTGATAGAAATCAGAACCAGTGGAAATTAGGGTTTGTCAACTCTAAGTGAAATAATAGAATGAATTAAACATTCAAGTCGTGGTTGAAGTGTTATTTGGTTTAGTAGTCTTCCTAGAGTGTTAATGTTATTCCGAGTCTAAATTGGATTTTGTCAAAACTGATTAGATTAGGGATAAGAATTTAATTCGGGTGCTGGGCTTGAGTTCATATTAGCGGGGAAGAAGAGATATTATCTTGATGGGAGATAATACCTTGGCTAAATAATTGAAGACAAGATGGTAAAATTAGGTGTTAAGGATTAATTGTTAGTTGCTGGGTAATTCCTTTTAATCGAAGTTGTTAATCTTGGTTTACTCTCTTCATAATTAATTGAATATCAATTCTGTTTTAGGATTTTAATTCTGCTAAATTAACCCCCCCAATTATTTTAGTTATTGCATGATAATTAATCCACCAGTCTCTAGATTTTGACCTGGATTTGCCGCTACTGCAAAATTTCGGTAAGACCAGCAATTTAAATTGGGTTGAATTCGAGACTCACGAAGTCACTACATTTAAGATTATGAAAAAAATGATTCCATGGGATAACCATCTCACTTACTTAAGTATTATGATTTTTAAAGTTAATATATGTTTATAATCTTAAGGAATCATGTCATGTATGTTTTATGAACTGTTTTAAGAGACTATAAGGCTACCATTTATAATGTGCTTAGAGGGCATTTGATGTCAATCTATGTTGTGTTGGTAATTATGCCTCTTGTTCTTAAGGGATGTATGACATCCACCCTTTTATGTGGCATTTATGCCTTTATGTTTTGAGCAAAGCTGTTAAACCTAGATAAGTCAATAACATGCTCAATACTCACCGGTCCAGTGAGGCTGAGGAAATCCTAACCATGACCATAGGTTAACTTTCCCTTCTAAGAAGCTCCCGTTTTAGGATGTAAGCAAGATGCATAATCAAATGCTTAGTCTCTAACTTATGTTTAAGATTTGATTGAGCATATGATTTTAAGTTTATATGAGTATATTTTTCTACATTATGTTTTACAAGAATGCATCTTAAGCATGTTTCATTCACAAACCTATGCTTTTTCAAGAATACTTGTGCTATGTTTATAACTTATGCTTTATGAAAATAAATACGCTTTGAACTAACTATGTTTGAAATCAAAGCTACTTTAATATATTTTAAATGAAGTATGTGTAAGGCCCATAAATTTCTATGTAATGTTTACGATTCTGGAATGTACAGACAAGTTACATTAAATATGAATCATAAGAAATGAATGTTTTAAGTTCTAAGTGTGAATGAAATGCAAAATGAGTATAGCAACTGAATGGGAGTTTAACTTTGAAAATCTAGAAAATTGCAACTGGAATGCTGCAGATGTAGGGCAGATCGATCTCATTGCAAGGGGAGATCGATCTCATTGCCTTGAAATACAACGCCAAGCATTCTGCAAGAGGGAGATCGATCCCTCATTCAAAGCAGATCGATCTCAAGTTGCTTCTATTTGGACAAGATCAATCTCCTCCCATAAGGCAGATCGATCTCCAGTTGCCTCTGGTTAGCAAAGAGCAATCTCTTCTTAAGGCCAGATCGATCTCTGAAGTCTTCAGCTTGACCAAGATCGATCTTATCCTATGAGCAAGGATCAATCTCATTTCTTGAGCAGATCGATCTCATCCAAGGAGGCAGATCGATCCCCTAGCCTGCAAGTCAAATTTTGAAGGAGTCTAAACAAAGGTAGATCAATCTCTCACCCCAGGAGATCAATCTGATGAGGCAAATTCTATAAAACCCGACAGTTGAGTCCTACCTTTCACGAAAACAACTCATCTTCCTCCATTTTTAACAAGAACCTAGCTTTCTCACTCTAAAATCATCACCTTCCAATCAGTTTTGAGAGAAGTTCTTTTGAGCAAAGTTGTTCCTAGTGAGGAAGAGAACAACATAGTCAAAGATTGGAAGCTGAAACCTTGGATTGAAGGAGAAAAGAGGTTTTCCCCCAATTTGGTAAAAAGAGGAAAAAGTCGAGCTAGGTAAGATTTCAATACACCATCTTCTAGTATGTTAATCTAAACATTATGATAATTTGATTGGTGTATGTATTGTCGGTTGAAATATTGATGAACATGCTTAAACAACCATGACTTAGAATGGGCTTAGTGAGAGAAAGTTGAAATGGCATAGAGTTGATGATGATTTAAGCATGTAGAGATGTTAGTAAGCATGTATAGATGATTTTAAGATAACTTTGTGAAATCCATATATTGGAATGGATGATGATTCAAAATGGGCATAAGAGGTGTTTGATGAAATACCATAGAGAAAGAAAATGATGAACTCAAGGCATTGTAAGAGTAATGCCGGTTCAGTGTGAATCAATAGACCTAAAGAGTCTAATAGATTCTCGAGAAACGAATAGAACGATCGAAATAGACTTAAGAGAGTAAAATCCAATAAGATGTAACGAGGCCATATTGAGGTAAAATGGCCCAATGCATTGAATAGAACTTCATACAGATGAGAATTAAGTATATTAAAGTATACTAATGTGAGTAGCAAATGCTTGCATCTCCTAGAGATAAAATTGGAGTCGATAAGATCGACTCACAAGCATTAGAAATTAAGAAAAGCGATTCGAGCATGATTCGGGGTAAGGGATTTATGCGAGCTATTAGAGATAGCTATAGGTATGATTTCTTACCTACTGTGTGCAAATAAATACGATAAAGTATATAGATATTGGAATATCTAGGTGAAAACTAAGTATGAGAAGAAGCTTATATGCATAAATTCCATGACATCAATGTTCTTGTTGTGAAAAGATGTTTCGCAAGTGTTTTGAGAAAGAGTAAAAATAGACTGGCTCCCAGTTTAGTATTTTACATGAAAAGCTTTTAACGAGTGATTAAAGGGAGATTGCCCTCTCGCTCATACTTAGTGAATGGAGCCATTTATTTCTGTTTCTGTGTGAACTTGTGCTAGAGCCAAAGTGGCAACGGTAGATTTACCTGCCTTGCTCGCACAACATTTTAAAAGGATTTTGAGAAAAGAAAAAGGTGCTAGAGCTGAGTAAAGCTGTGTGATCCACTCGAGAGCTCCATTAGATTTTGGGAATCATGCTAAAGCCATCGAGTACTGCTAAGTGATCTTGCTCTGACTATGCTCGTATGCGACCCCCTCGATTTAAAGTGATAAGCAAAATTGTGCTCGATGCCTCAGGTATGTTGTGTGATCTTACGTTGAGTTGCTCGCACGTGGTTTTATGGACTTTACTATGTGATAAGAAAAATCGTGCTCGATGCCTCAGGTATGCTGTGTGATCTTACGCTAAGTTGCTTACACGTGGTTTTATGATGTTTGTTATGTGATGAGTAAAATTGTGCTGGAGTCGTCCTGTATTGTTGAGTGATCTTGCACAGACCTGCTCGCACGTGATTTTAAGACAATGGAAATGGGTGGTAAAGGATCCACGGGAGCACGCTGTACCGTGAGCTTTAGGCATGGAGTACGATGTGTCGTAATATCTTAGTGATTCTGTGTGGGCTGAAAGGATGGTTGATCTGCCTCCCCAAGCATGGGATTCCCACACACCTTATCAGTGTTGCCTGTGTAAGGTGACATATGTCCCCCCTGCTGTGTGATACAGGGTGATATGATATCCCATACTATGTCTCATGTAAACTGATTTACTAAGAAATTTGCTAAGTGCAAAGAAATTTATAAGTGTGTACTGTGTGAAATGAAAAATGAAACTGTGTGATTTTAAAGTGTATGTTGTGTGATCCTGTGTGATTTGATAAAGAAATGTGAATATACCCATCTAGCAAATTAATGATTTTGCATTGATGGAAGATATTTTAAAAGAAATGCATATGTTTTATAAGGAAAATAAAAGTATATATTTTAAGCATGTAGATAGTGTAGTTATCTACCTGCTTTCATATTTTCCTTACTGAGTGTGTTAGCTCACCCCCTTATTTCCTCCTCCACAGATTTTATGCAGTAGTGAGTTACTGCAGTTGTTCCTGCTACGGTGTTCTCCAGTTCTCCAGTAGTACAGAGGTATACACTTATGAGAGAAAAATTTTGTATCTTGTAAATTAGTGCACAGTAAAGCTATCTTTTGTACGAAAGAGATGAATATAATAGAAACCGAATTAAACGCTTCCGTATATTTATAAAAGTACAGTTTCTGTTTCATTAAATGAATTTAAATTATGAATGGATGAGATATGGATATGGATGTTGACTTACAGCCCAACTGTTAGTAGTAAGTTAAGTCACGGGAAAAGGGTCATGATAGTATGCGTGTATGTTTTGCCTCCCCCTCTACATGTACCTAGCTAAACGTTAAGCTCACCCCTTCCCTTTCTCGACAAATTATCTGTGCTAGGTACGAGTGTGTAACCCCCACGAAAATTTTGATACTCGGTCTTGAGTTGTATTAAATGGAATTAAGTATGCTTAATTTAAAGTAAACAATTTAAATTCATATGTTGAATTTTAGTGTGAAAGACTTGAATGAAGTCAGTCGACTAAAATATTATAAATTGAAAATTTGATAATTATGTAGCATATATAAAAAAATTAATAATAATAAAAATAATAAATAATAGATAAATAAAATAATAACAATAGTAATAATAATAATAATAATAATAATAATAAGATAAATAATATATAATAATAACAAATAATTTTTTATCTAGTGGAAAAGTTTCCACCAAAACAATGAAACACTCGTACCAAGCCCTGTACACCTACACCCATCTGCACACACACATCCAGCACCCTCACGCCTCCTGTTAACCTACTCTCATTTTCCCCATCTTCATGTCATCAGTCGGTCTGCCATGTCCCTATTCTGTGTATACCAAAATAAAGCTGAGGGGCGGGCTGGCTGAAGAACTACAGAACAGAGAGGAAATAGAGCAGCAAGAGGCTGTACATTTCCAAGCAACAGCAGAGCTGCTACAAAACCTGTCTCAACGCAGAAGTAAGAAGTTGCTGACAGCTTCTCTTGGCAAGGATCGAGAAAGGGGGAGAGAGAGAGAGAGAGAGACGAGACAGTGGCAATAAGACACTGGAACAGAGGATCGAAGCCGGGACGGAGAGAGGGGAGAGGTCTGTAACCGAGGGCTGAGGGTGAAGGGGAAGGAAACCGAAGCATATGAGAGCAGGGCCAAAAAGGAAACTGAGCTGAAGCAGTGGCTTGGAACAACTGACACGCCCTAAACGTATTATCGTAAGTGCACGGGTCGTACAAGTAATAATGGGATTTAAGTCCCGAGTTATCGTCCCTCAGAGAAGTTGGTTAGCCTAATTAACTACCGGTTAATCTTACCCTAAGTATATTCTAGCAAATTATAAAATTAATGTGGGTGATCTACATAACTAGAATTAAGAATACTGAAAGCAATAACATAATAAAAACTATAAAATAAAGAAATTAAAACCGAGCAAGATTACTTACAGTGCTCCACACAATTAAAATAAAAAACCTATAAAAATAATTAAAACAGTTAAAACTAATTAACGCAATTAAAATAAAATGCAATTATGAAAATAACAAAGCAAGATTAATTAAACTAAAATTAACAAACCTAAAATGCAATAAGACTACTTAATCAAAATGCAATTTAAACTAAACTAAAACTTGATGAAAATAAAGACTAAATTAAAAATGCATGAAAAACCTTTAATCTAAATTAATTCTAAATGCATCTCAACTAAAATAAAATCCTAAAACATTTAATATAAAATTAACTACTAACTAAAATTAACACTATAAATTAACATGCAAAAATAATAAAACTAACCTACCATTATAATTGACTAAACTAACTAACTAACAACTAACAAATGCATGAAAATACTAATGATGCATTAAACTAAAACATGACTAAATTGAACTATGGCCAAACATGGCCTTAGCAAATTTAAATCAACCCCATGTCCCTCCATTCACTGTTCATGTCTTCATATTATTTCTTTTCCAGGAGATGGCCTCGGGTTGGTTGCTCTCAGTTCTGCCAGGCGTGTCCAGCTTCATGCTTTCGGGTCTACCTTCTCACCAACCCTACCTCGGTTTCATGTATTTCTTCATTTCCTGCACTCAACACAACACGTTCCATTCATCAGTAAACCAAGCTCCACACGCCAGCCTCGTTTGTCTTCCTGCATGCTCTGCCAGCTATGAACTGCTCCTGCTCCTACCAACTTTAGCAATAATAGCCCCTGGCATACTGCATCGTCTCTGTTTCCAACAAGTCTCGATGCTGTCCGTGAGCTTCTGTGCTAGCTATTGTTTAGCTCTACTCCAGCTAGGTCCTGCTGTTCTCGATTTCGTGCTTCTGCCCCGGACCTTCTACTGGTTCTCCTCCTGGCTGCTCTCGACTGTGTCCTCTTCTCCAGGTTGCTCTCGGTCTTCTGCTTTACTCCAGGACAATGAACAGCTTCACTTCAAGCTTAAGAGAAAATAAAAGCCAAAATTGAAGATGAACAGTAATGGAAACATAGAACAGGGAAGAACAGAGGAAAGACGATGAATTAAAGAAATACTGGAACAAAAGCATGAATATAACATGCAAAAGAAAGCAAACACACATGAAGCAGAAAATAAAGTCTGGACGAAAATCAAACAGGTTCAGTCTCCTTGCTACCCGTGTCGTTCCTGGCACTGGAATCATTGGCCATGCTGCCCCGTTCAGCTTTGCTAACTGATCGTATGAAGCAGGGATACAAGATTGGCCATGATAATACAATGGAAGAATACAGCCACGGTTTGAGAAAGACTGCTGTGGATCACCAGCTTCTCACAACCACATCCAGATGCCCAATCAACTCATTGACCATACAGACCGAGGCATACTAAATAATCAATCTGCATGTGCATGGACAGTAGAAAAACAGACTAAAATCAGAATTCAAAGGCAACCCGAGACCAGTAAAAATATAGATTTTCCTTAAAAAAAAAACATAAGCAACTTGAACAAATCGAGAAGAATGATGAGCAAAATGAGGCTGCAAATAAAACATGAAAAGCTATTCATAAAAGATAACAAATGAAGATTAACATTAACAGTAAAATAGAAAATGGTTTTCGAGAAAAGCTTCTAAAAAAATAAAAACTAAACCAATCTAACTAAGCTACTCTAACACTACTTCATCACTAACACTATTCCTAACTTACACTACTCCTACTTACATCTACTTCTACTCCTAAAATTACATTCTCTTTCAATTGTCATCCTTTCCTATTTATAAACACACTAGGGGTAAAATTATAATTTCTACATCCTTGATGAGTTGACATTTTTTGGCCATTTGTCTTCACACCATTGGCTCCTTGAAAAGATATTTCCATGTCATTGGTCTTCTTGTCCAATTGGATGTGCTAGGTGGCATGACTCGTGTTGTCCGCGTGGCTCAATCTCGATTTTAGCCCAATTTCGATCCATTTTCTACCGAAATATTCAAAATCCATCCGGATTTAATTTATCTGCAAACATGAGAATTTTAATTAAATAAAGGGGATAATTAACAAAATAAATTGGGGATTTAAATAATTAATTAGGAAATTAAGCACAAATAATTCTAAAAATATAGAATTATCACACCCCCAAACTTGAGCTTTTGCTTGTCCTCAAGCAAAACAAAATAATTGTAGGAATGACAAGTACAAAACACAATAATTTCCCCAATGTTATCCTAAAAAAAAAAAGTACAAACTATGAAATCAAAGACTCACAATTACAAGTCCAGCACTTAGAATTATTCAATCATAAGTCCTAACCCAAATTGGACTCCTCGTGAGTGTGTGAGAAATGTCTAAGTCACTTCACAGTACATTACCCGGATCAGATTATGCAACACAGTGAATGCAAAGTCAATGACATGTGATCATTCCCATATATTTGCTTTTCACTTCTCTCTCCACTAATGTAGTCACACTTAATCAAAGATCAATATGACTTCATTAAGCTTGTACGTAAGGCTAGGGCTAAGGTATGATAAAGTTGATTTAAGTTTAATTACCCCTTAACATGCATTACTTCTAGGATCTTCAATGTAAGAGCTCAAATTTATTTCCCCCAAACTTATTTATTTCACTAAACTTTTTATTCTATTTTTGTATTTTTGTATTTTTCTTCTTTCTTCTTTTCTTTTTTTTTTTCATTTTTTTTTCATTTTTTTAACACATACTCCTTCACTATCACTTAATACCTATATAGTTCACAATATATCCCAATGACTTTTCATGCTTTCGGGGTAAGGGATAGGAAAAAGTATTTAAGTTAAGGAAACAAAAATAAGCAGGAATATTTACAGAGAAAAGCTTATCTGGCCTAGATGGGTGACTAGGGGTAGAATATGTACAAGGAAGGCTAGAAAGGCTCAAACGATCCAAAGATAGCCTAAATCATCTCCCTAATTAAGTGTGATCTAATATTTCACCTCAAGATTAGATCAAACAAATTCTAGAATATGATGCACAAAATCAATTGAACAAATGCAATCCTATGTCCACATAAGCTTTCTCTAAATAAATATACAGATTCATGACATGACATGTGCATAAGATGAGGTAATCACAATCAGAATTAAAACAAATTCAAGAATTCAACTTCATGCTTTTCCTATAATCATGCTTCTCAGTCAATCAAAGTCAGACTAAATCATGGGGTTATATCATCGAAATATGGGAAAACTACATGCTAAGCACTAAATCATCCCAAAATTAAGCAATTTAAGCTCATATTATCGAAAAAATTCGAAAATTCTTTCTCAGATTTTTCATAAAATTGCTCAAGTGATATCCCCTCCCCTAAACTTAAAGTTCACAGTGTCCTCAGTGTGTAGATAATATAAGAATTTAAGCTTAAGACAGAGTACTCCCCTTTCTGATGATGATGAACAACTGAAGCTTGATTGAAAACGTAATGCTAGAAAAGAAACCTGCAAAATAAACAAAGAAAGAAACAACATAAAAGAAAAAGAACTATATACAAAGCGAAAGGGAAAACACAGCCACTTCAAATGCAGCTGAAGAAAACAACACTCAGCAGTAGGGCGAAGAGTAGGAGGATTAGCCAAAGTGGTGACAAAATGTTAACAGTTAAATCCTCCTGAGCCCTATCTACTTCCTTCTTTCTCTCAGATTTCTTATACTTAAGCCTCAAATCCTCCTTAACATCCATCTTAAAACATTCTTGAGAGTCATCAGGGAGTTTCAAAGGTTTGAAAACATTAAACTTTACTTCCTGATCTTGGACTCTCATCGTTAACTCCCCCTTCTATACATCAATTACTGTTCTACCAGTAGCTAGGAAAGGTCTACCTAGTATAATGGGGACTTCCCTATCTTCCTCGATATCCAAGATAATAAAATCCATAGGGAAAATAAACTTGTCCACCTTTACTAACACATCCTCAATGACCCCCTTCGGATATTTAATTGATCAATTGGCCAACTGAAGGGTCACTGTGGTAGGCTTGACATCCCCTATTCCTAGCATATGATAGATAGACAATGGCATTAAATTTATACTAGCTCCTAAATCACACAGGGCTCTACCAAAGAATAAATTTCCAATAGTGCAGGGTATGATAAAACTCCCGGGATCCTTGAGCTTGAGGGGTAATCTCCTCTGGATAATGGCACTACATTCCTCAGTTAAGGCCACCATCTCATAATCTTCCAGTCTTCTCTTCCTCGAGAGGATATCTTTTAAATACTTCACATAGCTTGGCATTTGCTCTAAGGCATCTACAAAAGGAATGTTGATGTGAAGTTTCTTAAAAACCTCAAGGAATTTGGCGAATTGTTGATCGAGTTTTTGATTCTAAAACCTCTGAGGAAAAGGAACTGGTGGTCTAACTAGAAGGGATGTAGTGGTAACATGTATAGCATCAGAGGACTTTGAAGGCTGTGAAGTAGAAGAAGGTATAGATGAAGAAGCATCTAACTTGGATTCCTCTACAGCTTGATCCTTAGGTTCCTGCTCTTTCTGAGCTGCTTCGTTAGAACTTAAGGATTCTTCAACTATGTGCTGTTCAGGGCTGGACTTAACTGGTGCCTCGTCTAGCTCTTTGTCGCTCCTAAGGATGATGGATTTGACATATTCTTTACCTTTCCTTTACTTAACAGGATTAGCTTCAGTGTTACTAGGAAGGGTCCCTTGAGGACGTTGGCTAAGAGCATTTGCTATTTGTCCCACCTGAACCTCCAAGTTCTTAATTGAAGCAGCTTGATTTTGCAGGATAGTCGTGAACATTTCCTCTAGCGAGGGCTTCTTCTCAGCTGCTGGTGCATGGTAGGGTTATGGTGGTGGTGGTGGTGGTGGTGGTTGGTGGAAGTGAGGTGGGGATGGATGATTTGGTAGATGGTGCAGAAATTATGACTGTGGTGGTACATGAATCGGTGGAGCTTGAAAACTAGGGGATTCTACAGGTCTAGAGCTAGAAGTTTACCCTTGGTTTTGGCTCTAGGAGAAGTTAGGATGGTTCCTCCACCGTGGATTATAGGTGTTTGAAAAAGGGTTGTTCTGTTGCTTCTGAAGTGGAGCAATATACTGAACGATTCTAGGTTGAGTGGACACCTATCTACAGAATGGGTACCACTACACAGCTCGCAGGAATGAAAAGGACTTTGGACAGAAAACACTGGGTTAGGATTAGTGGAAGGATTATGTTGGGTACTGAGCGACTCTACCTTCTTCGTAAGCTTAGCAATTTGAGAGGTCAAGGTAGACAGTGTGTCAAGCTCATAAATACCCGCCGATTTCTTTGATAATTGCCTCTCCGAGGACCATAGATAGTTGTTAGCCACTATCTTGTCTAAAAGCTCATATGCTTCCTCCTCTGTTTTGCACATTAGCGCTCCACTCGCAGCAGCGTCAACAATGGTCCTATTCTGGCTTGTAAGTCCTTTGTATAAGTTTGGACTTGCAGCCACAAAGGTAGCCCATGGTGAGGGCACTTCCTAAGAAGCTCCTTATATCGTTCCCATGCTTCGTAAAGAGATTCAGAGTTGTACTGGGCAAAGGAAGATATATTACTACGGAGTTGGGCCATTTTAGAGGGAGGAAAAAACTTAGATAGAAATTGATGGGCTAACTCGTCCCATGTAGAAATGGATCTTAGAGGTTGGGAGGTTAACCAGTGTCTCGCCTTATCCCTAAGTGAGAAGGGGAATAATCTAAGCCTAAGCACATCATCAGATAATCCATTGTGTTTGAACGTGTTGCACAAGTCCAGGAATTGCCCAAGGTGAGCATGTAGGTCATCGTGTGGAAGCCCACTGAACTGTAAAGAGGTTTGGATCATCTGGAGGATGGAAGGCTTAATTTCGAAGTTGTTAGTCGGGATAGCTGGTGGCCTAATGCCGGTATAATAACCTCCAATAGTCGGCATTGCATAATCTCCAACGGTCCTAATTTGTCTATTTTCTGCCATAGTGTATTGCAGCGGAGCTATTAATTTGCTAGAATCCTATCGAATTTTTCTAAGTGTTCGTTCAATTTCAGGATATAAAGGAAAGCAATCTAACTTCTGGCTCTACGCATGCAATCATTAAAAAGTCCTTAAATTTTTTTTTTGAATTTTTGAATTTTTGAATTTTTAAATTTTTTTGATTTTAATTTTTCAATTAACTAATCTAGATTAAATATTTACAACCTAAATATTTACAAGCTAGAATTACACCTAAGCATAATTTCACCGATATTAACTAATGACTAATTAAGACTTCCCCGGCAACGGCGCCAAAAACTTGGCACGCCCTAAACGTATTACCGCAAGTGCACGGGTCATACAAGTAATAATGAGATTTGAGTCCCGAGTTATCGTCCCTCAGAGCAGTTGGTTAGCCTAATTAACTACTGGTTAATCTTACCATAAAGTATATTCTAGCAAATTATAAAATTAAGGTGGGTGATCTACATAACTAGAATTAAAAATACTGAAAGCAATAAAATAATAAAAACTATAAGATAAAGAAATTAAAATCGAGCAAAATTACTTACAGTGCTCCACGCAATTAAAATAAAAAACCTACAAAAATAATTAAAACAGTTAAAACTAATTAACGCAATTAAAATAAAATGCAATTATGAAAATAACAAAGCAAGATTAATTAAACTAAAATTAACAAACCTAAAATGCAATAAGACTACTTAATCAAAATGCAATTTAAACTAAACTAAAACTTAATGAAAATAAAGACTAAATTAAAAATGCATGAAAAACCTTCAATCTAAATTAATTCTAAATGCATCTAAACTAAAATAAAATCCTAAAACATTTAATATAAATTTAACTACTAACTAAAATTAACACTACAAATTAACATGCAAAAATAATAAAACTAACCTACCATTATAATTGACTAAACTAACTAACTAACAACTAACAAATGCATGAAAATACTAATGATGCATTAAACTAAGACATGACTAAATTGAACTATAGCCAAACATGGCCTTAGCAAATTTAAATCAACCCCATGTCCCTTCATTCATTGTTCATGTCTTCATATTATTTCTTTTCCAGGAGATGACCTCGGGTTGGTTACTCTCGGTTCTGCCAGGCGTGTCCAGCTTCATGTTTTCGGGTCTGCCTTCTCACCAACCCTGCCTCGATTTCGTGCATTTCTTCATTTCCTGCACTCAACACAGTACGCTCCATTCATCAGCAAACCAAGCTCCACACGCCAGCCTCGTTTGTCTTCCTGCATGCTCTGCCAGCTACTAACTGCTCCTACTCCTACCAACTTCAGCAATAACAGCCCCTGGCATGCTGCATCGTCTCTGTTTGTAGCAAGTCTCGGTGTTGTCCGTGAGCTTCTGTGCCAGCTGCTGTTCAGCTCTACTCCAGCTAGGTCCTGCTGTTCTCAGTTTCGTGCTTCTGCCCCAGTCCTTGTACTGGTTCTGCTCTTGGCTGCTCTCGACTGTGTCCTCTGCTCTAGGTTGTTCTCGGTCTTCTGCTTTACTCCAGGATAATGAACAGCTTCACTTCAAGCTTAAGAGAAAATAAAAGCCAAAAATGAAGATGAACAGTAATGGAAACATAGAACAGGGAAGAACAGAGGAAAGTTGATGAATTAAAGAAATACTAGAACAAAAGCATAAATATAACATGCAAAAGGAAGCAAACACGCATGAAGCAGAAAATAAAGTCTGGACGAAAATCAAACAGGTTCGGTCTCCTTGCTACCCATGTCATTCCTGGCACTAGAATCATTGGCCATGCTGCCCCGTTCAGCTTTGCTAACTGATCGCATGAAGCAGGGATACAAGATTGGCGATGATAATGCAATGGAAGAATACAGCCACAGTTTGAGAAAGACTGCTGTGGATCACCAGCTTCTCATAACCACATCCAGATGCCCAATCAACTCATAGACCATATAGACCGAGGCATAACTGAATAATCAATCTGCATGTGCATGGACAGTAGAAAAACATACTAAAACCATAATACAAAGGCAACCTGAGACTAGTAAAAATATAGATTTTCCTTCAAACAAAAAAAAAACATAAGCAATTTAAATAACCGAGAAGAAGGATGAGCAAAATGAGGCTACAAATAAAAAATGAAAAGCTATTCATAAAAGATAAGAAATGAAGATTAACATTAACAGTAAAATAGAAAATGGTTTTTGAGAAAAGCTTCTAAAAAAATAAAAACTAAATCAATCTAACTAAGCTATGCTAACACTACTTCATCACTAACACTACTCCTAACTTACACTACTCCTACTTACATCTACTTCTACTCCTAAAATTACATTCTCTATCAATTGTCATCCTTTTCTATTTATAAACACACTAGGGGTAAAATTATAATTTCTACATCCTTGATGAGTTGGTATTTTTTTTGGGCACTTGTCTTCACACCATTGGCTCCTTGAAATGATATTTCCATGTCATCGGTCTTCTTGTCCAATTGGATGTGCTAGGTGGCATAACTCGTGTTGTCCGCGTGGCTCAATCTCGATTTTAGCCCAATTTCGATCCATTTTCTACCGAAATATTCAAAATTCATCAGGATTTAATTTATCTGCAAACATAAGAATTTTAATTAAATAAAGGTGATAATTAACAAAATAAATTGGGGATTTAAATAATTAATTAGGAAATTAAGCATAAATAATTCTAAAAATATAGAATTATCAACAACGCCACCGGTGCAAGGAGTTGTGAAACGAGAGCTGAGGGAGCAGCAGGGAAACACAACGCCACCACCTGCGGCATTCATTGATTGCTGCTGTTTGTAGTAACTAGGGAGTTTGGAGAAGGCTCTCAGTTTTTCTGGGGACAGAATCGAAGTTAGGAAAACGAAGGTTAGAAGTGTGGCACAGGAAATTGAAGCAAAAAGGGACGAGAGGGAGAGTGAGGCTACTGTTTGAGTGAATCGAGAGCCCAGCGAGAGAGAAAGAGAAACAGAGTTGGAAGATAATGACAGTGGTCAACTAAAGGCTGTGATCGAGGTGGAAAACGACAAGGAAAGAGAGGAAACACTAGCGCTGGACGAAAACATTGAGGAAGAGGGCGACGACGACTCTGAGTAGTGGCAAACCTGTGAGAAAGAAAGAAAGAAAGAAACGCGGGAAAAGAAATAGGATTAAAAAAAAAAAAGGAAAGAAAGAAGTAAATATATATATATATATTTGGGAATAGAAAAGGAGCTACAGAGATTTTGGAAATTGGGAAACCCGAGAGAACAAGCTCTGGGGAAACTAACCTAGTAAACCAGACCCACTGACTCCAGTCACCAAAGGCATTACGGATTTCAGGCAGACATTGAGGTAAGGAAAATTTTGTGTGCTACTAGAGATAAATTACACGTGTTTTTTTATGTTTCGTATATATAAATTTAGGTTGTATTTCTACTGTAGAAAAATATTCGTGAACTGCAAAAAATATCTGCGTATATTTCCTAAGTGTTTGAGACTGCAAATTTTAGGACATAAATTTTTAGTCTCTGAAACTCTAGAAAATTTTAGGTCGAGTTTTACCATTATGAAATTTTAGGAAAAAGTTTTAAACTCTAAAAAACCACCCTGATTTTCGGTATAGTATAATCAGCCTATTTAAATAAATATTTGAGTAGTTTTAAAATTATTTGTGAAAAAATCTAAAATTTTGGAATTATACTAAAAGGTCGTGTTTTGTGAATTTTAACTGAAAAAGGGCAAGTCTAACCCCTTTTACTTTATTTTATGTGCTGAAACGAGATTTAAGTGTTTTGATGTTAAAACCGTGCAAGTGAGACATGTGTTACTGTGTGATCTGGCACAAATTTGTTGCACGAAATTTAAGTATTTTGATGATAAAATCATGCTAGTCAGGCGTGTATTATTGTGTGGTCTTGCACTAACCTTCTTGCACGTGATTTGAGGCAAAAAGGCGATGGTGAAATTATATGGAATTGTAAATGATGAAATTATATTGAATTGTGACGGACGCCGAGGTCCATAGAGTACGATGTACCATGTTGTGTGCTTGTGTGTACGATGTACCGTGTTACTGGAAAATAGTGTACTGTGTGAGCCGTTTGGGTAGCTGACCACTCCCACGACACCTGACATCCTGACATATCTGGCTCGTGAATTGCCTGAAGTCACCGACAGTGGCCAATTGTCACTTCTAATATTTGATATAGTGTGAAATGCCTTGCCTCGTCTATTTGGAATTACTAAAATGAAAATGTGAATTGTATTGTGAATTTGAAACTGTGTACTTCACTACTTAAAGTTTTGGAAATATGTATTCTTTGCAGTAATCTGTTGTTACCAGAAATGGTCCTATTTTCGATTTTCATTTTTGATATTGCTGAAAATGCAGATTCCCAGTATACTTTACGAGAAACTCATTTGTGGCATAAGTATATAGGTATTGTATTTATCTACCTGCCACATGTTTTTCTTAGTGAGCATGTTGAGCTCACCCCTTACTTTCCTCCACAGAGCCCACCGATAGCTTGGACCGCTTTTGTTAGTAAGGCATTTCGCACAGCTGTGATTCCATGAGGTATATTTCTGCGTCGAAGGTATACCAAGTTTTAAGAAATTCTTTTGTATCTAAAATTTTTGTAAGTACAGTAATATAAATGAGATGTGCTTGGGGGAATGTGAACATAACTATTTGTAGTAACAAAAGTTTAATTGAGACTATTAAATTTTACTGTTTGATATAATATCAACTTGTAGCCCAACCAAATTGGGTGGAAATTCAGGTCGTTACAGAGTGGAATCAGAGCAAGGTTAGCCTGATATGAGTTGATATTAAAAGTGAAAAAGACTTAGAAAGTTCACATCCCCAACGTTACTGTAGATTAATTAGATACAAACGGGTATACGTGACTGTGTTTTATTGAAAATTGTGTTAGTGGATGAAGAGAAACTAATAGATATGACTGATTGGTATTACAGCCGTATAGACAAATGGAAGAGAACTATTCCTCAAGGTCATAAAGGTAAACCCGAGAGGTGTAGTATACCCTCGTCTTAGTGTACACCTTATAATTTCACTAGAAAATTTTAGAGTTCGCTTTGTAAAATTTGAGCGGGACATGGAAAGAATGATGATATTGTCAGGTCAAGTAATAGTGGCCCCGTGATAATGATAGTGATTAAGGTGTGACTGAGAGAAAGACTGAGACAATTTCAAAAAATAGTACACTAATACATACTGGAGTCAAGAATCCAATTGTAATGGAAAATTGAAAAATTAAATTGAAAAACTTGCATGGATTTTTAGAGTATGACTGTGAACTTAATAGACTGGGGGCAGTTTTAGGAGTTTAACCCTTTTCAGTGGAGTTAAGAAATCCAATAATTAGGGAAGATTGGATAAATGAGGCAGAGAAACCCTATGAAATTTTTGTTGTAACTCTACCGAGAAAGTTATATGGACTTTTCAGAGTGTGCTACTATAAAGAAAGTAGCCTTTGTAGCATCAATATCGACATGAAAAGTTGAGCTCAGAGGAAAGTCCCATTAATTAATCCGAGAGCTGACATCAGAGAATTACTTTAGATATATTTTTGAAGGCCCTTAGGCGGCAACACATTTCGGATGAAATAAAGTAGAAATTATAGATGAAATGAGTGAATCAGACATGAGGAAACAAATTAGAGAATGAATAGGAAATTAAATAGATTTGGAAGGAGTATATTCAGGATAAGTAGAGATCTGAAACAGAGGAAGTCCAGGAAACTCGTAAGAGATACTAAGATCCTCAATCGAGCTAAATTAGCCCCATTAGATTTTATTTTAAGAAAGCAGTGCATAAGGCACAACTGTGATGATATGAAATTTATATTTCGAAGTTACTAAGAAAATGAAAAGGTAAAGAAAGTGACAGAAAAGTGATGTACTAAGGAAGCAGTGAAAGTGATAGAGTAAAGTCACTATAACTGAAAAAAATAAAATGAATTACAGAGCTAAAAGTATAAGTGAAGGTCACACTGTTTATATGGTTGATAAAGATAGGGTGTGTTCAAGTAAAGAGACATCCCTGTACACAGAATATTTTCAACACGTATTTGGATGATCTATCAGAGTTACCACTAGACCGAAAGATGAAATTTTGAAATTGATTTAGTACTTGGTATCGTACTGATATTCAAACCACTAGACTGAATGTCTTCAATTAAATTAGAAGAGCTAATGAAGCAATTACAAAAATTATATGATAAGGAAATTATTAGAACGAGTGATCCACTTTGGAGTGTATTGGCGTTAATTTTTAAGGAGACCCGGAGTCTTCTGGGTCAAGTTGTATTAAGAATGGGTGTCAATTAGATTCCCCCGAACAAGGATTATAAATCAGTGGAAAAAACCCAAAATTTTTAAGAAGATTCAGAGTTTTAAGAAATAAGGAGACTTTAGAATATAAATTACGTATCGAGTCTAAGGATCGTAAATTGCTTATGCTTATGTTTCGAATGCGAGACTTAATTGGAATAAGGAAAGAGTTTTGTTATAATTGATGTACGAAATGAGACAAGCTTGAAATGTGATAGATTCTGAATGCAAGTTACATTGAAATAAGAGGCGTATACAAGGTAAAAATATTTTTGATATGGGAAACGATTCGAATCTAGTGATGTGAAATGAATATGAATTGTGACTAAAGGATAAATGTGAAATTTCAATAAATTATGGTATCCTACTTTCTATTGGGACTGAATCTTGAATCTTTATATCCATAACCAGTTTATGTGGTCAAGTTTGATGGCTAATAAAGGTATTTCAAAATACCTCATCGCCTGAGAGACTTGACAGCATCTAGAAGTACCCATAACCCATAAATTGAAATTAACAGTCGTAATATTCGCGTTTAAAGTCAGGATACTGTTACTTGTGCGGTGAATAATTATAGAATCCTACTGATCAAGAAAGTTTAAATACTAAATTTCACAAAGGTCATATAATACAAGAAAAAAGGAATGACTCGGGTTAGTGTTTTAAGCAGAAGAGATTTCGAGATGGCGTTATGTATATTGGTCAGGGACATGAGTTATTGATTTATTTGTGGACCTCGACTTGGATGTGGTCATATTCATGATACCGACATTCATTACATGGTGATTACCTTGAGAGATGAAACTGGACGTGATTGATCGTATTGGCTCTACCGAGAGGGGGGTGAATCGGTTTTCTAATGTTTATGACAAATTTAAACTAGAATAAGTCAAATTGCAAATAATGAATAATCAATAAAATGTAATTGAGTAAATTGAAATGAGATAAGGGTAAGAAAAAGCAAACTCAGTAGTTTATAGAGGTTCGGCCAATCTCTTACCTACGTCCTCTCTTCTTGACCTTCTTGTCAAGAGCTTCCTTTCACTTTAACAATGAATGTTACACACTCCCTTTTTCAGGTTAAGGAATAACCACTCTACCCTTTTTACACAAATAAATATTCACCCTTTTACAAAGTTTATCTCACTGAGGAACACTCCTCTTCTCTCTCAAAATAAGGATGAATACAAGATCAAGCTTTTCTTATGTGGGTAGGATAGTAATAGCTGTTTACACAAGGGTTTTACACCAATATCAATAAATGAAGATTGAAGACAAAGAGAATGTTTGGATTAAATTCTTGAGAATTTACAGAGTTTGCAGTAATGGTCTCTATTCTCCAGTGTCTTCAATGCTTGAATTTATACATCAAGATTGGTAGTTTGAGCATTTAATGTTGTTTTTCCCGTTGAAAGTTTTGCAGAAAGAGCCGTTGGAAACCTCCAGTAGAGTGCCAGATCGATCTCCTATTTTTACCAGATTGATCTCTTAGTTTGATTTCCTACGAAAACAAAGCAACTTGAAGCATGGAGATCGATCTCATAATTGTAGAGATCGATCTTGTAATTTGAAAATGTTAGTGAAGATCGATCAGTTGAACCAGTAGATCGATCTTCCAATCTCTCTGTTTGAGGCAAGATCAATCTAGCAAGTTTTACCGTAGAAAGGAGATCGATCTCTAATTAACCAAGATCGATCTCCTTAGCTCTCTGACTTTGAGGAGATCGATCTCTTCCTATACCAGATCGATCTCATGAACTCTCTGTTTGAGCATAGATCGATCTACAGATCGATTTACTGTCTTTACCCTTTATTTTAGAGGAGATCGATCTCTTCATAGACCAGATCGATCTCATCAACATCCTGTAATAGACATATCGATATTATAACCCTTATAGATCGATCTCTGCTTCCTCAATGCCTTGTACAGAACCTTTGAGAATTTAATCCTTTAGCAGATCGATCTCATATCCTCATGAGATCGATCTCTCATACTAGAAAACCTAGGAGATCGATCTCTCATTTCACCAGATCGATCTCTCATCCTTAAAGACTTAGTTTCTGGTACTGATAACCTCTAAACATGTTTTTTTAAATCATTTCTATATTATTGAATTCACTTGTTTTGTCATTTCAACATATATTAACTCAACAATCTCCCCCTTTTTGATATGACAAAACTTATTAAATAACATGTTTAGTTACCCATTTGCATTATGCACAAATTATGTTTTGCTTTCACAAAGCTCTCCCTTTTTGTAAGCTCCCCCTTACTTTTAGCCCCATAACTCCTTTAAACCATTTAAACATGTTTTCTTATTCTTTTTCTTTCTCCCCCTTTTTGTCATAGCAATGGTAATAACAATATAAAGGCAATTAACTTTGACAAGAAATGTCATTGTCATTTCAAAATGGAACTCATTAGAACACATTTCATAAAGAACTATCATGTCATTTCATAACATAAGCATTCAAGCAAAAAATGTTTTAATTAGTAAATAGTAAACATGAAAAACTATCTAATCATTCCTAACATTCAGGTCCTACGGCTGAGGAGGAAATCGCTACAGAAGTTCTTCGACGCGAGTGCGAGTAACTTGCAGATCATTGAATATCGCTTGCTGTGTGGCATGAAGGTTTGCAAATCCTTCATCCATCTTTCGGTTAAGCTCCATGATCATCGTCATAATAGATTCCATCCCATCGAATGATGGTGCAGGGGCAGTGGGCTGAGCAGTCGACAAAGATGGACCCTCAGTAGGTGTAGCAGGTGGATTACTAGGCTCTGCTGATGGGTCTTCTTCCATGGTTGCCTCGGTCTGCGGTTCTTGCTTCTTCCTCCATTACCCTTGGAAATCTTTATAGTATTCCATGTGGTGAAGTGTGCCAATGTTTAATACGCTCTTTGGGGAAGGCACTTCATCGGTTTCACACGAGCAATCGACCCTAACTCGTTGAAGCAAGTATGCAAGCGGTTGTGGAAAGACTATCATGGAGGCTTAGCCGCATACGATCTTTAGCTAATCTTCATAAATGAAGTGGACTAGATTAGGTTTTTGACTTGAGGAGTGGAGGTGATGGAGCCAGAATCGATCTAATCACCTAATTATGGAGTGACGGTACCAAATGGTCTAAGATTCCACGAGATTATGAGGTGGAGTAGCCTCGAGTGCATCGGTAGGTCACTCGCCCTATCCCCGGGAAGGTCAAATTCTAAAGGGACTTCTTCCACTTCATTGGTCAACCCCTCATCTTTTATTTTGAACACTTGGGCTAATATAGATGTGTCTATAGGGATTGATTTAGACATGACATACGTTTTGAACCCGAGAATTTTACAGGCATCATCAGGGTCGTAGATGAGTTCTGCGTTAGAAAAGAAGGCCCTAACGATATTTGGAGGTACAAGGGTATTGATTTTAAGAAATGGAAGCCAACCAAATTCTTCCATTTTTGATAAATACAAAAAGTCAATGCGATTTAAAAACGAGAAATCAATTATTCACCAATGTTTAATTGGCATGGTGGAGAAGTACTCTTCATATATTTTCCTTTTTGCAGGTGTTTGAAAACACCTGTTAAAGGTAGTGACAGAAGAGGGAGGGGCTGTTTGGGAAGATGACCTCTATCAGCATTTGGTCTAGGGGGTTTTTGGCTAACTCTCTTAAGTCGAGGCATGATTAAGATTTCAACTAGACACACTCAAAATAGATTTGGAGTTCCTAGATAACAGTTCTCTAGAAACCTAGCCAATGAAACAGTTCTAGAATTGCCTTAATGGAGATTGCAGCCAAAATAGAGAAATTTTTTAAGAAAAATTTAGCAATGTAGATTACTAGAGCAAGAATGATGAAGAGATTTGACAAAAAAACTTAACGAGATCGATCTGGGAGGGAGAATCCAAGGTTGAGGTGCGACAGGGGGTTAGGGATTTGAAAATTTAGGTTTTTGAGATTTGGGGATTTTGAAGCAGTTTTTATAGTCCAGGGCTAAGGAGATCGATCTGTCGTGGCGACAGATCGATCTGTTATTTCCAGAGACTTGAAGAGATCGATCTGCTGAATCAAAGGATCGATCTTTGAATCACAAAAGCTCAAGGAGATCAATCTGCCAAAGGCATAGATCGATCTACTATTTTACAGAGGCTTAAGGAGATCGATCTGCCAAATGCATAGATCGATCTTCTATTTTACAGAGGCTTAAGGAGATCAATCTTATAGTGGAGAAGATCGATCTGCCTAGCTTAACCTTTCTGCTTTAGGCTAATTTGGAGTATGGAGATCGAGCTATAGTGATTGAAGATCGATCTCTCATACTTTTTGCCCAGAAAAATCATTGAAAAATTCATTTAAAATCACTTTGAAATCAAGGTTTTGAGGGAGAATATCTTAAGGAACATTCATGAGTCCTAATTCACCTCTAAGGATACAAAACCTATCTCTATCAAGAGGTTTGGTGAAGATATCAGCTATTTGATGTAAAGTATCAATATACTCTAGAATTATATCTCCTTTTTGTACATGGTCTCTAAGAAAATGGTGCCTAATCTCAATATGCTTAGTTCTAGAGTGTTGAATAGGATTCTTAGATAGATTAATGGCACTGGTATTATCACATTTGATTGAGACTTGCTTCATGTCAATACCATAGTCTTTCATTTGTTGTTTAATCCACAACACTTGAGCCCTACAATTACCTGCTGCTATATATTCAGCTTCAGTTGTGGATTGAGCTACACTATTTTGTTTCTTAGAGAACCATGAAATTAATCTATTTCCTAAGAATTGACATGTGCCTGGAGTGCTCTTCCTATCAATTTTACAGCCCCCAAAATCTTCATTAGAAAATGCATGAAGAGCAAAAGTGGAGTCCTTGGGGGTACCAAAGTCCTAGAGAGGGAGTGTCCTTAAGATATCTAAAGATTCTTTTAGTTGCTAATAAGTGTGATTCCCTAGGAGAGGATTGAAATCTAGCACAAAGGCTTACACTAAACAGAATATCTGGTCTACTTGCAGTTAGATAAAGCAATGAACCAATCATAGACCTATAGAGTTTAGTGTCTACACACTTACCATCTTTATCTTTATCAAGCTTGATGTTGGTGCCCATTGGAGTTGCTTGAGGTTTGCAATTATCCATTCCAAATCGTTTGAGCAATTCCTTAGTATATTTTGCTTGATTGATGAAGGTTCCATCCTTAGTTTGCTTTACTTGAAGTCCCAAGAAGAAAGTGAGCTCTCCCATCATGCTAATTTCAAATTCACCTTGCATGATCTTAGCAAACTCTTAGCATAGAGATTCATTAGTTGATCCAAAAATAATGTCATCTACATACACTTGAACAACTAGTAAATCTTTATTTTTATTTTTGATAAACAAAGTAGTATCTACTTTTCCTCTTGAAAATCCTTTTTCTATTAAGAATTTTGGCAATCTTTCATACCATGCTCTAGGAGCTTGTTTCAAACCATGAAGTGCCTTAGAGAGTTTGAATACATGTTTAGGAAATTCATGACTTTCAAAACCAGGAGGTTGCTCAACATAAACTTCTTCATTAATGAAACCATTTAAGAATGCACTCTTCACATCCATTTGATATAATTTGAAGTTTTTATAACATGCAAAGGCAAGTAGCATTCTTATTGCTTCTAATCTAGCTACCGGTGCATAAGTTTCATCATAGTCTATTCCTTCTTCTTATCTATAGCCTTGTGCAACTAGCCTATCTTTGTTTCTTATGATCACACTATTTTCATCCATCTTGTTCTTGAAGATCCATTTAGTTCCAATTATAGAGTGATCACTAGGTCTAGGAACTAGTTTCCATACTTTGCTTCTCTCAAATTGATTTAATTCCTCTTGCATAGCTAGAAACCAATTATTATCATCTAAGGCTTCATTGATATTTCTAGGTTCAATTTTAGATACAAAAGCTATATATTGACACACATTCCTTAGAGATGATCTAGTTCTAACTCCAAGAGTTGGATCTCCTACTATTTCACAATCTTTTACATATCCTAATTCTCTTGGTGCTCTAGCCTCTCTTTCTAATATTTCTAGTTCCTCTTCATCCTCTTTATTGATGTCAAGTTTCTCTAATAGATCATTCTCTATGTTTGAGATTTCTTTCAAGTTTTCATCAAATATTTCAATATCCTCATCACTGGTTGAACTTTTAGACAAATCATTTGACTCATCAAATATTACATGTATTGATTCTTCAACCATCAATGTTCTTTTGTTATATACTCTATATGCCTTTGAATTCAAAGAATAACCTAGAAAGATTCCCTCATCACTCTTGGCATCAAATTTTCCTAAATTGTCTTTTCCATTATTTAAGACGAAACGTTTACAACCAAAGGGGTGAAAATAGCTAATATTAGGTTTCTTTCCCTTGTAAAGCTCATAAGGGGTTTTCTTTAAAATTGGTCTAATCATAGCTCTATTGATGATATAACAAGATATATTTATAGCTTCAGCCCAAAAATATTTAGGTAAATTATTTTCACACAACATGGTTCTAGCCATTTCTTCCAATGTTCTATTTCTTCTCTCAACTACCCCATTTTGTTGTGGTGTCCTAGGGGCTGAAAAGTTATGACTAATTCCTTGATCATTGCAATATTCATCAAATCCAATATTTTCAAACTCCTTGCCATGATCACTTCTAATACTAGTTATAGTGTAACCTTTTTCATTTTGAGTCACTTTTGTATAGGCAATGAATTTTTCTAAAGCTTCATTTTTCATTCTAAAAAAGAACACCCAAGTAAACCTAGTGTAATCATCAACAATTACAAACCCATAATGTTTCCCACCTAGGCTTGTTGTTCTAGTTGGTCCAAATAGATCTAGGTGAAGTAATTGAAGAGGCCTAGTGGTAGATACACTATGTTTAAGCTTTTATGTTGTCCTTTTATGTTTTCCTTTAACACAAGCTTCACATATTTTGTCATAGTCAAAGGACAACTTAGGTAAACCTATGACAAGGTCTTTTCTAGCTAACTTAGATAACACATGCATGCTAGCATGACCTAGTCTTCTATGCCACAACCAAGGTTCTTTTTCCTTGTCTACCATTAGGCATATGTTTTCATTTTTAAGTTCATTTAGATAGACAATGTATATATTACCTTGCCTATGACCTAGGAAAAGAACTTTATTAGATTTAGGATCTATAACATGACATTTCAAGCAATCAAAAACTACATTGTAACCTTTGTCACAAAGTTGACTAATACTTAGTAAGTTATGTTTTAGACCCCTAACAAGTAACACTTTTTCTAATGAAAAGTAGTCATTACCTATTGAACCACTTCCTTCAACTTGGCCTTCGGAGTTGTCCCCAAATGTGACTTCTCCTCCAACTTTCGATTTAAATGAGTTGAAGTGCCTTCTATCACCGATCATGTGTCTTGAGCATCCACTGTCCAAGTACCAAGCTTCCTTTGTTTTAGCTTTATGGCAATGCTCAATCACCTATAATCAAAATTCAAGCTCATGTCTTAGGTACCCAAATTCTCTTGGGTCCTTTGGAGTTAGTGAATACAATTCTTGATCCTTTTGGGATCCATTTTACTAAAGCATTCATATCTTTTGAATTAACTATTTCTTTTGGAACCCAAATTCTTTTTACTATTTTTCCCTTAAATGTGGTCATCTTCATATTACAACTATGTGGTGTATGTCCCTTTTTATTACAATATGAACAGATAATTGAAGGTTTATGCATGCTCTTTCTAGCTATGAAACTTTGAGATGAGTCTCTCTACTTTTATTATATCCTAATCCATTCTTATCAAAGAAGGCTCTTTGAGTTTCTAGCATGTTATCTAATTTTTGTTGTCCCATGTAAAATCTAGTAAAACAATTATGTAAGTTACTATTTTTTTCTTTTAGGTCACAAATTTCTAGACTTGTATTTTCTAGTTTCTTTTCACATTCTATCTTATCCTTTAATAGTATCTCATTTTCCTTCCTTAATTTAGAAATTATTTTTTTGTACTTCATACTCATGCTTTCATATTCTAATGCAAGATCATCAAAAGCATCTTGTAATTCATCAAACGAATATTCATTGAGATCTGAAGTTACCTTTTCATCTTCAATAGCCATGAAGCATAGATTGGCAATGTCCTCATGTGAATCATCATCGGAGCTGTCACTGTCGCTTCAAGTTGCCATCATTGCCTTCTTCTTTTGATACCTATCATTTGATCTTTTAAGAAGAGGGCAGTTAAATTTAATGTGTCCTGGTTTTTTACATTCATAACATACAATGGTATCTTTTCTACCTAACTCTTCTTGATCTTTCTTGTGGTTTCTCCTACTACTACCACTTGCTCTCATTCTCATGAATTTGTTAAATCTCTTGGCAAACATTGCCATCTCAAGATCTTCTTCACTACCACTGTCATTTTTATTCTCCTCTTGAGTAGTAGATTTCAGAGCTACTCCTACTTTCTTGGGTGGCTCTTCATTCCTTCTTAACTTCATTTCATAAGTGAGTAGTGATCATATTAATTCATCTAGTGATAATGTGTGAGGGTCTTTAGATTCCTCAATTGCAGTCACTTTAGCTTCCCATGATTTTGGTAGACTATTTAAAATTTTCTTGACCATTTCTATATTAGAGTAGATTTTTCCTAAGGATTTTAACCCATTTATTACATCAGTGAATCTAGTGAACATATCACTAATTGACTCTCCCTCTTTCATCCTAAATAGCTCATAGTTATGTGTGAGCATTCCTACCTTAGTCTCATTTACTTAAGTTATACCTTCATGAGTTATTGCCAATTTGTCCCAAATATGTTTAGCATTGTCACAACCGGAGACTCTATTGTATTCATTTGGCCCTAAAGCACAAAATAGGGTGTGCATGGCCTTAGCATTTAGCTGAGCACATTTTACATCATTTGAATCCCACTCATCTTCTTCTTTAGGGATATCTCTTCCCTCGTAATCCTCCATACCTCTTTAGGGATATCTTCTTTAGTTATAATCCTCCATACCTCATAATCATTTGCTTGAATGAAAAGCATCATCCTAGTTTTCCAATAAGCATAATGTTCACCATTAAACATAGGAGGCCTAACTGTAGAATGCCCATCTCCTACTAGATTGGTTGATATTGTTGTGAGCCATTAGATCGTTTCTAACTCTTAGGAAGTTGTTCCTCTGTAATCAAAGAGTCCTAGCTCTTATACCAATTGTTGGCTCTACCGAGAGGGGGGTGAATCGGTTTTCTAATGTTTATGACAAATTTAAACTAGAATAAGTCAAATTGCAAATAATGAATAATCAATAAAATGTAATTGAGCAAATTGAAAGGAGATAAGGGTAAGAAAAAACAAACTCAGTAGTTTATAGAGGTTCGGACAATCTCTTGCCTACGTCCTCTCTTCTTGACCTCCTTGTCAAGAGCTTCCTTTCACTTTAACAATGAATGTTACACACTCCCTTTTTCAGGTTAAGGAATAACCTCTCTACCCTTTTTACACAAATAAATATTCACCCTTTTACAAAAGTTATCTCACTGAGGAACACTCCTCTTCTCTCTTGAAATAAGGATGAATACAAGATCAAGCTTTTCTTATGTGGATAGGATAGTAATAGCTGTTTACACAAGGGTTTTACACTAATATCAATAAATGAAGATTGAAGACAAAGAGAATGTTTGGATTAAATTCTTGAGAATTTACAGAGTTTGCAACAATGGTCTCTATTCTCCAGTGTCTTCAATGCTTGAATTTATACATCAGGATTGGTAGTTGGAGCATTTAATGTTGTTTTTCCTGTTGAAAGTTTTGTAGAAAGAGCGATTGGAAACCTCCAGTAGAGTGCCAGGTCGATCTCCTATTTTGACCAGATCGATCTCTTAGTTTGATTTCCTATGAAAACAAAGTAACTTGAAGCATGGATATCGATCTCATAATTGTAGAGATCGATCTTGTAATTTGAAAATGTTAGTGAAGATTGATCTGTTGAACCAGCAGATCGATCTTCCAATCTCTCTGTTTGAGGCAAGATCGATCTAGCAAGTTTTACCGTAGAGAGGAGATCGATCTCTAATCAACCAAGATCGATCTCCTTAGCTCTCTGACTTTGAGGAGATCGATCTCTTCCTATACCAGATCGATCTCATGAACTCTCTGTTTGAGCATAGATCGATCTACAGATCGATCTACTGTCTTTACCCTTTGTTTTAGAGGAAATCGATCTCTTCATAGACCAGATCGATCTCATTAACATCTTGTAATAGACAGATCGATCTTATAACCCTTATAGATCGATCTCTACTTCTTCAATGCCTTGTACAGAACCTTTGAGAATTCAATCCTTTAGCAGATCGATCTCATATCCTCATGAGATCGATCTCTCATACTAGAAAACCCAGGAGATCGATCTCTCATTTCACCAGATCGATCTCTCATCCTTAAAGACTTAGTTTCTAGTACTGATAACCTCTAAACATGTTTTTTTAAATCATTTCTATATTATTGAATTCACTTGTTTTGTCATTTCAAAATATATTAACTCAACAGATCGAATCGAACAGGCATAGCGTAATGATAAACACAGTATTGATGTGGCTGGTCAGACCCAGATGGGTGTTGCCACTAGCTAAAGTATTGGTACTGATAATTTGTTGAGATTTAAAAATAAAATTGTATACCAAATGATCTATAGTTAAAGGAATTGATGTCGTAAGAGACTCATTTATAAAGATATACCCCACATTCGGAGAATGGTAAAGATTTATCAAATTTTCTAAAGGTATATTAGCAACCAAGTATGATAAGAAGTATAATTGGAAGTGTGACTAAGAGTCTCAAATGTCAGCAAGATAAGGTAAAGTACAGAAGCCTATGGGGTTATCACCACCTTAGCCATGCCAATATGGAATTGAGTGCCTGTACCTGGAATTTTAAGGCTCCTAGAAGGACCAATTGCTAATTAGCAAAGATTGCATATAATCAGATATCACTCAAGTGTCGGAATGATGCCGTATGAAACGTAGTATGACAAAAAATATCACTTACCGATTGGATGGAAGAAGTGGGTGAAAAGAAGATAATTATTCCCGGTTTGGTTAAGCAATTTTCTAAATATATTCAATTAGTTTATGAAAGGTTGAGAACAACTCAAAAAAAGCAAAAGAGTTATGCTGACCAAATACGATGGTCCTTGGGATTTATAGTAATAGATTTGGTGTCTTGGAAGTTTCTCCTTCCAATAGCATAACGAGATCTTGAAAGAAAGGAAAGTTAAGTTCCCATTATACCGAACCATTTGAGATCTTTGAACCGAGTGGAAGATAAGGTACACAGATTGGCCTTACCGCCGGCATTATCAAGTATTCACGATATCTTTCACGAATCACTGCAACATAAGTATCATCCAAATTCGACACATGTGATTAAGTATGAACCACTAGAATTGAAAGAGGATATGATGCATGTGGAGAAATCGATTCGGGTCTTGGACAGGAAAGAGAAGGAATTGAGGTCTAAGACGATTCCTTGGTCAAAGTTTTATGGCAAGATCACACTTCGGAAGAAGCAACGTGGGAATTGGAAAGCCTAATACGAAAGAAGTACCTGCAATTGTGAAGACTGATGTACCTTTTAAATTTGGGGACCAAATTTCCTAAGGTGGGGAGAATGTAACCCCCATGAAAATTTTGATACTCGGTCTTGAGTTGTATTAAATGGAATTAAGTATGCTTAATTTAGAGTAAACAATTTAAATTCATATGTTGAATTTTAGTGTGAGAGACTGAAATGAAGTCAGTCGACTAAAATATTATAAATTAAAAATTTGATAATTATGTAGTATATATATAAAAAATAAATTAAAATAAAAATAAAAATAATAAATAATAGATAAATAAAATAATAACGATAGTAATAATAATAATAAGATTGAATAATATATATAATAATAACAAATAATTTTTTATCTAGTGGAAAAGTTTCCACCAAAACACTGGAACAATCATACCATGCCTTGTGCACCTACACCCATCTGCACACACACATCCAACACCCTCACGCCTCCTACCAACCTACTCCCATTTTTCCTATCTTCACGTCATCAGTCGGCCTGCCATGTCCTTATTCTGTGTCTACCGAAATAAAGTTGAGCGACAGGCTGGCTGAAGAACAAAAGAAAAGAGAGGAAACAGAGCAGCAAGAGGCTGCACATTTCCAAGCAAGAAAGAATGAAAGAAAGAAAGGAAAAAACGTGGGAAAGGAAATAGGATTCCAAAAAAAAAAAGGAAAGAAAGAAGTAAATTTTTATATATTTATATATATAATTAGATATTTATATATATATATATGTGTATATATAAACATATATATATATATATACACATATATATATACACATATATATATACACATATATATATATACACATATATATATACATATATATATATATATTTGGGAATAGAAAAGGCATTGTGGATTTCAGGTAGATACCGAGGTAACAAAAATTTCGTGTGCTGCTAGAGATAAATTGAACGTATTTTCTGATGTTTTGTAGATATAAATTTAGGCCATATTTCTACTGTAGAAAAATATTTGTGAACTGCTAAAAATATCTGCGTATATTTTCTAGGTGTTTAAGACTGCGAATTTTAGGACAAAACTTTTTAGTCACCTAAAACTATAGAAAATTCTAGGCCGAGTTTTACCATTCTGAAATTTTAGGAAAAGGGTTTAAACTTTGAAAAATCACCCTGATTTCCGGTATAGTAAATAAATATTTGAGTAGTTTTAAAATCATTTGTGAAAAAATCTAAAATTTCAGAATTATACTGAAAAGCTGTGCTTTGTGGATTTTAACTGAAAAAGGGTAAGTCTAGTCCCTTTTACTTTATTTTATGTGCTGAAATGAGATTTAAGTGTTCTGACGTTAAAACCGTGCTACTCAGACGTGTATTGTTGTGTGATCTTGCACGAATCTATTGCACAAGATTTAAGTATTTTGATGATAAAATCTTGCTAGTCAGGCATGTATTGCTGTGTGGTCTTGTACTAACCTGCTCGCATGTGATTTGAAACAAAAAAGCGACGGTGAAATTTTATGGAATTGTAAATGATGAAATTATACTGAATTGTGAATGATGCCGAGGTCCATGGAGTACAATGTAACATGCTATATGCATGTGTGTACGATGTACCATGTTACTGGAAAATAGTGTACTGTGTGAGTGTGCCTGCCATAGGTCTTATCTACCCCTTGCCAAGTGTAACCTTTATAGTCTCAAGAGCGCGTGGGAGTAACCTCAATACCAGGTCCTAGCCCCTCATGGCCTTGCTCGCCCTTGTTGGGTTCCTTGATTCAGGTCCTAGCCCCTCACCCTCACCCTACTCAAGAGGTCTGTTAGGCCTGTTGGGTTCCCTGAATGGATTATATCAGGTCCTAGCCCCTCACCCTTACCCCACTCAAGAGGTCTATCAGGCCTGTTGGGTTCCCTGAGTTAATTCGTATCTCTCACCACGGCCTCATACATACCACATTGTGAAAACCAGCGCGAGCTATGCTCTAGCGCGAATTCATGCATCAAAACCAATCACTTCGTAGGAGCAACGCTCTAGTACGGCATTTATGCATAAAATATTAAGAAACCACGTACGATCATAGCTCCAGTACGGTTATATGAATAAGAAAAACCACTCAAATCCACATACGAGCGTAAGCTCCAGTACGGTTTATAAAACATCGTCACAATTCAAATCAAAGTGCGAGCTAAGCTCAAGCACGTTTCACACAAGTGAAAACACTGAAATCCAACGCGAGCAAGGCTCTAGCGCGAATCAAATCACATACACACGATAGGCGGCTCACATGCATTCAAAACATCTCAAAACATGCTTAGCGCCTCACATGGGCTATTTCACAACATCATTCAAGTATTAGCCAGCCTATCCTTTTATTTGCTCAAATCAAAGCAGTGTGTTTTGTAAAAGCATTCAAAACATGTGATTTATGCAATTATTAGCCTTACTACCTTTTCAATAACCATTTCAAACAACCAAATCTCATACAAATACTTATAGTAGTTTCCATGCATCTTCAAAACACATTTCTATAACTCCATGCATATTTCCAAAGCCCTATACACCCACAAAATAGGAGCAGCTACCTCTATATACTTACAGAATTCCCTTACCTGGAATCGCGATGCGTGATTCCACTTCCTTAAGTTGCTTACTCGTACGGTTCGATTCGTCTCCACCGGACTCTTCGAAACTGCGTATAATCATATTACACATTATATTCGATCCATATAACAGGACACTGTGCGTTCACTATAGTCGATTCGATCTATAGTTTCTATTAATGTAAGGCCTTGTTTCATTCTATTACCCATAACTCAAGTCTATGGATCTTCTTAGGCCTATTAACTTATTCCAAATCGATATTAAATCGACATTAAACTCATAGTGTTTATATTTCATGAATTCCCTCACTATGGCATTTTATCAAGCATATACATACTCATTTTCACAATTTCACTTAAACCCACATTATAACTCCACATAACCATTCCAAATCACCCACATTACTCATTTAACAATTTATCATAACCCATAAACCACCAACTCCCCAAATCATACTTTCTCACACTAGAGGCATTCGATTTTCTAGGTTACATTTGTTTCTAACATAACCTAGGTGTTCCATCCATCCATACTCATGCCAAACAACTCCAAAATCAATTAAATAGACAATGTACTTGGATTGGAGTGTTAGAATCTTACCAAATCTGATTTTTCTTCTTGCTCCAAATGTCAATGCCCTTATCTCCTTCACTACCAACAATGGGATTTTGGGTTCCAACTATGTTGTTCTCTTCCTTAAGCTGAACAACTTAGTGTCTAATGGCCTCTCCTCAAATCTTACTGGAAATGGCTGATTTTAGAGAGAGAAAGTTAGGTTCTTGGGTTAGAAATGGAAGATTGGTGTTTTTCCTGAAATTTTCAAATTTTTAGCCCTCCTTATATAGAAATAGCTTGAGGAAATCGATCTGGTCCAAGAGGAGATCGATCTGGTCCCCTTAAATCTCTCATTTTCATGGCATTTTAAGCATGAGATCGATCTGTCGAAGCATGAGATCGGTCTGCTCCCAAACAGAGAGCTAAGGAGATCGATCTGGGTGCTTGAGGATCGATCTTTTCATTACAGAATGCTTAGGAGATCGATCTGGCCCCATTGGAGATCTATCTGCTCTATTCCATTGCCCAAATAAGAGCATTCTGGCTCTTCCAGATCGATCTCTCATCCTATGAGATCGATCTGGCATTCATGTTTTCATGATTTCCTGCAGTTTCCTTGCTGCAACTCACACCAACACATCCTTAATCTACTGCCATGGCCATTTTCTCATCCATCCACCTTTATGACTTGAAAATGGCATCCATTCATACCTTATGCACATTGAAACTTGTGTGCATTCATTGTATATCCAAAAGTATCACATTCCAAACTAAATGGAAGCATAACTTCATTCCATTTTACCACACTACTCATTTTGAGTTCTAATCACATTCACCACTTGCAAGAACTTATTTCTTCATATTCATACAAAATGGAACTTGTGTGTACATTACAAAATCATACTATCATTATGTACATTGAATCCATGGACCTAAATCAATCATACTTTACATTACAAGTCCATTCATATTTATTTGATCCAATTACACACATTACAATTATACATATACGGGGTCTTACACTCTCAATCTACTGAAAGTGCTCTGTAGAGGGGGAAAATAAGGGGGGTGAGTAACCACAGGCTCAGTAAGGTAATCATGCGAGCAAGTAGATAACTATACTATCTACATGATCGTGATGCCATGCATAAAACCACGCAGTTACACGTCTCACCAAAAAATATAAGTTCATGTATGTGTTAATGATATATAAAGTAGTTCATACTATTCAAATTAGTGCACAAGTCGATAAATAAAGCATGGAAAATCATCACGCAAGGTGCACTTAAAACAGGTCATGATCGACACAAATCAGTACAAAATCACATTCGTCAAAACTCAGCCCCTCCCTCGAGCTGTCCTGACCCACAAAATAATTTAAATCATGCAATCATCATAAAACAGGTGACATGTGAGATTAGGCAAATAATAAGGGTAATAGCTAGGACTATGGCCATATCCTCTGTGATCCCAAGCTACACGGATCCCATTGTGCAGGATATCACGCCTGTATGCTTCTATACGAGAGGTGGGTCACGTCCTACCCGCCGGTCCATAGTAGATTATCCCTTGTCCGAAGACGGTATGTATATATATATATATATATATATCCAAGCATGGTACAACGTACTCCATGCTACATGCACGGTATAACGTACTCCATGAAACCATATCATCATATCAAATCATGCCACATCTCAAAACGCACGTACAAGCCTATTTAATCGGTGTGACACAAAGTCTACCCGAAGCTCCCAGCATGGCTCCCAACATGTCATAAAATCACATGCGAGCAAAGCTTTAGCACGACTATAAATGTATAGTAAAAATCTAGTGTGAGCAACGCTCTAGCACTATGACATAAAATCCATGTGAAAACTAGTACAAGCTAGGCTCCAGCACTCATTTATGTAAAACTCTAGTGCGAGCACCGCTCCAGCACTAATGCATGTATGAAAATGTCGAATTTCGTGCGAGCAACGCTCCAGTACGCTTTATTTCCACAAACCCATAAAGGTGGCTAATTTCCTTGTAAAGAATGGTTATTAAAATCAAATCAAGCTGTTTTCTTCAAACCATTTAAATGCTAGCCAGCTTACCTATCCATATGCTACAAGCAGTAAAAGACTCAAGAACATCTTGTTCTTGCTTTTCATGATCTTTTCTAAAATCTCAATTTTTGCCCTTCCCATGGGAAAAATGATATTTACCATTCTGGGCCCCTTAAAACATTATTTCTTTTCTATGACCCTCAGACATTTTAAGAAATTATAAATGCGCTCGAAAACGCATATAGGTATCTCTAACAGCCAACAAAATACCCTTACCTCAAATCACTCGGAAGCTACTTCTTCCTCCTTTCTCGCTTTACACAATTGGGTCTAATTGGCTCCGAATATATCCTCGGGAGCTACAAATATTCATCAATCACATCAGTTAAGAATGATAACTCATTATTCTAACTTCATCATAGTCAATATATCTTATTGGGACAATTTGCTCTTATTGGGCCCAATTACACCTTAATAGCCTTACCCTATTTTAAGCCCATTTACACAACACTTTTCATTTCACCTAGGCCCATTAGGCTCCCTAGGCCCATTATCTGTCATTAGACCGAACTCTAGGCCCATTGACCTGATTGGATCGATTGCATTAAGCTTAGCCCATGATCACATTCAGCCATGGTATGGCGACAGAACACCCATCACTCCACCATGGTTAAATGCTAGCCATCATCACGCCATTCCTAGCCAATTTGGCTAGTTAACTCACTTAGTTATTTTTTTAAGCACTTGGCATGCATGCTGTAACCTTAGTTTTCCATTCATTCACGCATTTTCACAAACACTTTATATGCACACTTTATAACTTCATCGAATTCTATAAACTGATTTCACAAAACTATCTCAAAATCATGCATATAACATCATACAACACCATAGTATAATTAATTCATCATTAAATCAACCATAGCTCACTTTCTCACACTAAACCCATATTTGGTCATTGATTATTAAGCATGCTCAAGGATATTTCAGCCAACCATACATACACCAATCAACTCATAAAAATGTCTAGATTAACATAGTTGAAGTTGGCGTATTGAAAACTTACCTAGCTTAACCTTTCTCTTTTGGCCAAAATTGGGGAAACACCTTGCTCCTTCAATCCAAAGATTTAACTACTAGTTTTTTACTATGTTATTCTCCTCGTCACTTGGAACAACTTTGCTAAAAGCAACCTTTCTCAAATTTGTTTGGAAGGTGAAGATATTTTAGAGTGAGAAAAACTTGTTCATTTTGCTAAAATGGAGAAGTATTTGATATTTTGGGAAGAATACATGTTGTCGTGCTTTTAAATAGAAATGGGTGTTGTGAGATCGATCTACTAGGGTGAGAGATCGATCTTCCTTTAGTTGAACTACACAAGTATTCAGTAAGTGAGCTGTGGGATCGATCTGCTCTTGGGAAGGGATCGATTTGCTATTGGGAAGGGATCGATCCTTTCTAGCCAGAAACCATTCGAGATCGATCTATGTTTGGGAAGGGATCAATCCTTTCTATGCAGAATCACATCAAGATCGATCTTCTTTTAGGAAGGGAGCGATCCTCTCTATGCATAATCACATCGAGATCGATTTGCTTACCTAGAAAACCTTTGGGATTTCATTATTTATTTTTCGTCCTTACCTCACCTCGATCGTGATCAGCTACCCTCTCAACAGTTGGGCTGTGTGTCAATGTCTACCTCATCCAACCAACAATTTACTTTGCATTATAATTTAGAAGTAAACACTTGTATAAATAAATCATAGTTGTTGTTTACATGTGTTTAAATTGCTTTACATCCCCAATAGTTACATACAAAATGCTACTGTGCTATAGAAAGTTTAGATACAAAATTCCATCAGTGTGTATACCTTACGCGATGGGATGCAGTAGAACCAAAAGGGAAAGCTTCCAGTCACTCTCGTCTATACTCAAATCTCTGTAGAGAGGGGAAAATAAGGGGGGTGAGCAAACCACACGCTAAGAAAGGAAATCATGCGAACATGTAGATACTGCACTATCTATGTGATCGTGATGCCACGCTCAAAACCATACAGTTTCTCATTCATATCTCAAAAGCATTAGTTCATGCTTGTGTTAATGGCATGTAAAGCAAATCATGCTATTTCATCTCATTGAAATTAATGATTGTTAGGACTCAACCCCTCCCTCGGACTATCCTGACTCACAATACATGGATTCATTCATAATAAAGGACATGTGAGATAGGCAATATAATAAGGGAAATCTCCTCTAGGACTATGGTCATATCCTGTGATCCTAAGCTACACTGATCAGGTGTGTGGGGTATCACCACTAACTGCTTCCACGCTAGAGGTGGGTCATGTCCAACCTGTCGGTCCATAGCAGATCTAATCATCGTTTAAAGACGGCATATCACAATCTCAACACGGTACAATGTACTCCATGATACCTGCACGATACAACATACTCCGTGGACCCATATCAACACATCATATCACGCCACATCTCAAAATGCACGTGCGAGCCTATTTAATCGGTACAACACCCTATCTACCCGAAGCTCCTAGCACGACTATCAACATGTCAAATTCTCAAAAATACACGTGTGAGCCTATTTAATCAGTGTGACACCCAGTCTACCCGAAGCTCCTAGCACAGTAACTAGTATAGTGGGCATATAATGAAAGCTATGCTTCAGTACCATGCCAAAACCAGTGTAAAGTCTGTGTGAGCTCAACTCTAGCACAACATCATAGAAATCCATGTGAAAACTAGTGCGAGCTACGCTCTAGCACTTATGCGTATGAAAACACATCAAATCTCGTACGAGTCTTACTCTAGCACGCTTTCATTCACACGAAATCCATGTAGGTGGCTTAAATCTTTGCAAAACATGGTTATCAACCAAATCAAATCATTTCTTTTGCAAATCATTTCAAATGTTAGCCAACCTAACAATCACTTGCTAAAAAGCAACCAAATAAGATTTTCAAAGCATCATGTTTTTGTTTTCATGCACATTTCTCCAAACCCAACTCTTTGCCCTTCAATCACTCAATTTTATTTCCTAGTATCACATGCACTCTAGCAAAACATTTAAGCGCCCAAATTACACACAGATATCTCTAAGAGTCCACACAATTCCCTACCTCGATTTACTTGGGGTGCGACTCTCTTCCTCTTAGCTTCTCACATTTTTAGCTCAACTTGCTCTGGCGTATCCTTGAGAGCTGCAATTCATTCATCAAACGCTTGAGTTAGTGTTGCTAACTATCATTCAACTATGCATTTTACCCAATACCTTAAATATTCATTTTACCCCTTTTTGGGTAAGTCTCACAATTCATTCCATAACACCATTTTAATTCCATACTCATAACACCATTATCATCTTAAACTATCACATTCATCATTAATACCTCTACATTTCACTTTCTCACACTAACATATTTCTAGGTTATAATTATTCCATTGCATCCTAGGTAGTTCTACCATTAATATGCACACCGAATCGACTTCAACATCAATAACCAAACAAATGTACTTGAGTTGGTACTTTAGAAGCTCACCTCATTAGATTTCCTCCTTGCTCCAAACAGGAATACCCCTTATTCCTTAAATCCAACAAATGAGGAAAATGCCTCCAAGCTATGTTGTTCTTCTCTTTGATGTGAACAACTTTGTGTCTAATAGCATTCCCTCAAATCTTCTTGAAAATGGGTGGATTTAGAGAGAGCAAACTAGGTTTTGGGTTGAAATTGGTAGAGTGGGAGTGTTTTCCCGAAATCTGTAGATCCAAATACTTATATTTATAGATTTAGCTTCATGAGATTGATCTGCCTTGGGTGGAGATCGATCTGGTCCTCTTAAAATCCCTCTTTTCCACAACATTTGAAGGCATGAGATCGATCTGTCGAAGCCTTGAGATCGATCTGTCTCAGACAGAGAGTTGAGGAGATCAATCTGGCTTGGGAGGAGATCGATCTGCTCCAACTCGAGAGCTAAGGAAATCGATCTGCTTGCCTTAAAATTGATCTTCTCCTTACAGAATGTTTAGCATATCGATCCAGCTTCATTAGAGATCGATTTGCACTGTTCCTATCACTCGAATTAGAGCATTTTGGCTCTTCCAGATCGATCTATCATCCTATGAGATCGATCTGCACTGTTCCTATTGTTTGAATATGAGCAATTTGGCTCTTCCAAATCGATCTCTCATCCTATGAGATCGATCTGGCCTTCATATTTCCTATATTTTGCTGTAATTTTCTGCAGAAACTTACACCAAAACATCCTTAATTTGCTGCCATAGTCATTTCCTCAACTAAATACCCTTAAGACTTGAAAATGGCATCCATTCATACTTTATACACATTAAAACTTGTGTGAAATCTTTGTATAACCAAAGATGCATACTATAAACGAAATGGAAGAATAAAGATTCACACCTCTTATGCCACTTCATTCCATTTTACCACACTACTCATATTCCATTCCACTCACATTAATCACATACAAAAGTCCATTTCTTCATATTCATACATAATGAAACTTGTATGTACAACACAACTCTTATTACAAGTGTGTACATTGAACTTATGGACTCTACATCATTTATGCTTCTCATTACAAATACATCACCATTTACATATATACAAGGTTGAACATATATGGGGTCTCACATTCTCCCCCACTTATAAAATTTGGTCCTCCAAATTGGAACCCATCATTTCGTGAACAACTCGAGATACCTCTCCCCTATCAAACTCTCCAATTCCCATGTGGCCTCTTCTACCGTGTGATGTTGCCAAAGAACTTTCACTAAGGGAATTGTCTTTATCCTCAATACTTTCTCTTTTGTATCCAATATCTGAACCGGTCTCTCAACGTACGTCATACTTTCAGTGAGCTCCAATGGTTCATACCTTATCACATGTGCCGAGTCCAAGTGATACTTTCGTAACATGGATACGTGGAAGACGTTATGTACACTTACCAACTCTTATGGCAATGCCAACCTATAAGCCTTATCTCCCACTTTATCAAGTATCTTAAATGACCCTATATATCGAGGGCTCAACTTTCCTTTCTTCCCAAATCTCGTGATCCCCTTCGAAGGAGAAACCTTAAAAAACACTGACTCACCCACCATAAACTCTAATGGTTTCCGTCTCCTATCAGCATAACTCTTTTGTCTGCTCTGAGCTGTCCGTAACCTCTCACAAATCAACTTGACATCCTCAAAGGCTTGTCTACCAAATTGGGAGTAAAGATCTGTCTGTCACTAACCTCTTCCCATCCAACAGGGGAACGATATCTACGTTCATATAATGCCTCATATGGTGCCATCCCGATACTCGCATGAAAACTATTATTATAGGCGAACTCTACGAGTGGCAAATGGTCATCCCAAGATCCTCCAAAATCCAATGCGCATGCTCTCAACATATCCTCCAGGGTCTGTATAGTCCTCTCTAACTGACCATCTGTCTGAGAATGAAACGCGGTGTTAAAACTTAGCTGGTCCACATCGCTTCCTGAAAACGTTCCCATAAGTGAGAAGTGAAGCGGGCATCCCTATCAGAAATAATGCTCACTAGAATTCCATGTAGCCTCACTATATCGTGCACATACAAGTTTGCTAAATGGCTCAGAGTATCGGTAGCTCTCATAGCTAGAAAATGGGCTGATTTCGTCAACCGATCAACTATCACCTATATGGCATCATGACCTCTGCAGGTCCTTAGTAATCCCATCAAAAAATCCATGGTGATGTGCTCCCACTTCCAAGTCGGTATCGGTAGAGGCTACAATAACTCTGTAGGCTTTTGATACTCTACCTTCACCTGCTGACAAACCAGACACTCAGTGACATATTCAGTAATGTCTTTCTTCATCCTAGACCACCAATAAACTTGTCGAAGGTTTTGATACATCTTAGTACTCCCAGGATGTATCGTATACCCCGATGAGTGAGCCTCTGTCAAGATCAACTTCCTGATCTCTGGATCATCGGGAACACATATCCTACCACTGAACCTCAACAACCCATCGGAACTCAACTTAAAGTCCGTCTCTATTCCCCTTTGTATCTGCCTGAAAATATCACTGCACTGTTGATCAACTCGTTGAATCTGTCATATTCAATCTACCAGATCTGGTTCTAACGGTAGGCTAGCTATCATAAATCCACTATAAGCATCAGGCATGGTCATATCCAAACTGAGGTTACTGAACTGTTCCAACAGTTCGAGTTCCCTGATCGTCATGAATGACACCAACCCGAGATGTTTCCTACTCAGTGCATCAGTAACTACATTCGCTTTACTCGGGTGGTACAGGATCTCACAATCATAATCCCTTAAAAGCTCGAACCATCTCCTCTGTTGTCATGACCCAATTCCATTCTTTTTAACCGAAAATCACTGAAGATTTTTTACGTTTTACAGTTACCTTACCCGGTCATGAACTAACTCACCACATACTGTTGGGCTGTGAGACAATAATAAACACCACATCTCATTCATAATCTTTTAAATAAAACGATATCATACATTTGCATTTAATCGTGTACTTATACAAAAACACGTTTTACTGACATTTACATCCCCCATAATTACAACTCAAAAGAATACTATGCTTTTACATTGTTTAGATACAAAAAGAATCACTGTGTATATACCTCTAAGCGATGGAAATGCTGCGGAGTCCAAAATACCACGCTTCAGTCCTCACTGGGCTACTATGCACGCTCTGTAGGGGAAATAGAGAGGGATGAGAAACCACACGCTCAGTAAGGCAATAATGCAAGCATGGTAGATAACTACTCTATCTACATGCTGATAGTGTTATGCATAAATCGTTTGTAATAAGAGCATGAGGAAGTAAACTATGCCATATGAGTATACATATATATATATCATGTCTCAAAATCCAATAAAATTGGCATATAAAACATGGTAAAAACATCATGTCTAAATCATCTCATGCTCAATTTCATTTAAATTCATAAAAGGGCAATCATTAAGAAACCTCCTTTTTTAAACCCACATCATAAAACTCTTTCTCAAACACATACAATCCCATCACATCAATTCACAATCACAAACTCATTTTCATTTCACAAATCAATTCCACGAGGCTTGACCCCTCCTTCGGGTCTACCTTGAACAATCACAATCATACTTAGAGATTAAAATCATGTGGTAGTAAGTAAATCAAGCAAGGAGATAGGTTACTATATCTCAAGTGACTACATTGGCCAATCGTCACATATCATCCCAGACCACACGGATCCCGGTGTGCAGGGTATCATGCTGGAATGAAGGTGGGTTAGTTCTCCGCCAGACTTTCTCAATTTAAGTAACCACCACGCGGTACATCGTACTCCATGTGATATACACGGTACATCGTACTCCGCAGACCCATAACAAGGTTGGGGGTGCCTGCCGTAGGTCTTATCTACCCCATAACGAGTGTAACCTTTATAGTCTCAAGAGCACGTGGGAGTAACCTCAATACCAGGTCCTAGCCCCTCATGACCTTGCTCACCCCTGTTGGGTCCCTGATTTAGGTCCTAGCCCCTCACCCTCACCCCACTCAAGAGGTCTGTTAGGCCTGTTGGGTTCCCTGAATGGATGATGTCAAGTCCCAGCCCCTCACCCTCACCCCACTCAAGAGGTCTGTTAGGCATGTTGGGTTTCCTGAACACCAATCCGTATCTCTCACCACGGCCTCATACATACCACAGTGTGAAAACCACCTCGAGCTACGCTTTAGTGAGAATTCATGCATCAAAACCAATCACTTCGTACGAGCAACGCTCTAGTACAGCATTTATGCATAAAAATATGAAGAAAACCATGTACGAGCATAGCTCCAGTACGATTATATGCATAAGAAAAATCACTCAAATCCACATACGAGCGTAAGCTCCAGTATGTTTATAAACATCATCCCAATTCAAATTCAAGTGCGAGCTAAGCTCCAGCACATTTCACACAAGTGAAAACATAGAAATCTAGCGCGAGCGAGGCTCTAGCGCGAATTAAATCACATACACACGATATGTGGCTCACATGCATTCAAAACATCTCAAAACATGCTTAGCGCCTCACATAGGCTATTTCACAACATCATTCAAGTATTAGCCAGCCTATCCTTTTATTTGCTCAAATCAAAGCATTGTGTTTTGTAAAAGCATTCAAAACACGTGATTTATGTAATTATTAGCCTTACTATCCCTTTTTCAATAACCATTTCAAACAAGCAAATCTCATCCAAATACCCATAGTAATTTCCATACATCTTCAAACACATTTCTATAAACTCATGCACATTTTCAAAGCCCTATACACCCATAAAATACGAGCAGCTACCTCTATATACTTACAGAACTCCCTTACCTGGAATCGCGATGCGTGATTCCACTTCCTTAAGCTGCTTACTCGTACGGTTCGATTCGTCTCCACCGAACTCTTCGAAACTGCGTATAATCATATTCCACATTATATTCGATCCATATAACAGGATACCGTGTGTTCACTATAGTCGATTCGACCTATAGTTTCTATTAACGCTGATAAGGCCTTGTTTCATTCTATTACCCATAACTCAAGTCTGTGGATCTTCTTAGGCTTATTAACTTATTCCAAATCGATATTAAATCGACATTAAGCTCCTAGTGTTCATATTTCATGAATTCCCTCACTATGGCATTTTATCAAGCATATACATACTCATTTTCACAATTTCACTTAAACCCACATTATAACTCTACATAACCATTCCAAATCACCCACATTACTCATTTAACAACTTATCATAACCCATAAACCACCAACTCCCCAAATCATACTTTCTCACACTAGAGGCATTCCATTTTCTAGGTTACATTTGTTTCTAACACAACCTAGGTGTTTCCATCCATCCATACTCATGCCAAACAACTCCAAAATCAATTAAATAGACAATGTATTTGGATTGGAGTGTTAGAATCTTACCAAATCTGATTTTTCTTCTTGCTCCAAATGTCAATGCCCTTAGCTCCTTCAATACCCATAATGGGATTTTGGGTTCCAACTATGTTGTTCTCTTCCTCAAGATGAACAACTTAGCGTCTAATGATCTCCCCTCAATTCTTGCTGGAAATGGCTGATTTTAGAGAGAGAAAGTTAGGTTTTTGGGTTAGAAATGGAAGATTGGTATTTTTCCCGAAATTTTTAGATTTCCAGCACTCCTTATATAGAAATAGCTTGAGGAGATCGATCTGGTCCAAGAGGAGATCGATCTAGTCCCCTTAAATCTCTCATTTTCACGGCATTTTAAGCATGAGATCGATCTATCGAAGCATGAGATCGATTTGCTCCCAAACAAAGAGCTAAGGAGATCGATCTGGGTGCTTGAGGATCGATCTTTTCATTACAGAATGCTTAGGAGATCGATCTGGACCCATTGGAGATCGATCTGCTCTATTCCATTACCCAAATAAGAGCATTCTAGCTCTTCCAGATCGATCTCTCATCCTATGAGATCGATCTGGCCTTCATACTTTCCAGATTTCCTGCAGTTTCCTTGCTGCAACTCACACCAACACATCCTTAATCTGTTGCCATGGCCATTTTCTCATCCATCCACCTTTATAACTTGAAAATGGCATCCATTCATGCCTTATGCACAGTGAAACTTGTGTGCATTCATTGTATATCCAAAAGTATCACATTCCAAACTAAATGGAAGCTTAACTTCATTCCATTTTACCACACTGCTCATTTTGAGTTCCAATCACATTCATCACTTACAAGAACTCATTTCTTCATATTCATACTCAATGAAACTTGTATGTACGTTACAATTCATATTACACATACGTACATTGAATCCATGGACTTACATCAATCATACTTTACATTACAAGTCCATTCATATTCATTACACATTACAACTATACATATACGGGGTCTCACATTCTCCCCTCCTTCAAGGAATTTGGTCCTCCAAATTAGAACCAAGTCACCCTTCAAAAAGTTGGGGGTACTTCTCCCGTATCAAGTTCTCCAATTCCCATGTGGTCTCTTCCGTCGTGTGATTTTACCAAAGAACTTTCACCAATGGAATTGTCTTATTCCGCAACACTTTCTCTTTTCTATCTAATATCTGAACCGGTTTCTTAACATACGTCATACTCTCATTGAGCTCCAACGGATCATATCTTATCACGTGTGTCCGGTCCGGGTGATACTTTCGAAGCATCGAGACGTGGAAGACGTTATGGACTTTCGCCAAGTCCGGTGGTAATGCCAACCTATACACCTTATCTCCCACTCTCTCCAAAATCTCGAAGGGTCCGATGTATCTAGGGCTCAGCTTGCCCTTCTTACCGAATCTCATAATACCCTTCGATAGAGAAACTCTCAGAAATACCGACTCACCCTCATCAAACTCTAGTGGTCTCCATCTCTTGTCAGCATAACTCTTTTACCGGCTCTAAGCTGTCCGTAAACTCTCACATATCAACTGGACGTCCTTAGATGCCTGCTGCACTAAGTCCGGAGCAAAAATCTGTCTGTCACCAACCTCTTCCCATCCAATAAGGGAACGGCCCGTACAATGCCTCATAGGGTGCCATCCCGATACTCGTATGATAGCTATTATTATAAGCGAACTCGGCTAACTGTAGGTGGTCATCCCAGGAGCCTCTAAAATCCAACACACAAGCTCTCAACATATCCTCCAGGGTCTGTATAGTCCTCTTTGATTGCCCATCTGTCTGAGGATGAAAAGCGGTGCTAAAACTCAGTCGAGTCCCCAGCGCTTCCTGAAAGTGTTCCCAAAATGGGAAGTGAAGCAGGCGTCCCTATCAGAAACAACGCTCACTGGTACACAATGTAGCCGTACTATCTCTCGAATATACAGGTTCGCCAACTGACTCAAAGTATCGGTAGCTCTCATAGCTAAGAAATAGGCAGACTTAGTCAACCGGTCCACAATAACCCATATGGCATCATGACCTCTGCGGGTCCTCGGCAACCCCATCACAAAATCCATGGTGACATCCTCCCACTTCCAAGTCGGTATCGGTAGAGGCTGCAATAATCCTGCAGGCTTCTGATGCTCTACCTTCACTTGCTGACAAACGAGACACTTAGCGACATATTCAGCAATGTCTCTTTTCATTCTAGACCACCAATAAAACCTTCCGGAGGTTTTGATACATCTTGGTACTTCCCGGATGTATCGTATACTTTGATTAGTGAGCCTTTGATAAAATCATTCTCCTAATCTCAGGATCCTTGTGAACGCATACTCTGCCTCTGAACCTCAATAACCCATCAGCACTCTGCTCAAAATCACTACCCACACCTATCTGTATCTGCCTCAGCCAATCGATACGTCGTTGATCACTCTGCTGGGCTTGCCGAATACGGCCAATCAACTATGGCTCCAGTCTCAAACTAGCCATGATCTCAAGTCTCTCAGATCTAGGTGGGGTTACATCCAAACTGAGGTTCGCAGAAAGAGCTGAATATTAGACAGCGGAGATGGCTCGAACTCCTGAAGGACTATGATTGTGAAATCATGTACCACCCAGGTAAGGCAAATGTAATTGTCGATGCTTTGAGTAGAAAGAACCTTGGAGTGGCGCCATATTTTCAAAGCAAATACCACGGCCTCCAACTCCAAATCATGTGTCGGGTAGTTCCTCTCGTGATCTTTCAACTGTCTAGATCCATAGGCAACTACCTTCCCATCCTGCATAAGCACACAGCCCAGTCCCTGGTGCGATGCATCCGTATACACCGAGAATCCTTCTGAGCTGGTAGGAATGGTGAGAACTGGAGCAGTGGTCAATCGACGCTTAAGCTCCTCAAAACTCCTCTCATATGCCTCATCCCATACAAATTTAACATCTTTTCGCGTGAGGCGTGTCAATGGAGTAGTTAGTCTGGAGAAACCTTCTACAAATCTCCGATAATATCCTGCCAATCTCAAGAAACTTCTGATCTCAGTAACTGTCTTGGGCTGTTCCCACTGTATAACTGCCTCTATCTTGGATAGATCCATTGATACCTCATCTTTTGACACAACATGCCCCAGAAATGAGATCTATTCTAATCAAAAGTTACACTTGTTGAGTTTGGTGTACAATTCTCTCTCTCAGAGGGTCTGCAGAACTATCCTCAAATGCTCCTCATGATCTTCCCTGGACTTAGAATAAACCAAAATGTCATCTATGAAAATAATCACAAACTTGTCTAGGTATGGCTTAAATATATCATTCATTAATGCCATAAATGCTGCGAGAGCATTCGTTAATCCGAATGGCATCACCAAGAACTCGTAGTGGCCATAACGGGTATGAAATGCTGTCTTGGGTACATCTCCACTCCTGATCCTCAACTGATGATACCCTGACCGCAGATCTATCTTAGAAAACACTTCGGCTCCCTGGAGCTAATCCAACAAATCGTCGATCCTTGGAAGGGGGTACTTGTTCTTAATGGTGGCCTTATTCAACAACCGGTAGTCTATACACAGTCCGAGGCTTCCATCCTTCTTCCTTACAAATAGAACCGGAGCTCCCCAAGGTGAGACACTCGGTCTTATAAACCCCTTCTCTAGCAACTCTTGCAGCTGCTTCTTCAGCTCTTCTAACTCTATCGGAGCCATTCTATAGGGTGTTTTCGATATCGGCTCTGTACCAGACACTAACTCTACGCAAAATTCCATTTCCCTTTCGGGTGGTAGTCCTGATAATTCATCCGGAAAGACATCAAAATAATCCGCAATCAGGGGATGTCCCTCAATTCCAGGCGTGCCTCATCTATATCAACCACGTATGCAATGAACCCTTGACATTATCGTCTCCATCGTTAGTAACATAAACCATCACTCCACATTCAACATTTATCATAAACAAATAATTTATCTCTCAAGCAATATGCATTTAAAATCATACTCCTTTATTTACAACAAACATACTATTTTCATATCATTTCTTTTCATCAAAGTTTACAATAAGATTATCTAATCCTGAAAACATCAACATTTTGGCATGACAATCCATCATAACACGATTGGTAGCCAACCAATCCATTCCCAAAATTGCATCAAAATCATTCATATTCAATAAAATCAGATTGGCTATCATTTCCTTCCCCTCTATCTTTAACTTACAATCTCTACATACATACTCAGTCAATTGACTATCATTCATGGGTATGGAAATCATCAACATTTTATCCAACAATGTTGGTTTCACATATTTCAACAATTTATGTGCAAAGGAAGCTGATATGAAAGAATGCGTGGCACCAGGATCAAATAATACCAATATTTCTAAATCAAAGATTTGGATGGTACCTTTAATCACATCCGTCGATGCGTCTGCAGTGTCCTGGCCCAGTGAGTGCACCCTTCCTCTACTCACACCCACAGCTTGTTTCCCTTTTTCCTCAGCTGTAGCCCTCCTCCTTGGGGCTGTTGTCTCAACTGGAGCTCCCTCAGGCTCCTTGCCCTTCTGTGGGGTAGTCTCAATCATCTCATTGCAGAACCTCGATATATGTCCTGGCCTCCCACACCTAAAACACGAAACATGGGGCATCTGACATGGCCTAGTCCCATGGTATCTCCCACATCTCCTACACTAATCCGTGGTAGGTCGTGGTCCTCCAATAGTTATACCCCTCGGTGCAGTCAAGGCTGGGTATACGGGAGGTCTACCAGCTCTCTTTTGCACCTCTTCGATCTTAGGTCTCTTCTTAAAATACCTTGGGCCTCCTTTCCTGGCCACTCTATCCCTTTTGGATCTCTTCCGGTCTCTGTCCTTTCTAACACTGATTCTCCCAAGCTCGGAGGCATTTCGCTCAAAGTCTTGCTCACACAACTGAGCCTTATGTACAGCCTCTTCATAAGTCATAATGTCGAAGGCAGCTAGCTTAGTCCAGATGGCCAATCTCAATCCATCCATGAACTTCTGTATCTTTCGGGTCTCACTGCCCATCGTGTCCGGGTCATATCTCCCCAAGGACATAAACCTGGACTCATACTCATCCACAGTATGGTTCCCCTTAACCAAATTCATAAATTCCATCCGCAATTTCCTCTATACGGTTGCTGGGATATACTGTCTCCTGAAGGCCTCTAGAAATATCTCCCAAGAGATCTCAGAGTGTCTGGCCCTCAAAATAACCTCGGTGGACCTCCACCAATGCTCGGCCTCGCCTTTCAACATAAACACGGCAAATGCTACCTTTTCAGCTGAAGTGCATCGAAAAAACCTATATAGTTTCTCCATCTCATACACCTAATCCTCCGTAACCAATGGGTCCTTCACCCCTCTAAACACTGGGGGTTTCAGCGCTTGAGACTCTCGCAACCTGCTTAAGTCGCAGTCATACCCCAAATCACTACCGCTCTGCTGTGGAGCGATAGGAGAATTTGTATCTGTACTGGAGGTGGTGTAGCAGTAGTAGTCTCTGTAGTCTGAGGTCTCTCCGCCTCTGCAGCTATCTGTTCAGTAATAGGCTGTGCCGCGGGACCTCGTCTATCACCGGCGCCCAAGGCCTGCGTGACTATCTCTACCAAATTCTCAATACTCCGCTCTAACCTAGCGAAGCGAGCCTCAGTATCCTCTGCCCTCTCAGCAGGATTCTGTGTAGCATGCTCAGTCTGTGGCTCCGCACGGCTCTCAGGCCTACCTCTACGGCCTCTAGCACCTGCTCTCGCCCCTCTACCTTTGCGTGTAACTGGCATAGTGCCTAACTTCCTGTATTATAATAATTCATTAAGCTCAATCCATCACGGTATACACAGTTATATCTAAACAAAAGCACGGTACTATGAGGATGTACTTTCCTACGTTTTATTAATGACTCATATCAGGCCAACACAGCTTTGATACCAATCTCTGTCATGACCCAATTCCATTCTTTTTAACCGAAAATCACTGAAGATTTTTCGCGTTTTACTGTTATCTTACCCGGTCGTGAACTAACTCACCACACACTGTTGGGATATGAGTCAATAATAAACACCACATCTCATTCATTCTCAGTTAAATAAAACGATGTCATACATTTGCATTTAATCGTGTACTTATACAAAAACACGTTTTACTGACATTTACATCCCCCATAATTACAACTCAAAAGAATACTCTGCTTTTACATTGTTTAGATACAAAAAGAATCACTGTGTATATACCTCTAAGCGATGGAGATGCAGCGAAGTCCAAAATACCACGCCTTAGTCCTCACTGGGTTACTATGCACGCTCTGTAGGGGAAATAGAGAGGGATGAGCAACCACACGCTTAGTAAGGCAATAATGCAAGCATGGTAGAAAACTACTCTATCTACATGCTGATAGTGTTATGCATAAATCGTTTGTAATAAGAGAATGAGGAAGTAAACTATGCCATATGAGTATACATATATATATATATCATGTCTCAAAATCCTGTAAAACTGGCATATAAAACATGGTAAAAATATTATGTCTAAATCATCTCATGCTCAATTTCATTTAAATTCATAAAAGGGCAATTCATTAAGAAACCTCCTTTTTTAAACCCACGTCATAAAACTCTTTCTCAAACACATACAATCCCATCACATCAATTCACAATCACAAACTCATTTTCATTTCACAAATCAATTCCACGAGGCTCGACCCCTCCTTCGGGTCTACCTTGAACAATCACAATCACAATCAGAGAGTAAAATCATGTGGTAGTAAGTAAATCAAGCAAGGAGATAGGTTACTACATCTTAAGTGACTACGTTGGCCAATCGTCACATATCATCTCAGACCACACGGATCCCGGTGTGCAGGGTATCATACTGGTACGAAGGTGGGTTAGTTCTCCGCCAGACTTTCTCAATTCAAGTAACCACCTCACGGTACATCGTACTCCATGTGATATACACGGTACATCGTACTCCGCGGACCCATAACAAGGTTGGGGGTGCCTACCGTAGGTCTTATCTACCCCATACCGAGTGTAACCTTTATAATCTAAAGAGCACATGGGAGTAACCTTAATGCCAGGTCCTAGCCCCTCATGGCCTTGCTCACCCCTGTTGGGTTCCCTGATTCAGGTCCTAGCCTCTCACCCTCACCCCACTCAAGAGCTCTATTAGAACTGTTGGGTTCCCTGAATGGATGATGTCAGGTCCTAGCCCCTCACCCTCACCCCACTCAAGAGGTCTGTTAGGCCTGTTGGGTTCCCTGAACACCAATCTGTATCTCTCACCACGGCCTCATACATACCACAGTGTGAAAACCAGGACGAGCTATGCTCTAGCGTGAATTCATGCATTAAAACCAATCACTTCGTACGAGCAACGCTCTAGTACGGCATTTATGCATAAAAATATAAAGAAAACCACGTACGAGCATAGCTCCAGTATGGTTATATGCATAAGAAAAACCACTCAAATCCACATATGAGCGTAAGCTCCAGTATGGTTTATAAACATCATTCCAATTCAAATTCAAGTGCGAGCTAAGCTCTAGCACATTTCACACAAGTGAAAACATAGAAATCCAGCGCGAGCGAGGCTCTAGCGCGAATTAAATCACATACACACGATAGGTGGCTCACATGCATTCAAAACATCTCCAAACATGCTTAGCGCCTCACATGGGCTATTTCACATCATTCAAGTATTAGCCAGCCTATCCTTTTATTTGCTCAAATCAAAGCATTGTGTTTTGTAAAAGCATTCAAAACACGTGATTTATGCAATTATTAGCCTTACTATCCCTTTTTCATTAACCATTTCAAACAAGCAAATCTCATCCAACTACCCATAGTAATTTCCATACATCTTCAAACACATTTCTATAAACTCATGCACATTTCCAAAGCCCTATACACCCATAAAATACGAGTAGCTACCTCTATATACTTACAGAACTCCCTTACCTGGAATCGCGATGCATGATTCCACTTCCTTAAGCTGCTTACTCGTACGGTTCGATTCGTCTCCACCGGACTCTTCGAAACTGCGTATAATCATATTCCACATTATATTCGATCCATATAACAGGACACCGTGTATTCACTATAGTCGATTCGACCTATAGTTTCTATTAACGCTGATAAGGCCTTGTTTCATTCTATTACCCATAACTCAAGTCTATGGATCTTCTTTGGCCTATTAACTTATTCCAAATCGATATTAAATCGACATTAAGCTCCTAGTGTTCATATTTCATGAATTCCCTCACTATGGCATTTTATCAAGCATATACATACTCATTTTCACAATTTCACTTAAACCCACATTATAACTCCACATAACCATTCCAAATCACCCACATTACTCATTTAACAACTTATCATAACCCATAAACCACCAACTCCCCAAATCATACTTTCTCACAATAGAGGCATTCCATTTTCTAGGTTACATTTGTTTCTAACACAACCTAGGTGTTTCCATCCATCCATACTCATGCCAAACAACTCCAAAATCAATTAAATAGACAATGTATTTGGATTGGAGTGTTAGAATCTTACCAAATCTGATTTTTCTTCTTGCTCCAAATGTCAATGCCCTTAGCTCCTTCAATACTCACAATGGGATTTTGGGTTCCAACTATGTTGTTCTCTTCCTCAAGATGAACAACTTAGCGTCTAATGATCTCCCCTCAATTCTTGCTAGAAATAGCTGATTTTAGAGAGAGAAAGTTAGGTTTTTGGGTTAGAAATGGAAGATTGGTATTTTTCTCGAAATTTTTAGATTTCCAGCACTCCTTATATAGAAATAGCTTGAGGAGATCGATCTGGTCCAAGAGGAGATCGATCTGGTCCCCTTAAATCTCTCATTTTTATGGCATTTTAAGCATGAGATCGATCTGTCGAAGCATGAGATCGATCTACTCCCAAACAGAGAGCTAAGGAGATCGATCTGGGTGTTTGAGGATCGATCTTTTCATTACAGAATGCTTAGGAGATTGATCTGGCCCCATTGGAGATCGATCTGCTCTATTCCATTGCCCAAATAAGAGCATTCTGGCTCTTCCAGATCGATCTCTCATCCTTTGAGATCGATCTGGCCTTCATACTTTCCAAATTTCTTGCAGTTTCCTTGCTGCAACTCATACCAACAGATCCTTAATCTGTTGCCATGGCCATTTTCTCATCCATCCACCTTTATAACTTGAAAATGGCATCCATTCATACCTTATGCACAGTGAAACTTGTGTACATTCATTATATGTCCAAAAGTATCACATTCCAAACTAAATGGAAGCTTAACTTCCTTCCATTTTACCACAGTACTCATTTTGAGTTCCAATCACATTCATCACTTACAAGAACTCATTTCTTCATATTCATAATCAATGAAACTTGTATGTACGTTACAATTCATATTACACATACGTACATTGAATCCATGGACTTACATCAATCATACTTTGCATTACAAGTCCATTCATATTCATTACACATTACAACTATACATATACGAGGTCTCACATCTATCTCATGTTTAACTCTTTCTACGAGAACAGGTACTTAAGGCTCTTATGATCTGTGTAAACTTGAAATCTCTCACCATAGAGATAGTGGTGCCATATTTTCAATGCAAACACTACGGTCGCCAACTCTAAATCATGGGTCGAGTAGTTCCTCTCATGATCTTTCAACTATCTCGATCCATAGGCTACTACCTTCCCATCCTGCATCAATACACAGCCCAGTCCTTGGTGTGAAGCATCCGTATACACCGAGAAATCTCCTGAGCTGGTAGGAATGGTGAGAATCAGAGCTGTGGTTAATCTCCTTTTCAACTCCTAAAAAATTTCCTCGCACTTATCGTCCCACACAAATTCAACGCTTTTCCTCATGATACGTGCAAAAGAGCAGCTAATCTCGAGAATCCCTCCACAAACCTTTGATAATATCCAGCTAAACCCAGGAAACTTCTGATCTCTATCACTATCTGGGGTCTCTACCACTGTATCACTGCCTCAATCTTTGACGGATGCACTGACACTCCATCTTTCGATACTATATGACCCAGAAAAGAGATCTGTTCAAACCAAAAATTGCACTTACTGAGTTTAGCGTACAACTTGTTCTCTCGAAGGGTTTGTAGCACTATCCTTAGATGATGTTCATGCTCCTCTCTAGATCTTGAGTACACCAGTATATCATCAATAAACACAATAACAAATTAATCCAAATACTGGTGAAATACCTCATTCATCAATAATATAAAAGTTGCGGGAGTATTTGTCAACCTAAATGGCATAACCATAAACTCATAATGTCTATACCGGGTGCGAAAAGCTGTATTGGGTGCATCTCCACTCTGTATCTTCAACTGATGGTACCCAGATCTCAGATCTATCTTGGAAAAGACTTGCGCTCCCTTAAGCTGATCTAACAAGTCATCGATGCGTGGAAAGGGGTACCTATTCTTAATGGTGGCCTTATTCAACATTTGGTAGTCAATACACAGTCGAAGGCTTCCATCCTTCTTCCTTACAAACAGGACCGGTGCTCCCCAAGGTGAGACATTGGGCCTGATGAACCCCTTCTCCAACAACTACTGTAATTGCTTCCTTACTTCTTCTAACTCAACTTGAGTCATTCTGTACTGTGGCTTGGATATCGGCTCTGTACCAGTGCCAAATCTATACCAAATTCCATCTCCCTATCTGGAGGTAACCCTGGTAATTCATCCAAGAAGACATCTGGAAATTCCCTAACCACTAGGATGTTTATCAACTCCGAACGTGCCTTATCCGTCTCAATCACATAAGCAATGAACCCTTCACATTATCCTTTCCCCCCGTTAGTAACACAAATCATCACATCAAAATATAAAATTTATAAACAGATTCATCTCTCGAATATCATGTATAAAAAATCATACTCTTTTATTTATAGTACACGTGTCTTTCATTTCTTTTCATCAAACTTTACAATAAGATTATCTATTTTTGGAAAAGTCAGTGTTCTAGCACGACAATCCATAACAACATGGTTTGCAGCCAGCCAATCCATCCCTAGGATTACATCAAAATCACTCATATTTAATGAAATTAAATCGACTACCATTTCATTACCTCCTATCCTCATCTTACAATTTCTATATACATGCACAGTTAATTGACTATCATTCATAAGGGTAGCTATCATCAACATCTTACCTAGCAGTGTGGGTTTTACATGCTTCAATAATTTACATGCAAAGGATGGCGATACAAAGGAATGCGTGGCACCAGGATCAGACAATACAAATGTTTCTAAATTAAATATTTGGATGGTACCTTTAACCACATCCGAAGACTGATCCGCAGTGTCCTGGTCCAGTGCGTACACTCATCCTCTGCTCACACCCACTGCTTGCTTCCCCATTTCCTCAGTTATAGCCCTCCTCCTCATAGCAGTTATCCCAACTGGAGCTCTCTCTAGCTCCCTGTCCTTCTGTGGGGCTCTCTCTGTCATCTCTGGGTAATCCCTGATTATGTGCCCTGGTTTCCTACATCTAAAGCATACTGCAGGAGGTCCATAACATGGTCTAGTACCATGGTACCTGCCACACTTACTGCACTACTCTGTAGTAGGCCGTGGCCCTCCAATCATAGTTCCCTTTGCTGGAGATATGGTTGGATACATAGGAGGATTAACTGTCTCTCCTGAATCTCCTCGATCCTTGGCCTTTTCCCAGCAAACCTCTTGATTCCCTTATAACTGAAGTCTCTATCCATCACTGATCACTTCTTATATTTATCCCTCGCTTTATCAGCCTTTCCAAACTCTAAGGCAATTCTACCAATGTCTTGTTCACATAATTGTACCCTATGCACAGCCTCATCGTAGGTCGGTATATCCAAGGGAACCAATTAGGACCTGATGGTCGATCTCAATCCATCCACAAACTTCTGGATCTTTTCGACCTTATTACTCATCGTGTTAAGATCATATCTGCCCAAGGAGATAAAAGTCATCTCATACTCGTCCACAGTCCTACTCCCTTGGGTCACTCCCAAAAATGCCATCTTCATCTTTCGCTGTGCAGTATCTGGAATATACTGTCTTCAGAAAGCCTCCAAAAACATATCCTAGCTAATCTCTGTATGTCGGGCTCTCAAAATAGGCCTGGTGGATTTCCACCAATGTTCTGCTGATCCCTTCAGCATGAATGCAGCAAACGCTACCATCTCGATAGTAGTGCTCTCGAAGAACCCATATAACTTCTCGATTTCATTTATCCAATCCTCTGCAGCTACTGGGTCCTTAACTCCACTGAAAGGAAGCGATCTAAACTTCTGGAACTGTCGCAGTCTATCCAAATCACATCCATAACCCTAGCCTCTTCTGCCCTGTGGTGTAGCAACAGGTGTAGGCATATCTTGTGCAAGTGGGGGTGTAGGTGTATCTGTCCTCTGAGGTCTCTAGGCTGGTCGTACCCGTGCCTTAGGAACTGGCACCTACTTGGCAACACCCTCTGTAGCAGGACTCTGTCTGCCCTCAACTCCAGGCAATGACTGAGTGACCAACTCCAAGATCATCTCAATGCTCCGCTTAATCCTTACGAAGGGTGCCTCAGTACTCTCGGGTCTCTCCTCTGGACCCTGTAGAGCATGCTCAACCTCAGCCTCGACCTCAATCTCTTCTTGAGCCTCGTGTGTTTTTGGGTCAACACTACCCCCAGGCCTACCTCTACGGCCTCAAGCTTGCATTCTCGTCCCTCTACCACGACTGGTGTTAGGCATAATGTTTCACTTCCCTACATACACATCAATTTCTTAGTCAACCCATCGACACACACACTTGTATCTAGACAAGCACAATAACATGGGAATGTAATTTTCCAACTTATTAAGTATTTTAGACATCGACACACATCAGACCAACTTGAGCTCTGATACCAACTTTTGTCACGACCCTCAACTTACCAAAAATTGTCATAAATTTTTCATTTTTCATGCATTATTTATTTTTCGTCCTTACCTCACCTCGATCATGATCAGCTACCCTCTTAATAGTTGTGCTATGTATCAATGTCTACCTCATCCAACCAACATTTTACTTTGTATTATAATTTAGAAGTAAGCACTTGTATAAATAAATCAGAGTTGTTGTTTACATGTGTTTACATTGCTTTACATCCCCAATAGTTACATACAAAATGCTATTGTGCTATAGAAAGTTTAGATACAAAATTCCATCAGTGTGTATACCTTACGCGATGGGATGCAGTGGATACCAAAAGGGAAAGCCTCCAGTCACTCTCGTTTATACTCAAATCTCTGTAGAGAGGGGAAAATAAGGGGGTGAGCAAACCACACACTCAGTAAGGCAATTATGCGAACAGGTAGATACAGCACTATCTACGTGATCGTGATGCCATGCTCAAAACCATATCGTTTCTCATTCACATCTCAAAAGCATTAGTTCATGCTTGTGTTAATGGCATGTAAAGCAAATCATGCTATTTCATCTCAATGAAATCAATGATTGTCAGGACTTAACCCCTCCCTTGGACTATCCTGACTCACAATACGTTTTCAAAACATGGATTCATTCATAATAAAAGACATGTGAGATATGCAATATAATAAGGGAAATCTCCTCTAGGACCCAAGAGGAGATCGATCTGCTCCAACCTAAGAGCTAAGGAAATCGATTTGGTTGCCTTAAAATCGATCTTCTCCTTGCAGAATGTTTAGCAGATTGATCCAGCTCCATTGGAGTTCGATCTGCACTGTTCCTATTGTTCAAAAAAGAGCATTTTTGCTCTTCCAGATCGATCTCTCATCCTATGAGATCGATTTGGCCTTCATATTTCTCAGATTTTACTGCAGTTTTCTACAGAAACTTACACCAAAACATCCTTAATTTGCTGCCATAGTCATTTCCTCAACCAGTTACCCTTAAGACTTGAAAATAGCATCCATTCATACTTTATACACATTAAAACTTGTGTGAAATATTTGTATAACCAAAGGTATATAATATAAACTAAATGAAAGCATAAAGATTCACACCTCTTATGCCACTTCATTCCATTTTACCACACTACTCATATTCCATTCAACTCATATTCATCACATACAAAAGTCCATTTCTTCATATTCATACATAATGAAATTTGTATGTACATCACAACTCTTATTACAAGTGTGTACATTGAACTTATGGACTCTACATCATTTATGCTTCTCATTACAAAATACATCACCATTTACATATATACAAGGTTGAACATATATGGGGTCTTACAGATCTGGCATTCATCTGCAGGATTCCAGCTACTAATTTTTCCAGAATTTCAAAAGGAAGTTTGCTTTTAAATGTTTCACTAATCATTTTGCATTCTAATCACAATTTGAGCATAAAAAGGTCTATTTTTATGATTCACATATAATATAACTTGTGTGTACAACATGGAATCATAAAGGGTACATAGAATTCATGGGTCTTACATTATCATTTCGTGTTTTAAGTCCTTATATTCAGTCGGAGTAGTTTAAATTCCATTCGTTTAGTCGGTGGCCACTTTAGCCCTTATTTAGCCATTACATGGCTTCATGAATATCAATTCATTCTCTTCACAATTTCATTCAAGCAAAAGCTCTTCTTATGATTCAATTAACATATGAAAATGTATACATCATATGAATCAGAAGGAATACATTACCAAAAGGGGGTCTTACATAATCTCCCCCACTACGAAAATTTGGTCCTCCAAATTGGAACCAAATCAGTCTGTGAATAACTCTGGGTACTTCCCCCACATCAAACTCACCAACTCTCATCTAGCTTCCTCCGCGGTGTGATACTGCCAAAGAACTTTCACTAAGGGAATCGTCTTCGACCTCAACACCTTCTCCTTCCTATCCAATATCTGAACCGACTTCTCAACATATGACATGCTCTCGTTGAGCTCCAATGGCTCTTATCTAATCGCATACGCCAGATCTGGGTGGTACTTCCGTAACATAGAAATGTGGAAGACGTTATGAACGCCCGCTAGCTCAGGTGGCAATACTAGCCTATAGACCTTATCTCCCTCTCTATCAAGTATCTCAAAGGGTCCAATGTAATGATGACTTAGCTTCCCTTTCTTTCTGAAACTTATTATACCCTTGGAACAAGAAAATTGTAAAAATACCAACTCACCCACTGCAAACTCCAATTGTCTCCGTCTCCTGTCAACATAACTCTTCTGTCTGCTCTGAGCTGTCTGTAACCTCTCACAAATCAACTGACTGTCCTTAGAGGCATGTCTCACTATGTCGGGAGTGAATATCTGTCGGCCACCCACCTCATCCCATCAAATAGGGGAACAACATCTACGGCCATACAAAGCCTCATATTGTGCCATTCCGAAACTCAAATGATGACTGTTATTATAGGTGAACTCTGTGAGTGGTAAATGGTTATCTCAAGAGCCTCTAAAGTCCAGTGCACACGCTCTCAACATGTCTTTCAGAGTCTATATAGTCCTCTCTGACTGACCATCTGTCTGAGGATGGAAAGTTGTGCTAAAACTTAGTTATGTTCCCATAGCTTCCTGAAAATGTTCCCAGAAGTGGAAATTGAAGCGGGAATCCCTATCTGACACAATGCTCACCGGAATACAATGCAACCTCACTATCTCTTGCACATACAAATCCGCTAGAGTACTCAGAGTATCGTTGACTCTCATAGCTAGGAAGTGTGGCGACTTTGTCAATCTATCCACGATCACCCAAATCACATTGTGATTCCTACAGGTCCTGGGTAAACCCATCACGAAGTCCATAATGACATGCTCTTATTTTCAAGTCGGTATAGGTAGAGGTTACAATAACCTTGCAGGCTTCTGATGCTCTACCTTCACCTACTGACAAATGAGACACTTCGCCACATACTCCGCTACATCTCTCTTCATCCCTGACCACCAATACACTCTTCGAAGATTCTGATACATCTTGTTACTCCCCAGATGTAGTGTATACTTCGATGAATGAGCTTTTTTCAAGATCAACTTCCCGATCTCTGAGTCATCGGGAACACATATCCTACCCTTGAACCTCAGTAATCCATCTGAACTCAACTAAAAATCAATCTTTGTACTGCTCTGTATCTGCCCGATAACATCACTACACTGCTAATTAATCTGCTGAGCCTGTCGGATATGATCTACCACATCCGGTTCCAACCGCAGGCTAGCTACCATATAACCACTACCAGTATCAGGCAGAGTCACATTTAAACTAAGGCTTGTGAATTGTTCCAACAGCTCGTTTTCCATGATCATCATGTATAATACCAACCCGAGATGCTTCCTACTCAGTGCATCAGCTACTACATTCGCCTTACACGAGTGGTATAAAATCTCGCAATCATAGTCCTTCAAAAGCTCGAGCCACCTTCTCTGCCTCATGTTCAACTCCTTCTGTGAGAACAGATACTTGAGGCTCTTATGGTCAGTAAATACCTGAAATTTCTCACTGTACGAATAATGGCGCCATATCTTCAAGGCGAATACGACTGACTCCAACTATAGATCGTAGGTCGAGTAGTTCCTCTTATGATCCTTCAGCTGTCTAGATCCATAGGCGACTACTTTCCCATCCTGCATCAGTACATAACCTAATCCTTAGTACGAAGCATCTGTATATACCGAAAAAATCCTGACCTGTTAGGAATGGTGAGAATCGGAGCGGTGGTCAATCGACGCTTCAACTCCTGAAAACTCTTCTCACATCTATCGTCCCACACAACTCAACATTCTTCCTTGTGAGACGTGTTAACGGAGCAGCTAATCTCAAGAATCCCTCTATAAATCATCGATAATACCCAGCTAAACCCAAGAAATTCTCGATCTCTGTGACTATCTATGGTCTCTGCCACTGAACCACTACCTCAATCTTGGTTGGGTCCACTAACACACCATCCCTAAATACAATATAGCCCAGAAAAGAGATCTACTCTAGCCGAAAGTCACACTTACTAAGTTTAGCGTATAACTTCTTCTTTTGGAGGGTCTGTAACACTATCCTCAAGTGCTGCTCATACTCCTCCCTAGATCTTGAGTACACCAAGATATCATCGATAAACACAATAACAAACCGATCTAAATACTGGTGAAACCCTCATTCATTAACGACATAAAGGCTACGGGAGCATTCGTCAACCCGAATGGCATAACCATAAACTCATAATGACCATACCGGGTGCGAAAAGCTATTTTGGGTACATCTCACTCTTAACTGATGGTACCCAGATCTCAGATCTATCTTAAAAAAATACCTACGCTCCCTGAAATTGATCTAACAAGTCATCGATGCATGGAAGGGGGTACTTATTCTTGATGGTTACCTTATTCAAAAACTTGTAGTCAATACACAATCGGAGGCTCCCATCCTTCTTCTTTATAAACAGAACCAGTGCTCCCTAAGGCAATACACTCGGTCTGATGAACCCCTTATCCAACAACTCTTGTAACTGCTTCTTTAGTTCCTTCAACTCAATTGGAGCCATTTTGTTCGGTGGCTTAGATATTGGCTCTGTACCAGGTGCCAAATCTATACAAAACTCTATCTCTCTATCTGGTGGTAACCCTGGTAAATCATCCAGAAAGACATCAAAAATTTCCTAACGACTTGGATGTCTCTCAATTCCAGACGTGCATTATCCGCCTCAACCACGTACGTAATATAAGCTTCAAAATATTAATCATTTAGTCGGCATAGAAATTCATCCAGTTCGCTTACAACAACTACTGCTTTCATTACTTGTCAAATAAACTTTACAATACATTGTTCAGGGAAATTACGATAACGCTATCTTCCCCTGAAAGCATTACCATCTTAGAAAAATAATCTACCACAGCATGGTTTCCAGCCAACCAATCTATTCCTAGAATTACATCAAAGTCTCTCATATGCATTAAAATGAGGTCGGTTGACATTTCCTTTTCCCCTACTTTCAACTTGCAATCCCTAAACACATATTCCACTAGCTGACTATTGTTCATAGGAGTGCTTATCAGCATCTTCCTACTTAAAGGGGTAAGCTTTGCATATTTAAATAACTTATATGCAAATGAAGGCGATAAAAATGAATGCATGGCACTAGGATCTATCAAACCATAAGCTTCAAGATCAAAAATCAAGATGGTACCTTTCACCACATCTGAAGACTGATCCGCAGTATCCTGGTCCAGTACATGTACTCGGCCCACTACCTACTTCCCCTTCTCTTCAGCTGTCGCCCTTCGTCTCGAAGTAGGAGTGTTAGTAAGAGCTCTCTTCAGCTCCTTGCCCTTTTGTGGGGCACTCTCAGTCATCTTTGGGCAATTACGGATCATATGCCCTGGCTTCCCACATCGAAAACACATGCCTTTCTGGGGGGCACAATCAGTCATCTCTGCGCACTGCCTCCTAATAGGTTAGTATATCTAAGGGAACTAATCGAGATCTGATGGCTGGTCTCTGTCTATCTATAAACTTTCGAACCTTCTTGACCTCACTATCCATCGTGTCAGGATCATACTTGCCCAGGGAGATAAATATCGTCTCATACTCATCCACCAATCTTGTCATGACCCTCAACTTACCGAATTACGCATAAATTTTTTGCATTTTCATGCATTATTTATTATTCGTCCTTCCTCGATTGTGAACAACTACTCTCCTCAATAGTTGGGCTGTGTGTCAATGTCTACCTCATCCATCCATAACAATTTAATTTCAAAAGTAAACACTTTTATAAATACATCAGAGTTACTGTTTACAAGTGTTTACATCCCCAATGTTTACATACAAAATGTTACTGTGCTATGTCTAGTTTAGATACAAAATAATCCAAGTGTGTATACCTTTAGCGATGGGATGCAGCGGATACCAAAAGGGATAAGCCTCCAGTCACTCTCAATCTATACTCAAATCTCTGTAGAGAGGGGACAATAAGGGGGTGAGCAAACCACACGCTCAGTAAGGCAAGCATGCGAACAGGTAGATACAGCACTATCTACATGATCGTGATGCCATGCTCAAAACATACATTTCATCATTTTCTTAAAATATGAGTTCATGCTGGTGTTAATGGTATGTAAAGCATTCATGCTATTAAAATCCAGTGCACAATTCAATTCAAAGCACGACATTAACCATCATGCATATTTTATAAGTAAGGCATGGTATTAATCATCATGTATATTTCATAAGTAAAGCATGGCATTAAACATCATGCATCAGTGCACTTTGAAACCATTAACAAATCAATATCTCAAAATAATTCATCACTTGTCAGGACTCAGCCCCTCCCTCGGACTGTCCTGACCCACAAATCATTTCAAACATGGATTTATTCACAAAGTAATAGACATGTGAGATAGGCAATTCAATAAGGGAAATAACCTATAGGACTATGGCCATAACCTATGATATCGACTACACGGATCAGGTGTGCGGGATATCACCACTATCTGCTTCCACATGGGAGGTGGGTCGAATCCTGCTCGTCGGTCCATAGCAGATCTCATCCGAAGACAGCATATCACATCTCAACACGATACAATGTACTCCATGCTACCTACACGGTACAACGTACTCCGTAAACCTATATCAACATATCATATCACGCTACATCTCAAACGCACGTGTGAGCCCATTTAATCGGTACGACCTCTTGTCTACCTGAAGTTCCTAACACGGCTATTAACATGTCAAAATATCAAAAATGCATGTGCTACCCTATTTAATCGGTGCAACACCGAATCTGCCCGAAGCTCCAAGCACGACAACAAATAAGGTGGGTATCTAGTGCAAGCTAAGCTCCAAGCACCATGCCAAAACCAGTGTGAAATCCATGTGAAAACTAGTACGAGCTAAGCTCTAGCACTTATCTATCTAAAACACGTCAAATCTCATACGAATCATACTTAGCACGCTTTCATTCTCACGAAAACCATGTAGGTGGCTCAATTCTTTTCAAAGTATGGTTAACATACCAAAATAACTCATTTCTTTTGTAATTCATTTTTCAAATGTTAGCCAACCTACCAATCACTTGCTAAAAAGCAATAAAACATGATTTTCCAAAGCATTATGCTTTTATTTTCATGCACATTTCTCAAACACCCAACTTTTTACCCTTCAATCACCCAATATCATTTCCTAATATCTCATGCATTCTAGCAAAGCATTTAAGTGCCCAAATTGTACACAGATATCTCTAAGTGTCCACAAAATTCCCTTACCTCGATTCACTTGAGTGCGACTCTCTTCCATTTAGTTTCTTGCGCTCTTTGCTCGCCTTGCTTCGGTGTATCCTCGGGAGCTACGATTCATTCATCAAACACTTGAGTTAATGCTATTAACTCGTATTTTGACTTCACTAGTCAATATAATTCATCTATGCATTTACCAATGCCTTAATCCACATTTTACCCCTTTTGGTAAATCTCACCATTTATTCACTAACAACATCTTAAATCATACTTATAACACCATTATCAACTCAATATATCTCATTCCTCATTAACCTCAATACATTCCACTTTCTCACACTAGACTATTTCTAGGTCATAGTCATTCCAATGCATTTTAGATAGTTTCTAACAATACTAAGCACTCCAATCAACCCCAAACATCAACAGCTTAACAATGTACTTAAGTTGTTTCATTAGAAACTCACCTAGCTTGATTTCCTCGTTGCTCCAAATGGAAATGCACATTTGGTCCTTCAATCCACAAATAGGGAAATGCCTTTAAGCTATGTTGTTCTTCTCTTCGATGAGAACAATTTTGCGTCTAATAGCCTTTCTTTAAATCTTCTTGAGAATGGCCAGATTTAGAGAGTAAATCTAGGTTTTTTGGATTGGAAGATGAAAGGGTTGGTTTTGTCTCCAAAATTGTAGATCCAACTGCTCCATATTTATAGAATTTGCTTGATGAGATCGATCTGTATTAGGTAGAGATCGATCTGGTCCTCTTAAAATCCCTTTTTTTCTCGACATTTCAAGGATGAGATCGATTTGTCGAAGCTTGAGATCGATCTGCTTCAAACAGAAGGTTAAGAAGATCGATTTGATCTTAGGGGAGATCGATCTATATTTTACAGAATGCTTAGGAGATTAATCTGGCTCCATTGGAGATTGATCTGTCCTGTTTCATAGCTTAGAATAAAAGCATTTTGGCTATTCTAGATCGATCTCTCATCCCATGAGATCGAACTGTCATTCATATTTCTAAATTTTCTGCAGTTTTTCTATAGCAACACTTACCAAACTTCATACATTTTGTTGCCATGATCATTTTCTCATCCAATCATATTTGAGACTTGAAAATAGCATCTATTAATACTTCATACACATTAAAACTTGTGTAGCCTCTTTGTATAACCAAAGGTACATGATATAAACCAAATTGAAGTGCATAACTTATGAAATCTTTCTTCCACTTTACCACACTACTCATTTTCCATTCTAATCCCATTCTTCACATGTTTAAGTCCATTTCTTCATTTCCATATATAATTGTAACTTATACGTACAATCACAACTCTTATTACAAGTGTGTACATTAACCTTTGGACTTACATCACATATACTTCACTTATGAATTCATAGTATAACTCTATTTACATTTCTATGTACATATATACAATTATACATATACGGGGTCTCACAAATCTGCTCCCCTGGGTCAATCCCAATAACTCCATCTACACCCTCCGCTGCGTAGTATCCAAAACATACTGCCTCTGGAAGGCCTCTAAAAATATATCCCATGCGATCTCTGTATATCGGGCTCTCAAAATGGGTCTGGTGGACTTCCACTAATGCTCTGTTGATCCCTTCAGCATGAATGTGGCAAAAGCAACCATCTCTATATTAGTGCACTAAAAAAACCTATATAACTTCTCGATCTCATTCACCTAGTCCTCTGCAGCTATTGGGTCCTTAATCCCACTGAAAGACGACAGTCTAAACCTCTAGAACTGCCATAATCTATCCAGGTCACATCCATAACCCCAACCTCTATTGCCCTGTGGTGGATCAACAAGAGAAGGCATATCTTGTACCCGTAGGGGTCTGGGAGTATCTGTAGTCTAGGGTCTCTAGGCTGGCTGTGTAGGCATCTCAGGAGCAGCTGCCTATTTAGCATCACCCTATGAGCTGGGACCTTGCCCACCCTCAGCTACATGTATCGACTGGGCAACCAACTCTAAAATCACCTCTATGCTCTATTTTATCCTGGCAAAACGTGCCTCAGTACTCTCCGGTCTCTCTATCGGACCCTGTGAGGCATGCTCAACATTAGCCTCCACCTTTATCTCCTCCTGAGTCTCATGTGATGACCCCTCAGCACGGCTTTTAGACCTACCCTTACGACTTCTAGCTCATGCTCTCACCCCTCTACCGCGACTGGTATTAGGCATAATGCCTAGATTCCTACATTCATAACCATTTCTTAGTCAAATCCATCTCGATATACACAGTTATATCTAAATAAGCACAGTAAAATGAGGATGTAATTTTAGGTAATTTTTCTAATTATTAATACTGACACACATCAGACTAACTCAACTCTGATACCTCCTTTGTCACGACCCCCAATTTACTGAAAATTGCTACCACTGTTTTTTAATCCATGGTTTTTACCTTTCTTCGATCATAAACAGCTTCACCACAAATAGTTGGGTTGTGCATCGATGTTAATCTCATCCGACCATACCATTTCAATTCACATTTTATTTAAATGTAAACACTTGCATTTCATAGTCAGAGTTGCAATTTTACATGTGTTTACAATTCTTTACATCCCGAAATGTTACATTCAAAATATTACTGTGCTATTGCATGTTTAGATAAAAACTTTACAAAGGTGTATACCTTTATATGATGGGATGCAGCGGACACCAGAAATCAAATCCTCAATCACTCTCAATCTACTCAAAGTGCTCTATAGATGGGGAAAATAAGGGGATGAGCAATCACACGCTCAGTAAGGCAATCATGCGAGCAAGTAGATAACTGTACTATCTACATGATCGTGATGCCATGCATAAAACCATGCAATTACACGTCATACCCAAAAACATCAGTTCATGCGCATGTTCATGATATATAAAGCAGTTCATGCTATTCATATTAGTGCACAAGTCAGTAAATAAAGCATGAAAAATCACCATGCGAGGTGTACTTAAAATAGTTTATGCTCGACACAAATCAGTACCAAATCACATCGTCAGAACTCAACCCATCCCTCGGACAGTCCTGACCTACAAAATAGCCACACGGATCCTAGTGTGCGAGGTATCACGTCTATCTACTTCCGCACGGGAGGTGGGTCATGTCCTACCCGCCGGTCCATAGTAGATTTTCCCTTATCCGAAGACGGTATATATATATCCAAGCACGGTACAACGTACTCCATGCTACATGCACGGTACAACGTACTCCGTGGACCTATATCATCATATCAAATCATGTCACATCTCAAAATGTAGGTCCGAGCCTATTTAATCGATGTGACACAAAGTCTACCCAAAGCTCCCAGCACGACTCCTAACATGTCATAAAATCACGTGCGAGAAAAGCTCTAGCACAATTGTAAATGTATTGTGAAAATCTAATGCGAGCAACGCTCCAGCACTATGACATAAAATCCATGTGCAAACTAGTGCGAGCTAGGCTCCAGCACTCATGTATGTAAAGATCTAGTGCGAACACCGCTCCAGCACTAATGCATGTATGAAAATGTCAAATCTCGTGCGAGCAATGCTCCAACATGCTTTATTTCCATAAAACCCATGTAGGTGGCTAATTTCTTTGCAAAGAATGGTTATTAAAATCAAATCAAGTAGTTTTCTTGCAAACCATTTAAATGCTAGCCAGCCTACCTATCCACATGCTACAAGTAGTAAAATACTCAAGAACATCTTGTTCTTGCTATTCATGATCTTTTCTAAAATCCCAATTTTTGCCCTTCCCAAGGGAAAAATGATAATTTACCATTCTAGACCCCTTAAAACATTATTTCTTTTCTATAACCCTAAGACAATTTAAGAAATTGTAAATGCACCCAAAAATGCATACAGGTATTTCTAAGAGCCAACAAAATTCCCTTACCTCAAATCACTTGGAAGTTGTTTTTTCCTCATTTCCTGCTTTACGCGATTGGGTCTAATTAGCTCCCGATATATCCTCAGGAGCTGTAAATATTCATCAATCACATCAGTCAACACTGATAACTCATTATTCTGACTTCATCATAGTCAATATATCTTATTGGGCCTATTTGCTCTTATTAGGCCTAATTGCACCTTAATGGCCTTACCCCATTTTAAGCCCATTCACACAACACTTTTCATTTCACCTAGGCCCATTGGGCTCCTTAGGCCCATTATTTCTCATTAGACAAAACTCTAGGACCATTGACCTTATTGGGTCGATTGCATCAAGCTTGGCCCATGATCACCTTCGACCATGGCATGGTGGCCGAACACCCATCACGCTACCATGGCTAAATGCTAGCCATTGTCACGCCATTCCTAGCCAATTTGGCTAGCAAACTCACTTAGTTATTTTATCAATCACTTGGCATGCATGTTTTAACCTTAGTTTTCCATTCATTCATGCATTTTCACAAACACCTTATATGCACACTTCATATCTTCATCCAATTCTATAAACTGATTTCACAAAACCATCTCAAAATCATGCTTATAACATCACCAACACCATGATATAATTAAATCATCATTAAATCAACCATAGCTCACTTTCTCACACTAAACCCATATTTGGTCATGGATTATTAAGCATGCTCAAGGATGTTTCAACCAACCATACATACACCATCAACTCATAAAAATGTCTAGATTAACATATTTGAAGTTGGTGTATTGTAAAACTTACCTAGCTTAATCTTTCTCTTTTGGCCAAAATTGGGGAAACACCTTGCTCCTTAAATCCAAAGATTTAACTATTAGTTTTTGACTATGTTGTTCTCCTCATCACTAGGAACAACTTTGCTAAAAGAAACCTTTCTTAAATCTATTTGGAAGGTGATGATATTTTAGAGTGAGAAAAACTTGTTAACTTTGCTAAAATGGAGAGGTATTTGATATTTTTGGGAAGAAGACTCGCTATTGGGCTTTTAAATTGAAATGGGTGTTGTGAGATCGATCTCCTAAGATGAGAGATTGATCTTCCTTTGGTTAAACTGCACAAGTATTCAGTAAGTGAGCTTTGGGATCGATCTGCTCTTGGGAAGGGATCAATCCTTTCTAGCCAGAAACCATTCAAGATCGATTTGTGTTTGGGAAGGGATCGATCCTTTCTATGCAGAATCACAATGAGATCAATCTACTTTTGGGAAGAGATTGATTCTTTCTATGCAGAATGACATCGAGATCAATCTGCTTGCCTGGAAAACCTTTTTGATTTCATTCTGGAATTACAAGATCGATCTGGCATTCATCTGTAGGATTCCAACTGCTAATTTTTCCAAAATTTCAAAGGAAAGATTGCTTTTAAATGCTTTACTAATCATTTTGCATTCTAATCACACTTAGAGCATAAAAATATCCATTTCTTATAATTCACATATTATGTAACTTGTGTGTACAGCATGAAATAATAAAGGGTACAAAGAATTCACGGGCCTTACACTATCATTTCGTGTTTTAAGTCATTATATTCAGTCGAATTAGTTTAAATTCCATTCGTTTAGTGGTGGCCACTTTAGCCTTTATTTAGCCATTACATGGATTTATGAATATCCATTCATTCTCTTTGCAATTTCATTCAAGCAAAAGCTCTTCTTATGATTCAATTAACATATGAAAATGTGTACATCATATGAATCATAAGGAATACATCAACAAAAGTGGATCTTACAATATTTCTGCATTGAAGGTATACCCAGTTTTAAGAAATTCTTTTATATCTAAAATTTTTGTAAGCACAGTAATGTAAATGAGATGTGCTTGGGGGAATGTGAACATAGCTATTTGTAGTAAAAAAAAATTAATTGAGACTGTTAGATTTCACTGTTTGATATAATATCGTCTTATAGCCCAACCAAATTGTGTGAAAATTCGAGTCATTACAGAGTGCGTGACTTCTTTTGGGTAGGTTTGGAGAGCATGGTCTTGTCGCCCGATTCTATTCTTTTGAAAGTGTATACACAGCTATATATCTTGGCTTATATGTTAGACATACTCATGTACAGCTTATCTAAATCTTCTGGGGATGTAACGATAGGTTATAATATATATCAACTGTAGTTTTCGGACTATATTAGATGTCGATTATGACCTGTAAGGGAAGTGTGATGACATGGTTAAGCTAAATACGATTGTATTCTTTATGGACAATTAATGGATGATTTCACTTATGATTTTATGATATGTTTATATGATTGAATGTATGGTAATCACATCACACACTTATGGATAAGACCAGGACTTAAGGAAATCATAACAAAGTTGATGAACAAGAACAATGAAAGCGATTAGGTACTACACTGATCGTTGGCAAACATAAGTAAGGAAAAGAAAATTTTAGTTAATTTTTTGCTGAAACGGGACGTTACAATGTAATAAATAAATAAAAACCACATTTTTAATTTTTTTACCTTGGAAAGTTGCAGGGAAGTCAATTTCCCAAGACCAAAAGACCTCAGTTCTTAAAAAAATACTAAGGCACTTGACTCTTTTGCTCAGGCATTCGATTGCCTATCTTGGAAACTAAAAAAATTAACCTGTTAATCATGTTTCTTTATTCTAAAAGTCATGGCTATTCATTCAAAAGATATCTAATTATGAAATGGTGCTTCTAACAGTGATTAAGGCTTATAAATAGTTCCACAATCATTCATTTTTATAAATTCTTTCATACGTTTTCTCTTAAACTTTGAAATTCCTAACCATTCCTTTTTGCACTTTTTTCCCTAGTTTTTTGGTTCAAATGAGTTCACAATAAGAATTCAAAGTGCAATTGAATTCTTTTAAGAGTATGCATTATATCTTAGAATAATGTTTCCTAAACCATTTTACTAATATGGGGAAACCATTATTCTTAAGATAGTTTTTTTGAAGTTTCTTGCTACCCAAAATTCTTATATTTCAAAGTTTTTTCAAGTTCAAGTAGATCACATTAGTCTACCAACCATACTCAAGATACAAAAACTTAATAACAACATTATTTTTCTTGTTCAAGAGATTATATTCTTGTTCATTCGACAAGATTATTTCTTTGAAGTTCTTTCTTCTACAAATTATGAATTGCAACAAAAATAAGTATGATTCAAAGAATATAGAAGCAAAGTGATAAGTGATATTAAAGGGTACAATCTTCTTTGATCAATCAAGATACATAATTAATATTCCTTATATATGATAGTTGTTATATAAATTATATATATATATATATGTTTAAATATTCATTGCATGTTAGTAATTTTACAAAAATCATGGATTAGAATTATATTTTCATAAAAGTAGACAATTTTTTTAGTATCATTAAGTTAATTTTTTCATTTTATTTTGACTTAACTTGATCAAGAAGTCAAGTTCAAGCAAAATGATAATGAAAAGGTTGAAAAACAACTTACAAAAAATTGTGAGAAAAAACACAACAAAAATGAAGAATTATTCTGTGAATAGATACCAAAATTTTATAAAGTCAATAGTGCTATCCATTTTTGTTAGAAGAAAAAGTTATGAAATTTGTTGCTAAGTTTATTATTGGTAGAGTGTAAGACCCAATTTTATTTAAAACACGAAATGAGAAAAGATCAAATGAATGATTGAAATGGTAGTCCCGAACATGTGCAAGAGTAAAACGATCAAAAGATCAAAATTCGATATTTATCGGGACAAGAAAATTTAATTAAAAATAATGGATTTGAGAATCTTAATCAATAACAAAAAAATAATTAAATTTCGGGATAAATTAATCAAGATATGAATTTATAGGAATGAATCGGAATTTTTACATCAAAAAATTATCCCGAAAATAATAAAAAAATATACCGAAAAGATGAAATAAGTAAGATAAATTCATTTATTGATTATATGAATAAAATAATAATTCTTTAGATATTTTGGATATATTTGGATTTTTAATAATAAAATAATGCTTAAAATAATAGTAAAAATAAATAATAAATAAAAATAAAATAATTTAAAAAAATAGCAGAAATAGCGAAACACGATTTCTGGAAAAGCCCGAGGGAGCCGAGCCCCCTTTTGCCGGCTACCGACAACTGACGGAGGCTGTCAAGGGAGCTCCGACAAGAACCGAACCACCCCAGCACCAACAAGCTGACGAACGGCGGTGAACGACGACCGAGAGAGGGAAAGAGAGAAAATCAAGAGAGGAAGAAAAGAGATCTGGTGACCAGAGCCGATCTATGCCCGGCCACCGCTAGTCGAAGGTGCCCCACGCCAAGACTGATCGATCAGCGGCTGAATCGACCGGTGGGACGGTGGCTAGAGCTGAAAAACGACGAGAAAAGAAATGGTACTGACGGCGGAAAGGAGAAGAGCCGGATCAGCCACTTTTCGGTCACCTCGGACGAAACCGACCCTAGATCCGAGCTCCAGACGACCCTGCGGAGCTGCTGGTTACGAAAGCCGGTGAAGAACCGACCGATGAAGCCCTGAACCGATCGAACCAGACTGAACCAGCTGGACCATATCGGTCTGAACCGAGTTGAACCGGACCAAACCGTTTCAACTAGAAAAGAAAGAAAAAAAGGGAAAAAATGGGAAAAGAAAAAGAGGAAAAATTGGAAAAAAAATCTCAGTGATGCAATCGAGCTACGGGTAAGTCGGTAAGCGGTCGAATTGACCGATTTAAATTACGAAGTATTTAATTTGATTAATATCCGACTGAAAGTTTACTCGAAAAAAATATAATTGTGTAGCTTGAAAATTGACGTCAAACGAGACACGAGTCAGCCTCGATTTGCGTATTATCATGGAATCTCGGGTAAGTAACCCTTCTTTACGATAATTTACATCGTTATGCGTGTTAGAAATTTACCACATAAATTATAAATTTAATTTTCGTATTAAATGAATTATATTCTGGAATTTGAGATAAATTGTCGTAAATAATCAATTGAGTTATTCGAGGGTTTAGAACGAGGCTCAATAAATACCGATAGGCCCATGAGCCCAATAGGTCTCGATAATGTGAATAGTAAGTGAAGAACGAGCTTAAGACCGATTAAGGCCCGTTATGGTGCACCGGGCCTAATATGGGTAAATGAGCCCAATGATTTAAATTAAGCCCAAAAAATATGAAATACAATTAATTGTATTGTATTTGACCTGATGTATATTTATATGCAGTTTCGAAGATTTGATTGAGAGCAAATCGGACTGTATGATGAGACCTCAGTGGAAAAAGTCAGACTGTACAGAAAAATGAGGTAAGAGAATTGTGTGAGTAGCTAGAGGTAGCTACGCGTATTTTAATAGCTTTTGTATACACTGAATATGTTTATATACACAGAATATGTATAAAGGTCCTAGAAATAAATTAATGATTTTAAGGACTCGAAATAGGAAAATGCTATTTTACCACTATTGAGTGAATTCACCTAAGGATGGTGAAAGAATGACATGCATGAAATGCATGATTTAAGGAATTTTTTTTATTTAAGGAATTTTCTTGGTTTTTAAGAAAGTAAATCGATAGATTGACCAGTAATTGCATAAATTTCACAATATAGCACTATATAAGTGTTATTAAGATTTAAATGAAAATTATTTGGAAAATGGGCCAACTATCAAGTTTATATGGAAACAGATAGTGCTGGCACATAGCTCGCACTATATCTACGTTTGTGAGTGTGCATAAATGTGCTTGAGCGGTTGCTCGCACCGACTTGTGTGACATCATATGCATGAAATGTGCTAGAGCGGTTGGTCGCACTGATTTTTATTATTTTGAAATGCATGAGAGGTGCTCGAGCCTAGCTCCCACCCTGTTTTGACTGTTTTGACGGTTTTGACTGTTTTGACTGAATATGCATAAAAAGGTGCTGGAGCAATTGTTCGCACTAGTTTTAATGATTTGACTTGCATGAGAGGTGCTGGAGCCTAGCTCGCATCCAGTTTTGATATGATATTGCATAAAAGCCGTGCTGGACTGTAACTCGCACGAGATTTAATGTATTTATGCATAAAGTCGTATTGGAACGTTGCTTGTACGAAGTTTTGATTTACTTGAGTATTCATTCGTGCTGGAGTGTTGCTCACACGAAGTTTTATATGGATTTATAACTTATTTTAAAGTCATACTGGAGTGCTACTCGTACGCAGATTTTAACTGATTTTTATGAAACCGTTTTGAGCTTCACTCGTACGAGATTTTCTGATATCATGAATATGCATGGAGCCGTGCTAGAGGTTCGCTCGCACAGGGATTTATACGACATGCATATAGCCGTGTTGGAACCTCTTGTAGACTGTGTGTCACAATGAGATGATATGTCAACACGTGCATACTGAGACAGAGATGGTATGGGTGGATAAGACCTATTGCAGGCACCCCTGACTGAGCTTGGGTTCACAAAGTATGTTGTACCTTGTATGTCACGCGGAGTACGTTATACCGTGGGGATTGTTGGAGTGGAGTGGTATTAGCCACGAGGCAGCAAGCCTTGCCATCACAATCCTGATGTTATGCTATTCCTGCGGGTAGGACTAACCCACCTCCCGTTTCAGGTGTGATACCCCGCACACTAGGTAGCATGTTGCATGGGATCACTAGGTTATGCCCATAGTCCTCGTTGTTACTTATATAGTCACCTACTTGTCTCACATGATATGACTTGCGGTCTCGATAGACCAGGGTAGACCCGAGGGCGGGGTCAGGCCCTCGATTTTGTGATTTTTATTGAGATGTTCTTTTTAACAGAATTTTATAACGAATTGCTTTATGAGTTTGAAATTGAATTATGAGATGCTTAACCCCTTTGGGTTATTTTATATTGTAGTTTTAAATGAAATGATTTAAATGCAGTAGCATGATGAGTTTTCCATGTGTTAATTATAAATTCATGAAAAGAATTATTTCGCATAATTTGTTTTACATGGCATGATCTTGATTTACCTCATGCTATGTATGATTTAATGATGTCACATAAAATGCCATTGATGCAAAAGTAGTATGATTTATACATGCACGAACAGTTTTATAAACTAAGTCATTGATGACCTACATGATTTTGTGCTTGAGATTTTAATGAAAAGAAATGGATTTTAAGGGCATGGCATTATGAGCATGTAGTTAGTGGAGCTATCTACTTACTTGCATAATTGCCTTACTGAGCGTGTAGTTTGCTTACCCCCTTATTTTCCCATCTTTTTAGAGCACTCGCAGTAGTTAGTGAGTGGCTGATGACTTGCATTCTTAGTATCCGCTGCTTCTCATTGAGAGACAGGTATACACATTTGTATAGTTTTGTATCTAAATATGTAATGCACAGTACTGTAAACGGATATGATGTCGAGGATGTAGAGTTATAAATACCATTGTGTATGTATTTAGTTAAAGTCAAAGGATAATAAACTCTGATATGTGAATATGATTATGGAAATGGAATGGTAAATATGTGAGAGGTGACTAACACCGAATCATAGCCCAACTATTTGTAAGATGGTCATGATGAGAGAAAGGTAAGAATTAAATAATAAATGAAAAAAAATTACTTTGATTTTTAGTTAATTTGGGTCTTGACTGTTTTTGGTATCAGAGCTGAGTTGGCCTGATATGAGTCGGTGTTAGTGGTTAAGGAAGTTTGTATCCCCATGTACTATGCATTGTTTAGATACAATTGTGTATATCGAAATGGAATTGCAGCTAAGAATTTGGTTTCAAATGCAAGAATATAGACTCATTAACTGATAGCCACTATGGTAGAGAAGCAAGTACAAGAGCTCGAGGTTGTAAAGGTAGGCCCGAGAGTCGTACTGAGTCACCACATGAGACTCAAGATGAGGTTGAAGTGGAGGCTGATGTTGATCATGCCCCACAGAGTCCGACAGAGAGATCGGACAGTATTGAGACACGCTTCGCGAGGTTGGAGCGGAGTGTGGAGAATATTTTGTGAGTCAATTGCTCAGATTATGCATGAGATTTGAGGGCAAGTCGGAGCATTGGTGGAAGCCTGCTCGACCCATCTTAAGAGTTAGACATCCAGAATGGACATGGAGAAATAATTCTAGATGTATTCCGATGACAGAATATCTCAGACACTGCTTAAAAGAAATTACAGATAAAATTCTTTACTCTAACCCAGAGGAACTGGTTAATCACTGAGTATGAATCTCAGTTATATACCTGCCCAGATATGACTCCGACACTATGAACAGTGAGAGTCGGGATGTCTGAAAGTTCATGGAAGGGCTCAGATTTTCGATTAGAGTCTGATTAGCCCGTTAGATATCACTACTTATGCCGAGGCATTGCGCAGACTACAGTTGTATGAATAAGATCATGAGTTGCACGCCTCTGAGATTGGGAAAGGTAGTAAGGGCCAAAATAAAGATAGAAAGAGAATAGTGGATGACAGAGATGTCAGAACGGGAAAAAGATAGTTAGGTAAAATATTAGAGTTGATGAGTCGCAGGGTAAGATGATTGGTAAGGCCCCAGTGTATCCAATTTCAGCACTTTTGAGGGGTATTGTGATTTGAAGACCCCGACCTACTATGGAACAGTGTAGGCTGTGTGGTAGATACCATGGAAATAAGATGTTGGATGAGGGCGAGTGTATGCCTTGGACCAGGACACTATTAATGTTTCATCAGATGTGGTGGAAGATACCACACTGGTTGTAAATAATGAAGTAATTATTTTAATTGATCCCGATGCCACGCATTTATTCATACTGCCTTAAGTTGCTTATAAGCTAGTGAAAGATGTGAAGCATGTACCCTTAAGCAAGATGACGACAGTTAGCTGATTATCACTAACTGAATATGGGTATAGGGATTGTAATTTGAAAAAGGGGGAAAAAGGATATGTCAGCCGATTTTATTTAGTGTAATATGAATAATTTTGAAGTAATATTTAAGAATAGATTGATTCGACTACATACTATGTTATTTAGATTGCTATCTAAGATAGTGATATTTTCAACCCTGAAAAGTGTATTGTAAGTTTGACAAGTAATGAAAGAGTTTGTTATAAGTAATATATGAAAGGAGATAAGTTTTGAGATGTGATAGATCCTGAATATGAGATATATTGGAATAAGAGGCGTATGCAAGGTAAGAATATCTTTGATATGTAAAGTAATTGGGATTAAGCGATATGTAGTGACTATGAATTGCGATCAAGGATAAGGCTCCCCGCCTGAAGACTTGATAGCGTCTAGAAGCGCACACATAACCTATAAATTGAAATCGACAATCATAATATATATACATTTAAAATTTGGGTACCTTTACTGGTACGATAAAGAAATATAGAATTCGATTAATCATGAAGGTTTAAAAATTAAAATTTTATAACAGCCGTTAATATAAGAAAAAGGAAATGACGTTGGTTAGTATCTTGAACGGAAGCGATTTCGAAATGACATTATACATTTAGGCGTACATAGGTCAAGGATATGGGTGATTGAAATATTTAGTGGAACTCAACTACGATGAGGTATTTAAACCTTACCTGGATCGATTGGTTATCATCTTTAGCGATGATATTTTGATATATTCAAAGTCCAAGGAAGAGCATAAGTAGCAACAGGAAACTGTCTTACAAACGAGTTGTTGAGAGTTTCTTGAAATGGGCTGCTTAGTTGACACATCTTGTTCGAAAAAGATTATATGTCAGTAGGATGATAAGTATGAAAATAGCTTCGGTGAGTTTTGGTATATGGAAGTAATAAACTGACTACCGTAATTATTCTCACCATAACCAACAGCTCAAGAGGTTCAATGTGTAAGGATACCTCAAAATAAGGATCGGGCTATGTATTGAAGTAAAATGAGAAGATAGTCGTTTATGGATCTAGATAGTTCAAGGACCATGAGAGAAACTATCCGACCCACAATTTAGAGTTGGCAGCCGTAGCGTTTACACTAAAAGTATGGCGTCACCACTTAAATGGTAAGAAATTTTTGCTATGCACTGATCGTAAAAAGCCACAAGTATCTATTTTCATAGAAAGAGTGGTATATGAGAACTACGAAGGTTAAAGCTTCTAAGGATTATGATTGTGAACATTGTACCACCCAGGAAAGGCTAATGGAATGGCTGATGCCTTGAACAGAAAGAGCCTCGGGATGGTATCACCTATGATGGTCAGGGAGCGTGAGCTGCTAGAGCTGTTATGAGCCTCAGTAGTGATGTGATTCCTTCTGATGATGACGGTGATTTTGTGACAGCTAGCCTAAGGTTAGAACTGGATTTGGGTGACCAGATTTGCCAGGCTTAGTGTGATGATCGGCATGGTGTCGATAGTGTGGGTTAGATTCAGAAAGGTATAGTGACAGAGTTCATAGTGAGTGATGATGACTTACAGAGGTTCAAAGACAGTATAAGTGCTCCCCATGACCATAGTTGCTAAGATAGTGTTATTCACAGAAGCTCACTCTTCGAGATATACAGTGCATCCGAGAAGTAATAAATATATTGGAATCTCTGAAAAGGGTACTGATGGTCAGGTATGAAAAAAAAGACATTGTAGAGATTGTGGAAAAGTGTCTCGTATGTCAGCAGATTAAGGTAGAGCAAAAGAAGTTGCAGGGTTATTGCAGCCTCTACCTATATTGACACGAAAATGGGAACAAGTTACCATGAATTTCGTGATGGGTTACAGAGGACCCAGATAAATCATGAGGTTATCTGGGTGATAGTCGATAGATTGATTAAGTCTACCCACCTTTTGGTTAAGAAAATCCCCAAATACTCTAAAGTGCATAGGCTGAACTATGTGTAAGGAAGATTGTGAAACATTATGTAGAGTTCCAGTGAGCATGATATCAGATAGGGATTCCCACTTTATTTCCCACTTCTGAGAATATTTTTTTGAATGCTATGGGAACCCGATTGAGTGTTAGCACAGCTTTCTGTCCTCAGACAGATGGTTAGTCATAGAGGACTGTACAAGTTCTGGAGGATATGATGAGAGCGTGTGCCATTGATTTTATAAGCTCCTAGGATGATCAGTTGTTACTAATCGAATTCGCCAATAATGACAGTTGTCACTTGAGTATCGGGATGAGTTTATATTAGGCATTGTATGGCCATAGGGGTTGTTCCCCGATTTGGATAAGAAGAAGTTAGTGACAGCTAGAGAATTGCTTCCGAATTGGTGAGACAAACCTCTGAGAATGTTCAGTGGATTGTGAGAGATTAAGAACACCTCAGAGCAGACAGAAAAGCTATGCTGATAAGAGACAGATAACCATTGGAATTCAGTGAGGTGAATCAGTATTGTCGGAAGTTATTTGTCCTAAAGGTATAAGGACATAACAAGATTTGGAAAGAATGCAAATAGATTTTCATTAGATTGAATCCTTTGAGAGATTTGGACAAAGTGGGAGATAAGGCCTATAGGTTGATGTTAACACTTAAATAAGTAGGCATCCACAATGTGTTCCATCTTTTGATGCTTCGAAAATACTATCCGGACCCAGCATATGTAATCGGATATGAGCTTCAACAACTTAGCTCAGGGGAAGTATAACATATGTTAAAAAAATCGATTCGGGTATTAGATGGAAGGAGGAAGTGTTGAGGTTAAAGATGATCTCCCTAGTCAAGTCTGTTGGTAGTATTACGCTTCGGGAAAAAGTCCTATGAGAATTAAAGAGTATGATGTATAGACGTACTCGGAGTTATTTATGGACCCGTTTCACTTGGTTCTAATTTGGAGGCCAAATTTCTTAAGTGGGGGATATTATAAGAACCGATTTTATTTAAAACACGACATGAGAAAAGATCAAATGAAGGATTGAAATGGTAGTCCCGAACACGTGCAAGGATAAAACGATCAAAAGATCGAAATTTAGTATTTATCGTGACAAGAAAATTTAATTAAAAATAATTGATTTGAGAATCTTGATCAATAATGATGAAATAATTAAATTTCGGGTTAAATTAATCAAGATATGAATTTATAGGAATGAGTCAAAATTTTTACATCAAAAAATTATCTCGAAAATAATAAAAAAATATACCGAAAAGATGAAATAAGTCAGATAAATTCATTTATTGATTAAATGAATAAAATAATAATTTTTTTAATATTTTGGATATTTGTCGATTTTTAATAATAAAATAATGATTAAAATAATAATAATAAATAATAAATAATAAATAAAATAATTAAAAAATAGCAAAAATTGAGAAACGCGATTTCTGGAAAAGCCCGAGGGAGTCGAGCCCCCTTTTGCCGGCGACCGACCATCGACGGAGGCCATCGAGGGAGCCCCAACGAGAACTGAACCACCACCGGCACCAACAAGCCGACGAACAGCGTTGAACGGTGACCGAGAGAGGGAAAGAGAGAAAATCGAGAGAGGGAGAAAGGAGATCCGGTGACCGACGTCGATATAGGCCCAGCCACCGCCAGCCGAAGGTGCCCCACGCCAAGGCCAGTCGATTAGGGCTGAATCGACCGATGGGCATTGAAAAAGGGCAAGAAGAGCCGGATTGGCCACTTTTCGATCACCTCGGATGAAACCGACCCCAAATCCAAGCTCCGGACGACCCCGCGGAGTTGCTGGTGGCGGAAACCGACAGAGAACCATTGGTGAAGCCCTGAATCGGCCAAACCGGACTGAACCGGCTAGACCGTACCGGTCTGAACCAGGTCAACCAGAAAAGAAAGAAAAAAAGGGAAAAAATGGGAAAAGAAGAAGAGGAAAAATTGGAAAAAACCCAGTGATGCAATCGAGCTACAGGTAAGTCGGTAAGCGGTTGAATTAACTTTTTTAAATTACAGAATATTTAATTTGATTAGTATCCGACTGAAAGTTTACCCGAAAAAAATATATAATTGTGTAGCTCGACAATTGATGTCAAACAAGGACTCGAGTCAGCCTCGATTTGCATACTATCATGGAATCTTAGGTAAGTAACTCTTATATATGACAATTTGCATCGTATACATGTTAGAAATTTACCGCATAAATTACGGATTTAATTTCCGCATTAAATGAATTATATTCTGGAATTTGAGATAAATTGTCATAAATAATCAATTGAGTTATTCGAGGGTTTAGAACGAGGCCCAATAAATACTGATAGGCCCAATGAGCCTAATAGGTCTCGATAATGTGAATAGGAAGTGGAAAACGGGCTTAAGGCCGATTAAGGTCCATTATGGTGCAACCAGGCCTAATATGGGTAAATGGGCACAATGATTTAAATTAAGCCCAGAAAATATGAAATACAATTAATTGTATTGTATTTGGCCTGATGTATATTTATACGCAGTTCCGGATATTTGATTGAGAGCAAATCGGACTGCATGACGAGACATCAGTGGAAAAGGTCAGACTGTATAGAAAAATGAGGTAAGGGAATTGTGTGAGTAGCTAGAGGTAGCTACGCGTATTTTAATAGTTTTTGTATACACTGAATATGTATGTATACGTAGAATATGTATAAAGGTCCTAGAAATAAATTAATGATTTTAAGGACTCAAAATAGGAAAATGTTATTTTACCCCTATTGAGGGAATTCACCTAAAGATGGTGAAAGCATGACATGCATGAAATGCATGATTTAAGGAATTTTCTTATTTAAGGAATTTTCTTGGTTTTTAAGCAAAGTAAATCGATAGATTGTCCAGTAATTGCATAAATTTCACAATATAACACTATGTAAGTGTTATTAAGATTTAAATGAAAATTATTTGGAAAATGGGCCAACTATCAAGTTTAAATGGAAATAGATAGTGTTGGCACATAGCGAGGCCACCGGTTAGGAGAGAAGAAGCAGATTGACAAGGAGAGACAAGGCAGCGCTGCTGAGGAAGAGAGTGGCCGAACCAGCCACCTTCTTTCGAGCCCAACCTTACCCCAGCCAGCCACAAGTATCGTACATCCCCACAAAGCAGTTGAAAGTGGAAGCTGGCGAAGAACCAGCCGACAGAAGCCTCGATCGGTGAAAAGGCCACTGAACCGGTTCAGACTGGTTCAGTGAAAAGGTGGGCCAAACCGGTCCAAACTGGTTTGGCCAAGAAAAAAGAAGAAAAAAAAGGGAGAAAATTCGGTGATGCCCTAGGTCTAAAGATAAGTCGGTAAGCGGTCGAATTTGACCATTTTAAATTTTAGGAAATTTATTTAAATTTATATTTGACCAATTTAACCTGGTTTAAATATATGTAAAGGTGTAGGGCGACAATAGGCGATAAAGAAGCAATTCAGCCTTGATTTAAGTGCCAGCACGGGAAACTCGGGTAAGTGAATCTCACTTGCTATGGTTTAGATAATTAAATGAGTTAGAAATCATCGTATAAGTTACGTATAAATTCGATGTAAATTGCTTTATATTTTGTAATGGAAAAATTAATTACCGTAAATGATTATGAATTATTCGAAGACGTCTGCAGACCTTAAAAATCGATTTGAAATAGGAAAAGAAATGAATCAACTGGATTGAGAATATATATTATTTTCTAACTTACAGGCTGGGTAATGAGCAATTTTTACCCGATCTTATCGCAGAATTTTCATAAATTATCAGTAATTCGAATTAAGACCTCTATGCTATCGAAAATGCAATTTTGATTCGTTTTGACACGTTTTTGAATCTCGTGATGATTTTTAGAACATTAAAATAATTGTATTGTATTTTATGGGAGATTTAGAAGTTTATACATATTTTATCTATACAATCTTATTCAAACTGTTTGAACAAATTGGAGCATAGGACTTTTTTAGCCTACTCTTAGTGATTTCGGATTTAAGTATAAACTGCATTCCGTCTCGACATCGATATGACTTCTTGGAGAACGTAATTTTTTTACGTTTATTTTTATGGGCGATCTAACTATGTTATTTCTAATAGAATATATGGAGACAACCCTAAGTTTTATGATTTTTTATAGGCAGTTTGGCTTGTCTGACCCTACCGTGACAAGGATCGATTTTAATTACCCATTGAGATTGGAGACTTTCAGATCGGTGAACATAGGAATCACCCTAGTCTCCGGAGTATTTTCAGGTCACTGATAGCTACAAAAGTAAAGTCTTTATCAAAAAATAAGGGTGAACATCATTTATATACATATGATTCTATTATCACTTTTATGAACTAGATATCAAACAATATGGCTTCAGATCGTTATCTAACATGATACGATTTAATCACAGTGATGCAAGACATCACTGAACAAAATAGATCGAGTCCTAAGGTTAGAGTGAATGATATTCAAAGATACTAGATGATATAAGTATGTAAAAGTACCGGCAATAAGATTTTCGAGAAGGATATGTTCTAATGTGAATTTTTATTTTGAATTAAAAATTTGTATCTGAATGCATATTATGACTATTGAGATTTGGAAAGCTTGAATGGTTTTTGTAAAACATTTTGAAACGAATGCGTATTACGATTATTGAGATTTGGAAAGCTTGCATGGCTTTTGTAAAAAAATTTGAAATGCAACTAGCTACGCAGAAATGAAGTTTTATGAAATAATGTTTATGTACATGAAATGAAAGTAGAAGTACAATTCTACGAAATTATGGGCTAATAAGCCCAAAAAAGAGTTTTAAAAGTTCTGTTTCGAGATTAAGGCACTATAACATGTGAGTCAGGGTAAACCTGGGGTCGATGTTGTAGGCCTAAGAGGGGTGGCCATGGCAGATCAAGGGAATCTTAGCCGACAGCCTATGAACAGGCTGGGCATTGACAAGGACATGCGTAATTCTATGTGACTGTCATGTCACCTTCGTGGCATTTTCGTATCTGTTTGTGATATTTGTCAGCCTGTGTAGCGTTTATGTATCTGTCTGTGTGATATCTGTGGGCTTGTTCCACGTTATCTGTGATACTGTATGACTCTGGCCCAATCAACAGCTCTCATGGCCATGGGTATTTTGTTCCCTCTACGGAGGATGCCCTCTTTTAAGGATGATACATTCTGTTCTGTGTGACAGTTACACGGATTTCGCTAGTCTCCATGTTTTCAATAATTGAACGATTTGAATTACGCAAGTAAGCTTTGCTAAAGTATGTACTAAAAATTCTGAAAGCATATGAATCATGATTTCTCATATATTTTCTGATGATGGGTTACAATAGTGTGTATATGAAACATGTTCCGAAATTCAGGATATACTTTGAAAAGTGCTTCGAAAGATGAAATATATTTTGAGAAGTGAAAAGTGTTTTGAAAACATGAAATGTATTTTGAGAAGTGAAAAGTGTTTTGAAATACGAATTACGTTTTCGAAAATACTTTATGAATGTGATATGGTTTACTGAACATATCCTAATGATGTGAAATAAACATGCGGTTACCCTACTAATAAGGATGATAATAGTTAGTAATGGTGTCTCAACTGAAGAGATAATGATAGTCAGTAGTGTCCCTGCTAAGGGGTAAAATAGTTAGCAAAAGTTAATGTGGAATACGATTCAAGTTGTGAAATGTGTTTTGAAATAAGTATTATGTTATCGAAATGTGAAAAAGAGTTTAGATTATGAAATATGGTTCGAATATAAGAATTATGTTACGGATGTAAATATGTTTCGGATGTGAGACCTATTCCAAATAAGGAATTTGCTTCAATATATATGACGTCTGCAATAAGACAAGTTCTGAAGTGTAATAAGTTTCGAATACAAGTTATAGTTTGAATAATAAGTTTTGGATACCAGTTATATTTTGAATAAGTAATGGTTTTGATATATGAATATCTGATATGTGGTATGATTTTGAATTAAGTGATATGATTTGAGAATGGTTGTGTCGAAAGATGAATGAGGACTACAATAAGTTTTAGTTATCTGCTTTCGACTATGTTTCAAATTTTTAACCCCTATAACCATTATTAGTTTAGATAGCCAGGTTCGATGGCTAATTAAGGTATTTTAAAATACTTCCCTGCCTGATGAACTTGACAACATCTAAATAACAGTCTAATCCAAAAACCCAAAGAGAAGTGTGATCTTCGATAAGTTTTCGAATTGCAAAGTATGTTTGAGATAAAGTCTGTTTTTAAAAAATGATAAGTATCAGACTGTGATTTAGATAAGAAATAAGAAAGAATGATCGAATGGAAATATGATAGACATGTGTCACACCCCACTTTTGGGTGCCCTTTATCCATACATATACTACTAATGGTTGGGCTGTGAGTCAATGTAATTACTAAATTCCATACACTTATAGCTAAAAAATTTAAAACTTTAATTCACACACTCCCAAGCATGTGTAAATATTCAAAATCAATTGTATAATAATTTATCTTTACATAACATCCCCATACAACTATTCACCTTTTCAATTCATAACTGTGCGATACATTATAATAGTTATAAAATGCTCATGTGTATACAAATCTTTATACCTTTGCAACTGGTGGGAGCTATACAACACAAAAGGGATCTAGAGATCACCACACGGCTTTACTTCTCAGTATCTGGAGGGGGAAATAGTGGGACGAGCAAACCGCAGCTTAGTAAGGAAAAGGATGCTAACAGGTAGATATTGTACTACCTACCTAGCCCATGCATGAAATAACAAAACCATGTTTCAATATAAATGGAAATATCACTAGTAAATGCATTTAAACATGCTTCTCACATAAACATTTTCATAAAAACTAGTATTCAATTCATCCATTTAAAAACATGTTATAAAACAATGCTATCACAGTACAAGTATTCAAATCAAGAGATTTATCAAATCACAATATCTCTTTACTTTTCTCAAATCATTTCATTTCATCAAATCCCTTTCTTTTCTGAGTTTCTCAATTTCTCTTATCTTAGAGACAGGCATGGAATTCTTGACAAACTAATATCTACGACATATGGCCATAGTCAGTGATCCCAGGCCTCACTGATAAGGTGTGCACAGGGTATCACTTGCCTAAAGGGGGATGGGTCAGTCCTACCCTTCGGTTAATCTCAATCAACATCATCTCCCCAATCATATCACATATACTCATGGTATAATGTACGTCATGTGTCATCTATGCGATACTCATACTCACGTGCACCCAGCACGGTACATAGTATTCTAATGGACAACTACACTATTTAACGTACGACCGTGGACCCAGTCTATCCACCCAACTCCGATGGACTCATCATCCTGAACCATGTCTCATATACTAGGTGAGTAAATCAGCGTGACACACAGTCATCGCAAGGCTCCAGCGTGGTATCTCTTAGTGCGAGCAACTACTTCTAGAACTGTGTCATATCAAACTCAGCAAAACTAGTGCGAGCAATGATCCAGTACTTTTCTCAAAATCATCGTGCGAGATAGACTCCAGCACGGCATACCAAAACCATAGAAACATATGCGAGCTAAAATTCCAGCACATTATCATTATAAAACCATGCGTGAGTCACGCTCCAGCACGGTTTATCAAAACACGTAAATGTATGCAATGAAACTCCAGCATTATCAAAATCATCAAAACAGGTGTGAGCTAATGCTCCAACACCGATTCACATCCCAAATCCGATAGGTGGCTATTTTCTCTTTTAATAACTCAAATCAAGTTTATTAACGTAGCATGCCATTCCATGCTAAACATGTAAAACTAGCCAACCTATCCATCATCATTTCTCGATCTCATAATCAACACATAGTTGAGAAACCTTCAAAACATCGTATAGATGTAAAAGCATTAAAAACATGGATGTCAGGCTATTTTCCTTCCCACATCCTATTCTCACAATATATATATCATACTACATTTCATGATCCCATACCATTTCATAGCTCAATAGCTAACATACTATCGCTAGCGTCATTACTACTAAAATTGCTGTAAAGTACATACAAATACCTCTATCGCTAACATACAGTCCCTTACTTAGAATCGCGCTTATATTTCCTTCGTCTCGTTTGCTCCTTTCACGATCCGAGTTAATTGTGTTCCATGTATTTCAATCTACACGTGTAAATCATTCAGTAATTCTCCTTTCCTTCTTCTAAACCTCCACATTGTCATTTATTTATCTATTCATACTTCCCAATCCTTTAAATCATATCTCACCTTTCCCACTAGTATCATTATATCCTCTCTCAAGTCTTTCATCACTTTTCCATGAATTTCCATTCATAAATTCCTCTTAATATTACTCACTCATCACTACAATTATCATTCCTACCAATATTTCACATACCATTCAACCCAATAAATGTCTAGTAATCTTATATTTTAGGCTTGAAGGTTGAATAGCTTACCTACCTTAGTCTTTTTCCTTAGCCCAAACTTGTGGTATCCAAAACTCCTTCTCTTGGTCACACCAACGTGTGATTTTTGGGTAGTTGTTCTCCTTGCTTCAAGGAACAACTTTCCCTTCTTAAGCTTCTTTAGATTCTAGCTGGAATGTAGTGATATTTAGAGTGAGAAGGCCTGGTTTCTTATAGAGAAAATGACAGATGCGGGTTTGGTGTGAAAGAAATATGAGTTTTTAGCTCAATCCCATGTTCCTTTTATAGATGTAGACACATGAGATCGATTTGGCCCTTGTGGAGATCGATCTCTATATGGTTTGGTAGTCCTCTTACCTAACGCAATCTACTACTAGATCGATCTACCTTCATAATGAGATCGATATGTTTTGTGAAGGGGAGATCGATCTATCGCTTAAAGGAGATCGATCTCTTCTTGGCCGAGACTTAAGGAGATCGATCTGTGCCTTGTGAAAGATCGATTCCTTCCAGACAGAGACTTAAAGAAATTGATTTTCCTTCCCTATGAGATCGATCTGCCTTGTTCAATTGAACTGATTCCTGGCATTTCATGAGAGGAGATCGATCCCTCCTTCATATGAGATCGATCTCTCTTCCCCTGCACCCTCTAATCTTTAGTTTTCTGCAGATTTTTCCATTGTACAATCATCCTTATTTGCTTCATACCTCAATTTACAATCCGTACACAATTAACGTATAATGGGATCTATTCCTTATAGTTCTTAGGTAATAGAACTTGTGCACACTACTTGAAATCATGGATGTTTCATTAAATTTCCAAAATCCTTACATCCTCCTATCATTTATACTCATGTAATGATACATATACATACATCATAGCTTCTCAAGCTATTTTTGTAGCAACGTACATATACATCATATCTTCATCAATACGTGTGAAATTACGGGCATTACAACATGCATTAAAAATTCAGTATCGTATAGATTACTACCTCTGTAGTTGTGTGGTTTACATATTGAGCTTTTTCCAAAGCTCACCCCTTCTTCTTTCCATCACAGGTTCAGACCAGAGTTACATCGATAATGATATCAGTATCAGCTTTGAAATGAACGCTTCGAGATTTCGCGGTTCATAACGGTATAGTTACTTATACTATTTAATTGTACTTTCTCAGATAGTTACTCTATAGTGTATGTGTCGGGATGTGTATTAAATTAAGGAATGATTACAAAAGTTATTAAGAAGTTAGAGTAGGACCTTAGGTTCATACCTTAAACCAAGCTAGGTAGTTTGAGACCTAGAAATAGTTACGACTGTACTCACAACACAAATAATGTATGAAAAAAAAGATACATTTTTTCACTTCCGCAATAAATTACTGAGAAGTTTACAGTTTTGGGTCATGACAAGAAGAGAAAGCATGGGTAAGCCAAAATTAAGAGGCAAGATCATCCACACAAGCTTAATGCTAAGTTTAGCCAAAGAATAGCAAGATTTCCATGAACTTTTAAAAGAATTTTTGGGTTTTCCTGAGCAAGGGTTTCAACCAATGAGAAAAATATGGTAAGCAAAGCCTAGTTCTAGTTAAATTCTTGTTTAATCAGTGTTATAAGAGTAGGTTTAGTGTAGGATTTAATTAAATTTTAGTTTTGAAGAAATTAGATTAAATTAGGGTTGTGATTTGGGGAAAATTTGGGAATTTAAAAAATTAGGCTAGGAATCTAAATTCTTTGGTTAAACTATAAAAATTTAGTGTTGAACTTGTTGTTCAAATATGAAAATTTGAATATGTAATACGCGTAATTTCTCATGTATTTGTTTTATGGAGATATAATGTATATGTACATTTGTTACAAGTGTATAAGTGGTAAAAGGATGTAAGGATTATGGATTCTATGAAATATCCATGAATTTTAAGTTGTGTGCACAAATTTCATTAACTATGATCTATGTGGAATGGATGCCATTGTGTGTTAATTGTGGACGGATTGAAAATTGAGGTCTACAGCAAATAAGAATGAATGTACATTGAGAAATTTGTAGAAAACTACAGAAAATGAGGGTACAAGGGATGAGAGATCGATCTCATATAAAGGAGAGATCGATCACCCCTCATGAAATGCCTAGAATTTGTCAAATGGAACTGGACAGATCGATCTCATGGGAAGGCAGATCGATCTCCTTAACTCTCGGCCTGATCTCCCCTAAGCGACAGATCGATCTCCTACGAGAGGCAGATCGATCTCCAAGAAGGAATTTTCTTGCAAATAGATCGATCTCATTATGGAAGAAGATTGATCTGGTAATAGTTGTGTTTGATAAAAAGGACTACCAAACTATGCAGAGATTGATCTCTACAAGGACCAGATCGATCTCATGTCTCTACGTCTATAAAAAGGGGATGAGATTTGGACTTAAAATCAGATTTCCCTCCCACCAAGCCCGCACATGCCATTTTCTCTCGAAACCCAAGCTTTCTCACTCTAAAAATCACTACATTCCAACCAGTTTTGGAAGAAGCTCAAGAAGGAAAAGTTGTTCCTTGAAGCAAGAAGAACAACATACCCAAAAATCACACATTGGTGTGACCAATAGAAGGAGTTTTGGCTACCACAAGTTTGGCTAAGTAAAGGGGTAAGCTCTTCAACCTTCAAGCTTTAAAAATGGGTTTCTAGACATTTGTGAATTGGATAATATGTGAAATATGGATAGGAATGATGATTGTAGTGATGGGTGAGTAATGTTAAGAGGCGTTTATGAAGGGAAATCTATGGGAAAGTGATGGAAAACTAAAGATGAGATATAATGGATACAAATGGGAAAGGTGAAATGTGATTTTAAGGATTGGGAGGTATAAATAGATAAATAGAAGACAATATGTATGTTTAGTATAGGGAAAGAAAATAACTTAATGATTTACATGTGTAGATTGAAATACGTGGAAGACGAGTCACCCGGGTCACGAACGGAGCAAAGGAGACAAAGGGAATACAAGCACGATTCGAGGTAAGGGACTGTATGTTAGCAATAGAGATATTCGTACGTATTTTTATAGCGATTTCAGTAGTTATGACGCTAGAATTACTACGTTTAGCTATGGAACTATGAAATGATATGAAATCATGAAAAGTATTATGACTTATATGTGTATTGTGAAAATGGGATGTGGGAAGGAAAACAGCCTGACATGCATGTTTTTAAATGCTTTTACATCTATATGATGTTTTTAATGTTTTTACAACTATATGTTGTTTTGTGATTGAGAAATGATTATGGATAGGTTGGCTAGTTTTACATGCTTAGCATGGGACGACATGCAACGTAAACAAATATGTTTTGAGTTTTTAAAAGAGAAAATAGCCACCTATCGAATTTGAGATGTGAATTGGTGTTGGAGCTCTAGCTTGCACCCGTTTTAATGATTTTGACTATGTTGGAGTTTCACTCGCATATGTCTACATCTTTGATAAATCGTGCTGGAGCGTGACTCGCACGTGGTTTTATAATGATGATGTGCTGGAGTCTATGTCATACATGTATCTATGGTTTTGATATGCCGTGTTGGAGTTTAACTCGCACGAGGGATTTGAGAAAAGTGCCGGAGCATTGCTCGCACTAGTTTTGTTGAGTTTGAGATGATACAGTGCTAGAAGCAGTTGCTCGCACTGAGAGATATCACGCTGGAGCCTTGCGATGACTATGTGTCACGCTAATTTGCTTGCTTGGCATAAGAAACATGGTTTAGGATGATGAGTCCATTGGAGTTACTAGATGGACTGGGTCCATGGGCGTACGTTGAACTGTGTAGTTATCCGTTGGTATACTATGTACCATGCTGGGTGCACGTGAGTACGAGTATCCTGTAGATGACACTTGGCATACATTGTACCGTGAATATATGTGATATGAGGAGATGGTGTTAATTGAGATGAACTGGAGGGTAGGACTGACCCATCCCCTTTCAGGCGAAGTGATGCCCTGTGCACACCTGATCAGTGAAGCTTAGGATCACTGACTATGGCCATATGTTGTGGATATTAGATTGCCGAGAATTCCATGCCTGTCTCAGAAATAAGAGAAATTGAGAATCTCAGAAAGAACAAGATTTGATGAAAAGAAATGATTTGAGAAAACTAAAGAGATTTTGTGATTTGATAAATCTCTTGATTTGAATACTTGTGCTGTGATAGCCTTGTTTTATTACATGTTTTTAAATGGAAGTATTGAATATTTGTTTTATGAAAATGCTTGAGAGAAGAACGGATTATATGCATTTTCTAGTAATATTTCCATTTACATTGAAACATGGTTTTATTTATGCATGCGTGGACTATGTAGATGGTACAATATCTACATGTTAGCATCTTTTTCCTTACTAAGCTGTGGTTTTCTCATCCCACTATTTTTCCCCTCCAGATATTGAGAAGTAGGATAGTACGGTGGTCTCTAGATCCCATTTTGTATTGGATAGCTCCGACCCGTTGAAAAGTATAAGATTTGTATACACATGAGCATTTTGTATCTATTATAATGTATCGCACAGTTATGAATTAAAAATGTAAACAGTTGTATGGGGATGTTATGTAAAGATATTATATTATACAATTGATTTTGTATATCTACACACACACCGGGGAGTGTGAATTAAAGTTTTAAATATTTTCGCTGTAAATTATATGGAATTTAGTAATTGTATCATCTCACAATCCAACCGTAGTAGTGTGTATGTATGGATAACGGGCACCCGAAAGTGGGGTGTGACAGATTTGGTATCAGAGCCTGGTTGGTCTGATGCGAGTCGATGTTTAGGACTAAGAAACATACATCCCCAAGTTATTGTGCGATATTTAGATACAAATGTGTATACAAAGCTGGTAGTGATCTAAGAGTTTGTTATAAATGCAGGAAGTTATCAGGCTTGTGAGATATGCCTGAGAGACACCGCAAAAGGGGAGAGAGCTCGAGAGCTCAAGGGCGGAATGACAAGACTGAGAGGCACCATAGATCGTCCTCTAGTCATGAGCCCTAGGAATAGATAGAGGCTTTTGATCCTCGGGTATCCCGATTAGAGGAGGATGTGCGTACGATGATGGCCATGATGGGTCAAATTATGGCTAGGTTTGAGGGAGTACCTGGTACAACGTGACAAGTTGCATCGAATCTCCTAGCAGCTGCACCTAAACCTGAGAAAGCTGCATCTGCACAACCTGAACTGGTTAGGCCACGAGATCTTTATATTCGACCAGTACCTCCTCCAGTAGCCCCACAGCAGTTTGATGATGATGATTTGGGGTATGGATATGACTGTGATATGGAGAGGTTGAGGCATTTCATGGATTTCAAGCCTCTTTCTTTTAGCCAGGTAAAGGATCCGGCAGTGGCTGAGGACTGGATAAGCCAGATGGAGAAATTATTCGATTTCTACAGATGTTCGGCTATAGAGAGAGTAGCACTTGCGGCCTTTGAACTGAGAAGCGAAGCAGAGCACTGGTGGAAGTCCACCAGGCCTATGTTGAGAGCTCAGGGTATAGCTATCATGTGGGATATGTTTTTGAGTGCCTTCAGAGAGTAATACATCCTAGATACTGTTCGGCATAGGTTACAGATGGAATTTTTGAATCTGACTCAAGGGAATCGAACAGTTGATGAGTATGAGTCACGATTCACCTCATTGGGCTGGTATAATCCAGATTCCATAAGGAGTGAAGCTATTAGGGTCTGTAGATTTGTGGATGGACTAAGGCCTTCGATCAGAGCTAAGTTAGCTCCGTTTAATGTCGCTACATATAAAGAGGCTGTACAACGGGCCCAGTTGTGTGAGTAGGACTATGACCTGCATATTTTTGAGTTCAGTTGGGGTAAGGACAAGGGTCCGAGGAAACTGGGAGATGGTAAGAGTGCCAGATTTAGATGAAAAACTATGAGTAAGCGTCGGAGAGTGGCAGATGAGTAACAGAAGAAGACTGATAAACCTTTTATGGGGATTTTATGTAAAGATATTATATTATTAATTGATTTTGTATATCTACACACACACTTGGGAGTGTGAATTAAAGTTTTAAATATTTTCACTGTAAATTATATAAAATTTAGTAATTGCATTGTCTCACAGCCCAACCGTAGTAGTGTGTATGTATGGATAACGGGCACCCGAAAGTGGGGTGTGACAATTATTGAAATCTTGTAATGGGCATGAAGGATTAGATTCGGCCACTTAGGGAAAATTGGGGAAAATTGTTACATTGGGAATTTAAGGCTTGAATCATTAAATTATAATAAGAACAATGTAGTCATGTGACTTCATGATTAAAATCTAACATATATAAGTTTGAATACTAGGTTAAAAGATTCTGCCATAATGAAAAGAGTTGGGATTTTATGTTAAAAATTGGAATTTAAAATTTAAGCAATAAGTATATAATAAAAGTAATACATAAATGTGATTGCATGTAAGTATTGTGGATGAAAATTATGACTTGGTGTTGGAGAGTTGGTTTCGGCCAACTTGAAAGAATCAGGAATAATTTGTTGCTTGGAAATTTGAGTTAGTAAATTAGTAAATTACAATGTGAATGATGTAGTTTTGTGATATGCAAGATCGAGATTTAAGTTATATAAGAAGGAATAATAGGTTATAAGTTTCGGCTACCTTTAAGTTTAATAGAAAATCTAAATAATAAATCCATGAGTAATAATAGGCGAAATCTTGGAAAATATCGATAATAGCCTAAATTAGTGTTGTTACACGCAAGATTAAATAGTGCACCTAGTCGTAACTAAGAAATACGCAAGTATGAAAGATGTTAAATGAACCGATTTGTATAATTTATAGTCAGAAAAGTTATGATGGAATGATAATAAGTTATTATTTACTCGTGGAATTGCAGCTAGTGCACCACTAGTTACCAATGACACTTAGGCACATATATGCGTGCCTAAGACTAGGAGAGGAGCTAACTAGCGTTATCTACTAGGTAAGGGATTTATATAGCTTGTAGCTAGTAGGATACCTTAGGTTAAGTTAAAAATATACTAGAAACCATAGGCCGTTAGTTTAGTTAGTTAGTTAGGATTAATTAAACTGATTGTACGTCTTACCTGATTTTCACTGATTCTGCAGCTATTGTCATTTTCAATAAACTTTTTACTGCATGGGCTATGTTAATCGATTTGAGAAAGTATTGAATTTCTTGAGTATTTGCCTCATTGATGAATTGAAAAGCATGTTTGATCAGTCTTTAAATTGTTTGATTTTGAGATGCATGATTTATCATTATATGCAAATGGTTTCTCATGGAAATAGGGATTAACTGTTTTGAGATTGTTGGCGATCCCTAGTAGCGCCTTTATGGCAGTCATATCTTGTGAGAGCCATCTTTAGCATCGTGGGATTTCTGTGTGATTTCCTACGGTGCCAAGTGCTTCACGGGGGTGCCTTTGTGGCATCAAGTTTATGGGTCGTGAGAGCCATCCCTAGCATCGTGGGATTTCTATGTGATTTCCTTGCAGTGCCAATGTCACGCCCTCCTCCCACACACAACTTTACCAAAAACTACAATAAATTTTTCACTTTTTTACTTACCTTTATCTCCTCAACAGTTGGGCTGTGAATAGGCATTAGTCTCCTCATCCAGACATACCTTACCATTCTTTTTCATATCATACATACATGACATTTATATCATAAGTAAATTCATATACTTAAATATAATTACATCATTACATTTACATCCCCAACATTAAAACCGTGTACATCACTGTGTTTATGCATTGTTCAGATACAAAAGAGTACGCATGTGTATACCTTTCGCTAGATGGGGAGTGGCAGCGGATCAAAGGAATGTAATACCCTGGTCGACTCGATCTACTGACGAGAATCTGTAGAGATGGGGGGAAAATGAATGGGATGAGCTATCAACGCGCTCAGTAAGGAAATCAGGTAAGCAAGTAAACATCCATACTATCTACTGAAAATAGTGCTTTGCCTTTCCTTCTCTCAATTCAAAAGCATGTTTAAAATATATATAATATAGTATAGATTTAAAATCCCATGTACTAAACACATGCTGGTTTATCAATCAGAGGCATTCATGCAAAACAGTGCATATTTAATCATTTAAGAATGGCTTTATATAAAATATGTCATTTACATTCAAAACACAGTAAATATGGCATTTCTCATCACAACACAAATAAACTGGGTTTCGACCCATCCCTTAGGTCTACCCGTATCATAAAACACATGTGATATATCATGCAAGACTCAGTGGCTAAATGCAATCTATCTAGACTATGTAAGAGAGCCTCCCCGCCGAACAGAGCCTCCCCGCCCACTCTGGCTTGAGGATGTTGGGCTTAAGGATCTTACCGTAAGAGAGCATCTCTGGACTATGTACATATCCTAACATGTGGTGAAATCCCAGGCAACACAGTACTCGGTGTGCGGGTTATCACTGCTGTAACAGGAGGGGGGTCAGTCCATCACAACCGCCAGCTATCAACACTCTCCTCCACAACTCCACAACACAAACACGGTACAATGTACTCCATGCCACATGCATGGTACAACGTACACCTGTGGACCCATACATCATGGTCGGGGTGCCTGCCATAGGTCTTAGCCTCTCATACCATGGAAATACATCATAGTCGGGGTGCCTGCCATAGGTCTTAGCCCTCATACTATGGAATCAATGCCACGTCTCTAAATCCACGTGAGAACATCTCAACAGTGTGACACTCAGTCTACACGGAGGAAATCGTCACGATTTTTCTAACATGTGTATATATCACGAAAAACTACAATGCACGTCTTGAGTGTGACACACAGTCAACACTCCGCCACAAAACACTGTATATGCATGTCAAAATATCAACACTAGTGCGAGTAAACCTCTAGCACCAGGTCATGCATAGTTCTCATTACAAATCAAGTACGAGCAAATCACTTAAGTACGATGTCATGTACAAATCATGAAAAATCGAGTACAAGCAACGCTCCAGCACTCTGTCATGCATCTCATGTAAAACTCGAGTACGAGCTAATCGCTCCAGCACTTTATCTTGCACAAATCACATAAAAACTGAGTACGAGCAATGCTCTAGTACTCTATCATGCATGTCAAATAAATGTAGTGCGAGTAAACCTCCAGCACTAATGTATGTGAAAAACATCTGAAATCAAATGCGAGTTGTGCTCTAGCACGATTGTTTCCACATAATTTGGTAGATGGCTCTTTAAAAATAGGGATGTTTAAAATCATTAAAATCAGCACTATAAAATGTGCTTAGTTTACATCGACCTCTAAACATTAGCCCATCCACCTACTCTTCTGCTACACAACAGTAAAAATCATTCAAAACATCATTTTCATGCTTTTTACAACTTTTCCCAAAGTTTCACTTTTTGCCTAACTAGGGATAAAATCGTAATTTACCCATATCGGGTCCCTATAATTATTATAGATTTTCTCTGACCCTTAAACAATTTTAGTGAATGTAAAATCCAACGAAAATATGCACAGATATCTCTAGCTACTTGCAAGAGTCCCCTACCTCGGATCACGTCGTGTGACCTCTCTTCCTCTGTGCTGTCTAATCTGGCAGTCCGGTCAACTCTCAATATGACTCTGGAGCTGCATTTAATCATTCACTGAGTTAATTACACTTTTCCTACTGTATTACACATTTAATACAATTCATTTCACTTAAATGGGCCTGTTTACTCTTAATGGGCCTTAAACACTTTTTATTGGGCCTTAATCTGTATTAAGCCCGTTCATCAGGGTCTATCGACTCATTGGGCTTATCAATACCCATTGGGCTTTATTCCAAGCTCTTTGGATAGCCCGTATATCATTTACGACATTTTATTCAATTTTTCGAATATAATTCACTAAATCTGAAATTTAATCCAAAATGCGTAAATTAAATCTTAAATATGCATAAATCACATAATTTGTCGTAAATGAGCTTTACTTACCCGAGATCGTACGATGGTGCGTGAATTGGAGTTCGATCGGGCTTCCGTTCGGAATTAATCGTCGAACTGCACAATTTCGTATATTTAACTCCGGGTCAATTTTCGATTAAATATAATTTAAATAAATTTATCGGAAATTAAATTGGTCACTTTTGACCTCGTATCGACATACCCGAAGTCCGGTGCAATCCCAAAAATTTTTCCTTTCCTTTTTCTCTTTTTTCTTTTTCTCTCTCCTCCTTAGCTGAACTGGTCCGGTCCGGTTCAGTTTGGAAGGTTCTGCCCTGAACCGCTGACCAGTTCAGGGATGTTTTGGCCGTGCCAGCGTCGTCCGACCGGTTCTCGACGTCTCACCACCTCCGTTCGGCGCACCAAAGCTTGGGGATCGTTCGGCTGGGCTCAATCGAAGCTAAGCAGCGCCGGTGGCCGCCGAATTCCTCTCTCTTCCTCCGCGACTTCAACCTCGCGGATCTCCCCTTTTCGGCGCCAGTGGAGCACGTTACCGATGGCTTGGAGGTCGCAAGGTTCCCCTCTTCCTTTTACGGTCGTTCTCTGGCCGTTGGGTCACCGGATTAGTGGTCGTCCGGTGGTCCTTCCTTGGTTTGGCTTCCGTTGGTTTGCTCTCCCGTTTTCCCTCTCTCTCCCCGTGTTTTCTTTCCAAATTTCGTTTTTCAATTTCTTTTTTTTTCAATTCATTTTTTTATTTATAATTAATTTTTATTATTATTTTACTCAATAAAATAATAATAAAAATCTCAAAAATATCCCAAAAATTCTCAAAAATTCATATTAAATTCACTTAATCCGTAAATAAATTTATCAATCCGATTTTACTTTTTCGGTATATTTTTTCTCTATTTTCGGGCTCATTTTTGAGATAAAAATTCTAAAAATATTAATTAAATTCATATCTCGATCAATTGGACTCGAAATTTAATATTTTCCTCGTTATTGATCAAGATCTCTCGATTTCATATTTTTAATGAAATTTCCTCATCGTATTTATATCGAATTTCGGTCAATTGACCGTCTTACCCCTGTACTTGCTCGAAAATTAATTTAACCCTCATCTCACTGTTATGTAGCTTACATGCATTGTTAATTCTCAATAAATCGATTACATGATAGTAAATACTCTTCTTATGATTCAACTATGAAATATAACGTTCATACACATAGGAATCATAAGGTACAAGCTACATACGTAAATCAAAAACTCGGGTCTGACAGCCAAGTACTTCATGATTATGCTTTTACTACTGTAGACCTTGATCCCGTCTTCAGTACCCTAGTCCAGTAGCCTGATCAACTAGGATAGGGTGATTAGATACTATAGCCATAGGTTTCCTGAGTGTTTATGCTTGTCCCATGATTAATATTGAGGATTTATGCCACGTCTCTCCTATTTGTATTGAATATTTAAAATCAGCCCAAGCTGATAACTTGTGTTGGACACCCATAATTTGCAAATGTGATTTTCTATTGTCCTTTACATTATCTTACTTGGATGTTAAACTGTTTTCATTCAAGCTTTTTAACGAAATGATTAAAGCATATTTGTGTTGATTTACAGTTTTAAATGCATGTCTGTCTTCACTTGGAAAAATCGTGTGTTTACAGTTTAATAATCGACTATTTTATCTAATTTTGGAGTGTACTACCTAAAATCGGAATTAATATAAAGTGATCATATAATGGGTGTTTTGCTGGTTTCACTTTGTATTGATTCCCTACTGAGCAAGTTGTCACTCACCCTCCTTTTATTTCTAAAACATTACAGATTGATATTTGTTGACGGGAGAGTACCATTTGGGTGCGTACTTCGGACCTTGCGGTCCCCCAAACTTTCTCATATTTTTGTATCTAAAGTATATGCAAGTTGTATGGTTCATATTTCAGACATTGTTGTACGCACGGTATTATACCCACTTCATTTGGGATGTATTAGGCTATTGATGCTGATGTATAAAATCGTTATTATAGTCCCTTAGGTTTCTTCTTTTCAGCTATGTTCATAGTGTGATTATAGACCCCATACATTTAGTTGGCTATGAATGACTTATATATCATGTTTTGTAAATGTAAGGCTGAACTGATCTGTCTTATTTTGGATTGTTGGGGGGTTGCGATGAGGATGTTGTAGATGTGATGAAATTGAATTATGAGTATGTAGCTTTTTTGCAAGAAGGGTTTAGGTCTAGACACAGATGTTATGCTGTCGAAATTTCTAGTAAATTATAGGACTTAGACAATTTCTCAACCTAATAAACTATCTAATAAAGATGTAATTGTCACGACCCAAACTACCCAAAAATCAGAGTTAATTTTTCGCGTTTTGTTATTTTTATTACTTAAATTCTTACCTGTCTTCTGATCGTGACCACACTCCACTAATAATTGGGCTGTGCGTCAATGCCAGTCCCACCATACATTTACCATGTAACTTATTTCTTCTCTAGCATTTATAATTGTTTACATTAATTATACATCCCCTAAAGTTACTTACAAACATGTTACTGTGCTATGCTTATGTAGATACAATATGTACAAGTGTATATACCTTATGTTGATGGGCAGCAGTGGATATCCAGAATGCAGTACTGAGTCGCCTCAACTTCAACTGGAGATTATCTGTGGGAGAAAATGAAAGGGGTGAGCACATCAAGCTCAGTAAGGCAATCCTACGAACAAGTAGGTAACCATACTACCTACATGAACGTGGTGCCATGCATAAACCACCCTTTCTCCACACATTTTAAAACAAATGATATGCGTTATGATGTTATACAAAACACAATTGCACGGAAAATTCAACATGCAAGTATATTCAAAATCATATCTTTCTCGTTTAAAATTTCACAGTAAAGTCAGGACTCGACCCCTCCTTCGGGTGATCCTGACTCACACAAAACCATGAAAACGGTTTACATCACAAGTGGGTTTTGAAAAGCATGGAAATACCATCATGAATTTAGTTTTAAAACCCAGTTTAAAACATCGAAATCGTCGACATGCGAGACGAGGCAATATCTATATAATGGCCATAACTAGGACTATGGCCATATGTGTCCTCGGGAGTTCCTCAGCTACACGGATCCTAGTGTGCGGGTTCTCCCCATGATCGGGAACCGCCCGGGAGGTGGGTCAATCCAACCCGTCAGTCTTATCCGATCTCATGCATCCGAAGATGCTAATGTATCACAAAGATACCAAGTATCACAAAGATACCAACATATGCAAAATAACACACGGTACATCGTACTCCATGCTACTTGCACGGTACATCGTACTCCGTGGACCCATTGTAATGGCCAACCCCTGCCCGGCCAACCCCTGCCAACGGCCATGGCAACCCCTTTTGGGCCCATCGACAACGCTGGTGGTCTAACAACGGGTGGTCCAACAACGCTACGCATGTGACGGTCGACCCCTGCCCGGCCAACCCCTGCCAACGGCCATGGCAACCCCTCTTGGGCCCATCGACAACGCTGGTGGTCTAACAACGGGTGGTGCAACAACGTCAACAAATCCAACGAATTGTCCGCTTTGGGCCGAAGCCCGTACGGCTTTGTTTTATTCGAGGTCATCCTTGCTTAAGGGCCTTTTCCCCTAATGCCATGTCTCAAAACGCACGTGCGGGCCAATTTAATCGGTGACACACAGTCTACCTGATGCTCCAAGCACGGCTTATCGTATGATCTCTGAAAAGTAGTGCGAGCGGTGCTCTAACACTGTCAGTAAATCAAATAAAACTAGTGCGAGCTAAGCTCAAGCACTCTGTCACGAAAATCGTGTATATAAAAATATGGTGCGAGTTATACTCCAGCACCCTGTCATGAAAATCATGTAAAATCTGGTGCGAGTTAGACTCTAGCACCGTGTCATGAAAAAGCATGTGAAATCTGGTGCGAGTTATACTCTAGTACCTATGCATGTAAAACTCTAGTGCGAGCTCTCGCTCCAGCACTAATGCATGCATCACACAAATCAAACATCGTGCGAGCTGAGCTCTAGCACGTCACATGTAAATAAAAACATGTAGGCGGCTCGGTTATTTCCAAATAGTTTTCACAGAAATCACATCAATTAAGATATGCAATGTTATGCATTTTTCTTTAAAAGGGAGCCAGCCTACTCATGCATGTGTTGAAATACCTCCAGAACGAGCAGGAACCTCTTGTCCTTGCTCCTCCCAATTTTTCCTAAATTTTTAGAATTTACCCTTAACAAGGGTATTTTAGTAATTTGCCCATTCGGGGCACTAAAATTATTAATTGACCTCTAGACCCTTCAGATAAATTTTAAGGACTGCAAATGAACTTGAAATTGCGTAAAGTTACCTCTAGCAGTCCGCAGAATTCCCTTACCTTATTTTTCCTGTCGAGTCTGACCTTTTCTTTTTCCAATGTTATCTCGTCGCGCAGTCCGATATGCTCCCAATCAAATGCCCGGAACTGCGTATTAATATTCCTCAGGTCAGATAACATACAATTTAATTGAATTTAATACTTTCTGGGCTTAATTTAAATCATTGGGCCCATTTACCCCTATTGGGCCCGATTGCACCTTAATGGGCCTAAATCGGCCTTAAGCCCGTTTTCCACTTAATTTTCACTTTATCGAGGCCTACTGGGCTCATTGGGCCCACCAATCATTTATTGGGCCTCGTTCTAATTCTCGAATAGCTAAATTTAATATTTACGACAATTTAACTAATTTTCCATAATTTAATTCAATTTATGCGAAAATTAAATCAATATCACGCATAACGAGGTAATTATCGTAAATAGGGGTCACTTACCCGAGATTCCATGCTAGTCCGTAAATCGAGGCTGTCTCGAGCCCTCGGTGGATGCCAATCGTCGAGCTACACAATTAAATATATTTTTCGGGTAAACTTTCAGTCGATAATTAATTAAATAAAATATTCCAAATTTAAATCGGGTCAATTTGACCGCTTATCGACTTACCCGAAGCTCGATTGCACCACAAAAATTTTCTCCAATTTTTTTCTCTTTTTCTTTTTCCCTTTTTCTTCCTTTTTTCCTCTCTTTTTGGCTGAACCGGTTCAGTCCGGTTCGGACCTGTTCAGACCGTCGGTTCTCTCCGGTTCGATCGGTTCACCGCCGGTTCACTGCCTTGCCGGCCGGTTCTCCGCCGGCTTCCACCGCCATCAGCTCCGCAAGGTCGTTCGCATCTCGAATCTGGCCTCGGCTTGGGTCAAGCTCGCCGGAACGCAGCCGGTTCGACCTCTTCTCTCTCGGTCGTCGGACCCATTTTCTTCCCTTGGCCGTCGCCGACGTTTCCCGCCGTTTCGTCGGCTGAGACCGGTGCAAAAATGATCGCCGTCGCCTGGGCTTTCGGAATCGGGCCTTGGTTCCGGCCGGATCGCCGCCGTTCGCCGCCGGTGGCCATTTCTTCTCCCGCGGCTTCTCCTCCGTTTTTTTGGTGTCCTCCGGCCTCCAAACGGCGCGTCTCCGGTGGCTGAAGGATCGTCTGGCGTCGGGCTTCCTTCGCCGGCCCTCGCCTGGGTCTCTGGCTGCCGGACGGCTCGCCGGCCATCTTCTCTTTTCTCGGCTTCCGTTTGGTTTCTCTCTCCCCGATTGTTTTCTTTCCAGTTTCCTTTTTTTTTTCATTTCTTTTATTAATTATTTTTATTATTATTATTTATTTTAATTATTACACTATTCCTTAAAATACTATAAATACCCAAAATATCTCTTAAAATTATTATTTTATTCTTATTCAATTAATTTAATTTTTATTTAATTTATTTATTAAATTTTAACCTCTTTTTCGGGTATAATTTCTCCGTATTTTTGGGATATTGTCCCGAGTGACTTTTCGGTATATTTTTCGATTATTTTCGGGATTATTCTTCCGAACTAAAAATCTCGATTAATCCCGATTAATTCCAATAAATTAATATCTTGATCAATTTAACCCAAAATAAATTTATTTCACTTTTATTGACCAAGATTTCTTAAATCCATATTTTAATTAAATTTTTCTTATCGAAATTATACCGACCTTTGGTCTTTTGACCATTTTGCCCTTACACATATTCGGGATTAATTTAACCCGACTCCCTTTCACGAAAACTCATTCATTTCGTATTTTAATTAAATTCGGGTCTTACAACTCTCCCCCACTTAAGGAATTTGGTCTTCCAAATTAGAACCAATTCACATGAGTCCATCTACAACTCCGGGTACATCGATCGTATCATACTTCTTTAATTCTTACGTGACCTTCTCCGGAGTGTATTACTACCAAAGGACTTTAATTGGGGAGATCATCTTAAACCTCAATACTTTCTCTTTCCTGTTTAATGCCCGAATCAACTTATCAATATACTTATATTTTCATGAAACTGAACTTTTGGAGTTCATATTCGATCACCTATGCTGGATCTGTATAGTATTTCTGAAGCATCAAAAGCTGGGACACATTGTGGGTGCCTGTTAATTCTCGCGATAACATCAACCTACAGGTCTTATCTCCCACTTGTCCAATCTCTCAAAATATTCCATCCAGCGCAACTCAATTTACTTTCTTCCAAAAGTTCGTTATGTCCTTATTCTCTTAGGACAAGAAATGTTTCAACCATACTAATTCACCAAGGGTGAATTCCAATACCTGTCTATTTGCTCTGAGGTATTCTTAATCTCTCACTCTTAATTAAACATCCTCAGAGACTTATTATCCAAAGTCAAAATTAATTATGTTCTGTCACCCACTTTTCTTATCCAATTTGGGGAACAACCCCTACAGCCATACACTGTCTCATATCTTGTTATCCCGATACTCAATTGCCAATTGTCGTTATTGGCGACTTCAATTAGAAATCAACTGATCATTCCAGGAGCTTATAAAATGAATGGCACACGCTTTCATCGGATCCTCCAGAACTTGTACAGTCCTCTCTGACTGACCATCTGTCTGAGGATGGAAAGCTGTGCTTAATACTCAGTCGGGTTCCCATAGCTTCCTAAAAATATTCCCTGAAGTAGAAAGTGAAGCGGGAATCCCTATATGATACCATGCTCACTGGAACGCTACATAATGTTCCACAATCTTCCTTATACCTGAATCCTCATACACACTTTGAGCATTTAGGGAGTTCATAACCAGAAGGTGGGTGGACTTAGTCACTCTATCGACTATCATGCAAATAGTCTCCTGATTTATCCGGGTCCTCTATAACCCATCACGACATTCATGGAGACTTGCTCTCGTTTTTTCGTGCCGTGTCAATATAGGTAGGTGCTGCAATAAATCTGCAGACTTTTAATACTCTACCTTATTCTGTTGACATACTAGGCACTTCTTCACAATCTCTATCATATCTCTTTCCTCATCTGACCACCAATACCCTTTTCGAGATTTCAATATATAATCATTACTTTCCGTATGCACTGTATATCCCAAAAAGTGAGCTTCTGACAACATTACTATCTCATCAACTGTGGTCCTGGGGAGCACTCATACTATCTCGGAACCTCTGTAAATCATTATCGTATTCTGTGAACTCTGTCACTGTACCCTTCTAAATCTGACCCAAACTATCGACATCGTGCCGATCATCACGCTAAGCCTGTCAAATCCGGGCACTCTCATCCGGTTTTAATCTCAGGCTAGCTATCACATAATCATACCAATCACTATCATCATCAGAAGGGATCACATCAATACTGAGGTTCACAACTGCTCTAGCAGCTCACGCTCCCTGACCATCATATGTAATACCATTCCAAGGCTCTTTCTGCTTAAAGCATCAGCCTTTCCTGGGTGGTACAATTTTCACAATCAAAGTCTCTCAGAAGCTCTAACCCACTATGTATTCTCATATTCGCCTCTTTCTGTGAAAACAGATACTTGAGACTTTATGATCAGTGCATATCCACAATTTCTCACCCTGTACATAATAGTACCATATCCTTGGTACAAATACTGTTGCCAACTTTAAATCATGGGTCAGATAGTTTATTTCGTGATCAAGGAGTTGTCTGACTCCAAAATTGACTATCTTCCCATTATACATCAATACACAGCTCCTTCATAATTTTGAGGTATCCATACTCACTGAGAACCTCTTGAGCTGTTGGGTATGGTGAAAATAATCACGGTGGTCAGTTCATACTTCACTACACCGGAATCCATGTCACATCTATCATCTTATTTGTCATCTCATTCAAAGACCACGTTTTCTTAGTTAAACGTGTCAACCAAGTAGACCATATTGAGAACTCGCAACAACCCATTTGTAAAAGCAATTTTCCAATTATTGCTTACAGTTGCCCTAGACTTTAACTACACCCAACATATCATCGACAATGATGATTACAAATCGGTCTAATCCTTGACTTATCCACGCATAAGCGTATAAGATCCTTCAAAATTGCTTACGTTTTCAGGTACTAACCTGCGTCATTTCTTTTTCTTATCTTAACGACTCTTATTAAATTTTACTATGTTAAACTTTATGATTTGTCAAATTCTAATATTCTTATCGTCTTAGTAAAGGTATCCTAATGCTAAAGTTATCTATTACGACGATCGATTTGACGTTATAGGTTATACATATATACTTTTAGATGCTGTCAAGTCTTCAGGCGGGGAGGTATTTTGAAATACCTTTATTAACCTTCAGACTTAACCACATATACTTTATATACCAGTCCATGTGGTTACAATTTGTATTCGCTACTAATTGCTTTAATCCTAATGACTTCTTATCGTAAGGATGTTCTCACCTTGCATACGCCTCTTACTTCAATACATCTTGTATTCAGAATCAAGCATATCTCATCTTAAAGATTATCTCCTTAGTGTATCTATTATAACGAAACTCTTGTCATTATTCATTTCGTGAGTACAATCCTTTACTCCTTTAATTTCAACTGTTACACCCATTTTTGTCACTTAAAATCTCTATATCCATATTCCGTTAATTAATCCTCCTCTATTGGGGTTCTCATTTATCAGTATTATGCCCAATGATGTAGGCACTCATGCCTTTTACTCACTTATATGTGAATGAAGGTGGTATGAATAAATGTGTGGCACCAGGATCAATGAACATATGTACTTCATTATTCATAACAAGTGTGGTATCTTACACCATATCCATGAAACATCAATAGTGTCCTGGTCTAAGACATCCTCTCGCCTTCGTCCAACAACTTACTTTCCTTTTTCTTTTCGGTTATGGCCTCCCTTTTCGTTGCAGCTATACCAACGAAGTTTTTCTCTCTTTACTTTTCTGTGGGACGATCTCGCCCAATTCTGTGTAATCAAAATCAATGGTCCATCTTATCACACTTAACGACCATTTTCATCAATACAGTGTAGGTATAGACCCCCCTTCCGTGGTATCCACCACACATCTCACACTGCTTACACTGCTACACTGCTTCGTAGCAGGTCGGGGTCCTCCAATCACAATGCCCCTCAATAGTGCCAAAATTGGATGCACTGGGGCCTTACCAATTATCTTACTCCATGACTCATCAAATTAAATCTTTTACCAATTACCATTTTCCCATTTTTAACATCTCTGTCATTTCTCGATTCTCTTTTCTGTCTCTATTTCAGCTCTTACTACTTTTCCCAATCTCAAAGGCGTGCAATTCATGTTCTTATTTACCCAACTGTAAATCTGCGCACTGCCTCGGTACAAGTAATATCTCACGGGCCAATCGGACTCTAATTGACAATCTGAGCCCTTCCATAAACTTTTAGACATCTCGACAGTCACTGTTCATAGTGTCGAGGTAATATCTACCAAAGAATATAACTAAGTTTTTCCATACTCGTCAATAAATCAATTCCTTTCAAACAGTGTCCGGGATATTCTGTCACCGGAATACATCCCATAAAATTTCTCATCTTAGCTATGGATGTTCAACACTTAAGATGGGTCGAGCGAGTTTCCACCAATATTTCGCTGCGCCCTCTGATCTCATTCATAATTTGAGCAATTAGCTCCTCAAAATAATTCCCATGCTCCGCTTCAATCCGCGAAGCGTGTCTCAGTACTTTCCAATCTCTATCGGATTCAGTAGGGCATGCTCAACATTTAGCCTCCATTTGAATCTCATCTCGATTCTCATAAGTCAACTCAGCACGACTAGCAGGCTCTGGTCTACCTCTACGACCTCTGCCTTGTGCACTATCTCATCCAACGTGACTCATATTAGGCATTCCTGCATTCTCGACCATTTCTTAGTCAAAACCCATCTCGATATACACTATTGTATCTAACTAAGCACAGTAACACGGGGATGTAATTTCCTAATTACTGACATTGACACACATCAGACCAATTGCTGCTCTGATACCATAAAATCTGTCACGACCCAAACTACCCAAAAATCAGAGTTTATTTTTCGCGTTTTGTTATTTTTATTACTTAAATTCTTACCTGTCTTCTGATCATGACCACACTCCACTAATAATTGGGCTGTGCGTCAATGCCAGTCCCACCATACATTTACCATGTAACTTATACTAGTCATTTATAATTGTTTACATTAATTATACATCCCCTAAAGTTACTTACAAACATGTTACTGTGCTATGCTTATGTAGATACAATATGTACAAGTGTATATACCTTATGTTGATGGGTAGCAGCGGATATCCAGAATGCAGTACTGAGTCGCCTCAACTTCAACTGGAGATTATCTGTGGGAGAAAATGAAAGGGGTGAGCACATCAAGCTCAGTAAGGTAATCCTACGAACAAGTAGGTAACCATACTACCTACATGAACGTGGTGCCATGCATAAACCACCCTTTCTCCACACATTTTAAAACAAATGATATGCGTTATGATGTTATGCAAAACACAATTGCACGGAAAATTCAACATGCAAGTATATTCAAAATCATATCTTTCTCGTTTAAAATTTCACAGTAAAGTCAGGACTCGACCCCTCCTTCGGGTGATCCTGACTCACACAAAACCATGAAAACGGTTTACATCACAAGTGGGTTTTGAAAAGCATGGAAATACCATCATGCAATTTAGTTTTAAAACCCAGTTTAAATCATCGAAATCGTCGACATGCGAGACGAGGCAATATCTATATAACGGCAATAACTAGGACTATGGCCATATGTGTCCTCGAGAGTTCCTCAGCTACACGGATCCTAGTGTGCGGGTTCTCCCCATGATCGGGAACCGCCCGGGAGGAGGGTCAATCCAACCCGTCAGTCTTATCCGATCTCATGCATCCGAAGATGCTAACGTATCACAAAGATACCAAGTATCACAAAGATACCAACATATGCAAAATAACACACGGTACATCGTACTCCATGCTACTTGCACGGTACATCGTACTCCGTGGACCCATTGTAACGGCCAACCCCTGCCCGGCCAACCCCTGCCAACGGCCATGGCAACCCCTTTTGGGCCCATCGACAACGCTGGTGGTCTAACAACAGGTGGTCCAACAACGCTACGCATGTGACGACCGACCCCTGCCCGGCTAACCCCTGCCAACGGCCATGGCAACCCCTCTTGGGCCCATCGACAACGCTGGTGGTCTAACAACGGGTGGTGCAACAACGTCAACAAATCCAACGAATTGTCCGCTTTGGGCCGAAGCCCGTACGGCTTTGTTTTATTCGGGGTCATCCTTGCTTAAGGGCCTTTTCCCCTAATGCCATGTCTCAAAACGCACGTGCGGGCCAATTTAATCGGTGACACACAGTCTACCCGATGCTCCAAGCACGGCTTATCGTATGATCTCTGAAAAGTAGTGCGAGCGGTGCTTTAACACTGTCAGTAAATCAAATAAAACTAGTGCGAGCTAAGCTCAAGCACTCTGTCACGAAAATCGTGTATATAAAAATATGGTGCGAGTTATACTCCAGCACCCTGTCATGAAAATCATGTAAAATCTGGTGCGAGTTAGACTCTAGCACCGTGTCACGAAAAAGCATGTGAAATCTGGTGCGAGTTATACTCTAGCACCTATGCATGTAAAACTCTAGTGCGAGCTCTCGCTCCAGCACTAATGCATGCATCACACAAATCAAACATCGTGCGAGCTGAGCTCTAGCACGTCACATGTAAATAAAAACATGTAGGCGGCTCGGTTATTTCCAAATAGTTTTCACAGAAATCACATCAATTAAGATATGCAATGTTATGCATTTTTCTTTAAAAGGGAGCCAGCCTACTCATGCATGTGTTGAAATGCCTCCAGAACGAGCAGGAACCTCTTGTCCTTGCTCCTCCCAATTTTTCCTAAATTTTTAGAATTTACCCTTAACAAGGGTATTTTAGTAATTTGCCCATTCGGGGCACTAAAATTATTAATTGACCTCTAGACCCTTCAGATAAATTTTAAGGACTGCAAATGAACTTGAAATTGCGTAAAGTTACCTCTAGCAGTCCGCAGAATTCCCTTACCTTATTTTTCCTGTCGAGTCTGACCTTTTCTTTTTCCAATGTTATCTCGTCGCGTAGTCCGATATGCTCCCAATCAAATGCCCGGAACTGCGTATTAATATTCCTCAAGTCAGATAACATACAATTTAATTGAATTTAATACTTTCTGGCTTAATTTAAATCATTGGGCCCATTTACCCCTATTGGGCCCGATTGCACCTTAATGGGCCTAAATCGGCCTTAAGCCCGTTTTCCACTTAATTTTCACTTTATCGAGGCCTATTGGGCTCATTGGGCCCACCAATCATTTATTGGGCCTCATTCTAATTCTCGAATAGCTAAATTTAATATTTACGACAATTTAACTAATTTTCCATAATTTAATTCAATTTATGCGAAAATTAAATCAATATCACGCATAACGAGGTAATTATCGTAAATAGGGGTCACTTACCCGAGATTTCATGCTAGTCCGTAAATCGAGGCTGTCTCGAGCCCTCGGTGGATGCCAATCGTCGAGCTACACAATTAAATATATTTTTCGGGTAAACTTTCAGTCGATAATTAATTAAATAATATATTCCAAATTTAAATCGGGTCAATTTGACCGCTTATCGACTTACCCGAAGCTCGATTGCACCACAGAAATTTTCTCCAATTTTTTTCTCTTTTTCTTTTTCCCTTTTTCTTCCTTTTTTCCTCTCTTTTTGGCTGAACCGGTTCGGACCGGTTCAGACCGCCGGTTCTCTCCGGTTCGACCGGTTCACCGCCGGTTCACTGCCTTGTCGGCCGGTTCTCCACCGGCTTCCACCGCCATCAGCTCCGCAAGGTCGTCCGCATCTCGAATCTGGCCTCGGTTTGGGTCAAGCTCGTCGGAACGCCGCCGGTTCGGCCTCTTCTCTCTCGGTCGTCGGACCCATTTTCTTCCCTTGGCCGTCGCCGGCGTTTCCCACCGTTTCGTCGGTTGAGATCGGTGCAGAAATGATCGTCGTCGCCTGGGCTTTCGGAATCGGGCCTTGGTTCCGGCCGGATCGCCGCCGGTGGCCATCTCTTCTCCCGCGGCTTCTCCTCCATTTTTTCGGTGTCCTCCGGCCTCCAAACGGCACGTCTCCGGTGGCTGAAGGATCGCCTGGCGTCGGGCTTCCTTCGCCGGCCCTCGCCTGGGTCTCTGGCTGCCGGACGGCTCGCCGGCCATCTTCTCTTTTCTCGGCTTCCGTTTGGTTTCTCTCTCCCCGATTGTTTTCTTTCCAGTTTCCTTTTTTTTTCATTTCTTTTATTAATTATTTTTATTATTATTGTTTATTTTAATTATTACACTATTCCTTAAAATACTATAAATACCCAAAATATCTCTTAAAATTATTATTTTATTCTTATTCAATTAATTTAATTTTTATTTAATTTATTTATTAAATTTTAACCTCTTTTTCGGGTATAATTTCTCCGTATTTTCGGGATATTATCCCGGGTGACTTTTCGGTATATTTTTCGATTATTTTCGGGATTATTCTTTCGAACTAAAAATCTCGATTAATCCCGATTAATTCCAATAAATTAATATCTTGATCAATTTAACCCAAAATAAATTTGTTTCACTTTTATTGACCAAGATTTCTTAAATACATATTTTAATTAAATTTTTCTTATCGAAATTATACCGACCTTTGGTCTTTTGACCATTTTGCCCTTACACATATTCGGGATTAATTTAACCCGACTCCCTTTCACAAAAACTCATTCATTTCGTATTTTAATTAAATTCGGGTCTTACAGTAATTGACTCAAATTAGACATAAGTAAATGAGTCAACACCTTAGCATAAATCTTAGGTAAGTAATGGGACCGGACCAACAAGTGCAACTCATAATAAAAGATCCTTTGAAAACATATATAATCTTACTAACCTGAGCATTTCAATTAATATAATATCTCTACACTCAGACACAAAAAAAAAACGACAAGAAAACGATCCCAGCAAATAGTAGTGTAGTTAGTCCGAATAAATAAACTTATCACGTACTTCCACTTAGTTTTGCATAACTAGTATATTAGTATGGGTCACGGGGTGTGACATAAGATTAATGTTTTTTTCCTGCATTATTAAACGTTAGAGTAATATATGCCTATTTGAAAATATTTTAGAATATATATATCTAATATTTTACAAATATTTTTTTAAAATTGTTGTAAGCTAATAAGTTAAGATCAATTCATTATTTTTTGCATAGTTGATAAGTTAGCATAAAGTACGGTTATTTTAATTAAATTGTGATGCACAATTTTATTAATCATTATATAACTATTCTAAAAATTACTTTAGAATGTTACATAGTTGTTTAGTGTGGTCGTGCATAATGCTAACTTTAATTTAACAAGTATGAAATTTGTGAAATACAAAAAGAATAATGTCATGAGTTTGTTAAATACATTCGTGATCATAGCTTTAATCAGGAGTGCGGTCTTTTACATAATTAAATTTCAAAATTAAAAATGTTAGTAAATATGATTATTTGAGATGTTAAGTTTGAGTATATGTAATTACTTAATGCAAGTGTGCATATCTCTAACATTCTATGTGAGTTTGAGAAAAAACAAATATTTTAATTTATTAAAATACATTCATAGTTCTAATGATGACTATTAAAGCTGCTAACAAGCCAGTTTGGGTCGATTCTAGACCAGTTCCAACCGGTATATGGCTTGATAGGTTTGGCTCGGTGAATCGGTTTACAGGTCAAACCAGGCCGATCCGGGCAAGCCCACTTTTTTCAAAAAAAATTTTAAATTAATTTTTAGTAGAAAATTTTAATAAATATATTTATTAAAGTATTTTTATTTTATAAATTTATTGACTAATAAAAATAAATATTGACTTCTTTAGTTATTTAATATATTTTTATATAATAAAGTTATTAAAATAAAACTTTATAACTTATTTAATAAATTTATTATTTTAAAAAATTATAATACTGTTAAAAGTTTTTTAATTTCTTTTGATAAAATTAAACTTATTTATTGCATTTTAAATATAATTAAATTTATCATTTATTATTTCAAATATAAGTAACTTAGAACTTGTCATTTTGCTTACAAAAATATTTATTTATCATTTACTTTTAAAAAAAAATATTTATTTAGTATGTTCTTCAAATATTTATTCATTTTGTATTTTAAATATTTATTTATTTTCTAAACTAAGCTTATACTTATAACGTTAATTTATTTGGTTTTTAACAATTATCAATAATAATAAATAAAAATTAAAAAAAAAAAGAAAAAGAAGGGGACCAAAGATTTTTTATGTGAAAAACCTTTTCACAATTTAAAAGGGTAAAAATCATGGGACTGTAGTCAATAAAAATATTTACTATGACTGAACTTATTTACAATTTTACATACAATTTACAAAATGAAGAAAAATAAAACCATTTCATATTTCTCATAATTTATATAGATTGACTTGAAAATTTTTTCCTCCTCCTCCAACATACTATCGGCGAACTCATTGGCCGTTTCAAGTTCTTTATTGCATGCTCGCTTCAAACCAATCTTTGAGACATGTTAGCATGCATAATGAAGTTGAATTAAAATTAGTTCAGTGGTCTCCAATGATTCTTCCACATGTCTAGAATGCAGATTTTGAAAAAAAACGGATGATACTTGCACCACAAAAAATTCTCAGGCCATAGAAGGTAAAATTGGAAATTGTATTTGGTTTTCTTTCCACCATTGGAGAAGATAAAAGTTATTGCTATTTATATGAAAATTTTGACTTAGGAAAAATCCTATCTCATTGGAGCCTTCACCTCTTCCACCATGAGTTCGCCAAGTTGTTGAGCCGGATCCACTGCCACTAGCTTTTCCTTTTGGCTTCAGTCTTTTCTTTGCTGCTACCTTAATTGTATCGAAAATGCCTCCTTGGCGGCTGCTGCAGCCACCACTTTTGATTTTTTCGTTTGGTTCTTCTTCTCCTTGCTTGAGCTGCTTCATCTCACCTTCATAAAAACTAAACAAATCCCAAAAATATGTATGAATTGAGAACTTTTGGTCCTTAATATAATCAAGATCAAGAAAATCTTTATAACAATAAAAAATATCTATATTTTTCTCATCTTGACTAGGATATAATAAAGTTGCAATACAACGAATAGGAGGAATTATCTCCCAATAATTTTTAAATTTCCTCTATATCATATACAAAAGAAAATAAAGAATCATCATTCTTAAGTTTTAAAACTTTATCAAACATTGTAAAAATTATAAGAACAAAAAAGGTGTAGTTGGCTAATATTGAATTAAAAATCGTTTGGTAGCATCTTTAAAAGTAGATATCAAATCAACACAACATTCGATAAAATTCTAATCATAATAAAAAATTATTAAGGATTTTTCATTTACAAAATTGTTATAAAAAGGAATAACACTATCTTTATAAAGCAAAGGAGAGGAAAGTAAATGATGTAGAAAGTTCCATCTTGTTTCCATGGGAAGTGGAATGTAAACCCCTAGATTTTTTCAGAATTCGGCTCGAGCATTATCCGATTTAAATTTAATTCTTTTTACGTGCGGATAATTAAATTAATTTTTTTCAGAAAGGCGAGATTATGTTAGGTCGATATTTTTGTTAAGAATATGATTTATGAAAATAAATTGATAATAAGAAATTAAAATTAAAATTAGATAAAATAAATAAATTTTAAATAATAAAAATAACAAGATCAAATAATTTGTATAGATATATACACATTTAATTAAAGTTAATTAAAATTAAAAATTTAAATGAAGGTTAAAAAAAAAAGAAGAAATTCAAAACGGGCGTTTTGGGCAAGACACGCAGGCCAGACGCCCAGCGCGCCCAATGTAACGACCCGTGACCTATAAAAATTCCGGGGAATTTTTTTTTTTTGGAAAATTCGGCTTGCAACTTAATCCTTTATTCACTTGGTTGTATTCTTATTCAGTGTCAATCCTCTTTCTTAGTTTTTATCCGTAATTATATTTAAGTTTAACATTTGGATTTATATGGCTGATAGAAATTTCGGCAGCATAACGGCTAATATATAAGCCTACCCACCTGTAAATTCTCACAATATCAACCCTAGCTATCCACAATTATCAGACATGGTTTCCAAGTCATATCATCAAATCATTCTACATATTCCAAACACGTCTAGTTACTCCCAAAAATTAATCTTTAAAAATATTTCATTTTATTTATCCTTATAAAGTTTACATCCCGACACATTACTTTCAATAGATGTCTGTGCATACAAATGGTCTAGTAAAGAGATAAAAATGTATACCTCGCACATGTACAAAAGGTAGTCTGAGGAAGCCCGTATCCGCCAGCCTACGTTGTCTACATAGCAATTATCAACTATAGTTCACTGTAAACAATCTGAGAGGTGGAGGGGTGAGCTTCCGAGAAAAAGCCCAGTAAGAAAATACATTTAAAGTAGTTCTGATATGTAAAAGCATGCATGAATCATTCATGAAACAAATTTTGCTTCAAAAAAGCTGATCATAAGTTTCTTTTAGAAACTAAGATTTAGAATATATGTAAAACTTTCGTTACGTGCATAGTCATCACAAGGAAATATGAAGCATGGGTTCTTTAAATCAAATAGCATGCTTAAACCGTTTCATAAAATTTTCATCATTAATGGATAATTTCCTAAAATCATCGTCATTTATAAATGCTTCATAAAACATAATCATTCTTAAACATTTCGTCATAAATCATAATTATTTGTAAACATTTCGTCATAATCTCATAAAAACATAGTCATTCATCATCATCGTCATCATAATCATAATCATAATTATAGAGACTAGGCTATGACTAAGTCATGCAATACATGTTATCCTCCGTAGAGGGTCATCATACCTATGGCCATGGTGGGGGCTGTAGACTGGATCAGGGTCGTACAACACTTTCATAAAACATTGGTAGTATCTATCTTTCTTACTTTCTCTAGCACCTAGCTAAGGCATGGGCACCAAAGGCACTCTCCGCGTGGGAAACATTCATGCGTGCTGTGCGGGTACGAGATACTACCAAAACATCATCATTATTAACCACAAGTAGCGAGATGTCTACCACACAGGTAGAGTCAAATGCTACAGGGGCCCTATGTATGGGCACTCAAGTGGTGGAGCCGGAGCACCACAAGAAGTAGCCATTCATGAAGCCTATAGTCTCAAAAATTCTTTTCCCTTTTTTTTAAATACTTTTGAAAATGTCAAAAGTTTCTTCCAAAGCATAAATATCGGCTTACAAACCATTATAAAACTTCCATGCATATTCATACTTCAGGAAATTCATTTCATAAACATAGATGTACTTAGTGAACATTTCATAAAACGAAATCATGTTTCTTAAATTGTTCCATAAGTATGAAAACAATCATAAATCATTTCAAAACATAACATTGCTTCATAAAAATCTTTTTATCAATGCAATCAGTGTTCATTATCAGAACTAAATTAAATTATACCCTTTACCTCGATTTCTCTAACAGTCTGACTTTTCTAAATGCTGAGATTTCGCTCAGTCCGATTTGCTCCCAATTAACTCTCTGGAGCTGCATATAATTATTTATCAGATTAAATATAATACTTCCATCAGTATTTTACTTTCATTGGGCTTAATTTAAACTATTGGGCCCAATTACCCCTTAATGGGCCTTATAGTCCCTTAATGGGCCTACCTCTATCCTATGCTCGTTTCAACTCCCTTATTCTATCTTTAAAATCCATTTAACTATTTAGGCTCAATTACAATTTATGGGTTGTCCATTAGGTTATTAACGAGTTTAGGCCTATTGTTACACAAGTTGGGCCCATTATAGATGTTTAGTTGACTACATGGCCTACTATCACCATCACGTTATTTTAAACATTTTCTAATTTCTTTGGATAGTTCATAATATCGTTTGTGATAGTCGATTTTTCAATTCCAATTATAACGCAATTTATACGAAATTAATCTGAAAATTATGTGATTAATTTCTAACTCGTATAATTATACAAGTGGTAGCAAGTGAGATTCGCTAACCCAAGATTTCGTGATACACGTAAATCGAGGTTGATTTGAACTCCCGTTTGTCGCCAATTATCATACTATACATTTTCATAATTAATCGAGTCAATTTTCAATCAGATATACACTCAAATAATTTTTACCAAAAATTAAAATATCAATTCTGGTAGCTTACTAGTTTACCTTTAGATCCGATGTGTCTTCGAATTTTTTTCTTTTTTTCTCTTTTTTATTGGCTGCACTGGTCCGGTCCGATTCAGCACCTTCTCTTCAGCTGAACCAATCCGAACCGGTCATTGATTTTTTGCCACAGCAATCGGTTCTCCATCAGCTTCCAAGTCCAATTGCTCTGCGGGACCTCGCGACGCTTGTGGTTGGCTGGGGTAAAATTGGCTTGACCGGAAAGTGGCCGATTCGACCATTTTCTTCTTCGACGTCGCTGCCCTATTTCTGTTTCATCGATCTTCCTATTTCCTCACGCCGGCAGTGGCTGTTCGGCCTCCCTCTGGTCGGCGACGACACGAACTCACCCCCTCCAGCCGTTGTTTCCTCTCCTCTCATCTCTTTTCTCCTCCTTCCTCTCTCGGTTTCGCCGTCTCTCTCTCTTTTCTGTTTCTCTCGTCAGCCATTGTTTCCTTGCCGAGTTTCAGCTGAGTCGGCATTGGCGGTGGTTCATGTAAACTCCACAAAGTTTCTATAATTATCAAAAAATTAAATAAATTAAATACAAGATTTTTAATGGTAATATGAATATTCGTTGTAGGGCTCGAGAAGTATGGGAGTCGAGAAACTCGGGAATGGCTGAGAGCCTAAAATATAGGAGGTGAGAAGCAAATGCAAGCACAGTGGTATTATGGAATTTTAGATTATTAGTTGAAAATTTTATGGGAAGTTTTATTTGAGGTTTCAAAAGTATTAAATAAAATAAAATAAAAATATTTTCACTACAAACAAGGTAAATTTAATGAAAATCAGTCACAACAAAAAATATATATTTTTGATAAATTAAAAGAAAATATATTTAAATATATAAAAAGAAAAGAAAAAAAGGAAAAGGAAAAGAAAAGAAAAAAAAAGAAAAAAAAAAGAGAAATCTGATCGCGCGATCGTCTTCCCCATTTCCCACACACTCTCGCTCGCCCTCTTCTATTAGTCCGATCGCCGACTGAAGCCCCCTCCCGCTGTTCATTTCGCTGCCATCTAAGCACCCCTTCACGCCGACGATCCCACCTCGACCGAAACCCGCGTCCTCCCTCTTTCCTTACCGAAAACCCGAGAAGCCCGAACCCTCTCCTCGTTTTCTTGTTGTCTCCCGCTTCGTCACTGGCAGCCATAACATCCCCGGAGGTTCCCCTGGACCGACAGTTCCCCTCACTTGGAAGTGGAATAGCTTCCTTCTCCCTCTCCCCTTGCTTGGAACAGAAAACGAAATAGAGTTTTCCTCTTTTTTGCGAGCTATTGCAACGCCGGAGAAGGCCCGACGCTAGCCTTCCACTGAACTCGAGCCTCGACAACCTCCCTTGTCTGTCCTACGCCATCTGGCCACCCTGTTTCGACGCTACAGTTTCAAAAAATATATACTGGAAAAAAAATACCTAGTTGATATTTCCCAATTTTTGCACAGTGACTCCTAAGTAAAAAATCCAAGATTTATCTAGTTGAATTTCTGTGTAAATTGCATTATGAAGGCATGATTGTTGTATGAATTAGTTTAAATTTTGGTTGTGAAGAAATTTGGAAACTAGGGTTAATTGGACAATTGGGGATTTTGAGAATTAGGCAAGGAAAATAAATATTATGAGTAGGATTGTCAAGAATTGGGATTGAATATTGACGATGAAAATGAAATGAGATGATGAAATGGATAAAATGTATAATTATACGGTTATATACATGTGTGTGTATTAGTATATGAGCTTATGAATATTAAATATCTTGCTATATTGGTACAATTGTACACACACATAAAGAAATAGCACATAGGGATTATTTATTTTATCAATGTGATTATGAAGTTTATAGTGGAAAGAAATTTCTACAAGTAGTAAGGGAAAAGAGGAAATTGATGAGCTCCAAAGGTTGAATATGTATAGTTTAATGAGATTTTAAGGAGTTAGAATTCAAATTCCGAATGTATTTTCCTTAGGCTAATAAGATTTCAATTTTAAAGCATTGTAAGCTATTCAATTTAAATAAGGATACTAAAAATACCAAATTCGGTGTAGGAAAATCGTAGAAGGATAAAAGGGAGACACTTGGAGGCGTCACTACTCGAACCTTGAACTCCTGATAAATCAAGGTAAGGGGTGTAAGTTAAAATGATAATAGTATCCTCATTTCCTTAAACTTGGATTTATGAAAATATTTGTGTTACGCAATATTTGTCACGACCCAATTCCATTCTCTTTAACCGAAAATCACTGAAAATTTTTCGCGTTTTACTGTTACCTTACCCGGTCGTGAAACTAAACTCACCACACACTGTTGGGCTGTGAGCCAATAATAATCACCACATCTCATTCATTCTCAATTAATTAAAACGATGTCATACATGTGCATTTAATCGTGTATTTATACGAATACATGTTTTACTGACATCTACATTCCCCATAAGTACAACTCAAAAGAATAATGTGCTTTTACATTGTTTAGATACAAAAAGAATCACTATGTATATACCTCTTAGCGATGGAGATGCAGCGGAGTCCAAAATAATACGCCTCAGTCCTCACTGGGCTACTATGCACGCTCTGTAGGGGGAAAAATAGAGTGGGATGAGCAACCACACGCTCAGTAAGGCAATAATTCAAGCATGGTAGATATCTACTCTATCTACATGCTGATAGTGTTATGCATAAATCATTTATAGTAGGAGCATGAGGAATAAAACTATGCCATATGAGTATACATATATATCATGTATCAAAGTCATGTAATATTGGCATATAAAACATGGTAAAACATCATGTATAAATCATCTCATGCTCGATCTCATTTCAATTCATAAAAAGGGCAATTCATTAAGAAACCTCCTTTTTAAAACCCACGTCATAAAACTCTTTCTCATCATATACAATCACATCACATCAATTTACAATCACAACCTCTTTTTCATTTCACAATTCAAATCCACGAGGCTCGACCCCTCCTTCGGGTCTACCTTAAACAATCACAATCACTCTTAGAGATTTAAAATTATGTGGTAGTAAGTAAATCAAGCAAGGAGACAGGTTACTATATCTCAAGTGACTACATTGGCCAATCGTCACATAACATCCCAGACCACACGGATTTCGGTGTGCGGGGTATCATGCTGGCACGAAGGTGGGTTAGTTCTCCGCCAGACTTTCTCAATCAAGTAACCACCACGCGGTACATCGTACTCCATGTGATATACACGGTACATCGTACTCCGCGGACCCATAACATGATTGGGGGTACCTGCCATAGGTCTTATCTACCCCATACCGAGTGTAACCTTTATAGTCTCAAGAGCGCGTGGGAGTAACCTCAATACCAGGTCCTAGCCCCTCATGGTCTTGCTCGCCCCTGTTGGGTTCCCTGATCCAGGTCCTAGCCCCTCACCCTCACCCCACCTAAGAGGTCTGTCAGGCCTGTTGGGTTCCCTGGATGGATTAAGTCAGGTCCTAGCCCCTCACCCTCACCTCACCTAAGAGGTCTGTCAGGCCTGTTGGGTTCCCTGAGTTAATCCGTATCTCTCACCACGGCCTCATACATACCACAGTGTGAAAACCAGCGCGAGCTACGCTCTAGCGCGAATTCATGCATCAAAACCAATCACTTCGTACGAGCAACGCTCTGGTACGGCATTTATGCATAAAATATGAAGAAACCATGTACGAGCATAGCTCCAGTACAGTTATATGCATAAGAAAAACCACTCAAATCCACGTACGAGCATAAGCTCCAGTACAGTTTATAAACATCATCACAATTCAATTTCAAAGTGCGAGCTAAGCTCAAGCACATTACACACAAGTGAAAACATAGAAATCTCGCGCGAGCGAGGCTCTAACGTGAATTATATCTCATACACGCGATAGGCGGCTTACATGCATTCAAAACATCTCATAATATGCTTGGTGCCTCATATGGGCTATTTCACAACATCATTCAAGTACTAGCCAGCCTATCCTTTTATTTGCTCAAATCAAAGCATTGTGTTTTGTAAAAGCATTCAAAACACATGATTTATGCAATTATTAGCCTTACTATCCCTTTTTCATAAAATCCACTTCAAATCCAAAACCACGCATATACCCATCATCTTTCACGAATACCATCAACATTTATTTGAGCAATCATGCATTTCATAAAAACACCCGATATTCACCCACAAGTTTAAGGTACGAGCAGCTATCTCTATATACTCACAAAATTCCCTTACCTGGAATCGCGATGCGTGATTCCACTTCCTTAAGCTGCTTTCTCGTATGGTTCGGTCCGCCTTCAACGAACTCTTCGGGACTGCACAAAATCGTATCCCGCATTATATTCGATCCATATATTGCAACCCTTGTGCTTGCTATAGTCAATTTAATCTATAGCCTCCATTAAAGCTTATTTGGCCTCGTTTCATTACTTTACCCATAGCTCGAGTCTATGGACCTTCTTAGGCCTATTAACTTATTCAAAGTCGATATCAAATCGACATAAAGCTCATAGCGTTCATATTCCATGAATCCCCTCACTATGGCATTTATCAATTATATACATACCCATTTCCACAATTCCTCCAAACTCACTATGTAATCTCATTTAACCGTTTAAAATCATAAATATTATCCCAATAACAACTTTGGCATGCCATAAATCATAAACTCATTCAATCCCACATATCCTCACTTTACACCCATTTTAGATTTCTAGGTCACACCAATTCCCCTACATTCCTAGGTAGTTTATCCATCAATACTCATATCAATCAACTCCAAAATCAATTAAATAGCTAATGCATTTGGATTGGAGTGTTAGAATCTTACCAATATGATTTCTCTTCTTGCTCCAAATGGTAATGCCCTTAACTCTTTCAATTCCAAGAATAGGAAAATGCCCTCTCACTATGTTGTTCTTCTCTTTGATAGGAACAACTTTGCCTCTAATGATCTCTCTCCAAATCTCACTGAAAATGGCTGATTTTAGAGAGGGAAAGTTGGGTTTTTGGGGTTGAAATTGTAAAGTTTGGTGTTTTTCCGAGATTTCCAGATTTTTCAGCTCTCCTTATATAGAAATGACTTGAGGAGATCGATCTGGTCCAAGAGGAGATCGATCTGGCCCCTTAAAATCCCTCTTTTTCACGGCATTTTTAAGCCTAAGATCGATCTGTCGAAGCAGTGAGATCGATCTGTTGAAGCATGAGATCGATCTGTCGAAGTATGAGATCGATCTGGTCCCAAACAGAGAGCTAAGGAGATCGATCTGGGTGCTTGGGGATCGATCTTTCCACTACAGAATGCTTGAGAGATCGATCTGGCTCCATTGGAGATCGAGCTGCTCGATTCTTTCGCCCAAATAAGAGCATTCTAGCTCTCCCAGATCGATCTCTCATCCTAGGAGATCGATCTGGACCTTATGTTCTCCAGATTTCCTGCAGTTTCATTGCTGCAACTCATACCAACACACCCTCAATCTATTGCCATGGCCATTTCCTCATCCATCCACCTTTATAACTTGAAAATGGCATCCATTCATACCTTATGCACATTGAAACTTGTGTGCATTCATTGTATATTCAAAGGTATGCAACATAAAACCAAATGGAAGCATAACTCCATTCCATTTTACCACACTACTCATTTTGAGTTTCAATCACATCCATCACTTGCTAGAACACATTTCTCCGTATTCATACTCAATGAAACTTGTATGTACGTTACAATTTATATTACACATACATACATTGAATCCATGGACTTACATCAATCATACTTTACATTACAAGTCCATTCATATTATTTGATCCAAGTACACACATTACCCTTATACATATACGGGGTCTTACATTCTCCACTCCTTCAAGGAATTTGGTCCTCCAAATTAGAACCAAGTCACTCTTCAAACAGTTGGGGGTACTTCTCCAGTATCAAGTTCTCCAATTCCCACGTGGCCTCTTCCGTCGTGTGGTGTTGCCAAAGCACTTTCACCAAGGGAATTGTCTTATTCCGCAACACTTTCTCTTTCCTGTCCAAAATCCGAACCGGCTTCTCAACATACGTCATACTCTCATGGAGCTCCAACGGCTCATATCTTATCACGTGTGCCGGGTCCGGGTGATACTTCCGAAGCATCGAGACGTGGAAGACGTTGTGGACATTTGCCAAGTCCGGTGGCAATGCCAACCTATATGCCTTATCTCCCACTCTCTCCAAAATCTCAAAGGGTCCGATATATCTAGGGCTCAGCTTGCCCTTCTTACCAAATCTCATAATACCCTTCGATGGTGATACCCTCAGAAACACTGACTCACCCTCATCAAACTCCAGTGGTCTTCGTCTCTTGTCAGCATAACTCTTTTGTCGGCTCTGAGCTGTCCGTAATCTCTCACATATCAACTGGACGTCCTCAGATGCCTGCTGCACTAAGTCTGGAGCAAAAATCTGTCTGTCACCAACCTCTTCCCATCCAATAGGGGAACGGCATCTACGCCCGTATAGTGCCTCATAGGGTGCCATCCCGATACTAGCATGATAGCTATTATTATAAGCGAATTCGGCTAACTGCAGGTGGTCATCCCAGGAGCCTCTAAAATCCAGCACACACACTCTCAACATATCCTCGAGGGTCTGTATAGTCCTCTCTGACTGCCCATCTGTCTGAGGATGAAAAGCGGTGCTAAAACTCAATCGGGTCCCCAGCGCTTCCTGAAAATGTTCCCAGAAATGGGAAGTGAAGCGGGCATCCCTATCAGAAACAACGCTCACTGGTACACCATGTAGCCGTACTATCTCTCGGATATACAGGTTCGCCAACTGACTCAGTGTATCGGTAGCTCTCATAGCCAAGAAATGGGCGGACTTAGTCAACCGGTCCATAATAACCCATATGGCATCATGACCTCTACGGGTCCTCGGCAACCCCATCACAAAGTCCATGGTGACATGCTCCCACTTCCATGTCGGTATCGGTAGAGGCTGCAATAATCCTGTAGGCTTCTGATGCTCTACCTTCACTTGCTGACAAACGAGACACTTAGCGACATATTCCGCAATGTCTCTTTTCATTCCAGACCACCAATAAACCTTCCGAAGGTTTTGATACATCTTGGTACTTCCCGGATGTATCGTATACTTCGATGAGTGAGCCTCTGATAAAATCATTCTCCTGATCTCAGGATCCCTGGGAACGCATACTCTGCCTCTGAACCTCAATAAGCCATCAGCACTCTGCTCAAAATCAATACCCACACCTATCTGTATCTGCCTCAGCCAATCGATACACCGTCGATCGCTCTGCTGGGCTTGCCGAATACGGCCAATCAACTCTGGCTCTAGTCTCAAACTAGCCATGATCTCAAGTCTCTCAGATCCAGGTGGGGTTACATCCAAACTGAGGTTCGCAAAGTGTTCTAACAATTCATGTTCCCGTACCATCATATAAGACACCAACCCAAGGTTCTTTCTACTCAAAGCATCGGCAACTACATTTGCCTTACCCGGGTGGTACATGATTTCACAATCATAGTCCTTCAGGAGTTCGAGCCATCTCCTCTGTCTCATATTCAGCTCTTTCTACGAGAACAGGTACTTAAGGCTCTTATGATCTGTGAACACCTGAAATTTCTCACCATAGAGATAGTGGCGCCATATTTTCAATGCAAATACTACAGCCGCCAACTCCAAATCATGTGTCGGGTAGTTCATCTCATGATCTTTCAACTGTCTAGATCCATAGGCAACTACCTTCCCATCCTGCATAAGCACACAGCCCAGTCCTTGGTGTGATGTATCCGTATACACCGAGAATCCTCCTGAGCTGGAGGGAATGGTGAGAACTGGAGCAGTCGTCAATCGACGCTTAAGCTCCTCAAAACTCCTCTCACATGCCTCATCCCACACAAACTTAACATCTTTTCGTGTGAGGCGTGTCAACGGAGCAGCTAGTCTGGAGAAACCCTCTACAAATCTCCGATAATATCCTGCCAATCCCAGGAAACTCCTGATCTTAGTTACTGTCTTGGGCCGTTCCCACTGTACAACTACCTCTATCTTGGATGGATCCACTGATACCCCATCCTTAGACACGACATGCCCCAGAAATGAGATCTGTTCCAACCAAAAGTTACACTTGCTGAGTTTGGCATACAGTTCTCTCTCTCGGAGGGTTTGCAGAACTATCCTCAAGTGCTCCTCATGATCTTCCCTGGACTTGGAATACACCAAAATGTCATCAATGAACACTATCACAAACTTGTCCAGGTATGGCTTGAATATATCATTCATCAATGCCATAAATGCTGCGGGAGCATTCGTCAATCCGAATGGCATCACCAAAAACTCGTAGTGGCCATAACGGGTACGAAATGCTGTCTTGGGTACATCTCCACTCCTGATCCTCAACTGATGATACCCTGACCACAGATCTATCTTAGAAAATACTTCGGCTCCCTGGAGCTGATCCAACAAATTATCGATTCTTGGAAGGGGGTACTTGTTCTTAATGGTGGCCTTATTCAACAACCGGTAATCTATACACAGTCGGAGGCTTCCATCCTTCTTCCTTACAAATAGAACCGGTGCTCCCCAAGGTGAGACACTCGGTCTAATAAACCCCTTCTCCAACAACTCTTACAGCTGTTTCTTCAGCTCTTCCAACTCTATCAGAGCCATTCTATAGGGTGGCTTCGATATCGGCTCTGTACCAGGCACTAACTCAATGCAAAATTCCATTTCCCTTTCAGGTGGTAGTCCTGGTAATTCATCCGGAAAGACATCAGGGTAATCCGTAATTACGGGTATGTCTTTCAATTCCGGGTGTGCCTCATCTATATCGACCACGTATGCAATGAACCCTTCACATTATCCTCTCCGTCGTTAGTAACATAAACCATCACTCCACATTCATCATTTATCAAAAACAATAAATTTATCTCTCAAGCAATATGAATTTAAAATCATACTCCTTTTATTTACAACAACCATGCTAGTTCCATATCATTTCTTTTCATCAAAGTTTATAATAAGATTGTCTAATCTTGAAAACATCAATGTTTTGGCATGACAATCCATCACAACACGATTGGTAGCCAACCAATCCATTCCCAAAATTACATCAAAATCATTCATATTTAATAAAATCAGATTGGCTATCATTTCCTTCCCCTCTATCTTTAACTTACAATCCCTACATACATGCTCAGTCAATTGACTATCATTCATGGGTGTGGAAATCATCAACATTTTATCCAACAATGTTGGTTTCACATATTTCAATAATTTATGTGCAAAGGAAGGTGATATGAAAGAATGCGTGGCACCAGGATCAAATAATACCAATGCTTCTAAATCAAAGATTCGGATGGTACCTTTAATCACATCCGTCGATGCGTCTACACTGTCCTGGTCCAGTGCGTGCACCCTTCCTCTGCTCACACTCGCAGCCTGTTTCCCTTTTTCCTCAGCTGTAGCCCTCCTCCTCGAAGCTGCCGTCTCAACTGGAGCTCCCTCAGGCTCCTTGCCCTTCTGTGGGGCAACCTCAATCATCTCAGTGCAGTACCTCGATATATGCCCTGGCCTCCCACACCTAAAACACGAAACAGGGGGCGCCTGACATGGCCTAGTCCCATGGTATCTCCCACATCTCCTACACTGATCCGTGGTAGGTCGTGATCCTCCAATAGTTATACCCCTCGGCGCTGTCAAGGCTGGGTATACGGGAGGTCTGGTAGTTCTCTCCTGCACCTCCTCGATCTTAGGCCTCTTCTCGAAAAACTTTTGGCCACCTCTCTTGGCCACTCTTCCAAACCCGGATCGCTTTCGGTCTCTGTCCTTCCTGACACTGATCCTTCCAAGCTCGGAGGCATTTCGCTCAAAGTCTTGCTCACATAACTGAGCCTTATGTACAGCCTCCTCATAAGTCACAATGTCGAAGGGAGCCAGCTTAGTCCGGATGGCCAATCTCAATCCATCCATGAACTTCTGTATCTTTCGGGTCTCACTACCCATCGTGTCCGGGTCATATCTCCCCAAGGACATAAACTTGGACTCATACTCGTCCACAGTACGGTTCCCCTGAACCAAATTCATAAATTCCATCCGCAGTTTCCTCTGTGCGGTAGCTGGGATGTACTGTCTCCTGAAGGCATCTAGAAATATCTCCCACGAGATCTTAGAGTGTCTGGCCCTCAAAATAACCTCGGTGGACCTCCACCAATGCTCGGCCTCGCCTTTCAACATAAACACGGCAAAGGCTACCTTCTCACTTGAAGTGCATCGGAAAAACCTATATAGTTTCTCCATCTCATACACCCAATCCTCCGTAATTACTGGGTCCTTCACCCCTCTAAACACTGGGGGTTTCAACGCTTGAAACTCTCGCAACCTGCTCAGGTCGCAGTCATAACCCACATCACTACCGCTCTGCTATGGAGCGATAGGAGAATCTGTATCCTGGGCTGGAGGTGGTGTAACTGTAACTGTCTCAACAGTCTGAGGTCTCTCCGCCTCTGCAGCTGCCTGTTCCGTAGTAGGCTGTGCTGCGGGACCTCCTCTGTCACCGGCGCCCAAGGCCTGCGTGACTATCTCCACCAGACTCTCAATACTACGCTCTAATCTAGCGAAGCGAGCCTCAGTATCACCTGCTCTCTCAGCAGGGTTCTGTGGAGCCTGCTCAGTCTGTGGCTCCGCACGGCTCTCAGGCCTACCTCTACGGCCTCTAGCACGTGCTCTCGCCCCTCTACCTTTGCGTGTAACTGGCATAGTGCCTAACTCCCTGTATTATAATAATTCATTAAGCTCAATCCATCACGGTATACACAGTTATATCTAAACAAAAGCACAGAACTATGGGGATGTACTTTCCTACGTTTTATTAATGACTCACATCAGGCCAACACAGCTCTGATACCAATCTCTGTCACGACCCAATTCCATTCTCTTTAACCGAAAATCACTGAAAATTTTTCGCGTTTTACTGTTACCTTACCCGGTCGTGAAACTAAACTCACCACACACTGTTGGGCTGTGAGCCAATAATAATCACCACATCTCATTCATTCTCAATTAATTAAAACGATGTCATACATGTGCATTTAATCGTGTATTTATACGAATACATGTTTTACTGACATTTACATTCCCCATAAGTACAACTCAAAAGAATACTGTGCTTTTACATTGTTTAGATACAAAAAGAATCACTATGTATATACCTCTTAGCAATGGAGATGCAGCGGAGTCCAAAATAATACGCCTCAGTCCTCACTGGGCTACTATGCATGCTCTGTAGGGGGGAAAAATAGAGTGGGATGAGCAACCACACGCTCAGTAAGGCAATAATGCAAGCATGGTAGATATCTACTCTATCTACATGCTGATAGTGTTATGCATAAATCATTTATAGTAGGAGCATGAGAATAAAACTATGCCATATGAGTATACATATATATCATGTATCAAAGTCATGTAATATTGGCATATAAAACATGGTAAAACATCATGTATAAATCATCTCATGCTCGATCTCATTTCAATTCATAAAAAGGGCAATTCATTAAGAAACCTCCTTTTTAAAACCCACGTCATAAAACTCTTTCTCATCACATACAATCACATCACATCAATTTACAATCACAACCTCTTTTTCATTTCACAATTCAAATCCACGAGGCTCGACCCCTCCTTCGGGTCTACCTTAAACAATCACAATCACACTTAGAGATTTAAAATTATGTGGTAGTAAGTAAATCAAGCAAGGAGACAGGTTACTATATCTCAAGTGACTACATTGGCCAATCGTCACATAACATCCCAGACCACACGGATTCCGGTGTGCGGGGTATCATGCTGGCACGAAGGTGGGTTAGTTCTCCGCCAGACTTTCTCAATCAAGTAACCACCACGCGGTACATCGTACTCCATGTGATATACACGGTACATCATACTCCGCGGACCCATAACATGATTGGGGGTGCCTGCCATAGGTCTTATCTACCCCATACCGAGTGTAACCTTTATAGTCTCAAGAGCATGTGGGAGTAACCTCAATACCAGGTCCTAGCCCCTCATGGCCTTGCTCGCCCCTGTTGGGTTCCCTGATCCAGGTCCTAGCCCCTCACCCTCACCCCACCTAAGAGGTCTGTCAGGCCTGTTGGGTTCCCTGGATGGATTAAGTCAGGTCCTAGCCCCTCACCCTCACCTCACCTAAGAGGTCTGTCAGGCCTGTTGGGTTCCCTGAGTTAATCCGTATCTCTCACCACGGCCTCATACATACCACAGTGTGAAAACCAGCGCGAGCTACGCTCTAGCGCGAATTCATGCATCAAAACCAATCACTTCGTACGAGCAACGCTCTGGTACGGCATTTATGCATAAAATATGAAGAAACCATGTACGAGCATAGCTCCAGTACAGTTATATGCATAAGAAAAACCACTCAAATCCACGTACGAGCATAAGCTCCGGTACAGTTTATAAACATCATCACAATTCAATTTCAAAGTGCGAGCTAAGCTCAAGCACATTTCACACAAGTGAAAACATAGAAATCTCGCGCGAGCGAGGCTCTAACGCGAATTATATCTCATACACGCGATAGGCGGCTTACATGCATTCAAAACATCTCATAATATGCTTGGTGCCTCATATGGGCTATTTCACAACATCATTCAAGTACTAGCCAGCCTATCCTTTTATTTGCTCAAATCAAAGCATTGTGTTTTGTAAAAGCATTCAAAACACATGATTTATGCAATTATTAGCCTTACTATCCCTTTTTCATAAAATCCACTTCAAATCCAAAACCACGCATATACCCATCATCTTTCACGAATACCATCAACATTTATTTGAGCAATCATGCATTTCATAAAAACACTCGATATTCACCCACAAGTTTAAGGTACGAGCAGCTATCTCTATATACTCACAAAATTCCCTTACCTGGAATCGCGATGCATGATTCCACTTCCTTAAGCTGCTTTCTCGTACGGTTCGGTCCGCCTTCAACGAACTCTTCGGGACTGCACAAAATTGTATCCCGCATTATATTCGATCCATATATTGCAACCCTTGTGCTTGCTATAGTCAATTTAATCTATAGCCTCCATTAAAGCTTATTTGGCCTCGTTTCATTACTTTACCCATAGCTCGAGTCTATGGACCTTCTTAGGCCTATTAACTTATTCAAAGTCGATATCAAATCGACATAAAGCTCATAGCGTTCATATTCCATGAATCCCCTCACTATGGCATTTATCAATTATATACATACCCATTTCCACAATTTCTCCAAACTCACTATGTAATCTCATTTAACCGTTTAAAATCATAAATATTATCCCAATAACAACTTTGGCATGCCATAAATCATAAACTCATTCAATCCCACATATCCTCACTTTACACCCATTTTAGATTTCTAGGTCACACCAATTCCCCTACATTCCTAGGTAGTTTATCCATCAATACTCATATCAATCAACTCCAAAATCAATTAAATAGCTAATGCATTTGGATTGGAGTGTTAGAATCTTACCAATATGATTTCTCTTCTTGCTCCAAATGGTAATGCCCTTAACTCTTTCAATTCCAAGAATAGGAAAATGCCCTCTCACTATGTTGTTCTTCTCTTTGATAGGAACAACTTTGCCTCTAATGATCTCTCTCCAAATCTCACTGAAAATGGCTGATTTTAGAGAGGGAAAGTTGGGTTTTTGGGGTTGAAATTGTAAAGTTTAGTGTTTTTCCGAGATTTCCAGATTTTTCAGCTCTCCTTATATAGAAATGACTTGAGGAGATCGATCTGGTCCAAGAGGAGATCGATCTGGTCCCTTAAAATCCCTCTTTTTCACTGCATTTTTAAGCTTGAGATCGATCTGTCGAAGCAGTGAGATCGATCTGTTGAAGCATGAGATCGATCTGTCGAGGTATGAGATCGATCTGGTCCCAAACAGAGAGCTAAGGAGATCGATCTGGGTGCTTGGGGATCGATCTTTCCACTACAGAATGCTTGAGAGATCGATCTGGCTCCATTGGAGATCGATCTGCTCGATTCTTTCGCCCAAATAAGAGCATTCTAGCTTTCCCAGATCGATCTCTCATCCTAGGAGATCGATCTGGACCTTATGTTCTCCAGATTTCCTGCAGTTTCATTGCTGCAACTCATACCAATACACCCTCAATCTATTGCCATGGCCATTTCCTCATCCATCCACCTTTATAACTTGAAAATGGCATCCATTCATACCTTATGCACATTGAAACTTGTGTGCATTCATTGTATATTCAAAGGTATGCAACATAAAACCAAATGGAAGCATAACTCCATTCCATTTTACCACACTACTCATTTTGAGTTTCAATCACATCCATCACTTGCTAGAACACATTTCTCCGTATTCATACTCAATGAAACTTGTATGTACGTTACAATTTATATTACACATACATACATTGAATCCATGGACTTACATCAATCATACTTTACATTACAAGTCCATTCATATTACTTGATCCAAGTACACACATTACCCTTATACATATACGGGGTCTTACAATATTTTAGTAAATGATCAAAATTTATTCCAAGCGTTCGTTCTTTAGTCCAAGTTAACATTTAAACAAAACCAAGCCCAACTTTTATTGAACCCAGCTTTATCTTGCATGTTTCTGAAACTGAAAGAAAGATTTATGAATTTAAATACATGAGTTTTAAGCATGTCTTCAAATCTGTGAGCATGTTTTCTGATTTTGTTTCTTGAACAAAATGATATGATTTTGACTTATGCATGAACTTGTTACATATTTTGCGAGAAAAGGAATCTGTTTTATGAGCACAGTTTCTCTGTTTTACGAAAGCGTTTTCAACCGCAAAAGAGAGTTGATTTGAGATTCGATTTATGAATTTTAAATATGTGAGTGAGGCCCACTTGGTATGAGACTTGCTAGAAAGACCTATTAAGTGGGGTGAGGTAGTCAAAAGGCCCAGACCCTCACAAGGCTTATGAAGCCCAAGAAAATTTTGAAAACTCTGTTTTGAGACAAAGGCAATGTTTAATTATATGCGATCGTGGGGTTCTGCGGGAGCAAAGTGTCACACAAGTCTGTGTGACTGTGGGGGCTACCTCTTGGGTCTTACAGATGCAAAGTGTTACACGGTCAATGCATAGTTGTCATGCCTGCCTTCGTGGTGTATATGTTTGCTACCTGGGATGAGGCTAACCAAAAAGACCTCTTAAGTGGGGTTAGGTAGCCAAAAGGCCCAGGTGTATATGATTGCCACCTGAGATGAGGCTAGCTAACTAGAAAGACCTCTTAAGTGGGGTGAGTTAGCCAAAAAGGCCCAGCTAACTAGAAAGACCTCTTAAGTAGGGTGAGGTAGCCAAAGGGCCCAGGTGTGTATGTTTTGTTGTACGACCCTGAGCACGTCTACAGCCTTGTCATGGCCATGTTTATGATTTTCTCTCTACGGAGGATGAATATTTTATTTTCGCATGATGATTACATGAGCTAGCCTAGTCTCAATCCGAAATGAACTCTGTTTTAAGATTTGATTCTTTGATATGTTTTATACTCAGCAATGCTTTTGAAGTTCTGTATGATCTGAAAGGTTCTGATTTCCATTCAATATGATTTTTGTTTAGGATATTTGATCTCTCAATATATGCTTCATGCTCAGCTATGTTTTTTAAGTTCTGTATATCATGAAAGATTCTGATCAGTCTGCTAAGGTTTTCTTATTTCGAAACAATGTTTCTGTTAAATGTGTTTTTCGTGATTTGCGTTTTGAAAGTGATGTAAATATTTGTAAAGGCATGCCACCTTTTGGTATTACTATGTACTCTGAATGTTTTAAACACTATGATCATTTTAAATTCATTTCTTACTCGACTTTTTCTCGAAAGCTCACCCCTCTACCTTTCAGATTATTTGCAGGGATCTACCGATACTACCTACCGCGTACATAACGTAGGCTGGTGGAAAAAGCTACCCTAGGCTACTTTTTGTACATGTAGAGGTATACAATTGCATTCTTTTACCAGACACATTTTGTAAGCACAAACATATAGTGGGAATATTTTGTTGGGATGTAATTTGTAAGAAAACAAACGTAAAGAATATCTCTTTTGAGAATTTATCTTGGAGTACTAATTTTAGTTGGAATGGATATATGTTGGCTTGATGATGCAAATTGGGAAACATGTTTGATATTTGTGGATATTTAGGATTGTTAAAGCGTTTGATTTGCATGTGGGTAGGTTTATATATAAGCCGTTATGCTGCCGAAATTTCTATCGACCATTTAGATGAAAATTTAATTTAAGTATAACTATCGGTAAATAAGTAAGATAAAAGAAAGGACATTGAACAAGAATGCATTCTAAGTGAATGAAGGAATAAGTAGGAATTAAAAACTTAAAAAAAAAATTTCTCCGAATTTTCAAGGTCAAGGGTCGTTACAGTTAGAGGTGGTATTAGAGCAAAAACTGTCTAGTACTGTTAGTGTCGTTAATAAGGATAAAATTGCATCCCAAATGTCTATGCTTGTCTGGTTGTAGGCAATATATACCTAATAAAGTTAAGATTTGATCTTTGGTTTACGCGCATGTAATAGATCACGTGTATCATGAGAGAAAGATGAGGACGCCCACGGAGACAAGCTCAGCCACATCCACCGCAGCCAGAGAGCCCCAATACTCATATGGCTCAGTTTGAACAGCGGTTGGAGCAACATCTCGAGCGAGGACTGGAATTGATAGCTGCCATGGTTGCCCAACACTTAAGGGCAGATGCTTCTAATTCAGCTGGCACAACACCGATCCCTACTCCGATGCCAACTCCTTCACAAGCACTACCTCCTCCTCCACAATTTCCCCCGCTACATTTGGCACCTCAGTCGCCCATACAGACTCGGACTGAGGAGAGGAATATTAGTAGAATGAGGGATTTTCTAAAGATGAAGTCTCCAACATTCACAGGAGTTAAGAATCCAGTAGAGACTGAAGAGTGGCTAGTAGACCTCGGAAAGATCTTTGATTATCTGCGGTGTTCTGATATAGGGAAGGTCTCTATGGCCACGTACATGCTGAAGGGCCAAGCGAAATATTGGTAGGGATCCACCAAGGTCCTTCTGACTGCTCAGCATCCGGTGATTAGTTGGTATGCATTCTAGACAGCCTTCAGAGATCAGTATATTCCACGAGCTACCCAGCATAAGTTACAGACGGACTTTTTTGAATTTGGTACAGGGCAGTATGACCGTGGATAAGTATGAGATTAAGTTTACTATGTTGATGAGGTATGACCCTGAGACGTTCCTGAATGAAGAGCATCGTACTGAGAGGTTCCTAGCTGGGTTAAGGCCAGCCATCAAAGATCGACTATTGGGGTTATGGATTACCGAGTTCAAGGATGCCTTGGGTAGAGCACAGATGATTGAGAGGGGTCTAAATGTTACACAGACAGAGTATGGCTCTAAGGGAAAGAGCAAGGATAAAGGTAGGAGGATAGAGTTTGTGAAACATGATTATCGGATGGACCAGCCTAAGAGGCAGATGACAGATGAGTTTCGAACTGGGGTTGATAGACCCACAGTTCCTGTACCTTCTCCCAGATTGCTAGAGACCCATAACAGTATTGGAAGTTGTGTAAAGATTGTGGAAAACCCCATAGAGATGTTTGCTATATGGCCACAAGGGTATGTTTTGGGTGTGGACAGAAGGGACACTTGAGCAAGGATTGCCCATAAAGCAATACTCCACAGCCCCCATAGCAACCACGACAACCTAAGAGGCAAGCTCCCTAGAGATAAATACCACAGTGACGGGCTACCGCAGCAGAGAAGGGCAAGAAGCTTGTCACTCATGGGAGATTCTTTGCCTTTGACAGAAAGACAACTGATGCTTCCACTGAGACCATTCGGGGTAAGCTTTTAATTTGTAATCATGAGGCACATTACTATTTGATTCAGGTTCTACGCACTCTTTTATATCACCCCATTTTGCATGTAAATTGCTTATGAAACCTGAGCCTCTAGATTTCATGTTACACGTTACCACGCCCCTGTATAAATCTCAAAGGACTGATATGGTGTGTAAGAATTGTGAAATTAAGATAGGAGATAGGGTAACGCTAGCATATTTAATCTTACTGAACATGAATGGCTTCAATGTAATTTTGGGTATGGATTGGCTAGCCACCAATCGCGTAAGTCTAGATTGTTACACCAAGACTGTAACCTTCCTTCTACCTGATAAGTTTGCTGTATGTTTTGTAATTAATGAATAAAATACATTATTTTGACTGTTGATGAAAATTTCTGATGTATGTGTTAATGTGAAGGTTATGGTGCATTCATCTCCGATACTAGTCGGGAACGTCCAAGTATTCAGGACATATCAGTGGTATGCAAATTCCTAGATGTATTTTTTGATGAACTATCGGGACTACTTCACGAGAAAGAACTGGAGTTCACTATAGATTTGGCTCCAGATGCGCAGCCTATCTTGAAGTCTCCCTACTGGGTGGACTTTGTGGATCTTGAGGAATTGAAAAAGGAGTTATAAGAACTGTTAGATAAAGGAAGTTCAGAAACTCATAGGAGATATTGGGATATTTAGTCAAGCTAAGATACTCCATTTGAAATTATTTTAAGGAAGCAGTGCGCAAGGCGCAATTATGATGATATGAATTGTATATTTCTAAAGTCACTAAGAAAAGGGAAAGATAAAGAGAATGATGGAAAAGAGATCTACAAAGGAAATAGTGACAATGAAAGAGCACAATCACTATAGCTGGAAGAATGAATCAGGGAAGTAACGGTAGAAATAAGACTCTAAAGGTCACACTGCTTACATGATTGATAAAGATAGGGCGTGTTCGGAGTATAGAAACATCCCTGTAAACAGAGAAAGTTTTTTGACACATAATCGGATGATTTATCAAAGTTAACCCTAAATTGAAAGGAGAAGTTCTAGAATTGATTTAGCATGTGGTATCGAATTAATTACTCAAACCACTGTACTGAGTGACTTTGCTTGGATTAGAAATGTTGAAAGAGCAATCATAAGAACTATATGAAGGGGAGATTTTTGGACCCAGTGACCCACTTTGGAGTGTACTGGTGTTAAATTTTAAGGAGACTCGGAGTCTCTTGGGTCATAATGTATTAAGAATGGGTGTAAGTAGGATTTCCCAAACAGAAGTTACATATTAATGGGAAAGATCCAAACTATTATAAAGATTCAGAGTTTGAGATATAAGGAAACTTTAGAATATGAATTACGTATTGAATCTAAGGATTGTAATTTTTATATTCTTATATTTTGAATGTGAGACTTAATTGGAATAAGGAAAGAGTTTTGTTGTAGTTGATGTACGAAATGAGACAAGCTTTGAGATGGGATAAATCTTGAATATACGAGTCAAGTTGAAATAAGAGATGTGTGCAAGGTACGAATATCTCTGGTATGTGAAGTGAGTCAGATCAAGTGATGATAAGTTTGGTATCCTATTTTCTTATTGAAATTGAACCTTGAATACTTATATCCGTAATCGGTTTGCGTGGTCAAGTCTAATGGCCAATAAAGGTCTTTAAAAATACCTCACCACCTGAGAGACTTGACAGCGTCTAGAAGTACCCTCATCTATTCTGAAGGACCAAGAGGAATTTGGAGGACCAAATTCTTTAAAGGTGGGGAGAATACAAACTCCACAAAATTTCTATACTTATCAAAAAATTAAATAAATTAAATACAAGATTTTTAATGGTAATACGAATATTCGTTGTAGGGCTTGAGAAGTATGGGAGTCGAGAAGCTCAAGAATGGTTGAGAGCCCGAAATACAGGAGGTAAGGAGCAAATGCAAGTATAGTGATATTATGGAATTTTAGATTATTAGTTGAAAATTTTATGGGAAGTTTTATTTGAGGTTTCACAAGGATTAAATAAAATAAAATAAAATAAAAATATTTTCACTAAAAACAAGGTAAATTTAATGAAAATGGGTCACAAAAAAATATATATTTTTGATAAATTAAAAGAAAATGTATTTAAATAAATAAAAAGAAAAGAAAAAAAAGAAGAGGAGAAACACGATCGAGCGATAGGATCGCGCGATCGTCTTCCCCATTTCCCCCTCACTCTCGCTCGCCCCCTTCTGCTAGTCCGATCGCCGACCAAAGCCCCCTCCCGCTATCTGTTTCGCTGCCGTCCAAGCCCCCCTTCACGCCGATTATCCCATCTCAACTAGAATCCGCATCCTCCCTCTTTCCTCACTGAAAACCTGAGAAGCTCGAACCCTCTTCTCGTTTTCCTGCTATCTCCCGCTTCGTCACCGACGGCCATACCATCCCCGAAGGTTCCCTTGGATCGACAGCTCCCCTCCCCTGGACACGGACTAGCTTCCTTCTCCCTCTCCCCTCGCTTGGAACAAAAAGCAAAATAGAGTTTTCCTCTGTTTTGCGAGCTGCGACAATGCTAGAGAAGACCCGACGCCGGCCTTCCAACGAACTTGAGCACCAACAACCTCCCTTGTCTGTCCTACCCGTTCCAGCCACCCTATTTCGACGCTACAGTTTAAAAAAAAACATACTGGGAACAAAATACCCATTTAGTATTTCTCCATTTTTACACAGTGACTTATAGGTAAAAAATCCAAGATTTATCTAGTTGAATTTCTGTGTAAATTGCATTATGAAGGCATGATTGTTGTATGAATTAGTTTAAATTTTGGTTCTGAAGAAATTTGGAAACTAAGGTTAATTGGACAATTGGGGATTTTGAGAATTAGGCAAGGAAATTAAATATTATGAGTAGGATTATCAAGAATTGGGATTGAATATTGAAGATGAAAATGAAATGAGATGATGAAATGGATAAAATGTATAATTATACGGTTATATACATGTGTGTGTATTAGTATATGAGCTTATAAATATTAAATGTCTTGAAATATTGGTACAATTGTCTACACACACAAAGAAATAGCACATAGGGATTATTTATTTTATCAATGTGATGATGAAGTTTATAGTGGAAAGAAATTTCTACAAGTAGTAGGGGGAAAAGAGGAAATTGATGAGCTCCAAAGGTTGAATATGTATAGTTTAATGAGATCTTAAGGAGTTAGAATTCAAATTCCGAATGTATTTTCCTTAGGCTAATAAGATTTCAATTTTGAAGCATTGTAAGCTATTCGATTTAAATAAGGATACTAAGAATACCAAATTCGGTGTAGGAAAATCGTAGAAGGATAAAAGAGAGACACTTGGAGGCATCACTACTCAAACCTTAAACTCTCGATAAATCGAGGTAAGGGATGTAATTTAAAATGATAATAGTATCCTCATTTCCCTCAAACTTGGATTTATGAAAATATTTGAGTTACGCAATATTTTAGTAAATGGTCAAAATTTATACCAAGCGTTCGTTCTTTAGTCCAAGTTAACATTTAAACAAAACCAAGCCCAACTTTTATTGAGCCCAGCTTTATCTTGTCGTGTTTCTAAAACTGAAAGAAAGATTTATGAATTTAAATACATGAGTTTTGAGCATGTCTTCAAATTTGTGAGCATGTTTTCTGATTTTGTTTCTTGAACGAAATGATATGATTTTGACTTATGCATGAACTTGTTACATATTTTGCAAGAAAAGGAATATGTTATATGAGCACAATTTCTCTGTTTTATGAAAGAGTTTTCAACCGCAAAAGAAAGTTGATTTGAGATACGATTTATGAATTTTAAATATGTGAGTGAGGCCCACTTGGGATGAGACTAGCCAGAAAGACCTCTTAAGTGGGGTGAGGTAGTCAAAAGGCCCAGACCCTCACAAGGCTTATGAAGCCCAAGAAAATTTTGAAAACTCTGTTTTGAGACAAAGGCAATGTTTAATGATATGCGATCATGGGGTTCTGTGGGAGCAAAGTGTTACACAAGTTTGTTTGATTGTGGGGGCCACCTTTTGGGTCCTATAGATGCAAAGTGTTACACGGTCAATGCATAGTTGTCATGCTCGCCTTCGTGGCTTATATGTTTGCTACCTGGGATGAGGCTAACCAGAAAGACCTCTTAAGTGGGGTGAGGTAGCCAAAAGGCCCAGGTGTGTATGATTGCCACCTGAAATGAGGATAACCAAAAAGTCCTCTTAGGGTAAGGTAGCCAAAAAGGCCCAGCTAACCAGAAAGACCTCTTAAGTGGGGTGACGTAGCCAAAAAGGCCCAGCTAACTAGAAAGACCTCTTATGTGGGGTGAGATAGCTAAAGAGCCCAGGTGTGTATGTTTTGTTGTACGACCCTGATCATGTCTACAGCCTTTCCATGGCCATGTTTATGATTTTCCCTCTACGGAGGATGGATTTGTTATTTCCGCATGACAATTACATGAGCTAGCCTAGTCTCAATCCGAAAAGAACTCTATTTTAAGATTTTATTCTTTGATATGTTTTATACTCAGCAATGCTTTTGAAGTTCTGTATGATCTGAAAGGTTATGATTTCCATTCGATATGATTTTTGTTTAGGATATGATCTCTCGATACATGCTTCATTCTAAGCTATGTTTTTGAAGTTCTATATATCATGAAAGATTTTGATCGGTCTGCTAAGGTTTTCTTATTTAGAAATAATGTTTATGTTAAATGTGTTTTCCGTGATATGCGTTTTGAAAGTGATGTAAATATTTGTAAAGACATGCCACCATTTGTTATTACTATGTACTCTGTATGTTTTAAACACTATGATCATTTTAAATGCATTTCTTACTGGGCTTTTTCTCGAAAGCTCACCCTTTTACCTTTCAGATTATTTGCAGTGATCTACCGACGCTACCTGCTGCGTATACGACGTAAGCTGGTGGAAAGAGCTACCCTAAGCTACTTTTTGTACACGCATAGGTATTCAATTGCATTCCTTTACCAAACACATTTTGTAAGCACAAACATATAGTGGGAATATTTTGTTGGGATGTAATTTGTAAGAAAATAAACATAAAGAATATCTCTTTTGAGAATTTATCTTGGAGTACTAATTTTAGTTGGAGTGGATATATGTTGGCTTGATGATGCAAATTGGGAAACATGTTTGATAGTTGTGGATATCTAGGATTGTTAAAGCGTTTGATTTGCAGGTAGGTAGGCTTATATATAAGCCGTTATGCTGCCGAAATTTCTATCGATCATTTAGATGAAAATTTAATTTAAGTATAACTATCGGTGAATAAGTAAGATAAAAGAAACAACATTGAACAAGAATGCAGTCTAAGTGAATGAACGAATAAGTAGGCATTTAAAACTTCAAAAAAAAAATTTCCTCCGAATTTTCAAGGTCAAGGGTCATTACAGTTCACGCTCCCCCTCTTGTCCTCTTCGTCGAGGTCTCCTTGTCGGGGGAGAGAGAGATTTTAGGAGGATCGGGTTTTTCCCGATCCCCCTTCCCTTTCTCTGTCGCGCGACAAAAATCCTTTTTTTTTTTTTACTTATAAATATTTATTATATTTTATTTATTTATTTATTATTTTTTAAAAAAATAAATTTTCAATTTAACAAATATATATATATTCTTATAACATATTTTCATTTAATTTACCTTACTTTGTAGTGAAAATATTTTTATTTTATTGTCTAATTAAGTGCAAAAAATTTTGCGGTGTTTATACCCAACGCCCCTTACCCAGCACCAGCTACAACAGTGCCTGGCTCCAGCCCAACGCCCTGCGCGCCTACACCTTCTGCTGCGGCACTCAGACACGCCCCGCACCTGCCCCCTCTGCACACCTACGCTGAACACCAGTATGCATAGTGCCCAGACCTACGCGCACCAACCTGTGCCCTAGCTCACTCCATGCCAGTCTGCGTAGTACAACCTAGAGCAGATGATAGACATGCACTGCACCCCACGCCAAACACACCAGTGCCCAAACCTGCCCCTAGTCCTGCGTGCACCAGGGCTCTGCACACCTACACCGTCTACACCCAGATTACATCACACTGCCCACCCCTGTCCATCACGTCCCCCATTTCGTATTCTATCACCCAAACCGTTTGAGAAAGAAGACAAGGAAGCAGTGAAGGCAGAATTGGCCATGCCCTAAATTTGCAGGATGTAAGTGGGTGTGTGTATATATATAATATATATATATATAGGACTGTTACCTAGAAAGGGGATGAAAACAAAGAGATAGTCAAGGGTGAGGGATGAGCGAGGGCCCAAAACTGAAAACTGAAGCAAGAGACCAGGGAGAGAAGAGGGGGAATAGGGAACTCCACCTCTCTGGAAACTGAGAACCAAAACAAAGGCGAGGAGGATTGGTGGGAAACTTGAGACGTGTGAGAGAGAGCTTCGAAATGAGGGTTGTATCGATAGGGGGTCTGGATGACTAGAAACAAGTTGACGAGGTAGGAGGGGGAAATCAAAGCTTCTCGACCTTCTCCATTTGGTGGTAAACCGAAGTGGAGAATAGAGGTCCTCCTCGGTTCCAAGGGAAGCTATGAGGGTGCTGTAGACGGTGATCAGAGATAATGGTGGTGTCGGAAGGGGTGGAGAAAGACAACGGAATAGTGAACGATGAAGGGAGAAATGGCAGCGCCGAGCCTGGAAGAAGAGGTTCACCATAGCTAGTGAAAAAGAAAAGAAGAAAAGAAGGAAGAAGAAGAAGAAGAAACCGAGAATTTGGCTCCAAAAATTTGAAAGGGCAAAAAAAAAGAGGAAGAAGAATATTTAAATATATATAGAAATAAGTATATATACATACATATATTTATATATATAATTGGAGGTAGTGAAAAAGACACAAGGAGAAAAATCAAAAAAGCCGATAAAAGAGCTCCAAGGAGAAAAATTAACTGAGTAGGCTAGGCCTAGATGTAAAGTATTTAGGACTACGCGCGATACCGAGGTAAGAAAAATTACAGTGTGCTATAGAGATGAATGCACGTATTTTTTTGATGTTTTTTGTAGATACGTATTTTAGGAAATATATTTATTTATGCTGTAGAAAATTACCTACGTATATTTTCTGTGTTTTTGGAGACTGCAAACTTTAAGACAAAACTTGGATACGCCTGAACGTAAAAAATCCCTAGGAAAATTTTACTGCCCGAAATTTAGAAAGAAGTTTTAAGGAACCTTGAAATTTGCCCCGATTTTTCTGAAATAACCCTATTTAGTGTATTTAGATAAATATTAGAGTATTTTTAAAATTATCGTTGAAAAACCTAAAATTTTGGATTTGCACTCGAGACTATGTTTTATGGTTTTTTAGCTCAAAAAAGCAAGACCAGCCCTTTTTAATCTGTTTTACACGCTAAAATGAAATTTAAGTATTTTAAAAATAAAACTTGTGACAGTCAAACGTGCATTGATGTGTGATCTTGCACGGAGCTATCTGCATGAGATTTTGAGATGTTTTAAGGATAAAACTGTGCCATTCGGACGTGTATTAATGTGTGATCTTGTATAGACCTGCTCGCATGTGATTTTAAGTGATTTGATAAAATTGTGCTAGCCAGAAGTATATTGATGTGTGATATTGCACGGACTAGCTCGCACGTGATTTTAAGTGATTTGCTAAAACTGTGCCAGCCAATCGTGTATTGCTGTGTGATCTTGCACGGGCTCGCTCGCACGTGATTTAAAGTGATTTGATAAAACTGTGCCTAACAGACGTGTATTGTTGTGTGATCTTACACGTACCTGCTTACATGTGATTTGAGGAGAAAAGGGCAATGACGAATTACATGGAAATGTGAATGATGAAATTATATAGAAATGTGAATGATACTGAGGTCCATGGAGTACGATGTATCGTGTTATTGAGAAATAGTGAAATGAGTAAGCCGATTAGGTAGTTGACCACTCCCACGACACCTAACATCCCGACACACCTGGCCCGTGATTGCCCGGAGTCACTGACATTGGCCAATTGTCCTATTGATTGATTATTAATGATGAATATTCTGGCATGCCTCACTTATTTGATTTATCTTAACTGAGTTTTGATAAAGTGAATTTTTGACATGAAATGAGTTTTATTTTATTGCATTTGATTTAATTGATATTTTGCAGTAATGTTTTATGTGATACCTTTACTGTGAGAAAATGGTAATTTTCACTGTACTACACTGAACTATATGGTACTACTTCAAACTCATATTTTGTAGATAGTGTATTTATCTACCTGCCGCTTGATTTTTCTTACTGAGCATGTTGAGCTCACCCCTTACTTTACTCCACAAATGTGACGCCCCTGAAGAGCGAAAAATAGGGCAAATTTAAAACTTTTTACTCATCAAATCACAATTAAGGGTGCATTCCTGTGCAGTGTCATACATCATCATACTTATAATGCCTCAGGATCTCATCGTTAAATAGTATATATCATATCATATACATTACTCAATTCCAAGTTGATTAATCCTAATACATCCTATATAATGTTGTATATCAAGTGTCTGTAAATACACATTAGTCTGGGTACATGAAATGTAAATTATACCTTAAATACAAATATATGGCCTGGATCTCAAGTCCTCCACTAGCCAATACTCCGTACGTCACAGGAAAACTTCTCTTCACTTTAAGAAATCCGGGGAAGAGAAAACAGGGTGAGCTTCTAAATCGCTTAGTAAGGGGGTAAGGGACTCATCAATAAAAACAATGATTTACACAGCACAATCCTTTTAACTCATAGTTGAAAACTCGTTAGAAAATGTAGCATGACTTAATAAAACATCATTCTCATCCCATTCTTTAAAATCATGTGAAAACATGAGAGTACATAACTCAATATAAACCACAGTTACAAGCATGTGAAAATCACGATGCGATAATGGCTTTTCTCATTAAAACGTGATAAAATCACCGCAATAAAATGCACGTGGCACAGCCACAAAATACAACTCATGTGTATAAAAAGGAGACTAGGCAATAAAACTCATATAAAACTTGTCATGGCACATCAATAATATATCTCCTCTGGGTGAGCATCCCAGGCATCCTCATAAGAGGGAACGTCGACATATGGTCGTGTACATGGTAATTGGACTTACACGTTACTAGAACAAGGCCCGACCTTACATGCTACCAGAGCAATGCCTCTCCTCATGCATAATATCATGTGGTCCCTGGGTCGATTCCCAGGCGGCCCACTCTATCGGTCTTACATACTACCAAAGTAAGGCCCGAACTTACATGCTACCAAAGCAAAGCCACCCAGCATTACCAGAACAGTGGTCATCTCACGTTACCAAAACAGAGGCATCTCTCGTTACCAAAACGGAGGAATATCGGACTTACATGCTACCAGAGTAAGGCCCGGACTTACATGCTACCAGAGCAAGGCCTCCTAATGCTACCAAAGCGGAGGAATAATCAGACTTACATGTTACTAGAACAAGGCTCGGACTTACATGCTACCAAAGCAAGGCCCGATGTGTATTCAACATGACACGCCTAAGTCTTAATCATTAGCCATTATCATATAAAACGTTTTGCCTTCACGTAGAACTCATAATGGTTTTTCTTTCATAAATCTCATTTAAAACATTTGTGTACTCAACACAAAACATGTTAAAACCGAGTTCCAAATGGCAAAACCACGCACACATTTCTCAATCTCAGTATGCCTTAACGTAGAGCCCAAATCTCTTTTTTCCGTTTTAAACACAAAATGGTTGTAAAACATTTTCACACATAGTTTACAACTCATAAAAATTGGGCCCCAACCGGCTATAAAATCGAGTGCAATCTCTCATTCACAACACATAAAACATGCTTGTTTTCTCAATCACAATTTATGCTATAAAATTTCACAATTCACATACACAAACGAGTTTAAGTTTCCCTTACCTCTTTGCTCCTCGTATAGTGCAATCGTTCCCCCATACCATGGACTAGCCTCGTATTCCACTCTGGAACTCCCGAGTTGTCCAATGATGTTGAAACATTAAAACTCATCATCACATAACCTCCAAATCTCTATATCGAGCATATTGCCCATATTCTCATTAAATACCTCAATTATACCATTTCTCATGACTCTATCAAATTCATAATCTCATCCACTACATTTCAACCTTCTAAATTTCTCATGCATAATACCTATGCCAAAATCACGTCATTGCCTAAATTTCCAATTTATAGACAAAAATTCCAATTTACCACAATTTACTCATCATCACTCCAATAAAATCACAATTTTTGTCAACTCTAATCCTTTCCTAACTATTTCCCCACAATGACCATATTCACAATCACAAAAAAATCACTTCAAAATCCAAGATTAAAGTTTAGAGATTACCCAAACTTGTGGAGTGCTCAAGTCACACCTCGATTCGATTCGTCTTTCGATTTCCAAGTATGTTGTTCTCCTTTGGATGAGGAACAACTTTCCTTCTTGCCACAACCCTTGATTTGGACGAAAATGGGAACTTTGGAAGAGAGAGAAAGCTAGGGTTTGGCTGAAATAGAGATTTTGGGAGAGAGAGAGATCCATTTCCAGGAAAAACAAAGGGGTCTTTATATAGATTGAGGGAAGGAGATCGATCTAGCTCTTGATTAGATTGATCTACATTTGAATTTGGGTACGATTTGGGACAATTTTATGCCTAGGAGATCGATCTGTCATGGGGTAAGATCGATCCCTTAATGGCTTTATGAGATTGATCTACTCCAATTATGAGATCGATCTCTAGTTTATAGAATGCTTCATGAGATCGATCTGCTCCTTGGGGAGATCGATCTTCTCCTTAACAGAAACATTTTGAGATCGATTCCTTCCTTATGAGATCGATATCTTCATTATAGAATCATAAGGGGATTGATCCTCTTCCATTGGAGATCGATCTGCTCGCTTAAATTCCTCCTTCCATGCCATTTTTGACCTACCAGATCGATCCTCTCTTCTCCAAGATCGATCTGGCCCTATAGTTTCACACTTTAACAAAAAATCTCATTTATAACTCATTCATTACTTAAAATTTCATTCCATACCATCTCAATATATGAGTACATCATATTTAGTTCAATCAATTACACTTCATGTTCTAATTACATAATTTGCTATGTGTAAAATTCTTAGATCTCACAACAAAGCCTCGTCAATAGCTAGGAGTGTTTGTAAGTCGAATAAATTTGCACAATCACGTGTCAGTGAAGGACTCTTCAACACTAAAGGTATACCCAGCATAGTCATTTATATTGTATCTATATTTTGCAAGTACAGTAATGTATAGAGAAATGTGTTTGAAGAAGTGTGAACATGAAAGGACAATTATGATGATCAATTTTGTTTAAATTTGTCACAAAAAAAAAAAGAAATCTAGTACTCATGTTACGGTTTTTTTATCTAATATCAACTTGTAGCCCAACTAGTAAAAGTGCGAGTAAAACGGGTCGTCACATGGAAACACCTTAACATTTACGTTATTTGCTTAACGAATTCACCTTTATTCACTTTTGTGACTTGGGGCTTGGATCCACTTTACTAAATTTTTAATTTTATCAATTGGACCTACGCCACTAACATTAAAACCAATTTGCACACATAAATTTATAACATGGTATGCATATCTAACATGAAAAAAATACACTTTGCATAAGTGGGTTTAAACTTCTAATTATCAAAGGAATAACTGCAGTGTCATTCGAAGTATTATCTAAAGTAATAGAAAAAACTTTACTTTCAATCTCATACATTCTATACACATTAGTAATATAATTAGTAATAGTATATGCATTATATGATTGTTCTAATACATCTAAAGATAAAATGCTTTTTTGCATGCACCAATCTTCATCCATCCAGTGATAAGTTATAGCAAGATAACTTAAACCATTAATGCTAGTCTAAATATCACTACTTAAACTAACACTACATAATATATTAATAAGGTTATACCTTAAAGCTTCCCTGTATTCATGTGTAAACCCCACGAAACATTCTTGTACTCAGTTTTAAGTGAACTAATTGAGATTAAATAGGTGCTTATTAGAGGAAAAATTAATTGAACTCATATTTTAGACATGAGAAACTGGAGTGAAGTAAATTAAAATAAATACTGTAATAGTATTATCAATCTTTGTAATGTTTAATAACTTTAATAATAAATATTTCTTTGCTTATTTTGGCAAATCTGAAGTCATGACCGAATCAGATTTTTCTATTTATCGAATAGAATATTATAATGTAAAATCATATTAAAAATCTAATAGATTATATAGCATTGATATTAGTAGGCATTTAATAAATTGATGAAGCAAAGATTTGCTTTATTTCTAAGCCATCCTGAACACTCCATAGTTAAACCAGAATTTTTTTTTTTTTTGAAGATGTTGCTCAGTGGAAATGAATGAATGATGATAATGTCTTCAGTAGGCAACATAGCAAAGAATGAATAAAGATGATGTTCGAGTACCCAAGAGGAAACGTGATAAATGGAGATGATAGTCTGACTAGTAAGGAGAAGCAGAGGAAATACAATGGATTGGCTTCCAAATCAAGCCAATCCCGAGAGGTGCAGCAGCTTGCTGCTATTGGCGAGCTGCTAGAGGAAATGTGGGGGCAAGCTAAACCCGAGAGCAATTTTCTGCTTCAGAAAACTGCAACAAGAAATATGATGAAGAGTTTATGATGGTGATGGCATTCGGTGAATGAAAAGGAAATGGAAATGAATGGGAAATGTGGGAAATGAAGAACTACAGCAAAAGAGATGGAAGGTTGAAAATGATGTGATAGGGAGTTGACAAAGGACTAAAGTGAAGGTACAAAATAAAACTAAAATAAGTAAATAATAATAATAATAATATTATTATTATTATTATTAATAAGTTGAGGCAGTATGAAAACCAGCGAAAATGAAGAGAAGGAATAGTGGTAGTCTCGTGACTGCTGATTGCAGCAGTGAAAGAACAGGTAAATAAGGATGGTTAGCAAGTTGTACACCGATCTTTAGGAGTTAAAGAAAAGTCTCTCGGCTTTAAAGGAGAAACGAAGTAGCTAGCACATGGTTTGGCTTCCAATGTAGCCAAACCTGAGAGCCATTATCTACTGCAGTTTTGTAACGACCCGTAACCTATAAAAATTCGGGGAAATTTTTTTTTTGAAATTTCAGCTTGCAACTTAATCCTTTATTCACTTAGGTTGTATTCCTCTTCAGTGTCAATCCTCTTTCTTACTTTTTTTTATCCGTAATTATATTTAAATTTAATATTTGGATTTATACGGTCGATAGAAATTTTGGTAGCATAACGGCTTATATATAAGCCTACCCACCTGCAAGCCAATTGTTTTTAGCAATCCTAGATATCCACAACTACCAACTATGCTTTCCAAGTCATATCATGAAATCATTCTATATATTCCAAACACGTTTAGTTACTCCCAACAATCAATCCTTAAAAATATTTCATTTATCCTTATACAGATTACATCCCGACACATTACTTTCAATAGATGTCTGTGCATACAAATGGTCTGGTAAAGAGACAGAAATGTATACCTCATGCATGTACGAAAGGTAGTTTGGAGAAACTCGTATCTGTCAGCTTACGTCGTCTACGCAGCAATTATCAATGTAGTTTCACTGCAACACATCTAAAAGGTGAAGGGGTGAGCTTTCGGGAAAAAATCCAGTAAGAAATGCATTTAAAATGATCATGGTGGTTGAATCTCATTGAATGCATGATAAAACTAAAAGATGGCATTTCTTTACAAATATCACATAGCTTCCAAAATGCGTAAATGGAAAACATAATCAATAGAAATATAATTTTGAGGTAACAAATCTATTCAGTTACATCAAAATCTTTCGAGACATACAGAACTTCAGAATCTTTCAAAACTCATAGAACTTCAAAAGCATAACTGATGCATAAACATGTATCGAAGGATCAAAATCTTATAACATAGTTCATATCGGATGAAGACTATGCTAACTTATAGGATTGTCATACGATGATAACTTAGTCATCCTCCGTAGAGAGAAATCATAAACATGGCCATGGCAAGGCTATAGACGTGATCAAGGTCGTATAGTAATTCAATCAGACTTGAAGGCGAAATTCATATATACCACGAAGGCTCGCATGACAAAAATGCATTGACCGTGTGGCACTTGCATCTGTAGGACCCAAGAGGTGGCCTTCACAGTCACACAGACTGTGTGGCACTTTGTTCCCACAGAACCCAAGAGGTGGCCCCCATGATCGCATGTCATTGTGAACAGCGTGGCACTTTGCATCTTAGGACCCAAGAGGTGGCCTCCACAGTCACACAGACTGTGTGGCACTTTGCTCCCACAGAACCCAAAAGGTGGCCCCCACAATCGCATGTCATCGTGAACCGTGTGGTACTTTGCATCTATAGGACCCAAGAGGTCACCCCCACAGTCACACAAACTGTGTGGCACTTTGCTCCCACAATTCACTATACATTACCTTTTCGTCTCAAAACAGAGTTTTCAAAATCTTTCTTAGGTTTTATAGCCCATAAACTCATACCGAGTAATAAAATCAAATTTTTTGTGATCTGAAAACTCTTTCATAAAACAGAAAGACTATGTTCACATACCAAATTTGATTTCTTTCAAAAACATGAAATCAATTCATACGTAAGTCGAAACCATAACATTTATTCAGAAATCATGCTCGAACCTATGCATTTAATTCCATATGACATTTCTTTATTTCGAAAACATGACCAAATAAAACTTGGACTTAATAGGTGTAGAGTTTTGTTTTAAAACCAAGGGCTGCATGAGAAAGCTCGAAAATGTATAAATAAATCGGTGTCTAAGGGTAGGGATACCATTACCATCTTAAATTACACCCTTTACGTCGATTTCTCTATACAGTCTAACTTTTCCAGACATTGAGGTTTCGCTCAGTTCAATTTGCTTTCAATTCGGTCCTCTGGAGCTGTAATTAATCACAAATCGCTTATTATGATTTCTTATAAACACGTACACAGTGTAATTTCACTTCAAATGACATTTTGGACCCAATTATTTTTATTGGGCCTTATATTCTCTTAATGTGCCTACCTATATCCTAAGCTCATTTCAACTCCCTTATTCAATCCTTAAAATTCATTTAACTATTTAGGCTTAATTACAATTTATGGGTCGTCCATAGGTCATTAACGAGTTTAAGCCGATTGTTACACAAGCTGGGTCCATTATAGACGTTTAGCTGACATACATGGCTTACTATCACCAACACGTCATTTTAAACCTTTTTAAATTTCTTTGGATAGTTCCTAATATCGTTTACGATAGTCGATTTTCCAATTCCAGTTATAACGTAATTTATAAGAAATTAATCCAAAAATTTTATGATTAATTTCTAAGTCGTATATTTACACAAGTGGTAGTAAGTGAGATTCGTTTACCCAAGATTCCATGATGCACGTAAATCGAGGTTAATTTGAACTCTCGTTTGTTGCCAATTACCGAGCTATACATTTATATATCTTACATGTCAAATTCGGTCAAATATATATTTAAATAATTATTTCAAAAATTAACTCGGTTCATTTGACTACTTACAGACTTACCCGTAGCTCGACTGTATCGCCAGATTTTCCCCCTTTTTTTCTTTCTTTTTTTTTCCTCTTTTCTGACTGAACCAATTCGGACCGATTCAGACCACCCTTCCACTGAACCGGTTCGAACCGGTTCAGGGACCATTTCGCCGTTCGACGAATTTTTTGACCAGTTTCTGTAAGACCCCGTATATGTAAAATTGTAATGTGTGTAATTGGATCAAATAAATATGAATGGACTTGTAATGTAAAGTATGATTGATTTAGGTCCATGGATTCAATGTACATAATGATAGTATGATTTTGTAATGTACACACAAGTTCCATTTTGTATGAATATGAAGAAATGAGTTCTTGCAAGTGATGAATGTGATTAGAACTCAAAATGAGTAGTGTGGTAAAATGGAATGAAGTTATGCTTCCATTTAGTTTGGAATGTGATACTTTCGGATATACAATGAATGCACACAAGTTTCAATGTGCATAAGGCATGAATGGATGCCATTTTCAAGTCATAAAGGTGGATGGATGAGAAAATGACCATGGCAGTAGATTAAGGACAATTAGGTGAGAGTTGTAGCAAGAAAACTGCAGAAAATCTGAAAAGTATGAAGGCCAGATCGATCTTATAGGATGAGAGATTGATCTGGAAGAGCCAGAATGCTCTTATTTGGGCAATGGAATAGAGCAGATCGATCTCCAAAGGGGCCAGATTGATCTCCTAAGCATTTTGTAATGAAAAGATCGATCCTCAAGCACCCAGATCGATCTCCGTAGCTCTCTGTTTGGGAGCAGATCGATCTCATGCTTCGACAGATTGATCTCATGCTTAAAATGCCATAAAAATAAGAGATTTAAGGGGACCAGATTGATCTCCTCTTGGACCAGATTGATCTCCTCAAGCTATTTCTATATAAGGAGTGCTGAAAATCTGAAAATTTCAGGAAAAATAACAATCTTACATTTTTAACCCAAAAACCTAACTTTCTCTCTCTAAAATTAGCCATTACCTGTAAGATTTGAGGGGAGGCCATTAGACACTAAGTTGTTCATCTTGAGGAAGAGAACAACATAGTTGGAACCCAAAATCCCATTGTGGGTATTGAAGGAGCTAAGAGCATTGACATTTGGAGCAAGAAGAGAAATCAGATTTGGTAAGATTCTAACACTCCAATCCAAATACATTGTCTATTTAATTGATTTTGGAGTTGTTTGGCATGAGTATGGATGGATGGAAACACCTAGGTTGTGTTAGAAACAAATGTAACCTAGAAAATGGAATGCCTGTAGTGTGAGAAAGTGTGATTTGGGGAGTTGGTGGTTTATGGGTTATGATAAGTTGTTAAATGAGTAATGTGGGTGATTTGGAATGGTTATGTGGAGTTACAATGTAGGTTTAAGTGAAATTATGAAAATGAGTATGTAAATACTTGATAAATGCCATAGTGAGGAAATCAATGAAATATGAACACTATGAGCTTGATATCGATTTAATATCGATTTGGAATGAGTTAATAGGCCTAAAAAAATCCATAGACTTGAGCTATGGGTAATAGAATGAAACAAGGCCTTATGAGCGTTAATAGAAACTATAGGTCGAATCGACTATAGTGAACGCACGGTGTCCTGTTATATGGATCGAATATAATGTGGAATATGATTATACACTGTTTCAAAGAGTCCGGTGGAGACGAATCGAACCGTACGAGTAAGCAGCTTAAGGAAGTGGAATCACGCATCGCGATTCCAGGTAAGGGAATTCTGTAAGTATATAGAGGTAGCTGCTCGTATTTTGTGGGTGTATAGGGCTTTGAAAATGTGCATGAGTTTATAGAAATGTGTTTGAAGATGTATGGAAATTACTATGGGTATTTGGATGAGATTTGCTTGTTTGAAATGGTTACTGAAAAGGGATAGTAAGGCTAATAATTGCATAAATCACGTGTTTTGAATGCTTTTACAAAACACAATGCTTTGATTTGAGCAAATAAAAGGATAGGCTGGCTAGTACTTGAATGATGTTGTGAAATAGATCATGTGGGGCGCTAAGCATGTTTTGAGATGTTTTGAATGCATGTGAGCCGCCTATCCTGTGTATGTGATTTAATTCGCGCTAGAGTCTCGCTCGCGCTAGATTTCTATGTTTTCACTTGTGTGAAATGTGCTGGAGCTTAGCTCGCACTTGAATTTGAATTGTGATGATGTTTATAAACCATACTGGAGCTTACGCTCGTATGTGGATTTGAGTGATTTTTCTTATGGATATAATCGTACTGGAGCTATGCTCGTACGTGGTTTCTTCATATTTTTATGCATAAATGTCATACTAGAGCATTGCTCATACGAAGTGATTGGTTTTGATGCATGAATTCGCGCTAGAGCGTAGCTCGCGCTGGTTTTCACACTGTGGTATGTATGAGGCGGTGGTAAGAGATACGGATTTGTGTTCAGGGAACCTAACAGGCCTAACAAACCTCTTGAGTGGGGTGAGGGTGAGGGGCTAGGACCTGACATCATCCATTCAGGGAACCCAACAGGCCTAACAAACCTCTTGAGTGGGGTGAGGGTGAGGGGCTAGAACCTGACATCATCCATTCAGGGAACCCAACAGGCCTAACAGACCTCTTGAGTGGGGTGAGGGTGAGGGGCTAGGACCTGAATCAAGGAACCCAACAGGGGTGAGCAAGGCCATAAGGGGCTAGGACCTGGTATTGAGGTTACTCCCACGTACTCTTGAGACTATAAAGGTTACACTTGGTATGGGGTAGATAAGACCTATGGCAAGCACCCCCAACCATGTTATGGGTCCGCGGAGTACGATGTACCGTGTATATCACATGGAGTACGATGTACCGCGTGGTGGTTACTTGATTTGAGAAAGTCTGGCGGAGAACTAACCCACCTTTGTGCCAGCATGATACCCCGCACACCGGGATCCGTGTGGTCTGGGATGATATGTGACAATTGGCCAACGTAGTCACTTGAGATATAGTAACCTGTCTCCTTGCTTGATTTACTTACTACCACATGATTTTGATCTCTAAGTGTGATTGTGGTTGTTCAAGGTAGACCCGAAGGAGGGGTCGAGCCTCGTTGAATTGATTTGTGAAATGAAAATAAGGTTGTGATTGTGAATTGATGTGATGGGATTGTATGTGTTTGAGAAAGAGTTTTATGACGTGGGTTTAAAAAAGGAGGTTTCTTAATGAATTGCCCTTTTATGAATTTAAATGAGATTGAGCATGAGATGATTTATACATGATGTTTTTACCATGTTTTATATGCCAATTTTACATGATTTTGAGACATGATATATATATATGTGTACTCATATGGCATAGTTTACTTCCTCATGCTCTTACTACAAACGATTTAGGCATAACACTATCAGCATGTAGATAGAGCAGTTATCTACCATGCTTGCATTATTGCCTTACTGAGCGTGTGGTTGCTCATCCCTCTCTATTTTCCCCCTACAGAGCGTGCATAGTAGCCCAGTGAGGACTGAGGCGTAGTATTTTGGACATCCGCTGCATCTCCATCACACAGAGGTATATACACAATGATTCTTTTTGTATCTAAACAATGTAAAAGCACAATATTCTTTTGAGTTCTAATTATGGGGGATGTAAATGTCAGTAAAACGTGTTTTTGTATAAGCACACGATTAAATGCAAATGTATGACATGTTTTATTTAATTGAGAATGAATGAGATGTGGTGTTTATTATTGACTCACAGCCCAACAGTGTGTGGTGAGTTAGTTCACGATCGGGTAAGGTAACAGTAAAATGCGAAAAATTTTCAGTGATTTTCGGTTAAAAAGAATGGAATTGGGTCGTGACAGTTTCTCGTCGACTTTCACTTCCAGCCGTTCCGTCTGGCCACGCGACGCATGGATTTGGTGGTGGTTACATCTGGGCTCGTCGAAAAGTGGTCGGTTTAGCCCTTTCTTTCCCCGGCGTCGCCCCTCGTTTTCTATCTCGTCGATTTGCTGCTCCCGGCGTCGCTGATGGTCACCGTCTTCTTCCCTGGGTTAGCCGACGTCACTCCTTGCCTCCCCTCCGACCGCTTTTCCCTCTCTTTTCCCTTTTCTCCTCCTTTTCCTTCGGTCTCTCCCTCTCTCTTTTCTCTTCTTTTTTCTCATTTTTTTCTTTCCCGCCACCGCTTACCGCCAAATTTTGGCTGGCCGACGTCGGTGTCTTTTTCTCCCTTCGCTGGGTCTCCTCGCCGGGGCCTTTGCTTCTCCTCTTTGTCATTGCTTCTTCCGATCGAGGGAAGGGAAATTTTGATTCCCTTCCTTGAATATTTTCAATGTCGCGCGATATCATGCGACACTGTTTTTATTTATTTATTTATTTTTATTATTATTTTTATTATAACAATTATTATTATTATATATATACTACATATATATTTATATACATATACTATTTATATATATATATTTATTTGTTTATTTATTTATTATTATTATTATTTTATTTATTTATTTATTTGTTTTATTTTATATCATATGTATATTTTTATTTTTAACAAATTTACTGAGAAATTTGGAGGATTTATAAGTTTTACTGCGGCCGAAAACATACAGATGTAATGGCGGTGATGGTGGTTTTGGTATAGGGAAATGAAGAAAAGAATTGTGGGAGCACTAATTTTAGCACGCTTAGGAAGTGATAGTAAGTGAGGAATGGCAGAAAATCTGTTGTACTATACTGCACAAACATTAAATTAAAATATATAAAAGGGAAATAGTGATTAGTAAGATAAAACACAAGAATATATTACTATATAAGTGATAGCACACGGTAGGAAAGGGAATGAATAGGCTGAATGGAAATCTGACAATGAAAGGAACTGTGAGAGAAGTTGAGGGCTGTCCTGAACACGAAAAGAATAAGGAAGTTGAAACTGCAGCTCTTCGGCGGAACAAAAATACATAAATACATATATATATGTATACATACATGCATACATGATATAATGTAAGCAATTTGTTAGGGACTGAAATAAGAAAAGAAGGCGTGGGAGAAGGAAACGAAGAAGCTTAAAAACCGAGAGACAAAGACGCTAGACCGAGGAAAATTGTGATGGCCTGTTAACCTGAACTATTAGGTAGATAATATATATATATATATGAGCAGACCGAAATGATGAAGGGAGCAATGAAAACGTGAAAGGTGTGGCCAGGGATTTAAATTGCGGTTGCGGTCACATTTTTTGTTGCGTTGCGTTTATTGCGGTTTCGAACATAACGGAGATTATTGCGATCATAACGGCCATCGCGGTCGTGAATTTTTTTAATATCGCATAACTTTTTTAACGGACGATAGAGACAATAACGGTCGATTGCGGTAATAACGACCCTCGATAGCCGTAATAACAGTCAATAACGGTAATAACGGTCCTCGATAACGGTAATAACGGATCAATTAGGTCATTGCGGGTGTGACATCGCTATTTCATGCATAGCGGTAGCGGCAGTGGCCGCTACCGCTATTTAAAACTATGGGTGTGGCTAAACTGTTTCCGTGTAATCAGTTGAAGCTTAGGAAATATAATGAACCGAAAATATATAGAGGATTGGAACAATGGTGGTTAAAGCCGAAATGAGTGAGAAGGAGAGGAAGAAAAATGAGAGATATAAGGTAGAAAAGAGTAAAGGAAGCGGGGTGATTTCACTTGATTTCTTCTCGGTTTGGGCACTTAGAAATGGGGTAATGGAAGAGAAACAGAAGCTGGAACAAAACCAGCAAAATCGAGCAGAAAATAGATGAAGAAAAGAGGACTAAGTATGGGTGGTTGAAGCAAACAATGGAAAACATTGCTGGAACTGAAGCACTAAAATGAAACGAAAGCTCAAAGAGTGCAATGTGGCATAGGTAAACACTTGGCTTGGTGTAAAATTATGAGAATTATACAATAGTAAATTTAGAGTGATGTTTAGTTTATTTATTAATCTAGCGAAATGGTCTGAATAGATAAACTAAGTTTAAAAATTTAAATGTCATATACGGGACTAGTATTAAGCCTGCAATAACTAATTAAGGTGCTTGATAATTTATTTCAGCTTCGGAGGAAATGAACGCACAAGAATGGGCTGGCTGACTCAAAGGACTGAGGCAAAAAGGAACCATCGTCTGCCACTGGGGGTAAAGAAATTTTTGTGAGCTGCTAAAAACAATTACACGTATTTGTTTATTATTGAATTGTAGATATAATTTTAGGCCAACTATATAGCTATGAAAATTATAGAACTTTAGCCTTAGTTAAATGACCTAACATTACCCGATAAAATTTAATGGATACCGTTACAGCCTAATTTATTGTTCCAAATTTAAACCTCTAGTTTTTAAATGCCATGTACTACAAACTGAGGTTTTTAACCAAAAAATGATGAGTCAGCTCCTTTTTAAATTATTTTATGTATTGAACTGTGTTTAGAACTGTTTTAATGAAAATGAGTTACTTATCAAACTGTACCAGATAAAATGTTCTGGAGCCGCGTGCTGACTATATGGTGCACTACCTGGTTCACACTTACTGGAGACAATGGGCTTGGTTAAATCATGCTACACTGTTACTACTATTGTCTACTGTATTGTTACTGTTAATGTGGTCCATAGAGTATGATGTACCATGCAACACGCATGAAAGTACGTTGTACCGTGTATTCTGTCTTTGGACATACTGTATAGTGAGCCGTTTGGGTAGTTGATCCATTGTCTGAACAATGGAGATGGTTAAGAAAATTTTGAATATCCTACATAAGACTTAGGAGGTTGAAGTGACTACTATAAAGGAATATAAAGTTCCTAATACGCTTTACATTGATAACCTAATAGGGTCACTTCTCACATATGAGATGCAAATGAAAAGAAATTAAGAACCTTCTAGGAACGTATGAGTAGCTTTGAAGGTTTCTGCTCAAGAGATTTATAGGATAAAAAAAGGAGGATGGTAGTATTAATGAAGACCTAAAGATAAAATGTTTGCTAAAAGATTTAATATGTTTATGAAGATTAGGTCTAGGAAGAATGATAGAAAACCTTTTAAAAGAAATGACTTTAGAGGAGAATCTAGTGAATGGGATAACGATCGCATCATTTATTATAAGTGCAATAAAGTAAGACACATTAAGAGTGTATATCCCATACTAAAGTGGCCAAGTGAGAAAAAGCCTAGGAAGAATGCCATGGTGGCCACTTGGAGTGGTAGTGATTACTTTGAAAAAGGAAGAAGAAGTGGGAAATGAAGCAGCTAACTTGTGTCTTATAGGAATAGAAAAACCTAAAGCAACTTATATCCTTGTGAGACCAATGATTATTCTTTGAATGAGTTGTAAGATGCATTTGATGAGTTAGCAAATGAATTTGAATACACAAATGCTAAGTACAGAAAAATTATCTCAAAATTGAAGAGTGAGAATGAATTGTTTACTAAGACTAAATTAGAATTGGAAAAGAATGTAGACAGTTTTAGCTTAGAAGTAGAAAACTTCGAAAAAAGAACATTAATTTGTATAATTCATTTCTAGATTCCACATGGCCGAACAAAAACTAGATCACATACTAGAAACTCAGAAAGTCTTCTTTGTTAAAGATGAGCTAAGTTACAAGGAAAGTACGAAAGAAACACATCATAAGAATTTCCTTGTTAATAAAAAATGATATGTATAATGCTTCCTCTACTTGTAGTCTATATCATATGCACAATTTTAGAAAAACTACTTTTAGAGAAAAAATTGTTAGAAAGATTTAGATTCCTAAACATGCACTTAGCTCTAATGATGATTTGTCAAAATGGTTACCCAAGGGTCCTAAGATTTTGAACATTAATTTCTAAGGACCCAAAGCCATTTAGGTACCAAAAATAAAATGAAAGTTCTTTTTGTAAATGTGTTAAGAGTATGGAGCTACAAAGAAATCAATTTAAAGGTTAAGATGATTTAATCACATTCATAGAGTTTAGAAAAGAATGGGAAGTGCAAAATACAAGGCAAGGCATTTAACAAAGCTTGCATCACCAAGTCTAAACACTTCAAGGAGATGCTCAAAGTGGATTCAATGGAAAATGAAATATGAATGCTCTCAAGAAAAAGAGTTTATTAAAGAATGAATTCTAATCTTAAATTTCCTTGTGCTTGTTTCCTTAAATATTATGATATGTTTTGCATTGTATTTACATTTTATAGATACTTCATGCACTATGATTGTTTAAATGATTACATGTTGGTTCTATGCATAACTTGTTTGAAATATGTTTGTACAAGATCAAAATGAGGTAAATATGTCTTTATCTTGCTTTCAATATGTGTTTGTGAATCAAAGTGCCAAAATCACTTGCTTATGATGATCGGTATTGCATTATGAGTACTTTTGTATGCTTTTGGTGATTAAATGAATAATTCATTCTTGAATTTTTATTATCTTGTTTTGGATTTGTAAGACCCGATATTTTCGAGTGCATTTAAAAAATGCAAAAGGACTTAAATGACATTCCCGAATACGTGCAAGGGTAAAATGGTCAAAAGACCAAAATTCGATATTAATCGGGACAAGAAAATATAATTAAAAATATGAGAATGAGAAATCTTGATCAATGACGAAGAAATAATTAAATTCCGGGTTAAATTGATCAAGATATGAATTTATTGGAATAAATTGAGATTTTCGTATCGAAAAATAATCTCGAAAATAATCGAAAAATATACCGAAAAGGTAAAATCGGACTGAGAAAATTATTTACAGATTAGATGAATAAAATATATTTTTTAAAAGATATTTGTGTATTTTAATATTATTTTATTGATTAAAATAATATTAAAAATAAATTATAAATAAATAAAATGAAATTAAAAAAAAAAAAAAAAAAAAAAAAAAAAAAAACAGAATCGAAAAGTCTGAAGAAACGCGAAACAGAGAAGCGAAACGAAGCGAGGAAGCCGAGGAAGAAGAGGGGCCGGACGAGCCACCACCGGCGGCCAAGGGCCCCAGACGAGGGTCGGCGAAGGTCGGCCGACCTCAGGCGAACCTCCAGCAACCCAGACGCGCGCCGAGAACGGCGAAAATCGCCGGAAACGGAGGAGAAGCCGCGGGGGAGAGAACCCCGATTCGCCGGCGATGGGGCTGATTCGACCCCAGCTGAGGCCCGATTTAGGGAGCCCAGACGATTGCGCGCCGATTGGCACCGGAATCATGCCAGGAACCGGCCGGACGGCGCCGGCACGACCAAAGGGAGCCTGGACCGGCCGAACCGGACAGAACCGGCCGAACCGGACCAGACCGAACCGGCGGTCCGAACCGGGTTGAACCGGACCGGACCGGTTCAGCCAAAAAGAGAGGAAAAAAAAAGGAAGAAAAAGGGAAAAAGAAAAAGAGAAAAAATTGGGAAAAATTCCTGTGATGCAATCGAGCTTCGGGTAAGTCGGTAAGCGGTCAAATTGACCGATTTAATTTTTAGAATATTTAATTTGATAAATAATCGACTGAAATTTACCCGAAAATATATTTAATTGTGTAGCTCGACAATTGGCATCCACTGAGAGCTCGAGACAGCCTCGATTTGTGTACGATCATGGAATAACGGGTAAGTGACCCTTAATTTACGACAATTTGTATCGTTATGCGTGATTGATATTTAACGCATAAATTACGGATTTAATTTCCGCATAAATGAATTAAATTCTGGAAAATTAGATAAATTGTCGTAAATATTAAATTGAGATATCAGAGAATTTAGAACGAGGCTAAATAAATATTGATGGGTCCAATGAGCCCAATAGGCCTCGATAAAGTGTGGTAAACGGGCTTAAGGCCGATTAAGGCCCATTATGGTGCAATCGGGCCCAATATGGGTAAACGGGCCCAATGATTTAAATTAAGCCCAGAAAATTGTGAAATACAATTAATTGTATTGTATTTGACCTGATGAATGTGTATCCGCAGTGCCGAAGATTTGATTTGGATTCGGAGCAAATCGGACTGCGTGACGAGACATCAGTGGGAAAGGTCAGACTGTACAGAAAATGAGGTAAGGGAATTGTGTGAGTAGCTAGAGGTAGCTACGCATATTTTAATAGATTTTGTATACACTGATTATGTATGTATACACGATTATTGTAAAATGATCCTAAAAGTGGTTTAATTAATTTTTAAGGATTGAAATAGGTGAAATGTCTATTTTACCCCTATTGAGGGAAGTTCACCTAAGGATGGTGAAAGCATGACATGCATGGAATGCATGATTTAAGGATTTTTATGATTAAGGAATTTTCTTGATTTTAATCAAAGTAAAGCGATAGATTGGCCAGTAAATGCATGAATTTCACAAAATAACACTACGTAGGTGTTATTAATATTTAAATGAAATTTCTTTGGAAAAGAAGCCAACTATCAAGTTTATATGGAAACAGATAGTGCCGACACGTAGTTCGCACTATATCTGCGTTTGTGAATGTGCATAAATGTGCTTGAGCAGTTGCTCGCACCGACTTGTGTGACATCATATGCATGAAATGTGCTAGAGCATGGTGCTCGCACTGATTTTTAATATTGTGAAATGAGAGCTGCTGGAGCCTAGCTCGCACTCTGTTTTGACATGTTTTGACATGTTTTGATTTGTTTTGACGTGATATGCATAAAATGGTGCTGGAGCGATTGCTCGCACTAGTTTTAATGATTTGACATGCATGAGAGATGTTGGAGCTTAGCTCGCATCCTGTTTTGATTAAATTATGCATGAAGCCGTGTTGGAGTGTAACTCGCACGAGATTTGATTTAGTTATGCATAAAGCCGTGCTGGAGTATAACTCGCACGAGATTTGATTTACTTGAGCATTCATTTGTGCTGGAGCGTTGCTCGCACAAAGTTTTATATGGTTTTCATAATTCATTTGAATGCCGTACTGGAGTTTTTCTCGTACGAGGTTTTCACTGAATTTATATACATATCCGTACTAGAGCGTTGCTCGTACGTGAAATTTACATGAAATTATAATCAGTTTAAGTCGTACTGGAGCGCTGCTCGTACGCAGATTTCACTGATTTTTATGAAACCGTGCTAGAGCTTCGCTCGCACGAGATTTTCAGATATCATGAATATGCATGGAGCCGTGCTTGAGCTTCGCTCGCACAGGGATTTATATTACATGCATATAGCCGTGTTGGAGCCTCCTGTAGACTGTGTGTCACAGTGAGATGATATGCTCACACGTGCATTCTGAGACAGATGATATGGGTGGATAAGACCTATTACAGGCACCCCTGACTGAGCTTGGGTTCACGGAGTACTTTGTACCGTGTATGTCACGCGGAGTACGCTGTACCGTGGGGATTGTTGGAGTGGAGTGGCATTAGCCACGAGGCAGCAAGCCTTGCCCTCGCAATCCTGGTGTTATGCTGTTCTGGCGGGTAGGATGACCCACCTCCCGTTTCAGGTGTGATACCCCGCACACTAGGTACCGTGTTGCCAGGGATCACTAGGATATGGCCATAGTCCTCGATGTTACTGATAATTACCTTGTCTCACATGATATAACTTGTGGTCTATTAGACCAGGGTAGACCCGAAGGAGGGGTCAGGCCCCCGATTTGACGATTTGACGATTTTATGATTTTATGAAATGTGACCCTGAAAGAAGGGTGGTTTTATAACCGAGTTTTATAATGAATTTTAATGAATTGTTTTATGAGATGATTGACCCGGAAGGGTTAGTTTTTACTGCAATTTTAATGAAATGATTTAAATGCAGTAGCATGATGTGCTTTTCCATGCTTAAATGATAAATTCATGAAATGATTATATCCCGCGATTTGTTTTATATCGCATGAAGTAATGCATGATTTTGATTTAATTCATGCTGAATATTGATTTAATGATGTCACATAAAATGCTTTGAATGCATAAGTTACATGATTTATATATGCACAAATAGTTTTGGATAAACTATGGCATCGAATATGCATGACTTTGTGCGTGTAATTTTAAATGAAAAGAAATGGATTTAAGGGCATGGCATTATGAGCATGTAGATAGTGGAGCTATCTACTTACTTGCATAATTGCCTTACTGAGCGTGTGGTTTGCTCACCCCCCTTATTTTCCCATCTTTTCAGAGCACTTGCAATAGATATTGAGCGGCTGAGGACTTGCATGGTTGATATTTGCTGCTTCCCATCGAGAGACAGGTATACACATTTGTATGGTTTTGTATCTAAATATGTAATGCACAGTACTGTAAACGGATATTATGTCGGGGATGTAGAGTCATGTAAATACCATTGGGTATGTATTTATTTAAAGTCAAAATGATAGTAGACTCTGATATATGATTATGGGAATGAAATGTTAAATAGTGTGAGGTGACTAACACCGAATCATAGCCCAACTGTATTGTAGGATGGTCACGACGAGAGAAAGTTAAGAATTAAATAATAAATGAAAAAAACGAAAAATTTACTCTGATTTTTAGGTAATTCGGGTCGTGACAGGTTTAATGGTATCAGAGCTTGAGTTGGCCTGATATGAGTCGGTGTTAGTGGTTAAGGAAGTTTACATCCCCTTGTACTGTGCATTATTTGGATACAATTGTGTATATCGAGATGGAAGTGCAGCTAAGAATTTGGTTTTAAATGCAAGAATAGACTCATTGACTGATAGCCGCTATGGTTGGGAGGCGAGTACACGAGCTCAAGGCCGTAGAGGTAGGCCCGAGAGTTGTACTGAGTCGCCACATGAGACTCGAGATGAGAATGACGTGGAGGCTGATATAGAGCATGCTCCACAGAGTCTGATAGAGAGATCGGATGGAGTCTGACAGAGAGATCAGACAGTATTGAGATACGCTTCGCGAGGTTGGAGCGGAGTGTGGAGAATATTTTGCGAGCTAATTGCTCAGAGTATACATGAGATTTGAGGGTAAGTCGGAACATTAATTGAAGTTCGCTCGACCCATTTGAAGAATTAGACGTCCAGAATGGACATGGAAAAAAAAATTCTATATGTATTCCGGTGACAGAATATCCCGGATATTGTTTTAAAGGAAAATTACAGATGATATTATTTACTCTGACCCAGAGGAACATGTTGATTAACGAGTATGATACTCAGTTTATATTCCTGGGCAGATGTGACTCGAACATGATGAACAGTGAGAGTCGAGATTTTTGAAAGTTCATAGAAGGACTCAGATTATCAATTAGAGTCCGATTTGTCTGTTAGACATCACTACCTATGCCGAGGCAGTGCGCAGACTACAGTTGTGTAAATAAGATTATAAATTGCGCGCCTCTGAGATTGAGAAAGGTAGTAAAGGCTGAAATTGAGACAAAAAGAGAATAGAGGATGACAAGAATGTCAGAACGGGAAAAAGGTAGTTTGGTAAAAGCAGAGAGTTGATGAGTCACGGGGTAAGATGATTGGAGGCCCCAGTGTATTCAATTTCAATACTTTTGAGGGGTATTGTGATTTGAGGACCCCGACCTGCTACGTAACAGTATAACAGAGTAGCAGTGTGAACAGTGTAAGATGTGTGGTAGTTATCACGAAAATAAGAGGTTGGACGAGGGCGAATGTATGCCTTGGACCAGGACACTATGGATGTTTCATATGATGTGGTGGAAGATACCACACTGGCTGTGAATAATGAAATAATTATGTTAATGGATCCTGGTGCCACGCATTTAATTATACCGCCTTCAGTTGCTTATAAGTTAGTGAAAGATGTGAAGCCTGTACCCTTAGGCAAGAGGATGATAGTTAGTTGAATTTCACTAACTGAATATGGGTATAAGGATTGTAAGTTTTCACACGTAATGAAAGAGTTGGTTATAAGTGATTTATTAAAGGAGATATATTGGAATAAGAGACGTATGCAAGGTAAGGATATCCTTGATATGCAAAGTAAATTGGATTAAGCGGTATGTAGTCAAGTCTGAGGGATAATAAAGGTATTTTAAAATATCTCCCTGCCTGAAGATTTGACAGCGTCTAGAAGCGCACGCATAATCTATAGATTGAATTCGATGGTCATAATATATACATTAAAATTTGGGTACCTTTATTGGTATGATAAAAAGATATAGAAATTCATTAATCATGAAAGTTTAAAATTTAAAATTTTATAAAAGCCGTCAATATAAGAGGAAAGAAATGACGTGAGCTAGTATCTTGAACGAAAGCTATTTCGAAATGACATTGTACGTTTATGCGTACATAGGTCAAGTATATGGAAAATTGAAATATTGAGTAGAACTCAACTACGTTAAGGTATTTGAACCTTACCTGGACCGATAGGGTTATCGTTTTTAATGATGATATTATGATGTATTCGAAGTCCAGGGAAGAGTATGAGTAGCAACAGGAAACTGCCTTACAGACAAGGTTTTATGAGTTTCTTGAAATGGGCTGCTCAGTTGACACGTCTCGTTTGGAAAAAGATTTCATACGAGTGTTATGATATATATGAAAGTAGCTTCGGTAAAGTTTTGGTATATTGGAGTAATGAACTGACCACCGTAAGTATTCTCACCATAACTAACAGCTCAAGAGGTTTCAGTGTGTATGGATACCTCCAAATAAGGATTGAGCTATGTATTGATGTAAAATGGGAAGATAGTCGTTTATGGATCCAGACAATTCAAGGAACGTGAGAGAAACTATCTGACCCATTATTTAGAGTTGGCAGCCGTAGCGTTTACACTAAAGGTATGGCGCCACCACTTATATGGTAAGAAATTTCGGATATGCACTGATCGTAAAAGCCCCGAGTATCTGTTTTCACAGAAAGAGTCGGATGAGATAACCAAGAGGGTTAGAGCTTCTAAGGATTATGATTGTGAATATTGTACCACCCAAGAAAGGCTAATGTAAAGGCTGATGCTTTAAACAGAAAGAGCCTCGAGATGGTATCACATAAGATGGTCAGGGAGCGAGAGCTGCTAGAGCAGTGTGAACCTCAGTAGTGATGTGATTCCTTCTGATGATGACGGTGATTTTGTGACAGCTAGCCTGAGGTTAGAACCGGATTTGTGTGACCGGATTTGTCAGGTTTAGCGTGATGATCGGCATGGTGTCGATAGTGTGGGTCAGATTCAGAAGGGTATAGTGACAGAGTTCACAGTGAGTGATGATGACTGACAGAGGTTCAGAGATAGTATAAGTGCTCTCCAGGACCACAGTTGATGAGATAATGTTATTGACAGAAGCTCACTCTTCGGGATATACAGTGCATCCGAGAAATAATAAATTTATTTGAATCTCTGAGAAAGGTATTGGTGGTCAGGTATGAAAAGTGATATTGTAGAGATTGTTTACAAGTGTCTTCTATGTCAGCAGATTAAGGTAGAGTAAAAGAAGATGCAGAGTCATTGCATTCTCTACCTATATTGACACGGAAATGGGAACAAGTTACCATGAATTGCGTGATGGGTTACAGAGGACCCTAATGAATCACGAGGCTATCTAGGTGATAGTTGATAGATTGATTTAGTTACCCACCTTCTGGTTATGAAAATCCCTAGATACTCTAAGTGTATAGGCGGATTTATGTGTGTGGAATATTGTGAAACATTGTGTAGCGTTCCAGTGAGCATGGTATCAGATAGGGATTCCCGCTTCACTTTCCACTTCTGGGAATATGTTTTTTGAAGCTATGGGACCCTGATTGTGTGTTAGCACAGCTTCCACCCTCAGACAGATGGTCAGTCAGAGAGGACTGTACAGGTTCTGGAGGATGTGATGAGAGCGTGTGCCATTGATTTTATGAGCTCCTGGGATGATCAGTTGCTACTAATCAAATTCGCCAGTGATGATAGTTGTCACTTGAGTATCGGGATGGGATTATATTCGGCATTATATGGCCGTAGGGAGTTGTTCCCTGACTTTGATAAGAGAAGTGGGTGACAGATAGAAAATTGTTCCCGAATTAGTAAGACAAACCTCTGAGTATGTTCAGTTGATTTGAGAGAGATTAAGAACACCTCAGAGCAGATAGAAAAGACTATGCTGACAAGAGACAGGAAATCATTGGAATTCACCGAGGGTGAATCATTATGTTGGCAGTTACTTGTCTTAAGGACGTAACAAGATTCGGATAGAGATATTGGACAAAGTGGGAGGTAAGACCTGTAGGTTGGCGTTACCACTTGAATAAGCAGGCATCCACTATGTGTCTTATCTTTTGATGCTTAAGAAATACTATCCGGACCCAGTATATGTGATCAGATATGAGCTCCAACAATTTAGCTCAATGCAAATATAACGTATGATTGGAGGAATCGATTCGGGCATTAAACTTAAGGACAAAGTGTTGAGGTTTGAAATGATCTCCCTAGTTAAGTATGATGATAGTATTACACTCCGGAGAAAGTCACTTGAAGATGACAGTATATGATGCGATAGACATACCCGGAGTTGTTATGGACTCATATTACTTGGTTCTAATTTGGAGGACCAAATTTCTTAAGTGGGGGAGATTGTAAGACCCGATATTTTCGAGTGCATTTAAAAAATGCAAAAGGACTTAAATGACATTCCCGAATACGTGCAAGGGTAAAATGGTCAAAAGACCAAAATTCGATATTAATCGGGACAAGAAAATATAATTAAAAATATGAGAATGAGAAATCTTGATCAATGACGAAGAAATAATTAAATTCCGGGTTAAATTGATCAAGATATGAATTTATTGGAATAAATTGAGATTTTCGTATCGAAAAATAATCTCGAAAATAATCGAAAAATATACCGAAAAGGTAAAATCGGACTGAGAAAATTATTTACAGATTAGATGAATAAAATATATTTTTTAAAAGATATTTGTGTATTTTAATATTATTTTATTGATTAAAATAATATTAAAAATAAATTATAAATAAATAAAATGAAATTAAAAAAAAAAAAAAAAAAAAAAAAAAAAAAAAAACAGAATCGAAAAGTCTGAAGAAACGCGAAACAGAGAAGCGAAACGAAGCGAGGAAGCCGAGGAAGAAGAGGGGCCGGACGAGCCACCACCGGCGGCCAAGGGCCCCAGACGAGGGTCGGCGAAGGTCGGCCGACCTCAGGCGAACCTCCAGCAACCCAGACGCGCGCCGAGAACGGCGAAAATCGCCGGAAACGGAGGAGAAGCCGCGGGGGAGAGAACCCCGATTCGCCGGCGATGGGGCTGATTCGACCCCAGCTGAGGCCCGATTTAGGGAGCCCAGACGATTGCGCGCCGATTGGCACCGGAATCATGCCGGGAACCGGCCGGACGGCGCCGGCACGACCAAAGGGAGCCTGGACCGGCCGAACCGGACAGAACCGGCCGAACCGGACCAGACCGAACCGGCGGTCCGAACCGGGTTGAACCGGACCGGACCGGTTCAGCCAAAAAGAGAGGAAAAAAAAAGGAAGAAAAAGGGAAAAAGAAAAAGAGAAAAAATTGGGAAAAATTCCTGTGATGCAATCGAGCTTCGGGTAAGTCGGTAAGCGGTCAAATTGACCGATTTAATTTTTAGAATATTTAATTTGATAAATAATCGACTGAAAGTTTACCCGAAAATATATTTAATTGTGTAGCTCGACAATTGGCATCCACTGAGAGCTCGAGACAGCCTCGATTTGTGTACGATCATGGAATAACGGGTAAGTGACCCTTAATTTACGACAATTTGTATCGTTATGCGTGATTGATATTTAACGCATAAATTACGGATTTAATTTCCGCATAAATGAATTAAATTCTGGAAAATTAGATAAATTGTCGTAAATATTAAATTGAGATATCAGAGAATTTAGAACGAGGCTAAATAAATATTGATGGGTCCAATGAGCCCAATAGGCCTCGATAAAGTGTGGTAAACGGGCTTAAGGCCGATTAAGGCCCATTATGGTGCAATCGGGCCCAATATGGGTAAACGGGCCCAATGATTTAAATTAAGCCCAGAAAATTGTGAAATACAATTAATTGTATTGTATTTGACCTGATGAATGTGTATCCGCAGTGCCGAAGATTTGATTTGGATTCGGAGCAAATCGGACTGCGTGACGAGACATCAGTGGGAAAGGTCAGACTGTACAGAAAATGAGGTAAGGGAATTGTGTGAGTAGCTAGAGGTAGCTACGCATATTTTAATAGATTTTGTATACACTGATTATGTATGTATACACGATTATTGTAAAATGATCCTAAAAGTGGTTTAATTAATTTTTAAGGATTGAAATAGGTGAAATGTCTATTTTACCCCTATTGAGGGAAGTTCACCTAAGGATGGTGAAAGCATGACATGCATGGAATGCATGATTTAAGGATTTTTATGATTAAGGAATTTTCTTGATTTTAATCAAAGTAAAGCGATAGATTGGCCAGTAAATGCATGAATTTCACAAAATAACACTACGTAGGTGTTATTAATATTTAAATGAAATTTCTTTGGAAAAGAAGCCAACTATCAAGTTTATATGGAAACAGATAGTGCCGACACGTAGTTCGCACTATATCTGCGTTTGTGAATGTGCATAAATGTGCTTGAGCAGTTGCTCGCACCGACTTGTGTGACATCATATGCATGAAATGTGCTAGAGCATGGTGCTCGCACTGATTTTTAATATTGTGAAATGAGAGCTGCTGGAGCCTAGCTCGCACTCTGTTTTGACATGTTTTGACATGTTTTGATTTGTTTTGACGTGATATGCATAAAATGGTGCTGGAGCGATTGCTCGCACTAGTTTTAATGATTTGACATGCATGAGAGATGTTGGAGCTTAGCTCGCATCCTGTTTTGATTAAATTATGCATGAAGCCGTGTTGGAGTGTAACTCGCACGAGATTTGATTTAGTTATGCATAAAGCCGTGCTGGAGTATAACTCGCACGAGATTTGATTTACTTGAGCATTCATTTGTGCTGGAGCGTTGCTCGCACAAAGTTTTATATGGTTTTCATAATTCATTTGAATGCCGTACTGGAGTTTTTCTCGTACGAGGTTTTCACTGAATTTATATACATATCCGTACTAGAGCGTTGCTCGTACGTGAAATTTACATGAAATTATAATCAGTTTAAGTCGTACTGGAGCGCTGCTCGTACGCAGATTTCACTGATTTTTATGAAACCGTGCTAGAGCTTCGCTCGCACGAGATTTTCAGATATCATGAATATGCATGGAGCCGTGCTTGAGCTTCGCTCGCACAGGGATTTATATTACATGCATATAGCCGTGTTGGAGCCTCCTGTAGACTGTGTGTCACAGTGAGATGATATGCTCACACGTGCATTCTGAGACAGATGATATGGGTGGATAAGACCTATTACAGGCACCCCTGACTGAGCTTGGGTTCACGGAGTACTTTGTACCGTGTATGTCACGCGGAGTACGCTGTACCGTGGGGATTGTTGGAGTGGAGTGGCATTAGCCACGAGGCAGCAAGCCTTGCCCTCGCAATCCTGGTGTTATGCTGTTCTGGCGGGTAGGATGACCCACCTCCCGTTTCAGGTGTGATACCCCGCACACTAGGTACCGTGTTGCCAGGGATCACTAGGATATGGCCATAGTCCTCGATGTTACTGATAATTACCTTGTCTCACATGATATAACTTGTGGTCTATTAGACCAGGGTAGACCCGAAGGAGGGGTCAGGCCCCCGATTTGACGATTTGACGATTTTATGATTTTATGAAATGTGACCCTGAAAGAAGGGTGGTTTTATAACCGAGTTTTATAATGAATTTTAATGAATTGTTTTATGAGATGATTGACCCGGAAGGGTTAGTTTTTACTGCAATTTTAATGAAATGATTTAAATGCAGTAGCATGATGTGCTTTTCCATGCTTAAATGATAAATTCATGAAATGATTATATCCCGCGATTTGTTTTATATCGCATGAAGTAATGCATGATTTTGATTTAATTCATGCTGAATATTGATTTAATGATGTCACATAAAATGCTTTGAATGCATAAGTTACATGATTTATATATGCACAAATAGTTTTGGATAAACTATGGCATCGAATATGCATGACTTTGTGCGTGTAATTTTAAATGAAAAGAAATGGATTTAAGGGCATGGCATTATGAGCATGTAGATAGTGGAGCTATCTACTTGCATAATTGCCTTACTGAGCGTGTGGTTTGCTCACCCCCCTTATTTTCCCATCTTTTCAGAGCACTTGCAATAGATATTGAGCGGCTGAGGACTTGCATGGTTGATATTTGCTGCTTCCCATCGAGAGACAGGTATACACATTTGTATGGTTTTTTATCTAAATATGTAATGCACAGTACTGTAAACGGATATTATGTCGGGGATGTAGAGTCATGTAAATACCATTGGGTATGTATTTATTTAAAGTCAAAAGGATAGTAGACTCTGATATATGATTATGGGAATGAAATGTTAAATAGTGTGAGGTGACTAACACCGAATCATAGCCCAACTGTATTGTAGGATGGTCACGACGAGAGAAAGTTAAGAATTAAATAATAAATGAAAAAAACGAAAAATTTACTCTGATTTTTAGGTAATTCGGGTCGTGACAGGATTATTTGATTTGATACTTATGACAGTCAAGATTGTTGTATATATATTGATTATGTTGATAATTATTTCAAATGGTTGAAAAACTTGTTTTAGGGTGACAAAATTTATTTTTCAAATGGTTTTATACACTGCTTAAAGTTAAAAGATTGATACCCATTTTTATGGTATTGATACCTTAAGCCTAGAAGGTATACAAGAAAAGTTGAAACCTCGAAAGTATCTTTACCCAGTCATGTGGTATTAATACCTAATTAACAAGTATCGATATCGCTTACTAAGGTATCGGTACCCCGTTAAGTATATTGTTAGATAAGTTATGATTTTGGTGTGACCCTTCATATTTTTTTTAGAATTCCTTCTCTATCATCCTCGCCCTCATTCTCTCTCTAAGATTCTTTTAAAACCCATGTTTCCAACCCCTCAAATTATTCGATTATCACGTCTTTCACACTTTAAGATGTAAATCATCACTTCTTTTCTTTATTTTGTTTATGGGTATTATACTTTTCTGTTTTTAGTAAAACTCTTCATTAGTTCTTTCAATTTCTATGTGTTTTGATATGTGAAGAGAATTGGGCATAACATTTGTTAAAAATTAATTGTCTTTGGGATTATTGGCTAATATTGAATTTTCTACTTATATCCCTTGCCAAAATCCATCCTCTAAACCCTGTCATACCCTTATTCTATTTTCCCTCTCTAGTGTCTAGTTCTTAATCATCATGATTGATAAAGTAGAAAAACCACAATCCAAAAGAGTCAAAATGACTACTAAACATAAAACGGGGTCAACCTCAAGCTAACCTTCCTCTACAGACCACCTAGACTTATACCTTAAGACAATTGAGTCTAGAGAAATATTTAACAAGAAATTTCACAACATGGAGGTTAAAAATGGATAAATCATCACTCTTGACACTCTCGTTAAAGCCAATTTTCCTTACGTTCAAACTTTCAAGAGGTTTTGAAGGTCAAAATTCTTAGAGCTAACTAACCCTGTTCCTCTAAACCATCTTCAAGATTTTTTTTGTAATGCCAAAAAATGTTTATAAATCATATGATCCCTATCAATGGTTAGCATCTAAACCTATCTATTAAGATGCTTAATGACCATCACTAATCCTCTTTACCCAATGTCTTTAGTCTCATTAATGAGGCTGAAATCATCAAGGGTTTAGATATCTCAGCTCAGCATCTCTCTATATCCACAAAGACCAAGTCGTCCACCTTGAATTTTCCAACCGAGTCCTTCATCTCATTATCAATCCCAACTTATGCCTATATAGGAATAAGTATGCTTACATTAGGAAATTGTGTTATTAGTGGATGCACTGCATCAAGTCCAAGGTCAAAACGGATCTTGTCGACTTCATCTTTCATGAGTAAGTATGCTCATGCAAGTGACGTGTGTGAAAAGAAACAAAGTTTATTATATTTTTTATTTTATCTAAAACACTTAATCATATCAACATTTTTAGGCAAAACTTAAAATAACATACGACTAATCATAGGCTTGACTCTCTAAGTCTTCAGCGAAGTCACCAAATTGTCATCATGTCTAAGTCCATGAACATAATCGTTAGACATACAACTTTAAGAGTTGCCTCCAATTATTCTTCCTAAGATGTAATCAATCACCTATTTATAACTATCGACAAGGTTTTAGCTTACGTTCAAAAACCCAAGGTTTGGGAGTATGGTTACATATAGAAAATGATTAGCACACCACAATACCCATCTTAGTTGCTACTAACGTACTCTTAAATTATCCTAAATTTACCTCTAAATGTTAGACTCTATAAGTTCTTACTGCCAACCTTTGAGAAATCCTCTCCTTTTCCTCAACTTATGTGGGCTAGAGTAAAGGGGTTCCATTAATTGGTACGCCATTTCTTCTGTCAGACCTGAATTTTTTGTAGCTTGTACCTTATGATTCCTATGTGTATGAATACTATGTAATTATAGTTGAATCATAAGAAGAGTATTTACTAGACTTAAAGTGTTCTTGGAATGAATTAACACGCAAAAGCTACATAAAATGCATAATGTGAACGATGGGTATCACAGGCTAAACCGAGTTATTCTAAATCATTCTGACTGAAAATAAGAACTTGAAATAAGAGAGCGTAAAGAGCTCATGAAGAAAAGTCAGCTTGATTTAGACTCGTACATACAAAACGAGTGTAAAGCTAAAAAGGGTAAAATGGACCTTTTTGGCAAGAAAAGGAGTTTCGGGTGAAATTATCCACCGGGAGCGGTTGGAATATAAAGATGAGAGTGTAAGACATAAGAAATGACACTTTCAAAATTTTGAGAAAAAGTCAACATAGTCAATGGTTAAGGAAAAAGTCAACTATAGTTAAGAAAGTGGACTTTTACCATAGTTGACTAATCATGGTTAAAAAATTAACCTAAGTATGGAGAAAAATTTGGGGAAAAATATTCTTGGCCAGAATACAAGATAATCATCCCCGGAAGTAAGGAAAATTTATTCGGAAGGATTCCGAAATAAATTTAATGGTACGTAATGGGCCTAAGGTGAAAATTTTAAAGCCCATTAAGGTATACTAAACGTATATCGAATTTCTTAGGTCCTATAGACCGAATTGTTGGACCAATTTGTAAGACCCGAATTTAATTAAAATACGAAATGAATGAGTATTCGTGAAGGGAAGTCGGGTTAAATTAATCTCGAACACGTGTAAGGGCAAAATGGTCAAAAGACCGAAAGTCGGTATAATTTCGATAAGGAAAAATTTATTAAAAATAACGGATTAAGAAATCTTGGTCAATAAAGGTGAAATAATTTATTTCGGGTTAAATTGATCAAGATATGAAGTTATGGAAATTAATCGGGATTAATTAGAATTTTTAAATCGAAAAATAATCCCGAAAATAATCGAAAAATATACCGAAAAGCCATTCGGGACAATATCCCAAAAATACGAAGAAATTATACCCGAAAAAGGGTTAAAATAAATTAAATAAATTAAATTAAATTAAATTAATTAATTTGGAATAAAATAATATTTTTGGTAGATATTTGTTGAATAATTTAGAATATTTTAATTAATAGTGTAATAATTAAAATAAATAATAAAAATAAATAAATAAATAAATAAATATATAAAAATAAATTAAAGAATTGAAAAAAAAAATCTGAAAACCAAATCGGGGAGAGAGAAAGAGAAAGCAAAAACGAAAAATGGAAGCCGAGAAAACCGAGGAAGCCCGAGGACGCACCGGCGACCGACAGGCTCCAACGAGGCCACGAGGAGGTAGAGGAGAGACCGGCGAGCACGTGGGCACCGGAATCACACCGTGCAGTGGCCGGAGGAAGCCGATCGGAGGAGGGAAAGCATCGAGGAGAAACGGCCCGATTTTCGGCGATCCACGGCGGCTGGGCATCAACGGAGGCCACCGATGAGTTCAGGAGGAGAAGCCGGTCATTTTGAGATCGGTAGCAGCCGACGAAACGGCCGGAATCGCCAGCGACGGCCAAGAGGAGAAATGGGTCCCGACGGCTGGAGGAGAACAGGCCGGACCGGCCATTTTCCGACGAGCTCGAGGAGAACCAAGCCCAGATTCGTGATGCGGATGACCCAACGGAGATGCTGGCGGTGGAAGCCGGCGGACAACCGGCCGACAAGGCGGTGAACCGGCCGAACCGGAGTGAACCGGGGTGAACCGGTGGGTCTGAACCAGTCCGAACCGGACTGAACCGGTTCAGCCAAAAAGAGAGGAAAAAAGGGAGAAAAAGGGAAAAAGAAAAAGAGAAAAAATTGGGGAGAAATCTCGACGATGTAATCGAGCTACGGGTAAGTCAATAGTGGTCGAAATTGACCCGATTTAAATTTTGGAGTATTTAATTTAATTAATTTTGGGCCGAAAACTTACCCGAAAAATTGTGGAATTGTGTAGCTCAACAATTGGCATCCAACGAGAGCTCGAGATAGCCTCGATTTACGTACTAGCATGGAATCTCGGGTAAGTGACCCTTATTTAAGATAATTTACATCATTATGCGTGATATGAATTTAAATTCCGCATAAATTGAATTAAAATTATGGAAATTTAGGTAAATTGTCGTAAATAATAAATTTAGCTATTCGAGAGTTAGAACGAGGCCCAAGAAATTATTGATGGGCCCAATGAGCCCAATAGGCCTCGATAATGTGAAAATTAAGTGGAAAACGGGCTTAAGGCCGATTAAGGCCCATTAAGGTGCAAACGGGCCCAATAGGGGTAAATGGGCCCAATGATTTAAATTAAGCCCAGGAAATAGAAAATACAATTAAATTGTATAATATCTGACCTGAGGAATAATTATACGCAGTTTTAGACATTTGATTTGGAGCATATCGGACTGCGCGACGAGACAACAGTGGAAAAGAAAAGGTCAGACTCGACAGGAAAATAAGGTAAGGGAATTCTACGGACTGCTAGAGGTAAACTTTACGCAATTTTAAGTTCATTGCAGTCTTTAAAAATTATCTGAAGGGTCTAGAGGTCAAATAATAATTTAGTGCCCCGAATGGGCAAATTACCAAATTACCCTTGTTAAGGGTAAAATTTACAAATTTAGGAAAAGTTGGGAGGAGCAAGAAAAAGAGGGTTCTGCTCGTTCTGGAGACATTTTAATGCATGCATGAGTAGGCTGGCTAACCTTGAAAGAAAATGCACAGCATTGCATACTTTCAACGATGAAATTGTTTTGAAAACTGTTTTGATGAAACAGAGCCACCTACGTGTTTTTATTGACATGTGACGTGCTAGAGCTCAGCTCGCACGATGTTGTCGATTTGTGTGATGCACGCATTAGTGCTGGAGCGAGAGCTCGCACTAGAGTTTTACATGCATAGGTGCTATAGTATAACTCGCGCCAGATTTCACATGCTTTTTCTAGACAGGGTGCTGGAGTTTAATTCGCACCAGATTTTATAAGATTTTCATGTGATTTATATAAAGGGTGCTGAGCTTAGCTCGCACTATTTTTACTGGATTTGTGGAGTAGCGCTGTCTGCCATTGGAGTTAGCCAAAAGGCCCAACAGGCTCAAAAGACCTCTTAAGTGGGGTGAGAGTGAGGGATGAGGTTGGCGGCCTTGTGGGGATGTAAAGCGGGCTCTGCCAGTTTTACTTGATTTGATGAGAGTGCTGAGCATCGCTCGCACTGATTTTATGAGAACATGCGATGAGCCGTGCTTGGAGCATTGGGTAGACTGTGTGTCACCGATTAAATAGGCCCGCACGTGCGTTTTGAGACATGGCATGAGTATAGAGATATTATATGGGCTCACGGAGTACGATGTACCGTGCAAGTAGCATGGAGTACGATGTACCGTGTGGTATCTTCGGATATGGCATCTCCGGATGCAGCATCTTCGGATGCCTGGGATCGGATAAGACTGACGGGATGGATTGACCCACCTCCTGGGCGGTTCCCGATCATGGTGAGAACCCGCACACTAGGATCCATGTAGCTGAGGAACTCCCGAGGACACATATGGCCATAGTCCTGGTTATTGCCGATATACAGATGTTGCCTAGTCTCGCATGTAGACGATTTTGATGAGATCAAACTGGGTTTTAAATTAAATGTGCATGATGCTATTTCCATGCTTTTTAAACCCGTGTGATGTAAACCGATTTTCATGGTTTTGTGTGAGTCAGGATCACCCGAAGGAGGGGTCGAGTCCTGACTTTATTGTGAAATTTTTAAATGAGAAAGAAGTGATTTGAAATAATTGCATGTTGAATTTTTCGTGCAAACTTGATTTACATAACATCATAACTCATATCATCTGTTTTAAAATGTGTGGAGAAAGGGTGGTTTATGCATGGCACTACGTTCATGTAGGTGGTATGGTTACCTACTTGTTCGTAGGGTTGCCTTACTGAGCTTGATGTGCTCACCCCTTTCATTTTCTCCCACAGATAATCTCCAGTTGAAGCTGAGACGACTTAGTACTGCATTCCGGATATCCGCTGCTACCCATCAACATAAGGTATATACACTTGTACATATTGTATCTACATAAGCATAGCACAGTAACATGTTTGTAAGTAACTTTAGGGGATGTATAAATAATGTAAACAATTATAAATGACTGGAGAAGAAATAAGTTAGATGGTAATTGAATGGTGGGACTGGCATTGACGCACAGCCCAATTATTAGTGGAGTGTGGTCACGATTCGAGGACAGGTAAGAATTTAAGTAAATAAACAAAACGCGAAAAATTAACTCTGATTTTTGGGTAGTTTGGGTCGTGACACAATTGATCGGCCAAATTTTGAGACAATAAAAGGCCTAAGACATAGTAAAAATTTTAGCCCGAAAGCCCATTAGGAAAGCCCAAACCGAGAAGCCCAATTGGAAAAGCCCATGAGATAAATATCTAACCATAGTTAAAGTTAACTATGACTCATAAGGTGACTCATAAGGTGACTCATGGCTAAGGTTTGGAAAGTCAAGCATAATGGCTGAAAAGTAAAGCTTAATGACTAAGTATATGGCTTATAAATTCAGCCACCCCATTGTCATCTTCATCACACCAAATCCGGCTAGAAGAAAACACCATTGAAACATATTATCCAAGCTTTCTCTCACTAGAAATCACTAGGAATTAGGCATATTTGGAACTTGCATTCTTCATAGAAGTTGTTCCAAATTGAAAGGAGATTGACATATGTTGGAATTGGCTATCAAGGAGCCATAGAGTGCAAACTGAGAGCCTCCAAAGTTTCGGCCAAAGGGTGAACACAACAATTAGTATATTTTCTAATTTCCAATTTCATATATGTTAATGTATGAATGATTTCAAGTATGTTGATATATGTTTTAAGCATTGAAACATATTAAATCACCATGAAATGGGTTAGGCCAGAGTGATCAATGGGATATTAAATTATGTCAATATGATTTTAAGACATAAATGGATTAGTGTACATGTATTAATGTTAATGGTGTAATTAGAATTAATCAAATTGATTAATTAATAAATGTAATTTGTTGGCAATCAAGGTGTTTGATAAAATGTGTTGCCTACCAAGTGTTTGTGAAAATGCCTAAGTGAAAATGGCTAGGTAATAGGCATGGATGGCATGCCATGGTAAAATCGAGGCATGGGTAGCTCTCGGCCATGGCATGTGACCGAGAGGCCCAATGGACCAAGCCCAATTATTTTAGGCCCAATAGGGTGTAATGGGCCTAGGACAAGTCCAATAAGAGTTGGTGGGCTCCACAAGCCCAATAGGCCCAACAAAAGTGAATAGTAAAATGAAAATGGACATAAGGCCTAGTTAGGCCCATTAAGGATTTTAAGGCCCATTAAGGGAAAATAGACTGTATTAATGTGTAATACAGTAGGAAAATTATGATTAACATGAGGAATGGTTATTTACAGCTCCGGAGTTTACATTGAGAGCTGATCGGACTGCGAGATTGAGCAGCACCGAGGAAGTGAGGTCACGTGACGTGATCTGAGGTAAGGGACTTTTGCGAGTAGTTAGAGATACCTGCACGTATTTTCGTTTGCTTTTACATTCACTTAAAAACTATGAGGGTCAGAGAAAGTGAATAATAATTATTGCGACCCGATAGTGGCAAATTATGATTTTGCCCCTAGTTAGTCAAAAAGTCAACTTTTGTGAAAAGTTGCAAAAAGCATGGAAATTATTATTGTGAGTGTTTAATTGCTGTTTAGCATGAAAATAAATAGATGGGCTAATGATTTTAAGGTTGATGTGACTTAAGCACACTTTATAGTGCTAGTTTTGATGTTTTATAAACAATGCCTTTTTAAATAGCCATCTATCATATTATGTGAGAATGAATCGTGCTAGAGCATAGCTCGCACAGGAATTCATATGTTTTCCACATACATTAATGCTGGATTTTGATACGCACTAGATTTACATGACATGCATGATAGAGTACTGGAGTTTTACTCGTACTCAGCTTTTAATGATATATGCATGACACAGAGTGCTAGAGCGATTAGCTCGTACTCGAGTTTTACATGAGATATATGACAGAGTGCTAGAGTGTTGCTCGTACTCGATTCTTGATTTGATATTGTGCATAGCATAGTACTGGGAGCTATTGCTCGTACTTGATTTAATACATGAACTATGCATTGACCTAGTTGCTGGAGATTGCTCGCACTAGAGTTGAGTTTGTGATGTGAAACAGTGTTCGAGCGTAGTGTCGACTGTGTGTCGCACTCGAGGGCGCACACTGTATGTGATATTATATACATGGTACCTATTCATGCCGCATTCTTGTGTGACTAAGTGTCACATTTTGAGAGGATGGCCAGCATGAGGGTATTTGTGAATGTGGTATGATACTTCCACAGGCGCGAGGGCTAAGACCTATGTTAGGCACCCTGACTGTGATGATAATTCCACGGGTGCGAGAGCTAAGACCTATGGTAGGCACTCTGACCGTGAGGACGGGTCCACAGGTGTACTTTGTACCGTGTCTAAGTGGCACGAGGTGTACGCTGTACCGTGTGTTGTTGTGGAGTTGAGGAGGATATAGCTAGCGGTTGTGATGGACTGACCCCCCTCCCGTTGCAGTAAGTGATGCCCTGCACGCCGAGATCTGTGTTGCTTGGGATCACCTTTCGGATATGATCATAGTCCAAGATACTATTTACCTTTAACCACAGAGTCTTACATGATATATCACATTGATTTACTGATTTAAACTGCGGACAGACCTGAGGGATGGGTCGGACTCCGATTTTATGTTGTGAATCATTTGATGCCATATTTATTGTGATTTAAATATACATGGCATGATTTACATAAAGGCATGATTTATATACGATGCATTGTTTTGCACTACATGCCTACATTTGAGAAAGAAAGCATGATTTTCTGTACATGGGATTTATTCTGTACAAGTATATAAATTATATTTCAAGACATGCTTTTTAAAGCGAGTAAAGGAAATAATGTTTTCATGGCATAGCATTATTTTGAGTAGATAGTGTTGATATCTACTTGCTTGCCTGATTTCCTTACTGAGCGCGTTGTATGCTCACCCCCCTTTCTTTACATCTCTCTACAGAGCGTCAGTAGAGCGAGAGCTATCGAGGGATAGTGTCCCAGAGTCCACTACTAGTTCCTATCGATCGCCAGGTATACTTATTATGTACAGTTGTGTATCTAAACATAGAAACAGCACAGTGATGTATACGTTATATATTATGGGAAATGTATTGGTATTAGATTTTATATAATCTTACATGTATAAGAAAAGCAGTTACAGTCAGTAATAATATATTGACATGTATGTATGAAATGGATGATGTGGTAAGCGAAGACTCTGACATCGAATCACAGCCCAACCAGTGAAGAGAGGAAAGGTAAGTTAAAAATGCGAAAAATTTATAGTGATTTTTGGATAAAGTCATGGATTGAGAAGGGGTCCTGACATCTTCATTAAACCATTTAACTGGAGATAAGACCTTAATTAATGTGACGCCCCGGAAGCGCGAAAAACAGGGCAAATTTAAAACTTTTTATTCATCCATTCACAATTAAGGGTGCATTCCTGTGCAGTGTCATGCATCATCATACATAATTTATAACTTTCACCTCAGGATCTCATAATTATATATCATACCATATACATTACTCAATTCAAAGTTAATTAATCCTAATACATCCCATACATCACTGTTCATCAAGTGTCTGTAAATACAACATAAGTCTGGGTATAAGAAGTGTAAATTATACTTCAAATACAATATATGACCTGGAGCTCAAGTCCTCCACTAGCCACTACTCCGTACGTCGTAAGGAAACTCTCTTCACTTGAAGAAATCTGGAGGGAAAGATAAAACAGGGTGAGCTTATAAATCGCTCAATAAGGGGTTAAGGAACTCATTTATAAAATAATGATTTGCAAAGCATAATCATTTTGTTTTGTGGGTGGAAACCCAATAAACTCAGTAGAAAAGTGTAGCATGAATCATCAAAACATCATCTCAACTCATTTCTCAAAGCTCATGTAGAGACATGATAATAAATGGCTCAAACCATGATTACAAGTAGTTACAAGCATGTGGAACAAGCATGTGTAAAACAGGATGCGATAATGGCATTTTCTCATAAAACGTGATAAAAATCACCACATTAGTAATGCACATGGCGCAGTCACCAAACACAAACTCATGTGTAAAACGAGACTAGGCAATAAAACTTATATAAAAACTCATCATGGCACATCAAAACGATTGAACTCGTCCCCTAGGCAGACATCCCCAATCGAGGGATTTCGTCGACAATAATACACCCATGATCATGGTTCGTTGTAGACTTGATCAAAATCGTACAGTAGTTGATCTTACAAGCTATCAAAGCACGACCCGACCTTACATGCTATCAGAGCAATGCCACCCATCGCTGCCGCGAAGCGGGGTCATCTCACGTTACCAGAATGAAGGAGTCGATCTTACGTGCTACTAAAGCACTGCCTGGTCTTACATGCTACAAGAGCAAAGTCCGACGTGTATTCAACATGACATGCCTAACTCTCAATATTGGCCATTATCAATTAAAACTGTTTTGCCTTCATGTAGCGCTAATAATGGTTTTCTCATAAAACCCATCTCAAAACTGTTTTATACTCAACACAAAACATTAAAAAAAATTCAAGCTCAAATCGGCAAAACAACACATACATTTGTCAAGTCTCAAGTCCAAATCACTTTTCACTTTTAAAACTCAAAACAATTGTAAAACGATTTCACATTTAGTTTACAACTCAAAATAATTAAGCCCTAGTCACCTATAAAATAGTGTACAATAACCCATTCTCAACTCATAGAAACATGCTTGTTTTCTCAAATCACATTTCATGCTATAATGTCATCTCAAAATCACACGTACAAATGAGTTTAAGTTTTCCCTTACCTTGTTGCACCTCGTATAGTGCAATCATTCCCCCAAACGACGGATAGCTTCGCATTCCTCTCTGGAACTCCCGGGCTGTCCAAACGATGTTAAAACATCAATAATTCATCTCAATCACATCATCGAGCACATATTTGCTCATATTCTCATTACATACTACAAACCTCGTTTTTCTCATATTCCTCTCCTAATCCTCATTCTCATCCACTACATTTCAAATTCTACATATTTCATGCATAGTATCTATGCTAAAATCACCTCATTGTCTAGTGAAAATCCCAAAAATACCACAAATTTCACATTTCATCAACTCTAATTATTTCCTAGCTATTTTATCACAACACCCATAGTCACAATCACCAAAATCACCTAAATATCAAAGGTTTAAGCTTAAAAATTTACCCAAAACTTATGGAGAGCTCTATTCGCACCTCGATTCGATTCGTCTTTCGATTTTTAAGTATGTTGCTCTCCTTTGGATGAGGAACAACTTTTCTTCTTGCCACAACCTCTGATTCAAATGAAAATGGGGGATTTAGGGGAGAGAGAAAGCTAGGGCTTTGGTTTCTTAGAGAGAGAAGACGAAATGCAGAAAAACGCAAATGGAGGGTAGGAGATTGATCTGGTCCTTGATGAGATTGATCTCTTTTTGAATTTGGGAACGTTTTGGGGCAATTTTATGCCTAGAAGATCGATCTATCGTCGGGTGCGATCGATCTGCTTCAATTCTGAGATCTATTTTCAGTTTACAGAATGCTTCATGAGATCGTTTTGCTCCTTGAGGAGATTGATCTTCTCTTTACAGAAACATTTAGAGATTGATCTGCTTGTCTATACGATCAATCTGCCATCAGTTCTTGCACATTTTCTGCATTTTGGAGCCATGAGATCGATCTCTCATCCTTGGAGATCGATCCGGCCTTCACAAATTGTACTGTTGCTGCATCAATTTGCAGAAAACTCAATGTAAAACTTCCCAAAATCTACACCATAGTCCATATTTTAATCCATACACATTCAGGACTTAAAAACCCCATCTTCTTATACTTCATCATATTTAAAACTTATGTGTACATAAACATATCATCATTACATATACAAAATTACAATTCTCATAAGTGGGGCATACAAAATTCACAGTTCTCACATCCTCCCCACCTTAAGAGAATTTGGTCCTCCAAATTCAACTCGACTCATCAAATAGATGGGGGTACTTCTCCTTCATGAGGCTTTCCAATTCCCAAGTTACTTCTTCCATTGAGTGATGTTTCCACAAAATTTTCACTAATGGGATGCTTTTGGTTCTAAGTACTTTCTCTTTTCTATCGAGAATCTGGACGGGTTCCTCAGTGTAGCTCATGTCCTCTTATATGTCCATCTCTTCATACTCTATGACATGAGAAGGGTTCGGGTGGTACTTCCTCAACATAAATACATGAAAGACGTGTATTCCGGACATCTGTGGGGGTAATGCCAACCTGTAGGCTACCTTTCCCACTCTCTCAAGAATCTCAAATGGTCCGATGTATCGAGGACTCAATATCCCTTTCTTTCCAAATCTCATGATACCCTTACTCGGTGATATCTTCAAAAATATCGCATCACCAACATCAAACTCAAGTGGCCATCTATACATATCCACGTAGTTTTTCTGTCTACTCTGTGCAGCCCGTAATCTCTCACATATGAGTTTCACACTCTGTACAGCCTGTTTAACAAGCTCGGGAGCATTTATCTTTCTGTCACCCATTTCTTCCCACGCTACAGGGGATCTACACCTCATACCATATAGAGCCTCAAACGGTGCCTTTCTAATACTCGCATGATAGCTATTATTGTACGTAAACTCTGCTAGGGGCAGGTAATCATCCCATGATCGCTTAAAATCCATCGTACACGCCCTCAACATATCCTCTAGGGTCTGAATAGTCTTCTCTGACTGACCATCTATCTGAGGATGATAGGCGGTACTAAAACTCAATTAAGATCCTATGTACTCCTGAAATGGGATCCAAAATTTGGAAGTAAATCGAGAATCTCTGTAAAAAATAATACTCACTGGAACCCCATGTAATCGAGCTATCTCGCTGACATATAACTCAGCTAAGGCATCCACAGTATCTGTGCTCTTGATGGCAAGGAAGTGGGAACTCTTTGTCAGTCTATCCACTATGACCCATATCTCATCATAACCCCTTCGGGTCCACGGTAAACCCATAATAAAGTCCATGGTGACATGCTCCTATTTTCATGTAGGCACAGGTAAAGGCTGCAATAATCCTCCGAGCTTCCGATGCTCAGCTTTCACTTACTGGCACACTAAATATCTGGCAACCAATTTCTGCCACATCTCGCTTCATACCACTCCACTAATATACCTTTCTCAAATCTCAGTACATCTTAGTACTCCCTGGGTGCATGGTGTATCATGAGCAGTGAGATTCTCTCAATATTTGTCTTTTCAGGGTATCATCATTTGGTACACAAATTCGTCCACTGAATCTCAACAATCCACCCTTATTGACTATGAGATCCAACTGCGAAGTTTGCTCAGCTTGGCTAACCATATCAATCAACCTCTGATCATCACATTGCCCAATTCTAATCTGATCCATGATCTTGGGCTCTATTCGTAGGCTAGTCAGAAATCCATTCGCTTCCTCTTTAACTCTGATTCGGAGTTCGGTGAACTACTCCAATAAATCCCATTCCCTAATCATCATAGCAGATATCATACTCTTTCTGCTCAGGGCATCAGCAACCACGTTCGCCCTTCCTGAATGGTACAAAATCTCGCAGTCATAACCCTTAAAGAGTTCCATCCATCCCTTTTGTCTCATGTTTAAGTCTTTCTCATCAAACAGATACCTCAAACTCTTATAATCAGTGAAGATCTGAAATCTTTCCCTATATAAGTAGTGCCGCCAGATCTTCAAGGCAAACACCACAGCAGCTAACTCCAAATCATGCGTGGGGTAATTCCGCTCATGATCTTTCGATTGTCGTGATCTATAGGCGACCAATCTTTTATGCTGCATGAGTACACATCCCAATCCTTGATGGGAAGCATCACTATACATTGAAAATCCTCTTGATCCCTCAGGGATGGTCAGCATAGGTGTCTCTGTTAATCTCCTTTTTAACTCTTGAAAATTGAGCTCACATTGGTCAGTCCATATGAATGAAGTCTCCCTACGCGTGAGCTTAGTCAAAGGAGCGGCGATCCTGGAAAATCCCTCCATAATTCTTCTGTAATATCCTGCCAAACCAAAGAAACTTTATACCTCTGTAACTATCTTTGGTCTTTCCCAATTAAGCACAGTCTTTACTTTAATTTGATCAACTGATACTCCTTCCTCTGAAACTATATGACCAAGGAAAGCTATCCGATCTAGCCAAAACTCACACTTACTAAGCTTTCCATATAATTGCTTATCTCGGAGTATCTGAAGTACTAACCACAAGTGTTGTGCGTGCTCCTTATAAGACTAAGAGTACACCAGGATATCATCAATGAATACTATCACAAACTTATCTAGATAGTCTCTAAACATTTTATTCATTAACCTCATAAAGGTTGTAGGGACGTTCGTCAATCCAAAGGGCATCACTAAAAATTCATAATGGCCATACCTTGTCCTGAAGGTCGTCTTCGGAATATCTTCTTCCTTAATCCTCAATTGGTGATAGCCCAATCTCAAATCAATCTTAGAGAAGACTGAAGCCCCTCTTAGCTGATCAAGCAAATTGTCAATCCTCGACAATGGATATTTATTCTTTACCATGGCTTTATTCAATAGTCGGTAGTCTATGCATAATCTGAGACTACTATCCTTCTTCCTTACAAATAACATTGGTGCTCCCCACGGTGAGACACTGGGTCTAATGAATTCTTGATCCAATAACTCCTGTAGTTGTTTCTTCTATTCCTCAAGTTCCACTAATGTCATCCTATACGAAGGTCTAGAGATAGGCTGAGTATCTGGTACCAATTCAATGGTAAACTCCAGCTCTCTCTGGTGGTAAACCTGGCAACTCATCTGGGAAGATATCCAAAAATTCACACACCACAAGTATATCCTCAATCCTCGGATGTTCCCGATCATCATCTGAGATGAGTGTTTCATAACCTTCACATGAACAATCATATTTAGTACTCTTAAAAGTAACATCATAATCTCAATTTGCTTACAAAAGTTCCACACATTTATTTCCTCAATATTTCAAGCGTACAATGTAATGTTCAGGTAGGGAGAAAGTTACAATCTTAGTGTAGCAGTCTAAACTCACTCGATTGGTTGCCAGCCAATCCATTCCCAAAATTACATCAAATCCATATATATTTAGCACCATTAGAACTGCTAAAATCACTCTATCTCCCATCTTTATTTCACACCCTTTACAGATTAAATCAGTTCTTTGGGACTCATGCATATGGGTATTTACATGTAGTACATACTCTAGAGGTTCAAACTTCAAATTTAATCAAAATGCAAAATGCTCAGAAATAAACGAATGCGTGGACCCTGAATCAATCAACACATGAGCCTTATGATTACAGACAGAGAATGTACCTCTTATAGTTTTTGCTGATGTGACTGTTGTTTCGTTGTCCAGAGCAAACACACGTTCCACTGTAACGGGTTTCTTTCCTTTCTCTGCTGCAGTGGCCCGTCTCGGGGGATTCACTCTTTGAGACTGTTGTCTAGTAGGCTCCGGAGCATGTGGTCTCTGAGGTTGGGGGCAGTCTTTCACTCTGTGGCCCATGTCTCCACATCTGAAACATCCATGAATCAACCCAGTACAACTTCCCTCATGCGATTGGCCACAATTTCTGCAAACTCTTATCTTAGGCCAGACATCTCGAGGGGTCTCCCTAATGATGGGATAAGCTCTGGGTCTCTCTAATCTTCTCTTTTGTACCTCAATCCTTCCTCTTCTAAAGGAACCTCTCCGAACATCTGGTTGGGAAATCGCTGGCCTCTTGCCCTTATCACGAGTCACTGCACTGAACTCATTCTGGGATTGTACAATTTTGATTCCCCTCTCAATCTCTTGTGCTCGTCTCAAAGCATCTCTAAACTCAGTAATACACAGCCTTATCAATCAATCTCTGATGATGGGCTTCAATCCATACACAAATCTCTTTGTATGTAGTTCTTCATTTTTGAAGGTCTTTGGATCATATCTCAATAGAGCAGTAAATCGACTCTCATCATCATCCACAGATATCTCGCCCTGTACTAAATTCAAAAACCCCGCCAGCTTCCTTCTCTGAGCAGCTCGTGGTACATATTAGGCTCTAAATGTCGTCTGAAACTCTTCCTAACCAATCACATCCAGGCTGGACATCAGAATACCCTGGGTAGTACCCCACCAATCTCGAGCTCTCCCTTTCAACATATAAGCACCCATACTGACTCTCTTAGCATCTGTGCATCCCAAATAGTCAAATATGACTCTTAACTCAGTTAGCCACTTCTCAGCCTCTGTGGGATCCTTTCTCCCTTTGAATGCAGGTGGATTTGTTTTCAAAATGATCTTCAGTCGGACCATGCTATCAAAGTATGGCCCGACCTTACATGCTATCAGAGCAATGCCACCCATCGCTGCCGTGGAGCGGGGTCATCTTATGTTACCAGAATGGAGGAGTCGATCTTACGTGTTGCTAGAGCACTGCCTGGTCTTTCATGCTACAAGAACAAAGCCCAATGTGTATTCAACATGACAGGCCTAAGTCTCAAAATTGGCTATTATCAATTAAAACCGTTTTGCCTTCGTGTAGCACTCATAATGGTTTTCTCATAAAACTTATCTCAAAACTGTTTTGTACTCAACACAAAACATAAAAAAAAAAATGAGCTCAAACTCGCAAAACCACGCACACATTTGTCAAGTCTCAGTATGCCTTAACATAGGGCCTAAATCACTTTTCACTTTTAAAACTCAAAACAGTTGTAAAACGATTTCACATTTAGTTTACAACTTAAAACAATTGGGCCCCAACTGGCTATAAAATTATGTGCAATAACTCATTCTCAACTCATAGAAACATGCTTGTTTTTTTCAAATCCCATTTCATGATACAATGTCATCACAAAATCATACGTACAAATGAGTGTAAGTTTTCCCTTACCTCGTTGCACCTTGTATACTGCAATCGTTCCCCCAAACGACGGACTAGCTTCGCATTCCTCTCTAGAACTCTCGGGCTGTCCAAACGATGTTAAAACATCAATAATTTATCTCAATCACATCATCGAGCACATATTTGCTCATATTCACGTTAAATACTACAAACCTCATTTTTCTAATATTCCTATCCTAATCCACATTCTCATCCACTACATTTCAAATTCTACATATTTCATGCATAATATCTATGCCAAAATCACCTCATTGTCTAACGAAAATCCCAAAATTACCACAAATTGCACATTTCATCAACTCTAATCATTTCCTAGCTATTGTATCACAACACCGATAGTCACAATCACCAAAATCACCTAAATATCAAAGGTTTAAGTTTAGAAATTTACCCAAAACTTATGGAGAGCTCTATTCGTACCTCGATTCGATTTGTCTTTCGATTTCCAAGTATGTTACTCTCCTTTGGATGAGGAACAACTTTCCTTCTTGTCACAACCTCTGATTTGAACGAAAATGGGCAATTTAGAGGAGAGAGAAAGTTAGGGCTTCGATTTCTTAGAGAGAGAAGACGAAATGCAGGAAAACACAGTGGTTCTTTTATAGACAGAGTGTAGGAGATCGATCTGGTCCTTGATTAGATCGATCTCTTTTTGAATTTGGGAACATTTTGGGGCAATTTTATGCTTAGGAGATCGATCTGTCGTGGGGTGAGATCGATCTCTTAATTGCTTCATGAGATCGATCTGCTCCAATTATGAGATTGATCTTCAGTTTACAGAATGCTTCATGAGATTGATCTGCTCCTTGAGGAGATCGATCTTCTCTTTATAGAAACATTTGGAGATCGATCTGCTTGTCTATAGGATCGAGCTGCCTATCGGTTCTTACACATTTTTTGCATTCTGGAGCCATGAGATCGATCTTTCATCCTTGGAGATCGATCTAGCCTTCATAGATTGTACTGTTGTTGCATCAATTTGCAGAAAACTCAGTGCAAAACTTCCCAAAATCTACACCATAGTCCATATTTTATTCCATACACATTCAGGACTTAAAAACCTCATCTTCTTATACTTCATCATATTTAAAACTTGTGTGTACATAAACATATCATCGTTACATATACAAAATTACAATTCTCATAAGTGGGGTATACAAAATTCACAATTCTCACAATTAAGGGTTGGGGACTTCAACCTATTTATACTCTTTAATTGAGTCCACTTAACCAAACATTTTTAATTAAGCTCAATAATTCCTTTTAATTACAATTTGGCCCAATAACTTAATTAAAACCTTTTTTAATTAAATTTACTTAATTAAACTCATTTAATTTAGTCCAATTATAATTCTATCCAGTAAGTCTAAATAGGAAATTCAAAATTTTTCTAAACCAATCAATTTTCATTCATTAACTACTTTTCGTGTGTGACCTATTAGGCTTTTAAAAAGTTGGCAATGAATTGAATCTTTATTCAATTTATAGATCAAGAGTGGAATCTAACAATACATCATAACCCCCAAATGTTAGAGAGGTTAAAAGAGATTCCCAACTCAAAACCTTTCAAAGATTTCAATGTAATTAATATCCTTTCATCAACTATATCTTAAGGAATAAATAAGCATGGTGTAGTGTCTACTTATTTAATTCATCATATTAGTTTTTCCAACTTCAGGATTTAACTTTAATGAATATATGTAAAATTCACTATTTAACTAAATTAATTATACCCCAGGCCATAGATTTAATCAAGTTAATTTTAAGTAAAAAAAAAAAAACCAAGATATATCCCTTAAAATTCACTTAGGGGTAATGGATCCTCTTTAGACCACTCATTCACCTTCATATGATTCATGCTATACCAAAAAGACCCCGTTTTAGGCATTTGGCAATTCAAACATGCAGAGGTGAAATTAAAGTGTGACGTTTCTCATTTAAGATAACTTCGTGTCACAAGTCAAAAAATCACCTACATAGCTATCACATGAGAATGTTTCCATAGACACTCAAGTAAATACCACCTAATAAAATTCTTAGTTCGAGTTGAGTAAACATGGTCCCTAACAAGCACCCACATGTTATCCTTAAGCATCTCGCATAGTTCAATTTATGAATCAATTGTTTACTTCACAAGCAAGAGGCTTAACGTGTGTTAATCTCTAAATTATTGTCAATGCTCATTCTTAGACCTAGTTAAGGGGTCGGGTTAGCCCAAAGCCGGCCCGAAACTAGTCCAGTTAACCTGCAATTGAAACCAACCGAATTGGGCTGGTTTCAATTTTTAAGGATCGAGCCCAGTAACATCCTAGTCCGGATTGGATCAGTTCAAAGGTGGAACTGGTTCGACACTTTAAATCTGCTGCCAAAAGGCAGCAGATTTCTACAACCTTTTGCAGAGTAGCAACAATAATGTTGTTACGCCTTCCCCATTTTTTCTAAATTTAAATTTTTTAAAATTTGTTATTTATTTTTTAAACCTTTTGGTTTCCCTATAAATACCTATTATCATTTCATTTTTTCTTTACATTTTCTCTCTAATTCTCTCCAACTCCAATTCGTTTCAATTCTCTCACTCAAAGACCTATTATTATTCTAATTATCTCACTTAAATTCTCTCTTCTTTAAATTCAAAATCCATTTACATTATTCTTTTTTATTTTCTAAACATAAATATAATTTAATTTTTTTACAATTCTTTTTCCCTTTTACACGTTTACAAACTCTAATTCCTCCAACTTCCAATATATATTTCTCCATTTATTTCTTTCAAATTTTAAACTATATTTTTTTAATAAAGTACAAAATGTCATATTTCCATCATCGTCGTTCATGTTTCATTTCTCACCCTTATGATTCTACTCAAATCCCAAATTTAGGCTAAGAATCTTTTAAAGAATTTGAACCAAATATTCATCCAGAAGAAGAGCTTCCTTCGACGCCAGCGGCTGCTCGAGATCAAACACAATCATCAGCTGCCACCACCACCGCTACTACAACTATATCATCAAAATCGAAGAAGAACAGTCCTCAGAAGAGCAAGGTATGAAAGTATTTCTGTCACGACCGCCCGTGACTTACCTAAAAAAACACCACAAATTTTTCGCATATTACTTACCTTTCCTTCTATCATAACTCAACACCAAACTATTGGGCTGTAATTCGATATTAGTCACCTCAACCACATTCATTCCATAACATGCATACAAGTCAATACAATTATCCATTGACTGTAAGTACTCTTTTCTTAAAAGTAAATTCATATACATTAATACAAATACTTGTACATATACATCCCCGACGGTACATTCGTTTATATAACTATGCTTTTACATTATTCAGTACAAAACGTTCGAATGTGTATACCTTTCGTCAGATGGGTTTGCAGCGGATAAAGGAATATCAGTCCTCAACCGTGCTCAACTACTGCAGACGCTCTGTAGAGATGGGGAAATAAAAAAATAGGTGAGCTCACAGCTCAGTAAGGAAATAAGGCAGGCAAGTAGATAACCACACATCTACAAAATACAATGCTCAAGCCATTAAATCATTTCCCTTTTTCAATTCGCATCTAAAGCATCTGTCTTTATTGAAACATTTATGTAATATATGTATATAGATACAAATTGATAATTCTATATTTTTAGAATTATTTGTGCTTAATTTCCTAATTAATTATTGAAATCCTTAATTTATTTTGTTAATTATCCCCTTTATTTAATCAAAATTCTCATGTTTGCAGATAAATTAAATCCAGATGAATTTTGAATATTTCGGTAGAAAATGGACCGAAATTTGGCTAAAATTGAGATTGGACCACGCGGACAACACGAGCCTAGCACATCCAGTTGGACAAAAAGATAGATGACATGGAAATATTATTTTTCAAAGAGCCAATGGTGTGAAGACAAGTAGTCAAACAATGACAACTCATCTAGGATGGAAAAATTACAATTTTACCCCTAAGTGTGTGTATAAATAGGAAAGGATGGCAATTGAAAATGTTATGTAATTTGAGGAGTAGGAGTAGTGTAATGTAATGTAATTTAGAAGTAGTGTTAGAGTAGCTTAGTTAGATGAGTTTAGTTTTTATTATTGTTAGAAGCTTTTCCTGAAACTATGTTCTACGTTACTGTTCATCTTCACTTGTTTTCATTTATGAAAAACTTTTCATGTTGATTTGCAGCCTCATTTGCTCATCCTTCTTCTCGATTTGCTTCTTAAATTGCTTATGTTTTTATTTGAAAGAAAATCTATATTTTTCCTAGTCTCGGGCAGCTTAGTTAGTTAGTTTTATTCCTTTAATTTTCTAGAGTTCAAATGAACAGTAAAGCGAGGAAGGAGAAGCCGGTGACAGTGGCTATCTTCTTCAGCTATTTAACTCTTTCATTATAGCTCAAGGTTGTGGTGCAGATTTGGAGATGCAGCAGCTAGCATCCCGAAGCAAGGCAGAAACAAGAGACTTACTCTGTTCTCCTCTGTTTCATGAGCCTTATACTATTCATCATTGTTTTGTTTGTCATTAACACGGCTGTAGGATAGCATCACTGTAATCGAGCTGCTGTGGAGGGTGTAGGAGGAACAGAGCTGCAGTTGGGCATTGCTGGGTGTCTCTTGGTCGACTCGGGGTGCTGGCTTGTCATGGTGTTACCAAGGCTGGTTACTCTTGGTTCCAGGGAGGTGCTGCAGTGCGTGCTACGTCTGCTACGTGCTTAAGGTCTCGGTTTAATAGCACTTGAGTAGAAGCCGGACATGCCTTCAGCACCAGCAGCTGGAGCAGCGGTGGTAGTCCAGTGCATGAGATAAGGGTCCAGGACAGAAATAAAATGTTACAGAACAGGTTGCTGGCAGGAATTGTGGCAGATTACCGATGTTAGATTGCTGCATGAGGATGAACTTCTGATAACCTACTGCAGTACGCGAGCAGGACAGCAGCTGGGAGCTTGATCAGCAGTAAATGCAAGATCGAGAGCAGTGCGTGTCCAGACGACCATGCGAGGCAGAGTAGCAGCAACAGATATGCGAACCTGGACAGCGACTAATGCAGAGGTTGCAGGCCGATTGGAGAGCACGAACTGCAACCTGGAGCAGAACTAAAGTAGACCTAGAGCAGCCTGGAGCAAGTTACAGTGTCAGTATTACATGACAGACCAAGAATAGAGGCCGAATAGTAGGCAAAAGCCTGGACCAGAGGACAAACCGAGACCACACCTGGAAACCAAAAAATGAAATGAAGAATGAACAGTGTTTGGAGGCATTTATTGGTTGATTTAAATCTAAGGCTTTGTTTGGCATTCAACTCTTGCATTAATCCATTTTTCTTGCATTTTTAGTATAGTTTAATTAGTTGTTAGTTTAGGATAGTTGTTAGTTGTCAATTTAGATTAGTTCTAGTGTTTTAATTTGATAATTTAATTTTTAGTCTTAATTTTTATAGTAGTTAATTTTATATTAAATGTTTTAGGATTTTATTTTTGTTTAGATGTATTTAGAGTTAATTTAGATTTAATGTGTTTCATGCATTTTTAATTTAATCTTTATTTTCATTAAGTTTTGGTTTAGTTTTAATTGCTTTTTAGGTTAGTTTAATTGTAGTTTAATTAATCTTGCTTTGTTATTTTCATATTTGCATTTTATTTGCGTTAATTAGTTTTAACTGTTTTAATTTTTTTTTGTAGGTTTTTTTATTTTAATTGCGTGGAGCACTGTAAGTAATTTTGCTCGATTTTCTTTATTTTATGGTTTTATTATTTTCAGTATTTGTAATTTCAAACTTAGTATACCACTGATAATCAAAACTTCATAATTTGCTAGGATATACTTAGGGTAAGATTAACCGGTAGTTAATTAGGCTAGTCAACTTCTCTGTGAGACGATAACTCGGGACTCAAATCTCATTATTACTTGTACGACCCGTGCATTTGCGGACAATACGTTTAGGGCGTATCAAGTTTTTGGAGCCGTTGCCAGGGAAGTCTTAATTACCCATTAGTTAATATCGGTGAAATTATGCTTAGGTGTAATTCTAGCTTGTAAATATTTAGGTTGTAAATATTTAGATCCTTAGTTTAGTTTAGTTAATTTTCTCATAAAAAAATTTAAAAATAAAAAACTTAAAAAAAAATTCTAAGGACTTTTTAATGATTGCATGCGTAGAGCCAGGAGTTATGATTGCTTTCCTTTAAATCCCGAAATTGAACACTTAGAAAAATTCGAAAGGATTCTAGGAAATTATTAGATCCGCTACAAAACATCATGGCAGAAAATAGAGAATTTAGAACCGTTGGAGATTATGCAATGCCGACGATTGGAGGATATTATACCGACATTAGGTCACCAGCTGTCCCTGCTAACAATTTTGAAATTAAGCTTTCCATTCTTCAGATGATCTAGACTTCTTTACAGTTTAATGGGCTTCCACACGATGACCCACATGCTCACATTGGGCAATTCCTGGACTTGTGCAACACATTCAAACATAATGGATTATCTGATGATGCGCTTAGGCTTAGATTATTCCCCTTCTCACTTAGGGATAGGGCGAGACACTGGTTAACCTCCCTGCCTCCAGGATCCATTTCTAAATAGGACGAGTTAGCCCATCAATTTCTATTTAAGTTTTTCCCTCCCTCTAAAATGGCCCAACTCCGTAGTAATATATCTTTCTTTGCCCAGTACGACTTTGAATCTCTTTAAGAAGCATGGGAACGATATAAGGAGCTTCTTAGGAAGTGCCCTCATCATGGTCTACCTTTGTGGCTGCAAGTCTAGACCTTCTACAACGGACTTACAAGCCAAAATAGGACCATTGTTGATGCTGCTGGGGGTGAAGCCCTGATGTGCAAAACAGAGGAGGAAGCTTACGAGCTTTTAGACAAGATGGCGGCTAACAACTATTTATGGTCCTCAGAGAGGCAAATGCCAAAGAAGCCGACGGGTATTTATAAGCTCGACACATTGTCTACCTTGACCTCTCAAATCGCTAATCTTACGAAGAAGGTAGAGTCGCTCAGTACCCAACATAATCCTCCCACTAGTCCTAACCCTGTGTATTCTGTCCAAAGTCCTTTCCTTTCCTACGAGCTGTGTAGTGGTACCCACTCTGTAGATAGGTATCCACTTAACTTAGAATCGATTCATTATGTTGCCCCTCCTAAGCAACAGAATAACCCCTTGTCAAACGCCTATAACCTAGGGTGGAGGAACCATCCTAACTTTTTCTGGAGCCAAAACCAAGGGCAATATTTTAGTTCTAGACCTGTAGAACCCCCTAGTTTTCAAGCTCCACCGGTTTACGTACCACCACAGCCACAATATCCATATCATCTGCCTCATCAAACATCCCCACCTCAATTTCAATATCATCCATCACCACCACCACCACAACCTATGCAGCCCCAACATTACCACACATCAGCAGCTGAGAAGAAGCCCTCGCTTAAGGAAATGTTCACGACTATCCTGCAAAATCAAGCTGCCTCAATTAAGAACTTAGAAGTTCAGGTTGGACAAATAGCTAGTGCTCTTGCCAACGTCCTCAAGGGACCCCTCCTAGTAACACTGAAGTTAATACTGTTAAGCAAAGGGAGGGTAAAGAACATGTTAGATCCATCACTCTTAGGAGTGACAGAAAGATAGATGAGCCACAAGTTAAGTCTGGACCTGAACAGCCTATAGTTGATAAACCCATAGGTTCTAATAAAGCAGCTCAGAAGGAGCAGGAACATTAGGATCGGGCTGCAAAGGAAACAAAGCTAGGCGCTTCTTCATCTATACCTTCTTCTTCTTCACTCCCTTCCTCATCCTCTGATTCTACACAAGTTACCATTACATCCCTTCCAGTTAGACCACCAGTTCCTTTTCCTCAGAGGTTTCAGAATCAAAAACTCGATTAATAATTCTCCAAATTCCTTGAGGTTTTTAAGAAACTTTACATCAACATTCCTTTTGCAGATGCCTTAGAGCAAATGCCAAGCTATGTCAAGTTTTTAAAGGATATCCTCTCGAGAAAGAGAAGACTGGAAGATTATGAGACGATGGCCTTAACTGAGGAATATAGTGCAATTATCCAAAGGAAATTACCCCCCAAGCTCAAGGATCCCGAGAGTTTTACCATACCATGCACTATTGGAAATTTATTCTTTGGTAGAGCCCTGTGTGATTTAGGAGCTAGTATAAATTTGATGCCTTTGTCTATCTATCAGAAGTTAGGAATAGGGGATGCCAAGCCCACCACAGTGACCCTCTAGTTAGCTGATCGATCAATTAAATATTTGAAGGGGGTCATTGAGGATATCTTAGTAAAGGTGGACAAGTTTATTTTTCCTGCAGATTTTATTGTTTTGGACATGGAGGAAGACAAGGAAGTCCCCATTATACTAGGCAGACCTTTCCTAGCTACTGGTAGAACAGTAATTGATGTACAAAATGGGGAGTTAATGATGAGAGTCCAAGATCAGGAAGTAAAGTTTAATGTTCTCAAACCTTTAAAGCTCCCTGATGACTCTCAAGAGTGTTTTAAGATGGAGATTGAAGAGGACATAAGGCTTGACCATATAAAATCTGAAAGAATGAGGGAAGTAGATAGAGCTTAGGAGGATTTAACTGTTAATATTCTATCACCATTCTGGCTAATCCTCCTACTCTTCGCCCTGCTGCTGAGTGTTGTTTTCTTCAGCTGCATTTGAAGTGGCTGTATTTTTCTTTTCGCTTTGTATATAGTTCTTTTTTCTTTTTCTTTTCTGTTGTTTCTTTCTTATTTATTTTGTAGATTGCTTTTCTAACTTACCTTTTCAATCAAGCTTCAGTTGTTCATCATCATTAGAAAGGGGAGTATTCTGTTCTCGAGCTTAAATTCTTATATTATCTGCACACTGAGGACACTGTGCACTTTAAGTTTGGGGGAGGGGATATCACTTGAGCTATTTTGGAAAATTGGAAAAAATTTCAAAATTTTTTTCGAAAATCTGAGAAAGAATTTTCAAAATGTTTTCGATAAAATGAGGTTAAATTGCTTGATTTTAGGATGATTGAGTGCTTAGCATGTAGTTTTCCCATATTTCGATGATATGACTCCATGATTTAGTCTGACTTTGATTGAATGAGAAGCATGATTATAGGAAAAGCATGAAGTTGAATTCTTGAATTTGTCTTGATTCTGATTGCGATTGCCTCATCTTATGCACATGTCATGTCATGAATCAGTATATTTATTTAGAGAAAGCTTATGTGTACATAGGATTGTTATGTGTACATAGGATTGCATTTGTTCAGTTAATTTTGTGCATCATATTCTAGAATTTGTTTGATCTAATCTTGAGGCGAAATATTAGATCACACTTGATTAGGGAGATGATTTAGGCCATCTTTGGATCGTTTGAGCCTTTCTAGCCTTCCTTGTATAGATTCTACCCCTAGTCACCCATTTGGGCCAAATAAGCTTTTCTCTGTAAATATACCTGCGTTATTTTCCTTAGCTTAAATACTTTGTTCCTATCCCTTACCCCAAAAGCATGAAAAGTCATTGGGTTGTGAGCTATATGGGTATTAAGTGATAGTGAAAGAGTATGTATAAAAAAAATGATGAAAAAGAAAGAAAAAGAAAAAGAAAAGAAGAAAGAAGAAAAATTCAAAAAAAATGTTTAGCAAAAGAAATAAGTTTGGGGGAAATAATTAGAGCTCTTACATTATAGATCCTAGAAGTAATGCATGTTAAGGGGTAATTAAACCTAAATCAACTTTATCATACCTTAGCCCCAGCCTTACATTACAAGCTTAATGAAGTTCTATTAATCTTTGGTTAAGTGTGACTACATTAGTGGAGAGAGAAGTGAAAAGCAAACTTATGGGAATGATCACATGTGATTGACTTTGCATTCACTGTGTTGCATAATCTGATCCGGATAATGTACTGTGAAGTGACTTAGACATTTTTCACACACTCACGAGGAGTCCAATTTGGGTTAAGACTTATGATTGAATAATTCTAAGTGCTGGACTTGTAATTGTGAGTCTTTGATTTCATAGTCTGTACTTTTTCTTTGAAGATGATATTGGGGAAATTATTGTGTTTTGTACTTGTCATTCCAACAATCATTTTGTTTTGCTTGAGGACAAGCAAAAGCTCAAGTTTGAGGGTGTGATAATTCTATATTTTTAGAATTATTTGTGCTTAATTTCTTAATTAATTATTGAAATCCCCAATTTATTTTGTTAATTATCCCCTTTATTTAATCAAAATTCTCATGTTTGCAGATAAATTAAATCCAGATGAATTTTAAATATTTCGATAGAAAATGGATCGAAATTTGGCTAAAATCGAGATTGGACCACGCGGACAACACGAGCCTAGCACATCTAATTGGACAAAAAGACAAATGACATGGAAATATTATTTTTCAAAGAGCCAATGGTGTGAAGACAAGTGGTCAAACACTGCCAACTCATCTATTGTGAGACCCCGTATATATATATATAATTCTAATGTGTGTAATTGGATCAATTAATGTGAATGGACTTGTAATGTAAAGCATAAGTGGTGTATGTCCATGGATTCAATGTACATATGTTTAATATGATTTGTAACGTACACACAAGTTTCATTGTGTATGAATATGAAGAAATGAGTTCTTGTAAGTGATGAATGTGATTGGAACTCAAAATGAGTAGTGTGGTAAATGGAATGAAGTTGCATGAATATAAATGCTTCCATTTGGTTTTATATAGTATACCTTTGGACATACAATGAAAGCACACAAGTTTCAATGTGCATAAGGTATGAATGGATGCCATTTTCAAGTTACAAAGGTGGATGGATGAGAAAATGGCCATGGTAGCAGATTAAGGATGTGTTGGTGTGAGTTGCAGCAAGAAAACGGCAGAAAATCTGGAAAGTATGAAGGCTAGATCGATCTCATAGGATGAGAGATCAATCTGGAAGAGCCAGAATGCTCTTATTTGGGCATGGAATAGAGCAGATCGATCTCCAATGGGGCCAGATCGATCTCCTAAGCATTCTGTAATGAAAAGATCGATCCTCAAGCATACAGATCGATCTCCTTAGCTCTCTGTTTGGGAGCAGATCGATCTCATGCTTCGACAGATCGATCTCACGCTTAAAATGCCATGAAAATGAGAGATTTAAGGGGACCAGATCGATCTCCTCTTGGACCAGATTGATCTCCTCAAGCTATTTCTATAAAAGGAGGGCTGAAAATCTAAAAATTTTGAGAAAAACACCAATCTTTCATTTCTAACCCCAAAACCTAACTTTCTGTCTCTAAAATCAGCCATTTCCAGCAAGAATTGAGGGGAGGCCATTAGACACTAAGTTGTTCATCTTGAGGAAGAGAACAACATAGTTGGAACCCAAAATCCCATTGTTGGTATTGAAGGAGCTAAGGGCATTGACATTTGGAGCAAGAAGAAAAATCAGATTTTGGAAAGATTCTAATACTCCAATCCAAGTACATTGTTTATTTAAGTGATTTTGGAGTTGAGTTGGATGTGTATTGATGGATAGATTATCTAGAGATGTGGTGGAATTGGTGTGACCTAGAAAACCTAGAATAGGTATAATGTGAGAAGATATGGGTTGAATGAGTTTATGAATTTTGGGCATGCTAAAGTTGTATTGAGGTAATGTCTATGATTTTAGATGGTTAAATGGAATTACATTTTGAGTTTGGAGAAATTGTGAAAATGAGTATGTATATGCTTGATAAATGCCATAGTAAGGGAATTCATGAAATATGAACACTATGAGCTTAATGTCGATTTAATATTGATTTGGAATAAGTTAATAGGCCTAAGAAGATCCATAGACTCGAGTTATGGGTAAAGTAATGAAACGAGGCCTCATAAGCGTTAATAGAGGCTATAGATTGAATTGACTATAGCAAGCACAAGGGTTGCATTATATGGATCGAATATAATGTGAAATATGATTGTGTGCAGTCTCGAAGAGTTTGTGAAGACGAATCGGACCACATGAGTGAGCAGCGCTAAACGGAATCACGCATCGCGATTCCAGGTAAGGGAATTTTGTAAGTATATAGAGGTAGCTGCTCGTAATTTGTAGGATTATAGGGTGTTTATGAAATGTATGAACGTTTGAGAAATTGGTTGTTTGTATGCGAAAATAGTTGTGAATATTGGATGATTTGGTTTTACATGGATGTATAAAAAGGGATAGTAAGGCTAATAATTGCATAAATCAAGTGTTTTGAATGCTTTCACAAAACATGTGCTTGGTTTTAAACGAATTGAAAGATAGGTTGGCTATTGTGGTTTGATGTTTGTGATAGCACATGTGAAGTGCCAAATACGTTTTGAGATAGTTTTAAAAGCTTGTGAGCCTCCAATCATGTTTATGTGAATTAAACCGTGCTGGAGCCTAGCTCGCACCGGGTATTGATGTTTTCATTTGTATGAAACGTGCTGGAGCTTAGCTCGCACCTTGATTTGGAAACTATAATGATGTTTATAAACCGTACTGGAGCTTCTGACTCGTACGTGGCTTTTGAGTGGTTTGTCTTATGAGTATAACCGTATTAGAGCTATGCTCGTACGCGATCCCTTTATGATAGGATGCATGAGTCGTGCTAGAGCTTTGGTCTCACAAGTTTGCACATTGTGATACGTATAAGGTTGTGAAAGTTGGTAAGATCCTTAAGCCCTACATCCTTAAGCTAACATCCTTAAGCCCAAAGAGGCGGGGAGGCTGTATTAGGTGGGGAGGCTTTGTTCGATGGGGAGGCTCTCTTACGGTATGATCCTTAAGCCCTACATCCTTAAGCTAACATCCTTAAACCCAAAGAGGTGGGGAGGCTCTGTTAGGCGGGGAGGCTCTGCTCGGTGGGGAGGCTCTCTTACGGAAGGATCGTTAAGCCAACATCCTTAAGCCCTGGGGGACGGGGAGGCTCTCCTTCACGGTTATGGAAAAATCTTGGTATGGGGTTGGTAAGACCTATGAATGGCACCCCCAATTACGATATGAGTCTGCGAAGTACGTTGTACCGTGTATATCACATGGAGTACGATGTACCGCGTGATGATTATGTGATGAGGAAGTCCGGCGAGGGATAATCTATCTCCGTGCCAGCACGATACCCCGCACACCTGGATGCGTGTGGTCTGGGATGATTTATGATGTAGTTGGTCCACATAGGCACTTTTGATATAGTGACCTGGTTTTTATACACATGTGTGAATTGTGAAATGAAAATGTGGTTGTGATTGTGAATTGATTTGATGGGATTGTATGTGTTTGAGAAAGAGTTTTATTGATGTGAGTTTAAAAAGGAGGTTTCTTAATGAATTACCCTTTTTATGAGTTTAAAAGAGATTGAGCATGAGATGATTTATACATGATGGTTTTTACCATGTTTTATATGCCAATGTATATGATTTTGATACATGATATATATGTATACTCATATGGCATAGTTTTATTCCTCACGCTCCTACCATAAATGATTTATGCATAACACTATAAGCATGTAGATAGAGTAGTTATCTATCATGCTTGTATTATTGCCTTACTGAGCGTGTGGTTGCTCATCCCTCTGTATTTTCCCCCTCCTATAGAGCGTGCATAGTAGCCCAGTGAGGACTGAGGCATTGTGTTTTTGGACATCCCTGTTTCCATCGATGAGAGGTATATACACAGTGATTTCTTTTTGTATCTAAACAATGTAAAAGCACAGTAGTCAATTGAAATGTAATTATGGGGGATGTAGATGGCAGTAAAACGTATTTTTGTATAAGTACACGATTAAATGCAAATGTATGACATCTTTTTATTAAATTGTGAATGAATGGTAAGTGATGTTTATTATTGACTCACAGCCCAACAGTGTGTGGTGAGTTAGTTTACGATCGGGTAAGGTAACAGTAAAACGCGAAAAAAATTTCAGTGATTTTCGGTTAAAGAGAATGGAATTGGGTCGTGACAGAGATTGGTATCAGAGCTGTGTTGGCCTGATGTGAGTCATTAATAAAACATAGGAAAGTACATCCCTATAGTACTGTGCTTTTGTTTAGATATAACTATGTATACCGTGATGGATTGAGCTTGATAAATGATTTTAAATACAGGAAGTTAGGCACTATGTCAACTACACGCAAAGGTAGAGGGGCAAGAGCACATGCTAGAGGTCGTAGAGGTAGGCCTGAGAGTCGTGCGGAGCCGAAGACTGAGCAGGCTCTACAGAATCCTGGCCAGAGAGCAGAGGATACTGAGGCTCACTTCTCTAGGTTAGAGTGGAGTATTGAGAATTTGGTGGAGATAGTCACGCAGGCTTTGGGCACCGGTGATAGACGAGGTCCCGCAGCACAGCCTACTACTGAACAGGCAGCTGCAGAGGCGGAGAGACCTCAGACTACAGAGACTGCTACTGCTATACCACCTCCAGTACAGGATATAAATTCTCCTATCGCTCCACAACAGAGCGGTAGTGATGTGGGGTATGACTGCGACTTAAGCAGGTTGCGAGAGTTTCAAGCGCTGAAACCCCCAGTGTTCAGAGGGGTGAAGGACCCAGTGGTTACGGAGGACTGGGTGTATGAGATGGAGAAACTGTATAGGTTTCTTCGATACACTTCAGCTGAGAAGGTAGCCTTTGTCGTGTTCATGTTGAAAGGCGAGGCCGAGCATTGGTGGAGATCCACTGAGGTTATTTTGAGGGCCAGACACTCTGAGATCTCATGGGAGATATTTCTAGAGGCCTTCAGGAGACAGTATATCCCAGCCACCACATAGAGGAAATTGCGGATGGAATTTATTAATCTGGTTCAAGGGAACCGAACTGTGGATGAGTATGAGTCCAAGTTTATGTCCTTGGGGAGATACGACCCGGACACGATGGGTAGTGAGACCCGAAAGATACAGTAGTTCATGGATGGACTGAGATTGGCCATCCGAACTAAGCTAACCCCATTTGATATTCAAACTTATGAGGAAGCAGTACATAAGGCTCAGTTGTGTGAGCAAGACTTTGAGCGAAATGCCTCCGAGCTTGGGAGGATTAGTGTCAGGAAGGACAGAGACTGGAAGAGATCCGGGTTTGGAAGAGTGGCCAAGAGAGGTGGCCAAAAGTTTTTCGAGAAGAGGCCTAAGATTGAAGAGGTGCAGGAGAGAGCTGCTAGACCTCACATATACCTAGCATTGATTGTGCCGATGGGTATGACTATTGGAGGACCACAACCTACTACTGATCAATGTAGGAGATGTGGGAGATTTCATGGGAATAGGCCCTGTCCGATGACCCTTATGGTGTGTTTTAGATGCTAGAGACCAGGACATATGGCTAAGTATTGTCCCAAGAAGATGGAGATTGCCCCACAGAAGGGCAAGGAGCCTGAGGGAGCTCCAGTTGAGACAGCAGCCCCGAGGAGGAGGGCTACAGCTGAGGAAAAAGGGAAACAGATTGCTGGTGTGAGCAGACGAAGAGTACATGTACTGGATCAGGACATCGCAAATGCTTCGACGGATGTGATTAAAGGTACCATCCGAATCTTTGATTTAGAAGCATTGGTATTATTTGATCCTGGTGCCACGTATTCTTTCATATCACCTTCCTTTGCACATAAATTGTTGAAATATGTGAAACCAACATTGTTGGATAAAATGTTGATGATTTCCACACCCATGAATGATAGTCAATTGACTGAGCATGTATGTAGAGATTGTAAGTTAAAGATAGAGGGAAAGGAAATGATAGCCAATTTAATCTTATTGAATATGAATGATTTTGATGTAATTTTGGGAATGGATTGGTTGGCTACCAATCGTGTTGTGATGGATTGTCATGCCAAAACATTGATGTTTTCAGGATTAGACAACCTTATTGTAAATTTTGATGAAAAGAAATGATATGAAACTTGTATATTTGTGGTAAATAAAAGAGTATAATTTTAAATGCATATTGCTTAAGAGATAAATTATTGTTTATGATAAATGTTGAATGTAGAGTGATGGTTTATGTTACTAACGATGGAGAGGATAATGTGAAGGGTTCATCGCATATGTGATTGATATAGATGAGGCACGCCCGAAATTGAGAGACATACCCGTAATTGCGAATTACCCTGATGTCTTTCCGGATGAATTACCAGGACTACCACCCGAAAGAGAAATGGAATTTTGTATAGAGTTAGTGCCTAGTACAGAGCCGATATCAAAACCACCTTACAGAATGGCTCCAATAGAGTTAGAAGAGCTAAAGAAGTAATTGCAAGAGTTGCTGGAGAAGGGGTTCATTAGACCGAGTGTCTCACCTTGGGGAGCACCGGTTCTATTTGTAAGGAAGAAGGATGGAAGCCTACGACTGTGTATAGATTATCGGTTGTTGAATAAGGCCACCATTAAGAACAAGTACCCCTTCCAAGAATCGATGATTTACTGGATCAGCTCCAAAGAGCCCAAGTATTTTCTAAGATAGACCTGCAGTCAGGGTACCATCAGTTGAGGATCAGGAGTGGAGATGTACCCAAGACAGCATTTCGTACCCGTTATGGCCACTACAAGTTTTTGGTGATGCCATTCGGATTAACGAATGCTTCCGTAGCATTTATGGCACTGATGAATGATATATTCAAACCATACCTGGACAAGTTTGTGATCATGTTCATTGATGACATTTTGGTGTATTCTAAGTCCAGGGAGGATCATGAGGAGCAGTTGAGAGTAGTTCTGCAGACCCTCTGAGAGAAAGAGTTGTATGCCAAACTCAGCAAGTGTGACTTTTGGTTGGAACAGATCTCATTTCTGGGGCACGTTGTGTCGAAAGATGGGGTATCAGTGGATCCATCTAAGATAGAGGCAGTTATGCAGTGGGAACAGCCCAAGACAGTTACCGAGATCAGAAGTTTCCTGGGATTGGCAGGATATTATCGGAGATTTGTAGAGGGTTTCTCCAGACTAGCTACTCCATTGACACACCTCATGCGAAAAGATGTTAAGTTTGTATAGGATGAGGCATGTGAGAGGAGTTTTGAGGAGCTAAAGCGTCGATTGACGACTGCTCCAGTTTCACCATTCCTACCAGCTCAGGAGGATTCTCAGTGTATACGGATGCATCACACTAGGGACTGGGCTATGTGCTTATGCAGGATGGGAAGGTAGTTGCCTATGGATATAGACAGTTCAGAGATCATGAGAGGAACTACCTGACACATGATTTGGAGTTGGCGGTTGTAGTATTTGCTTTGAAAATGTGGCGCCACTATCTCTATGGTGAGAAATTTCAGGTGTTCACAGATCATAAGAGCCTTAAGTACCTGTTCTCACAGAAAGAGTTGAATATGAGACAAAGGAGATGGCTCAAACTCCTTAAGGACTATGATTGTGAAATCATGTACCACCCGGGTAAGACAAATGTAGTTGCCGATGCTTTGAGTAGAAAGAACCTTGGGTTGTGTCTTATATGATGGTACGAGAACATGAATTGTTAGAACACTTTACGAACCTCAGTTTGGATGTAACCCCACTTGGTTTGGAGAGACTTGAGATCATGGCTAGTTTGAGACTAGAGCCAGAATTGATTGGTCGTATTCGGTAAGCCCAGCAGAGCGATCAACGATGCATCGATTGGCTGAGGCAGATATAGATAGGTGTGGGTAGTGATTTTGAGCTGAGTACAGATGGCTTATTGAGGTTCAGAGGCAGAGTATGCTTTCCCAAGGATCCTGAGATGAGGAGAATGATTTTATTAGAGGCTCACTCATCGAAGTATACGATACATCCGGGAAGTACCAAGATGTATCAAAACCTTCGGAAGGTTTATTGGTGGTTTGGAATGAAAAGAGGTATTGCTGAATATGTCACTAAGTGTCTCGTTTGTCAGCAAGTGAAGGTAGAGCATCAGAAGCCTGCAGGATTATTGCAGCCTCTACCGATATCGACATGGAATTGGGAGCATGTCACCATGGATTTTGTATGGGGTTGTCGAGGACCCGTAGAGGTCATGATGTCATATGGGTTATTGTGGATCGATTGACTAAGTCCGTTCATTTCTTGGCTATGAGAGCTACCGATACACTGAGTCAGTTGGTGAACCTGTATATTCGAGAGATAGTACGACTACATGGTGTACCAGTGATCATTGTTTCTGATAGGGATGCCCGCTTCACTTCCCATTTTTGGGAACATTTTCAGGAAGCGCTGGGGACCCGACTGAGTTTTAGCACCACTTTTTATCCTCAGACAGATGGGCAGTCAGAGAGGACTATACAGACCCTCGAGGATATGTTGAGAGCGTGTGTACTGGATTTTAGAGGCTCCTGGGATGACCAGCTGCAGTTAGCCAAGTTCGCTTATAATAATAGCTATCAAGCGAGTATCGAGATGGCACCCTATGAGGCATTGTACGGGCATAAATGTCGTTCCCCTATTGGATGGGAAGAGGTTGGTGACAGACAGATTTTTGGTCCAGACTTAGTGCAGCAGTCATCTGAGGACGTCCAGTTGATATGTGAGAGATTACGGACAGCTCAGAGCCGACAAAAGAGTTATGCTGACAAGAGACGAAGACCACTGGAGTTTGATGAGGGTGAGTCGGTGTTTCTGAGAGTTTCACCATCACCTTCGAAAGGTATTATGAGATTTGGTAAGAAGGGCAAGCTGAGCCCTAGATATATCGGACCCTTCGAGATTTTGGAGAGAGTGGGAGATAAGGCGTATAGGTTGGCATTGCCATCGGACTTGGCAAATGTCCACAACGTCTTCCACGTCTCTATGCTTCGTAAGTATCACCCAGACTCTACACACTTGATAAAATATGAGCCGTTGGAGCTCAATGAGAGTATGACATATGTTGAGAAGTCGGTTCGGATATTAGATAGAAAAGAGAAGGTGCTACAGAATAAGACAATTCCCTTAGTGAAAGTTCTTTGGCAACATCACACGGTGGAAGAGGCCACATAGGAATTGGAGAACTTGATACAGGAGAAGTACCCCAAACTTTTTGAAGAGCGACTTGGTTCTAATTTGGAGGACCAAATTCCTTGAAGGAGGGGAGAATGTGAGACCCCGTATATATATATATATATATATATATATATATATATAATTGTAATGTGTGTAATTGGATCAATTAATGTGAATGGACTTGTAATATAAAGCATAAGTGGTGTAAGTTCATGGATTCAATGTACATATGTTTAATATGATTTGTAACGTACACACAAGTTTCATTGTACATGAATATGAAGAAATGAGTTCTTGTAAGTGATGAATGTGATTGGAACTCAAAATGAGTAGTGTGGTAAATGGAAGGAAGTTGCATGAATATAAATGCTTCCATTTGGTTTTATATAGTATACCTTTGGACATACAATGACAGCACACAAGTTTCAATGTGCATAAGGTATGGATGGATGCCATTTTCAAGTTATAAAGGTGGATGGATGAGAAAATGGCCATGGCAGCAGATTAAGGATGTGTTGGTGTGAGTTGCAGCAAGAAAACTGCAGAAAATCTGGAAAGTATGAAGGACAGATCGATCTCATAGGATGAGAGATCAATTTAGAAGAGCCAGAATGCTCTTATTTGGGCAATGGAATAGAGCAGATCGATCTCCAATGGGGCCAGATCGATCTCCTAAGCATTCTGTAATGAAAAGATCGATCCTCAAGCATACAGATCGATCTCCTTAGCTCTCTATTTGGGAGCAGATCGATCTCATGCTTCAACAGATCGGTCTCATGCTTAAAATGCCGTGAAAATGAGAGATTTAAGGGGACCAGATCGATCTCCTCTTGGACAAGATCGATCTCCTCAAGCTATTTCTATAAAATGAGGGCTGAAAATCTGAAAATTTCTAGAAAAACACCAATCTTCCATTTCTAACCCAAAAACCTAACTTTCTCTCTCTAAAATTAGCCATTTCCAGCAAGAATTGAGGGGAGGCTATTAGACACTAAGTTATTCATCTTGAGGAAGAGAACAACATAGTTGGAACCCAAAATCTCATTGTTGGTATTGAAGGAGCTAAGGGCATTAACATTTGGAGCAAGAAGAAAAATCAGATTTTGGTAAGATTCTAATACTCCAATCCAAGTACATTGTTTATTTAAGTGATTTTGGAGTTGAGTTGCATGTGTATTGATGGATAGATTATCTAGAGATATGGTGGAATTGGTGTGACCTAGAAAACCTAGAATGGGTATAATGTGAGAAGATATGGGTTGAATGAGTTTATGAATTTTAGGCTGGGTAAAGTTGTATTGAGGAGGAACTGTGAAAATGAGTATGTATATGCTTGATAAATGCCATAGTGAGGGAATTCATGAAATATGAACACTATGAGCTTAATGTCGATTTAATATCGATTTGGAATAAGTTCATAGGCCTAAGAAGATCCATAGACTCGAGTTATGGGTAAAGTAATGAAACGAGGCCTCATAAGCGTTAATAGAGGCTATAGATTGAATTGACTATAGCAAGCACAAGGGTTGCATTATATGGATCGAATATAATGTGAAATATGATTGTGTGCAGTCCTGAAGAGTTTGTGAAGATGAATCGGACCACACGAGTGAGCAACGCTAAGGAAACGGAATCAAGCGTCGCGTTCGAGGTAAGGGAATTTTGTAAGTATATAGAGGTAGCTGCTCGTAATTTGTGAGATTATAGGGTGTTTATGAAATGCATGAACGTTTGAGAAATTGGTTGTTGGTATGCGAAAATAGTTGTGAATATTGGATGATTTGGTTTTACATGGATGTATAAATAGGGATAGTAAGGCTAATAATTGTATAAATCAAGTGATTCGAATGCTTTTGCAAAACATGTGTTTGGTTTTAAACGAATTGAAAGATAGGTTGGCTATTGTGGTTTGATGTTTGTGATAGCACATGTGAAGTGCCAAATACGTTTTGAGATAGTTTTAAAAGCTTATGAGCCTCCTATCATGTTTATGTGAATTAAACCGTGCCGGAGCCTAGCTCGCACCGGGTTTTGATGTTTTCATTTGCATGAAACGTGCTGGAGCTTAGCTCGCACCTTGATTTGGAAACTATAATAATGTTTATAAACCGTACTGGAGCTTCTGCTCGTACGTGGCTTTTGAGTGGTTTGTCTTATGAGTATAACCGTACTAGAGCTATGCTCGTACGCGATCCCTTTATGATAGGATGCATGAGTCGTGCTAGAGCTTTGGTCGCACAAGTTTGCACATTGTGATACGTATAAGGTTGTGAAAGTTGGTAAATTCCTTAAGCCTACATCCTTAAGCTAACATCCTTAAGCCCAAAGAGGTGGGGAGGCTCTGTTAGGTGGGGAGGCTCTGTTCAGTGGGGAGGCTCTCTTACGGTAAGATCCTTAAGCCCTACATCCTTAAGCTAACATCCTTAAGCCCAAAGAGGCGGGGAGGCTCTGTTAGGCGGGGAGGCTCTGTTCGGTGGGGAGGCTCTCTTACGGAAGGATCCTTAAGCCAACATCCTTAAGCCCAGGGAGGCGGGGAGGCTTTGTTCGATAGGGAGGCTCTCCTTCACGGATATGGAAAACTCTTGGTATGGGGTAGGTAAGACCTATGAATGGCACCCCCAATTACGATATGAGTCCGCGGAGTACGCTGTACCGTGTATATCACATGGAGTACGATGTACCGCGTGATGGTTATGTGATGAGGAAGTCTGGCGAGGGATAATCTATCTTCGTGCCAGCACGATACCCCGAACACCTGGATGCGTGTGGTCTAGGATGATTTATGATGTAGTTGGTCCACATAGGCACTTTTGATATAGTGACCTGGTTTTTATACACATGTGTGAATTGTGAAATGAAAATGTGGTTGTGATTGTGAATTGATTTGATGAGATTGTATGTGTTTGAGAAAGAGTTTTATTGATGTGAGTTTAAAAAGGAGGTTTCTTAATGAATTACCCTTTTTATGAGTTTAAATGAGATTGAGCATGAGATGATTTATACATGATGGTTTTTACCATGTTTTATATGCTAATGTACATGATTTTGATACATGATATATATGTATACTCATATGGCATAGTTTTATTCCTCATGCTCCTACCATAAATGATTTATGCATAACACTATAAGCAAGTAGATAGAGTAGTTATCTACTATGCTTGCATTATTGCCTTACTGAGCGTGTGGTTGCTCATCCCTCTCTATTTTCCCCCTCCTACAGAGCGTGCATAGTAGCCCAGTGAGGACTGAGGCATTGTGTTTTTGGACATCCGCTGCTTCCATCGCGAGAGGTATATACACAGTGATTTCTTTTTGTATCTAAACAATGTAAAAGCGAAGTAGTCAATTGAAATGTAATTATGGGGGATGTAGATGTCAGTAAAACGTGTTTTTGTATAAGTACACGATTAAATGCAAATGTATGCCATCTTTTTATTAAATTGTGAATGAATGGTAAGTGATGTTTATTGTTGACTCACAGCCCAACAGTGTGTGGTGAGTTAGTTCACGTTCGGGTAAGGTAACAGTAAAACGTGAAAAAAAAATTCAGTGATTTTCGGTTAAAGAGAATGGAATTGGGTCATGACAACTATGATGGAAAAATTACAATTTTACCCCTAAGTGTGTGTATAAATAGGAAAGGATGGCAATTGAAAATGTTATGTAATTTTAGGAGTAGGAGTAGTGTAATGAAATGTAATTTACCCCTAAGTGTGTGTATAAATAGGAAAGGATGGCAATTGAAAATGTTATGTAATTTTAGGAGTAGGAGTAGTGTAATGTAATGTAATTTAGAAGTAGTGTTAGAGTAGCTTAGTTAGATAAGTTTAGTTTTTATTATTGTTAGAAGCTTTTCCCGAAACTATGTTCTACGTTACTATTCATCTTCACTTATTTTCATTTATGAAAAACTTTTCATGTTGATTTGTAGCCTCATTTGCTCATCCTTCTTCTTGGTTTGCTTCTTAAATTGCTTATGTTTTTATTTGAAAGAAAATCTATATTTTTCCTAGTCTCAGGTAGCTTAGTTAGTTAGTTTTATTCCTTTAATTTTCTAGAGTTCAGATGAACAGTAAAGAGAGGAAGGAGAAGCTGGTGACAGTGGCCATCTTCTTCAGCTATTTAACTCCTTGATTGTAGCTCAAGGTTGTGGTGCAGATTTAGAGAGGCAGCAGCTAGCATCCTGAAGCAAGGCAGAAACAATAGACTTACTCTGTTCTCCTTTGTTTCATGAGCCTTGTATTGTTCATCATTGTTTTGTTTGTCATTAACACGGCTGTAGGATAGCATTACTGTAACCGAGCTGCTGTGGAAGGTGTAGGAGGAACTGAGCTGCAATTGGGCATTGCTGGGCGTCTCCTGGTCGACTCGGGGTGCTGGCTTGTAGTGGTGTTGCCAAGGCTGGTTGCTCTCGATTCCAGGGAGGTGCTACTGTGCGTGCTGCGTCTGCTAGGTGCTTAAGCTCTCGGTTTAACAGCACCTGAGCAAAAACCAGACATGCCTTCAGCACCAGCAGCTAGAGCAGCTGTGAGATCCCGTATATGTAAAGTTGTAATGTGTAATGAATGTGAATGGACTTGTAATGTAAAGTATGATCGATGTAAGTCCATGGATTCAATGTATGTATGTGTAATATGATTTGTAACGTACATACAAGTTCCATTGAGTATGAATATGAAGAAATGAGTTCTTATGAGTGATGGATGTGATTGAAACTCAAAATGAGTAGTGTGGTAAATGGATGGAAGCTGCATGAATATAAATGCTTCCATTTGGTTATATATAGTATATCTTTGGACATACAATGAATGCACACAAGTTTCAATGTGCATAAGGTATGAATGGATGCCATTTTCAAGTTATAAAGGTGGATAGATGAGAAAATGGCCATGGCAGCAGATTAAGGATGTGTTGGTGTGAGTTGCAGCAAGAAAACTGCAGAAAATCTGGAAAGTATGAAGGCCACATCGATCTCATAAGATGAGAGATCGATCAGGAAGAGCCAGAATGCTCTTATTTGGGCAATGGAATAGAGCAGATCGATCTCTAATGGGGCCAGATCGATCTCCTAAGCATTCTGTAATGAAAAGATCACCCAATTCCATTCTCTTTAATCCAAAATCACTAAAAAAATTTTCACGTTTTACTGTTACCTTACCCGGTCGTTAACTAATTCACCACACACTGTTGGGCTGTGAGTCAATAATAAACACCACATCTCATTCATTCTCAGTTAACTAAAATGATGTCATACATTTGCATTTAATCGTGTACTTATACGAAAACATGTTTTACTGACATCTACATCCCTCATAATTACAACTCAAAAGAATACTGTGCTTTTACATTGTTTAGATACAAAAAGAATCACTGTGTATATACCTCTAAGCGATGGAGATGCAGCGGAGTCCAAAATACCACTCCTCAGTCCTCACTGGGCTACTATGCACGCTCTGTAGAAGGGGGAAAATAGAGAGGGATGAGCAACCACACGCTCAGTAAGGCAATAATGCAAGCATGGTAGATAACTACTCTATCTACATGCTGATAGTGTTATGCATAAATCATTTATGGTAGGAGCATGAGGAATAAAACTATGTCATATGAGTATACATATATATCATGTGTCAAAATCATGTACATTGGCATATCAAACATGGTAAAAAAACATCATGTATAAATCATCTCATGCTCAATCGCATTTAAATTCATAAAAAGGGTAATTCATTAAGAAACCTCCTTTTTAAACCAACATCATAAAACCTCTTTCTCAACACATAAATACCACCAAATCAATTCACAATCACAACCACATTTTCATTTCACAATTCACACATGTGTATAAAAACTAGGTCACTATATCAAAAGTGCCTATGTGTACAAACTACATCATAAATCATCCCAGACCACACGCATCCAGGTGTGCGGGGTATCATGCTGGCACGAAGATGGATTATCCCTCTCTAGACTTTCTCACCACATAACCATCACGCGGTACATCGCACTCCATGTGATATACACGGTACAGCGTACTCCGCAGACTCATATCGTGATTAGGGGTGCCATTCCTAGGTCTTACCTACCCCATACCAAGAGTTTTCCATATCCGTGAAGGAGAGCCTCCCTACCGAACAGGCCCTCCCCGCCTAACAGAGCCTCCCTGCCTCCTCGGGCTTAAGGATGTTAGCTTAAGGATGTAGGGCTTAAGGATCCTTCCGTAAGAGAGCCTCCCCACCGAATAGAGCCTCCCCGCCTAACAGAGCCTCCCCGCCTCCTTGGGCTTAAGGATGTTGGCTTAAGGATGTAGGGCTTAAGGATCTTACCGTACCCATGTAGGAGATCCTCCCTGCCTAACAGAGCCTCCCCGCCCCTCTAGGGCTTAAGGATGTTGGCTTAAGGGTCCCACCGTAAGAGAGCCTCCCCACCAAACAGAGCCTCCCCGCCTCCTCGAGCTTAAGGATGTTGGCTTAAGGACGTAGGGCTTAAGGATCTTACCAACTTCCACAACCTTATACGTATCACAATGTGCAAACTTGTGCGAGCAAAGCTCTAGCACGACTCATGCATCCTATCATAAAGAGACGCGTACAAGCATAGCTCTAGTAAGGTTATACTCATAAGACAACCACTCAAAAGCCACGTACGAGCAGAAGCTCGAGTATGGTTTATAAACATCATCATAGTTTCCAAATCAAGGTGCGAGCTAAGCTCCAGCACGTTTCATACAAATGAAAACATCAATACCTGGTACGAGCTAGGCTCCAGCACGATTTAATTCACATAAACATGATAGGCGGCTCATAAGCTTTTAGAACTATCTCAAAACATATTTGGCACTTCACATGTGCTACAAACATCAAACCACAATAGCCAACCTATTTATCAATTCGTTTAAAACCAAACACATGTTTTGTGAAAGCATTCAAAACACTTGATTTATGCAATTATTAGCATTACTATCCCTTTTTATACATCCATGTAAACCAAATCATCCAATATCCACAACTATTTTTGCATACCAAACAACCAATTTCTCAAACGTTCATGCATTTCATAAACACCCTATAATCCCACAAATTACGAGCAGCTACCTCTATATACTTACAAAATTCCCTTACCTGGAATCGCGATGCGTGATTCCACTTCCTTAAGCTGCTTACTCGTACGGTTCGATTCATCTTCAACAACTCTTCGGGACTGCACACAATCATATTTCACATTATATTCGATCCATATAATGCAACCCTTGTGCTTGCTATAGTCAATTTAATCTATAGCCTCTATTAACGCTTATATGGCCTCGTTTCATTACTTTACCCATAACTCGAGTCTATGGATCTTATTAGGCCTATTAACTTCTTCCAAATCGATATTAAATCGACATTAAGCTCATAGTGTTCATATTTCATGAATTCCCTCACTATGGCATTTTATCAAGCATATACATACTCATTTTCACAATTTCACTTAAACCCATATTATAACTCCACATAACCATTCCAAATCACCCACATTACTCATTTAACAACTTATCATAACCCATAAACCACCAACTCCCCAAATCATACTTTCTCACACTAGAGGCATTCCATTTTCTAGGTTACATTAGTTTCTAACACAACCTAGGTGTTTCCATACATACATACCCATGCCGAACAACTCCAAAATCAATTAAATAGACAATATACTTGGATTGGAGTGTTAGAATCTTACCAAATATGATTTTTCTTCTTGCTCCAAATGTCAATGCCATTATCTCCTTCAATACCCACAATAGGATTTTGGGTTCCAACTATGTTGTTCTCTTCCTCAAGATAAACAACTTAATGTCTAATGGTCTCCCTTCAGTTCTTGCTGGAAATGGCTGATTTTAGAGAGAGAAAGTTAGGTTTTTGGGTTAGAAATGGAAGATTGGTGTTTTTCCCGAAATTTTCAGATTTTTAGCCCTCTTTTTATAGAAATAGCTTGAGGAGATCGATCTGGTCCAAGAGGAGATCGATCTGGTCCCCTTAAATCTCTCATTTTCACGAAATTTTAAGCATGAGATCGATCTGGTCCCAAACAGAGAGCTAAGGAGATCGATCTGGGTGCTTGAGGATCGATCTTTTCATTACAGAATGCTTAGGAGATCGATCTGGCCCCATTGGAGATCGATCTGCTCTATTCGATTGCCCAAATAAGAGCATTCTGGCTCTTCCAAATCGATCTCTCATCTTATGAGATCGATCTGGCCTTCATACTTTCCAGATTTTCTGCAGTTTTGTTGCTGCAACTCACACCAACACATCCTTAATCTGCTGCCATGGCCATTTTCTCATCTATCCACCTTTATAACTTGAAAATGGCATCCATTCATACCTTATGCACATTGAAACTTGTGTGCATTCATTGTATGTCCAAAGGTATACTATATATAACCAAATAGAAGCATTTATATTCATGCAGCTTCCATCCATTTACCACACTACTCATTTTGAGTTTCAATCACATCCATCACTCATAAGAACTCATTTCTTCATATTCATACTCAATGGAACTTGTATGTACGTTACAAATCATATTACACATACATACATTGAATCCATGGACTTACATCGATCATACTTTACATTACAAGTCCATTCACATTCATTACACATTACAACTTTACATATACGGGGTCTCACATTCTCCCCTCCTTCAAGGAATTTGGTCCTCCAAATTAGAACCAAGTCACTCTTCAAAAAGTTGGGGGTACTTCTCCCGTATCAAGTTCTCCAATTCCCATGTGGCCTCTTCCGCCATGTGATGTTGCCAAAGAACTTTCACCAAGGGAATTGTCTTATTCCGCAACACTTTCTCTTTTTTGTCCAATATCCGAACCGGCTTTTCAACATACGTCATACTCTCATGGAGCTCCAACGGTTCATATCTTATCACGTGTGCCGGGTCCGGGTGATACTTCCGAAGCATCGAGATGTGGAAGACGTTGTAGACATTTGCCAAGTCCGGTGGCAATGCCAACCTATACGTCTTATCTCCCACTCTCTCCAAAATCTCGAAGGGTCCGATGTATCTAGGGCTCAGCTTGCCTTTCTTACCGAATCTCATAATACCCTTCGATGGAGAAACTCTCAGAAATACCGACTCACCCTCATCAAACTCTAGTGGTCTTCGTCTCTTGTCAGCTTAACTCTTTTGTCAGCTCTGAGCTGTCCGTAATCTCTCACATATTAACTCTAAGTCCGGAGCAAAAATCTGTCTGTCACCAACCTCTTCCCATCCAATAGGGGAACGGCATCTACGCCCGTACAATGCCTCATAAGGTGCCATCCCGATACTCGCATGATAGCTATTATTATAAGCGAACTCGGCTAACTGCAGGTGGTCATCCCAGGAGCCTCTAAAATCCAGCACACACGCTCTCAACATATCTTTGAGGGTCTGTATAGTCCTCTCTGACTGCCCATCTGTCTGAGGGTGAAAAGCGATGCTAAAACTCAGTCGGGTCCCCAGCGCTTCCTGAAAATGTTCCCAAAAATGGGAAGTGACGCGGGCATCCCTATCAGAAACAACGTTCACTGGTACACCATGTAGCCGTACTATCTCTCGAATATACAGGTTCACCAACTGACTCAGTGTATTGGTAGCTCTCATAGCCAAGAAATGGGCGAACTTAGTCAACCGGTCCACAATAACCCATATGGCATCATGACCTCTACGGGTCCTCGGTAACCCTATCACAAAATCCATGGTGACATGCTCCCACTTCCATGTCGATATCGGTAGAGGCTGCAATAATCCTGCAGGCTTATGATGCTCTACCTTCACTTGCTGACAAACGAGACACTTAGCGACATATTCAGCAATGTCTCTCTTCATTCCAGACCACTAATAAACCTTTCGAAGGTTTTGATACATCTTGGTACTTCCCGGATGTATCGTATACTTCGATGAGTGAGCCTCTGATAAAATTCTCCTCTTAATCTCAGGATCCCTGGGAACGCATACTCTGCCTCTGAACCTCAATAAGCCATCAGCACTCTGCTCAAAATCAATACCCACACCTATCTGTATCTACCTCAGCCAATCGATGCACCGTCGATCGCTCTGCTAGGCTTGCCGAATAAGGCCAATCAATTCTGGCTCCAGTCTTAAACTAGCCATGATCTCAAGTCTCTCAGCTCCAGGTGGGGTTACATCCAAACTGAGGTTCGAAAAGTGTTCTAACAATTCATGTTCCCGTACCATCATATATGACACCAACCCAAGGTTCTTTCTACTTAAAGCATCGGCAACTACATTTGCCTTACCCGAGTGGTACATGATTTCATAATCATAGTCCTTCAGGAGTTCGAGCCATCTCCTCTGTCTCATATTTAGCTCTTTCTGCGAGAACAGGTACTTAAGGCTCTTATGATCTGTGAACACCTGAAATTTCTCACCATAGAGATAGTGGCTCCATATTTTCAAAGCAAATACTACCGCCGCCAACTCCAAATCATGTGTCGGGTAGTTCCTCTCATGATCTTTCAGCTGTCTAGATCCATAGGCAACTACCTTCCCATCCTGCATAAGCACACAGCCCAGTCCCTGGTGTGATGCATCCGTATACACCGAGAATCCTCCTGAGCTGGTAGGAATGGTGAGAACTGGAGCAGTCGTCAATCGACACTTAAGCTCCTCAAAACTCCTCTCACATGCCTCATCCCACACAAACTTAACATCTTTTCGCGTGAGGCGTGTCAATGGAGCAGCTAGTCTGGAGAAACCCTCTACAAATCTCCGATAATATCCTGCCAATCCCAGAAAACTCCTGATCTCAGTTACTGTCTTGGGCTGTTCCCACTGTATAACAGCCTCTATCTTGGATAGATCCACCGATACCCCATCCTTTGACACAACATGCCCCAGAAATGAGATCTGTTCCAACCAAAAGTTACATTCTTTGAGTTTAGCATACAATTCTCTCTCTCGGAGGTTCTACAGAACTATCCTCAAGTGCTCCTCATGATCTTCCTTGGACTTGGAATACACCAAAATGTCATCAATGAACACTATTACAAACTTGTCCAGGTATGGCTTGAATATATCATTCATCAATGCCATAAATGCTGCGGGAGCATTCGTCAATCCGAATGGCATCACCAAAAACTCATAGTGGCCATAATGGGTACGAAATGTTGTCTAGGGTACATCTCCACTCCTGATCCTCAACTGATGATACCCTGACCGCAGATCTATCTTAGAAAATACTTCGGCTCCTTGGAGCTGATCCAACAAATCATCGATTCTTGGAAGGGGGTACTTGTTCTTAATGGTGGCCTTATTCAACAACCGGTAATCTATACACAGTCGGAGGCTTCCATCCTTCTTCCTTACAAATAGAACCGGTGCTCCCCAAGGTGAGACACTCGGTCTAATAAACCCCTTCTCCAGTAACTCTTGCAGCTGTTTCTTCAGCTCTTCCAATTCTATCGGAGCCATTCTATAGGATGGTTTCGATATCGGCTCTGTACCAGGCACTAGCTCAATGCAAAATTCCATTTCCCTTTCAGGTGGTAGTCCTGGTAATTCATCCGGAAAGACATCAGGGTAATCTGTAATGACGGCTATGTCCCTCAATTCCGGGTGTGCCTCATCTATATCAACCACGTATGCAATGAACCCTTCACATTATCCTCTCCTTCATTAGTAACATAAACCATCACTCCACATTCAACATTTATCATAAACAATAATTTATCTCTCAAGCAATATGCATTTAAAATCATACTCCTTTATTTAAAACAAACATACTATTTTCATATCATTTCTTTTCATCAAAGTTTACAATAAGATTGTCTAATCCTGAAAACATAAATGTTTTGGCATGACAATCCATCACAACACGATTGGTAGCCAACCAATCCATTCCCAATATTACATCAAAATCATTCATATTCAATAAAATCAGATTGGCTATCATTTCCTTCCCCTCTATCATTAACTTACAATCTCTACATACATGCTCAGTCAATTGACTATCATTCATGGGTGTGGAAATCATTAACATTTTATCCAACAATGTTGGTTTCACATGCTTCAATAATTTATGTGCAAAGGAAGGTGATATGAAAGAATGCGTGGCACCAGGATCAAATAATACCAATGCTTCTAAATCAAAGATTCGGATGGTACCTTTAATCACATCCGTCGATGCGTCTGCAATGTCTTGGTCCAGCCCGTGCACCCTTCCTCTGCTCACACCCACAACCTATTTCCCTTTTTCCTCAGCTGTAGCCCTCCTCCTTGGGGCTGCTGTCTCAACTGGAGCTCCCTCAGGCTCCTTGCCCTTCTGTGGGGCAATCTCCATCTTCTCGGGACAATGCTTAGCCATATGTCCTGGTCTCTCGCATCTAAAACACACCATAGGGGTCATCAGATAGGGCCTATTCCCATGAAATCTCCCACATCTCCTACACTGATCAGTAGTAGGATGTGGTCCTCTAATAGTCATACCCCTCGGCGCAGTCAAGGCTGGGTATATGAGAGGTCTAGCAGCTCTCTCCTGCACCTCCTCAATCTTAGGCCTCTTCTCGAAAAATCTTTGGCCACCTCTCTTGGCCACTCTTCCAAACCCGGATCTCTTCCGATCTCTGTCCTTCCTAACACTAATCCTCCCAAGCTCGGAGGCATTTCGCTCAAAGTCTTGCTCACACAACTGAGCCTTATGTACAGCCTCCTCGTAAGTCAAAATGTCGAAGGGAGCTAGCTTAGTCCGGATGGCCAATCTCAATCCATCCATGAACTTCTGTATCTTTCGGGTCTCACTACCCATCGTGTCAGGGTCATATCTCCCCAATGACATAAACTTGGACTCATACTCGTCCACAGTATGGTTCCCCTAAACCAAATTCATAAATTCCATCCGTAATTTCCTCTGTGTGGTAGCTGGAATATACTATCTTCTGAAGGCCTCCAAGAATATCTCTTATGAAATCTCGGAGTGTCTAGCCCTCAAAATAGCTTCGGTGGATCTCCACCAGTGCTCTGCCTCGCCTTTCAACATAAACACGGTAAAGGTAACCTTCTCAGCTGAAGTGCATCAAAAAAACCTATATAGTTTCTCCATCTCATACACCCAATCCTTCGTAACCACTGGGTCCTTCACCCCTCTAAACACTGGTGGTGTCAGCGCTTGAAACTCTCGCAACCTGCTCAAGTCGCAGTCATAACCCAAATCACTACCGCTCGGCTATGGAGCGATAGGAGAATCTGTATCCTGGGCTGGAGGTGGTGTAACTATAGCTGTCTCAGCAGCATGAGGTCTCTCCACCTCTGCAGCTGCCTGTTCAGTAGTAGGTTGTGCTGTGGGACCTCGTCTATCACCGGTGCCCAAGGCCTGCGTGACTATCTCCACCAAATTCTCAATACTCCGCTCTAACCTAGCGAAGCGAGCCTCAGTATCCTCTGCTCTCCCAGCAGGGTTCTGTGGAGCCTGCTCAGTTTGTGGCTCCGCACGGCTCTCAGGCCTACCTCTACGGCCTCTAGCATGTGCTCTTGTCCCTCTACCTTTGCGTGTAACTGGCATAGTGCCTAACTTCCTGTATTATAATAATTTATTAAGCTCAATCCATCACGATATACATAGTTATATCTAAACAAAAGCACAGTACTACGGGGATGTACTTTCCTACATTTTATTAGTGACTCACATCAGGCCAACACAGCTCTGATACCAATCTCTGTCATGACCCAATTCCATTCTCTTTAATTGAAAATCACTAAAAAAAATTTCGCATTTTACTGTTACCTTACCCGGTCGTGAACTAACTCACCACACACTGTTGGGCTGTGAGTCAATAATAAACACCACATCTCATTCATTCTCAGTTAACTAAAACGATGTCATACATTTGCATTTAATCGTGTACTTATACGAAAACATGTTTTACTGACATCTACATCCCCCATAATTACAACTCAAAAGAATACTATGCTTTTACATTGTTTAGATACAAAAAGAATCACTGTGTATATACCACTAAGCGATGGAGATGCAGCGGAGTCCAAAATACCACGCCTCAGTCCTCACTGGGCTACTATGCACACTCTGTAGGAGGGGGGAAAATAGAGAGGGATGAGCAACCACACTCTCAGTATGGCAATAATGCAAGCATGGTAGATAACTACTCTATCTACATGCTGATAGTGTTATGCATAAATCATTTATGGTAGGAGCATGAGGAATAAAACTATGCCATATGAGTATACATATATATCATGTGTCAAAATCATGTACATTGGCATATCAAACATGGTAAAAAGAACATCATGTATAAATCATCTCATGCTCAATCTCATTTAAATTCATAAAAAGGGCAATTCATTAAGAAACCTCCTTTTTAAACCAACATCATAAACCTTTTTCTCAACACATAAATAGCACCAAATCAATTCATAATCACAACAACATTTTCATTTCACAATTCACACATGTGTATAAAAACTAGGTCACTATATCGAAAGTGCCTATGTGGACCAACTACATCATAAATCATCCCAGACCACAAGCATCCAGGTGTGCGGGGTATCATGCTGGCACGAAGATGATTATCCCTTGTCAGACTTTCTCATCACATAACCATCACGCAGTACATCGTACTCCATGTGATATACACGGTACAGCGTACTCCGCAGACTCATATCGTGATTGGGGGTGCCATTCCTAGGTCTTACCTACCCCATACTAAGAGTTTTCCATATCCGTGAAGGAGAGCCTCCCTGCCAAACAGAGCCTCCCCGCCTAACAGAGCCTCCCTGCCTCCTCGGGCTTCAGGATGTTAGCTTAAGGATGTAGGGCTTAAGGATCCTTCTGTAAGAGAGCCTCCACATCGAACAGAGCCTCCCCGCCTAACAGAGCCTCCCCGCCTCCTCGGGCTTAAGGATGTTGGCTTAAGGATGTAGGGCTTAAGGATCTTACCATACCCATGTAGCAGAGCCTCCCCGCCCCTCTAGGGCTTAAGGATGTTAGCTTAAGGATCCCACCGTAAGAGAGCCTCCCCACCGAACAGAGCCTCCCCGCCTAACAGAGCCTCCCCGCCTCCTCGAGCTTAAGGATGTTGGCTTAAGGATGTAGGGCTTAAGGATCTTACCAACTTCCATAACCTTATACGTATCACAATGTCAAAACTTATGCGAGCAAAGCTCTAGCACAACTCATGCATCCTATCATAAAGAGACGCGTACGAGCATAGCTCTAGTACGGTTATACTCATAAGACAACCACTCAAAAGCCATGTACGAGCAGAAGCTCGAGGATAGTTTATAAACATCATCATAGTTTCCAAATCAAGGTGTGAGCTAAGCTCCAGCACGTTTCATACAAATGAAAACATCAATACCCGGTGCGAGCTAGGTTCCAGCACAATTTAATTCACATAAACATGATAGGTGGCTCATAAGCTTTTAGAACTATCTCAAAACATATTTGGCACTTCACATGTGCTACAAACATCAAACCACAATAGCCAACCTATTTATCAATTCGTTTAAAACCAAACACATGTTTTGTGAAAGCATTCAAAACACTTGATTTATGCAATTATTAGCATTACTATCCCTTTTTATACATCCATGTAAACCAAATCATCCAATATCCACAACTATTTTTGCATACCAAACAACCAATTTCTCAAACGTTCATGCATTTCATAAACACCCTATAATCCCACAAATTACGAGCAGCTACCTCTATATACTAACAAAATTCCCTTACCTGGAATCGCGATGCGTGATTCCACTTCCTTAAGCTGCTTACTCGTACGGTTCGATTCGTCTTCAACAACTCTTCGGGACTGCACACAATCATATTTCACATTATATTCGATCCATATAATGCAACCCTTGTGCTTGCTATAGTCAATTTAATCTATAGCCTCTATTAACGCTTATATGGCCTCGTTTCATTACTTTACCCATAACTCGAGTCTATGGATCTTCTTAGGCCTATTAACTTATTCCAAATCGATATTAAATCGACATTAAGCTCATAGTGTTCATATTTCATGAATTCCCTCACTATGGCATTTTATCAAGCATATACACACTCATTTTCACAATTTCACTTAAACCCATATTATAACTCCACATAACCATTCCAAATCACCCACATTACTCATTTAACAACTTATCATAACCCATAAACCCCCAACTCCCCAAATCATACTTTCTCACACTAGAGGCATTCCATATTCTAGGTTACATTAGTTTCTAACACAACCTAGGTGTTTCCATCCATACATACTCATGCCGAACAACTCCAAAATCAATTAAATAGACAATATACTTGGATTAAAGTGTTAGAATCTTACCAAATATGATTTTTCTTCTTGCTCCAAATGTCAATGCCCTTATCTCCTTCAATACCCACAATGGGATTTTGGGTTCCAACTATGTTGTTCTCTTCCTCAAGATGAACAACTTAATGTTTAATGGTCTCCCCTCAATTCTTGCTGGAAATGGCTGATTTTAGAGAGAGAAAGTTAGGTTTTTGGGTTAGAAATGGAAGATTGGTGTTTTTCCCAAAATTTTAAAATTTTCAGCCCTCCTTTTATTGAAATAGCTTGAGGAGATCGATCTGGTCCAAGAGGAGATCGATCTGGTCCCCTTAAATCTCTCATTTTCATGAAATTTTAAGCATGAGATCGATCTGGTCCCAAACAGAGAGCTAAGAAGATCGATCTGGGTTCTTGAGGATCGATCTTTTCATTACAGAATGCTTAGGAGATCGATCTAGCCCCATTGGAGATCGATCTGTTCTATTCGATTGCCCAAATAAGAGCATTCTGGCTCTTCCAGATCGATCTCTCATCTTATGAGATCGATCTGGCTTTCATACTTTCCTGATTTTCTGCAGTTTTCTTGCTGCAACTCACACCAACACATCCTTAATCTGCTGCCATGGCCATTTTCTCATCTATCCACCTTTATAACTTGAAAATGGCATCCATTCATACCTTATGCACATTGAAACTTGTGTGCATTCATTGTATGTCCAAAGGTATACTATATATAACCAAATGGAAGCATTTATATTCATGCAGCTTCCATCCATTTATCACACTACTCATTTTTAGTTTCAATCACATCTATCACTCATAAGAACTCATTTCTTCATATTCATACTCAATGGAACTTGTATGTACGATACAAATCATATTACACATACATACATTGAATCCATGGACTTACATCGATCATACTTTACATTACAAGTCCATTCACATTCATTACACATTACAACTTTACATATACGGGGTCTCACAGCAGCGGTGGCAGTCTAGTGCATGAGATAAGGGTCCAGGACAGAAACAAAATGTCACGGAACAGGTTACTGGCAGGAATTGTGGCAAATTACCGATGTTAGATTGCTGCATGAGGATGAACTTCTTATGACCTACTGCAGTATGCGGGCAGCTGGGAGCTTGATCAGCAGCAAATGCAGGACCGATAGCAGTGCATGTCCAGACCGAGCATGCGAGGCAGAGCAGCAGCAGCAGATATGCGAACCTGGACAGCGATTGATGCAGAGGTTGCAGGCCGATTGGAGAGCACGAACAGCAACTTGGAGCAGAACGAAAGCAGACCTAGAGCAGTTTGGAGCAAGTTGTAGTGTCAGTATTGCATGACAGACCGAGAATGGAGGCCGAACAGCAAGCAAAAGCCTGGACCAGAGGACAAACTGAGACCACACCTGGAAACCAGAAAATGAAATGAAGAATGAACAGTGTTTGGGGGATTTATTGGTTGATTTAAATCTAAGGCTTTGTTTGGCATTCAACTCTTGCATTAATCCATTTTTTTTGCATTTTTAGTATAGTTTAATTAGTTGTTACTTTAGGATAGTTGTTAGTTGTCAATTTAGATTAGTTCTAGTGTTTTAATTTGTTAATTTAATTTTTAGTCTTAATTTTTATAGTAGTTAATTTTATATTAAATGTTTTAGGATTTTATTTTAGTTTAGATGCATTTAGAGTTAATTTAGATTTAATGTGTTTCATGCATTTTTAATTTAGTCTCTATTTTCATTAAGTTTTGGTTTAGTTTTAATTGCATTTTAGGTTAGTTTAATTAATCTTGCTTTGTTATTTTCATATTTGCATTTTATTTACGTTAATTAGTTTTAACTGTTTTAATTTCTTTTATAGGTTTTTTTATTTTAATTGCATGGAGCACTGTAAGTAATTTTGCTCGATTTTCTTTATTTTATGGTTTTATTATTTTTAGTATTTTTAATTTGAAACTTAGTAGACCACCGATAATCAAAACTTCATAATTTGCTAGGATATACTTAGGGTAAGATTAACCGGTTGTTAATTAGGCTAGTCAACTTCTCTGTGGGACGATAACTCGGGACTCAAATCCCATTATTACTTATACGACCCGTGCACTTGCGGACAATACGTTTACGGCGTATCACAAATCATCAGTTTAAACTGAAAACATGTTGGTTTAATCACTTGAGCAAATTATGCAAAATATTGCATTTCTCATGTAATTAATATAAATCGCATTTCATTATGCCATATCAATTAAATCAAAACAAAGATGGCATATCATCATATTAAAAACATGGAAATTCGGGCCTCACCTATCCCTCGGGTTACCCTTTCACAATTCACAAAGTCACATGTCCAATTATAAAATCATGTGATAATTCAATCAAGAAATCTCATTTGACTGAAACGAGATAGGCGACTACATGTTTCGAGATTATGATCATAACTCATTTTTCGTGATCCCAGGCTACACAATACTCGGTGTGCGGGACCTCACATTTGCTGTAACAGGAGGTGGGTCAAATCCTCAACCGTCAGCTCACAACTCTATATCATCGTGTACTCATGGTACATCGTACTCCATGTGAAATACACAGTACAAAGTACTCCATGGACCCTATCCTCATAGTCGGGGTACCTGTCATAGGTCTTAGTCCTCATACCATGGATAATATTTTTCCATAGCCCTTGGCCATATCTCAAAATGCACATGCAAGCATATAATCGATGCGACACACAGTTTGCACAGGCTCCCAACACGGTTGTTTCATGCTCTCTCTTTTAAAACTGGTACGTGTGAGTAAACTCCAACACTACCTCATGCACAAGTCATATAAATCTAGTGCGACCAATGCTCCCAACACTATGTCATGTAAAACCAAGTACGAGAAACACTTCAGTACTCTATCATGCATCAATCAACAAAACTAAGTACGAGCAACGCTCTAGTACTCTATTATGCACAAATCATATTAAAATCAAGTATGAGAATATACTCAAGTACTATGTGATGCATATCTTAAAAAATCTCGTGCGAGCTGTGCTCTAACACAGTTGGTTTTCGCATAAACCGATAGATGGCCTATTTCAATTGAAATTTCACTCAATTAAATCAAATCGGCACTAAAATGGGTTATTTTCGCATATACATGAAAACATTAGTCATTCTGTCAATGCAACTGTCAAAACTAGTCACAAACATGCTTCTTAAGCTTTTTACCCTTAATTTGGGGAATTTCACAAATTTAACTTATCGGTTCCTATTGAAATTTCCCATATTCAGAAATCTATATACGATTTAAATACTAAAAATCTATTCAAATTACGTATAGCTACCTCAGCTACTCACAAAATTCTCTTACCTCTGATCATGTCGTGTGACCTCACTTCCTTGGCGCTGCTAAACCTCGCAGTTCGATCAGTTTCCAATATAAACTCCGAAGCTGTAGATAACCATTCGCATCAGTATACCATAATATACTTAATTTTCACTTGCATGAATCTCAAATCAATGAAATTAGCCATTTTTACACTCATTTGGCCTTATTACTTCTCATTGGACCTTATTCTCTCTTAAGTCCATTTCAACACATGTATTTCATAAAATTATCTTACAATCATACATACATGCTTATTTCATCCTTAAATCCATGCCTACTCAACTTTCTCTCATTTTATCATAATAATTTCATTTTCTAGGTCATGGAGATTTAACATATTCAAGTTGTTTTCAACAACGTAAACATACACCAATCAACCCACCAAGATACCTATATTGACATATTTGAAGTTGGCGTATTGAATCTGACCTAGCTTAATTTTTCCTCTTTTTGTCAAATTGGGGGAAATTCATCTTGCTCCTTCAATTCAAGGTTCCAACTTCTAGTTTCTAACTATGTTATTCTCCTCTTCACTAAAAACAACTTTGCTGAAATGAATCTCACTCAAAACTGATTGAAAGGTGATAATTTTTGGAATAGAAAGGTTAGGTTTCACTTTGTTATTGATAATTCTATTAAAATAGAATTATTTATGCTTAATTTCTTAATTAATTATTTTAATCCCCATATTATTTTATTAATTAACCCCTCAATTTAATTAAAATTCTCTTATGTGCAGGTAAATTAAATCCGGATGAATTTCAATCGAAAATGGATTGAAAACGGGGTAAAACGAGACTGACCACTACCATTTCGCAGTTTGAGTCACCATTCGTCTGGACACGTGTGATGTCGGGCATTCGTATTTTATTCACCTTGACAACATAAGATGACAGATACCATGCCCACCTTCTGGAAGACACACGTCGGGCCACACCGCACAGCCAAGTGGACTAGAAGACAAATGACGTGGAAATATCTTCTCTACAGCGAATGAAATGAAGACAAGTGGCTAAACAATGCCAACTCATCTAGGATTGGAAATTACAATTCTACCCCCAATTTTGTTTATAAATAGAATATGATGAGCAATTGAAAAGCAAGTAGAATTTTAGGGTAGAAGTAGTTTTAGAATTTTTAGGTTAAAAGTTTTCTTTATCCTTTTAGGTATGGGCTAGGTTTATCTTTTAGGGTAGTTTTTATAATTTTCTAGGTTTCTCTTGAAGTTTCTCACGTTGGCTGGTGACACCAGTCACCATTGCTTCTCGACTTTGCAAGTTTCATTTCATTAGTGTTGGCACATTTAAGCTTTTTAATGCAAAAAAAGTTTCTTTTCTTTACAGAGTTTAATATTCCTTTTCCTTTTGGTTTTCATTTTCTTGCCTATCTTTTCTACTTCAGTATGGATGTTTTTTATTGTTGAACCAGAGAGCAACGAGTGAGGGAGGCTGGTGGGTGCCATTTCGATTCTGCCTCCATCGGACTTGCGTCCCTGATCCGCTGACCTGGATGATTGCAGTATTCACCTTTAGCATTATGCTCCTCTGTCCTTGACTATGCTGTTTTTCGATTCTTGGTTGCTGGTGGAGAAACGAGGCTGGTGACAGCAGCCAAGTCCTCTTAAGTTACTTTTCTGTAGTTTGGTTTTCATGTTTTTCTTCCAGTTACGGGTGTTGCATTAACTTTAACTTTTAATCTTTCATTTTTAGTTTCATAAATTTTACTTATATTTTAAAGTAGATTTGAGGTTGTTTTGCGTTTTTGGATTCTTGCTATTTCATTTTATATTTCCCTGTTTCGTTTTTGCATTTTGTTTTCGCAGTCTCTTACAATATGCTTTTGTTGCTTTCATTTTCTTTTACTGTGTGGTGCAGAGCAGCAACAGGAGTCCATGGTTGCAGTGGACAGCGCCCACAATCCACCTTTGTTATGCTTTGTTTATAGTTTAAGCTACTGTTCATGTTAGAGTTATTTTTATTATGCTTTATTCTACTCATTGCTACTGGGGTTTTTGCTAGTTATTTTTTCGTTTGTAGTTGCTGATCAGTGTGAACGGCTGTCGTGTGTGAGAAGAGCAAGAGCTGAGTTGATTGTTTTTATTTATTTTTTGCTGGCTGACTGTTGCTGATAGTTAGAGTGTCGGTCCTGTTTCTGGCTGTTTGGATGTGGTACATGCAGAGGTGAAAGGCTGTGCACGGTTTGGACTGGAGTAGGAGCTGCGGCTTTGTGCATGATTTGCTGCAGTGACCAGTAAGTAGTTGTTGCTAAAGGCACGATATGGGAGGATGTGCGCTGATTATAGGGAATGTAAGCTTTTGCGTGAACAGTAGCTGAATCGGGAGTAGGTGATGTACTGGAGACAGTACAAGGCTGGGTTTGGCAATTTGGAAATTTCTCAATTTAATTTTCATGCATTTCTGCTATTTTTTTAAGTGTCATTATTCCTTTTATTATTATTTGTTAGCTTAGGTAAAAGTTAGAGTTTTGAATTAATTTGCATGTTAGTTATATTTTCTTTGCTTGTTAGTTTGAAACTTAGTTTTAATAGTTATTTTTTTTAATACAATAGGATTTAAGACTTAATTCTAGTATTCATGTCTTGCATTTGGAACTAGATTAGGGGTAGAAATTATTTTATGCATTTTTAAGTTAGTTTTCATTTTAAATTTAAAAATCCAAAAATATTTATTTCTCCTGCATTATTTAGATTTTATTTTATTATTTATCTTGACATTTTATTAAGTTATTAATTAGTTAGAGTTATATTTAATTTAGAATCACCATTTTAGACATTTAGTTTCTTAGTTATATTTAGGAATTTCTTTAAATTACTAGAATTTAATTTCATTAAACCATAGGTTAGATGATTTTGCTTTAGATTAATTTACATACAATTTTATTAGAATTTTCTAGTGTTATTTATTTTATTTTACATTTTTTTAATATTTTCATCTTAATATTTTTGCACTGATTAATTTAATTTTAGTATTTGTCTTTGACAGGTTATTGCTTTAATTTGTAGGGAGAGTTGTAAGTAATTTTAGCTCTGTTTTATTTATTTTAAATTTTCATTATTGTTATTGTTTTCTAGTATTTCTAATTTAAAACTTAGTAGATCACACTGTCAATTTTCATAATTTGCTAGGATATACTTAGGGTAAGATTAATCGGTACTTAATTAGGCTAATTACATTCTCTGTGGGACAATGATTCGAGACTCAAATCCCATTATTACTTGTACGATCTGTGCACTTGCGGTTAACACGTCTAGGTAACTTAGGACGGGTGATGTCACTTATGAAAGATTGTTTGTTTCTCGGGGAATGAAGGTGCAGAAGTCCAGTATATATAGAATTGCCCTTAGAGATCTGTGAGATCTGAGAATTTCAGACATATTTAATGATGTAATAATAAATTGAAGTGTAATTTATTGAGCTAAGTGAATTGTGGGAATTATAATTGGAGATTTATGTGTTAAGTGTGTAAAATAAGCATGATCCATGAGGACAGATCGATCTGGGAGAAGGAGAGATCGATCTGGTGAGTTAAAAATGACGAGGAAGGGGAAATTTGAGGAGCAGATCGATCTCCAATGGAAGAGATCGATCTCCTTATGAATCTGTTTGAGTAGGGATCGATCTCATGAGGAAGAGATCGATCTCCAAATGAATCTGTTTGAGAGAAGATCGATCTCATGAGGAGGAGATCGATCTCCAAATGCTTCTGTTTGGGGAGAAGATCGATCTCCTTAGGGGCAGATCGATCTCATAAAGCCATAAAGAGATCGATCTCACCCCTCGACAGATCGATCTCCTAGGCATAAAATTGCCCAGATCGTCCCCAAATTTCAAACACAGATCGATCTCATCAAGAGGCAGATCGATCTCCTACCTCCAGTCTATATAAGGAACCCGTGTTTTCTCTGCAATTTCACTTTCTCTCTCTTCCAAACCTCCATTTTTTCGAAAACCTAGTTTCTCACTCCTCCAAATCACCCATTTCCGGCCGAATCAGCTGTTGTGGTAAGAAGGAAAGTTGTTCCTCATCAAAGGGAGAACAACATAATTGGAAATCGAAGGACGAATCGGATCGAGGCGTGAGTTGTGCGTCTCACAAGCTTTGGGTAATTTCTAAACCTCGATCTTGATATTTGAGTTGATTTTGATGTTATTGGTGGTTGTAATCGTGTCGAAATAGTTGAGGAATGATTAGGGATTGATGAGATTGTAATGTAGTTGGATTAATGTTGATATTTGGAAATTGTGGCAATTTTGAGGATTGTGCTATAAACGGAAATATAGACAATGTGGTAAATTAGCATAGATAATTGGTATTAGAGATATCGAACATTGGGATATTGTGAATAGAGTTGTAGTTTAGGGTTGAGTTACGAGAAATCAAGAGAATTGAGGTGTTAGGAGCAACTATGCTCGATTTTGAGAATTGAGAGTTATGTGATATAGAGTATTGATGTTTTAACATCGTTTGGACAGCTCAGGAGTTCCAGAGTGGAATGCGAGACTAGTCCGTGATACGGGGGAAACGATTGCACTATAAGAGGTGCAAACAGGTAAGGGAAAACTAAACCATTTTGTGTATGTATTTTGATGAATTGTTAGCATGAAGCATGATTTGAGAATACAAGCATGTTTTGTGTTGTGATGTAATTGCACACGGTTTTTATAGCCGGTTGGAGCCCATTATTTTATGAGTTTATAAGCTAAGTGTGAAATTGCTTTATAACCCTTTGAGTTGCGTGAAAAGTAAATTGGGCTCTACGTTAAGGGGATATTGAGATTTGAGAAAATGTGTGCATGTTTTGCCGGTTGGAACTCGGTTTTAATATGTTTTGTGTTGAGTACACAAATGTTTTAAATGAGTTTTTAAGAGAAAACCATTATGAGTTCTACGTGAAGGCATAACGTTTTATAAGATAATGGCTAATGATTGAGACTTAGGCGTGTCATGTTGAATACACATCGGGCATTGCTCTGGTAGCATATAAGACCGACATAGTGGGACGCCTAGGAACCGACCCAGGGACCACGGGCCTTGCTCTGGTAGCATATAAGACCGATATAGTGGGACGCCTGGGAACCGACCCAGGGACCACAGGCCTTGTTCTGGTAACATATAAGTCCGATTATTCCTCTGCTCTGGTAACGTTGGGAGGCATTGCTCTGGTAGCATGTAAGACCGAGAGAGTGGGCCGCCTGGGAACCGACCCAGCGACCACGTGTCAGTGTGCATTAGGTGAGGCATTGCTCTGGTAGCAAGTAAGGCCGGGCCTTGTTCTGGTAACATATAAGTCCAATATACTTTGCATACGACCATATTGTCGACGTTCCCTCTATACGAGGATGCCCGGGATGCGCACCCAGAGGAGATACATATTTGATGTGCCATGACGAGTTTTAATTGAGTTTTATTGCCTAGTCTCGTTTTACACATGAGTTGTGTTTTGTGACCTTGTCACGTGTGAATTACTGAGGTGATTTTTATCACGTATTTGAGAACAGCCATTATTGCATATCTTTACACATGCTTATGAGTGCTCGGTGTTGAGCCTTTTATCTTCATGTTTTCACATGATTTAACGAGTTATGAGATGATGTTTTGAGAACTTTCATGCTACGATTTCAAATGAGCTTTATAAACAAATACATATTTGTGATGTGTGAAATGGTTTATATAACTGAGTTCCTTTACCCCCTTACTGAGCGATTTAGAAGCTCACCCTGTTTTCCTTTCCCCCCAGAGTTCTTCAAGTGAAAAAGGATCTCCCTGCAGCGTACGGAGTAGTGGCTAGTGGAGGACTTGAGCTCCAGGCCCTATCTATTGTATTTGAGGTATCTTTTATCTTTTCATGTACCCAGACTATTAATGTGATTACAGACACTTGATGTGTATCATTATATGGGATGTATTAGGATTAATTAACTTGGAATTGAGTAATGTATATGATTCAATATACACTATGTTGTGATGAGATCCTGAGGCATGATAATTATGATGATGTATGACACTGCACAGGAATGCACCTTTAATTGCGAATTAACGAGTAAAAAGTTTTAAATTGGCCCTATTTTTCGCAAATTTTCGGGGTGTGACAAAGTTTTCTTGGTATCAGAGCTTAAGGTGTCTAGTACTGTCAGTGTCGATTAAGTGAAATAGAATACATCCCAAGTGTCTGTAATAGTCTGGTCATGAAATGAAATTGAGGATTGAGATTTCAATCGATTGTGATATTTACGCGCAGGAGACAAGTTGAGATTGAGAATGAGTAAACGACGAGGTCGTTCGAGGAGGCAGGCAGAGTCCCCTCCACCACCTGTCCTACAACCAGAGAGTCCTAACTCTCGATTTAATCAGATTGAGACCGATGTGAGGCAAGGTTTTGAGCAGATGGCAGCGCTATTCGCGCAACACTTTGGAGTTAATGCCTCGGATACTACCCCTACACCACCACCAGGACCTCCCATACCCCCAGTGCCTCCCGTCACTCAGCCTGAGGACAGAAGTAAGGTCCGACTAAAGGAATTTCTGAAGATGAATCCACCCGCATTTAAGGGAAAGAAGGATCCTACAGAGGCTGAGGAGTGGTTGACGGAGTTGAGAGTTATATTTGATTTACTGGGGTGCACCGATGCTGAGAGAGTCAGTATGAGTGCCTATATGCTGAAGGGGAGAGCTCGAGATTGGTGGAGTACTACCCAGGGTATCTTGATGTCCCGCCAGGATGTGATTGGTTGGGAAGAGTTCCAGACAGCTTTTAGAACCCAATATGTACCACGAGCCGCCCAGAGAAGGAAACAGGCCGAGTTTTTGAGTTTGGTACAGGGTGACATGTCGGTGGATGACTATGAGAGCCAGTTCACCGTACTACTGAGATATGACCCAGAGACCTTCAAGATTGAAGAGCTCCGCACAGAGAAGTTTGTGTATGGGTTGAAGCCCGTCATTAGAGATAGATTGATGGGGCTATGTATTACTGAGTTTAGAGATGCTCTGAGACAAGCACAAGAGGTTGAAAGAGGAATCGAAATGGTACAATCCCAGCATGAGCTCAGAGCAGTGCATAAAGATAAGGGCAAGAGGCCAGCGATTTTCCAAACAGAGGCTCGGAGAGGTTCCTTCAGGAGAGGGAGGATTGAGGTACAGAAGGACAGATTGGAGAGACCCAGAGCCTATCCTATTATCAAGGAGACCCCTCGATATGTCAGGCCTGAGACAAGGTTTTGTAGAGACTGTGGCCGATCGCATGAGGGAAGTTGTACTGGGTCTATCCGCGGATGTTTTAGATGTGGTGATATGGGTCACAGAGTGAAAGACTGTCCCCAACCTCAGATACCACATGCTCTGGAGCCCGCTAGACAATAGCCTCAGAGAGTGGATCCCCGGAGACGGGCCACTGCGGCAGAGAAAGGGAAGAAACCTGTGGCACAGGGACGTGTGTTTGCCCTGGATAAGGAGACCGCAGACACTTCGGCAGAAACTATAAGAGGTACACTCTCTGTTTGTAATTATGAGGCTCATGTGTTGATTGATTCAGGATCCACGCATTCGTTTATTTCTGAGCATTTTGCATGTAGATTAAACTTGAAGTTTGAACCTCTAGAATATATACTACATGTAAATACCCCTATGCGTGAATCCCAGAGAACTGAGTTAATCTGTAGAGGATGTGAGATAAAGGTGGGAGATAGAGTAATGTTAGCAGATCTAATCCTGTTGAATATACATGGATTTGATGTAATTCTGGGAATGGATTGGTTGGCAACCAATCGAGTGAGTTTAGACTGCTACACTAAGATTGTAACTTTCTCCCTACCTGAACCTTACAGTGTACGGTTGAGATATTGAGGAAATGAATATGTGGAATTCTAGTAGTAATTTGAGAATTTTAACATTATTTTGGAGAATATTAAATATGATTATTTATGTGAAGGTTATGAGACACTCATCTCGGACGATGAGCGGGAACATCCGAGGATTGAGGATATACCTGTGGTTTGCGAATTTTTGGATGTTTTCCCAGATGAATTGCCAAGTTTACCACCAGAGAGAGAGCTGGAGTTTACCATTGATTTGGTACCAGATACTCAGCCGATCTCTAAACCTCCCTACAGGATGGCATTAGTGGAACTTGAGGAATTGAAGAAACAACTACAGGAGTTATTGGATCAAGGGTTTATTAGACCCAGTGTTTCGCCGTGGGGAGCGCCAGTACTGTTTGTTAAGAAGAAGGATGGTAGTCTCAGATTATGTGTGGACTACCGGCTATTGAATAAAGCCACGGTGAAGAATAAATATCCGTTGCCCAGGATTGACGATCTACTTGATCAGCTAAGAGGGGCATCAGTCTTTTCTAAGATTGATTTGAGATCGGGCTATCACCAATTGAGGATCAAGGAGGAAGATATTCCAAAGACGGCCTTCAGGACAAGGTATGGCCATTACGAATTTCTGGTGATGTCCTTTGGATTGACGAACGCCCCTGCAGCATTTATGAGATTGATGAACGAGGTGTTCAGAGACTATCTGGATAAGTTTGTGATAGTCTTTATCGATGATATCCTGGTGTACTCTCGGTCATATGAGGAGCATGCACAGCATTTGTGGTTAGTACTTCAGATACTCCGAGATAAGCAATTATACGGAAAGCTTAGTAAGTGTGAGTTTTGGCTGAACCGGATAGCTTTCCTTGGGCATGTAGTCTCAGAGGAAGGAGTATCAGTGGATCCGAGTAAAATAGCAGCTGTGCTTAATTGGGAAAGACCAAGGACAGTGACTGAGATACGAAGCTTCCTTGGTTTGGCAGGGTATTACAGGAGATTTGTGGAAGGATTCTCGAGGATTGCCGCTCCTTTAACTAAGCTCACGCGTAAGGAGACTCCATTTACATGGACTGATCAATGTGAGCTCAGTTTTCAGGAATTAAAAAGGAGATTGACAACGGCACCCGTGTTAACTATCCCTGAGGGATCAGGAGGATTCTCGGGGTATAGCGATGCATCTCACCAAGGATTGGGGTGTGTGCTGATGCAGCACGGAAGAGTGGTCACATATGGATCGCGTCAACTGAAAGACCATGAGCGAAATTATCCCACGCATGATTTGGAGTTAGCCGCTGTGGTATTTGCTTTGAAGATCTGGCGACATTACTTATATGGGGAAAGATTCCAGATCTTCACTGATCACAAGATTTTGAGATATCTCTTTGATCAGAAAGAGTTAAACATGAGACAAAGGAGATGGATGGAACTCCTTAAGGATTATGACTGCGAGATTCTTTATCATCCGGGTAAGGCGAATGTGGTTACTGATGCCCTGAGCAGGAAGAGTATGATATCTGCTATGATGATCAGGGAATGGGATTTGTTAGAGCAGTTCGCCGAACTTCGGATCAGAGTTAAAGAGGTAGAGACTGGATTTTTGGCTAGCCTGCGGATAGAGCCCAGGATCATGGATCAGATTAGAACTGGGCAGCGCAGTGATCAGAGATTGATAGATATGGTTAGCCAAGCTGAGCAGAGTTCGCAGTCAGATCTCACCATCAGTGAGGATAGATTGTTGAGATTCAGAGGACGGATTTGTGTACCGGACGATGATACCCTAAAGAGACAGATACTGAGAGAATCCCACTGCTCGCGATACACCATGCACTCAGGAAGTACTAAGATGTACCGAGACTTGAGGAAAGTGTATTGGTGGAGTGGTATGAAGTGAGACATGGCAGAGTATGTGGCCAGGTGTTTAGTATGCCAGCAAGTGAAAGCTGAGCATCGGAAGCCCGGAGGACTACTACAGCCCTTACCTGTACCTACATGGAAATGGGAGCATGTCACTATGGACTTTATTATGGGTTTACCGAGGACCCGGAGAGGTCGTGACGCGATATGGGTCATTGTGGATAGATTGACCAAGAGTGCCCACTTCCTTGCCATCAAGAACACAGATACTGTGGATGCCTTAGCTGAACTGTATGTCAGCGAGATAGCTAGATTACATGGGGCTCCAGTGAGTATTACTTCTGATAGAGATTCCCGGTTTACTTCCAGATTCTGGACCCAGTTTCAGGAGTCCATGGGATCTCGATTGAGTTTAGTACCGCCTATCATCCTCAGACAGATGGTCAGTCAGAGAGGACTATTCAGACCCTGGAGGATATGTTGAGGGCGTGTACGATGGATTTTAAGGGATCATAGGATGATCACCTGCCCCTAGCAGAGTTTGCGTATAATAACAGCTATCATGCGAGTATTGGAATGGCACCTTTTGAGGCTCTATATGGTAGGAGGTGTAGATCCCCTGTAGCTTGGGAAGAAGTCGGTGACAGAAAGATAAATGCTCCCGAGCTTGTTGAGCAAGCCGTACAGAGTGTGAAACTCATATGTGAGAGGTTACGGGCTACACAGAGTAGACAGAAAAGCTACGCGGATGTGCGTAGACGGCCACTCGAGTTTGAGGTTGGTGATGCAGTATTTCTGAGAGTATCACCGAGCAAGGGTATCATGCGATTTGGGAAGAAAGGGAAATTGAGTCCTCGATACATAGGACCATTTGAGATTCTTGAGAGAGTGGGAGAGGTAGCCTACAGATTGGCATTACCCCCACAGATGTCCGGAATACACAATGTTTTTCATGTATCTATGTTGAGGAAGTACCACCCGGACCCTTCTCATGTTATAGAGTATGATGAGATGGACATACAGGAGGACATGAGCTACACTGAGGAACCTGTCCGGATTCTCGATAGAAAGGAGAAGGTACTGAGAACCAAGAGCATCCCATTAGTGAAAGTTTTGTGGAAACATCACTCAATGGAGGAGGCAACGTGGGAACTAGAGAGTCTCATGAAGGAGAAATACCCCCATCTGTTTTGACTAGTTGAGTTGAATTTGGAGGACCAAATTCTTTTTAAGGTGGGGAGGATGTGAGATCTGAGAATTTCAGACATATTTAATGATGTAATAATAAATTGAAGTGTAATTTATTGAGCTAAGTGAATTGTGGGAATTATAATTGGAGATTTATGTGTTAAGTGTGTAAAATAAGCATGATCCATGAGGACAGATCGATCTGGGAGAACGAGAGATCGATCTGGTGAGTTAAAAATGACGAGGAAGGGGAAATTTGAGGAGCAGATCGATCTCCAATGGAAGAGATCGATCTCCTTATGAATCTGTTTGAGTAGGGATCGATCTCATGAGGAAGAGATCGATCTCCAAATGAATCTGTTTGAGAGAAGATCGATCTCATGAGGAGGAGATCGATCTCCAAATGCTTCTGTTTGGGGAGAAGATCGATCTCCTTAGGGGCAGATCGATCTCATAAAGCCATAAAGAGATCGATCTCACCCCTCGACAGATCGATCTCCTAGGCATAAAATTACCCAGATCATCCCCAAATTTCAAACACAGATCGATCTCATCAAGAGGCAGATCGATCTCCTACCTCCAGTCTATATAAGGAACCCGTGTTTTCTCTGCAATTTCACTTTCTCTCTCTTCCAAACCTCCATTTTTCCGAAAACCTAGTTTCTCACTCCTCTAAATCACCCATTCCGGCCGAATCAGCTGTTGTGGTAAGAAGGAAAGTTGTTCCTCATCAAAGGGAGAACAACATACTTGGAAATCGAAGGACGAATCGGATTGAGGCGTGAGTTGTGCGTCTCACAAGCTTTGGGTAATTTCTAAACCTCGATCTTGATATTTGAGTTGATTTTGATGTTATTGGTGGTTGTAATCGTGTCGAAATAGTTGAGGAATGATTAGGGATTGATGAGATTGTAATGTAGTTGGATTAATGTTGATATTTGGAAATTGTGGCAATTTTGAGGATTGTGCTATAAACGAAAATATAGACAATGTGGTAAATTAGCATAGATAATTGGTATTAGAGATATCGAACATTGGGATATTGTGAATAGAGTTGTAGTTTAGGGTTGAGTTACGAGAAATCAAGAGAATTGAGGTGTTAGGAGCAACTATGCTCAATTTTGAGAATTGAGAGTTATGTGATATAGAGTATTGATGTTTTAACATCGTTTGGATAGCTCGGGAGTTCCAGAGTGGAATGCGAGACTAGTCCGTGATACGGGGGAAACGATTGCACTATACGAGGTGCAAAGAGGTAAGGGAAAACTAAACCATTTTGTGTATGTATTTTGATGAATTGTTAGCATGAACCATGATTTGAGAATACAAGCATGTTTTGTGTTGTGATGTAATTGCACACGATTTTTATAGCCGGTTGGAGCCCATTATTTTATGAGCTTATAAGCTAAGTGTGAAATTGCTTTATAAACCTTTGAGTTGCGTGAAAAGTAAATTGGGCTCTACGTTAAGGCGATATTGAGATTTGAGAAAATGTGTGCATGTTTTGCCGGTTGGAACTCGGTTTTAATATGTTTTGTGTTGAGTACACAAATGTTTTAAATGAGTTTTTAAGAGAAAACCATTATGAGTTCTACGTGAAGGCATAACGTTTTATAAGATAATGGCTAATGATTGAGACTTAGGCGTGTCATGTTGAATACACATCGGGCATTGCTCTGGTAGCATATAAGACCGACATAGTGGGACGCCTGGGAACCGACCCAGGGACCACGGGCCTTGCTCTGGTAGCATATAAGACCGATATAGTGGGACGCCTGGGAACCGACCCAGGGACCACAGGCCTTGTTCTGGTAACATATAAGTCCGATTATTCCTCCTCTCTGGTAGCGTTGGGAGGCATTGCTCTGGTAGCATGTAAGACCGAGAGAGTGGGCCGCCTGGGAACCGACCCAGGGACCACGTGTCAGTGTGCATTAGGCGAGGCATTGCTCTGGTAGCAAGTAAGGCCGGGCCTTGTTCTGGTAACATATAAGTCCAATATACTTTGCATACGACCATATTGTCGATGTTCCCTCTATACGAGGATGCCTGGGATGCGCACCCAGAGCAGATACATATTTGATGTGCCATGACGAGTTTTAATTGAGTTTTATTGCCTAGTCTCGTTTTACACATGAGTTGTGTTTTGTGACCTTGTCACGTGTGAATTACTGAGGTGATTTTTATCACGTATTTGAGAACAGCCATTATTGCATATCTTTACACATGCTTGTGAGTGCTCGGTGTTGAGCCTTTTATCTTCATGTTTTCACATGATTTAACGAGTTATGAGATGATGTTTTGAGAACTTTCATGCTACGATTTCAAATGAGCTTTATAAACAAATACATATTTGTGATGTGTGAAATGGTTTATATAACTGAGTTCCTTTACCCCCCTTACTGAGCGATTTAGAAGCTCACCCTGTTTTCCTTTCCCCTCAGAGTTCTTCAAGTGAAAAAGGATCTCCCTGCGGCGTACGGAGTAGTGGCTAGTGGAGGACTTGAGCTCCAGGCCCTATCTATTGTATTTGAGGTATCTTTTATCTTTTCATGTACCCAGACTATTAATGTGATTACAGACACTTGATGTGTATCATTATATGGGATGTATTAGGATTAATTAACTTGGAATTGAGTAATGTATATGATTCAATATACACTATGTTGTGATGAGATCCTGAGGCATGATAATTATGATGATGTATGACACTGCACAGGAATGCACCTTTAATTGCGAATTAACGAGTAAAAAGTTTTAAATTGACCCTATTTTTCGCAAATTTTCGGGGCGTGACAAGATCGATCTGGTAACCATGAGAGATCGATCTACTTTGTGTTTAATCTCTTTAAAATTTCAATTCTGAGACGGTGAGATCGATCTGCCCCTTATTATGAGATCGATCTGCTTCAAACAGAATCATATAGAGATCGATCTGGCCCTTGGGAAGAGATCGATCCGTGCTATCCAGAACCCTTTAGAGATCAATCTGCCTCTTCCAGAACCTATCCAAGATCGATCTGCTTTGAATTAGGGATCGATCTGCTCTTGTTAAGGGATCGATTTGTCTCTTGCAGAATGCTTTGGCAATTTTGTTTTAAGCCATGAGATCAATCTCCCCTTGCTAATGAGATCGATCTGCTACTCATCTGCAGTATTTCTGCTGTAATTTTCTCAGAAACGCAAAGGTATATTCATATCCAATTTACTTAACTACTCGTTTTGCATTTCATACACATTTGGAACTTAAGAACATTCATTCCTTATGATTTATATCAAATGTGACTTGTCCGTACATCACGAAATCATAAAGAATATATGTCACGATCCAAATTACCTAAAATAATCACTACAAATTTTTTTTATTATTATGTAATTCTTACCTTCCTCTCATCGTGACCATCCTATCAACAGTTGGGCTATGATTCAGTGTTAGTCCCCTCACACTACTTACCATTCCATTTCCATGTTACATTAACACATTAGGATTTTTCTATCCTTTGACTTTAACTAACACGTTCACAATTGCATTTACATAACCTTACATCCCCAACGTGATCTACGTTTACAGTACTATGCATTTACATATTTAGATACAAAACCATACAAGTGTGTATACCTTTTCTCGATGGGAAACAGGGGATAATAGGAATCCACGATCACTGTCGTTTTCTATCCACTGAAAGTACTCTGTAGAGGACGGAAATAAGGGGGTGAGCAACCACACGTTCAGTAAGGCAATTATGCAAGTAAGTAGATAGCTCCACTATCTACATGCTCATAATGTCATGCCCTTAAATCCATTTCTTTTCGTTTAAAGCTCACACACGAAATCTTGCACATATCAATGCCATAGTTTATAAAAGCTATTCGTGCTTATGGAAATCATGCAACTCATGCCTCAATGGCATCTCATGTAAAATCATAAAACGCATGAATTAAATCAAAATCATGCATTTGCAATTAAAGCATAGATAACCTCCTCATCCTAAAACATTTCATTGCATGAATTATAAACAATTATGAAAAATACATCATGCTGAGTTTCCACAAAACCTTAGAAATCACTTAATTCATTTAAAAACTCCACATCCATCACACTCATCAGGACTCAACCCCTCCCTCGGGTGATCCTGATCCACATAAAATCATTTATTTCCAAGCATTTCTGAAAACATTAGAAATTTCATTTATTCACAACAAAACCAATATAATCAATCAGGATCCAACCCCTCCCTCGGGTGGTCCAGACTCACACAAAATCCATGCATTCTCAAGCTTTCAAAACATCAAATAGTAACTTGCGAGACTAGGCAATGTATCATGGAAATAACTAGGACTATGGCCATATCCTCATGATCCCAGGCTACACGGATCAGGTGTGCAGGATATCACCACTATCGGGAACTGCCACGGGAGGTGGGTCAAATCCAACCCGTCGGTCCAACCCGATCACTCGCATCCGAAGACTCCTCATAAATATAATATATCATAACACTGTACAGCGTACTCCATGCGACAAGCACAGTACATCGTACTCCGTGGACCTATATCTCATATCAATACTCGTGCCATGTCTCAAAACGTACGTACGAGCATGTTTAATCTGAGTGACACATAGTCTACCCGAAGCTCCAAGCACGACTCATAGCATGTCTCAAATCAAAATGCACGTGCGAGCCTATTTAATCAGTGTACCGAAGCTCCAAGCATGGCTGTAATTTCCTCATAAAACCAGTGCGAGCTACGCTCCAGCACTCTATCATAAAATTAAGTAAAACTAGTACGAGCTAAGCTCCAACTGTCCCGACCCATTTTATTCTCTTATTACAAAAAATCTCAATAATTTTTTCTCATTTATTCCTTTCTCTACTCGGTCGTGAACAAACATACCACTACATTGTTGGGCTGTGAGTCGATAATAATCCACTCGCAATATCCATTCTCAGTTAATAAAAGTAATATCATACATTTGAATGTCAATCATTCATTTATACAAAACATGATTTCTGACATCTACATTCCCTATAATTACATTTCAATTGGCTACTGTGCTTTTACATTATTTAGATACAAAAAGGAATCATTGTGTATATACCTCTGAGTGATGGAGATGCAGCGGATGTCTTAACCAAAATGCCTCAGTCCTCATTGGGCCACTATGTACGCTCTGTAAAGGGGGAAAGTAGAGAGGGATGAGCAACCACATGCTCAGTAAGGTAATAATGCAAGCATGGTAGATAACTACTCTATCTACATGCTGATGATGTTATACATAAATCATTTATAATAGGAACATAAGGAATTAAAACTATGCCATATGAGTATACATATATCATGTATTTAAATTCATGGAAATTGGCACACAAAACATGGTAACATCAACATGTAAAAATCGTCTCATGTTCATCAATTATCAAATTTCATAAAAAAGGGCAATTCATTTAAGAAACAACCTTTTTGATTATCTCTTTCTCAATACCCCAAAGTCCGATCAAGTCATTTCACAATAAAAAACAAATCATTTCACAATCACAACATCATTACCATCTCACAAATTAAATCCCACAAGGCTCGACCCCTCCCTCGGGTCTACCCTGGACAGTCAAATCACACTCAAGTATTTAAATGTGGTATTATGTAAATCAAGTAAGGAGATGGGTCACTATATCTCGACCGACTATGTTAGTCAACTATGTCACATTTTATCCCAGACCACACGGATCCCGGTGTGCGAGGTATCATGCTGGTACGAAGGTGGGTTAGTTCTCCGCCATACTTTCTCAAATCAAGTAACCACCACGCAGTACATCGTACTACATGTGATATACACGGTACATCGTACTCCGCGGACCCATAAGATGGATTGGGGGTGCCTGCAGTAGGTCTTATCTATCCCCATACCGAGTGAAACCTCTAGTCTCGAGTGCACGTGGGAGTACTCTTAATACCAGGTCCTAGCCCCTCATGGCCTTGCTCGCCCCTATTGGGTTCCCTGATTCGGGTCCTAGCCCCTCACCCTCATGGATTATGTCAGGTCCTAGCCCCTCACCCTCACCCCACTCAAGAGGTCTGTTAGGCTTGTTGGGTTCCCTGAGCACCAATCCGTATCACTCTCACTAGGGCCTCATACATACCACAGTGTGAAAACTGGCACGAGCTACGCTCTAGTGCGAATTCATGCATCATAATAAATCACCTCATACGAGCAACGCTCTAGTATGGCATTTATGCATAAAAATATGAAGAAACCACATACGAGCATCGCTCCAGTACGGTTATATGCATAAGAAAACCACTCGAAATCCACGTACGAGCAAAAGCTCCAATATGGTTTATAAAGCATTGTCATAGTTTCAAACCAAAGTGCGAGCTAAGCTCCAGCACGTTTCATGTCACAGCCCTTAACTTACCAAAATACGTACAATTTTTTTACATTTTCATGCTTCATTTATTATTCATCCTTACCTCAATCGTGAACAGCAACTATCCTCAATAGTTAGGCTGTGTGTCGACGTTTAACTCACTTCACCATACCAATTCAATTTGCATATTATTCATAAGTAAATACTTGTATAAATGTATATATATCAGAGTTGTTACATGTGTTTACATTGTTTTACATCCCCAATAGTTACATATAAAATGCTAATGTGCTGTGTCTAGTTTAGATATAAAATAATCCAAGTGTGTATACCTTTAGTGATGGGATGCAGCAGATTACCAAAAGGGACAAGCCTCCAGTCACGCTCACTCTATACTCAAATCTCTGTAGAGAGGGGGAAAATAAGGGGGGTGACCAAATCACACGCTCAGTAAGGCAATCATGCGAATAGGTAGATACTGCACTATCTACGTGATCGTGATGCCATGCTCAAAAGCATTTAATTCATCATTTTATCTCAAAACATGAGTGTATGATTGTGTTAATGGTATGTAAAGCATTCATGCTATTAAAATCCAGTGCACAGTTCCATTCAAAGCATGGTATAAATCATCATGCAATTTCACAATAAGGCATGGCATTAAACATCATACATCCGTGCACTTTAAAAAAAAACCATTAACAATCAATATCTCAAAAACAATTCAACACTTGTCAGGTCTCAGTCTATCCCTCGGACTGTCTTGACCCATAAATCATTTCAAACATGAATTTATTCTCAAAACAATAGACATGTGAGATAGACAATTCAATAATAGGTAATAACCTCAAGGTCTATGGCCATAACCTGTGATATCGACTACACGGATCAGGTGTGCGGGATATCACCACTATCTGCTTCCACATGGGAGGTGGGTCAAATCCTACCCGCCGATCCATAGCAGATCTCGTCCGAAGATGGCACATCACAATCTCAACATGGTACAACGTACTCCATGCTACATGCACGGTACAACGTACTCCATGGACCCAATCAACACATCATATCACACCACATCTCAAAATGCACGTGTGAGCCTATTTAATCGGTAGGACCTCTTGCCTACCTGAAGCTCCTAACACGGCTAATAAATCATGTCAAAACAATGCACGTGCGAGTCTATTAATCGATGTGACACCCAGTCTACTCGAAGCTCCAAGCACGGCAACAAAAAAGGTGGGAATCTAGTGCGAGCTAAGCTCCAAGCACCATGCCAAAACCAGTATGAAATCCATGTGAAAACTAGCGCGAGCTAAGCTCTAGCACTCATGTGTATAAAACACGTCAAATCTCATGCGAGTCATACTCTAGCATGCTTTCATTCTCACAAAAATAATGTAGGTGGCTTATTTCTTTGCAAAGTGTGGTTAACAAACCAAAACAACTCATTTCTTTTGCAAATCATTTCAAATGATAGCCAACCTACCAATCACTTGCTAAAAAGTAATAAAACATGATTTTTAAAGCAATATGCTTTTGTTTTCATGCATATTTCTCAAACACCCAACTTTTGCCCTTCAATCACCCAATTTCATTTCCTAACATCTCATGCATTCTAGCAAAGCATTTAAGCACCTAAATTATGCACAGATATCTCTAAGAGTCCACACAATTCCCTTACCTCAATTTACTTGGTGTGACTCTTTTCCTCTTAGCTTCTCACGATCTTGGCTGAACTCGCTCCGATGTATCCTCGAAAGCTGCAATTTAATCATCCAAACCACTTGAGTTAAAGTTGTTAACTCACATTTGACCTCATTAGTCAATATAATTCATCTTTGCATTTACCAATGCCTTAATCCATATTTTACCCCTTTTAGGTAAATCTCACAATTTATCCACTAACAACATCTTAAAATCATACCACAACACTATTATTAACTTCTACGTATCCCATTTCTCATTAACCTCCAAACATTCCACTTTCTCACACTAGGTTCAATCCATTTTCTAGGTTACATTATTTTCTAACACAACCTAGGTGCTTCCAACCACTCATACTCATGCCAAACAACTCCAAAATCAATTAAATAGACAATGTATCATAGTTGGAGTGTTAGAATCTTACCAAATCTGATTTCTCTTTTTGCTCCAAATGACAATGCCCTTAGCTCCTTCAATACCAACAATGGGATTTTGGGTTCCAACTATGTTGTTCTCTTCCTCAAGATGAACAACTTAGTGTCTAATGGCCTCCCCTCAAATCTTACTGGAAATGGCTGATTTTAGAGAGAGAAAGTTTTTGGTTGAAAATGGAAGGATGGTGTTTTTTCTGAAATTTTCAGATTTTTAACACTCCTTTTATAGAAATAGCTTGAGGAGATCGATCTGCACTAGGTGGAGATCGATCTGGTCCCCTTAAATCCCTCTTTTTCACGACATTTTAAGCATGAGATCGATCTGTCGAAGCTAGAGATCGATCTGTTCCAAACAGAGAGCTAAGGAGATCGATCTGTACGCTTGAGGATCAATCTTTACATTACAGAATGTTTAGGAGATTGATCTTGCCCCATTGGAGATCGATCTACCCTATTCCTTTGCTCAAATACAAGCATTTTGGCTCATCCAGATCGATCTCTCATCCTATGAGATTGATCTGTCATTCATATTTCCAGATTTTCTGCAGTTTTTCTGCGGTAAACTTATACCAAAACATCCTTAATTTGGTGCCATAGTCATTTTCTCATACAATCATCTTTGAGACTTGAAAATGACATCCATTCATACCTTATACCTATTGAAACTTATGTGGAATCTTTGTATGACCACAGGTACTTAATATAACTAAATGGAACTGCATACTCATGCAAACCTTCATTCCATTTACCAGACTACTCATAATCCATTCTACTCACATTCTCCACATGTTTAAGTCCATTTCTTCACATTCATACATAATGTAACTTGTACGTCCAATCACAACTCTATTACAAGTGTGTACATAATCTTATGGACTTACATTACATATTCTTCACATTGCGAATGTATCATCATACAATTATACAAAGTCGTGCTTATACATATATAGGGTCTCACATTTCAAACATATGAAAACATCAATACTCGATGCGAGCTAGGCTCCAGCACGGTTTAATTCACATAAACATGATAGGCTGCTCATGAACATTCAAAACCAATCTCAAAAACATATTTAACACCTCTCATGTGCTATTACACAACATAATTCAAACAATAGCTAGCCTATCCAACCATTTTCTTAAAACAAAGCATTGGGTTTTATGAAAACATTCAAACAAGTGATTTATGCAATTATTAGCCTTACTATCCCTTTTTCAAGAATCATTTCGGAAACCAAATCGTATACGTACTCATAATTATTCACATACATCATCAACCACTTTTTCAAACCATCATGCAAATTTACAACACCCTATATACCCATAAAATACAAGCAGCTACCTCTATATACTTACAAAATTCTCTTACCTGGAATCACGATGTGTGATTCCACTTCCTTAGATTTGCTCACTCGTGCGGCCCAATTCGTCTCCAACGAACTCTTCGGAGTTGCACACAAACGTATTTCGCATCATTATAGTCCATTATAATCCAACTCTTATGTTTACTATAGTCAATTCGACTTATAGTCTCTATTAGCGCTTATGAGGCCTCGTTTCATTACTTTACTCATAACTCGAGTCTATGGATTTCTTTAGGCTTATTTATTCATTCCAAATTGATATTAAATCGATGTTAAGCTCATAATGTTCATTTTTCATAAAGTTCCTTCACTATGGCATATTATCAAACACTACATGTTCTCATTCTCATCAATTCACTAAACCCACAATGTAGCTTCATTTACCCATTTCTAATCATCTACATTACACAAATAATAACTTATCATAACCCATAAACCACCAACTCCCCAAATCACACTTTCTCACACTAGAGGCATTCCATTTTCTAGGTTATATGTGTTCCATTGCTTTCTAGATGATTTCTATCATCCATATACATGCCAATCAACTCTAAAATCAATTTAATAGATAATGTACTTAGGCTGGAGTTTTAGAAACTTACCAAATCAGGTTTCTCTTTTTGCTCCAAATGACAATGTCCTTAGCTCCTTCAATACCAACAATGGGATTTTGGGTTTCAACTATGTTGTTCTCTTCATCAAGATGAACAACTTGGTACCTAATAGCCTCCCCTCAATTCTTATTGGACATGGCTGATTTTAGAGAGATAAATCTAGGTTTTATGTTGGAAATAAGAAGAACTTGTTCAATCTCAAAAAATGCAGATTTTCATTGCTCCTTTTATAGAAATAGCTTGAGGAGATCGATCTGTACAAGGAGGAGATCGATCTGGTCCCCTTAATTCCCTCTTTTTCACGGCATTTTAAGCATGAGATCGATCTGTCGAAGCTTGAGATCGATCTGTCGAAGCTTGAGATCGATCTGCTCCAAACAGAGAGCTAAGGAGATCGATCTGTATGCTTAAGGATTGATATTTTCATTATAGAATATTTTAGAGATCGATCTGGTCCCATAGGAGATCGATCAGCCCTATTCCATTGCCAGATTGATCTCTCATCCTATGAGATCGATCTAGCCTTCATATTTTCCAGATTTTATGCAATTTTCCTGCTGCAACTTACACCAAAACATCCTTAATCTCCTACCATAGCCATTTTCTCATCCATCCACCTTTATGACTTGAAAATGGCATCCATTCATACCTTATTCAGAAAATGGCATCCATTCATACCTTATTCACATTAAAACTTGTGTGCATTCCTTGTATATCCAAAGGTATACTATATAAACCAAATGGAAGCATTTATATTCATGCAACTTCCTTCCATTTACCACACTACTCATTTCTCATTCCACTCACATTCATCACTTATAAAAGCTCGTTTCCTCATATTCATACACAATAAAACTTGTATGTACATTACAAACTCATATTACACGTATGTACATTACATTTATAGACTTTACATGAACTGTACTTCACATTACAAGTACATTACCACACTTATGAATCCATAAGATTTACATCCAAAAATACGGGTCTTACACCAACACTCTGTCACAAATATCATGTGAAAATTTGGTGAGAGCTAGGCTCTGGCACCCTGTCACGAAAATTATGTGAAAATCTGGTGCGAGCTAGGCTCTAGCACCCATGCATGTAAAACTCTAGTGCGAGCCCCTGCTCCAACAGTAATGCATGAGTCACATAGTTCAAAACTCGTGCGAGCTAAACTCTAGCACCTCTCATGCTTGTCAAATCATTAAAACTAGTACGAGCAATCGCTCCCGCACCTTTTTATGCATATCAAGTCAAAATAGGGTGCAAGCTAGGCTCCAGCACCTCTCATGCATGTCAAATCATTAAAACTAGTGCGAGCAATCGCTCCAACACCTTTTATGCATATCATGTCACACAAATTGGTGCGAGTAACCGCTCCAGCACCATTATGCACACTCACAAACTCATATATAGTGCGAGCAAGGCACCAACACCATTTGTTTCCATATAAACTTGATTGTTGGCCCATTTTTCAAAGAATTTCATTTAAATCTAAATAACACTTACGTAGTGTTATCTTGTGAAACTTATACAAACACTAGCCAATCTACCAATTTGTTTTGCTTAAAAACCACAAAAATTTCCCAAATCATGCATTTCATGCATGTCATGCTTTCAACATCCTTAAGTGAATTTTCCCTCAGTAGGGGTAAAATAGTCTTTTACCCATCTCGGGTCCTTAAAATTTTTAATCCATTTTTAGGACCTTTATACATTTTCAGTGTATGTAAAAGCTATTAAAAATACACGTAGATACCTCTAGCTACTCGCAAAATTCCCTTACCTCATTTTTCTGTATAGTCTGAACTTTCCACTGATGTCTCGTCACGCAGTCCGATTTGTTCCTAATCCAACCTTCGGAACTGCGTATAAATATTCATCAGGTCAAATACATTATAATTAATTGTATTTCATATTTTTTTGGCTTAATTTAAATCATTGAGCCCGTTTACCCATATTGGGCTCGATTGTACCATAATGGGCCTTAACCGACCTTAAGCTTATTTTTGACTTACTATTCACATCATCGAGGCTTATTGGGCTCATTTGGCTCATCAGTATTTATTGGGCCTCGTTCTAAACTCTTGGATAGCTCAATTAATTATTTACGACAATTTATCTTAAATTCCTAAATTTAATTCATTTTATATGAAATTAATCCGTAATTTATGCGGTAAATTTTTAACACGCATAACTATGCAAATTTTCGTAAATAAGGCTTACTTATCCGAGATTCCATGATTGTACGTAAATCGAGACTGACTCGAGCTCTCATTTGACGCCAATTATCGAGCTACACAATTACATTTTTTTGGGTAAATTTTCAGTCGAATATTAATCAAATTAAATATTCCAAAATTTAAATCGATCAATTTCGACCGCTTACCGAACTTTTTCCCCAATTTTTTCTCTTCTTCCTTTTCCCATTTTCTTTTTCTTTTCTTTTCTCTCTTTTCCTTTTGGCTGAACCGATTCGATCCGGTTTAGTATACCATCACTGCACTGAACCAATCTGAACCGGTTCAGGCTCATCTTCGCCATTCTGGCATCGTCCGGTGGATTTTCTGGCAGTTTTTGGCACCAATCGATGCACCATCGCGAGGGGGACCTTCGACTGGCCTCGGGGTGGGTCGAATCGGCACCATCACCGACGAATCTCCCCTTCTCTTCCGCGACACTCTCTTCTTCCGATCTGTCGATTCTGACGTCGTCGGTGCGGGTGGGGTCAGTTGGACACTCTCCCGGTGTCCGGCTCCTCTCACCGATTATCGCTTGTCCCTCTCTCCGGCTTATCGGTGCAGATCGTCTCCCTCGGCTTCTATTTGTCTTCCCCTTTCTTGTTTCGCGTTTTTTCGTGATTTCAGTCTGTCTTTTTTTCTTTTTTTTCGTTCCTTTACTTTTTTTTATTTATTTATTATTATTTTAATTGAATAAAATATAATATTTTTCTAAAATTCCCAAAAATATTATATTTTATTCATTTAATAAATTAATGTATTTATTTGTCTGATTTTATCTTTCCGGTATATTTTTCCAATATTTTGGGGATAATTTCCCGATGTGAAAATTTGGTTTATTCCAATAAATTCATATCTTAATCAACTTAACCTGAAATTTAATTATTTCTCCTTTATTGATCAAGATTTCTTGAATCCATGTTTACAGTGTCAATTTCTTACAGAATTGACATCGAATTTCGGGTCTTTTGATCGTTTTACCCTTCAACGTGTTCGGGACCAAACCAATCCAACTTCCCTTCACGAAGCCTTTCTCATTTCGTGTTTTAAATCCTTATCTCCAATCCAAATGGTCTGAATCCCATTCATTTAATCTGTGGCCATATCAATCTTTCATTTGATCTTTAAATGCATTCAGGAATTTTTTATTCATTCCATTTGCATTTTTCATTCACGTACAACTCTTCTTATGATTCAATTTACATTCAACCATGTTTACATCATATGAATCATAAGGAATTTCGATAAAAAAATCGGGTCTTACAATATATGTGAATTTACAGGCCTTACAATCCTCTCTTCCTTAAAAAATTTGGACCTCCAAATTAGAACCAAGTTAATCATCAAACAACTAGGGGTGTCTCTCGCACATCAGACTCTCTAGCTCTCAAGTAGCCTCCTCTAAAGTGTGATGCTGCCAGAGAACCTTAACTAACCCGATGGTCTTTGGCCTCAAAACTTTCTCCTTCCTATCCAATATCCGAATCGATTTCTCTACATATGTCAGATCATCCTTGAGCTCCAATGGCTCATACTGAATCACATGGGTCGAATCTGGATTATACTTCCGAATCATCGAAATGTGAAAGAAAGTATGCACTCTCGATAAGTCTGGTGGCAAAGCCAACCTATATGCCTTATCTCTCACTCAATTAAGAATCTCAAAATGTCCAATGTAGCGAAGACTTAGCTTACCTCTCTTCCCGAATCTCACTATACCCTTGGAAGGAGAAACCTTTAGAAACAATTATTCACCAACTGCGAATTCAAGTGGTCTTCGTCTCTTGTCAGCATAACTCTTCTATCTACTCTGAGTTATCCTTAATCTCTCAACAATCAGTCAAACATCCTCATAGGCTTGTGTAACCAAATCAGGAGCAAAAATCTTTCAGTCACCCACTTCTTCCCAACCGATAGGGGAACGACATCTACAGCCATACAAAGCCTCATACGGTACCATCCCGATACTCGAATGATAACTATTATTGTAGGCCAATTCGGCTAGTGGTAAATGATCATCCCAGGAGCCTCTAAAATCTAGCACACATGCTCTTAACATATCCTCCAGAGTCTATATAATTCTCTCTGGCTGACCATCTGTCTCAGGATGGAAACAGTGCTCAAACTCCATTGGATTCCCATGGCTTCCTGGAAATGTTCCCAAAAATGAAAAGTGAAGCGGGAATCCCTATCCAAGTCATTGCTCACTAGAACACCATGTAACCTCACTACCTTGCGTACATACAACTCTACCAATGAACTCAGAGTATCGGTAGCTCTCATAGCTAAGAAGTGGGTTGACTTCATCTGTCTATTAACGATTACTTATATCGCATCATGATTCCTACGAGTCCTCAATAAACCCATCATGAAATCCATGGTGATATGCTCACATTTCCATATCGGTATAGGTAGAGGCTGTAATAACCCTACAGGTTTTTGATGCTCTACTTCACCTGGTGACATACGAGACATCTTGCCACGAAATCTGCCACAACTCTCTTTATACTCGACCACAGTACACCTTCCGAAGGTTCTGATACATTTTGTTACTCCCCAGATACAACGTTTACCTCAACGAATGAGCTTTCGATAATATCAATCTCCTGAGCTTTGGGTCCTCAGAAACACATAATCTGCCTCTAAACCTCATAAGTCCATCAGAACTTATCTCAAAATTAGTTACTGTACCCTTCTGTATCTGACCAGTCATGTCAATACAATACAGATTAGTCTGCTGAGCCTGTCTGATTCTGTCCAACAGATCTAGCTCCAAGCATAGACTAGCAATCATATAGTCTATATCCATGTCAGACGGTATAACTCTCAAACCGAGTCTAGCAAACTGCTCTAGCAATTCATGTTCCCTGACCATCATATACGATACCATCCCAAGGTTTTTCCTGCTCAAAGCATCCGCCACTACATCGGCCTTACCCGGATGATAAAATATCTCACAATCATAGTCCTTCAGAAGCTCTCGTCATCTTCTCTGTCTCATGTTTAGCTCCTTCTGTGAGAACAGATACTTGAGGCTCTTGTGGTCGATAAAAATCTAAAACTTCTCACCATACAAGTAGTGGCGCCATACCTTCAATGCAAACACTACTGCTGCTAACTCCAAACCATAGGTCGGATAGTTCTTCTCATGGTCCTTCAGCTGTTTGGATCCATAAGCAACCACCCTCCCATCTTGCATCAATACACAGCCCAGTCCCTGATATGAAGCATCGGTATACACTAAAAATCCTCTTAAGTTGGTAGGGATAGTGAGAATCAGAGCGGTGGTCAATCAACGCTTCATCTCCTGAAAACTCCTCTCACAATCATCATCCTACATGAATGCTACACCCTTCCGAGTGAGACATGTCAATGGAGCAGCCAACTTTGAAAATCCTCAATTGAATCTCTGATAATATCCTGCAAACCTAGGAAACTCCTGATCTGGGTGACTATCTTTGGGTGTTCCCACTGAACTACAACCTTAATCTTGGATGGATCTATTGATACTCTATCCCTCGACACAATGTGCCCCAAAAATGAGATCTGTGCCAACCAAAAATCACACTTACTGAGTTTAGCATACAACATCTATTCTAGTAGAGTCTGCAATACAACCTTGAGGCATTTCTCATGCTCTTCCTCGGATTTCGAATATACCAATATGTCATCGATGAAAACAATAACAAACAGATCCAAATATGGCTTGAATACATCGTTCATCAAAGCTATGAAAGCTGCAGGAGCATTCGTCAATCCGAATGGCATAACCAAAAACTCATAGTGGCCATATCGGGTCCTAAATGCTGTCTTGGGTACATCTCCACTCCAAACTCTCAATTGATGATACCCAAACCTCATATTAATCTTAGAAAAGACTTCTGCTCCCTAAAGCTGATCCAACAAATCATTAATACATGGAAGGGGATACCTATTCTTGATGGTTACCTTATTTAACAATCTGTAATCTATACATAATCGGAGGCTTCCATCCTTCTTTACAAACAAAACTGGTGCTCCCCAAGGTGAAACACTTGGTCTGATGAACCCCCTACCTAGTAACTCCTATACTTGTCTCTTGAGCTCTTCTAGCTCAACTAAGGCCATGTGATATGGTGGTTTTGAAATAAGTTCAGTTTCAGGCACCAAATCCATATCGAACTCCATCTCTCTATCTGGTGGTAACTCTGGTAATTTATCCGAAAAGACATTTGGGAACTCACTGACCACAGGAATATCTGCTGTAAGACTCGTGTTTCATGTGTAACTTTATAGATTCATAAGTGTTTTAATGTACTTGTAATGTGAAGTACAATTGATGTAAAGTCCATAAATGTAATGTACATATGTGTAATAAGAGTTTATAATGTACATACAAGTTTTATTGAGTATGAATATGAAGAAATGGACTTTTTTAAGTGATAAATGTGATTGGAACTCAAAAAGAGTAGTGTGGTAAATGGAATGTAATTGCATGAATCTAAATATTTCCATTTAGCTTGGTATGGCATACCTTTAGCTATACAATGGATACACACAAGTTATAATGTGAATAAGGTATGAATGGATGCCATTTTCAAGTCATAAAGGTGAATGGATGAGAAAATGGCTATGACAATAGATTACAGATGTTTTGGTGTAAGTTGCAGCAGGAAAACTACAGAAAATCTAGAAAATATGAAGGCCAAATCGATCTCATAGGATGAGAGATCGATCTGGAAGAGCCAGAATGCTCTTATTTGGGCAATGGAATAGAGCACAGATCAATCTCCAATGGGGCCAGATCGATCTCCTAACCATTCTATAATGAAAAGATCGATCCTCAAGCATACAGATCGATCTCCGTAGCTCTCTATTTGGGAGCAGATCGATCTCAAGCTTCGACAAATCGATCTCATACTTAAAATGCCATGAAAAAAAGGGAATTAAGGGGACTAGATCAATCTCCTCTTGGTGCAGATTGATCTCCTCAAGTGATTTCTATAAAAAGAGTGCTGAAAATCTATAGATTTCGGGAAAAACATCACCCTTTCCATTTCCAACCCAAAACCTAGATTTTTCTCTCTAAAATCCACCCATTTCAGTAAGAATTGAGGAGAGGCTATTAGACATTAAGTTGTTCATATTGAGGAAGAGAACAACATAGTTGAAACCTAAAACCTCATTGTTGGTATTAAAGGAGCTAAAGACATTGTCATTTGGAGCAAGAAGAGAAATCTAATTTGGTAAGTTTCTAAGACTCCAATCCAAGTACATTGTCTATTTTATTGATTTTAGAGTTGATTGGCATGTAAATGGATGATTGAAACCATTTAGGTAGTACTGAAATTAATGTGACCTAGAAGATGGAATGAATCTAGTGTGAGAAAGTGTAATTTGGATGAATTGGTGGTTTATGGGTTATGGTAAGTTGTTATTTGTGTAATGTGGATGATTAGAAATGGGTAAATGAAGCTACATTGTAGGTTTTATGAATTGATGAGCATGAGCACATGTAGTTTTTGATAATATGCCATAGTGAAGGAAATTTATGAAAAATGAACATTATGAGCTTAACATTGATTTAATATCAATTTCGAATGAGTAAATAGGCCTAAAAGAATCCATAGACTCGAGTTATGGGTAGAGTAATGAAACAAGGCCTCATAAGCATTAATAGAGACTATAGATCGAATCGACTATAGTAAATGCGAAAGTTGGATTATAATGGGCTAAAACATTGTGGAATACATTTATGCGCAGTTTTAGAGAGTTCGTTGGAGACGAATCGAACCGTACGAGTAAGCAGCTCTAAGGAAGTGGAATCACACGTCGCAATTCTAGGTAAGGGAATTTTGTGAGTATATAGAGGTAGTTACCGTATTTTGTGGGTATATAGGGTATTGTAAATTTGCATGATGGTTTGGAAAAGTGGTTAATGATGTATGTGAACAATTATGTGTACATATATGATTTGGTTTATATGGATGTATAAAAAAGGATAGTAAGGCTAATAATTGCATAAATCACGCGTTTTGAATGTTTTCACAAAACACAATGCTTTGATTTGAGCAAATAAAAGGATAGGCTGGCTAGTACTTGAATGATGTTGTGAAATAGCCCATGTGAGGTGCTAAACATGTTTTAAGATGTTTTGAATGTATGTGAGTCGCCTATCGTGTGTATGTGATTTAATTCGTGTTAGAGCCTCGCTCGAGCTAGATTTCGATGTTTTCATTTGTATGAAACGTGCTGGAGCTTAGCTTGCACCTTGATTTGGAAACTATGATAATGGTTATAAACAGTACTGGAGCTTCTGCTCATACGTGGCTTTCGAGTGGTTTTTCTTATGAGTATAATCGTACTAGAGCTATGCTCGTACGTGGTCTCTTTATGATAGGATGCATGAGTCGTGCTAAAGCTTTGCTCGCACAAGTTTGCACATTGTGATACGTATGAGGTCATGAAAGTTGGAAAGATCCTCGAGCCCTACACCCTTAAGCCAATATCCTTAAGCCCGAGGAGGCGGGGAGGCTCTCTTACGGTAAGATCCTTAAGCCCTACATCCTTAAGTCCGAGGAGGCGGGGAGGCTCTGTTCGGTGGGGAGGCTCTCTTATAGAAGGATCCTTAGGCCCTAGAGGGGCAGGGAGACTCTGTTCGGCAGGGAGGTTCTCCTACATTGGGAAAAGAAGGATCCTTAAGCCAACATCCTTAAGCCCTGGAGGGGTGGGGAGGCTCTGTTCGGCAGGGAGGCTCTCCTACATGGATATGGAAAATTCTTAGTATGGGGTAGGTAAGACTTAGGAATGGCACCCCCAATCACGATATGAGTCCACAGAGTACACTTTACTATGTATATCACATGGAGTACGATGTACCATGCGATGGTTATGTGATGCGAAAGTCTGGCGAGGGATAATCCACCTTCGTGCTAGCACGATACCCCGCACACCTGAATATGTGTGGTCTGGGATGATTTATGATGTAGTTGGTCCACATAGGCACTTTTGAAATAGTGACCTAGTTTTTATTACATATGTGTGATTGTGATTGTCCAAGGTAGACTCGAAGGAGGGATCAAGCCTTGTGGGATTTGATTTGTGAAATGGTAATGATGTTTGTGATTGAGAAAATGGTTTGTGATGGGATTGTATGTGATTTGACAATTAAGCATGATGGCTTGTGTAAGACCCGATATTTTTGAGAGCATTTACAAATGCAAAAGGACTTAAATGGTATTCTCGAAAATGTGTAAGGGTAAAACGGTCAAAAGATCGAAATTCGATATTAATTGGGACAAGAAAATTAAATTAAAAATATGGGATTGAGAAATCTTGATCAATAACGAAGAAATAATTAAATTTTGGGTTAAATTGATCAAGATATGAATTTATTGGATAAACCAAAATTTTCGTATCGAAAAATAATCTCGAAAATAATCGAAAAATATACCGAAAAGGTAAAATCGGACTGATAAATTCATTTATAGATTAAATGAATTAAATAATAATTTTTTTAAGGATATTTATGCATTTTAATATTATTTTAATGAATAAAATAATATTAAAAAATAAATTATAAATAAATAAATAAATAAAAGGAAATCTGAATTGTAAAACGCGGGGAGAGAGAAACCCGCAGAAAGCAAAGGCGAAAGGCGAACCGAGGAGGATTTCTCACCGGCGAGCCACCACCGGCGGGGCTAAGGGGCCGACGAGGGCCGGCGAAGGTAGCCCTACACCAGGCGAACCCACAGGCGGTCGCGACGCGCGGCGAGGTGGCCGAAAAACGCCGAAAATGGAGGAGAAAGTCGCGGGGAAGAAATCTCGATTCGCCGGCGATGGCGCCGATTCGACCCCAGCCGAGGCCCGATTTAGGAAGCCCAGGCCGTGGCGCGCCGATTGGTGGCAGAATCGCACCGGGAACCTGCCGGACAGCGTCGACATGACCAAATGTTGCCTGAACCGGTCGAACCGGATCGAGCTGAACCGGCGGTCTGAACCGGGTTGAACCAGACCGGACCGGTTCAGCCAAAAAGAGAGGAAAAAAAGGAAGAAAAAGGGAAAAGGAAAAAGAGAAAAAATTGGAGAAAATTTCAGTGATGCAATCGAGCTTCGGGTAAGTCGGTAAGCGATCAAATTGACCGATTTAATTTTTGAAATATTTAATTTGATAAATAATCGACTGAAAGTTTACCCGAAAATATATTTAATTGTGTAGCTCGACAATTGGCATCCACCGAGAGTTCGAGATAGCCTCGATTTGAGTACTATCATGGAATCACGGGTAAGTAACCCTTATTTACGACAATTTACATCGCCGTGCGTGTTGATGAATTTCGGATTTAATTTTCGCATAAATGAATTAAATTCTGGAAAATTGGGATAAATTGTTGTAAATAATTCATAAGCTGTTTGAAAGTTTAGAACGAGGCTAAATAAATACTGCTGGGCCCAATGAGCCCAATAGGCCTCGATAAAGTGTGGTAAACGGGCTTAAGGCCGATTAAGGCCCATTAAGGTACAATCGGGCCCAATATGGGTAAACGAGCCCAATGATTCAAACTAAGCCCAGAAAATATGAAATAAATTAAATTGTATTGTATATGACCTGATGAATGTGTATCTGCAGTTTCGGAGATTTGATTTGGATTGAGAGCAAATCGGACTGCGTGACGAGTCATCAGAGGAAAGGTCAGACTGTACAGATAAATGAGGTAAGGGAATTATGTGAGTAGCTAGAGGTAGCTACGCGTATTTTAATAGCCTTTCTGTACACTGAATATGTATGTATACCTTGATAATGTATAATGATCCTAAAAATAGTTTAAATGATTTTAAGGATCGAAATAGGTGAAATGTCTATTTTACCCCTATTGAGGGAAGTTCACCTAAGGATGGTGAAAGCATGACATGCATGAAATGCATGATTTAAGGAATTTTATGATTAAGGAATTTTATTGGTTTTAATCAAAGCAAAGCGATAGATTGGCCAGTAATTGCATGAATTTCACATGATAACACTCCGTAAGTGTTATTTGTATTTAAATGGAAATTTCTTTGGAAAATGGGCCAACTATCAAGTTTATATGGAAACAGATAGTGCTGACACGTAGTTCGCACTATATCTACGTTTGTGAATGTGCATAAATGTGCTTGAGCGGTTGCTCGCACTGACTTGTGTGACATCATATGCATGAAATGTGCTAGAGCATGGTGCTCGCACTGATTTTTATTATTGTGAAATGAGAGCTGCTGGAGCCTAGCTCGCACTCTGTTTTGACATGTTTTGACTGGTTTTGACTTCATATGCATAAAAAGGTGCTGGAGCGATTGCTCGCACTAGTTTTACCGATTTGACATGCATGAGAGATGTTGGAGCTTAGCTCGCATCCTGTTTTGATTTAATTATGCATGAAGCCATGCTGGAGTGTAACTCGCACGAGATTTGATTTAATTATGCATAAAGCCGTGCTGGAGTGTAACTCGCACGAGATTTGATTTACTTGAGCATCATTTGTGCTGGAGCGTTACTCGCACAAAGTTTTATATGGTTTTCATAATTCATTTGAATGTCGTACTGGAGTTTTCTCGTACGAGGTTTTCATTGAGTTTTTATACATATCCGTACTAGAGTATTGCTCGTACGTGGATTTTACTTGAAATTATAATCAGTTTAAGTCGTACTGGAGCGCTGCTCGTACGCAGATTTCATTGATTTCTATGAAACCATGCTAGAGCTTCGCTCGCACGAGGTTTTTTGATATCATGAATATGCATGGAGCCGTGCTTGAGCTTCGCTCGCACAGGGATTTATATTACATGCATATAGCCGTGTTGGAGCCTCCTGTAGACTGTGTGTCACAGTGAGATGATATGCTCACATGTGCATTCTGAGACAGAGATGATTTGGGTGGATAAGACCTATTACAGGCACCCCTGATTGAGCTTGGGTTCACAGAGTACGTTGTATCGTGTATGTCACGCGGAGTACGCTGTACTGTGGGGATTGTTGGAGTGGAGTGGTATTAGCCACGAGGCAGCAAGCCTTGCCCTCGCAATCCTGGTGTTATGCTGTTCTGGCGGGTAGGACGACCCACCTCCCATTTCAGGTGTGATACCCCGCACACTAGGTACCGTGTTGCTAGGGATCACTAGGATATGGCCATAGTCCTCGATGTTACTGATAATTACCTGATTGTCTCACATGATATAACTTGTGGTCTGTTAGACCAAGGTAGACCCGAAGGAGGGGTCAAGCCCCCGATTTGACGATTTTATGATTTCATGATTTTATGATATGTGACCCTGAAAGAAGGGTGGTTTTATAACTGAAGTTTTACAATGAATTGTTTTATGAGATTATTAACCCGAAAGGGTTAGTTTATACTGCAGTTTTAATGAATTGATTTAAATGCAGTAGCATGATGATGTTTTCCATGCTTTTATTCAAATTCATGATTTGTCTTACATGAGATGAAAGAATGCATGATCTTGTTTTACTTCATGCTTATTATGATTTAATGATGTCACATAAAATGCTTTGAATGCATGAATTACATGATTTATATATGCACAAATAGTTTTGGATAAACTATGGCATTGAATATGCATGACTTTGTGCGTGAAATTTTAAATGAAAAGAAATGGATTTAAGGGCATGGCATTATGAGCATGTAGATAGTGGAGCTATCTACTTACTTGCATAATTGCCTTACTGAGTGTGTGGTTTGCTCACCCCCCTTATTTCCCATCTTTTCAGAGCACTCACAGAAATTAGTAAGCGGCTAAGGACTTGCATGCTTGGTGCTTCCCATAGAGAGACAGGTATACACATTTGTATAGTTTTGTATCTAAATATGTAATGTGCAGTACTGTAAACGAACATGATGTCGGGGATGTAGAGTTATAAATACCATTGGGTATGTATTTATTTAAAGTCAAAGAACAGTAAACTCTGATATATAAATGTGATTATGGAAATGGAATTGGTAATAGTGTGAGATGATTAACACCGAATCATAGCCCAACTGTTTGTAGGATGGTCACGATGCGAGAAAGGTAAGAATTAAATAATAAATGAAAAAGTGAAAAATTTACTCTGATGTTTAGGTAATTTGGGTCGTGACAGCTTGTACATAATGATTTACCATGTTTTATTATGCCAATTTACATGATTTAAATACATGATATATGTATACGCATATGGCATAGTTTTGTTTCTTCATGCTCCGAACTATAAACGATTTATGCATTCACTATCAGTATGTAGATAGAGTAGTTATCTACCATGCTTGCATTATTGCCTTACTGAGCGTGTGGTTTGCTCATCTCTCTCTATTTTCCCCCTCCACAGAGCGTACATAGTGGCCCAGTGAGGACTGAGGCATTTTGGTTAAGACATCCGCTGCATCTCCATCACTCAAAGGTATATACACAATGATTCCTTTTTGTATCTAAACAATGTAAAAGCACCGTAGCCAATTGAAATGTAATTATGGGGGATGTAGATGTCAGTAATCATAATTTGTATAAATGAATGATTGACGTTCAAATGTATGACATCACTTTTATTAACTGAGAATGGATATTGCGAGTGGATTATTGACTCACAGCCCAACTGTGTGTGGTGAGTTTGTTCATGACCGGATAAGGTAACAATAAAACGCGAAAAATTTATAGTGATTTTCAATAATAAGAGGATAAAATGGGTCGTGACATCTGTCAACTTTGGATGTGCCTTATCCGTATCGACCACGTACGCAATGAAACCTTCAATATATTCATTTCTCAGTCAGCATAGTACATTATTTATTGTAATCATAACTACTGCTTTCATTTCTTTTCATTAAACTTTACAACATAATTCGTAAGGGTAGGAAACATAACTGTCTTAGCGTAACAATCTAAAATAGCATGGTTTGCTGATAACCAATCCATTCCTAAGATTACATCGAAATCACTCATACTTAACAGTATTAAATTGGTTGTCATATCCTTTTCCCCTACTCTTAGCTTGCAGTCTTTTAACACATAATCAACTAGCTGACTGTTATCCATAAGCGTACAAATCAACATCATCCTACTTAAAGGTGTACGCTCTACATGTTTTGCTATCTTATATGCAAATGAAGGCGATACAAATGAATGCGTGGCACCAGGATCAATTAAAACATATGCTTCTAAATCATACATCAGGATGTTACCTCTAATCACATCCGACGAAGCATTAGTCGTGACCTGGTCCAAGGCATTTACTCACCCTCGTCCAATGACCTACTTCCCCTTCTCCTCTGTCATCGCTCTCCTCCTCGGAGCAGACATATTAGCTGGAGCTCTCTCTAGCTCATTGCCCTTCTGTGGGCCAATATCGATATTCTCTGGGCAAATCTTGTACTTCCTTGATCTGTGGTCTCTTACCGAAGAGTCTCCTCCCTCCTCGATATCTAAAACCTCTAGCACTGTCACTCACCAGCCTCTTCTTATCTCGATCTCTACCCTTGCCAACTGTCTTGAACTAAGAAACATTCCTTTCATAGTCTTGCTCATAGAGTTATGCCCTGCGCACTACCTCGTCATAGGTAGAGATGTCAAATGGAACCAGTCCAGATCGTAGTACTGATCTCAGTCCATCAATAAATCTACGGACCTTCCTGGTCTCACTACTCCTAATATCGGGGTCATACCTACCTAGGGATATAAATCGTGTCTCATACTCATCCACTAACTGAGTCCCTTGGCTCAAACCCAAGAATTCCATCTACAACTTCTGCTGCGCTATATCTAGGACATACTACCTCCTGAAGGCATCCAAAAAGATATCCCAAGTGATCTCTGAGTGTCGTGCTCTCAATATAACCCTGGTAGACTTCCACAAATGCTTTGTCGATCCCTTCAGCAGGAACGCAGCAAACGCGACCATCTTAATCGTCGTACACTCAAAGAATCCATATAACTTTTCCATCTCTCCCAGCTAATCCTCTATAATAACGGGGTCCTTCACCCCACTAAACGACGGAGGTCCTAACTTCTGGAACTATCTTAATCTATCAAGCTCAAAACCATACCCCAATGTACTACCACCATGTCGTGGAGCAACCTGAGAAGGCGTCTTGAACTGGTGGGGGTGTAGAAGTATCTGTAGGCTGTGGCATCTGAACTGGTTGTACAGGCGTACTAGGTGCAGCTGCCTCTCCAGGCATAGTCCCTACATCTTAACCCTGTCCTACTAGCAAAGTCTGTACCAATAACTCCACATAGTCTCAAGGCGATGCTATAATCTCGTGAAGTGTGCCTCGATACTCTCTGGTACTTGAGTGGGACCTATCGTCTCATCTCAAGTCTCAGGCCTACCTCTGTGGCCTCGAGCTTTACCTTTAGCCCCTCTGTCACGGCTAGTATTAGCCATAATGACTAAATTCCTGCATTCATAACCATTAATTAGTCTGACTCTCATCTCGTATACACAATTGTAACTAACAAAGCACAGTAATATGGGGATGTACACTTTCCTAATTTAATAATACCGACTCACATCAGACCAACTCTGCTCTGATACCATTTTGTCACGATTGCCCGTGACTTACCCAAAAAACCACCACAAATTTTTTGCATTTTAATTACCTTTCCTTCTATCATAACTTAACACCAAATCGTTGGGCTGTGATTCGATATTATTCCCCTCAACCACATTCATTTCATAACATGCATACAAGTCAATACAATTATCCATTAACTATAAGTACTCTTTTCTTAAAAGTAAATTCATATACATTAATACAAATACTTGTACATAGACATCCCCGACGGTACATTCGTTTATATAACTGCGCTTTTACATTGTTCAGTACAAAACGTTCGAATGTGTATGCCTTTCATCAGATGGGTATGCAGCGGATAAAGGAATAGCAGTCCTCAGCCGTGCTCAACTACTACCGACGATTTGTAGAGAGGGGGAAATAAAAAAATGGGTGAGCTCACGGCTCAGTAAGGAAATAAGGCAAGCAAGTAGATAACCACACTATCTACAAAATACAATGTTCATGCCAATAAATCATTTCCCTTTTTTAATTCGTATCTAAAGCATCTGTCTTTATTGAAACATTTATGCAATATATTTATATAGATACAAATCATCAGTTTAAACTGAAAACATGTTGGCTTAATCACTTCAGCAAATTATGCAAAATATTGCATTTCTCATGTAATTAATATGAATCCATTTCATTATGCCATATCAATTAAATCAAAACAAAGATGGCATATCATCATGTTAAAAACATGGAAATTTGGGCCTCACCCATCCCTCAGGTCACCCTTTCACAATCCACAAAGTCACATGTCCAATTATAAAATCAAGTGATAATTCAATCAAGAAATCTCATTTGAATGAAACGAGATAGGCGACTACATGTTCTGAGATTATGATCATAACTCATTTTTCGTGATCCTAGGCTACACAGTACTCGGTGTGCGGGGCCTCACATTTGCTGTAACAGGAGGAAAGTCAAATCCTCAACCGTCAGCTCACAACTCTATATCATCATGTACTCACGGTACATCGTACTCCATGTGACCTACACAGTACAAAGTACTCCATAGAACCTATCCTCATAGTCGAGGTGCCTGCCATAGGTCTTAGCCCTCATACCATGGATAATATTTTTCCATAGCCCTCGGCCATATCTCAAAATGCACGGTGAGCATATAATCGATGCGGCACACAATCTGCACAGGCTCCCAACACGGTTGTTTCATGCTTTCTCTTTCAAAACTGGTACGTGTGAGTAAACTCCAACACTACCTCATACACAAGTTATATAAATCTAGTGTGAGCAATGCTCTCAGCACTATGTCATGTAAAATTGAGTATGAGAAACACTCTAGCACTCTATCATGCATCAATCAACAAAACTGAGTACGAGCAACGCTCCAGTACTCTATCATGCACAAATCGCATTAAAATCAAGTACGAGAATATACTCAAGTACTATGTAATGCATATCTTAAAAACTCTCGTGCGAGCTATGCTCTAACACGGTTGGTTTTCACATAAATCGATAGATGACCTATTTTAAATGAAATTTCACTCAATTAAATCAAATTGGCACTAAAATGTGCTTTTTTATATATACATGAAAACATTAGCCATTTTATCAATGCAGCTATCAAAACTAGTCACAAACATGCTTCCTAAGCTATTTATCCTTAATTTGGGGAATTTCACAATTTTACCTTATCTGTTCCTACTGAAATTTCTCATATTCAAAAATCTATATACTATTTAAATACTAAAAATCTATTCAAATTACGTATAGCTACCTCTAGCTACTCACGAAATTCCCTTACCTCTGATCACGTCGTGTGACCTCACTTCTTTGGCACTGCTAAACCTCGCAGTCTGATCAGTTTCCAATATAAACTCTAAAGCTGTAGATAACCATTCGCATCAGTATACCTTAATATACTTAATTTTCACTTGCATGAATCTCAAATCAATGAAATTAGCCCTTTTTACACTCATTTGGCCTTATTGCTTCTCATTGGAGCTTATTCTCTCTTATGTCCATTGCAACACATGTATTTCATAAAACTATCTTACAATCATACATACATGCTTATTTCATCCTTAAATCCATGCTTACTCAACTTTCTCCCATTTTATCACAATAAGTTCATTTTCTAGGTCATGGAGATTTAACATATTCAAGGTGTTTTCAGCAACTCAAACATAAACCAATCAACTCACCAAGATACCTATATTGACATATTTGAAGTTGGTGTATTGAATCTTACCTAGCTTGAATTTTCCTCTTTTTTCCAAATTAGGGGAAATTCACATTGCTCCTTCAATTTAAGGTTCCAACTTCTAGTTTCCAACTATGTTGTTCTCCTCTTCACTATGAACAACTTTGTTGAAATGAATCTCACTCAAAACTAATTGAAAGGTGATAATTTTTTGAGCAGAAAGGTTAGGTTTCACTTTGTTCTTATGAAAGATTGTTTGTTTCTCAGGGAATGTAGGTGTAAAAGTCCAGTATATATATAATTACCCTTGGAGATCGATCTACCAACCATGACAGATCGATCTGCTCTGTGTTTAATCTCTTCAAAATTTCGATTCTGAGATTGTGAGATCGATCTGCTCCTTAGTATGAGATCGATATGCTTCAACAGAATCATATAGAGATCAATCTAGCCCTTGGGAGGAGATCGATCTGTGCAATCCAGAACCCTTTAGAGATCGATCTGCCTCTATCAGAACCTATCCAAGATTGATATGCTTTGAATGAGGGATCGATCTACTCTTGTTAATGGGATCAATCTCCCTCTTGTAGAATGCTTTGGCAATGCTGTTTCAAGCCATGAGATCAATCTCCCCTTGCTAATGAGATCGATCTTCTCCTCATCTCCAGTATATCTGCTGCAGTTTTCTCAGAAACTCAAAGGTATATTCATATCCAATTTGCTTAACTACTCGTTTTGCATTTTATACACATTTGGAACTTAAAAACAGTCATTCCTTATGATTTATAGCAAATGTTGTAAGGCCCGTGTTTTCATATGTAATCCTTATGATTCTCTAAGCATACACTTGTTCATGTAATATGAATCATAAGAGTTGTAAGGTCCGTAAATTTGATATACACACTTGTTATGTGAGTTCGTTATGTATGAATTATAAGAAATAGACCTTTTTAAGTGATAAATGTGGATTGAATGCAAAATGAGTAGTGAAGTAAATTGATATGAACTTCCCTTTGAAAATTTAGGATGAACTTCAGCTAAATATGCTGCAGAGCAAGGGGATATCGATCCCACCTTCAAGCAAGATCGATCTCGGTAAGCTTCTATCAAGCAAGGATCGATCTCATTATGTCTTAGCCAGAAGCAGATCGATCTCATTCCTCTTGCATATCAACCTCTGAAGCTCTCTGTTTGGTCAAGATCGATCCTACCTTTCAAAATAAATCGATCCCTCATGCTTGAAAACTGAATGCCGAGAGACTTAAAGCAGGAGAAGATCGATCCCTTACTTATGGAGATCAATCTCATCGAGCCATTTCTATAAAAACTGGGCAACTGAACTGCATTTCACGAAAACAACTCAAAACCTTCCATTTTTGAAGCAAGTAACCTAATTTCTCTCTCTAAACTCTCAACACTTTCCTTAGAGATTTGAGAGAAGTTCATTTCAGCAAAGTTGTTCCTAGAGAGGAGGAGAACAACATGTTGAAAATGGGAGGTCGAATCGTTGTATTGAAAGAGGAAAAGTGCTTTCCCCCAATTTTGGTGAAAAAAGAGAAAAGCTAATATTGGTAAGATTTCTATACACCATTTCTTAGTATGTTAATCTAGGCATGATGATAAGTGATTTAGTGTATCTATTACTGGTTGAAATGTGATGAACATGCTTAATCTTCCATAACCTACAAATGGCTTAGTGTGAGAAATTAGCTTAGGCATGGAATTGATGATGAATTAGGCATGAATTGATGTTAATGAGCATGTATAGATGATGCTAAGTTGACTTATTGAAATCCATAAGTGGGATTAGATGAGAATTTATAATTGGCATACTAAGTGTTTGATGAAATGCCATAGAGAAAGAAAATAATGAACTTGAAGCATTGTAAGCTTAATGTCGGTTAAATACGAATCAGTAGACTCAAGGAGTCTAAGAGATTCTCGAAAAATGAGTTATATACTCGAAATGGACTTATGAAAGAGTAAGGTCTGATAATGATGTAATGAGGCCAAATGAGATATAAATGGTTATTTTATATTATTTTCGGTTTCAGTTATTTTCGGATTTTGTTATTTTTTATTTTGGTTATTTTCGGGTTCGGGCTTTTTCGGATTCGATTATTTTCAGGTTCAAACTTTTTTGGATTCGGGCTTTTTCAGGTTCAAGCTTTTTCAGTTTCGAGTTTTTTCAATTTCGAGCTTCTTCGGTTCAGTCCCGGTTCTAGTCGGGCGGGTTTAGCAGGTCGGCTTGAAATATTTTAAAATTTTATTAGTTCTGAATTTTTTTTAAAAAAAATTGAATGTGATAATTAATTTAATTTTTATATGATTTTATATTTTAATAAATATTTATATAAAAAGAAATTTCTATATTTTAATTTTATTATTTGACAAAAATCATTTACTCTTTTTTTAATTTCCTACAATATTTACTATGAAATAGTAGATATAATTATATTCATTAAATGCAAAAGAAAATATTACATATAGATATTATAGGAAGAAAAGTATCAATTAATATTATCATTTACCAAAAAAAATGCTTAATATGAATAAATGGTCAATTAATTAGCTCTATTTTATTTCTAATTTGTTTTTTATTTGTACATAAATCATAATTAACATTATTGCATTAAACATAATCGTTTACATTAATTAATCAAATGTCTCACTAAAAATTTAGAATATTGAATTAAAAAAATTTTATATTCTTAACATTTGATATAATTATATCATATACAATTATACACTACCATATTAGCGATATTTTATAGTTGATATAATATACTAAAAAAATATATTTATGCAATAAAACTTTGTGAGCTTAAAAAAATAAAGCATATTATAAATAATTATGAAATTAAATTAGATAATTATGATTAAAATAATAGGTTTTTAAATTTTAAATAGAAGTCACTAAAATTAGATTAATAAAAGTTTCATAGTCGTCGCTTCTTACTCAATCTCTCTACTCTGCTGCCTTACTCAGCCGCTCCTCACTCAGTCTGTCTGCATTGCTCCCTCACTCAGCCGCTCATTGCCACTCCTCACTCAGGCATCGCCGCTTCTCACTCAAGCGTCGTCGCCCCTCACTCAGTGAATTTAGGTAAGTGATTCTATATCTGAAAAGTAGCGTCGATGATTTCACCTAGTAGCATTTAGGTTTAACAATAGGCAAACGAAGTATTCTCTGATGATATGTTTACATAATTATATCACTAACTTTGGTTGGTTTTTTGCTGCATGAAGTGTGCATTTAAGCGGTTAGAATCGTTCGGTGTTGGTAGAATCATAGAATGTGAAGGGCATGCTCATGCCCATGTAGATCTTTTCCTATCTTGTTTGATGTTTTGCTTAGTTTTTTTTTTATTTCCATTTTGTGCAGAATCTAGTTTAGGATTTCCAATGTTTTCTCATTTATTTAAAGAAAACCTAGATTCTGGTTAAATTATCAGATCTGATTATTAAATTTTATCAAGTAAAAGCTCATATTATTTGTTTTTTTTTATTGTTGCTATTTACTATGTTCTCATTTCATAGTGCAACATAGCCAGGATCAAAGCAACAGCCCAATTAATGGTCCTTAAAAATGCCTACCTTTTGATCCTTCAAAACTAATCTTGTCTTTAGTAGACTTCGAAGAAATATACTGCCAATGTTACTATCAAGTATCAGTGTTGGGACGCAAGTCTAGGATCAGTACCTTGTTTTGCTACAAGAATGGAGGCTCATCTGAGGAAGGAAGCTTTTTCTTTTTCTTAGCCATTTAGTAACTTGTATAGGCAAATGCAATTCAAATTGTTTTAATTTATAAAAGTTAAATAGTTGAGTTTGTTTTTAATAGTTAAAATTTCAATTTTTTTTTTGTAGATACGTTATGGAATCCAATTCTAACCATGGTGGTGTGGGCTCAATACTGTAGAATGTTCCTTAATACCTACGCTTTCTTCAAATTCTTCAAAAAGACAAAAAAAATCCAATGTTTAGACCGTTTTTTATATGCTTAATCCTAAGGAACAACTCACATATCAAGAGAAATACAAAGATACCAAAGAAAGAGCAAAATGCAAGTTTTGTGGGACTGTAATGATTGGTTCCTCACATTCAGGTGCGTCTACTATGTGTCGTCATATTGAAACTTGCAAGAAAATAGATCGTTCTACTGAATCTACTCAGAGTGAGGGTGTGTGTGGAACTAAGAAAATAGATCCATCAGTTGCACATGAAATGTTAGCTGAAAGTGTTATTGTTCATGGATATCCATTTAAAATTGTTGAAGATGCTAAACTTAGAATCTTTCATTCCTATTTGACTGATCAATTCAAGCCTATTTGTAGGAATAGTTGTAAGGCTGATTGCTTGAAATTACATAAGAAAATGAAAGAGAAGATTAAATATGATTTGGAAAAACTTTCGACTAGAATTTATTTGACTGCTAATATGTGGACATCATGCACAACTGATGGATATCTTTGTTTAACTACGCATTTTGTTGATGATAATTGAAAGTTGCGTAGTTTAATTTTGAATTTTCAACATGTGCCACCACCCCCCATATTGCATTTTCTTTGTATAATAAGATTTATGATCTATTAAAAGAATGGGGAATCGATCGAAAATTTTTTAGCATTACTTTAGATAATGCTAGTAATATAGACAGCATGCAACGACATTTATGTAGTCTTCTTCATCAGCAAGGTGCATTATTATGTCATGGAAAATACTTTTATATATGTTGTGTTGCTCATATATTGAATCTTGTTATTCAAAAGGGTTTATCAGTGATTGACGATGCTTTGAAAAAAGTAAGAGAGAGTGTAAAATATGTTAAGGGTTCTGAATAAAGAAAGATAAAATTTCATGAATGTGTGCTTTAATCAAATTTGAACTATTCAAGGGGTTTGTGGTTGGATGTGGCAACTCGATGGAACTCTACATATTTGATGTTAGAGAAATTTCATTATTTTCGTGAAGCTTTTGAGAAGCTAAAAATTTTGGATGGAAATTACAATGCACTTTTAAGTTCTCTAGAGTTCTTTTGGATTGAGAATGTTTCCAAGTTTTGAAGCCTTTTTATGAGATTACCACTTTGTTTTCAGGAAGAGATTACCCCACTAGTAACTTGTATTTTAAAAATGTACGGCAAATTCAAAAGAATATTCAGAATATGCTTGTGTCTGAAGACGAAATTATGGAATTAATGGAAATGGAGATGAATGAGAAATTTTGCAAGTATTGGGATAATTACACTCGGGTGTTGTCTTTTGGAGCTATACTTGATCCTAAGTTCAAGTTGCAACTTTTGTAATTTCTTTTCGCAAATTTGGGTGTTGAATATGAAAATAAGTTGATGGATATTTTGGAAGAAATGAAACTATTTTTCAAGGAGTATGAGAATCAAAATAATCTTCTTTCTTAATCATTCATGATGACAGGGGATAAAGATCAAAGCAATAGAAGAAATATTTCTGAAGATTTGAGTGTAAGTTTAATTTTTTTAAAATTTTTTGTTCAAAAGTTTAATATAAATTGCTTTAGTAACTTATTAAATTATTATTTTTTTATATTAAGTAATTCTTTTTTGAGTTTTAATTTACATTTGTTATTATAATTTCATATATGAACTTATTTTGTTATTGTAGGGATTTAGAAGCTTCAATACTGGATCTCTTTTATACTGGATCTCTTTTATATAGATCAGAGTTAGATGTATATTTGAATGAACCAAGAGAAGATTATGAGATTCAAATTGATGTTCTTGATTATTGGAAGAAAAATCAATTTCAATACCCTGTACTTTCACTTATGGCTAAGGATATATTGAGTATTCTAATTACCATAGTTGCATCTGAATCAACATTTAGTATGGGTGGTAGAGTTATCAACAAATGAAGAAATTGTCTCACAACACATAATGCAAAAATTTTAATTACCACTCGTAATTGTTTATATGGATATGATATAGATCAAGATGGTAAGATTTTAGTGTCATTATTATTTTATTAATTTTTTATTATTTAAATACTTATATGATTATTTTAATATATTTTATTAGATGAAGAAGATGAAACAATGGGATTTAGAAGGAATGTTAGATTAAATTAAACTAGTTGTTTTATGGAGGAGGATGAAGACTTCTAATTGCAATGTATGTTGATATTTTATTTCTTACTAGTTATATTGTTAAAAATTTAAATTTTTTATTAAGAGTAATTATGATTGATCATTGCCCCATTAATCTTATTCGAAGACAGTGTCGCTCTTGGAGAGTTTGGTTGCTTCTTGCATTTACAATCTTTTCGAGCATGTTATTTATTAAGCCGCTAGCGTTAAATGGGAATTATCGTATTTTTCCTGTTTTGTTCTTCATGCAATGTGTGGCTAGGGATTGGTTTCTCTATGGCTAGGTGGCTATGTATGGGAATGATTGTATCTTTTCTATTTTGTTGTTCTTGTAATGTTACATGTCATATCTTTAGGTGTTTGATGTTTTCTTTGCTGGTTTGTTTCCTACTATATTGGACTAATATCAATAATGTTTCAACATGGTAGGGTTAGATTGTACCTTGAAATATTAGTTTCAAACTTAAGTCTTGTAATATTCTGGTTTTGAGTTTATTGTTTTATTGATATTCTATTTCAACCATTTTTACATGTAACAAGCACAAGGAACCAGCACTCGGTGAACAACAGGCTTGAAATTTCCTTTACAAATGTGCAACATTTTCGGCTTTTAAGACTCGTTAGCATTTAAAGCTTTGTGAATATGTATGCAAAAAAATAATTTAGAACACAACAATCATTGACTTGTTAATGGCATAGGAACTTGGATGCAAACATGTCATAGTTGAGTCTGAATCTTTTTTTGCAGTGAAAAAGTTATTACAGCCTTTAAAAGGGTATGGTCCCCTCTTTCAACTTTCAATTTTTATTTTTAGCATAATCACCATTTAAAAAGTAAATCACTATTTTTCTGTTTACGAGTTATAGGAGTTATAATTTAAATTCTAATTTTGTTTATAATGTATTCAATGTTTTATACGAAATATGAAATTTAAATAAATGTTACAATTATATAATGATTTATATATATTTGATTTATTATTGTATTAAAATTAAAATTTTAATATGAAATAAATATAATAAAATAGTATAATAATTGTTTTTATAATAAAATCAAAAGTTATATTTAATAATATATTTATTTTTTATTATTACAAATATAATAAGCATATTATTGTTGCTCTAAACAACAATAAAGTGATGCTGATGTGATCCTTTCCACGTGTCTTTAAAATTCTGCAAAAACAGTAAAAGTCAGAGAGGCGCAGGGATCTGTCCCTGCACGCGCACTCCGATGCTTAAGTCAGAAAACTGTTTAAGCAGAGTTTCTGTATGTGAAATAGAGATTAGGGTCTTCTTTTGATCATACCTGGTGTATTTATAGACGTTTATTTTAGAATTAAGTCGGGCTTCATTTTTCTTTCAGGGCTTTGAATTTTTTAGGCCCATAACTATAGGTGTGGATCTGAAGCCCAGGAGCGTGTCCGGGCTGCGACAGAGTTGTTAGGCACTCTGTCGCGGGCTCAGAGTCTACTTCTGTGCGGACGAGTTCAACATGCGACAGGGGTTCTGGGGACCACTGCCGCAGCACTTGCGACAGAGTTCTACCGCGTCCACTCTCCCGCAAGGACTCTGTCGCCATACAGTCTGTCGGATTCATACTCTCCCACAGAGGTCTATCGCCACTTGCTGTTGGACTCCAAGGCGCAGAGGTCTACCGCAAAACTACTCTGCCGCATGACTCTGTCGCATAACGATTCTATCGCTAGGGACTCTTTCATATAGAGACTCTACCGCAAAGAGAGTCTATCGCCCACGCCAGGGACTGTGTCGCATAGTGACTCTATCGCAGGGACTGTGTCGCATAGTGACTCTATCGCATAGAGACTCTATCGCCCCACGCTAGGGATAGTGTCGCATAGAGACTCTATCGCCACCTCTCTCTACCTGCCACGTGGCTTATGTGTCTTGTGGTTGTGTTTGACACGTGGCTGACTTCTGTTAGTCGATGTTTGTACACGTGGACTTTGATGATACGACCATTATCAATTGCTCCCACTCTTTGGTAGGAATATTTCCTGCGAAAGAGTATTTTTAATTTACTATTCCAGAGCGCGTGCGGATTATCATGCACGTGCGGATGCAGCGGCGCCTATATATAAGCTCCTAGGCATCGCGGTATCTGCTGAGTTCTCTCGCTTAGGATCACTCTGTCTCATTCTCCCCGTACTCTGTCACAACTTTGTCACCAGTCAACCACAACTCTATCGCAACTCTTCCGTAACTCTATCGCGACTTCACTGATACTCTGCCGCACTGTTTCGCAACTCTGTCGCGTGACCAATACTCTGTCGCAAACACTCTTGGCGCATAAAATCCATACTGTTTCGTAACTCTGTAGCGAATACAAAACTCTGTCGCGCCATTGCAAGTGTGTTTTTGTTAGGTAAACTCTGTCGTGGGTAGTTTTTCCTTTGTTATTTTTCTTGAGTTTTAAAAATGGCCGGTCATGGTGTAGGGAAGCATATAGAACTAGGAGTCAAATCGACTTTGAAGGCAATTGACATCCAAGACCTTATGTCTAGGTTTCCTTTGCCCGATGGATACTCCTATAGACTTCCAAACCCTCGAGAAAATGATATATGTAGTGTGTCTGACGGGATAGTTATTTTCAGGGCATCCTTAGAGTTAGGACTCCGTTTTCCAATATCCGACTTTGCGGCTTCTTTCCTTAGGATGCACAGGATTGCCCCTGGACAACTGCATCCTCATGCATGGATGCAATTAATAGGATTTACCATGCATTGCCGACTAAGGGGCATTTCTCTGTCTCTTCCCTTACTTGATACCTTTTTTTGGTTATGAGGTAGCCCCGGTTTAGTTCCCTATTCTCTCCAACGGGTGTATAAGCCCAGATTTGAAAACAGGTTATTCAAAAAACCCACAAATAAGCTTCATGGTTTTGAATCGGAGTGGCTTATTGTGGAGACGCCTGGGGGCCTGGATGTAAGACCCGAATTTAACTAAATACGAAAATTAAATAAGAAAAGATGAGGAGTATTTGTGAAGGAAGTCGGGTTAAATTAATCCCGGACACGTGTAAGGGCAAAACGGTCAAAGGACCGAAAGCCGGAGTAAATTCGATAAGGAAATTTAATTAAAAATAAGGATTTAAGAAATCTTGGTCAATAAAGATGAAATAAAATTATTTCGGATTAAATTGATCAAGATATTAATTTATTGGAATTAATCGGGATTAATCGGGATTTTTAGTTCAGAAAAATAATCCCGAAAATAATCGAAAAATATACTGAAAAGTCACTCGGGACAATATCCCGAAAATACGGAGCAATTATACCCGAAAAATAGGTTAAAATATAATAAATAAATTAAATAAAATTAAATTAATTAATTTAGAATAAAATAATAATTTTAAGGGATATTTGGGTATTTTTAGTGTATTTTAATAAATAAAAATAAATTGTTAAATAAGATAATAAATTGTAAAAAAAAAAAAAAAAAAAGAAGAGAATTGAAAAAAAAAAAAAAAGAGAGGAAAGTCATCGGGGAGAGAGAAACGGAAGACCCGAAGAAGACCAAAGGAGGCCCGATCACCGTCCGGCGGCCAACGGCCCGGCCAAGGGCCGGAAAAGAAAGAGGGGACGCCGATGAGCACGATGGTACCGGCGGTGTAGCCAACCGACGCCGGAGGAAGCCGATCGGAGGAGGAGAAGGCCGACGGGATTGAGGGGCTCGGTCCCGGCGAACGGCGGCGATCCGACCAGAACCAAGGCCCGATTTGGAGAGCCCAGTCGACGGCGGTGCTTTTGGCACCGGTGGCACTCAGCGAGACGGCCGGAATCGGCGGCGACGGCCAAGGGAAGAGAATGGGTCCGACGGCGAGGAGAGAAGAGGCCGGACCGGCGGCATTCCGGCGGCCTTGGGTGAATCCGAGCCCAGATTCGAGATGCGGACGGCCTTGCGGAGCTGTTGGCGGTGGAAGCCGGCGGAGAACCGGCCGGCAAGGCAGTGAACCGGCAGTGAACCGGCCGAACCGGAGAAAAACCGGCGGTCTGACCGGTCCGAACCGGACTGAACCGGTTCAGCCAAAAAGAGGGGAAAAAAGGGAGAAAAAGGGAAAAGGAAAAAGAGGAAAAAAATTGGGGAAAATTTCGGTGATGCAATCGAGCTTCGGGTAAGTCGATAAGCGGTCAAATTGACCGATTTAAATTTGGAATATTTTATTTAATTAATTTTGGGCTGAGAACTTACCCGGAAAAATTGTGGAATTGTGTAGCTCGACGATTGGCATCCACCGAGGGCTCGAGACAGCCTCGATTTGCGGACTAGCATGGAATCTCGGGTAAGTGACCCCTATTTAGGACAATTTCCTCGTTATGCGTGATATTGATTAAATTTACGCATAAATTGAATTAATTTATGGAAATTTAGATTAATTGTCGTAAATATTAAATTTAGCTATTCGAGAATTAGAACGAGGCTCAATAAATTATTGATGGGCCCAATGAGCCCAATAGGCCTCGATAAAGAGAAAATTAAGTGGAAAACGGGCTTAAGGCCGATTAAGGCCCATTAAGGTGCAATCGGGCCCAATAGGGGTAAACGGGCCCAATGATTTAAATTAAGCCCAGAAAAGATTAAGTACAATTAAATCATAATATCTGACCTGAGGAATATTAATACGCAGTTCCGGGCATTGGATTGGAAACATATCGGACTGCGCGATGGGACTACATTGGAAAAGAGAAAGGTCAGACTCGACGAGAATCGAGGTAAGGGAATTCTGCGGACTGCTAGAGGTAACAGTACGCAATTTTAAATTCATATGCAGTCCTTTAAAATATCCTGAAGGGTCTAGAGGTCAAATAATAATTTTAGTGCCCCGAATGGGCAAATTACTAAAATACCCTTGTTAAGGGTAAAATTCTAAAAATCTAGGAAAAATTGGGAGGAGCAAGGACAAGAGGTTCCTGCTCGTTCTGGAGATATTTCAACGCATGCATGAGTAGGCTGGCTCGCCTTGAAAGAAAGTGCACCGCATTGCATACTTTCAACGTGAAATTGATTTGAAAACTGTTTTGAGTAAATAGAGCCGCCTACGTGTTTTATTGACATATGACGTGCTAGAGCTCAGCTCGCACGGTAATTTCGATTTGTGTGATGCATGCATTAGTGCTGGAGCGAGAGCTCGCACTAGAGTTTTACATGCATAGGTGCTAGAGTATAACTCGCACCAGATTTCACATGCTCTTTCGTGACATGGTGCTAGAGTCTGACTCGCACCATATTTTTACATGATTTTCGAGACAGAGTGCTGGAGTTTAACCCGCACCAGTATTTATAAAATTTTCATGTGATTTATAATATACAGAGTGCTGAGCTTAGCTCGCACTAGTTTTACCGGATTTGTGGAGTACCGCTGTCTGCCCTTGGAGTCAGCCAAAAGGCCCAACAGGCTCAAGAGACCTCTTAGGTGGGGTGAGAGTGAGGGATGAGGTTGGCGGCCTTGTGGGGATGTAAGCGGGCTCTGCCAGTTGACGTGTTTTGATGAGAGTGCTGAGCATCGCTCACACAGATTTTATGAGAACATGCGATGAGCCGTGCTTGGAGCATCGGGTAGACTGTGTGTCACCGATTTAATAGGCTCGCACGTGCGTTTTGAGACATGGCATGAGTATTGAGAAACAAACCTCTGTGGGAAGCAGGCCAATTGGGCCGGAGTACCTAGAGATATTACATGGGTTCATGGAGTACGATGTACCGTGCAAGTAGCATGGAGTACGATGTACCGTGTTGTATCTTCGGATACGGCATCTCCGGATGCAGCATCTTCGGATGCCGGGGATCGGATAAGACTGACGGGATGGACTGACCCACCTCCCGGGCGGTTCCCGATCATGGTGAGAACCCGCACACTAGGATCCGTGTAGCTGAGGAACTCACGAGGACAGATGTGGCCATAGTCCTAGTTATTTACCTATATACAGACGTTGCCTAGTCTCGCATGTTGATGATTTCTATGATGATTTAAACTGGGTTTTAAAACTAAATTGCATGATGGTATTTCCATGCTTTTCAAAACCCACGTGTGATGTAAATGTTTTCATGATTTTGTGTGAGTCAGGATCACCCGCAGGAGGGGTCGAGTCCTGACTTTATTGTCAAAATCTTAATTGAGAAAGAAATGATTTATGATAATTGCATGTTGATTTTCCGTGCAAATGTATTTTACATATCATCATAATGCATAGCATTGTTTTAAAATGTGTGGAGAAAGGGTGGTTTATGCATGGCACTACGTTCATGTAGGTAGTATGGTTACCTACTTGTTCGTAGGATTGCCTTACTGAGCTTGATGTGCTCACCCCTTTCATTTTCTCCCACAGATGATCTCCAGTTGAAGTTGAGGCGACTCAGTACTGCATTCCGGATATCCGCTGCTGCCCATCAACATAAGGTATATACACTTGTACTTATTGTATCTACATAAGCATAGCACAGTAACATGATTGTAAGTAACTTTAGGGGATGTATAAATAATATAACAATTATAAATGACTGGAGAAGAAATAAGTACTAGGGTAGATGTATGGTGGGACTGGCATTGACGCACAGCCCAATTAGTAGTGGAGTGTTGGTCACGATTCGAGGACAGGTAAGAATTAAGTAAGAAAATAAACAAAAACGCGAAAAAATTCACTCTGATTTTTGGATAGTTGGGTCGTGACAATTATTTTGGTATCAGAGCATAATTGGTCTGATGTGTGTCAGTGTCAGAAGTTAGAAAATTACATCCCCGTGTTACTGTGCTTAGTTAGATACAATAGTATATATCGAGATGGGCTTGACTAAGAAATGGTTGAGAATGCAGGAATGCCTAATATGAGTCGCGCTAAATGAGATAGTGCACGAGGCAGAGGTCGTAGAGGTAGACCTGAGTCTGCTAAGTCGTGCTGAGTTTGGCTATGAAAATCAGTATGAGATTGAAATAGAGGCGAATGTTGAGCATGCCTCACAGAGTCCGACAGAGAGATCGGACAGTATTGAGACACGCTTCGCGAGATTGGAGCGGAGTGTGGAGATTATTTTGAGGAGCTAATTACTCAGATTATGTACGAGATCAGAGGGCGCAGCGGAGCATTGGTGAAAACCCGCTCGACCCATCTTAAGAGCTGATATGAGAAATGATTATGGATGTATTCCGGTGACAGGATATCCTGGACATGATTTAAAGGAAATTTTGGATTAAAGTCCTTACTCTGACCCAGAGGATTTAATTTATTGACGAGTATGGAGACTCGATTATATTCTGGGCAGATATTACCTTGACACTATGAAAAGTGACAGTCGAGATGTCTAAAAGTTTATGGAAGGGCTCAGATTTTCAATTAGAGTCCGATTGGCCCGTGAGATATTACCTATACCGAGGCAGTGCACAGATTTACAGTTGGGTAAATAAGAACATGAATTGCACGCCTCTGAGACTTGGAAAGGTAGTGAGGGCCGAGATAGAGACAGAAAGAAAAGCGAGAAATGACAAGGATGTCAAAAATGGGAAAATTGGTAATTGGTAAAAGATCTGATGTAACGAGTTATGGAGTAAGATAATTGGTAAGACCCCAGTGTATCTAATTTTGGCACTCTTGAGGGGTATTGTGATTGGAGGACCCTGACCTGCTACGAAGCAGAGTAGCAGTGTCATTACTGTGGAATGTGTGGTAGATACCACAGAAGGAAGGTTTATACCTACATGGTATTGATGAAATGGCCGTTAAGTGTGGTAAGACGGACCATTAATTTTGATTGCTCAGAGTTGAGCGAGATTTTTCCACAGGAAAGTAAAGAGACAGAGAAAAATTTCGTTGTTATAGCTGAAAACGAAAAGGGAGGCCATAGCCGAAGAGAAAAAGGAAAGTAGGCTATTGGACGAAGGCGAGTGGATGTCTTGGACCAGGATGCTATTGATGTTTCATGGATGTGGTGTAAGATACCACACTTGTTATGAATAACGAAGTACATATGTTCATTAATCCTGTGCCACATATTTATTCATACCGCCTTCATTCGCATATAAGTGAGTAAAAGGCATGAATGCCTACGTCATCGGTTACAATATGGGTAAATGAGTACCCCAATAGAGGAGGATGAATTAACGGAATATAGATATAGAGATTTTAAGTTGATAAACAGGGGTGTAACGGTTGAAATTACAGGAGTAAAGGATGTACTCACAGAATGAATAAAGACAAGAGTTTCATTATAATTGATACGCAAAGGAGAAAATCTTCGAGATAAGATAGATCCTAAGTACAAGATGTATTGGAGTAGAGATATATGCTAGATAAGGAATACCTTTAATATGCGAAGTAATTGAGGTTAAACAATTAGTAGCGAATACAAATTATAACCAAGGACAAAGATGGGTATAACCATAACCGGTAGTTGTGGTTAAGTCTGAAGGCTAATAAAGGTATTTCAAAATACCTCCCCACCTGAAGACTTGACAGCGTCTAGATATATATATATATATAACCGATAACGGGAAACCGATCGTCATAATAAATATCTTTAGCATTAGGATACTCTTACTAAGACGATAAGAATTATAAAATTCGACAAATCATAAAGGTTTATATGGTAAAATTTAATAAGAGTCGTTAAGATAAGAAAAGAAAATGGCGCAGGTTAGTACCTGAAAACGTAAGCGGTTGAGAAGGACCTTATACGCTTATGCGTAAATAAGTTACGGATTAGATCGATTTGTAATCATCATTATCGATGATATATTGGGAGTAGTTAAAGTCTAGGGCGATTTATAAGCAACAATTGGAAGATGGCATTTACAAATTGGTTGCTGCGAGTTCAAAAAAAAAAGGATATACCTTGTTGACACATTTAACTAAGAAAACGTGGTCTTGGAAGGAGATGGTAAATAAGATGATAGATGTGACATGGATCTCGGTGTAGAGAAGTATGAATTGACCACCGTGATTAATTTCGTCATACCCAACAGCTCAAGAGGTTCTCAGTGAGCATGGATACCTCAAAGTTATGATGGAGCTGTGTATTGATGTATAATGGGAAGATACCCATGATTTAAAACTGGCAACAGTATTTGTACCGAGGATATGGTACTATTATGTACAGGGTGAGAAATTGTGGATATGCACTGATCATAAAGCCCGAGTATCTGTTTTTACAGAAAGGCGAATATGAGAATACATAGTGGGTTAGAGCTTCTGAGAGGTTTTGATTGTGAAAAAAATTGTACCACCCAGGAAAGGCTAATGTGATGGCTGATGCCTCGAGTAGAAAGAGCCTCGGGATGGTACCACACATGATGGTCAGGGAGCGTGAGCTGCGAGATGCAGTTGTGAGCCTCAGTAAAGATGTGATCCCTTCTGATGATGACAGTGATTGGTATGATTGTGTGACAGCTAGCCTGATGACTAGTACCGGATGAGAGTGCCCGGATTTGCCAGGCTTAGCGTGATGATCGACCGGATGTCGATAGTTTGGGTCTGATTCAGAAGGGTACAGTGACAGATCACAGAGAGTATGATAATGATTTATAGAGAGGCTCAGAGACAGTATGAGTGCTCCCCAGGACCACAGTTGATGAGATAGTAATGTTGTCAGAAGCTCACTCTTCGGGATATACAGTGCATACGGAAAGTAATGAATATATATATTGAAATCTCGAAAAGGGTATGGGTGGTCAGATGTGAAAAGAGATATTGGAGAGGTTGTGAAGAGTGCCTAGTATGTCAGCAGAATAAGGTAGAGTATTAAAAGTCTGCAGGGATATTGCAGCACCTACCTATATTGACACGACACGAAAAATGAGAACAAGTCTCCATGAATTTTATGATGGGTTACAGAGAACCCAGGTGAACTACGAGGCTATTTGGATGATAGCCGACAGAATGACTAAGTCTACCCACTTTCTGGTTATGAAATCCCTAAATACTCGAAGTGTGTATGAGGATTCAGGTATAAGGAAGATTGTGGAGCATTATGTAGCGTTCCGGTGAGCATGATATCATATAGGGATTCCCGCTTCACTTTCTACTTCAGGGAATATTTTTAGGAAGCTATGGGAACCCGACTGAGTATTAAGCACAGCTTTCCATCCTCAGACAGTTGGTCAGTCAGAGAGGACTGTACAAGTTCTGGAGGATCCGATGAAAGCGTGTGCCATTGATTTTATAAGCTCCTGGAATGATCAGTTGATTTCTAATTAAAGTTGCCAATAACGACAATTGGCAATTGAGTATCGGGATAACAAGTTATGAGACAGTGTATAGCTGTAGGGGCTGTTCCCCAAATTGGATAAGAAAAGTGGGTGACAGATAGAATCATTCTGATTTTGGATAATAAGTCTCTGAGGATGTTTATTTAAGGTTGAGAGATTAAGAACACCTCAGAGCAGATAGACAAGTATTGGAATTCACCCTTGGTGAATTAATATGGTTGAATTAGCTTGTCCTAAGAGAATAAGGACATAGCGAGCTTTTGGAAGAAGGTAAATTGAGTTGTGCTGGATGAAAGATTTTGAGAGATTAGACAAGTGGGAGATAAGACCTGTAGGTTGGTGTTATCACCTGAGTTAACAGGCACCCACAATGTGTCTCAGCTTTTGATGCTTCGGAAATACTATCCAGATCCAGCGTAGGGATAGGATATGAGATTCAAAAGTTCAGTTTGAGGAAAATACAAGTATATTGAAGAAGTTGATTCGGGCATTAAACAGGAAGGAGAAAGTATTGGGGTTTAAGATGATCCCCCTAATTAAAGTCCTTTGGTAGTAATACACTCCAGAGAAGGTTACATAAGAATTTAAGAGTATGATACAATCGATATACCCGGAGTGGTATATGGACTCATATGGCTTGGTTCTAATTTGGAGGACCAAATTTCCTTAAGTGGGGGAGAGTTGTAAGACCCGAATTTAACTAAATACGAAAATTAAATAAGAAAAGATGAGGAGTATTTGTGAAGGAAGTCGGGTTAAATTAATCCCGGACACGTGTAAGGGCAAAACGGTCAAAGGACCGAAAGCCGGAGTAAATTCGATAAGGAAATTTAATTAAAAATAAGGATTTAAGAAATCTTGGTCAATAAAGATGAAATAAAATTATTTCGGATTAAATTGATCAAGATATTAATTTATTGGAATTAATCGGGATTAATCGGGATTTTTAGTTCAGAAAAATAATCCCGAAAATAATCGAAAAATATACTGAAAAGTCACTCGGGACAATATCCCGAAAATACGGAGCAATTATACCCGAAAAATAGGTTAAAATATAATAAATAAATTAAATAAAATTAAATTAATTAATTTAGAATAAAATAATAATTTTAAGGGATATTTGGGTATTTTTAGTGTATTTTAATAAATAAAAATAAATTGTTAAATAAGATAATAAATTGTAAAAAAAAAAAAAAAAAAAGAAGAGAATTGAAAAAAAAAAAAAAAAGAGAGGAAAGTCATCGGGGAGAGAGAAACGGAAGACCCGAAGAAGACCAAAGGAGGCCCGATCACCGTCCGGCGGCCAACGGCCCGGCCAAGGGCCGGAAAAGAAAGAGGGGACGCCGATGAGCACGATGGTACCGGCGGTGTAGCCAACCGACGCCGGAGGAAGCCGATCGGAGGAGGAGAAGGCCGACGGGATTGAGGGGCTCGGTCCCGGCGAACGGCGGCGATCCGACCAGAACCAAGGCCCGATTTGGAGAGCCCAGTCGACGGCGGTGCTTTTGGCACCGGTGGCACTCAGCGAGACGGCCGGAATCGGCGGCGACGGCCAAGGGAAGAGAATGGGTCCGACGGCGAGGAGAGAAGAGGCCGGACCGGCGGCATTCCGGCGGCCTTGGGCGAATCCGAGCCCAGATTCGAGATGCGGACGGCCTTGCGGAGCTGTTGGCGGTGGAAGCCGGCGGAGAACCGGCCGGCAAGGCAGTGAACCGGCAGTGAACCGGCCGAACCGGAGAAAAACCGGCGGTCTGACCGGTCCGAACCGGACTGAACCGGTTCAGCCAAAAAGAGGGGAAAAAAGGGAGAAAAAGGGAAAAGGAAAAAGAGGAAAAAATTGGGGAAAATTTCGGTGATGCAATCGAGCTTCGGGTAAGTCGATAAGCGGTCAAATTGACCGATTTAAATTTGGAATATTTTATTTAATTAATTTTGGGCTGAGAACTTACCCGGAAAAATTGTGGAATTGTGTAGCTCGACGATTGGCATCCACCGAGGGCTCGAGACAGCCTCGATTTGCGGACTAGCATGGAATCTCGGGTAAGTGACCCCTATTTACGACAATTTCCTCGTTATGCGTGATATTGATTAAATTTACGCATAAATTGAATTAATTTATGGAAATTTAGATTAATTGTCGTAAATATTAAATTTAGCTATTCGAGAATTAGAACGAGGCTCAATAAATTATTGATGGGCCCAATGAGCCCAATAGGCCTCGATAAAGAGAAAATTAAGTGGAAAACGGGCTTAAGGCCGATTAAGGCCCATTAAGGTGCAATCGGGCCCAATAGGGGTAAACGGGCCCAATGATTTAAATTAAGCCCAGAAAAGATTAAGTACAATTAAATCATAATATCTGACCTGAGGAATATTAATACGCAGTTCCGGGCATTGGATTGGAAACATATCGGACTGCGCGATGGGACTACATTGGAAAAGAGAAAGGTCAGACTCGACGAGAATCGAGGTAAGGGAATTCTGCGGACTGCTAGAGGTAACAGTACGCAATTTTAAATTCATATGCAGTCCTTTAAAATATCCTGAAGGGTCTAGAGGTCAAATAATAATTTTAGTGCCCCGAATGGGCAAATTACTAAAATACCCTTGTTAAGGGTAAAATTCTAAAAATCTAGGAAAAATTGGGAGGAGCAAGGACAAGAGGTTCCTGCTCGTTCTGGAGATATTTCAACGCATGCATGAGTAGGCTGGCTCGCCTTGAAAGAAAGTGCACCGCATTGCATACTTTCAACGTGAAATTGATTTGAAAACTGTTTTGAGTAAATAGAGCCGCCTACGTGTTTTATTGACATATGACGTGCTAGAGCTCAGCTCGCACGGTAATTTCGATTTGTGTGATGCATGCATTAGTGCTGGAGCGAGAGCTCGCACTAGAGTTTTACATGCATAGGTGCTAGAGTATAACTCGCACCAGATTTCACATGCTCTTTCGTGACATGGTGCTAGAGTCTGACTCGCACCATATTTTTACATGATTTTCGAGACAGAGTGCTGGAGTTTAACCCGCACCAGTATTTATAAAATTTTCATGTGATTTATAATATACAGAGTGCTGAGCTTAGCTCGCACTAGTTTTACCGGATTTGTGGAGTACCGCTGTCTGCCCTTGGAGTCAGCCAAAAGGCCCAACAGGCTCAAGAGACCTCTTAGGTGGGGTGAGAGTGAGGGATGAGGTTGGCGGCCTTGTGGGGATGTAAGCGGGCTCTGCCAGTTGACGTGTTTTGATGAGAGTGCTGAGCATCGCTCACACAGATTTTATGAGAACATGCGATGAGCCGTGCTTGGAGCATCGGGTAGACTGTGTGTCACCGATTTAATAGGCTCGCACGTGCGTTTTGAGACATGGCATGAGTATTGAGAAACAAACCTCTGTGGGAAGCAGGCCAATTGGGCCGGAGTACCTAGAGATATTACATGGGTTCATGGAGTACGATGTACCGTGCAAGTAGCATGGAGTACGATGTACCGTGTTGTATCTTCGGATACGGCATCTCCGGATGCAGCATCTTCGGATGCCGGGGATCGGATAAGACTGACGGGATGGACTGACCCACCTCCCGGGCGGTTCCCGATCATGGTGAGAACCCGCACACTAGGATCCGTGTAGCTGAGGAACTCACGAGGACAGATGTGGCCATAGTCCTAGTTATTTACCTATATACAGACGTTGCCTAGTCTCGCATGTTGATGATTTCTATGATGATTTAAACTGGGTTTTAAAACTAAATTGCATGATGGTATTTCCATGCTTTTCAAAACCCACGTGTGATGTAAATGTTTTCATGATTTTGTGTGAGTCAGGATCACCCGCAGGAGGGGTCGAGTCCTGACTTTATTGTCAAAATCTTAATTGAGAAAGAAATGATTTATGATAATTGCATGTTGATTTTCCGTGCAAATGTATTTTACATATCATCATAATGCATAGCATTGTTTTAAAATGTGTGGAGAAAGGGTGGTTTATGCATGGCACTACGTTCATGTAGGTAGTATGGTTACCTACTTGTTCGTAGGATTGCCTTACTGAGCTTGATGTGCTCACCCCTTTCATTTTCTCCCACAGATGATCTCCAGTTGAAGTTGAGGCGACTCAGTACTGCATTCCGGATATCCGCTGCTGCCCATCAACATAAGGTATATACACTTGTACTTATTGTATCTACATAAGCATAGCACAGTAACATGATTGTAAGTAACTTTAGGGGATGTATAAATAATATAACAATTATAAATGACTGGAGAAGAAATAAGTACTAGGGTAGATGTATGGTGGGACTGGCATTGACGCACAGCCCAATTAGTAGTGGAGTGTTGGTCACGATTCGAGGACAGGTAAGAATTAAGTAAGAAAATAAACAAAAACGCGAAAAAATTCACTCTGATTTTTGGATAGTTGGGTCGTGACACTGGATTTCCCTACTTGCTAGGAAACTAGGCGTGAAATCCCTAAGGGCCCCCGGATTTCTACACTTAGAGAACAATTGTCCTTAGATGTCAATAGGTTATTAGTTGATAGTCCCATTAGTCTTGACAGTCTTCTATCAAATGAAAATTTGATATCTGCTGGCTGGGGTGTGGGTCTCGTCCCTGTTATCGACCTTTCTGTTCCTCCCTCGAATCCTTCATCATCGATTCCCTCTGAGTTGAACCCTGAACATTTAAGGTCGCAAGAGGATATAGGGAGCACAAATAGGGAATCTAGTTCTGACAGTGAACCCTTAGCTGATCTGAACGACTGGGAAGGGTTTGGTTCAACGTTCATGGTTCTTCCTGATGATGATATGATAAACATAGTCCCTTCAGGAGCATTTTGATTCTCCTGATGGTAACTTTTCATGTTTTTTTTATTATTTGTTGATTCTAACCACATTTTTGACCACTTATTTGTTCTTTTTCTTTTTTGTAGAAATGAGTCATTTTAGACGATCTTTGGCACGTCAAGGTTTGGAGGGGGGTTCGTCTAGTGACCCCACTAGAAAGAGGCCTCGCTTAGCTGATGATGTTCCCAGTGAGGCACCAATTCCACCTCAATTGCCTCGGGCTAGGACCTCGCCTCCTCCTAGACAAGAGATGCCTCCTCCTCTGGAACAAAGGGATCATTCTCGGGATAGAGGGAAGGCTCCTTCCTCTTCAAGGAGGGCTTCCGATTCTTTTGGACGGTCTCGATCTGAAGAGCGTGCCGAGTACAATATAATTTTGTCCCAACGAAAGAATCAGAGGCATTTGTATATCGAGCCGTCAATGGCGACTAGGCTAATTCTCCCAAGGATAGGTCTTATTGATGAGAGATCCTACCCCGTAGACGGTGGTTACATCATGAGGGGGTCTAAGTTTCGGGTTTACCCGGGAGTTCGTGACAACGATACCTTGGATTCTCCCGGGGTGGCATCTCGACTGAGTTGGGCCACTATTCTCCCGAGGGATGAAGCTCGAATATTTAGGAATTATCCAAAGGGAGAAGACTTAGCTGATGCGGAAGCGCTGAGGGTAATCTTCATGTTCTTTTTTCGTTTAATTTCTTTTCGCTATACTTTGAGTTTGACTTTTTGTGTTTCTTTTCAGCTTGCTCAAAGGACTGTGGCCAACAACGCTCAACACCGAGCTTATTGGGAGCTAGCTGATAAGGAGATCCGGGAGTTGAAGGACAAAGTCATGGAGTTATCGAATACCATCAACAACTTATCCGGGCTTCCAGGTGTGGTGCGAAACTTAGAAGATCAACTCTTGAAAAAGCGCCAAGATTTGAATCAGGCCAAGGGGGATCTTACTATCAAGGCAGCTAGGTCTAACAAATTTAACGAAGATCTTCAACAGGCCCAAGCTGAACTGGACAGCATGCAGTCTAAATATGGGTCCTTAGTTTATCGCAATCAGGAGCTGGAGCAATATGTCGCTGAACTAGAAAGTCGGGCCACTCCTTCTCTAAATCAAGTGGAGATTGATAGCATCAGGGCAGAAGCCGTGAAGGAGTACTGTCTTTCTAGGGATTGCTTGAGGAGAAAGGAGGATTTTTCAAACCCATATGTAAAATATGGATTTTACCTTGCTAGATCCTGGTTGGAGAAGCATAGGGAAGGCGAAGAATTCCCTGAGCTTAAATATACGCTCAAGGCGATGCTATTTGAGGCTCCTGATTGGACTAAGTATGAACCGGGGGCTGAACCTCTTGATGAGCTTTTTAAGAGGACTGCGCAAGATGATCTTGCAAACCTTACCGGTCCTTGGGAGCCTGTGAACCTGGACAATGCTCCCGAACCTATTAGTGCCCTCGACGACTTTGATGGGGAAGATGGTCAGCAGTCTTTAGAGTGCGAGGGTCCGTCGGCGCTTGATCCCGAGCATTCATCCCATGCTGACTGAATATATATTTCATTTTCCTTTTTGAACATTTTGTTGTTTTGTTGTTCTTTTTTGAACATTTTGTTGTTTTGTTTTTGTTTTTGTTGTTCGTACTTTTTTGTTGGACTTACTCGTACTTGTAAAGATTTTCTTAAATAAATAAAGTCAAGGTTCTGTTTATGCTTCATATTTCGTTGTTAGTTAACCTTTTGCTATTTAATCGCTTATCTGTTCATTTGTTATTTTACTTACTTTACTCGTATGTTTATTTATTCGTATATGCTCCCTAATTCTGGATAGAAAGATATACTTTCAGAAAGGATTACGTATATAAACATACCTTTTTTCTGAGGCCTAACCACCATGACGCGAGTGCGTCTTGAGTTCTTACGGCCAATATGTTTCCATTGCCTAGCCACAGTGACGTTATTACCCCTCAGGCTCTTACGGCTCGTCTGATTTTTTACGCCTGGCCATAGTGACGCTATTGCGCCTCAGGCTCTTACGGCTCATCTGATTTTTACGCCTGGCCACAGTGACGCTATTACGTCTCAGGCTCTTATGGCTCAAATGATTTTTACGCCTAGCCACAGTGACGCTATTCCGCCTCAGGCTCTTACGGCTCGTCTGATTTTTTATGCCTGGCCACAGTGACGCTATTGCGCCTCAGGCTCTTACGGCTCGTCTGATTTTTATGCCTGGCCACAGTGACGCTATTGCGCCTCAGGCTCTTACGGCTCGTCTGATTTTTTACGCCTGACCACAGTGACGCTATTGCGCCTCAGGCTCTTACGGCTCGTCTGATTTTTACGACTGGCCACAGTGACGCTATTGCGCCTCAGGCTCTTACGACTCCTCTGATTTTTTACGCCTGGCCACAGTGACGCTATTGCACCTCAGGCTCTTACGGCTCGTCTGATTTTTACGCCTGGCCACAGTGACGCTATTGTGCCTCAGGCTCTTACGGCTCGTTTACGCCTGGCCACAGTGACGCTATTGCGCCTCAGGCTCTTACAGTTCGTCTGATTTTTACGCCTGGCCACAGTGACGCTATTACGCCTCAGGCTCTTACGGCTCGTTTGATTTTTACGCCTGGCCACAGTGACGCTATTGCGCCTTAGGCTCTTACGGCTCGTCTGTATCCTGTCACAAGATTTAGATTTATAAAAGCTGGAGATATAATAAAAGAACAATCTGCATAATGATCGGATAATGGTATCTTGTGACAGTGTAAACAAATAACAATAATGCGAGAATATAAGGTTCAAGAAAGAAAACATAATGATTAATTCAAATACAATTTTAAGTGATTTGAGTTCCATGTTTTCCCTATTTTCTTCCCTTGTAGAGTTTCCAAGATGCAGGTGTTGGGCCCAATCTTTCGTTTGATTCTAAATGGACCTTCCCAATTGGCTCTGAATTTTTCGTCTTCCCTCAAGGCATTCGTGATATGTGACTTTCTGAGCACCAAATCTCCCTCGGACATCGGTCTATCTCTCACCCGACTGTTGTAGTAGTTGACCACCCTCTGATGATAGGATGCCAACCGAATAGCTGCAGCCTCTCTATGCTCACCAAGCAGATCTAGGCTTTCCCTTAGTCCCTGTGAATTCTTTTCTTCCACTAAAGGCACCACCCTGGATGACAATGCTCCAATGTCCACGGGGATCAATGCTTCAGTGCCGTATACAAGGCTAAACGGTGTTTCCCCAGTCGATACCCGACTAGTGGTGCGATACGCCCATAAGACATTAGGCAATTCGTCCATCCATGCTCCCTTAGCTTTGTCCAATCTGGTCTTCAACCCATGAAGGATAGTCCGATTACTGACTTCGGCCTGTCCATTAGCTTGAGGATATGATACAGAAGAAATCCTTAGCTGAATGTCAAGGCGCTTACAGAATTCACGGAAGGTGTCACAATCAAATTGTTTTTCGTGATCAGCATTTAAGATACGTGGGATTTCGAATCGGCAGATAATATCTTTCCACACCATCACTTCCACTTTCTTCTCCGTGATTGTAGCTAAAGGCTCTGCCTCAATCCACTTGTAAAGTAATCGGTGGCAACCAACAGAAACTTTCTTTGACCCGTAGCTAATGGGAAAGGCCCCAGAATGTCCAATCCCCATTGTACAAAAGGAATTGGTTGTACCGTACTCTGGGAGGGAGTCACTGGGGCCGTTGTTATTGGTGCAAACCTTCGGCACTTGTCACACTTGTAGACTTTATCTATCGCGTCTTTATTTAATGTCGGCCAATAGAATCCCGATCGCAGTATCTTAGCAGCAAGGGCTCTAGCTCCAAAGTGCGCACCACAAATTCCTTCGTGTACCTCAGCTAGGACATAATTTGCTTGCTCTGGCCCCAGGCACTTTAACAAAGGTGATGAATACCCCCTTTTGTAGAGTTCCCCGTTTATTAGTGTGAACTTCGCCCCTTGTATCCTTAACCAACGAGCCTCTTCCTTATCTTGCGGGAGTGTACCTTCAGTGAGATACTGTTTAAATGGGGATCTCCAATCGTCCCCCATTTCAATGTCGCACACTCTGACCTCTTCAATACTAGGCTGTTCAAGTTTCTCCACCTTCACTATCCTTCCTCCTGTCTCATTGGAGGAGGCTAACTTAGACAATGAATCTGCATGTGTGTTTTCAGACCGATTAATTTGTATTAGCTAGAAGTTCTCAAAAGTCCGAGCCAGAGATTGGACTTTCTTTAGGTAAGGGACCAGCATCGGCTGTCGAATCTCATATTGTCCGTTGAACTGGTTTACCACCAATTGAGAATCACTATGCGCTACCAGGTGGTGAACTTGCAACCTCTCTGCCAGCTTTATTCCAGCTACCAAAGCTTCATACTCTGCTATATTGTTTGAACTGAGGAACCCAAACTGCAAAGAGTATTCTAGGGATTTCCCTTCTGGTGATACTAAGACTACACCTGCTCTACTTCCATTTGCACTTGATACCCTGTCGACATACAGTAACCACGGTTGAGTTTCCTTTCCATTATTGTCGCTCTGTCTAGTACATTCTACTATAAAATCTGCCAAAGCTTGACCTTTGATAGCCTGCCTGGGTTGGAATGTGATATCATATTCTCCAAGTTCCACAGCCTATTTCACTAGTCTCCCTGAGTGTTCAGGCTTCTGAAGGATTTGTCTTAACGGTTGATCTGTCAAGACAGTGATGGAGTGTGCCTGAAAATAAGGGCCCAACTTACGAGAGGCCATCACGAGGGCCAATGCTAGCTTTTCAACCAGCAGATAACGGGTCTCCGGGTCCAGCAGTACCTTGCTCACATAGTAGATGGGACGGTACACTATTTCATCTTTCTTCAGTAGTACCGTACTGACGGCGAATTCACCGACTCCCAAGTACATATATAATTGTTCCCTTCCAAAGGTCTTGTCAATAAGGGTAACTGCTTCAAGTATTCCTTTAGGTCTTCAAAAGCTTTTTGACAATCACTTGTCCATTCGAAATTCTTTCCTCCCCACAGAGTTTTGAAGAATAGCAAGCTCTTTTCTGCAGACTTTGACAAAAAACGGTTTAGAGTTGATATTCTGCCTGTCAACCTTTGAACATCTCTCATTGTGGTTGGTGGCTTCATGTCTATAATTGCCTATATCTTTTTGGGATTTGCCTCGATACCCCTGTCAGTGACCATGAAGCCTAAGAACTTCCCTGATCTCACTCCGAATGAGCATTTGCTGAGATTTAGCTTCATATTGAATTTCCTCAGCACATCGAATACCTAGGACATCTGATGAGCATGAGACTCTCCTACACTGCTTTTGATAATCATATCGTCCACATAGGCTTCCATAGTATTTTTCAGAAGATCTTTGAACACTTTGTTCACCATTCGCTGGTATGTGGCTCCAGCATTCTTTAAACCGAATGGCATTACCCGATAGCAGTATGTTCCATCGTCGATTATAAAAGAAGTTTTCTCTTCATCTTCTGGGTGGAGCATAATTTGATGATATCTAGAGAAAGCATCTAAAAAGCTAAGGAGTTCATATCCGGACGTTTCATCCATAAGCCTATCTATTCGGGGCAAGGGGTACGAATCTTTAGGGCAGGCTTTATTCAAATCAGTGAAAACCATACACATTCGCCATTTCCCATTGGATTTCTTTACCATTACAACATTGGCCAGCCACTCAGGGTAGTAGACCTCTCTAATAAACCCGGCTTCTAAAAGTTTATTGATTTCTTCAGTGATCGCCTTCTATCTTTCTGGGATAAAATTCCTCTTCTTCTGCTTGACAAGTCTATGCCTGGGTGAGACATTAAGCTCATGACAAATCACTTTCGGATTAATCCCGGGCATACCAGTCGCGATCCAAGCGAAAACATCCAAGTTTTTTTGTAGGCATTCAGCTATCTCCCTTCTTGCTTGTTCATTCAGCTGAGTTCCTATGAATGCCTTCTTCTCTTCATCCCCTTTGACTAGCTCAATGGCTTCCATTTCTCCACAGGCTGAGGCTTGGGTGGGTCATCTATGCACAAAGTCTCATTTCTCTGTACTCCTTTGCTGGTAGTAGACGCGATGTAACAAGTACGAGCCCTCATTTGATCTCCTCGTACTTGCCCAACTCCGTTGGGAGTAGGGAACTTCATTAATAAGTAACAAGAGGATATCACCGCCCTCATATCATTCAGTACAGGCCTTCCTAGGATCATGTTGTAAGCAGCTAAGGTTGACCTCACAACCATAAACAATACCTGTCGTGTTACATCCTTCGGGCTTTCTCCTAGAGTCACATGCAACTCTATAGACCCGGCCACCTTCACCTTTTCACCCGTAAATTCGTACAATGGCGTCATAACAGGTCTTAATCTATCTACGGATATGTTCATTTTCTCGAAGCAATTCCAATAGATTAGGTTCACCGAACTTTCATTATCGACTAGGATTTTGCTCATCGGATGTTTCACCACCACTGCAGATATTACCATGGGATTATCATGAGGCGCGGCAATATCACCCTTATCTGTCGGAGTGAACACAATAGGTTCTTTATCTGCCTTCTCCTCCATCACAGCATGAACTTGATATGCTTGTCTTGCGTAACTTTTACGGGAAGCAGAGGAGCTTCCTGCCATCGATTCTCCTCCTGCGATAACATTTATTGCCGGGGTGGTAGGTTCGTTATCTGGCTGATTACCTCGGGGGATAGGCCTAGCTGCTTCATTCCTTGCTCTATTTCTTCCGTTATCATTGTTTTGCATATTTCACGGACGATCATTCCTTCGATCTCGTGGAGGATAACGGGGCCTTTCACTTCTCCACAGGAAGCGGTTAATTTTCCCCTTTCTAGCTAGCCTCTCTAGCTGATCCATCAGATCTCTACATCTTTTCGTGGGGTGACTGTGAGCAGCATGAAATTCGCAGTAGGTATCAAGGTTTCACCCCACATCTCCAATTTTCTTTCTAGGGAATTCCAACAGTCCCGTTCCCTCAATAGCTGCCAGTATCGCGATACGAGGCTCATTCAGTCTGGTATAACCTTCATACCTGAGTCTAGGAGCCTTGTCTAATCTAACAGGCCTTGGAGAGCTTCTCTCAGGTGCATCTCTCTCTCTCTTTCTTCCTTCCCTTGTCTCTCAGGACTGTACCATCTTCATTACTTTTTCTTGAGCCACGTATTTATTAGCTCTAGCAAACAAATCAGAAAGTGTCATCGGCTGATCGAGGGAGAGGGATTCTTACAACTTCTTGAATTTTGTCCCTTGCAGTATTGCGGCCATGGCTACTCCTACTGGTAGATCTTTCACCTCTAAGGTTGCATCTCGAAAACGATCTACATAGCTCTTCAATGATTCTTTGTTCCCTTGTTTAAGGGTGAGCAGATAAGTAGCGTCCTTCTTCATCTGGCTGTTGATCATGAAGGCTCTCAAAAATTCACTTCGCAATTGGTCGAAGGATGAGATAGAACCTTCACTCAACCCATTAAACCACTTCAGCGCATGCCCAGACAGTGTAAGCGAAAAGGCTATGCACATGATCTCATCTTCCCATCCATGTAGCAACATGAGGGACTCATAACTTTATATGTGGTCGTATGGGTCTGCTTTGCCTGCGTAAGTAGCCATAGAAGGCATCTTGAACTTCTTCAGTAAGGGTTTGTCCATAATCTCTGGACTGAAGGGAACTCTCCTTCTTTGACTATCATCAGGAGACACCAGTTTCTTCTTTTCTAAAATCCTTTCGACAACCTTCTCCACATTTTTCGACCCTCGAGTCGAGTACGCTCCCCTTTCTTCGGGACTAGAAGAGTCTGAGTGGTAAGCACTCCTTCCTCCTCTATTCTGGAGACTTTGCACATGGTCAGCTCCCCGGCTAAGTATCTCTTCCTCGTTTAAGGTTTCTCAGCCTCTAGGGGCCTGCACTGTATCCTTTCTTCCAGCACCTCCCATTCTGTGATTCGACCTGGTACCCTCGAAATAGTCTCGGGGGTCATGACTATTCTGTCTCCGTTGCTCCCTAGACCTATGATCTTCGAATTCATGCTCCAGTTCTGCTGAAGAAGTCCTGTGCCATGCGGGAGAACTCTGCCGCCTATACTCTGCGGGAGAACTCTACCGCCTATGCGCTGCGGGAGAGCTCTGTCGCCTGTGTCCTGCGGGTGAACTCTGCCGCCTGTGTTCTGCGACTGAGCTCTGTCGCCTACGTTCTGCGGGGGAGCTCTGTCGCCAATGTGCCACGGGAGAACTATGCCTCCTGTACTCTGTGGGGGAACTCTGCCGCCTGTGCTCTGCCGGGGAGTTCTGCTCAGTCGGGTTCGCGACGGTGTTCATTCCTCTCAGACCTGCGGCAGGGTTCACTTCTTGTAACGCTGCTGCGGGGTGCCACCTCTGACATGCAGTAGAGTTTACTCTCAAGGTCACTGCAGGGTTATCCTCCAAACCTGTGGCAAAGTTTGAAATCAGTCCAGTGGCAGTATTCTGCGCTCCTTCGCCTTGTCCAGCATTCACCATGGTGGAGGGTTGACCTCTCTCGTAAGTCTGCCTTGGGGTGTTTTCCCCTACCATCTGTTGCACTTCTGGAGGTAAGCTAAATCGCAGGAGAGCATTTTTGAAGAAATTCACCATAGCCCTCAACGCTGTTGTAGTCTCCTCATTCTGACGCTTCAGAGCCTCAAATTCATCTAGAGAGACTGAGGCGACTCTACCACCTTCTTCATTCTGCTCTTGTCTTTGCTCTGGTCTGACAGGGGGACTTATAGAATTCTCTTCCCCCAGATTTGCTACTGTCGAACGTGTTCTCACCATTTTGATAGGGAATCTGACTTTTCGTTCTATTTCCCATAGACGGTGCCAATTGTTATTGCTCTAAACAACAATGAAGTGATGCTGATGCGATCCTTTCCACGTGTCTTGAATATTCTGCAACAACAGTAAAAGTCAGAGAGGCGCAGGGATCTGTCCCTGCACGCACACTCCGATGCTTAAATCAGAAAACTGTTTAAGCAGAGTTTCTGAGATTAGGGTCTTCTTTTGATCATACCTGGTGTATTTATAAACATTTTTTTTAGAATTAAGTCGGGCTTCATTTTTTTTAGGGTTTCGAATATTTTAGACCCATAACTATAGGTTCGGATCTGAGGCCAAGGCACGTGTCCGGGCTGTGATAAAGTTGTTAGGCACTTTGTCGCGGGCTCAGAGTCTACTTCTGTACGGACGAGTTCAACATGCGATAGGGGTTCGGGGGACCTCTGCCGCAGCACTCGCGACAGAGTTCTACCGCGTCCACTCTCCCGTAGGGACTCTGTCGCCATACAATCTGTCGGATTCATACTCTCCCGCAGAGGTCTATCGCCACTTGCTGTTGGACTCCAAGGCGTAGAGGTCTGTCGCAAAACTACTCTTCCGCATGACTCTGTCGCATAATGATTCTATCGCCAAGGACTCTTTCGCATAGAGACTCTACCGCAAAGAGAGTCTATCGCCCACGCCAGGGACTGTGTCGCATAATGACTCTATCACAGGGACTGTGTCGCATAGAGACTCTATCGCCCCACGCCAGGGGACAATGTCGCATAGAGACTCTATCGCCACCTCTCTCTACCTGCCACGTGGCTTATGTGTCTTGTGGTTGTGTTTGACATGTGGCTGACTTCTGTTAGTCGATGTTTGTACACGTGGACTTTGATGATATGACCATTATCATATAATATTGAAAATTATTTGATATTGAATATTATATTGTGTTTTAAAATAATTTTATTTAATAATTGAATTTAAATATTCAATATTTATTTTGTTGATAATAAATTATTGATATAATTATGTAATAAATAAATAATGATTGTTTTAAAATTTTATAAATTTTAATTAGAAAAAGTGTATTATTATTTATTTATTTATTTTTAATATAATAATTATATAATTATAATTCGGGTTTATCGGGTTATTAATTCGGGTTTTCTTAGGTTTCGGATAGGGTCGATTTCAGGTTCGAGTTATATCGGGCTCAGGTTATGTTGGGTTTGGGTTTTTTTGGGTCGGGGTTTTCTCGGGCTCGAGCCTTTGACTTTTTGGTCAATTCGGACCGGTCTCGGGTTTGGTCTCGAGCGAGTTTTTGGGCTCGGGCTAACTTTTTTTAGATCTAGTCGTGACAAGAAATTAATGGTATCAAAGCAGAGTTGGTTTGGTGTGAGTCAGTATCCATAGTTAGGAAATTGTACATCCCCAAAGTATTATGTATTATTCTGATACAATTGTGTATACCAAGCTGGAAAATATGACTGAGACACTTATTTTGAGTATGCAGGATGTCAGATAGATGATATACTTGTAGAGGAGAGAGTTCGCACTCTCATGGGCGTAGAGATGAGCCCGAAAGACGCAGTGGGTCTAATTCTAGTAGAGATCCACCTGGTCTTAATGAGGCCGTTGAGGCGTGTATAGCGCAATTACAGCGCAGTGTAGACATGGTCATAGAGATGTTTACATAGGCAATGGCTAGATTTGAGGGCAGACAGGAGAACCCTACTGGTCAGGCTGCTGCACCTGAGAGACATGAGCCTGCACAGCCTGCACCGAGACCTCAGGATGCAAAGGCAGAGATTCCTGCACCCCCTCCAGTTCAGGACATTTCCCCGCCAGTTTAGGATCATGTAGCTCTACAACAGGTTGGTGGTGAAGGAGTGTACGATTGTAATCTGGGTAGACTGAGAAAGTTTCGGAAGTTTGTACCACCTTCATTTAGTGGGGTGAAGAACCCAGTGTTAGTTTAGCATTAGATATGTAGTATGGAGAAACTCTACCGATTTTTCCATTGCTTCGCCATTGAGAAGGTCACCTTTGTGGCTTTTGTATTAGAGGATGAAACTGAGTAGTGGTGGATGGCCACACAGTTGATGTTGAGTGCACGACACCTGGTTGTGACATGGGATATATTCTTGGATGCCTTTAGGAGGCGGTACATTCCAGCCACTGCTCAGAGAAAGATGCAGATGAAATTTATGACATTGACTTATGGGAACCGGACAGTGGATGAGTATGAGTCTGGATTCGCATCCCTGGGCAGATATGATACAGTCACTATGAGCCTTGAGGACAAAAGGTTTAGAAATTTCTAGAGGGGTTGAGACCTTCCATCAGAGCTCGATTAGCTCCATTGGACATTACCACCTATGACGAGGCAGTACATAAAGCTCAGCTATGTGAGCAAGATTATGAGTTGCATGCCTCGAAATTGAGTAAGAGTGGTAAAGGCAAAGATAGAGACCGGAAGAGGTCATGTAAGACCCGATTTTAATTAAAACACGAAATGAAAAAATGCAAAAGGATTGAAATGGTATTCTCGAACACGTAAAGGGTAAAACGATCAAAAGATCAAAATTCGGTATTAATCGGGACAAGAAAATTTAATTAAAAATAATGGATTTGAGAATCTTGATCAATAACGAAGAAATAATTAAATTTCGGGTTAAATTGATCAAGATATGAATTTATTGGAAAAAACCAAAATTTTCACCTCGGGTAATAATCTCGAAAATAATCAAAAATTATACCGAAAAGATGAAATAATACCGAGAAATTCATTTATTGATTAAATGAATTAAATATAATTTTTTTAGATATTTGGCAAAAATAATAATATTTAATTGAATAAAATAGTAATAAAAATAAATTATAAATAAATAAAAATAAAAATAAAATAAAGTAAAAAAAAAATTTGTTTTCACGAAAACGCGAAAACTGGAAACGAAAACGAAGCAGGGACCGAGGGAGTCGGTCCTCCCTCACCGGATGGAGCGACCGGCGACGCACCCACCAGGCGAGGTAGCCTACACCGACCCAGGTAGAGTCCAGCGATGGAAACACGATCGGCAGTGAGAGAAACGCCAGCGAAAGGAAACCGGAGAGGGAGAAAGGAAAAATCGGTGACCGAGGTCGATCTAGGGCCGGCCACCCCTAGCCGAAGGAGGCCCATGCTAAGACCGGCCGATCAATAGCTGAATCTACCGGTGGGACGGCGGCTAGCGTCGAAAAACAGCAAGAAAGGAAAGGGCACCGACGGCGAGGAGAGAAGAGGTCGGATCGACCACTTTCGGGCGACCTCAGACGAAATCGACCCCAGATCCGAGCTGCGGACGACCCCACGGAGCTACTGGCGAAGAAAATCGATGGAGAACCGACCAACGAGGCACTGCACCTGTCGAACCAGACTGAACCGACGGTCTGAACCAGGTTGAACCGGACCGAACTGGTTCAACCAAAAAGAAATGGAAAAAGAAGAAAAAAGGGGAGAAAAGAAAAAGAGGAAAAATTGCAAAAAATTTCAGTGATGCAATCGAGCTACAGGTAAATCGGTAAGGGATTAAATTGACGGATTTAAATTACGAAATATTTAATTTTATTAATATCCGACTGGAAATTTACCCGAAAAAATATTTAATTGTGTAGCTCGACAATTGACGTCAAACGAGATCTCGAGATAACCTCGATTTGTGTACGATCATGGAATTCGGGTAAGTAACCCTTATTTACGAGAATTTGCATTGTTATGCAGGTTATATATTTACCGCATAAATTACGGATTTAATTTTCGCATTTAATGAATTAATTTTGGAAATTTAGATAAATTGTCGTAAATAATTAAACAAGCTATTCGAGAGTTTAGAATAAGGCTCAATAAATATTGGAGGGCCAATGAGCCTAATAGGCCTCGATATTGTGAATAATAAGTGGAAAACGGGCTTAAGGCCGATTAAGGCTCATTATGGTACAATCGGGCCCAATATGGGTAAACGGGCCTAATGATTTAAAATTAAGCCCAGAAAATATGAAATACAATTAATTGTATTGAATCTGACCTGATGTATATTTATACGCAGTTCCGGAGATTTGATTGAGAGCAAATCGGACTGCATGACGAGACATCAGTAAAGGTCAGACTGTACTTTAAAATGAGGTAAGGGAATTATGTGAGTAGCTAGAGGTAGCTACGCGTATTTTAATAGCTTTTCTGTACACTGAATATGTATGTATACCCTGATTTTGTATAAAGGTCTTAAAAATGGTTTAAAGATTTTAAGGACTCGGAATAGGTAAAAGTCTATTTTACCCTTATTGAGGGAAGTTCACCTAAGGATGGTGAAAGCATGACATGCATAAAATGCATGATTTAAGGAATTTTTCGAATTAAGGAATTTTATTGGTTTTAATCAAAGAAAATCGGTAGATTAGCCAGCAATTGTATAAATTTCACAAGATAACACTACGTAAGTGTTATTTATATTTAAATGAAATTTCTTTGGAAAATGGCCAACTATAAAATTTATATGGAAACAGATAGTGCTGGCACATAGCCCGCACTATATCTGCATTTGTGAGTGTGCATAAATGTGCTTGAGCGGTTGCTCGCACTGACTTGTGTGACATCATATGCATGAAATGTGCTAGAGCGATTGCTCGCACTAATTTTTATTATTGTGAAATGCATGAGAAGTGTTGGAGCCTAGCTCGCACTCTATTTTGACATGTTTTGACACGTTTTGACTGTTTTGACTGAATATGCATAAAAAGGTGCTGGAGCGATTGCTCGCACTAGTTTTAATGATTTGACATGCATGAGAGATGCTCGAGCCTAGCTCGCATCCTGTTTTGATATGATATTGCATAAAAATCGTGCTGGAGTGTAACTCGCACGAGATTTGAGGTATTTATGCATAAAGTCGTACTGGAGCGTTGCTCGTACGGAGTTTTGATTTACTTGAGCATTCACTCGTGCTGGAGCATTACTCGCACGAAGTTTTATATGGTTTTATAACTTATTTGAAAGCCGCACTGGAGTTTTTCTCGTATGAGGTTTTCACTGAGTTTTTATACATATCCGTACTAGAGCATTGCTCGTACATGGATTTTACTTGAATTTATAATTATTTTAAGTCGTACTGGAGCGCTGCTCGTACGCAGATTTCATTGATTTTTATGAAACCGTGCTAGAGCTTCTCTCGCACGAGATTCTTAGATATCATAAAAATGCATGGAGCCGTGCTAGAGCTTCGCTCGCACAGGGATTTATATGACATGCATATAGCCGTGTTGGAGCCTCCTGTAGATTGTGTGTCACAGTGAGATGATATGCTCACACATGCATATTGAGACAGAGATGATATGGGAGGATAAGACCTATTGCAGGCACCCCTGATTGAGCTTGGGTTCACGGAGTACGTTGCACCATGTATGTCACGCGGAGTACGTTGTACCATGGGGATTGTTGGAGTGGAGTGGCATTAGCCACGAGGCAGCAAGTCTTGCTCTCGCAATCCTAATGTTATGTTGTTCTGGCGGGTAGGACCGACCCACCTCCCGTTTCAGGTGTGATACCCCGCACACTAGGTACCGTTTTGCCAGGGATCACGAGGTTATGGCCATAGTCCTATGTGGTTACTGATAGTCACCTATATATCTCACATGATATAACTTGTGGTCTTGATAGACCAAGGTATACCCGAGGGAGGGGTCAGGCCCCCGATTTTGTGATTTTCACTGAAATGTGCTTTACTAGTATCATGCTAGATTTTTCAGAGAATTTTATAACAAATTGATTTATGAGATGATTGACCCAGAGGGGTTATTTTATACTGCGTTTTAAATGAAATCATTTAAATGCAGTATCATGATGAGTTTTCCATGCTTTAATGATAAATCCATGAAATGATTGTATCTCACGATTTGATTTATATCACATGAAATAATGCATGATTTTGATTTAATTCATGCTAAGTATGATTTAATGATGTCACATAAAATGCTATTGATGCATAAGTAGTATGATTTATATAAGCACGAACAGTTTTATAAAATAAGTCATGATGGAATACATGATTTTGTGCTTGAGATTTTAATGAAAAGAAATGGATTTTAAGGGCATGGCATTATGAGCATGTAGATAGTGGAGCTATCTACTTACTTGCATAATTGCCTTACTGAGCATGTGATTTGCTCACCCCCCTTATTTTCCCATCTTTTCAGAGCACTCACAGTAATTAGTAAGCGGCTGAGGACTTGCATGCATTGGTATCCGCTGCTTCCCATCGAGAGACAGGTATACACATTTGTATAGTTTTGTATCTAAATATGTAATGCACAGTACTATAAACGATTATGATGTCGGGGATGTAAAGTTATAAATATCATTGTGTATGTATTCAGTTAAAGTCAAAAGATAGTAAACTCTGATATGTGAATGTGATTATGGAAATGGAATAGTAAATAGGTGAGAGGTTACTAACATTGAATCATAGCCCAACTGTTTGTAGGATGGTCACGATGAGAGAAAGGTAAGAATTAAATAATAAATGAAAAAAAAATGAAAAATTTACTCTGATTTTTAGGTAATTTGGGTTGTGACAGGTCAGTTAAGGATAGAGGGTACAGAAAGGGTTGAAGGTTATTCAGTAAGGGGCCTAAGATTGAGGAGGTATGAGAGATGCCTGCGAAACCTCTAGTTCATCCAGCTTTACCTCCAGCTTCAAGGGGCATAGTTATTAGCAGACCTTGACCTACCACAGAGCAGTGCAGGTTATGTGGTAGATGTCATGGGGGTAGACCATGCCCATTATCGATGAGATCATGTTATAGGTGTGGTAAACCAGGGCACATAGCTCGTGAATGCCCAGAGTTGATTGATACAGCCCCACAGAAGGGCAAGGAGCCAGAGAAGACTACAGTTGAGACACCTACACCTAAGAGGAAGGCCACAGCTGAAAAGAAAGGGAAGCAAGCTGTTGGTCAAGGGTGATTGTTTGCATTGGACCAGACATCTGCAGAGGCTTCCTCGGATGTGATTAAAGGTACCATCCTAGTCTTTGATTTTTAAGCATTAGCATTGATTGATCCTGGTACCACGTATTCATTCACATCGCCTTCATTTGCATGTAAACTGTGTGAACATGTGAAACCTGTACCCTTAGGTAGAGTTTTACTTATAAGCACTCTAGTAAGGGACAATGTAATGACGGAGTATGTATGTAAGAATTGTAAGTTAAAAGTAGGGGAAAAAGACATGTCAGCCAATCTCATCCTATTATCTATGAAGGATTTGGATGTAATACTATGAATGGATTGGTTGACTGCAAACCATGCTGTTTTAGACTGTTATGCTAAGACAGTAATGTTTTTCGTCCCTGAAAAGCACATTGTAAGATTTGTAAAGTAATGAAAGAAGTAGTAGATTATTTCTAAGGATGGATGATTTTGCTAATGAATATAACAATAATGTGTTGAAGGTTTTATCGCCTATGTGGTTGACTTGGATAAGGTGTACCCGGATATAGCTGACATCCCAGTGGTTAGAGAATTTCTCGATGTCTTTTAGAAAGAATTACCAGGGTTGCCACTAGAAAGAGAAATGGAATTCTGTATCGATTTAGTGCTTGGAACGGAACCGATATCCAAGCCACCATATAGAATGGCTCCGATTGAGTTGGAGGAGCTAAAGAAGCAATTACAAGAGTTGTTGGACAAGGGGTTCATCAGACCGAGTGTATCACCTTGGGGAACACCAATTCTGTTTGTAAAGAAGAAAGATGGGAGTCTCCGACTTTGTATAGATTATCGGCTGTTGAACAAGGCTACCATCAAGAATAAGTATCCCCTTAAATAGATTGATAATCTATTGGATCAGTTGCTGGGAGGACAGGTCTTTTCAAGGATTGATCTGAGGTCTGGGTATCATCTGTTGAGGATTCGGAGTGGAGATGTATCCAAGATAGCGTTTCAAACCCGTTATAGCTATTATGAGTTTTTGGTTATGCCATTTGGGTTGACGAATGCTCTTGCAGTGTTTATGGCTTTAATGAATGATGTATTTAAGCAATACCTAGAAAAATTCGTGATTGTCTTTATAGATGACATATTGGTGTACTCGAAGTCCAGGGAAGAACATGAGCAGTATTTGAGAATAGTATTACAGACCCTCCGAGATCAAGAGTTGTATGCTAAACTCAACAACTGTGATTTCTGGCTGAGTGAGATATCATTTTTAGGTCATGTATTCTCGAGAGACGGTGTATCAGTGGATCCGTCCAAGATAGAGGCTGTGATACAGTGGGAAAGACCCAAGACGGTTATAAAAATCTGCAGTTTCCTAGGTTTAGCAGGTTATTCCTGACGGTTTGTCGAGGGATTCTCTAAGCTAGCTGCTCCGTTGACACGTCTCACTTGAAAGAATGTGGCATTCGAGTGGGATGATAAATGTGAAAGTAGTTTCTTCTAGCTAAAGCACAAACTAACTACTGCACCTATTCTCACCATACCCACCAGCTCAGAAAGTTACTCAGTGTATACAGATGCCTCAAGATAGGGACTGGGCTGTGTGTTGATGTAGGACGAGAAGGTAGTTGTCACGACCCTCAACTTACCAAAATACGTACAAAATTTTGGCATTTTCATGCATCATTTATTATTCGTCCTTACCTCAATCATGAACAGCAACTCTCCTCAATAGTCGGGCTGTGTGTCGACGTCTAACTCACTCCACCATACGAATTCAATTTTTATATTATTTATGAGTAAACACTTGTATAAATGTATATATCAGAGTTGTTACATGTGTTTACATTGTTTTACATCCCCAATAGTTACATACAAAATGCTACTGTGCTATCGTAAGTTTAGATACAAAATTACAACATTGTGTATACCTTACGCGATGGGATGCAGCGGATTACCAAAAGGGAACGCCTCCAGTCACGCTTAATCTATACTCAAATCTCTGTAGAGAGGGGGAAAATAAGGTGGTGAGCAAACCACACGCTCAGTAAGGCAATCATGCGAATAGGTAGATACTGCACTATCTACATGATCGTGATGTCATGCTCAAAAGCATTTAGTTCATCATTTTATCTCAAAACATGAATGTATGATTGTGTTAATGGTATGTAAAGCATTCATGCTATTAAAATCCAGTGCACAATTCAATTCAAAGTATGGTATAAATCATCATGCATAATTCACAATAAAGCATGGCACTACCCATCCTGCGTTTTTCTCAAATAAGCATGGCATTAACCATCAAGCATTTTCCTCAAATAAGCATGGCATTAACATCATGCATTTTTCATAATAAAGCGTGGCATTAATCATCATGCTTCGGTGCACTTTAAACCATTATCAATCGATATCTCAAAACAATTCAACACTTGTCAGGCCTCAGCCCTTCCCTCGGACTGTCCTGACCCACAAATAATTTCAAACATGGATTTATTCATAAAACAATAGACATGCGATATATGCAATTCAATAAAAGGTAATAACCTCTAGGTCTATGGCCATAACCTGTAATACTGGCTACATGGATCAGATGTGCGGGATATCACCACTATCTGCTTTCACACAGGAGGTGGGTCAAATCATGCCTGCCGATTCATAGCAGATCTCATCCGAAGACAGCATATTACAATCTCAACACGGTACAACGTACTCCATGCTACCTGCACGGTACAACGTACTACGTGGACCCAATCAACACATCATATAACGCCACATCTCAAAATGCACGTGTGAGCCTATTTAATCGGTACGACCTCTTGATGACCCGAAGCTCCTAACACAGCTATCAACATGTCAAAATATCACAAATGCACATGTGAGCCTATTTAATCGGTGCGACACCCAGTCTGCCCGAAGCTCTAAGCACGGCAACAAATAAGGTGGGCATCTAGTGCGAGCTAAGCTCCAAGTACCATGCCAAAACCAGTATGAAATCCATGTGAACACTAGTGCGAGCTAAGCTCTAGCACTTATGTGTATAAAACACGTCAAATCTCATGCGAGTCATACTCTAGCACACTTTCATTCTCACGAAAACAATGTAGGTGGCTCATTTCTTTGCAAAGTGTGGTTAACAAACTAAAACAACTCATTTCTTTTGCAATTCATTTCAAATGCTAGCCAACCTACCAATCACTTGCTAAAAAGCAATAAAACATGATTTTATTTTCAAGGCATTATGCTTTTATTTTCATGCACATTTGTCAAACACCTAACTTTTGCCCTTCAATCACCCAATTTCATTTCCTAACATCTTATGCATTCTAGCAGAGCATTAAGCGCCCAAATTGCGCACAGATATCTCTAAGAGTCCACAAAATTCCCTTACCTTAATAATTTGAGTGCGACTCTCTTTTCCTCTTTGCTTCCTGCTCTCTTGGCTCGCCTTGCTCCGATGTATCCCTGAGAGCTACGATTTATTCATTCAAACCACTTGAGTTAATGTTGTTAACTCACATTTGACCTCATTAGTCAACATAACTCATCTTTGCATTTACCAATACCTTAATCCACATTTTACCCCTTTTAGGTAAATCTCAAAATTTATTCATTAACAACACCTTAAAATCATACCACGACACTATTATTAACCTCAATATATCTCATTCATTATTAATCTCAACACATTTCACTTTCTCACACTAGACCATTTCTAGGTCATGGTGGATTCATTACTTCCTAGGTAGTTTCTACCCTATCTATGCATACTAAACAACTCCAAAATCAATATCTACACAATGTACTAGAGTTATTTCATTTAGAAACTCACCTAGCTTGATTTCCTCTTTGCTCCAATGGAAATGAACCTTTGATCCTTCAATCCAACAAGTGGGGAAATGCCCCCAAACTATGTTGTTCTTCTCTTTGATGTGAACAACTTTGTCTCTAATAGCTTTCCCTCAAATCTTACTGAAAATGTGTGGATTTAGGAGTAAGAAAGCTAGGTTTTTAGGTTAGAAATGGGAAAGATTGGTTTTTGTCTCAGAAATACAGATCCAACTGCTCCATATTTATAGATTCAGCTTAATGAGATCGATCTGCCTTGGGTGGAGATCGATCTGGTCCTCTTAAAATCTCTATTTTTCAAAACATTTTGAAGGTAGGAGATCGATCTGTCGAGGCTTGAGATCGATATGCTCCAAACAGAGAGTCAAGGAGATCGATCTGGTCTTAGGGGAGATCGATCTGCTTCCAACCTGAGAGCTAAGGATATCGATCTGTTCCATTAAGGATCGATCTATTCTATTCCATTGCTCAAATAAGAGCTTTCTGGCTCTTCCAGATCGATCTCTCATCCAATAGGATCGATCTGGCCTTCATATTTTCAGATTTTCTGCAGTTTTTTTGCAACAACTCACACCAAAACAACTTAAATTTGCTGCCATAGTCATTTTCTCATCCGATCATCTTTGAGACTAGAATATGGCATCCATTCATACCTTATACCTATTGAAACTTATGTGGAATCTTTGTATAACCAAAGTATATGGTATACACCAAATGAAAGTGCACAACTCATGCACATTTTCCTTCTCTTTTACCACACTACCCATTTTGCATTTTACTCCACTCTTCACATGTTTAAGTTCATATCTTCATATTCATATGTAATGTAACTTGTATGTACAATCACAACTCTTATTGCAAGTGTGTACATTAACTTATGGACTTACATCACATATACTTATGAATTCATAGTATAACTCCATTTACATTTCTATGTACATATTACAATTATACATATACGGGGTCTCACAGTAGTAGCCTATGATTCTAGACAGCTTAAAGACCACGAGAGAAACTACCCGACCCATGATTTAGAGCTGGCAGACGTGGTATTTGCATTGAAAATATGGCGCCACTACTTGTACAGTAAGAAATTTCAGGTGTATATAGATCATAAGAACCTCAGATATCTGTTTTCACAGAAAGAGTTGAATAAGAGTCAAAGACAATGGATAGAGCTTCTAAAGGATTATGATTATGAGATATTGTACTATCTAGGGAAGGCTAATGTTGTGGCTGATGCCCTGAGTAGAAAGAGCCTCGGAATGGTATCTCACATGATGGTCAGGGAATATGAGCTGCTTGAGCAGTTTGCTCACCATAGGTTGGATATAGACCCTCTTGATATTGATAAAAACTGTGTGATAGCTAGCCTGCGAGTGGAATCAGATTTGATTGATCGGATACGCCAGGCTCAATATGCCAATCTACTATGTGAGGATCGTGCGAGTCTGACTCAAAGGGGTGATATGGCCGATTTCTTAGTGAGTGATGATGGCCTACTGAGGTTTAGAGGCAGAATTTACGTTCTCGATGACCCAGAACTAAAGAGATTACTTTTGACAGAAGCTCATTCATCGAGATATACATTGCACCCGGGGAGTAACAAGATGTAACAGAATCTCCGAAAAGTGAATTGGTGGTCAGGGATGAAAAGAGATATCGCAGAGTTTGTGGCAAGATGTCTTGTATGTCAGCAAGTGAAGGTAGAACATCAGAAGCCTACAGGGTTATTACAGCCTCTACCTATACCAACTTGGAAATGGGTGTCACAACCCTCATCTTACCAAAATACGTACAAATTTTTTGCATTTTCATGCATAATTTATTTCTCATCCTTCTTTGATCGTGAACAGCTACTCTCCTCAACAGTTAGGCTGTGTGTCGATGTCTATCTCAATCCACCATACCAATTTAATTTGTATTTAAATTAGGGTTAACACTTGTATAAATAAATCAGAGTGTTGTTTACATGCGTTTACATTGTTTTACATCCCCAATAGTTACATACAAATTGCTACTGAGCTATAGAAAGTTTAGATACAAAAATCTCATCAGTGTGTATACCTTACACGATGGGATGCAGTAGATACCAAAAAAGGAACGCCTCCAATCACACTCAATCTATACTCAAAGCTCTATAGAGAGGGGGAAAATAAGGGGGATGAGCAAACCACAGGCTCAGTAAGGCAATCATGCGAACAAGTAGATACTGCAATATCTACGTGATCGTGATGCCATACTCAAAGCATACATTTCATCATTTTCTCAAAATATGAGTTCATGCTTGTGTTAATGGTATGTAAAGCATTCATGCTATTAAAATTCAGTGCACAATTCAATTTAAAGTGTGGAATATCCATCATGCATATTTCACAAATAAGGCATGGAAAACACATCATGCGCATGTGCACTTTAAAACCATTAACAAACTGACATCTCAAAACAATCCAACACTTGTCAAGACTCAGCCCCTCCCTCGGACTGTCCTGACCCACAAATCATTTCAAACATGGATTTATTCACAAAGCAATAGACATGTGAGATAGGTAACACAATAAGGGAAATATCCTCTAGGACTATGGCTATATCCTGTGATACCGACTACACAAATCAGGTGTGCAAGGTATCACCACTATCTGCCTCCACAAGGGAGGTGGATCAAGTCCAACCTGTCGATCCATAGCAGATCTCGTCCGAAGATAGCATAACAAAATCTCAACGCGGTACAACGTACTCCATGCTACATGCACAGTATAATGTACTCCGTGGACACATATCAACACATCATATCATGCCACATCTCAAAATACACGTGCGAGCCTATTTAATCGGTGCGACACCAAGTCTACCCGAAGCTCCAAGCACGGCTACCAACATGTCAAATTCTCAAAATTCACGTGCGAGCCTATTTAATCGGTGCGACACCAAGTCTACCCGAAGCTCCAAGCACCATAACAAATAAGGTGGGCATCTATTACGAGCTATGCTCTAACACTATGCCAAACCCAGTATAAAATCCATGTGAAAACTAGTGCGAGCTAAGCTCCAGCAGTCATGCGTATAAAACACATCAAATCTCATGCGAGTCATACTCTAGCACGCTTTCATTCTCACGAATATGGTTAACAAGCCAAAACAACTCATTTCTTTTGCAGTTCATTTCAAATGTTAGCCAACCTACCAATCACTTGCTAAAAAGCAATAAAACATGATTTTCCAAAGCATTATGCCTTTGTTTTCATGCACATTTCTCAAAACCCAACTCTTTACCCTTCGATCACCCAATATCATTTCCTAGTATCACATGCATTCTAGCAAAACATTTAAGCGCCCAAATTGCGCACAGATATCTCTAAGAGTCCACAGAATTCCCTTACCTCAATTTACTTGAGTGCGACTCTCTCTTCCTCTTAGCCTATTGCGCTCTTGGCTCGCCTTGCTTCGGTGTATCCTTGGGAGCTACGATTCATTTATCCAAATCACTTGAGTTAATGTTATTAACTCACATTTTGACCTCACTAGTCAATATAATTCATTTATATATTTACCAATGCCTTAATCCACATTTTACCCCTTTTAGGTAAATCTCACAATTTATTCACTAACATCTTAAAATCATACTCACAACACTATTATTACCTCAAGATATCCCATTCATCATTAATCTCAATACATTTCACTTTCTCACACTAGACCATTTCTAAGTCATGGTGGATTCATTCTACTCTAGGTAATTTCTACCATTTCTATGTGTACCAATCATTCCCCACATCAATATCCAAACAAATGTACTTGAGATTTGCATTAGAAACTCACCTAGCTTGATTTCCTCTTTGCTATAATGGAAATGCAACTTGTTCCTTAAATCCAACAAATGGGGAAAATGCCTCCCAACTATGTTGTCCTTCTCTTTAATGCGAACAACTTTGCCTCTAATAGCTTTCCCTCAAATCCTACTAAAAATGGATGGATTCAGGAGTGAGAAAGCTAGGTTTTGGATTGAAAATGGTAGAGTGAGAGTGTTTTCTTGAAATCTGCAGATCCAACTGCTCCTATTTATAGATTTAGATTAATGAGATCGATCAACCTTGGGTGGAGATTGATTTGGTCCTCTTAAAATCCTTCTTTTTCTCGGCATTTGAAGGCAAGAGATCGATCTGTCGAAGACTGAAGATCAATCTGTCTCATGCAGTAGCATTAAGGAGATTGATCTGGATTAGGATGAGATCGATTTGCTTCAACCCGAGAGCTTAAGGAAATCGACATGTTTGCCTTGAAATCGATCTTCTCACTACAGAATGTTTAGCAGATCGATCTGGCTCTATTGGAGATCTATCTGTCCTATTCCATAGCTCAAAATAAGAGCATTTTGGCTCTTCCAAATAGATCTCTCATCCTATGAGATTGATTTGACCTTCATATTTCCAGAGTTCCTGCAGTTTTTCAGCAGCAACACCTACCAAACTTCATACATTTTACTGTCATGGTCATTTTCTCATCTAATCATCTTTGAGACTTGAAAATGGCATCCATTCATACTTTATACCTATTGAAACTTGTGTGGAATCTTTGCATAACCAAAAGTTCATGATATAAACCAAATGGGAGTGCATAACTTTTGAAATCTTCCTTCCATTTTACCACACTACTCATTTTCCATTCTACTCACATTCTTCACATGTTTAGGTCAATTTCTTGATATTCATACATAATGTAACTTGTACGTACAATCACAACTCTTATTACAAGTATATCACCACACTTATGAATTCATTTACATATATATACAAGGTTTAACCTATATTGGGTCTCACATTCTCCCCCACTTAGAAAATTTGGTCCTTCAAATTGGAACTAATCATTTTGTGAACAACTCGAGATACTTCTCCTCATCAACCTCTCCAATTCCCATGTGGCCTCTTCCACCGTGTGATGTTGCCAAAGAACCTTCACCAAGAGAATTGTCTTTGTCCTCAACACTTTCTCTTTTCTGTCCGATATCCGAACTGGCCTCTCAATGTACGTCACGCCTTCATTGAGCTCTAAAGGTTCATACCTTATTACATGTGTCGGGTCTGGATGATACTTCCTTAACATGGATACATGGAAGACGTTATGAACACTTGCCCACTCTGGTAGCAATGTCAACCCATATGCCTTATCTCCCACCTTATCAAGTATCTCAAATGGCCCTATATATCAAGGGCTCAACTTTCCCTTCTTCTCGAATCTCATAATCCCCTTCGAAGGACAGACCTTCAAAAACACTGACTCACCCATATCAAACTTTAGTGGTCTCTGTCTCCTATCAGCATAATTCTTTTGTCTGCTCTGAGCTGTCCGTAACCTCTTATAAATCAACTGGACATCCCTAGAGGCTTGTCTAACCAAGTTCGAAGTAAAGAACTGTCTATCACCAACCTCTTCCCATCTAATAGGGGAACGGCATCTACACCCATACAATGCCTCAAATGGTGCCATCCCGATACTCGCATGAAAACTGTTGTTATAAGCAAACTCTGCGACTGGTAAATGGTCATCCCAAGAGCCTCTAAAATCTAATGCACACGCTCTCAACATATCCTCTAAGGTCTGTATAGTCATCTCTGACTGACCATCTGTCTGAGGATGAAGTGCGGTGCTAAAACTCAACTAGGTCCCCATCGCTTCCTGAAAGTGTTCCTAAAAATGGGATGTGAAGCGGGCATCCCTATCAGAAATAACGCTCACTGGAATTTCATGTAGCCTCACTATCTCGCGCACATACAAGTTCGCTAACTGGCTCAGAGAATCAGTAGCTCTCATAGCTAGAAAATGGGCTAATTTCGTCAAACAATCCACAATCACCCATATGGTATCATGACCTCTGTGGGTCCTCGACAATCCCATCATAAAATCCATGGTGACATGCTCCCACTTCCAAGTTGGTATCAATAGCGGCTGCAATAACCCTGCAGGCTTCTGATGCTCTACCTTCACCTGCTGACAAACGAGACACTTAATGACATATACAACAATGTCTTTCTTCATTCCAGACCACCAATAAACTTTTCACAGGTTTTGACACATCTTTGTACTCCTTAGATGTATTGTATACCTTGATGAGTGAACCTCTGTTAAGATCAACTTCCTGACCTCTAGATCATTGGGAACACATATCCTACCTCGGAACCTTAACAAGCCATCTGAACTCAATTCAAAGTCCATCTCTGTACCTCTCTGTATCTGCCCGACAATATCACTGCACTGTTAATCAATCCACTGAGCCTGTCAAATTCGATCTACCAGATCCGGTTCCAACTGCAGGCTAGCTATCATAAATCCACTATCAACGTTAGGTGAGGTCATATCCAAACTGAGGTTCGTGAATTATTCCAACAACTCGTGTTCCCTGACCATCATGAATGACACCAAACCGAGATGCTTCCTACTCAATGCATCAGCAACTACATTTGCCTTACTCGGGTGGCACAAGATCTCACAATCATAATCCTTTAAGAGCTCGAGCCATCTCCTCTGTCTCATGTTTAACTCTTTCTGCGAGAACAGGTACTTAAGGCTCTTATGATCTGTGTAAATCTGAAATCTCTCACCATAGAGATAGTGGCGCCATAGTTTCAATGCAAACACTACAGCCGCCAACTCTAAATCGTGGGTTGGGTAGTTTCTCTCATGATCTTTCAACTGCTTTGATCCATAGGTCACTACCTTCCCATCCTGTATCAACACACAGTGACACGATCTGAAGGTATTGTCCGCAAGTGCACGGGTCGTGCAAGTAATAAGGGGATTTGAGTCCCGAGCTATCATCCCTCAGAGAAGTTGGTTAGCCTAATTAACTACCGGTTAATCTTACCCTAAGTATATTCTAGCAAATTATAAATTTAAGGTAGGTGATCTACTAAGTCTAAAATTAAAATTACTGGAAAGCAATAAAATAATAAGAACTAAATAAAACGGAGCAAAATTTACTTACAGTGCTCCGAGCAATTAAAAGCAAAAACCTATAAAAATAATTAAAACAGTTAAAAATTAATTAACACAATTAAAATAAAGTGCAAATATGGAAATAACAAAACAAGATAAATTAAACTAACCAAAAATAAAATATGCATGTAATTGAACTAATTAATAAAAATGCAAATTAAACTAAACTAAAACTTGATGAAAATAAAATCCTAGGAAATTAAGAAAATAACTATAAACTACATATCTAAAATATTAATTCTAAATTACTCCTAACTATATCTAATTACTAACTTAACAATAGAATCTAACTAATGCATGTAACAATGTTGGCTCTACCGAGAGGGGGTGAATCGGTTTTCTAACATTAATGGAAAATTTTAAATTAATCCTAATTTAATCAGCAAATGATAATGAGCAATACAATGAAATTAAACAATTTAATGCAAGATAGGGAAGAGAGAAACAAACACAATCGTTTATAGAGGTTCGGCCAATCTCTTGCCTACGTCCTCTCTCCTTGACCTTCTTGTCAAGTGCTTTCTTTCTCTCCTTCAACAGAAGTTACAATGTTCCTTTTTCAGGTTAAGGAATAACCTCTCTGCCCTTTGCAATACAAAGATGTATTCACCCTTTTACAATTTTTATCTCACTGAGGAATAATCCTCTTCTCTCTTAAGGTAAGGATGAATACAAAATCAAGCTTTTAATGTGGGTAGGACAATTACAGCTTTTGCACTTAAGCTTATACAACAAACTCAATAAATGAGGAATGAAGACACAAGGAATGAAAGTATTAAACTCTTAAGAATGTAAGAAATGTGCATCAATAGTGTCTCTATTCTCATTGTCTTCAATGCTTGCTTAAATACTGAAGGATTGGTGGTTGGAGCATTAAATGCTGTTTTTCCCGTTGAGATTTTTACAGAACTGGCCGTTGGGTACCTCCAGTAGAATGCCAGATCGATCTGCCATCTTGACCAGATCGATCTCTTAGTTATAAATCCTACAAGATCAAGCAAAATAACACAAGGAGATCGATCTCATATATGAGCAGATCGATCTCTTAATTTGAAAATGTTAGGGGAGATCGATCTGTCGAATAGGCAGATCGATCTTCCAATCTCTCTGTTTGAGGCAAGATCGATCTACAGATCGATCTGCCATGCATTCTCGTAGTGGGGAGATCGATCTCTCAATAACCCAGATCGATCTCCTTAGCTCTCTGACTTTAAGAAGATCGATCTCTTCCTTACCAGATCAATCTCATAAGCTCTCTGTTTGAGTGTAGATCGATCTTACAGATCGATCTACTGTCTTTGCTTTAAGGGAGATGGATCTCTTCCTAGATCAGATCGATCTCCTCAACTCCAATATTAGGCAGATCGATCACATAACCCTTATAGATCGATCTCACTCTTCCTCAATACCTTTGTATAGGTTCAAAGCTTAGCAGATCGATCTCATGTCTTTATGAGATCGATCTCTCATCCAAGAAATCCCAGGAGATCGATCTCTCATAACCCATCTCGATCTCTCATCTACAGAAACTCAAGTTCTGGTACTGATAACCTCTAAACATGTTTTTATATCATTTTTATACTATTGAATTTACTTGTTTTGTCATTTCAAAATACATTAACTCAACAATCTCCCCCTTTTTAATATGACAAAACCTATTCAATCAACATGTTTAGTTGCCTATTTTCAGTTTGCACAAACTCCCCCTTTTTGTAAACTCCCCCTTACTTTTGGCTTTAGATCTTTAAACTTTCTTAACTCCCCCTTTTTGTAAACTCCCCCTTACTTTTGGCTTTAGATCTCTAAACTTTCTTAACTCCCCCTCATTTTAATCATTCCTTTTAAACCATTAGATATGATTCTTAAAGTCATTTAAACATGTTTTAACCAACGCATGTGTTCTTAACATTATTTCTTCTCCCCCTTTTTGTCATATCAATGGCAAGAAGGAAATCTAAACAATACTCCTGTCATTTCAAATTAACATTTCATTAAAAACTCATTCAATAACACAGAGGGCAGCTCATTCAAGCAAATTCAGTTCAAACAACAACGAGTAATGAAAACATATAACAAAACTAGATCTAGCAAATAAGTCCTATGGTGGAGGAGGAAATCGATCCATGAGATCCTCAACGTGAGTGCGAGTGTCTTGAAGCTCATCAAACATCGCCTCCTGAGTCTCATGAAGATTTGCAAAGCCTTCATCCACTTTGCGGTTCAGCTCCTCGAACATCCGCTACTGGGTTGCATGAAGGTTTGCAAAGCGTTCATCGATCTTTCTGTTCAGTGCACTCAACATTGTCACAATGGACTCCATGTCAGTGATTGAGGAAGCAGGTGCAGTGGGCTGAGGAGTCGAGGACGATGGACCCACAGTTGGTGCAGCAGGTGGATCCATAGGCTCATCCCATAACTGCAGCAGACTGCTGTTCCCTCTTCTTCTTCCAGTCGCCCCGAAAGTCCTTGTAGTAGCCCATGTGGTGGAGTGACCCGATGTTGAGGACGCTCTTTGGAGATGACATTTCACACGTTTCACAATTGCTGTCCACTCCGAGTCGTTGGAGAAAGTACGCCAATGGTTGCGGAAACACTATCGTTGTGGCTTGGCCGCGTACGATCTTCAACCAGTCTTGATAGATAAAGTGGACGAGGTTCAATTTTTGACTGGTGGAGTGAATGTGGTGAATCCAGAACCTATCTAACAGCCTAACGGTGGAGTGACGGGTACCAAATGGATGAAGGTTCCAAGATATGATGAGGTGGAGTAACCGTGGGTGCATTGGGAGGTCACTCGCCTTATCCCCGGGAATATCAAACTCTAAAGGGACTTCCTCATCTTCATTTGTCAAGCCTTCATCGCGTATGTTGAAAGCGTGGGCTAGGACTTCAGTGTCTATTGCAATGGATTTACCCATGACATACGTGATAAATCTGAGAATTTTACAAGTGTCGTTAGGATCATAGGTGAGTTCGGCATTGGAAAAGAATGCTCGAACGATGTTTGGAGGTACGGGAGTATTGATTTTTAGGAACGACATCCAACCAAATTCTTCAAATTTGGATAGATAGGGAAAATCGATGCGGTTTAAGAAGGAGAAATCGATTGTTCGCCAATGTTTAATTGGCATGGTGGAAAAATATTCTTCATATCGCTTCCTTTTCGCAGGTGTTTTAAAACACCTGTTGAAGGTAGCGACTGAAGAGGGAGGAATGGATTGGGAAGATGACCCTTGTTCTACATTAGATCGGGGAGGTTTTTGGCCTGCTCTCTTAAGTCTAGGCATGGTTTTAGACACGAGAATTACTCTCAGACAGGTTCACAAACAAAAATCAATGGAACAGTGACTAGATTTGCCCTAGACTGAAATTTAACACAAATCTTAAGAAATATTTGAGAAAACAATAAGGAATGTGGGTTACTACACCAGTAAATGAAGGAGAGATACAACGAAGACCGTACCGAGATCGATCTGAGGAGGAATCGAGAGAGGAAGTGCGAGAGAAGTTAGGGATTTGATGTTTTAGGGATTTCAAATTTGGGGATTTTTCGCCAGTTTTTATAGTCCAGGGCACAGGAGATCGATCTGTCGAGACGACAGATCGATCTGTCATTTCCAGAAGCCCGAAGAGATCGATCTGTGGTTCCATAAGATCGATCTGCAAAAAACAGAAGCTTAAGGAGATCGATCTATCGTATGCACAGATCGATCTGCTATTTGACAGAGGCTTAGGGAGATCGATCTGCCGAATGCATAGATCGATCTTCAAAATACAGAGGCTTAAAGAGATCGATATGTCGTATGCACAGATCGATCTGCTGTTAAACAGAGGCTTAAGGAGATCGATCTTATGGATAGAAGATCGATCTGCTTAGCTTAACCTTAATGCTTTAGGCTTGTTGGAAGTATGGAGATCGATCTATATAGATAGGAGATCGATCTCTCATGCTTGTTGCCCAGAAAAATCTTTGTAAAACTCTTTTAAAACCAACTTAAAACCAAGATTTTGAAGCATATATATATATATCTTAAGGGATATTCATAAGTCCTAATTCACCTCTAAGGATACAAAACCTATCTCTATCAAGGGGTTTGGTGAATATATCAACTATTTGATGTAAAGTGTCAATATACTCTAGAATTATATCCCCTTTTTGCACATGGTCTCTAAGGAAATGATGCCTAATCTCAATGTGCTTGGTTCTAGAGTGTTGAATAGGATTTTTAGATAGGTTGATAGCACTGGTATTGTCACATTTAATAGAAACTTGTTTCATGTCAATACCATAGTCTTTCATTTGTTGTTTAATCCACAACACTTGAGCACTACAACTACCTGCTGCTATGTATTCAGCTTCAGTTGTGGACTGAGCCACACTGTTTTGTTTCTTAGAGAACCAAGAGATTAATCTATTTCCTAAGAATTAGCAGGTACCTGAAGTACTTTTCCTATCTATTTTGCATCCCCCAAAATCTGCATCTGAAAATGCATGAAGTGTAAAGGTAGAGTCCTTGGGGTACCAAAGTCCTAGAGAGAGAGTGTCCTTAAGGTATCTAAAGATCCTTTTAGTTGCTAATAAGTGTGATTCCCTAGGAGAGGATTGAAATCTAGCACAAAGGTATACACTAAACAAAATATCTGGTCTACTTGCAGTTAAATAGAGCAATGAGCCAATCATAGACCTATAGAGTTTAGTGTCTACACACTTACCACTTTCATCTTTATCAAGCTTGATGTTGGTGCCCATTGGAGTTGCTTGAGGTTTGCAATTGTCCATTCCAAATCGCTTGAGCAAATCCTTAGTATACTTTGCTTGATTGATGAAGGTTCCATCTTTTTTTTTGCTTCACTTGAAGTCCCAAGAAGAAGGTGAGTTCTCCCATCATACTCATTTCAAATTCTCCTTGCATGATCATAGCAAACTCTTGACATAAAGACTCATTAGTTGAACCAAAAATAATATCATCCACATACACTTGTGCAACTAGTAAATCTTTATTTTTATTTTTGATGAATAAGGTGGTATCCACTTTTCTTCTTGAAAATCCCTTTTCTATTAAGAATTTTGACAACCTTTCATACCAAGCTCTAGGAGCTTATTTCAAGCCATAAAGTGCCTTAGATAATTTGAAAACATGTTCAGGAAATTCATGATTTTCAAAGTCGGGAGGTTGTTCAACATAGACTTCTTCATTAATGAAACCATTTAAGAATGTACTCTTTACATCCATTTGATATAACTTGAAGTTTTTATAGCATGCAAAGGCAAGTAACATTCTTATTGCCTCTAATCTAGCTACCGGTGCATAGGTTTCATCATAGTCTATACCTTCCTCTTGTCTATATCCTTGTGCAACTAACCTAGCCTTGTTCCTTATGATCACACTATTTTCATCCATCTTGTTCTTGAATATCCATTTAGTTCCAATTATAGAGTGATCACTAGGCCTAGGAACTAGTTTCCATACTTTGCTTCTCTCAAATTGATTTAATTCTTCTTGCATTGATAGGAACCAATTATTGTCATCTAAAGCTTCATTGACATTCCTAGGCTCTATTTGAGATACAAAGGCTATATATTGACACATATTCCTTAGAGATGATCTAGTTCTAACTCCAAGAGTTGGATCTCCTACTATTTCACAATCTTTTACATATCCTAATTCTCTTGGTGCTCTAGACTCTCTCTCTAATATCTCTATCTCTTCTTCATCTTCTTTATTCAAGTCAAGTTTTTCTAATAAATCATCTTCTAAGTTTGGGATTTCCTCCAAGTTTTCATCAAATATTCCAACATCCTCATCATTGGTTGAATCTTTAGATACATCATTTGACTCATCAAATATAACATGAATAGATTCTTCAACCATCAATGTTCTTTTGTTATATACTCTATAAGCCTTTGAATTCAATGAGTACCCTAGAAAGATTCCCTCATCACTCTTGGCATCAAATTTTCCTAGGTTATCTTTACCATTATTTAAGACAAAACATTTGCAGCCAAAAGGATGGAAGTAACTAATATTAGGCTTCTTACCCTTGTAAAGCTCATAAGGAGTTTTCTTTAGCATGGGTCTAATCATAGCTCTATTAATTATATAGTAAGCTGTGTTTATAGCTTCAGCCCAAAAATACTTTGGTAAATTATTTTCACACAACATGGTTCTAGCCATTTCTTCCAAGGTTCTATTTCTTCTCTCAACTACTCCATTTTGTTGTGGTGTCCTAGGGGCTGAAAAATTATGGCTAATTCCTTGATCATTGCAATACTCATCAAATCCTATATTTTCAAATTCCTTCCCATGATCACTTCTAATACTAGCTATTGTGTATCCCTTTTCATTTTGAGTCACTTTTGTATAGGCTATGAATTTTTCTAAGGCTTCATTTTTTACTCTAAAAAAGAACACCCAAGTGAACCTAGTGTAATCATCAACTATTACAAATCCATAGTGTTTCCCACCAAGGCTTGTTGTTCTAGTTGGTCCAAATAAATCTAGGTGAAGTAATTGAAGAGGCCTAGAGGTGGATACACTATTCTTTGGCTTAAATGTCGTCCTTTTATGTTTTCCTTTAACACATGCTTCACATATTTTTTCATAATCAAAGGACATTTTAGGCAATCCTATAACTAGATCCTTTCTAGCTAACTTAGAAAGTACATGCATGCTAGCATGGCCTAGTCTTCTATGCCATAACCAAGATTCCTTTTTATTATCTACCATTAGGCATATGTTTTCATTCTTAAGTTCATTAAGATAGACAATGTATATATTACCTTATCTATGGCCTAAGAAAAGAACTCTATTTGTCTTAGGATTTATAACATGACATTTCATACAATCAAAAGTTACTTTGTAACCTTTGTCACAAAGTTGACTTATGCTTAGTAAGTTATGCTTTAGACCCCTAACAAGCAATACTTTTTCTAATGAAAAATAGTCATTACCTATTGAGCCACTTCCTTCAACTTGGCCTTTAGAGTTGTCCCCAAATGTGACTTCTCCACCAACCTTTGATTTAAAAGAGTTGAAGTGGCTTCTATCTCCCGTCATATGCCTTGAGCATCCACTATCCAAGTACCATGCTTCCTTTGTTTTAGCTTTGTGGCCATGCTCAATCACCTACAAAAAGATTCAAACTCAAGTCTTAGATACCCAAATTCTCTTGGGTCCTTTGAGGTTAGTGAATGCAATTCTTGATCCCTTTGGGATCCATTTTGCTAATGCATTAACATCGTTTGAGTGAATTACTTCTTTTGGAATCCATATCCTTTTTACTATTTTTCCTTTAAGAGAGCTCATATTTATATTGCAATTATGTGATACATGTCCCTTTCTATTACAATATGAACAAGAAGTTGAGAGTTTATTTATACTATTTCTAGCAACAAAGCTTTTAAGATGAGTCTCTCTACTTTTTGCATTATATCCTAACCCATTTTTGTCAAAGAATGCCCTTTGGGTCTCTAGCATGCTATCTAACTTTTGTTGACCCATGTGGAACCTATTAAAGGAATTATGTAGATTGCCATTTTTCTCTTTAAGGTCACAAATTTCAAGATTTGAAATTTCTAGTTTCTTTTCACATTCTAATTTGTCCCTTAGCATTAACTCATTTTCTTTTCTCAATTTGGATATTATCTTTTTATATTTCATACTCATGCATTCATACTCTAATGCAAGATCATCAAAGGCATCTTGCAATTCATCAAAAGAATATTCATTGAGGTTTGAAGTTACCTTTTCATCCTCAATAGCCATGAAGCACAAGTTGGCAATGTCCTCATTTAAGTCATCATCGGAGCAGTCACTGTCGCTCCATGTTGCCACCATTGCCTTCTTTTTGTGGAACCTATCATTGGACATTTTAAGAAGAAGGCAGTTAAACTTAATGTGTCCTGGTTTTTTACATTCATAGTACACAATTGAATCTTTTCTACCTCCTTCTTCTTGATCTCTCTTATTGTTTCTCCTATTACTACCACTAGCTCTCATTCTCATGAACTTGTTAAATCTTTTGGAAAACATTGCCATTTCAAGGTCCTCTTCACTACCACTCTCATTCTTAATCTCCTCTTGAGCAGTGGATTTTAGAGCAACTCCCACTTTCTTGGGTGGCTCTTCATTTCTTCTTAATTTCATCTCATAAGTGAGTAGTGATCCTATTAATTCATCTAAAGACAATGTGTGAGGATCCTTAGATTCCTCAATTGCAGTCACTTTAGCTTCCCATGATTTAGGTAAGCTATTTAATATTTTCTTAACCATTTCAATATTAGAGTAAATTTTTCCTAAGGACTTTAATCCATTAATTACATCTGTGAATTTAGTGAACATATCACTAATTGATTCTCCTTCCTTCATCCTAAAAAGCTCATAGTCATGTGTGAGCATTCCTACCTTGGTCTCCTTTACTTGCCTTGTACCCTCATGAGTTATTGCCAATTTGTCCCAAATTTGTTTGGCATTGTCACATCCGGAGACCCTATTGTATTCATTTGGACCTAAGGCACAAAATAATGTGTGCATAGCCTTAGCATTTAGCTGAGCACATTTAATGTCATTTGAATCCCATTCATCTTCTTCTTTAGGGATATCTCTTCCCTCTATTCTCTTTGTAGGGATTTGAGGTCCTTTAATTATAATCCTCCGCACCTCATAATCATTTGCTTGAATGAATAACATCATCCTAGTCTTCCAATAAGCATAATGTTCTCCATTTAACATAGGAGGTCTAACCGTAGAGTGCCCCTCTCCTACCAAACTAGTTGTTACATTATTGTGAGCCATTTGATCGTTTCTAACTCTTAGGAAGTTGTTCCTATGTGATTAAAGAGTCGTAGCTCTGATACCAATTGTTGGCTCTACCGAGAGGGGGGTGAATCAGTTTTCTAACATTAATGGCAAATTTTAAATTAATCCTAATTTAATCAGCAAATGATAATGAGCAATACAATGAAATTAAACAATTTAACGCAAGATAGGGAAGAGAGAAACAAACACAATCGTTTATAGAGGTTCGGCCAATCTCTTGCCTTTGTCCTCTCTCCTTGACCTTCCTCTCAAGTGCTTTCTTTATCTCCTTCAACAGAAGTTACAATGTTCCTTTTTCAGGTTAAGGAATAACCTCTCTACCCTTTGCAATACAAAGATGTATTCACCCTTTTACAATTTTTATCTCACTGAGGAGCAATCCTCTTCTCTCTTAAGGTAAGGATGAATACAAAATCAAGCTTTTAATGTGGGTAGGACAATTACAGCTTTTGCACTTAAGCTTATACAACAAACTCAATAAATGAGGAATGAAGACACAAGGAATGAAAGTATTAAACTCTTGAGAATGTAAGAAATGTGCAGCAATAGTGTCTCTATTCTCATTGTCTTCAATGCTTGGTTAAATACTGAAGGATTGGTAGTTGGAGCATTAAATGCTGTTTTTCCCATTGAGATTTTTGCAGAACTAGCCGTTGGGTACCTCCAGTAGAATGCCAGATTGATCTGCCATCTTGACCAGATCGATCTCTTAGTTATAAATCCTGCAAGATCAAAGCAAAATAACACAAGGAGATCGATCTCATATATGAGCAGATTGATCTCTTAATTTGAAAATGTTAGGGGAGATCGATCTATCGAATAGGCAGATCGATCTTCCAATCTCTCTGTTTGAGGCAAGATCGATCTACAGATCGATCTGCCACGCATTCTCGTAGTGGGGAGATCGATCTCTCAATAACCCAGATCGATCTCCTTAGCTCTCTGACTTTGAGAAGATCGATCTCTTCCTTACCAGATCGATCTCATAAGCTCTCTGTTTGAGTGTAGATCGATCTTACAGATCAATCTACAGTCTTTGCTTTAAGGGAGATCGATCTCTTCCTAGATCAGATCGATCTCCTCAACTCCAGTATTAGGCAGATCGATCTCATAACCCTTATAGATCGATCTCACTCTTCCTCAATACCTTTGTATAGGTTCAAAGCTTAGCAGATCGATCTCATGTCTTTATGAGATCTATCTCTCATCCAAGAAATCCCAAGAGATCGATCTCTCATAACCCAGATCGATCTCTCATCTACAGAAACTCAAGTTCTGGTACTGATAACCTCTAAACATGTTTTTATATCATTTTTATACTATTGAATTTACTTGTTTTGTCATTTCAAAATACATTAACTCAACAAACAAATTTAATCTAACATAATTCTCAATATAACCCTTAAAACACTTAACTAACTTTAAATCCCAAAACATAAAATATAAAATTAACTATTAACTAAAATTAAGACTAAAAATTAAATTAACAAACTAAAACACTAGAACTAATCTAAATTGACAGCTAATAAAAGGAGCAATCAAACTAATATAAGTGCAATAAGCATCAACTTGTAAAGAAAAAATAGCCAAACGTGGCCTTAGTCGGTTTTGCCAGCTGCCTCGGTTTCTTGTGAAAATGGTACTATATATGCTCCGTCATTTTCATTTTGTTTCGGTCTGTCCAGGCGTGTCCAGCTTGCTCTCAGTTCTGTTCTGGTCTGCCATCCTCACCAACTCTGCTCTTGGTTCCGTGCACTTCTTCATTTCCTGCACTCAACACAGCACAACACATTTCATTCATCAGCAAACCAAGCTCCAGATTTCTGCCCATGTCGTTACAGCACTAACTGCTCCTGCTCCTACCAACTCTAGCTGCTGGCTCAAGTCTGCTCTTGGTTCCAGCTTTGGTCCCGGTTGTTGTCCGCTTACTTTTGTTACTGCTCTGCCTCGCATGCCCAGCTCACTCACGGTTTGTCCTCCAGCAGCAGTGTCCCAAACAGGATCAGTTACCACTACTGTTGCTACTCTGCGTTACATGCCCAGCTCACTTACGGTTTGCCCAGGCTTGCAGTCTGCTGCACATAGTTGGTTTGCTTCAGCTACACTTTGGCACCTCCTCAACAACCTGAAAATGACACAATACAATCACAACTTAAATTGAACTAATCATGACAGAAAAACTCAATAATAAACATTGCAGAATTTTAAAGTGGCTGTTAAACCGAGAGTCTAAAATTCTTGATATACTTTAAACTTTGATGCCTAACATCAATTGGCATAAACTAACCAAACTACAAAGAACACTAACATGCACCTGAAACATAAGCAATAAATAAAATAAACCATAAGTTAAAATCTACAATGAACAGTAATGAAAACCAAAAAAAAGAGCACAACAGAGGCTGAAAATGAAGTAAACTTGCTGCAAATGATGAAACCATGCTCCACGAACTGCTTCTTGAAACTCTACCTACCACATCTTTTTCACTAACCGTTAACAAGCAGAAAATGAACAAACAACCATAATGTTGAAATGAAATGCAGTAAACGAAATAGATTAAAGAAACATAATGAAAATGCAGTAAAAATGGAAGCTAAACTCTAAATGCAGTCAAGAACCGAATCAGGAAATGCAAGCAAATACAAAATGAAATAAGGAGAGAAGGAACAAGAAAGCATAGCAAAACATGATATTAAAACTGAGAGGAAGTATATAAAATAAAAAAAAACAACAACTGAAGTTACCCACTTAAACCCATAGCTTCATCAACGTGCAAAATCATCATTATCAGATTGCTCTCATTCGAGCTCTTAATGCAATGGTTCCACATTGCCTTTGATGTGGAACAATGCCTAGCATTTTCCCACATCAAAGCACCAAAACCAAATAGCATAGTTGAAGGAAGAGTTAAGGTACCAAATACACAAAGAAAGCAACCCAATAGCTAACTAAATATAATGGTTTTTTCAAATTAAAAAAAAAAGCATAAGCAATGTTTCTTGCAAACCGAGAGCTACAACTGGGAAATGTAAACTATGTAGTGGACTGAAAAAAATAGGAGCAATCACTTAAGAAAAACCGAAAAGACCAAATGATGTTGATTGCCATGAAATAGAATTCCAAGACTAGAAAATGAAAAACATAACATTGGAATGAACAGTACAAAATAAGGAAGATGGCTAACAAAAATAATTTAACAATAGAGCAACGGGAAAGCTTGAAAAAAAATAAAATGCTAACTTAAAATTACCCTAAAACTATTCTACCCTAATTTACATAGTTTTTCAATTGCCATCCTTTCCTATTTATACACACACTTAAGGGTACAATTGTAATTTTTCCATCCTAGATGAGTTGGCATTTTTTTGGCCACTTATCTTCACACTATTGGCTCCTTGAAAAGATACTTCCATGCCATCTGTCTTTTTGTCCACTTGGATGTGCTAGGTGGCATGGCTCGTGTTGTCTGCGTGGTCCAATCTCGATTTTAGTCCAATTTCAGTCCATTTTCTACCGAAATTTTCCAAATTCATCTGGATTTAATTTATCTGCAAACATGAGAATTTTAATTAAATAAAGGGGATAATTAACAAAATAAATTAGGGATTTAAATAATTAATTAGAAAATTAAGTACAAATAATTCTATTTTCACAGCATTATCACACAACCCAGTCCTAAGCTTTTGCTTATCCTCAGGCAAAACAAAATAATTGTAGGAATGACAAGTACAAAACACAATAATTTTCTCAATGTTATCCTCAAAGAAAAAGTACAGACTATGATCTTAAAGACTCACAATTACTAGTCCAACATTCAGAATCATTCAATCATAAGTCCTAACCTAAATTGGACAACTCGTGAGTGTGTGAAAAATGTCAAATTCACTTCACAGTACATTATCTGGATCAGATTATGCAAACACAGTGAATACAGTCAATGACAAGTGATCATTCCCATAAGTTTTCTTTTCACTTCTCTCTCCACTAATGTAGTCACACTTAATCAAATATCAATAGGACTTCATTAAGCTTGTAATGAAAGGTTGGGGCTACGGTATGATAAAGTCGATTTAGGTTTAATTACCCCTTAACATGCATTACTTCTAGGATCATTATGTAAGAGCTCAAATCATTTCCCCCAAACTTATTTCTTTCGCTAAACATTTTATTCTGTTTTTGTATTTTTCTTCTTTCTTTTTTTCTTCTTTTTTTTTTCATTTTTTTGATTTTTTTTATACATACTCCTTCACTATCACTTAATACCCATATAGCTCACAATATATCGCAATGACTTTCCATGCTTTTGGGGTAAGGGGTAGGAAAAAAGTATTTAAGCTAAGGAAAATTTTGTAGGTGTATTTATAAAGAAAAGCTTATTTGGCCTAGATGGGTGACTAGGGCTAAAATATGTACAAGGATGGCTAGAAAGGCTTAAACGATCCAAAGATAGCCTAAATCATCTCCCTAATTAAGTGTGATCTAATATTTCACCTCAAGATCGGATCAAACAAATACTAGAATATAATGCACAAAATCAACTGAACAAATGCAATCCTATGCCCACATAAGCTTTCTCTAAATAAATATACAAATTCATGACATGACATATGCGTAAGATGAGGAAATCACAATCAAAATTAAGACAAATTCAAGAATTCAACTTCATGCTTTTCCTATAATCATGCTTCTTAGTTAATCAAAGTCAGACTCAATCATGGGGTCATATTATCAAAATATGGGAAAACTACATGCTAAGCACTAAATCATCCCTAAATCAAATAATTTAAAGTTCATACTATCGAAAAAAAATTTCAAAATTCTTTCTCAGATTTTTGAAAAAATTTTGAAAATTTTTCCAATTTTTCACAAAATTGCTTAAGTGATATCCCCTCCCCTAAACTTAAAGTGCACAGTGTCCTCAGTGTGCAAATAATATAAGAATTTAAGCTCAAGAACAGAGTACTCCCCTTTCTGATGATGATGAACAACTGAAGCTTGATTGAAAGCGTAATACTAGAAAAGAAATTTGCAACATAAACAAAGAAAGAAACAACAAAAAAGAAAAATAAAACGAACTATTTACAAACTGAAAAGAAAAACACAGCCACTTCAAATGCAGCTGAAGAAAATAACACTCAGCAGCAGGGTGAAGAGTAGGAGGGTCAGCCAAAGTGGTGACAGGGTGCTGACAGTCAAATCCTCCTAAGCCCTATCTACTTCCCTCCTTCTTTCGAATTTCTTATGTTCAAACATTTTATCTTCCTTAACCTCCATCTTAAAACACTCTTGAGAGTCTTCAGGGAGCTTCAAAGGTTTGAAAACATTAAACTTCACTTCCTAATCCTAAACTCTCATTGTTAACTCTCCCTTCTGTACATCAATTACTGTTCTATCAGTAACTAGGAAAGGTCTGCCTAGTATAATGGGGACTTCCCTGTCTTTCTCCATATCTAAAACAATAAAATCTGCAGGGAAAATAAACTTATCCACCTTTACTAAGACATCTTCAATGACCCCCTTTGGATATTTAATAGATCGATCAGCCAGCTAAAGGGTCACTGTAGTGGGCTTGGCATCCCCTACTCCTAACTTCTGATAAATTGAGAAAGGCATCAAATTGATACTGGCTCCTAAATCACACAGGGCTCTACCAAAGAACTAATTTTCAATCGTGCAGGGTATGGTAAAACTCTTGGGATCCTTGAGCTTGGAAGGTAATTTTCTCTGGATAATGGCACTACATTCCTCAGTTGAGGTCACCATCTCATAATCTTCCAATCTTCTTTTCCTAGAGAGGATGTCCTTCAAAAAATTCACATAACTTGGCATTTGCTCTAAAGCATATGCGAAAGGAATGTTGATGTGAAGTTTCTTAAAAACCTCAAGAAATTTGGCAAATTGTTGGTCAAGCTTTTGGTTTTGAAACCTCTGAGGAAAAGGTACTGGTGGTCTAACTGGAAGAGATATAGTGGTAACATGTATAGCATTAGAGGACTTTGAAGGCTGTGAAGTAGAAGAAGGTAAAAATGAAGAAGCACCTATCTTTAATTCCTTTGTAGCCTAATCTTTAGGTTACTGCTCTTTTTGAGCTACTTCGTTAGAATTTATGGGTTTTTCAACTATGGGCTCAAAAGGATTGGACTTAACTTGTGGCTCCTCTAGCTCTTTGTCGCTCCTAAGGATGATGGATTTTACATGTTCTTTACCCTCTCTTTGCCTAACAAGATTAGCTTCAGTGTTACTAGGAAGGGTCCCTTGAGGACGTTAGCTAATAGCATTTGCTATTTGTCCTACTTGAACCTCTAAGTTCTTAATTGAAGTAGCTTGATTTTGCAGGATCATTGAGAACATCTCCTCTAATGTAGGCTTCTTCTCAGCTGCTGGTGCATTTAAAAGTTGGGGTTGCATAAGTGGTGGTGGTGGTGGTTGATGAAAGTGAGGTGGATGGGGATGATGTGATAGATGATAAGGAAATGGATGCTATGGTGGTACTTGAACCGGTGGAGCTTGAAAACCAGGGGGTTCTACAGGTCTAGAGCTAGAAGTTTACCCTTGGTTTTGGCTCTAGGAGAAGTTAGGATGGTTCCTCCACCTTAGATTATAGGTGTTTGAAAAAGGGTTGTTTGTTGCTTAGAAGGGCAACGTACTGAACCAATTCTAAGTTAAGTGGACACCTATCTACAGAGTGGGTACTATTACACAGCTCATAAGAGAGAAAAGGACTTTGGACAGAAAACACAGGGTTAAGGCTGGTGGAAGGAATATGTTGGGTACTGAGCGACTCTACCTTCTTCGTAAGATTAGCAATTTGAGAGGTTAAGGTAGACAACGTGTCGAGCTCATAAATACCCGTCGACTTCTTTGGCAATTGCCTCTCCGAGGACCATAGTTAGTTGTTAGCCGCCATCTTGTCTAACAATTCGTAAGCTTCCTCCTCTGTTTTGCACATTAAAGCTCCACCCGTAGCAGCGTCAACGATGGTCCTATTTTGGCTTGTAAGTCCGTTGTAGAAGGTCTGGACTTGCAGCCATAAAGGTTGGCCATGATGAGGGCACTTCCTAAGAAGCTTCTTATATCGTTCCCATGCTTCGTAAAGAGATTTCGCATCAAATTGGGCAATGGAAGATATGTCACTATGGATTTAGGTCATTTTAGAGGGAGGGAAAAACTTAGCTAAAAATTGATGGGCTAACTCGTCCCATATAGAAATGGATCCTAGAGGCAAGGAGGTTAACCAGTGTCGTGCCCTATCCCTAAGCGAGACGGGGAATAATCTAAGCCTAAGCACATCATCAGATAACCCATTGTGTTTGAACGTGTTGCACAAGCCCAGGAATTGCCTGAGGTGAGCATGTGAGTCATCGTGCGGAAGCCCACTGAACTGTAAAGAAGTCTGGATCATCTGAAGGATTGCAGGCTTAATTTTGAAATTGTTTGCAGGGACAGCTGGTGGCCTAATGCCGATATAATATCCTCCAATCGTCGGCACCGCATAATCTCAAACAGTTCTAATTTCCCTATTTTCTGTCATGATGTTTTGCAGCGGAGCTATTAATTTCCTAGAATCCTTTCGAATTTTCCTAAGGGTTCTTTCAATTTCAGGATCTAAAGGAAAGCAATCATAACTCCTGGCTCTATGCATGAAAACATCTAAAAGTCCTTAGAAAAAAAATTTTTGTTTTTCAATTTTAAATTTTTTTCTTTTTTTATGAGAAAATTAACTAAACTAAACTAAGGATCTAAATATTTACAAGCTAGAATTACACCTAAGCATAATTTCACCGATATTAATTAACGACTAATTAAAACTTCCCCGAAAATGACGCCAAAAACTTGATAGGGTCTAAAGGTAATGTCCGAAAGTGCACGGGTCATACAAGTAATAATGGGATTTGAGTCCCAAGTTATCGTCCCTCAGAGAAGTTGGTTAGCCTAATTAACTACCGGTTAATCTTACCCTCAGTATATTCTAGCAAATTATAAATTTAAGGTGGGTGATCTACTAAGTCTAAAATTAAAATTACTGGAAAGCAATAAAATAATAAGAACTAAATAAAACCGAGCAAAATTTACTTACAGTGCTCCGAGCAATTAAAAGCAAAAACATATAAAAATAATTAAAACAGTTAAAAATTCATTAACACAATTAAAATAAAGTGCAAATATGAAAATAACAAAACAAGATAAATTAACCTACAATTAAACTAACCTAAAATAAAATATGCATGTAATTGAACTAATTAATAAAAATGCAAATTAAACTAAACTAAAACTTGATGAAAATAAAATCCTAGGAAATTAAGAAAATAACTATAAACTACATATTTAAAATATTAATTCTAAATTACTCCTAACTATATCTAATTACTCCGGAAGTTTGGACCACCTTCATTTAGTGGGGTGAAGAATCCAGTGTTAGTTCAGCATTAGATATGTAGTATGGAGAAGCTCTACCAATTTTTCCATTGTTTCGCCACCGAGAAGGTCACCTTTGTGGCTTTTGTATTAGAGGATGAGGTCGAGCATTGGTGGATGGCCACACAGTTGATGTTGAGTGCACGGCACCTGGTTGTGACATGGGATATATTCTTGGATGCCTTTAGGAGGCAGTACATTCCAGCCACTGCTCAGAGAAAGATGCAGATGAAATTTATGACATTGACTCTTGGGAACTGGACAGTGGATGAGTATGAGTCTGGATTCGCATCCCTGGGCAGATATGATATAGTCACTATGAGCCTTGAGGACAAAAGGTTCAGAAATTTCTAGAGGGGTTGAGACCTTCTATCAGAGCTCGATTAGCTCCACTGGGCATTACCACCTATGATGAGGCAGTACCTAAAGCTCAGCTATGTGAGCAAGATTATGAGTTGCATGCCTCGGAATTGAGCAAGAGTGGTAAAAGCAGAGATAGAGACCGGAAGAGGTCATGTAAGACCCGATTTTAATTAAAAACGAAATGAAAAAATGCAAAAGGATTGAAATGGTATTCCCAAACATGTGAAGGGTAAAATGATCAAAAGACCAAAATTCGGTATTAATCGGGACAAAAAATTTAATTAAAAATAATGGATTTGAGAATTTTGATCAATAACGAAGAAATAATTAAATTTCGCGTTAAATTGATCAAGATATGAATTTATTGGAATAACCAAAATTCTCACCTCGGGAAATAATCCTGAAAATAATCGAAAATTATACCGAAAAGATGAAATAATACTGAGAAATTCATTTATTGATTAAATGAATTAAATATAATTTTTTAGATATTTGGCAAAAATAATAATATTTAATTGAATAAAATAGTAATAAAAATAAATTATAAATAAATTAAAATAAAAATAAAATAAAGTAAAAAAAATTGTTTTCGCGAAAACGCGAAAACTGGAAACGAAAATGAAGCAGGGACCGAGGGAGTCGGTCCTCCCTCACCGGACGGAGCGACCGGTGGTGCACCCACTAGGCGAGGTAGCCGACGCCGACCCAGGCAGAGTCTGGCGATGGAAACATGATCGGCGGCGAGAGAAACGCCGGCGAAAGGAAACCGAGAGAGGGAGAAAGGAAAAATCGGTGACCGGCGCCGATCTAGGGCCGACCACCGCTAGCCAAAGGAGGCCCACGCTAAGACTGGCCGAACAGCAGCTGAATTGACCGGTGGGACGACGGCTAGCTTCGAAAAATAGCAAGAAAAGAAAGGGCACCGACGACGAGGAGAGAAGAGGCCGAACCGGCCACTTTTCGGCGACCTCAGACAAAACCAACCCCAGATTCAAGCTGCGGACGACCCCGAGAAGCTGTTGGCGATGAAAACAGACGGAGAACCAATCAACGAGGCACTGAACCGGCCAAACCGGACTGAACCGACGGTCTGAACCAGGTTAAACCGGACCGAACCAGTTCAGCCAAAAAGAAAAGGAAAAAGAAGAAAGAAAAATGGGAGAAAAGAAAAAGAGGAAAAATTAGGGAAAATTTCAGTGATGCAATCGAGCTACGGGTAAGTCGGTAAGCAGTCGAATTGACAGATTTAAATTACAAAATATTTAATTTTATTAATATCCGACTGAAAATTTACCTGAAAAAATATTTAATTGTGTAGCTCGACAATTGACGTCAAACGAGAGCTCGAGACAACCTCGATTTGTGTACGATCATGGAATATCGAGTAAGTAACCCTTATTTACGACAATTTACATTGTTATGCGTATATATTTACCGCATAAATTACGAATTTAATTTCCGCATTTAATGAATTAATTCTGGAAATTTAGATAAATTGTCGTAAATAATTAAATAAGCTATTCGAGAGTTTAGAAAGAGGCTCAATATATATTGGTAGGCCAATGAGCCCAATAGGCCTAGATAATGTGAATAGTAAGTGGAAAACGGGCTTAAGGCCGATTAAGGCCCATTATGGTACAATCGAGCCCAATATGGGTAAACGGGCCTAAGGATTTAAAATTAAGCCCAAAAAATATGAAATACAATTAATTGTATTGAATCTGACCTGATGTATATTTATACGCAGTTCCAGAGATTTGATTGAGAGCAAATCGGACTGCATGATGAGACATCAGTAAAGGTCAGACTGTACTTTAAAATAAGGTAAGGGAATTGTGTGAGTAGCTAGAGGTAGCTACGCATATTTTAATAGCTTTTCTATACACTGAATATGTATGTATACCCTGATTATGTATAAAGGTCCTAAAAATGGTTTAAAGATTATAAGGACTCGGAATAGGTAAAAGTCTATTTTACCCCTATAGAGGGAAGTTCACCAAAGGATGGTGAAAGCATGACATGCATGAAATGCATGATTTAAGGAATTTTTCGAATTAAGGAATTTTATTGGTTTTAATCAAAGCAAATCGGTAGATTGGCCAGTAATTGTATAAATTTCAAAAGATAACACTACGTAGGTGTTTTTTATATTTAAATGAAATTTCTTTGGAAAATGGCCAACTATCAAGTTTATATGGAAACAGATAGTGCTGGCACATAGCTCGCACTATATCTGCATTTGCGAGTGTGCATAAATGTGCTTGAGCGGTTGCTCGCACTGATTTTTATTATTGTGAAATGCATGAGAAGTGCTGGAGCATAGCTCGCACTCTGTTTTGACATGTTTTGACTGCTTTGATTGAATATGCATAAAAAGGTGCTGGAGCGATTGCTCGCACTAGTTTTAATGATTTGACATGCATGAGAGATGCTCGAGCTTAGCTCGCATCCTGTTTTGATATGATATTGCATAAAAGCAGTGCCGGAGTGTAACTCGCACGAGATTTGAGGTATTTATGCATAAAGTCGTACTAGAACATTGCTCGTACAGAGTTTTGATTTACTTGAGCATTCACTCGTGCTGGAGCGTTGCTCGCACGAAGTTTTATGTGGTTTTATAACTTATTTTAAAGCCGTATTGGAGTTTTTCTCGTATGAGGTTTTCACTTAGTTTTATACATATCCGTACTAGAGCATTGCTCGTACGTGGATTTTACTTGAATTTATAATTATTTTAAGTCGTACTGGAGCGCTGCTCGTACGCAGATTTCATTTATTTTTATGAAATCGTGCTAGAGCTTCGCTCGCACGAGATTTTTAGATATCATGAATATGCATGGAGCCGTGCAAGAGCTTCGCTCGTACAGGGATTTATATGACATGCATATAGCCGTGTTGGAGCATCCTGTAGACTGTGTGTCACAGTGAGATGATATGCTCACACATGCATATTGAGACAGAGATGATATGGGTGGATAAGACCTATTACAGGCACCCCTGACTGAGCTTGGGTTCACAGAGTACGTTGTACCGTGTATGTCACACGAAGTACGTTGTACCGTGGGGATTGTTGGAGTGGAGTGGCATTAGCCACGAGGCAGCAAGCCTTGCCCTCACAATCTTGATGTTATGCTGTTCTGGCGGGTAGGACCGACTCACCTCTCGTTTCAGGTGTGATACCCCGCACACTAGGTACCGTGTTGCCAGGGATCACGAGGTTATGGCCATATTCTTATGTTGTTACTGATAGTCACCTACATGTCTCACATGATATAACTTGTGGTCTTGATAGACCAGGGTAGACCCGAGTGAGGGGTCAAGCCCCCGATTTTGTGATTTTCACTTAAATGTGCTTTACTAGTATCATGCTAGATTTTTCAAAGAATTTTATAACGAATTGATTTATGAGATGATTGACCCAGAGGGGTTATTTTATACTGCGTTTTAAATGAAATGATTTAAATGCAGTAGCATGATGAGTTTTCCATGCTTTAATGATAAATCCATGAAATGATTGTATCTCACGATTTGTTTTATATCACATGAAATAATGCATGATTTTGATTTAATTCATGCTAAGTATGATTTAATGATGTCACATAAAATGCTATTGATGCATAAGTAGTATGATTTATATAAGCACGAACAGTTTTATAAAATAAGTCATAATGGAATACATGATTTTGTGCTTGAGATTTTAATGAAAAGAAATGGATTTTAAGGGCATGGCATTATGAGCATGTAGATAGTGGAGCTATCTACTTACTTGCATAATTGCCTTACTGAGCGTGTGATTTGCTCACCCCCTTATTTTCCCATCTTTTCAGAGCACTCACAGTAATTAGTAAGCGGTTGAGGACTTGCATGCATTGGTATCCGCTGCTTTCCATCGAGAGACAGGTATACACATTTGTATAGTTTTGTATCTAAATATGTAATGCACAGTACTGTAAACGATTATGATATCGGGGATGTAAAGTTATAAATATCATTGTGTATGTATTCAGTTAAAGTCAAAAGATTGTAAACTCTGATATGTGAATGTGATTATGGAAATGGAATGGTAAATAGGTGAGAGGTGACTAACACCGAATCATATCCCAACTGTTTGTAGGATGGTCACGATGAGAGAAAGGTAAGAATTAAATAATAAATGGAAAAAAAAGTGAAAAATTTACTCTGATTTATAGGTAATTTGGGTCGTGACAGGTCAGTTAAGGATAGAGGGTACAGAAAGGGTCGAAGGTTATTCAGTAAGGGGCCTAAGATTGAGGAGGTATGAGAGAGGCCTGCGAAACCTCCAGTTCATCCAGCTTTACCTCCAGCTTCGAGGGGCATAGTTATTGGCAGACCTCGACCTACCACAAAGCAATGCAGGTTATGTGGTAGATATCATGGGGGTAGACCATGCCCATTATCGATGAGATCATGTTATAGGTGTGGTAAACCAGGGCACATAGCTCGTGAATGCCCAGAGTTGATTGATACAGCCCCACAGAAGGACAAGGAGCCAGAGAAGGCTACAGTTGAGACACTTACACCTAAGAGAAAGGGCACAACTAAAAAGAAAGGGAAGCAAGCTGTTGGTCAAGGGTGAGTGTTTGCATTGGACCAAGCATCTACAGAGGCTTCCTCGGATGTGATTAAAGGTACCATCCTAGTCTTTGATTTTTAAGCATTAGCATTGATTGATCCTGGTGCCACGCATTCATTCATATCACCTTCATTTGCATGTAAACTGCGTGAACATGTGAAACCTATACCCTTAGGTAGAGTTTTACTTATAAGCACTCTAGTAAGGGACAATGTAATGACAGAGTATGTGTGTAAGAATTGTAAGTTAAAAGTAGGGGAAAAAGACATGTCAGCCGATCTCAACCTATATCTATGAAGGATTTCGATGTAATACTATGAATGGATTGGTTGACTACAAATCATGCTGTTTTAGACTGTTATGCTAAGACAGTAATATTTTTCGTCCCTGAAAAGCACATTGTAAGATTTGTAAAGTAATGAAAGAAGTAGTAGATTATTTCTAAGGATGGACGATTTTTCTAATGAATGTAACAATAATGTGTTGAAGGTTTTATCGCCTATGTGGTTGACTTGGATAAGGTGTACCCAGATATAGCTGACATCCCAGTGGTTAGAGAATTTCTTGATGTCTTTTAGAAAGAATTACCAGGGTTGCCACTAGACAGAGAAATGGAATTCTGTATCGATTTGGTGCTTGGAACGGAACCGATATCAAGCCACCGTATAGAATGGCTTCGATTGAGTTGGAGGAGCTAAAGAAGCAATTACAAGAGTTGTTGGACAAGGGGTTCATCAGATCGAGTGTATCACCTTGGAGAACACCGGTTCTGTTTGTAAAGAAGAAAGATGGGAGTCTCCGACTTTGTATAGATTATCGGTTGTTGAACAAGGCTACCATCAAGAATAAGTATCCCGTTAAACAGATTGATGATCTATTTGATCAGTTGCTGGGAGGTCAGGTCTTTTCAAAGATTGATCTGAGGTCTGGGTATCATTAGTTGAGGATTCGGAGTGGAGATGTATCTAAGACAGCGTTTCAGACTCGTTATGGCTATTATGAGTTTTTGGTTATGCCATTTGGGATGACGAATGCTCCTGCAGTGTTTATGGCTTTAATGAATGATGTATTTAAGCAATACCTAGACAAATTCGTTATTATCTTTATAGATGACATATTGGTGTACTCGAAGTCTAGGGAAGAACATGAGCAGTATTTGAGAATAGTGTTACAGACTCTCCGAGATCAAAAGTTGTATGCTAAACTCAACAACTGTGTTTTTGGCTGAGTGAGATATCATTTTTGGGTCATGTATTCTCGAGAGATGGTGTATCAGTGGATCCGTCCAAGATAGAGGGTGTGATACAGTGGGAAAGACCCAAGACGGTTATAGAAATCCATAATTTCCTAGGTTTAGTAGGTTATTACCGACGGTTTGTCGAGGGATTCTCTAAGCTAGCTGCTCTATTGACACGTCTCACTTGAAAGAATGTGGCATTCGAGTGGGATGATAAATGTGAAAGTAGTTTCTTCTAGCTAAAGCACAAACTAACTACTGCACCTATTCTCATCATACCCACCAGCTCAGAAAGTTACTTAGTGTATACAGATGCCTCAGGATAGGGACTGGGCTGTGTGTTGATGTAAGACGAGAAGGTAGCTGTCACGACCTTCAACTTACCAAAATACGTACAAAATTTTTGCATTTTCATGCACCATTTATTATTCGTCCTTATCTCAATCGTGAACAGCAACTCTCCTCAATAGTTGGGCTGTGTGTCGATGTTTAACTCACTCCACCATACCAATTCAATTTTTATATTTTTTATGAGTAAACACTTGTATAAATGTATATATTAGAGTCGTTACATGTGTTTACATTATTTTACATCCCCAATAGTTACATACAAAATGCTACTGTGCTATCGTAAGTTTGATACAAAATTACAACATTGTGTATACCTTACGCGATGGGATGCAGCGGATTACCAAAAGGGAACGCCTCTAGTCACACTTAATCTATACTCAAATCTCTATAGAGAGGGGGAAAATAAGGGGGTGAGCAAACCACACGCTCAGTAAGGCAATCATGCGAACAGGTAGATATTGCACTATCTATGTGATCGTGATGCCATGCTCAAAAGCATTTAGTTCATCATTTTATCTCAAAACATGAATGTTTGATTGTGTTAATGGTATGTAAAGCATTCATGCTATTAAAATCCAGTGCACAATTCAATTCAAAGCATGGTATAAATCATCATGCATAATTCACAATAAAGCATGGCATTACCCATCATGCGTTTTCTCAAATAAGCATGGCATTAACCATCATGCATTTTCCTCAAATAAGCATGGCATTAACCATCATGCATTTTCACAATAAAGCATGGCATTAATCATCATGCTTCGGTACACTTTAAACCATTAACAATCGCTATCTCAAAACAATTCAACACTTGTCAGGCCTCAGCCCTTCCCTCGGACTGTCCTGACCCACAAATCATTTCAAACATGGATTTATTCACAAAAGAATAGACATGCGGTATATGCAATTCAATAAAAGGTAATAACCTCTAAGTCTATGGCCATAACTTGTAATACTGGCTACACGGATCAGATGTGCGGGATATCACCACTATCTGCTTCCACACGGGAGGTGGGTCAAATCCTGCCCTCCGATTCATAGCAGATCTCATCCGAAGATGGCATATTACAATCTCAACATGGTACAACGTACTCCATGCTACTTGCACGGTACAATGTACTCCGTGGACCCAATCAACACATCATATCACGCCACATCTCAAAATGCACGTGTGAGCCTATTTAATAGGCATGACCTCTTGTCTACCCAAAGCTCCTAACACTACTATCAACATGTCAAAATATCACAAATGCACGTGCGAGCCTATTTAATCGGTGACACCCAGTCTGCCCGAAGCTCTAAGCACGGCAACAAATAAGGTGGGCATCTAGTGCAAGCTAAGCTCCAAGTACCATGCCAAAACCAGTATAAAATCCATGTGAAAACTAGTGCGAGCTAAGCTCTAGCACTCATGTGTATAAAACACGTCAAATCTCGTGCGAGTCATACTCTAGCACACTTTCATTCTCACGAAAACAATGTAGGTGGCTCATTTCTTTGCAAAGTGTGGTTAACAAACCAAAACAACTCATTTCTTTTGCAATTCATTTCAAATGCTAGCCAACCTTCCAATCACTTGCTAAAAAGCAATAAAACATGATTTTATTTTCAAGGCATTATGTTTTTGTTTTCATGCACATTTGTCAAACACCCAACTTTTACTCTTCAATCACCCAATTTCATTTCCTAACATCTCATGCATTCTAGCAAAGCATTAAGCGTCCAAATTGCGCACAGATATCTCTAAGTGTCCACATAATTCCCTTACCTTAATTATTTGAGTGCGACTCTCTTTTCCTCTTTACTTCTTGCTCTCTTGGCTCGCCTTGCTCCGATGTATCCTCGAGAGCTGCGATTTATTCATTCAAACCACTTGAGTTAATGTTGTTAACTCACATTTGACCTCATTAGTCAACATAACTCATCTTTGCTTTTACCAATGCCTTAATCCACATTTTACCCCTTTTAGGTAAATCTTAATTCATTAACAACACCTTAAAATCATACCACGACACTATTATTAACCTCAATATATCTCATTCATCATTAATCTCAACACATTTCACTTTCTCACACTAGACCATTTCCAGGTCATGGTGGATTCATTACTTTCTAGGCAGTTTCCACCCTTTCTATGCATACCAAACAACTCCAAAATCAATATCTACATAATGTACTTGAGTTATTTCATTTAGAAACTCACCTAGCTTGATTTCCTGTTTGCTGCAATGGAAATGCACCTTTGATCCTTCAATCCAATAAGTGGGGAAATGCCCCCAAACTATGTTGTTTTTCTCTTTGATGTGAACAACTTTGTCTCTAATAGCTTTCCCTCAAATCTTACTAAAATGTGTGGATTTAGGAGTAAGAAAGCTAGGTTTTTAGGTTAGAAATGGGAAAGATTGGTTTTTATCTCAGAAATGCAGATCCAACTGCTCTATATTTCTAGATTCAGCTTGATGAGATCGATCTGCCTTGGGTGGAGATCGATCTGGTTCTCTTAAAATCCCTCTTTTTCAAGACATTTTGAAGGTAGGTGATCGATCTGTCGAGGTTTGAGATCGATCTGCTCCAAACAGAGAGTCAAGGAGATCGATCTAGTCTTAGGGGAGATCGATCTGCTTCTAACTCGAGAGCTAAGGAGATCGATCTGTTCCATTAAGGATCAATCTGTTCTATTCCATTGCTCAAATAAGAGCTTTCTGGCTCTTCCAGATCGATCTCTCATCCTTTGGGATCGATCTGGCTTTCATATTTTTAGATTTTCTACAGTTTTTCTGCAACAACTCAGACCAAAACAACTTAAATTTGTTGTCATAGTCATTTTCTCATCCAATCATCTTTGAGACTTGAATATGGCATCCATTCATACCTTATACCTATTGAAACTTGTGTGGAATCTTTGTATAACCAAAGTATATGGTATACACCAAATGAAAGTGCACAACTCATGCACATTTTCCTTCTCTTTTACCACACTACCCATTTTTCATTTTACTCCCACTCTTCACATGTTTAAGTTCATATCTTCATATTCATATGTAATGTAACTTGTATGTACAATCACAACTCTTATTGCAAGTGTGTACATTAACTTATGGACTTACATCACATATACTTCACTTATGAATTCATAGTATAACTCCATTTACATTTCTATGTACATATTACAATTATACATATACGGGGTCTCACAGTAGTAGCCTACAGTTCTAGACAGCTTAAAGACCACGAGAGAAACTACCCGACCCATGATTTAGAGCTAGCAGACTTGGTATTTGCTTTGAAAATATGGCGCCACTACTTGTACAGTAAGAAATTTCTGGTGTATATAGATCATAAAAGCCTCAGATATCTGTTTTCACAGAAAGAGTTGAATAAGAGGCAAAGACAATGGATAGAGTTTCTAAAGGATTATGATTGTGTGATATTGTACTATCTAGGGAAGGCTAATGTTGTGGCTGATGCCCTAAGTAGAAAGAGCCTCGGAATGGTATCTCACATGATGGTCAGGGAATATGAGCTGCTCGAGCAGTTTGCTCACCACAGGTTGGATATAGACCCTCTTGATATTGATAGAGACTGTGTGATAGCTAGCCTGTGAGTGGAATCGGATTTGATTGACCGGATACGCCAAGCTCAGTATGCCGATCTACTGTGTGAGGATCGTGCAAGTCTGACTCAGAGGGGTGATATGGTCGATTTCTTAGTGAGTGACGATGGCCTACTGAGGTTTAGAGGAAGAATTTACGTCCTCGATGACCCAGAACTAAAGAGATTAATTTTGAAAAAAGCTCATTCATCGAGATATACATTGCACCCGGGGAGTAACAAGATGTATCAGAATCTCCGAAAAGTGAATTGGTGGTTAGGGATGAAAAGAGATATCGCAGAGTTTGTGGCAAGATGTCTTGTATGTCAGCAAGTGAAGGTAGAACATCAGAAGCCTGCAGGGTTATTGCAGCCTCTACCTATACCAACTTGGAAATGGGTGTCACGACCCTCATCTTACCAAAATACGTACAATTTTTTTTTGCATTTTCATGCATCATTTATTTCTCATCCTTCTTTGATTGTGAACAGCTACTCTCCTCAACAGTTAGGCTGTGTGTCGATGTCTATCTCAATCCACCATACCAATTTAATTTGTATTTAAATTAGGGTTAACACTTGTATAAAAAAATCAGAGTGTTGTTTACATGCGTTTACATTGCTTTACATCCCCAATAGTTACATACAAAATGCTACTGAGCTATAGAAAGTTTAGATACAAAAATCTCATCAGTGTGTATACCTTACGCGATGGGATGCAGTAGATACCAAAAAGGGAACGCCTCCAATCACACTCAATTTATACTCAAAGCTCTGTAGAGAGGGGGAAAATAAGGGGGACGAGCAAACCACATGCTCAGTAAGGCAATCATGCGAACAGGTAGATACTGTAATATCTACGTGATCGTGATGCCATACTCAAAGCATACATTTCATCATTTTCTCAAAATATGAGTTCATGCTTGTGTTAATGGTATATAAAGCATTCATGCTATTAAAATTCAGTGCACAATTCAATTTAAAGTGTGGAATATCCATCATGCATATTTCACAAATAAGGTCTGGAAAACACATCATACGTACGTGCACTTTAAAACCATTAACAAACTTACATCTCAAAACAATCCAACACTTGTCAAGACTCAGCCCCTCCCTCGGACTGTCCTTACCCACAAATCATTTCAAACATGGATTTATTCACAAAGTAATAGACATGGGAGACAGGCAACACAATAAGGGAAATATCCTCTAGGACTATGGCCATATCCTGTGATACCGGCTACACGGATCAGGTGTGCAGGGTATCATCACTATCTGCCTCCACACGGGAGGTGGATCAAGTCTAACTCGTCGGTCCATAGCAAATCTCGTCCGAAGACGGCACAATCTCAACACGGTACAACGTACTCCATGCTACATGCATGGTACAATGTACTCCGTGGACCCATATCAACACATCATTTCATGCCACATCTCAAAATGCACGTGCGAGCCTATTTAATCAGTGCGACACCAAGTCTACCCGAAGCTCCAAGCACAGCCACCAACATGTTAAATTCTCAAAATGCACCTGTGAGCCTATTTAATCGGTGTGACACCAAGTCTACCCGAAGCTCCAAGCACGGCAACAAATAAGGTAGGCATCTATTGCGAGCTATGCTCCAACACTATGCCAAACCCAGTATAAAATCCATGTGAAAACTAGTGCGAGCTAAGCTCCAGCAGTCATGTGTATAAAACACATCAAATCTCGTGCGAGTCATACTCTAGCACGCTTTCATTCTTACGAATATGGTTAACAAACCAAAACAACTCATTTCTTTTGCAGTTCATTTCAAATGTTAGCCAACCTACCAATCACTTGCTAAAAAGCAATAAAACATGGTTTTCCAAAGCATTATGCCTTTGTTTTCATGCACATTTCTCAAAACCCAACTCTTTACCCTTCGATCACCCAATATCATTTCCTAGTATCACATGCATTCTAGCAAAACATTTAAGCGCCTAAATTACGCACAGATCTAAGAGTCCACAGAATTCCCTTACCTCAATTTACTTGAGTGCGACTCTCTCTTCCTCTTAGCCTCTTGCGCTCTTGGCTTGCCTAGCTCTGGTGTATCCTTAGGAGCTACGATTCATTCATCCAAATCACTTGAGTTAATGTTATTAACTCACATTTTGACCTCACTAGTCAATATAATTCATTTATATATTTTACCAATGCCTTAATCCACATTTTACCCATTTTAGGTAAATCTCACAATTTATTCACTAACATCTTAAAATCATACTCATAACACTATTATCACCTCAAGATATCTCATTCATCATTAATCTCAATACATTTCACTTTCTCACACTAGACCATTTCTAAGTCATGGTGGATTCATTCTACTCTAGGTAATTTCTACCATTTCTATGCGTACCAATCATTCCCCACATCAATATCCAAACAAATGTACTTAAGTATTTGCATTAGAAACTCACTTAGCTTGATTTTCTCTTTGCTCTAATGGAAATGCACCTTGTTCCTTAAATCCAACAAATGGGGAAAATGCCTCCCAACTATGTTGTTCTTCTCTTTAATGCGAACAACTTTACCTCTAATAGCTTTCCCTCAAATCCTATTGAAAATGGATGGATTCAGGAGTGAGAAAGCTAGGTTTTAGATAGAAAATGGTAGAGTGAGAGTGTTTTCTCGAAATCTTCAGATCCAACGGCTCCTATTTATAGATTTAGCTTAATGAGATCGATCTGCCTTGGGTGGAGATTGATCTGGTCCTCTTAAAATCCCTCTTTTTCACGGCATTTGAAGGCAGGAGATCGATCTGTCGAAGACTGGAGATCAATCTGTCTCATGCAGTAGCATTAAGGAGATCGATCTGGCCTAGGATGAGATCGATCTGCTTCAACCCGAGAGCTTAAGGAAATCGATATGTTTGCCTTGAAATCGATCTTCTCAATATAGAATGTTTAGCAGATCGATCTAGCTCCATTGGAGATCTACCTGTCAGACCCAGATTTTATGTAACTTGTACCTTATGATTCCTATGTGTATGAACACTCTGTTATTATAGTTGAAACATAAGAAGAGTATTTACTAGACTTAAAGTGTTAGTGAAATGATTTAACACACAAAAGCTACATAAAAGGCCTAATGTGAACTATAAGAGTCACAGGCTAAACCGAGTGGATCTGAATCATTCTGACTGAAAATAAGAACTTAAAATGAGAAAGCATAGAGAGCTCATGAAGGAAAGTCAGCTTGATTTAATCCCAAACACAGAAAACGAGAGTAAAAGCTAAAAAGGGTAAAATGGACCTTTTTGGCGAGTTAAGGTATTTAAGGTATTTCGGGTGAAATTATCCATCGGGAATGGTTGAAACATAAAGACGAGAGTGTAAGACAAAAGATATGACACTTTCAAAATTTTGAGAAAAAAGTCAACTTGGTCAATGGTTAAGGAAAAAGTCAACTATAGTTAAGAAAGTGGACTTTTACCATAGTTAACTAATCATGGTTAAAAATTAACCTAAGTGTGGAGAAAAATTTGAAGAAAAATATTCTTAGCCAGAATACAAGATAATCGTCCCTAGAAGTAAGGAAAATTTATTCGGAAGGATTCCGGATTAAATTTAATGATTAAAAACGTAATGGGCCTAAGGTGAAAATTTTAAAGCCCATTAAGGTATACTAAACGTATATCAAAATTTTTAGGTCCTTTAGACTGAATTGTTGGACCAATTGATTGGCCAAATATTTAGACAATTAAAGGCCCGAGATATAGTAAAAATTTCAGTCCGAAAGTCCATTTAGAAAGCCCAAACCGAGAAGCCCAAATGGAAAGCCCATGAGATAAATATCTAACCATAGTTAAAGCTAACCATGACTCACAAGGTGACTCATTCGGTGACTCATGGCTAAGGCTTGGAAAGTCAAGCTTAATGGCTGAAAAGTAAAGCTTAATGGCTAAGTAAGTGGCTTATAAAATCAGTCACACCATTGTCATCTTCATCACACCAAATTCGGCTAGAAGAAGAAACCATTGAAACATATTATTCAAGCTTTCTCTCACTAGAAATCACTAGGAATTAGGCATATTTGGAACTTGCATTCTTCATAGAAGTTGTTCCAAATTGAAAGGAGAGTGACATATGTTGGAATTGGCTATCAAGGAGCCATAGAGTGCAAACCGTGAGCCTCCACAATTTCGGCTAAGGGTGAACACAACAATTGGTATATTTTCAAGTTTTCAATTTCATATATGTTAATGTATGAATGATTTTAAGTATATTGATATATGTTTTAAGCATTGAAACATATTAAATCACTATGATGTTGGTTAGGCCGAGAGTGAGTAGTGAGATATTGATTTATGTCCATATGATTTTAAGGCATAAATTGATTAATGAACATGTGTTAATGATTATGGTGTAATTAGAATTAATCAATTTGATTAATTAATACATGTAATTAGTTGGCAATCAAGGTGCTTGATAAAATGCCTAAATGAACTATATGATGTTTAGGAATGTTGCCAACCAAGTGTTTGTGAAAATGCCTAAGTGAATTAGCTAAGAAAGAGACATGGCCGGCATGTCATGGTGTAACCGATGGCATGAGTAGCTCTCGACCATGGCATGTGGCCAAGAGGCCCAATGGGCCAAGCCCAAATATTTTAGGCCCAATGTGATGTAATGGGTCTAGGACAAGCCCAATAAGAGTTTGTGGGCCCCACAAGCTCAATAGACCCAACGAAAATGAATAGTAAAATGAAAATGGGCTTAAGGCATAGTTAGGCCCATTAAGGATTATTAAAGCCCATTAAGGGAAATAGACTATATTTAATGTGAAATACAATAGGAAAAGTGTAATTAACCTGATAAATGGTTATATGCAGCTCCAGAGATTATTGGAGGAGCAAATCGGACAGCTGAAACAAGCAACACAGAGAAAGTGAAATTTCTCGAGTGATTGCAGGTAAGTGACTTTTGTGAGTAGTTAGAGGTACCTGCACATATTTTCGTTTGTTTTTACATTCACTTAAAAACTCTGAGGGTCAGAGAAAGTGAATAATAATTATTGTGACCCGATAGTGGTAAATTACGATTTTGCCCTTAGTTAGTCAAAAAGTCAACTTTTGTGAAAAGTTGTAAAAAGTATGGAAACCACCATTTTGAGTGTTTAACTACTGTTTAGCAGGAGAATAAATAGATGGGCTAATAATTTTAAGGTTGATGTGAAATAAGCACACTTTATAGTGTTGATTTTGATATTTTGTAAAACATCCCTTTTTAAAAGAGCCATCTATCATATTATGTGAGAATGAATCGTGCTGGAGCACAGCTCGCACTGGATTTCATATATTTTCCACATACATTAGTGCTGGATTCTGATTCGCACTAGATTTCCATGACATGCATGATAGAGTACTGTAGTTCTTACTCGTACTCAGTTTTTATGATATATGCATGAGAGAGTGTTGGAGCGATTAGCTCGTACTCGAGTTTTTCATGAGATGCATGACAGAGTGCTGGAGCATTGCTCGTACTCGATTCTTCATGATTTATACATGACATTGTACTGGAGCTATTGCTCGTACTTGATTTGATGATATTGTGCATAGCATGGTACTGAAGCTATTGCTCGTACTTGATTTAATACATGAACTATGCATTGACCTAGTTGCTGGAGGTTTACTCGCACTAGCGTTAAGTTTGTGATGTGAAACAGTGTTTGAGTGGAGTGTCGACTCTGAGTCGCGCTCAAAGGCGCGCACTGTATGTGATATATAATACATGTTAAAACCCATGCCCGAGTCCTTGTGTGACTGAGTGTCACATCTTGTGAGAGGATATCCGCATGAGGGTAATAAAGACGTGGTATGATATTCCATGGTTTGAGGGCTAAGACCTATGGCAGGCACCCCGACTGTGATGTAGGGTCCACAGAGTACGTTGTACCGTGCATCTGGCATGGGAGCACACTGTATCGTGTGGTGTTGTGGAGTTGAGGAGGATATAGCTGACGGTTGTGATGGACTGACCCCCCTCTGTTGCAGCAGTGATGCCCCGCACACCGAGTACTGTGTTGCTTGGGATCACATGTCGGATATGATCATAGTCCAAGATACTATTTACATTTCACCACAGAGTCTCACATGATATATCACTTGATTGACTAATTTAATTGCGGACAGACTTGAGGGATGGGTCGGACTCCGATTTTGTGATGTGAATTATTTAAATGCCATATTTATTGTGATTTAAATATACATGGCATGATTTACCTAAAGGCATGATTTATATAAAAATGCATTGTTTTGCACTACATGCCTACATTTGAGAAAGAAAGCATGATTTCTATACATGAGATTTAATTTGTACAAGTATACATATATATATTTAAAGACATGCTTTTAAAGTGAGTTAAGGAAATAATGTTTTCAAGGCATAACATTATTTTGAGTAGATAGTGTAGATATCTACTTGCTTACCTGATTTCCTTACTGAGCGCGTTGTATGCTCACTCCCTTTCTTTACATCTCTCTATAAAGCATCAGCAGTAGAGCGAGAGCTATTGAGGGATAGTATTCCTGAGTCCACGGCTAGTTCCTATCGTCCGCCAGGTATACAGATTTTGTATGGTTAAATATCTAAACATAGAAATAGCACAGTGATGTATACGATATATATTATGGGGAATGTATTTGTGTTAGATTTTATATAATCTCACATGTATTATAAGAGCAATTATAGTCAGTAACAATATATTGACATGTATGTATGATAATGGATAATGTGGTAAGCGAGGATTCTGACATCGAATCACAGCCCAACCATTGAAGAGAGGAAAGGTAAGTTAAAAAAGTAAAAAATTTGTAGTGATTTTGGTTAAAGTCATGGATTGAGAACGGGTCCTGATAGAATGGTATCAGAGCAGAGGTTGGTCTGATGTGAGTCGGTGTTAGAAAATAGGAAAGTGTACATCTCCATAGTATTGTGCTGTGTTTAGATATAACTGTGTATACCAGATAGGAGACGGACTAATTCATGATTATGAATGCATGAACTTTGCCTATATAGCAAATATGCGTAGTGGTAGAGGTACGAGGGGTAGGGCTCGAGGCCAATGAGATAGACCCGAGGGACGAGCTGCTACCGAACCATTACCTACGCATGAGACTCCAGGTGCTACTGAGGCACCCGAGTGTGCTGAGACACGCTTTACGAGATTAGAGCGTAGTCTTGAGACGATTGTAGAGATGTTGGCACAGACGATGCCAGGTAGGCAAGGACAGGAGGCAGGAGCTACGACAGGAGAGGCAGTTACCCCTGATACACCTACACAGACAACTCATGCACCGAGAACAGTAAAAACTCCTACACCCCCACCGATTTCGGGTGGTAGTGGATTAGGGTACGGATGTGATCTACATAGGTTACGAGAATTCCAGAAGTTTAGACCTCCATCTTTTAGTGGGGTCAAAGACCCTGTAGCTGCTGAGGAGTGGGTGGCAGAGATGGAGAAGCTTTATGGATTCTTCGAGTGTACGACCTCGGAGATGGTCGCATTTGCTACGTTCCTACTGAAGGGAGCAACAGAGCATTGGTGGAAGTCCACCCGACTATATTGAGAGCCCGACACACAGACATTAGTTGGGAGATATTTCGGGAGGCCTTTAGGAGGCAGTTTGTTCCCGATACCGCACAGCGGAAACTACAGGTAGAGTTTTTAGGACTGAACCAGGGGAGTTTATCTATGGACGAGTATGAGACTCGATTCCTATCCCTAGGAAGATATGACCCAGATACCATGTATAGTGAGGCCAGAAAGGTCTACAGGTTTATCGATGGGTTGAGATTGGTTCTGCGGTCCAGGTTGGTTCCATTAGACATAGCAACCTATGAGGAAGCAGTGCACAGGGCGCAATTGTGTGAGCAAGATTACGAAAGGAATGCTTTCGAGTTCGGGAAGTTTAGCCGTAGTCGAGATATACAGAAGAAGAGGCCAGCTAGAGATTTCGGTTATCAAGGAGGGAACAAACTCTTCGGTAAGAGATCACGGGTGGAGGAGGCACGAGAGAGATATGCTAAACCTTCTGCCTATCCAACTGTAGCCCCAACAAAGGGCATTATCATAGGAGGACAGAGACCTGCTGCCGATCAGTGCAGAAGATGCGGTAGACCACATGGAGATAGACCGTGCCCGCTGACTCCTATTGTATGTTTTCGATGTGAGAAACAGGGTCATTTGGCTAGAGCTTGCCCAGAGATGGATAGTACTGCACCAATAAGGAGCAGGGAGCCTGATAGAACTCCAGCTGGTACGTTTGCTCAGAGAGGTAGAGCGACGGCAGAAGAAAAGGGGAAACAAGTGATGGGTCGAGGGCGAGTACATGCTTTGGACCAGGGGACAGCTGATGCTTCATCGGATGTGATACGAGGTAACATCCTAATTTATGATGTTGAAGCATATGTTTTAATTGATCCTGGTGCCACGCATTCTTTTGTATCGCCTTCATTTGCATGTAAATTAGCAAGACATGTAGAGCGTACACCATTATGTATGATGATGTTGATTAGTACGTCTATGAATAGTAGTCAAGTTGTAGAATATGTATTTAATGACTGCAAGTTGAGAGTAGGGGATAAGGAGATGACAGCTAATCTAATATTACTAAGTATGAGTGACTTTGATATAATATTAGGAATGGATTGGCTATCTGCAAACCATGCTGTTTTAGATTGTTATGCTAAGACAGTTATGTTTCCTAACCCTACTAGATATGTTGTAAAGTTTAATAAGAATGAATGAAAAGAGTAGATATGATTATTACATGATTACTGATTTAGAAAACCTTCAACATATCAAGGTTTCATTGCGTACGTGGTAGATATGGATAAGGTACATCCGGAGTTGTCAGATATTACTGTGGTCAATGAGTACCTAGATGTTTTTTCGGATGAATTGCCAGGGTTACCACCAAACAGAGAGATGGAATTCTATATAGATTTGGTGCCTGGTATGGAGCCTATCTCGAGACCACCATATCGCATGGCCTTGGTTGAGCTAGAGGAGCTCAAGAGACAGTTACAGGAGCTGTTGGATAGGGGTTTTGTTCGACCGAGTGTTTCACCTTGGGGAGCACCAATTTTGTTTATAAGGAAGAAGGATAGGAGCCTCCGATTGTGTATAGATTACCGATTGTTGAATAAGGCTACCATCAAGAATAGGTATCCCTTTCCACGCATTGACGACTTGTTAGATCAGCTTCAGGGAGTACAGGTCTTTTCCAAGATTGACCTGAGGTCTAGGTATCATTAGCTAAAAGTTCGGAGTGGAGATGTACGCAAGACAGCATTTCGTACCCGATATGGCCATTATGAGTTCTTGGTCATGCCATTCGATTGACGAATGCTCCAGCTGCTTTCATGGCTTTGATGAACGATGTGTTCAAGCCATATTTAGACCAGTTTGTTATCATCTTTATCGATGACATATTGGTGCATTCGAGATCCAAGGAGGAGCATGAGGAGCACCTCAGGATCGTGTTGCAGACCCTACGAGAGCATGAATTATATTCTAAGCTCAGTAAGTGTGACTTTTGGTTATCACAAAACTCATTTTTGGGACATGTTGTATCGAGAGATGGTGTATCAGTTGATCCATCTAAGATAGAGGCTGTAGTTCAGTGGGAACAGCTAAGGACAGTCACCGAGATCATGAGTTTTTTGGGTTTAGCTGGATACTATCAGAGATTCGTTGAGGGATTTTTGAAGTTGGCTGCTCCGTTGACACGTCTTACTCGAAAGAGTGTACCGTTCGTATGGAACGAGGATTGTGAGAAGAGTTTTGAGGAGTTGAAGCCTCGATTGACCACCGCTTTGATTCTCACTATCCCTACCAGCTCAGGAGAATTTGCAGTGTATACTGATGCTTCGCATCAGGGACTGGGCTGTGTATTGATGCAGGATGAGAAGGTAGTTGCTTATGGATCCAGACAGTTGAAGGATCATGAGAAAAACTATCCAACCCATGATTTGGAGCTAGCAGCAGTAGTGTTTGCGTTAAAGGTATGGCGCCACTACTTGTATGGCCAGAAGTTTCAGATATTTACCGACCACAAGAGCCTCAAGTATCTGTTCTCATAGAAAGAGCTGAACATGAGACAGAGAAGATGGCTAGAGCTTCTGAAGGACTACGATTGTGAGATACTTTATCATCCGGGTAAGGCTAACGTTGTAGCCGATGCCTTGAGCAGGAAGAGCCTAAGGATGGCATCGTATATGATGGTTAGGGAACATGATTTGCTAGAGCAGTTTGCTAGCCTCAGTTTGGGAGTCATGCCTTCTGACATGGATACAGGTTATGTGATAGCTAGTCTACGCTTGGAGCCAGATCTGTTGGACAAGATCAGAGTGGCTCAGCAGACGGATCCATTTTGTATGGATGTGAGTAGTCAGATACAGAAGGGCACAGTGACTGACTTTGAGTTGAGTTCTGATGGACTACTGAGGTTCAGAGGCAGATTGTGGTTCCAGAGGATCCAGTACTCAGGAGATTGGTATTGGCAGAAGCTCATTCGTCGAGGTATACGTTACATCCAGGGAGTAACAAAATGTATCAGAACCTCCGAAAGGTATACTGGTGGTCGGGTATGAAGAGAGATATAGCAGACCTTGTGGCAAAGTGTCTCGTATGTCAACAGGTGAAGGTAGAGCATCAGAAACCTATAGGGTTATTGCAGCCTCTACCTATACCGATATGGAAATGGGAGCATATCACCATGGATTTCGTGATGGGTTTATCGAGAACCCGCAGGAATCACGATGCTATATGGGTGATCGTCGACAGACTGACGAAGTCAGCCCACTTCCTAGCTATGAGAGCGACCGATACTCTAAGTTCATTAGCAGAACTATATATACGCGAGGTAGTGAGGTTACACGGTGTACCAGTGAGCATAGTCTCTGATAGGGATTCCCGCTTCACTTCCCACTTTTAGAGACATTTTCAGGAAGCCATGGAAACCCAGTTGAGTTTAAGCACCGCTTTCCATCCTCAGACAGTTATCATTCGAGTATCGGGATGGCACAATATAAGGCGTTATATGGCCGTAGATGTCGTTCCCCTATTGGATGGGAAGAAGTGGGTGATTGAAAGATTTTCGCTCCTGACATGGTTACGCAAGCATCTGAGGACGTCCACTTGATAGTAGAGAGACTAAGGACAGCTCAGAGCAGACAGAAGAGTTACGCTGACAGGAGACGTAGGCCACTAGAGTTTGCAGTTGGTGAATCCGTGTTTTAGAGAGTTTCTCCTTCCAAGGGCATAGCAAGATTTGGGAAGAGAGGGAAACTAAATCCTCGCTATATAGGACCCTTTGAGAAACTTGATCGAGTGGGAGATAAGGCGTATAGGTTGGCATTGCCACTGGACTTATCAGGTGTCCATAACGTCTTCCACATATCGATGCTTCGGAAGTATCACCCGGATCCGGCACATGTGATTAGCTACGAGCCTTTGGAGTTCCGAGAGGACATGTCATATGTTGAGCGACCGATTCGGATATTGGATAAGAAGGAGAAGGTATTGAGATCGAAGACCATTGGATTAGTGAAGATTCTCTAGCAGCATCATACTTCAGAGGAAGCTACTTGGGAGCTAGAGAGTCTGATGCGAGAGAAGTACCCTCACCTATTTGATGACTGACTTAGTTCTAATTTGGAGGACCAAATTTTCTGAGTAGGGGAGGATTGTCAGACCCAAATTTTATGTAGCTTGTACTTTATGATTCCTATGTGTATGAACACTCTGTTATTATAGTTGAATCATAAGAAGAGTATTTACTAGACTTACAGTGTTAGTAAAATGATTTAACACACAAAAGCTACATAAAAACCTAATGTGGACTATAAGAGTCACAGGCTAAACCGAGTGGATCTGAATCATTCTGACTGAAAATAAGAACTTAAAATGAGAAAGCATAGAGAGCTCATGAAGGAAAGTCAGCTTGATTTAGTCCCGAACACAGAAAACGAGAGTAAAAGCTCAAAAAGGTAAAATGGACCTTTTTGGCGAGTTAAGGTATTTAAGGTATTTCGGGTGAAATTATCCATCGGGAACGGTTGAAACATAAAGACGAGAGTGTAAGACATAAGATATGACACTTTCAAAATTTTGAGAAAAAAGTCAACTTGGTCAATGGTTAAGGAAAAAGTCAACTATATTTAGAAAGTGGACTTTTACCATAGTTGACTAATCATGGTTAAAAATTAACCTAAGTGTGGAGAAAAAATTGGAGAAAAATATTCTTGGCTAGAATACAAGATATTCGTCCCCAGAAGTAAGGAAAATTTATTCGGAAGGATTCCGGATTAAATTTAATGATTAAAAACGTAATGGGCCTAAGATGAAAATTTTAAAGCCCATTAAGGTATACTAAACGTATATCGAAATTTTTAGGTCCTTTAGACCGAATTGTTGAACCAATTGATTGGCCAAATATTTAGACAATTAAAGGCCCGAGATATAGTAAAAATTTCAGTCCGAAAGCCCAATTAGAAAGCCCAAACCGAGAAGCCCAAATGGAAAGCCCATGAGATAAATATCTAACCATAGTTAAAGCTAACCATGACTCATAAGGTGACTCATTAGGTGACTCATGGCTAAGGCTTGGAAAGTCAAGTTTAATGGCTGGAAAGTAAAGCTTAATGGCTAAGTAAGTGGCTTATAAAATTAGCCACACCATTGTCATCTTCATCACACCAAATTCGGCTAGAAGAAGAAACCATTTAAACATATTATCCAAGCTTTCTCTCACTAGAAATCACTAGGAATTAGGCATATTTGGAACTTTCATTCTTCATAGAAGTTGTTCCGAATTGAAAGGAGAGTGACATATGTTGGAATTGGCTATCAAGGAGCCATAGAGTGCAAACCGTGAGCCTCCAAAGTTTCGGCCAAGGGTGAACACAACAATTGGTATATTTTCAAGTTTTCAATTTCATATATGTTAATGTATGAATGATTTTAAGTATATTGATATATGTTTTAAGCATTGAAACATATTAAATCACTATGATGTTGGTTAGGCCGAGAGTGAGTAGTGAGATATTGATTTATGTCCATATGATTTTAAGGCATAAATGGATTAATGAACATGTGTTAATGATTATGGTGTAATTAGAATTAATCAATTTGATTAATTAATACATGTAATTAGTTGGCAATCAAGGTGTTTGATAAAATGCCTAAATGAACTATATGATGTTTAGGAATGTTGCCAACCAAGTGTTTGTGAAAATGCCTAAGTGAATTGGCTAAGAAAGAGACATGGCCGGCATGCCATGGTGTAACCGATGGCATGAGTAGCTCTCGACCATGGCATGTGGCTGAGAGGCCCAATGGGCCAAGCCCAAATATTTTAGGCCCAATATGATGTAATGGGTCTAGGACAAGCCCAATAAGAGTTGGTGGGCCCCACAAGCCTAATAGGCCCAACGAAAATAAATAGTAAAATGAAAATGGGCTTAAGGCATAGTTAGGCCCATTAAGGATTATTAAAGCCCATTAAGGGAAATAGACTGTATTTAATGTGAAATACAGTAGGAAAAGTGTAATTAACCTGATAAATGGTTATATGCAGCTCCAGAGATTATTGGAGGAGCAAATCGGACTGCTGAAACAAGCAGCGCAGAGAAAGTGAAATTTCTCGAGTGATTACAGGTAAGGGACTTTTGTGAGTAGTTAGAGATACCTTCACGTATTTTCGTCTGCTTTTACATTCACTTAAAAACTCTGAGGGTCAGAGAAAGTGAATAATAATTATTGTGACCCGATAGTGGTAAATTACGATTTTGCCCTTAGTTAGTCAAAAAGTTAACTTTTGTGAAAAGTTGTAAAAAGCATGGAAACCACTATTTTGAGTGTTTAACTGCTGTTTAGCAGGAGAATAAATAGATGGGCTAATGATTTTAAGATTGATGAGAAATAAGCACACTTTATAGTGTTGATTTTGATATTTTGTAAAACATCCCTTTGTAAAAGAGCCATCTATCATGTTATGTGAGAATGAATCGTGCTGGAGCATAGCTCGCACTGGATTTCATATATTTTCCACATACATTAATGCTGGATTATGATTTGCACTAGATTTCCATGACATGCATGATAGAGTATTGGAGTTCTTACTCGTACTCAGTTTTTATGATATATGCATGAGAGAGTGCTGGAGCGATTAGCTCGTACTCGATTCTTCATGATTTATACATGACATAGTACTGGAGCTATTGCTCGTACTTGATTTGATGATATTGTGCATAGCATGGTGAAGCTATTGCTTGTACTTGATTTAATACATGAACTATGCATTGACCTAGTTGCTGGAGGTTTACTCGCACTAGCGTTAAGTTTGTGATGTGAAACAGTGTTTGAGCGGAGTGTCGACTGTGAGTCGCGCTCAAAGGCGCGCACTGTATGTGATTTATAATACATGTTGAAACCCATGCCCGAGTCCTTGTGTGACTGAGTGTCACATCTTGTGAGAGGATATCCGCATGAGGGTAATAAAGACGTGGTATGATATTCCATGGTTTGAAGGCTAAGACCTATGGCAGGCACCCCAACTGTGATGTAGGGTCCACGGAGTACGTTGTACCGTGCATGTGGCATGGGAGTACACTGTACCGTGTGGTGTTGTGGAGTTGAGGAGGATATAGCTGGCAGTTGTGATGGACTGACCCCCCTCCCGTTGCAGCAGTTGTGAGACCCCGTACATGTATAGCTATGTATATAGGAACGTGGGAATGTAAATAAAATCATAAGTAAGATGATGTATTGTAATGTGAAGTGTATACAGTGTAAGTTCATAAGATTATGTACGCACTTGTAGTAAGAATTGTGATTATACGTACAAGTTGCATTATGAGTGAGTAGGAGGAAATGAACTTAAAACGAGAAGAATGTGATCGAAATGGAATATGAGAAGTATAGTAAAATGGAAGGAAAGATTTACATAAGTGTATATTTCCATTCGAGTAATATTGTATATATTTGGTCACACAAAGATTCTACACAAATTTTAATGTGTATGTAGTAAGGAAGAATCCCATTTTCAAGTCTCAAAGATGAATGAATGAGGAAATGATTATGGTAGTAAATTAAGGGTGTTTGGTAAGAGTTGTTGCAGAAAAACTGCAGGAAATCTGGAATTTGTGAAGGCCAGATCGATCTCATAGGATGAGAGATCGATCTGGGAGAGCCAGAATGCTCTTATGTGAGAAATGGAAGGGAACAGATTGATCTCCAAAGGAAGCAGATCGATCTCTTTATGTCTCGGGTTGGGAGAAGATCGATCTCCCCTAAGACCAGATCGATCTCCTTAAGCTTCTGTTTGACAGCAGATCGATCTCCAGTCTCGACAGATCGATCTCCTACCTTTAAAACGTCTCAGAAAAGAGGGATTTTTGAGGAACAGATCGATCTCCACCCAAGGAAGATCGATCTCATCAAGTCAAAACTATAAATGGGAGCAGTTGGATCATCAGAATTTCGGGAAAACATTTCCATTTCACTTCAACTCAAAGAAATCTAGTTTCTCACTCCTAAATCCAGCCATTTTCAGTGAGATTTAAGGAGAGGTTATTAGAGACAAAGTTGTTCACATCAAAGAGAAGAACAACATAGTCTAGAGACATTTTCCCATTTGAAGGATTGAAGAAACAGAGGGCAATCCTAATTGGAGCAAGAGGAAATCCAATGAGGTAAGTTTCTAATGCAAATACCCAAGTACATTGGTTTGGATATTGATATGGGAAATGGTTAGTATGCATATTGTGAATAGAACTACCTAAAATGGTATGAGATGCATATAGCTTAGAAATGGTCAAGTGTGAGAAAGTGGAATGTGGGAGTATTTTTGATGAATGGGATATCTTGAGTGGATGAGTATGTTGTGGAAATGGTTTGGAAATGTTGATATTAGGATAAATTGGGAGATTTACCACAAAGGGTAAAATGTGTAATTAAGGCATTGGATAAATGCTTAGTTGAATAAGAGTTAGAAACATTAACTTAAATGTTGATGGATGAATTTCAGTTTCGGATGATACGCCGGAGCAAGTCGAGATGAGAACGCGAGGAGCATAAGGCGGATAGTTGCACACAAGTAAAACGAGGTAAGGGACTGTGTGTTAGCTATAGAGATGTTCGTACGTAATTACAGCAATTTCGTAGATATATTGCTAGGACTAGTACGATATTATAAGTCTATGAAATGATGTGGAAATATGAAAAGTACTATGATGTATATATATGTATTGAGAAATGGGATAGGGTAAGGAAATAGCATGATATGCATGTTTTCAATGAAATTCTCAATTTTATATTGTGATTGATGATTGAGAAATGTTGATGATAGGTTGGCTAATTTTAATGTTTTAGCATGAAGAAGCATGCTGTATGAATAAACATGTTTTGAATTTTTAAAAAGAGAAAATAGCCTTCTATCAGTTTTGAGATGTGATTTGGTGTTGAAGCGCTAGCTTACACCTGTTTTAATGCCTTGATGTACCGTGTTGGAGTTTTAACTCGCACGGAGGTTTTGAGAAAGTGCGAGAACTATGCTCGTACCTGTTTTGTTGAGTTAAGGTAAACCTGGGGGTCTGGGACCCAAGGGGATACCAGCCGACGGCCAATTGAACGGGCTGGGCCTTAACGATAGATCGTACCGCGCTGGAGCTTTGCGTTGACTGTGTGTCACGCTGCTTGCTCGCCTGGTATATGAGACATGGTTTAAGGATAAAAAGTCCATCGGAGTTGGAGTATGGACTTGGGTCCATGGTTGTACGTAGAACAGTGTAGTCACCCGTTGGTATACTATGTACCGTGCTGGGTGCACGTGAGTACGAGTATCGCGTAGATGACACACGACGTATCTTCACCGTGAGTATACGAGGAGATGAGGTGGATTGAGATGAGCCGGAGGATAGGACTGACCCATCCCCCTTCAGGCGAAGTGATACCCTGTGCACACCCGATCAGTGAGGCCTGGGATCACTGACTGTGGCCATAAGTCGTGGATATTTGATTGCCTAAAATTCCATGCCTGTCTCAGAGAATCGAGAAACAGAGACAATCTCAGAAAAGAAAGAGATTTACGAGAAAGAATGATTTGAGAAGTGAAAGAGATTTCATGTTTTAATAAATCTCCGATTTCACATTCGTGCCATGAGGGCACTATTTATGAGCATGTTTTAAATGGAAGTTTGACATTTGGTTTACACGAAAATGCTATTGAGAAATATGTGTTTAAATGCATTGTTCGTATGATATTTCCATTTATAACGAAAACATGGTTTTGGTTTATGCATGCATGGGCTATGTAGGTAGTACGATATCTACCTGCTAGCATACATTTCCTTACTGAGCCGTGGTTTGCTCATCCCACTATTTTCCCCCTCCAGGTACTGAGAAGTAAGAGAGCGGTGGTCTTTAAGTCTTTTGTGTTGAACAGCTCCCACAAACCGCAAAGGTATAAGATTTGTATACACGCGTATTTTGTATCTAATATATTGTATCGCACAGTTATATCTTGGAATTGTAATTCAGTATTATGGGGATGATATGTAAACACTTGGTATTTATACAATTAATTTTGTGTATTTACACACACTCCTGGGAGTGTGAACTAAAGTTTTAAATATTCCGCTGTAAATAAATAAATTTTTAGTAATTGCATCTTCTCACAGCCCAACCGTAGTAGAGAATGTATGGATAGAAGGGTTCCCGAAAGCGGGACATGACAGGCTTGGTATCAGAGCTTGGTTGGTCTGATGTGAGTTGATGCTTAGGACTAAGAAAACATACATCCCCAAGTTACTGTGCGATATTTAGATACAAATGTGTATATGGAGCTGGTAGTAAATTAAATGTTTGTTATAACGCAAGAAAAGTTATCAGGCTACTGAGTTATGCCTGAGAGACACCGCAAGAGGGGAGAGAGCTCGAGGGCTCGAGGGCAAAATGACAGGACTGAGAGGCACAGTAGATCATCCTCTAGTCATGAGCCCCAGGAACAAATAGAGGCTTCTGATCCTCGAATCACTCGATTGGAGGAAGACATGCGCACGATGATGACCATGATGGGTCAGATCATGGCTAGGTTTGAGGGTACACCTGGTACAGCGGGACAGGCTGCACCGAATCCCCCAGCAGCTGCACTTGAGCCTGAGAATGTTGCACCTGCGCAAGCTGAACCGGCTAGGCCACGGGAACCTCATATTCGATCGGTACCTCCTCCGGTAGCCCCACATCAGCATGATGATGATTTGGGGTATGGATATGATTACGACATGGAAAGATTGAGACATTTTATGGACTTTAAGCCTCCTTCGTTTAGCGAGGTAAAGGATCCGACGGTGGCTGAGGACTGGATCAGTCAAATGGAGAAGTTATTCGACTTCTGTAGATGTTCAGCTACGGAGAGAGTAGCACTTGCGGCCTTTGTATTGAGAGGCGAAGCAGAGCACTGGTGGAAGTCCGTCAGGCCGATGTTAAGAGCTCAAGGAATGGTTATCACGTGGGATATGTTCTTGGACGTTTTCAGAGAGCAATACATCCCAGATACTGCTCGACGGAGACTACAGATGGAATTTTTGAATCTGACTCAAGGGAATCGAACAGTTGATGAGTACGAGTCACGATTCACTTCACTGGGTCGATACGATCCGGACTCGATCAGGAGTGAAGCTGTCAGAGTCCGTAGATTTGTAGATGGACTGAGGCCTTCGATCCGAGCGAAGTTGCCCCATTTGATGTCGCTACATATAGAGAGGCTGTGCAACGGGCCCAGTTATGTGAGCAAGATCATGACTTGCAGATTTCTGAGTTTAGTTGGGGTAAGGACAAGGGTCCGAGGAAGATGGGAGATGGCAAGAGTGCCAAATTTGGTCGAAAATTCATGAGTAAACGTCGGAGAGAGGTAGATGATTTCCAGAAAAAGGTTGCTAGACCTTTTATGCCTCCGACTCAGACACCAGCCAGGGGTATAGTGATTGGTGGACCCCGACCGACTACAGATCCGTGTAGGCTATGCGGTCGATACCATGGTGGTAGGCCATGTCATCTTCAGGGTACCCGATGTTTCAGATGTGGTAAATTTGGACATTATGCCAGAGAGTGCCCGGAGATAGTTGAGGCAATTCTACAGAGGGGTAAAGAGCCAGAGAGGGTTCCTACAGTTGCACCTCCTGTAAGAAAGAAAGCCTCAGCTGAAGAGAAAGGAAAACAAGTTGTGGGACAAGGCAGGGTGTATGCGATAGACCAGGCATCGGCTGATACCTCTTCTGAAGTGATAAAAGGTACAATCTTGATTTTCAATTTAGAGGTTATAGCTTTGTTTGATTCTGGTGCTACGCATTCCTTCATATCACCTGCATGTGCATCTAAGTTAAAAGGTTTTGTAGAACCCACATACTTGAGTAGGACTTTACTAATAAGTACTCCCATGAGAGTTAGCCAATTAGTTGAACAAGTGTATGAAGATTGTAAAGTGAGGGTGGGAGATAAGTGCATGACAGCCAACTTGATTTTGTTGAATATGTATGACATTGATGTAATTTTGGGAATGGATTGGTTAGCCGCCAATCATGCTGTCATAGACTGTCGTTCTAAGACCATTAAGTTTTCTCTACCTGAAGAATGTGTTGTAAGATTTTAAGAGAAGAAATGAAATCTTAAATTTTGTATTAAGTAAAGTACTTTGGTATAAATGGCTTGAGTGTTGTTTTGAAGGTTTTGTTGCTTATGTGGTGGATTTGAACAAAGTACATCCGGATATGGAGGCCATCTCAGTGGTCAGAGAATTCCCTGATGTCTTTCCAGATGATCTACCAGGATTGCCACCTGATAGAGAAACGGAATTCGGTATAGACTTGACGCCTGGAACCGAACCAATATCTAAGTCACCATATAGGATGGCCCCAGTTGAGTTAGAGGAATTAAGGAAACAGCTGCAAGAGTTGTTAGAGAAGGGGTTCATAAGACCGAGTGTCTCACCATGGGGAGCCCCGGTATTGTTTGTGAAGAAGAGAGATGGGAGCCTCAGATTGTGTATTGACTATCGGATGTTAAACAAGGCTACCATCAAGAATAAGTACCCCTTGCCACGCATTGACGATTTATTGGATCAACTTCGGGGAGCACAGATCTTCTCCAAGATAGATCTGAGGTCTGGGTATCATCAATTGAAGATTCGGAAGGAGGATGTGCCCAAGACAGCATTTCGTACCCGCTATGGCCATTACGAATTCTTAGTGATGCCTTTTGGGTTGACCAATGCGTCGGCAGCTTTTATGGCTCTAATGAATGAAGTATTCAAGCCATACCTGGACCAATTCGTAATTATTTTCATTGATGACATATTGGTGTATTCAAGGTCCAGAGAAGAGCATGAGCAGCACTTAAGGATTATTTTGCAAACCCTTCGAGAGAAAAGGTTATATGCCAAGCTTAACAAATGTGACTTTTGGCTAGAACAGGTTTCTTTTCTAGGCCATGTTATATTGAAGGATGGGGTGTCAGTAGATCCATCAAAGATTGAGGCAGTTGTTCAATGGGAACAACCTAGGACAGTCACAGAGATCAGAAGTTTTCTGGGTTTGGCTGGTTACTACAGAAGATTTGTAGAGGGTTTCTCTAGATTAGCTGCTCCATTGACACGTCTTACGAGAAAAAGTGTGGAGTTTTCATGGGACGAAGCTTGTGAGAGAAGTTTTCAGGAACTTAAGCGCAGATTAACTACCGCGCCAGTTCTTGTCATCCCTAACAGTTCAGGGAATTACTCGATGTATACTGATGCTTCGCATCAAGGACTAGGATGTGTTTTGATGCAAGATGGAAGGGTAGTAGCTTATGGATCTAGACAGCTGAAAGATCATGAGAAGAACTACCCCACTCACGATTTGGAGTTAGCGGCCGTAGTGTTTGCGTTGAAAATATGGCGCCACTACTTGTATGGTGAGAGATTTCAGATCTTTACGGATCCTAAGAGTCTGAAATATCTATTCTCACAAAAGGAGTTAAACATGAGACAGAGGAGGTGGTTGGAACTCCTCAAGGACTATGATTGTGAGATCTTGTACCACCCGGGGAAGGCAAATGTGGTTGCCGATGCATTGAGTCGGAAGAGTCTCGGGTTGGTATCACATATGATGGTTAGAGAGCACGAGTTGTTGGAACAATTCACGAACCTTAGTCTGGATATGACCCTACCTGAGATTGGCAGCTATGGGATCATTGCTAGCTTGAGATTAGAACCGGAGTTGATTGAGAGAATCCGACAAGCTCAGCAAATCGATCAATGGTGTATTGTCATGATTATCCAAATCCGGAAAGGGAAGGGTGCTGATTTTATATTGAGTCCAGATGGAATACTAAGGTTTGGAAATAGAATCTATGTTCCTAAGGATGTAGAGCTGAGAAAGCTGATCTTATCCGAGGCACACTCGTCGAGATACACGATACACCCGGGGAGTGGTAAGATGTATCAAAACCTCCGAAAAGTATATTGGTGGTCTGGAATGAAGAGAGACATAGCTGAGTATGTCGCTAGATGTCTCATTTGTCAGCAAGTAAAAGTCGAACATCAGAAACCAGGAGGATTATTACAACCTCTATCGATACCAACATGGAAGTGGGAGCATGTCACAATGGATTTTGTGATGGGGTTACCGAGAACCCGTAAGAACCATGATGCGATATGGGTGATAGTAGATCGGTTAACGAAATCGACACATTTCTTAGCCATGAGATCTACAGATACATTGAGTGCACTGGCGAATCTGTATGTGCGAGAAATAGTGAGATTGCATGGAGTCCCAGTGAGTGTTGTTTCGGATAGGGATGCCCGCTTCACTTCCCACTTTTGGGGACATTTCCAGGAAGCGATGGGGACCCAATTGAGTTTTAGCACCGCTTTTCATCCTCAGATAGATGGTCAGTCAGAGAGGACTATACAGACCCTAGAGGATATGTTGAGAGCGTGTGTGCTGGATTTTAGAGGCTCATGGGACGATCACTTGCCATTGATTGAGTTCGCCTACAATAATAGTCATCACTCAAGTATTGTTATGGCCCCTTATGAGGCACTATACGGTCGTAGATGCCGATCGCCCATTGGTTGGGAAGAAGTTGGTGACAGACAACTGCTCGCTCCCGATTTGGTTAAGCAAGCCTCCGAGGATGTTCAGATAATATGCGAGAGGCTGCGAACGGCTCAAAGTCGACAAAAGAGCTACGCTGACAAGAGACGGAGACCACTTGAGTTTGATGTTGGCGAGTCCGTATTTTTGAAAATATCTCCTTCTAAGGGAATAATGAGGTTTGGAAAGAAAGGAAAATTAAGTCCTCGTTACATTAGTCCCTTCGAGATTTTGGATAGAGTGGGAGAAGGAGCATATAGGCTAGCCTTACCACCTGAGCTAGCAGAAGTCCACAATGTCTTCCACGTTTCGATGCTTCGGAAGTAGTACCCAGATCCGACACATGTAATTAGCTATGAGCCGTTGGAGCTCAAGAAAGATATGTCGTATGTCGAGAGACCGATCAGGGTGTTGGACAGAAAGAGAAGGTGTTGCGAAACAAGACGATTTCATTGGTTAAGATTTTGTGGCAACATTACACTGTGGAAGAGGCCACATGGGAACTGGAAAGTTTGATGCGGGAAAAGTATCCCGAGTTATTCACAGATTGAATTAGTTCTAATTTGGAGGACCAAATTCTTTAAGTGGGGGAGAATGTGAGACCCCGTACATGTATAGCTATGTATATAGGAACGTGGGAATGTAAATAAAATCATAAGTAAGATGATGTATTGTAATGTGAAGTGTATACAGTGTAAGTTCATAAGATTATGTACGCACTTATAGTAAGAATTGTGATTAGACGTACAAGTTGCATTATGAGTGAGTAGGAGGAAATGAACTTAAAACGAGAAGAATGTGATCGAAATGGAATATGAGAAGTATAGTAAAATGGAAGGAAAGATTTACATAAGTGTATATTTCCATTCGAGTAATATTGTATATATTTGGTCACACAAAGATTCTACACAAATTTTAATGTGTATGTAGTAAGGAAGAATCCCATTTTCAAGTCTCAAAGATGAATGAATGAGGAAATGATCATGGTAGTAAATTAAGGGTGTTTGGTAAGAGTTGTTGCAGAAAAACTGCAGGAAATCTGGAATTTGTGAAGGTCGGATCGATCTCATAGGATGAGAGATCGATCTGGGAGAGCCAGAATGCTCTTATGTGAGAAATGGAAAGGAACAGATCGATCTCCAAAGGAAGCAGATCGATCTCTTTAGCTCTCGGGTTGGGAGAAGATCGATCTCCCCTAAGACCAGATCGATCTCCTTAAGCTTCTGTTTGACAGCAGATCGATCTCCAGTCTCGACAGATCGATCTCATACCTTTAAAACGTCTCAGAAAAGAGGGATTTTTGAGGAACAGATCGATCTCCACCCAAGGAAGATCGATCTCATCAAGTCAAAACTATAAATGGGAGCAGTTGGATCATCAAAATTTCGGGAAAATATTTCCATTTCACTTCAACTCAAAGAAATCTAGTTTCTCACTCCTAAATCCAGCCATTTTCAGTGAGATTTAAGGAGAGGCTATTAGAGACAAAGTTGTTCACATCAAAGAGAAGAACAACATAGTCTAGAGGCATTTTCCCATTTGAAGGATTGAAGAAATAGAGGGCAATCCTAATTGGAGCAAGAGGAAATCCAATGAGGTAAGTTTCTAATGCAAATACCCAAGTACATTGGTTTGGATATTGATATGGGAAATGGTTAGTATGCATATTGTGAATAGAACTACCTAAAATGGTATGAGATGCATATAGCTTAGAAATGGTCAAGTGTGAGAAAGTGGAATGTGGGAGTATTTTTGATGAATGGGATATCTTGAGTGGATGAGTATGTTGTGGAAATGGTTTAGAAATGTTGATATTAGGATAAATTGGGAGATTTACCACAAAGGGTAAAATGTGTAATTAAGGCATTGGATAAATGCTTAGTTGAATAAGAGTTAGAAACATTAACTTAAATGTTGATGGATGAATTTCAGTTTCGGATGATACGCCGGAGCAAGTCGAGATGAGAACGCGAGGAGCATAAGGCGGATAGTTGCACACAAGTAAAACGAGGTAAGGGACTGTGTGTTAGCTATAGAGATGTTCGTACGTAATTACAGCAATTTCGTAGATATATTGCTAGGACTAGTACGATATTATAAGTCTATGAAATGATGTGGAAATATGAAAAGTACTATGATGTATATATATGTATTGAGAAATGGGATAGGGTAAGGAAATAGCATGATATGCATGTTTTCAATGAAATTCTCAATTTTATATTGTGATTGATGATTGAGAAATGTTGATGATAGGTTGGCTAATTTTACATGTTTTAGCATGAAGAAGCATGCTGTATGAATAAACATGTTTTGAATTTTTAAAAAGAGAAAATAGCCTTCTATCAGTTTTGAGATGTGATTTGGTGTTGAAGCGCTAGCTTACACTTGTTTTAATGCCTTGATGTACCGTGTTGGAGTTTTAACTCGCACGGAGGTTTTGAGAAAGTGCGAGAACTATGCTCGTACCTGTTTTGTTGAGTTAAGGTAAACCTGGGGGTCTGGGACCCAAGGGGATACCAGCCGACGGCCAATTGAACGGGCTGGGCCTTAACGATAGATCGTACCGCGCTGGAGCTTTGCGTTGACTGTGTGTCACACTGCTTGCTCGCCTGGTATATGAGACATGGTTTAAGGATAAAAAGTCCATCGGAGTTGGAGTATGGACTGGGTCCACGGTTGTACGTAGAACAGTGTAGTCACCCGTTGGTATACTATGTACCGTGCTGGGTGCACATGAGTACGAGTATCGCGTAGATGACACACGACGTATCTTCACCGTGAGTATACGAGGAGATGAGGTGGATTGAGATGAGCCGGAGGATAGGACTGACCCATCCCCCTTCAGGCGAAGTGATACCCTGTGTACACCCGATCAGTGAGGCCTGGGATCACTGACTGTGGCCATAAGTCGTGGATATTTGATTGCCTAAAATTCCATGTCTGTCTCAGAGAATCGAGAAACAGAGACAATCTCAGAAAAGAAAGAGATTTGCGAGAAAGAATGATTTGAGAAGTGAAAGAGATTTCATGTTTTAATAAATCTCCGATTTCACATTCGTGCCATGAGGGCACTATTTATGAGCATGTTTTAAATGGAAGTTTGACATTTGGTTTACACGAAAATGCTATTGAGAAATATGTGTTTAAATGTATTGTTCGTATGATATTTCCATTTATAACGAAAACATGGTTTTGGTTTATGCATGCATGGGCTATGTAGGTAGTACGATATCTACCTGCTAGCATACATTTCCTTACTGAGCCGTGGTTTGCTCATCCCACTATTTTCCCCCTCCAGGTACTGAGAAGTAAGAGAGCGGTGGTCTTTAAGTCTTTTGTGTTGAACAGCTCCCACAAACCGCAAAGGTATAAGATTTGTATGCACGAGTATTTTGTATCTAATATATTGTATCGTACAGTTATATCTTGGAATTGTAATTCAGTATTATGGGGATGATATGTAAACACTTGGTATTTATACAATTAATTTTGTGTATTTACACACACTCCTGGGAGTGTGAACTAAAGTTTTAAATATTTCGCTGTAAATAAATAAATTTTTAGTAATTGCATCTTCTCACAGCCCAACCGTAGTAGAGAATGTATGGATAGAAGGGTTCCCGAAAGCGGAGCATGATAGCAGTGATGCCCCGCACACCAAGTACTGTGTTGCTTGGGATCACATGTTGGATATGATCATAGTCCAGGATACTATTTACATTTCACCACAGAGTCTCACATGATATATCACTTGATTGACTGATTTAATTGCAGACAGACCTGAGGGATGGGTCGAACTTCGATTTTGTGATGTGAATTATTTAAATGCCATATTTATTGTGATTTAAATATACATGGCATGATTTACCTAAAGGCATGATTTATATAAAGATGCATTGTTTTGCACTACATGCCTACATTTGAGAAAGAAAGCATGATTTCTGTACATGGGATTTAATATGTACAAGTATACATATATATATTTAAAAACATGCTTTTAAAGTGAGTTAAGGAAATAATGTTTTCAAGGCATAGCATTATTTTCAGTAGATAGTGTAGATATCTACTTGCTTGCCTGATTTCCTTACTGAGTGCGTTGTATGCTCACCCCCTTTCTTTACATCTCTCTACAGAGCATCAGCAGTAGAGCGAGAGCTATTGAGGGATAGTATTCCTGAGTCCAGGCTAATTCCTATCGACCGCCAGGTATACAGATTTTATGCGGTTAAATATCTAAACATAGAAACAGCACAGTGATGTATACGATATATATTATGGGGAATGTATTTGTGTTAGATTTTATAATCTCACATGTATTATAAAAGCAGTTACAATCAGTAACAATATATTGACATATATGTATGATAATGGATAATGTGGTAAGCGAGGATTCTGACATCGAATCACAGCCCAACCATTGAAGAGAGGAAAGGTAAGTTAAAAACACGAAAAATTTGTAGTGATTTTGGTTAAAGTCATGGATTGAGAACGAGGCCTGACACTATCTGTCCTGTTCCATAGCTCAAAATAAGAGCATTTTGGCTCTTCCAAATCGATCTCTCATCCTACGAGATCGATCTGACCTTCATATTTCCAGAGTTCCTATAGTTTTTCTACAGCAACACCTACCAAACTTCATACATTTTGCTGTCATGGTCATTTTCTCATCTAATCATCTTTGAGACTTGAAAATGGCATCCATTCATACTTTATACCTATTGAAACTTTAAATCCTAAAACATAAAATATAAAATTAACTATTAACAAAAAATTAAGACTAAAAATTAAATTAACAAACTAAAACACTATAACTAATCTAAATTGACAACTAATAAAAGGAGCAATCAAACTAATATAAGTGCAATAAACATCAACTTATAAAGAGGAAATAGCCAAACGTGGCCTTAGTCGGTTTTACCAGCTACCTCGGTTTCTTGTGTAAATGGTACTGTACATGCTCAATCATTTTCATTTTGCTTCGGTCTGTCCAGGCGTGTCCAGCTTGCTCTCAGTTCTATTTTGGTCTGCCATCCTCACCAACTCTGCTCTTCGTTCCGTGCACTTCTTCATTTCCTGCACTCAACACAGCACAGCACGTTTCATTCATCAGCAAACCAAGCTCCAGATTTCTGCCCATGCCGTTGCAGCACTAACTGCTCCTATTCCTACCAACTCCAGCTGCTAGCTTAGGTCTGATCTCGGTTCCAGCTTTGCTCCCGGTTGCTGTCCGCTTACTGCTGTTGCTGCTCTGCCTCGCATGCCCAGCTCACTCACAGTTTGTCCTCCAGCAGCACTGTCCCGAACAGGATCAGTTACCACTGCTATTGCTGCTCTACGTTGCATGCCCAGCTCACTTACAGTTTGTCCAGGCTCGCAGTCTGCTACACATATTCGGTCTGCTTCAGCTACACTTTGGCACCTCCTCAACAACCTGAAAATGACATAATACAATCACAACTTAAATTGAACTAATCATGACAGAAAAACTCAGCAATAAACATTGCAGAATTTTGAAGTGGCTATTAAACCGAGAGTCTAAAATTCTTGATATGCTTTAAACTTTGCTGCCTAACATTAATCGGCATAAACTAACCAAACTACAAAGAACAATAACATGCACCTGAAATATAAGCAACAAATAAAATAAACCATAAGATAAAATCTACAATGAATAGTAATAAAAATCGAAAACAGAGCACAATAGAGGATGAAAATGAAGTAAACTTGCTGCCAAGGATGAAACCATTCTCCACGAACTGCTTCTTGAAACTCTACCTACCACATCCTTTTCACTAACCGTTAACAAGCAGAAAATGAACAAACAACTATAATGTTGAAATGCAATGCAGTAAACGAAATGGATTAAAGAAACATAATGAAAATGCATTAAAAATGGAAGCTAAACTCTAAATGCAGTTAAGAACCAAATCAGGAAATGCATGCAAATACAAAATGAAATAATGAGAGAAAGAACAGGAAGCATAGCAAAACATGATATTAAAACCGAGAGGAAGTATATAAAACAAAAAAAACAACAATTGAAGTTACACACTCAAACCCGTAGCTTCATCAACGTGAAAAATCATCATCATCGGATTGCTCTCATTCGAGCTCTTAATGCTATGGTTCCACATTGCCTTTGATGTGGAACAATGCCTAGCATTTGCCCACATCAAAGCACCAAAACCAAATAGCATAGTTAAAGGAAGATTTAAGGTACCGAATGCACAAAGAAAGCAACCCGAGAGTTAACTAAATATGATGGTTTTTTCAAATAAAAAAAAAACATAAGCAATGTTTCTTGCAAATCGAGAGCTACAATTGGGAAATGTAAACTATGTAAACTATGTAGTGGACTGAAAAAAATAGGACCAATCACTTAAAAACCGAGATGAGCAAATGATATTGATTGCCATGAAATAGAATTCCAAGACTAGAAAATGAAAAACATAACATTGGAGTGAACAGTACAAAATAAGGAAGATGGCTAACAAAAATAATTTAACAATAGAGCAATGGGAAAGCTTGAAAAAAAATAAAATGCTAACTTAAAATTACCCTAAAACTATTCTACCCTAACTTACATAGTTTTTCAATTGCCATCCTTTCCTATTTATATACACACTTAAGGGGACAATTGTAATTTTTCCATCCTAGATGAGTTGGCATTTTTTTGGCCACTTGTCTTCACACCATTGGCTCCTTGAAAAGATATTTCCATGTCATCTGTCTTTTTGTCCACTTGGATGTGCTAGGTGGCATGGCTCGTGTTGTCTGCGTGGTCCAATCTTGATTTTAGCCCAATTCCAGTCCATTTTTTACTGAAATTTTCCAAATTCATTCGGATTTAATTTATCTACAAACATGAGAATTTTAATTAAATAAAGGGGATAATTAACAAAATAAATTGGGGATTTAAATAATTAATTAGAAAATTAAGTACAAATAATTCTATTTTCATAGAATTATCACTCAGCCCAGTCCTGACGTTTTGCTTGTCCTCAAGCAAAACAAAATAATTGTAGGAATGACAAGTACAAAACATAATAATTTCTCCAATGTTATCCTCGAAGAAAAAGTATAGACTATGATCTTAAAGACTCACAATTACAAGTCCAACATTCAAAATCATTCAATCATAAGTCCTAACCCAAATTAGACTCCTTGTGAGTGTGTAAAAAATGTCAAAGTCACTTCACAGTACATTATCCGGATCAGATTATGCAAACACAGTGAATGCAAAGTCAATGACAAGTGATCATTCCCATAAGTTTACTTTTCACTTCTCTCTCCACTAATGTAGTCACACTTAATCAAAGATCAATAGGACTTCATTAAGCTTGTAATGTAAGGTTGGGGCTAAGATATGATAAAGTCGATTTATGTTTAATTAACCCTTAACATGCATTACTTCTAGGATCTTTTTATATGAGCTCAAATCATTTCCCCCAAACTTATTTCTTTCGCTAAACATTTTAATCCTGAAAACATCAATGTTCTAACACGACAATCCACAACAACATGATTCGCAGCCAACCAATCCATACCTAGGATTACATCAAAATCACTCATATTTAATAAGATTAAATCGACTGCCATCTCTTTACCTCCTATCCACATCTTACAATTTCTATTTACATGCTCAGTCAACTGACTATCATTCATAGGGGTAGTTATCATCAACATCTCATCTAGCAGTGTGGGTTGTACATGCTTCAACAATTTACATGCAAAGGATGGCGAAATAAAAGAATGTGTGGCACCAGGATCAAACAAGACAAATGCTTCTAAATCAAAGATTTGGATGGTAACCACATCCGAAGATTGATTCGCAGTGTCCTGGTCCAGTGCATGCACTCGTCCTCTGCTTACATTCACTCCCTGCTTCCCCTTTTCCTCAGTTGTAGCCCTCCTCCTTGGAGCAATTGTCCCAATTGGAGCTCTCTCTGGCTTCCTGTCCTTCCGTGGTGCTCTCTCTATCATCTCTGGACAATCCCTGATCATGTGCCTTGATTTTCCACATCTGAAGCATACCGCGGATGTCCATATCATGGTCGAGTACCATGGTACCTACCACACTTGCCGTATTGCTCTATCATAGGTCATGGCCCTCTAATCATAATTCCCTTAGCTGGAGCTATGGCCGGATACATGGCAGGATTAACTGTCCTCTCTCGGATCTCCTCGATCCTTGGCATCTTCCCAGTAAACCTCTTGCTTCCCATATAACTAAAGCCTCTATCCATCACTAGTCTTTTCTTATCTTTATCCCTCACTTTACCAACTTTCTCGAACTTGGAGGTGATTCTATCAATGTCTTGTTCGCCCAATTGTACCCTGCACACAGCCTCCTCATAGGTCAATATATCCAAGTGAACCAATCTGAACCTAATGATCGGTCTCAATCCATCCACAAACTTCTGCATCTTTTCAACCTCGTTACCCATCGTGTTGGGATCATATCTGCCTAGGGAGATAAAAGTCATCTCACACTCATCCATTGTCCTACTCCCTTGGGTCAGTCCCAAAAATGTCATCTTCATCTTCCGTTGAGTGGTATTTGGTACATACTGTCTCTAGAATGCCTCAAAAAATATATCCCAGCTGATCTCCGTATGTCGGGCTCTCAAAATAGGCTTGGTGGATTTTCACCAATGTTCTGTTGATCCCTTCAGCATAAAAGCTACAAACGCTACCATCTCGGTAGTAGCACACTCAAAGAACCCATACAACCTCTCGATCTCATTTATCCAATCCTCCGAAGCCACTAGGTTCTTAACTCTATTGAAAGACAACGGTCCAAAATTTTGGAACTGTCGTAATCTATCTAAGTCACAACCGTAACCCCAGCCTCTACTGCCATGTGGTGTAGCAACAGGCGTAGGCATATCCTATGCAGGTGGAGGAGTAGGTGTATCTATCGTCTGAGGTCTCTGGGCTGGCCGTGCTTATGCCTCAGGAGCTGCCGCCTGCTCGGCTTCCCCCTCAGTAGCGAGACTCTGTCTACCCCTAACTCCAGGTAACGATTGAGTAACCAACTCCAAGATCATCTCAATGCTCTGCTCAATCCTCGCGAAGCAAGCCTCAGTACTCTCGGGTCTCTCCTCTAGACCTTGTGGAGCATGCTCAACCTTAGCCTCCACCTCGATCTCTTCCTGAGCCTCGTGTGTTTCTGGCTTAACATGACCCCCAGGCTTACCTCTACGGCCTCTAACTTGCGCCCTCGCCCCTCTACCGTAACTGGTATTAGGCATAATTGCTCAATTCCCTACATTCACAATAATTTCCTAGTCAACCCATCGACACACACACAATTTGTATCTAAAAAAGCATAGTAACATGAGGATGTAATTTTCCAACTTATTAAGTATTTTAGACATGACATACGTCAGACCAACTCTGCTTTGATACAAACTTCTTTCACGACCCTCATCTTACTAAAATAGGTACAAATTTTTTGCATTTTCATGCATCATTTATTTTTCATCCTTCTTCGATCGTGAACAACTACTCTCCTCAACAATTGGGCTGTGTGTCGATGTCTATCTCATTCCACCATACCAATTTAATTTGTATTTAAATTAGGGTTAACACTTGTATAAAAAAATCAAAGTGATGTTTACATTTGTTTACATTGCTTTACATCCCCAATAGTTGCATATAAAAATGCTACTATGCTATAGAAAGTTTAGATACAAAAAATCTCATCAGTGTGTATACCTTACGTGATGGGATGCAGCGGATACCAAAAAGGGAATGCCTCCAATCACGCTCAATCTATACTCAAAGCTCTGTAGAGAGGGGAAAAATAAGGGGCATAAGCAAACCACACGCTCAGTAAGGCAATCATGCGAACAAGTAGATACTGCACTATCTGCGTGATCGTGATGCCTTGCTCAAAACATACATTTCATCATTTTCTCAAAATATGAGTTCATGCTTATGTTAATGGAATGTAAAGCATTCATGCTATTAAAATTCAGTGCACAAATCAATTCAAAGCGTGGAATATCCATCATGCATATTTCACAAATAAGGCATGAAAAACACATCATGCGTACGTGCACTTTAAAACCATTAACAAACCGACATCTCAAAACAATCCAACACTTGTCAGGACTCAGCCCCTCCCTCGGACTGTCCTGACCCATAAATCATTTCAAACATGGATTTATTCACAAAGTAATAGACATGAGAGATATGCAACACAATAAGGGAAATTTCCTTAGCTTAAACTCTTTTCCTATCCCTTACCCCGAAAGCATGGAAAGTCAATGGATATATTTTGAGCTTTGTACATATGGGTATCTGGTGATAGTGAAAGTTCAAAAAAAAAGAAAAAAAGAAGAAGAAAAATACAAAAATAGAATAAAAAGTTTAGTGAAATAAATAAGTTTGGGGGAAATAAATATGAGCTCTTACATTAAAGATCCTAGAAAGTACTGCATGTTAAGGGGTAATTAAACCTAAATCGACTTGATCATACCTTAACCCCAACCTGACATTACAAGCTTAATGAAGTCCTACTGATCTTTGGTTAAGTGTGACTACATTAGTGGAGAGAGAAGTGAAAAGCAAACTTATGGGAATGATCACATGTCTTTGACTTTGCATTCACTATGTTTGCATAATCTGATCCGAATAATGTACTGTGAAGTGACTTTGACATTTTCACACACGCACGAGGGGTCCAATTTAGGGTAGGACTTATGATTGAATGATTCTGAGTGTTGGACTTATAATTGTGATTCTTTGATTTCATAGTTTGTACGTTTTCTTTGAGGATAATATTGGAAAAATTATTATGTTTTTTACTTATCATTCCTACAATTATTTTGTTTTGCTTGAGGACAAGCAAAAGCTCAAGTTTGGGGGTGTGATAATTCTATTTTTTATAGAATTATTTGTGCTTAAATTCCTAATTATTTATTTAATCCCCATATTATTATTAATAATCCTCTTTATTTAATTAAAATTCTTTAATGTACAGATAAATTAAATCCAGATGAAACTCAGTCGTTTCAGACGAAATTGGGCTGAAAATGAACTAAAGGAGACTGGACCACTTCCAATTTGCAGACCAAGTCATCAGTCGTCTGGACATGCGTGATGCCAGGTGTCCGTATTTTATTTGCTCCGAAACGATAAGATCGAAGGACACCATGCCAACCCTCTGAAGACACACGTCGGGCCACATCGCACAGCTAATTGGACAAAAAGACTAATGACGTGGAAATATCTACTCTGCGGCAAATCAAATGAAGACAAGTGGCCAAACAATGCCAACTCATCTAGGATGAAAATTTACCATTGTACCCCTATGTTTGTGTATGGCAATTGAAAAATCAAGTAGAAGTAGGGAAGTAGGAAGTAGGAGTAGAAGTAGAAAGTAGGGAAGTAGAAAGTAGAATTTAGGGTAGTCTAGGTTAGGAGTAGTGTAGAGTAATTTAGGAGTAGTTTTAATTTAGTTTTATTCTAGATTAAATTTTTCATTACTATGTTTTATTTTCTTGTTTTCTTTTAGAATTTTCGTTAGTTTATTTTAAGCATCATTGTTCTAGTAAGCTTTAAACACTTTTACTTTATCATGTTAATTTTTTTTTTTATGAAGCAATTTCTTTTCGGTTGCTAAGTTTTCTTCTATTGTTCATATGGCTACATTTTTATTTTTTTTTCTTCTTGCTCTCACGGTGCAATCGGCTAGATTCAGGGGAGCTTGAGCTGGTGAAAAACAACCATTTCTTCATCCCGATGCCCCTCTTTCATGTTTATTGCCTGCTTTTATTTTTTTTTTCTTTTACATTTTCTAGCTTAAGTGCTTTATCATTCTGTTCCTTTTTATTTCATATTTACTATTGATCGGGTTGTTGAATGGGCTGGTGACAGCAGTGCTTCCTTCAAATCTTCCCATGCTGTTCTTTATTTATTTCCTTTAGTTTTGATTTTAGTTTGCTTAAAGTTTAACACTTAGCATAATCCTGATTAATTAGCTCCATTTGTTATTCTGTTTTCTAATTTTTTTATGCACTTAATCGTGTTGAGCTTGAGGTTTTGATCTCTATTTCACTGCTCCCTTATTTCTGGTTCTATATTAGATACTATGTGATGCGCAATGAGGCTGGATGATGCTGCTCTGGTGAAAGGAAACTAAGTTTGCTGTCGAGATTGCTGGTGACTGGTGCTACTGGTTTTGTATTGATGGTGTACGAAATTTGTGTTAGACGTTAGAAATCTGGTCACTACGGCATTGCAACTTAAGGAAGCTTGCTGGCTTCTAACAAATGTGGTGATCAGGGATCACAGCATCCCCTCTGTTTTGCCCTATTTCAAGTTCGTTTCACTGTTCATTATAAGCTTTTTTTTTTGCATTAACCCGTGCAGGACTGGTGAAGCAATTGGCAGCTGCATGTACTGGTGACAGACGTGAGCAGGATGGTGGCAGCTGGGACTGAAACTGATCCCAGGCCGAGCAAACTGCAACGTTGGCAGTACGTAGGTGCTGTGTTGTTGAGAGCTGGGCAGTCTAACCGAGGAATGGTGCTAGGATTCAGTGAACCAGACAGAACCAGAGCACAGTAGAAGCAGACCAAGGATGAACAGCACTGAACCAAGAACAATAGGACCGACAGCACCTGGAATTAGAAACGGACAGCAGCTGGCACAGAACCGAGAACATCAGGGCAGCAGTTGGCACAAAACCGAGAGGTGTGGACAAACCGGATGCAACACTAGCAGACCTGGACAGCAACACCTGCAGGAGATATGCAAACCTGGACATTACAGGAATAGCAGGACCGTGCTGGAGAGAAAGACATTACCTGGAGCAGAGCAGTACATGGTGTGGGTGCCAGCATACGCGGATAGCACAACAGAACACACCTGGAGCCTGGAGCAGCATGACAGTACAGTAGTAGGATGCAGGAGTAGTCGGACAACAGCAGCAGTTTACAAACCGTGCATGCCTGGACAAACCAAAAATCTGGAAAGACACGTGAACAGTGTTTGGAGGGATTTATTGGATGATTTAAACTTAAGGCTTTGTTTGGCATTCAACTCTTGCATTAATCCATTTTTCTTGCATTTTTAGTATAGTTTAATTATTTGTTAGTTTAGGATAGTTGTTAGTTGTCAATTTAGATTAGTTCTAGTGTTTTAATTTATTAATTTAATTTTTAATTTTAATTTTGTAGTTAGTAGTTAATTTTATATGATATGTTTTAGGATTTAATTTAGTATTTTATGATTTACCTTTAGAATTAAGTTAAATTAAATTTGTTACATGCATTAGTTAGATTTTATTTTATATTTTATGCTAAGTCAGTTTAATTGTAGTTTAATTAATCTTGTTTCGCTAATTTCATATTTGCACTTTATTTTAATTGTCTTAATGAATTTTTACTTGTTTTAATTATTTTTGTAGGTTTTTGCTTTCAATTGCATGGAGCACTGTAAGTAAATTTTGCTCGGTTTCATTTCCTTTAGTTCTTATTATTTTATTGTTTTCAGTATTTTTAATTTCAGACTTAGTAGATCACCCACTTTCAATTCATAATTTGCTAGAATATACGTAGGATAAGATTAACCGGTAGTTAATTAGGCTAGTCAACTTCTCTGTGGGACGATAATTCCTGGACTCAAATCTCATTATTACTTGTACGACCCGTGCACTTGCGGACATATACCCTTAGGGCGTGTCAAGTTCTTGGCGCTGTTGCCACGGAAGTTTTAATTAGTCAGTAATTAATATCGGTGAAATTATGCTTAGGTGTAATTCTAGCTTGTAAATATTTAGGTTGTAAATATTTAGATCCTTAGTTTAGTTTAGTTAATTTTCTCATAATTAATTATTTAAAAAAATCAAAAATTTACAAAACTTAAAAACAGAATTTAAGGACTTTTAGGTGTTTGCATGCGTAGAGCCATGAGTTAAGATAGCTTTCCTCTAGATCCTGAAATTTACCGAACTCTTAGAAAAATTTGAAAGGATTCTAGGAAATTATTAACTCCGCTGCAACACACTATGGCAGAAAATAGGGAAATTAAGACCGTTGGAGATTATGCAATGCCGATTATTTGAGGGTATTATTCCGGCATTAGGCCACCAGCTGTCCATGCAAATAATTTTGAAATTAAGCCCGCAATCCTCCAGATGATCCAGACTTCATTGCAGTTCAGTGGGCTCTCTCATGACGACCCACATGCTCACCTTGGGCAATTCCTGGACTTGTGCAACACGTTTAAACACAATGGATTATCTGATGATGCGCTTAAGCTTAGATTATTCCCCTTCTCACTTAGGGATAGGGCGAGACACTGGTTAACCTCACTGCCTCCAGGATCCATTTCTACATGGGATGAGTTAGCCCATCAATTTCTATCTAAGTTTTTCCCTCCCTCTAAAATGGCCCAACTCTGTAGTAATATATCTTCCTTTCCCCAGTACGACTCTAAATCTCTTTATGAAGCATGGGAACGATATAAGGAGCTTCTTAGGAAGTGCCCTCACCATGGCCTACCTTTGTGGTTGCAAGTCCAGACCTTCTACAACGGACTTACAAGCCCAAATAGGACCATTGTTGACGCTGCGACGGGTGGAGCGCTAATGTGTAAAACAGAGGAGGAAGCTTACGAGTTGTTAGAAAAGATGGCGGCTAACAACTATTTATGGTCTTAAGAGAGTCAATTGCCAAAGAAGTTGGCGGGTATTTATGAGCTCGACACACTGTCTACCTTAACCTCTCAAATCGCTAACCTTATGAAGAAGGTAGAGTGTTACGACCCAATTACCTAAACATCAGAGTAAATTTTTTTCTCTTTTCATTTATTATTTAATTCTTACCTTTCTCTCATCGTGACCATCCTAAAAATGGTTGGGCTATGATTCGGTGTTAGTCACCTCACACTATTACCAATTCAATTTCCATAATCACATTTATATATCAGAGTTTACTATCCTTTGACTTTAATTAAATACATACACAATGGTATTTATAACTCTACATCCCCGAAATCATATCCGTTTACAGTACTGTGCATTACATATTTAGATACAAAACTATACAAATGTGTATACCTGTCTCTCGATGGGAAACAGCAGATACCCAGAATGCAAGTCTTCAGCCGCTTACTAATTTCTGTGAGTTCTCTGAAAAGATGAGAAAATAAGGGGGGTGAGCAAACCACACGCTCAGTAAGGCAATTATGCAAGTACGTAGATAGCTCCACTATCTACATGCTCATAATGCCATGCCCTTAAATCCATTTCTTTTCATTAAAATCTCAAGCACAAAATCATGCATATTTCAATGTCATAGTTTATCAAAACTATTTGTGCATATAGAAATCATATAATTCATTCATCAAAGGTATTTTATGTGACATCATTAAATCATAATGAGCATGAAACAAATCCAGATCATGCATTCTTTCATGCCATGTAAGACAAATCATGAATTTGAAATAAAAGCATGGAAAACAACATCATGCTACTGCATTTAAATCATTTCATATAAAACGGTGTATAAAATAACCCAAAGAGGTTAAGCATCTTATAATTCAAATCTCAACTCGTAAAATAATTCATTGTAAAACTTCGGTTATAAAACTACCCTTCTTTCAGGGTCACAAATCATAAAATCATAAAATCGGGGGCCTGACCCCTCCCTCGGGTCTACCATGGTCTAACGACCAATAATTATATCATGTGAGACATGTAGGTGACTATCAGTAACAACATAGGACTATTGGCATAACCTCGTGATCCCTGGCAACACGGTACCTAGTGTGCGGGGTATCACACCTGAAACAGGAGGTGGGTCGTCCTACCCGCCAGAACAGCATAACACCAGGATTGCGAGGGCAAGACTTGCTGCTTCGTGGCTAATGCCACTCCACTCCAACAATCCCCACGGTACAGCGTACTCCGCGTGATATACACAGTACTACATACTTCGTGAACCCAAGCTAAATCAGGGGTACCTGCAATAGGTCTTATCCACCCATATCATCTCTGTCTCAGTATGCACGTGTGAGCATATCATCTCACTGTGACACACAGTCTACAGGAGGCTCTAACACGGCTATATACATGTAATATAAATCTCTATGCGAGCGAAGCTCTAGCACGGCTCCATGCATATTCATGATATCTGAAAATCTCGTGCGAGCAAAGCTCTAGCACTGTTTCATAAAAATCTGTAAAATCTGCGTACGAGTAGCGCTCCAATACAACTTAAAATAATTAAAACTTCAAGTAAAATCCACGTATGAGCAATGTTCTAGTACAGATATGTATAAAAACTCAGTGAAAATCTCATACGAGAAAAAACTCCAGTACGACATTCAAATGAATTATAAAAACCATATAAAACTTTGTGCGATCAACGCTCCAGCACAAATGAATGCTCAAGTAAAACAAATCTCGTGCGAGTTACACTCCAGCACGGCTTTATGCATAATTAAATCAAATCTCGTGCGAGTTACACTCCAGCATGGCTTTATGCATAATTAAATCAAATCTCATGCGAGTTACACTCCAGCACAGCTTTATGCAAATTTCATATCAAAACAGGATGCGAGCTAAGCTCCAGCATCTCTCATGCATGTCAAATCATTAAAACTAGTGCGAGCAATCGCTCCAGCACCATTTTATGCATACCACGTCAAAACATATCAAAACATGTCAAAACATGTCAAAACAGAGTGCGAGCTAGGCTCCAACACCTCTCATGCATTTCACAATAATAAAAATCAGTGCGAGCAATCGCTTTAGCACAATTCATGCATATGATGTCACACAAGTCGGTGCGAGCAACCGCTCAAGCACATCTTATGCACACTCACAAACTCAGATATAGTGCGAGCTATGTGCCGACACTATTTGTTTCCATATAAAATTGATAGTTGGCCCGTTTTCCAAAGAAATTTCCATTTAAATACAAATAACACTTACGTAGTGTTATCATGTCAAATTCATGCAATTACTGGCCAATCTATCGATTTGCTTTGATTAAAACCAATAAAATTCTTCATTCGAAAAATTCCTTAAATCATGCATTTCATGCATGCATGCTTTCACCATCTTTAGGTGAACTTCCCTCAATAGGGGTAAAATAGTCTTTTTACCTATTTCGATCTTTAAAATCATTTAAACCATTTTTAGAACCTCTGTACAATATCAATGTATACATACATATTCAGTGTATACAAAAACTATTAAAATACGCGTAGCTACCTCTAGCTACTCACACAATTTCCTTACCTCATTTTTCTGTACAGTCTGACCTTTCCATTGATGTCTCATCATGCAGTTCGATTTGCTCCGAATCCAATCTCTGAAACTGCAGATAAATATTCATCAGGTCAAATACAATACAATTAATTGTATTTCATATTTTCTGGGCTTAATTTAAATCATTGGGTCTGTTTACCCATATTGGGCCTGATTGCACCTTAATGGGCCTTAATCGACCTTAAGCTCGTTTTCTCACTTACTATTTACATTATCGAGGCCTATTGGACTCGTTGGGCCCATCAATATTTATTTAGCCTCGTTCTAAATTTTTGAATAGCTTAATTTAGTATTTACGACAATTTATCCAATTTTCCAGAATTTAATTCATTAAATGTGGAATTTAAATCCGTAATTTATGCGATAAATTTTTAACACGTATATCGATGCAATATTGTCATAAATAAGGGTTACTTACTCGAGATTCCATGATAGTACATAAATCGAAGCTGTCTCGAGCTCTCGTTGGATGCCAATTGTCGAGCTACACAATTTACATAATTTTTCGGGTAAATTTCTAGTCGAATATTAATCAAATTAAATATTTCAAAATTTAAATCGGTCAATTAGGCCACTTACCAACTTACCCATAGCTCGATTGTATCACTGAATTTTTCTCAATTTTTCCTTTTTTCTTTTTCCCTTTTTCTTCCTTTTTCCTTTTCTTTTTGGCTGAACCGGTCCGGTCCGGTCCGATTCAACCCGGTTCAGACCGGTTCGGTCCAGCGGTTCAATCCGGTTCGGCATCATTTGGTTGTTCTGGTGCCGTCCAGCTGGTTCCCGCTGCGATTTCGGCACCAATCGGTGCGCCACGGCCTAGGCTTCTAAAATCGGGTCTCGGTGTGGCTCGAATCGGCGCCGATGGCCGCCGATCAAGCTTTCTCTCCCGCGGCAAGCTCCTCCATTTTTGGCATTTTTCGGCATGATCCACGGCGCGTCTTGGCCGCTGATGGTTCGCCCGAGGTCGGGCTACCTTCGTCGGCCCTCGTCGGCCCCTCAATCCCGCCGGTGGTAGTCAGATCGGATGGAGTGGTCCGTCGGCTGCTTTCGCCTGTTTCGTTTCTTTTTCCTCTTTTCCAATTCGCATGTTTTTTTTTACTTTATTTATTTATTTATTTATAATTTATTTATAATATTATTTTATTCACTAAAATAATATTAAAATCCACAAATATCTTAAAAAATATTATATTTTATTCATTTATTCAATAAATGAATTTCTCAATCTTATTTCGACTTTTCGGTATATTTTTCGATTATTTTCGGGATTATTTTTCGAGACAAAAATTTTGAAAATATTAAACAAATTTATATCTTGATTAATTTAACCCTAAATTTAATTATTTCTTCATTATTGATCAAGATTTCTCAATCTCATATTTTTAATTTAATTTTCTTGTCCCGATTAATACCGAATTTCGATCTTTTGACCGTTTTACCCTTGCACGTGTTCGGGAATACCATTTCAATCCTTTTGCATTTTTAAATGCAGTCAAAAATTTCTATTCATTCCCTTTTACTCTTATGATAAAATCGGGCCTTACAATCTCCCCTACTTAAGAAATTTGGTCCTCCAAATTAGAACCAAGGCAAATGAGTCCATAAATAACTCTGGGTACATCTATCGTATCATATACTGTCATCCTCAAGTGACTTTCTCCGAAGTGTAATACTGTCATCATACTTAACTAGGGAGATCATCTTAAACCTCAATACATTCTCCTTCCGTCTAATACCCGAATAGATTTTTTTTTCCAATCATACGTTATACTTTCATTGAGCTAAACTAATGGAGCTCATATCCGTTCACATATGCTGGGTCCGGATAGTATTTTCGAAACATCATAAGATAGGACACATTGTGGATGCCTGCTAATTCAAGTGGTAACACCAACCTACAGGTCTTATCTCCCACTTGTCCAATATCTCAAATGATTCAATTTTCGAATCTCATTATGTTCTAAGGGCATGTAACTGCCAACAATACTGATTCACCCTCGGTGAATTCCAATAGTTTTTCTTGTCTCTTGTCAGCATAACCTTTTTGTCTGCTCTGAGGTGTTCTTAATCTCTCACAATCAACTGAACATCCTCAGAGGTTTTACTTACCAATTCGGACACAATTCTCTATCTATCACTCACTTCTTATCCAAGTCGGGAACAACTCCCTACGGCTATACAATGCCACATATAAAGTCATCCTGATACTCAAGTGACAACTGTCATTATTGGCGAATTTGATTAGTAACAACTGATCATCCCAGGAGCTTATAAAATCAATGGCACACACTCTCATCACATCCTCCAGAACCTGTACAGTCCTCTCTGACTGACCATCTGTCCGAGGACGGAAAGCTTTGCTAACACTCAATCGGGTTCCCATAGCTTCCTGAAAAATATTCCCATAAATGGAAAGTGAAGCAGGAATCCCTATCAGATACCAGGCTCACTGGAACGCTACACAATGTTTTACAATTTCCTGTACACATAAATCCGCCTACGCACTTAGAGTATCTGGGGATTTCATAATCCAGAAGGTAGGTAGACTTAATCAACCTATAGACTATCACCCAGATAGCCTCGTGATTTATCTGGGTCCTCTATAACCCATCACAAAATTTATGGTAACTTGTTCTCATTTTCGTGTCAATATACGTAGAGGCTGCAATAATCCTGCAGACTTCTAGTACTCTACCTTACTTTGCTGACATACGAGACACTTCTCCACAACTCTTCAATATCTCTTTTCATATCTGACCACCAATACCCTTTTCAAAAATTTCGATATATTTATTACTTCTCAGATGCACTGTATATCTCGAAGAGTGGGCTTCTGACAATAACACTATCTCATCAACTGTGGTTCTGGGGAGCACTTATATTGTCTCTGAACCTCTGTAAGTCATCATCACTCACTGTGAACTCTATCACTGTACCCTTCTGAATCTGACCCACACTATCGACACCATGCCGATCATCACACTGAGCCTGGCAAATTCGGTCACTCAAATTCGGTTCTAACCTCAGGCTAGCTGTCATAAAATCACTGTCATCATCAGAAGGATCACATCACTACTGAGGCTAACAACTGCTCTAGCAGCTCACGCTCCTTGACCATCATATGTAATACCATCCCGAGGCTCTTTCTGCTCAAGGCATCAGCCATTACATTAGCCTTTCCTGGGTGGTAAAATGTTCATAATCATAATCCTTAGAAGCTCTAACCCTCTTGGTTATTTCATATTCTACTCTTTCAGTGAAAAAAGATACTTGGGGCTTTTATAATCAGTGCATACCTGAAATTTCTTACCATTTAAGTGGTGGCGCCATACTTTCAGTGTAAACGCTACGGCTGCCAACTCTAAATCATGGGTCAGATAGTTTCTTTCATGGTCCTTAAACTATCTGGATCCATAAACAACTATATTCCCATTTTACATCAATACACAGCCCAATCCTTATTTTGAGGTATCCATACACACTGAAACCTCTTGAGCTATTGGTTATGGTGAGAATAATTACGGTGGTCAGTTCATTACTTAAATATACCAAAAGTCACCGAAGCCATTTTCATACTTATCATACCACTCGTATGAAATCTTTTTCCAAACGAGACGTGTCTACTGAGCAGCCCATTGAGAAACTCACAACACCTCGTCTGTAAAACAATTTTCCAATTGCTAATCATGCTCTTCCCTGGACTTCGAATACATCAAAATATCATCGCTAAAGATGACAACCAATCGGTCCAGGTAAGGTTTAAATACCTCATCATAGTTGAGTTCTACTCAATATTTCAATCACTCATATTCTTGGCTTATGTACGCATAAACGTAAATTGTCATTTCGCAATCGCTTCTGTTCAAGATACTAATCCGCGTCATTTCCTTTTTTCTTATATTAACGGCTTTTATAAAATTTTAAATTTTTAAACCTTCATGATTACTCGAATTCTATATTTCTTTATCGTACCAGTAAAGGTACTCCAATTTTAAATGTATATATTACGACTGTCGATTTCAATTTATAGGTTATGTATGCGCTTCTAGACACTGTCAAATCTTCAGGCATGGGAGTATTTTGAAATACCTTTATTAACCCTCAGACTTGACCACAATTACTTTACATATCAGTCCATGTGGTCACAATTCATATTCGTTACATATAGTTTATCTCCTTTCATATATCACTTATGACAAACGCTTTCCTTACTTGTCAAAATTTACAATACGCTTTTCAATGATGTTTTCACCCCTATTTTCAACTTACAATCTCTATACCCATATTCAGTTAGTGATAATCATCTAACCATCATCCTCATCTTGCCTAAGGGTACAGGCTTCACATCTTTCACTAACTTATAAGTAACTAAAGGTGGTATGAATAAATGCGTGGCACCAGGAGCAATTAAAATAATTATTTCATTATTCACAACCAGTGTGGTATCTTCCCACCACATCTGATGAAACATCAATAGTGTCCTGGTCCAAGGCATACAATCGCCCTCGTCCAACATCTTATTTTCGTGGTAACTACCACACATTTTACACTGTTTACACTGCTTACACTGCTACTCTATTACACTGCTCAACTGCTACGGAGCAGGTTGGGGTCCTCAAATCACAATACCCCTCAAAAATATTGTATTTGGATACACTGAGGCTACCAATCAACTTACCCCGTGACTTATCAGCTCAAAGCTTTTACCAAACTACTTTTTTCCCATTTTGACATCTCTATCATTCTCTATTCTATTCTATCTCTATTTTGGCCCTTACTACCTTTCCCAATCTTAGAGGCGTGCAACTCATGATCTTATTCACAAAACTGTAATCTGCGCACTGCCTCGGCATAGGTAGTGATGTCTAACTGGGTTAATCGGACTCTAATTGTCAATCTGAGCCCTTCCATGAACTTTCAAACATCTCGACTCTCACTGTTCATAGTGTCGGAGTCATATCTGCCCAGGAATATAAACTGAGTTTCATACTTGTTAATCAACCAGTTCCTCTAGGTCAGAGTAAAGAATTTTATCTATAATTTTCTTTAAGCAGTTTTCGAGATATTCTGTCACCGGAATACATCTAGAATTATTTTTCATATCCATTCTGGAAGTCTAACTCTTAAGATGGGTCGAGCAGACTTTCACCAATGCTCCGACTCACCCTCAAATCTCATGCATACTCTAAGCAATTAGCTCATAAAATATTCTCTACACTCCGCTCCAACCTCGCGAAGCATGTCTCAATACTATCCGATCTCTCTGTCGGACTCTGTCCGATCCCTCTGTCGGACTCTGTGGGGCATGCTCAACATCAGCCTCCACTTCAATCTCATCTTGAGTCTCATATGGTGACTCAGTACGACTCTCAGGCCTACCTCTACGACCTCGAGCATCGTGTACTCGTTTCTCTGTCATAGTGGCTATCAGTTAATTAGTCTATTCTTGCATTCAAACCAAATTCTTAGCTGCACTTCCATCTCGATATACACAATTGTATCTAAATAATGCATAGTACATGGGGATGTAAACTTCCTTAACCACTAACACCGACTCATATCAGGCCAACTCAGCTCTGATACCATTAAACCTGTCACGACCCAAATTACCTAAAAATCAGAGTAAATTTTTTTTTCGCTTTTCATTTATTATTTAATTCTTACCTTTCTCTCATCGTGACCATCCTAAAATTAGTTGGGCTATGATTCGGTGTTAGTCACCTCACACTATGACCAATTCCATTTCCATAATCACATTTATATATCAGAGTTTACTATCCTTTGACTTTAATTAAATACATACACAATGCTATTTATAACTCTACATCACCGACATCATATACGTTTATAGTACTGTGCATTACATATTTAGATACAAAACTATACAAATGTGTATACCTGTCTCTCGATGGGAAACAGCAGATACCCAGAATACAAGTCTTCAGCCACTTACTAATTTCTGTGAGTGCTCTGAAAAGATGGGAAAATAAGGGGGTGAGCAAACCACACGCTCAGTAAGGCAATTATACAAGTAAGTAGATAGCTCCACTATCTACATGCTCATAATGCCATGCCCTTAAATCTATATCTTTTCATTAAAATCTCAAGCACAAAATCATGCATATTTCAACGCCATAGTTTATCAAAACTATTTGTGCATATAGAAATCATATAATTCATGCATCAAAGGCATTTTATGTGACATCATTAAATCATAATGAGCATGAAACAAATCCAGATCATGCATTCTTTCATGTTATGTAAGACAAATCATGAATTTCAAATAAAAGCATGGAAAACAACATCATGCTACTGCATTTAAATCATTTCATTTAAAACGCAGTATAAAATAACCCAAAAGGGTTAAGCATCTCATAATTCAAATCTCAACTCGTAAAACAATTCATTGTAAAACTTCGGTTATAAAACTACCCTTCTTTCAGGGTCACAAATCATAAAATCATAAAATCAGGGGCCTGACCCCTCCCTCGGGTCTACCCTGGTCTAACGACCAATAATTATATCATGTGAGACATGTAGGTGACTATCAGTAACAACATAGGACTATGGCCATAACCTCGTGATCCCTGGCAACACGGTACCTAGTGTGCGAGGTATCACACCTGAAACGGGAGGTGGGTCATCCTACCCGCCAGAACAGCATAACACCAGGATTGCGAGGGCAAGGCTTGCTGCCTCGTGGCTAATGCCACTCCACTCTAACAATCCCCACGATACAACGTACTCCACGTGATATACATGGTACAACGTACTCCGTAAACCTAAGCTAAATCAGGGGTGCCTGCAATAGGTCTTATCCACTCATATCATCTCTGTCTCAATATGCACGTGTGAGCATATCATCTCACTGTGACACACAGTCTACAGGAGGCTCCAACACGGCTATATGCATGTAATATAAATCCCTGTACGAGCGAAGCTCTAGCACGGCTCCATGCATATTAATGATATCTGAAAATCTCTTGCGAGCGAAGCTCTAGCACGGTTTCATAAAAATCTGTAAAATCTGCGTACGAGCAGGGCTCCAGTACGACTTAAAATAATTATAACTTCAATTAAAATCCACGTACGAGCAATGCTCTAGTACGGATATGTATAAAAACTCAGTGAAAATCTCATACGAGAAAAAACTCCAGTACGACATTCAAATGAATTATAAAAATCATATAAAACTTTGTGCGAGCAACGCTTCAGCACAAATGAATGTTCAAGTAAATCAAATCTCGTGCGAGTTACACTCCAGCACGGTTTTATGCATAATTAAATCAAATCTCGTGCGAGTTACACTCCAGCACGGCTTTATGCAAATTTCATATCAAAACAGGATGCGAGTTAAGCTCCAGCATCTCTCATGCATGTCAAATCATTAAAACTAGTGCGAGCAATCACTCCAGCACCATTTTATGCATACCACGTCAAAACAAATCAAAACATGTCAAAACATGTCAAAATAGAGTGCGAGCTAGGCTCTAGCACCTCTCATGCATTTCACAATAATAAAAATCAGTGTGAACAACCGCTCTAGTACATTTCATACATATGATGTCACACAAGTCGGTGTGAGCAACCGCTCAAGCATATCTTATGCACACTCACAAACTCAGATATAGTGCGAGCTATGTGCCGGCACTATCTGTTTCCATATAAAATTGATAGTTGGCCCGTTTTCCGAAGAAATTTCCATTTAAATACAAATAACACTTACATAGTGTTATCATGTGAAATTCATGCAATTACTGGCCAATCTATCGATTTGCTTTGATTAAAACCAATAAAATTCTTCATTCGAAAAATTCCTTAAATCATGCATTTCATGCATGTCATGCTTTCACCATCCTTAGGTGAACTTCCCTCAATAGGGGTAAAATAGTCTTTTTACCTAGATCCTTAAAATCTTTTAAACCATTTTTAGAACCTCTGTACAATATCAATGTATACATACATATTCAGTGTATACAAAAACTATTAAAATATGCGTAGCTACCTCTAGCTACTCACACAATTCCCTTACCTCATTTTTCTGTACAGTCTGACCTTTCTATTGATGTCTCATCACGCAGTTTGATTTGCTCTGAATCCAATCTCTGAAACTACGGATAAATATTCATCAGGTCAAATACAATACAATTAATTGTATTTCATATTTTCTGGGCTTAATTTAAATCATTGGGCCCGTTTACCCATATTGGGCCCGATTGCACCTTAATGGGCCTTAATCGACCTTAAGCCCATTTTCTCACTTACTATTTACATTATCGAGGCCTATTGGACTCGTTGGGCCCATCAGTATTTATTTAGCCTCGTTCTAAATTTTTGAATAGCTTAATTTAGTATTTATGACAATTTATCCAATTTTTCAGAATTTAATTCATTAAATGCAGAATTTAAATCCGTAATTTATGCGGTAAATTTTTAACACACATATCGATGCAATATTGTCGTAAATAAGTGTTACTTACCCGAGATTACATGATAGTACATGTTGGCTCTACCGAGAGGGGGATGAATCGATCTTCTAGCGTTAATGGGAAATTTTAAATTAATCCTAATTTAATCAGCAAATGAAAGTGAGCAATAATGAAATTAAACAAGATAATGCAAGATAGGGAAGAGAGAAACAAACACAATCGTTTATAGAGGTTCGGCCAAACTCTTGCCTACGTCCTCTCTCCTTGACCTTCTTGTCAAGTGCTTTCTTTCTTTTCTTCAACTGAAGTTACAATGTTCCTTTTTCAGGTTAAGGAATAATCTCTCTACCCTTTGCAATACAAAGATGTATTCACCCTTTTACAATTTTTATCTCACTGAGGAACAATCCTCTTCTCTCTTAAGGTAAGGATGAATACAGAATCAAGCTTTTAATGTGGGTAGGACAATTACAGCTTTTGCACTTAAGCTTATACAACAAACTCAATAAATGAGGAATGAAGACACAAGGAATGAAAGTATTAAACTCTTGAGAATGTAAGAAATGTGCAGCAATAGTGTCTCAATTCTCATTGTCTTCAATGCTTGGTTAAATACTGAAGGATTGGTAGTTGGAGCATTAAATACTGTTTTTCCCGTTGAGATTTTTGTAGAACTAGCCGTTGGGTACCTCCAGTAGAGTGCCAAATCGATCTGCCATCTTGGCCAGATCGATCTTTTAGTTATAAGTCCTGCAAGATCAAAGCAAAATAACACAAGGAGATCGATCTCATATATGAGCAGATCGATCTCTTATTTGAAAATGTTAGAGGAGATCGATCTGTCGAATAGGCATATCGATCTTCCAATCTCTCTGTTTGAGGCAAGATCGATCTACAGATCGATCTGCGGTGCAATCTCGTAGTGGGGAGATCGATCTCTTAATAACCCAAATCGATCTCCTTAGCTCTCTGACTTTGAGAAGATCGATCTCTTCCTTACCAGATCGATCTCATAAGCTCTCTGTTTGAGTGTAGATCGATCTACTTTCTTTGCTTTAAGGGAGATCGTTCTCTTCCTAGATCAGATCGATCTCCTCAACTCCAGTAATAGGCAGATCGATCTCAAAACCCTTATAGATCGATCTCACTCTTCCTCAATACCTTTGTATAGGTTCAAGGCTTGGCAGATCGATCTCATGTCTTCCTGAGATCGATCTCTCATCCAAGACAAACCCAGGAGATCGATCTCTCATAACCCAGATCGATCTCTCATCAACAGAACTTTAAGTTCTGGTACTGATAACCTCTAAACATGGTTTTATATCATCTTTACATTATTGAATTCACTTGTTTTGTCATTTCAAAATACATTAACTCAACAATCTCCCCCTTTTTGATATGACAAAACCTATTCAATCAACATGTTTAGTTCCCTATTTTCATTTTGCACAAACTCCCCCTTTTTGTAAACTCCCCCTTACTTTTGGCTTTTGATCTCTAAACTTTCTTAACTCCCCCTTATTTTAATCATTCCTTTTAAACCATTAGATATGATTCTTAAAGTCATTTAAACATGTTTTAACACACTCATGTGTTCTTAGCATTATTTCTTCTCCCCCTTTTTGTCATATCAATGGCAAGAAAGAAATCTAAACAGTACTCCTGTCATTTCAAATTAACATTTCTTTAAAAACTCATTCAATAACACAGAGGGCAGCTCATTCAAGCAAATTTAGTTCATACAACAATGAGTAATGAAAACATATAACATAACTAGATCTAGCAAATAAGTCCTATGGTGGAGGAGGAAATCAATCCATGAGATCCTCAACATGAGTGCGAGTGTCTTGAATCTCATCAAACATCGCCTCCTGAGCCTCATGAAGATTTGCAAAGCCTTCATCCACTTTGCGGTTCAACTCCTCGAACATCCGCTGCTGGGTCGCATGAAGGTTTACAAAGCCTTCATCGATCTTCCTGTTCAGTGCACTCAACATTGTCACAATGGACTCCATTTCAGCGGTTGAGGTAGCAGGTGCAGTGGGCTGAGGAATCGAGGATGATGGACCCACAGTCGGTGCAGCAGGTGGATCCATAGGCTCATCGGAGGGATCTTCCTCCATAGCTGCAGCAGACTGTTGTTCCCTCATCTTCTTCCAGTCACCCCGGAAGTCCTTGTAGTAGCTCATGTGGTGGAGTGACCCGATGTTGAGGTCGCTCTTTGTAGAGGGCATTTCACACGTCTCGCAGCTGCTGTCCACTTTGAGTCGTTGGAGAAAGTACGCCAATGGTTGCGGAAACACTATCGTTGTGGCTTGGCCGCATACGATCTTCAACCAGTCTTGATGATAAAGTGGATGAGGTTGGGTTTTTGACTGGTGGAGTGAATGTGGTGAATCCAGAACCTATCTAACCGCCTAACGGTGGAGTGACGGGTACCGAATGGATGAAGGTTCCATGATATGATGAGGTAGAGTAGCCGGGGGTGCATTGGGAGGTCACTCGCCTTATCCCCGGGAATATCAAACTCCAAAGGGACTTCCTCATCTTCGTTTGTCAACCCTTCATCGCGTATGTTGAAAGCGTTGGCTAGGATTTCAGTGTCTACGACAATGGATTTTCCCATGACATACGTTGTAAACCCGAGAATATTACAGGTGTCATTAGGATCATGGTGAGTTCGGCATTGGAAAAGAATGCTTGAACGATATTTGGAGGTACGGGAGTATTGATTTTTAGGAACGACATCCAACCAAATTCTTCAAATTTGGATAGATAGGGAAAATCGATGCGGTTTAGGAAGGAGAAATCGATTGTTCGCCAATGTTTAATTGGCATGGTAGAAAAATATTCTTCATATCGCTTACTTTTCGCAGGTGTTTTAAAACACCTGTTAAAGGTAGTGACTGAAGGGGGTGGATTGGTTTGGGAAGAAGACCCTTGATCGACACTAGGTCGAGGAGGTTTTTGGCCTACTCTCTTAAGTCTGGGAATGATTCTAGACACGGGAATTACTCTAAGATAGGTTCACAACAAAAAACCAATGAAACAGTGACTAGATTTGCCCTAGAGTGAAATTTAACACAAATCTTAAGAAATTTTTGAGAAAACAATGAAGAATGTGGGTTACTATACCAGTACGACGGCCGTACCAAGATCGATCTGAGGAGGAATCGAGAGAGGAGATGCGAAGGAAGTTAGGGATTTTGAAGTTTCAGGGTTTGAAATTTGGGGATTTTTCGTCAGTTTTTATAGTCCAGGGCACAGGAGATCGATCTGTCGAGATGAAAGATCGATCTGTCATTTCCAGAAGCCCGAAGAGATCGATCTGTGGTTCCATAAGATCGATCTGCAGAACACAGAAGCTTAAGGAGATCGATCTGTCGTATGTACAGATCGATCTGCTGTTTGACAGAGCCTTAGGGAGATCGATCTGCCGAATGCATAGATCGATCTTCAGAATACAGAGGCTTGAAGAGATCGATCTGTTGTATGCACAGATCGATCTGCTGTTAAACAGAGGCTTAAGGAGATCGATCTTATGGATAGAAGATCGATCTGCTTAGTTTAACCTTAATGCTTTAGGCTTGTTGGAAGTATGGAGATCGATCTCTCATGCTTGTTGCCCAAAAAAAATCTTTGTAAAACTCTTTTAAAACCAACTTAAAACCAAGATTTTGAAGCATATATATATCTTAAGGGATATTCATGAGTCCTAATTCACCTCTAAGGATACAAAACCTATCTCTATCAAGGGGTTTGGTGAATATATCAGCTATTTGATGTAAAGTGTCAATATACTCTAGAATTATATCCCCTTTTTGCACATGGTCTCTAAGGAAATGATGCCTAATCTCAATGTGCTTGGTTCTAGAGTGTTGAATAGGATTTTTAGATAGGTTGATAGCACTGGTATTGTCACATTTAATAGAAACTTGTTTCATGTCAATACCATAGTCTTTCATTTGTTGTTTAATCCACAACACTTGAGCACTACAACTACCTGCTGCTATGTATTCAGCTTCAGTTGTGGACTGAGCCACACTGTTTTGTTTCTTAGAGAACCAAGAAATTAATCTATTTCCTAAGAATTGGCAGGTACCTGAAGTACTTTTCCTATATATTTTGCATCCCCCAAAATCTGCATCTGAAAATGCATGAAGTGTAAAGGTAGAGTCCTTGGGGTACCAAAGTCCTAGAGAGGGAGTGTCCTTAAGGTATCTAAAGATCCTTTTAGTTGCTAATAACTGTGATTCCCTAGGAGAGGATTGAAATCTAGCACAAAGGCATACACTAAACAAAATATCTGGTCTACTTGCAGTTAAATAGAGCAATGAACCAATCATAGACCTATAGAGTTTAGTGTCTACACACTTACCACTTTCATCTTTATCAAGCTTGATGTTGGTGCCCATTGGAGTTGCTTGAGGTTTGCAATTGTCCATTCCAAATCGCTTGAGCAAATCCTTAGTATACTTTGCTTGATTGATGAAGGTTCCATCTTTTGTTTGCTTTACTTGAAGTCCCAAGAAGAAGGTGAGTTCTCCCATCATGCTCATTTCAAATTCATCTTGCATGATCTTAGCAAACTCTTGACATAAAGACTCATTAGTTGAACCAAAAATAATATCATCCACATACACTTGTACAACTAGTAAATCTTTATTTTTATTTTTGATGAATAAGGTGGTATCCACTTTTCCTCTTGAAAATCCCTTTTCTATTAAGAATTTTGACAACCTTTCATACCAAGCTCTAGGAGCTTGTTTCAACCCATAGAGTGCCTTAGATAATTTGAAAACATGTTCAGGAAATTCATGATTTTCAAAGCCGGGAGGTTGTTCAACATAGACTTCTTCATTAATGAAACCATTTAAGAATGCACTCTTTACATCCATTTGATATAATTTGAAGTTCTTTTAACATGCAAAGGCAAGTAACATTCTTATTGCCTCTAGTCTAGCTACCAGTGCATAGGTTTCATCATAGTCTATACCTTCCTCTTGTCTATAGCCTTGTGCAACTAACCTAGCCTTGTTCCTTATGATCACACTATTTTCATCCATCTTGTTCTTGAATATCCATTTAGTTCCAATTATAGAGTGATCACTAGGCCTAGGAACTAGTTTCCATACTTTGCTTCTCCCAAATTGATTTAATTCTTCTTGCATTGCTAGGAACCAATTATTGTCATCTAAGGCTTCATTGACATTCCTAGGCTCTATTTGAGATACAAAGGCTATATATTGACACATATTTCTTAGAGATGATCTAGTTCTAACTCCAAGAGTTGGATCTCCTACTATTTCACAATGTTTTACATATCCTAACTCTCTTGGTGCTCTAGACTCTCTCTCTAATATCTCTATTTCTTCTTCATCTTCTTTATTCAAGTCAAGTTTTTCTAATAAATCATCTTCTAAGTTTGGAATTTCCTCCAAGTTTTCATCAAATATTCTCACATCCTCATCATTAGTTGAATCTTTAGATACATCATTTGACTCATCAAATATAACATGAATAGATTCTTCAACCATTAATGTTCTTTTGTTATATACTCTAGAAGCCTTTGAATTCAATGAGTACCTTAGAAAGATTCCCTCATCACTCTTGGCATCAAATTTTCCTAGATTATCTTTACCATTATTTAAGACAAAACATTTACAGTCAAAAGGATGGAAGTAACTAATATTAGGCTTCTTACCCTTGTAAAGCTTATAAGGAGTTTTCTTTAGCATGGGTCTAATCATAGCTCTATAATTATATAGCAAGATGTGTTTATAGCTTCAGCCCAAAAATACTTTGGTAAATTATTCTCACACAACATGGTTCTAGCCATTTCTTCCAAGGTTCTATTTCTTCTCTCAACTACTCCATTTCGTTGTGGTGTCCTAAGGGCTGAAAAATTATGACTAATTCCTTGATCATTGCAATACTCATCATATCCTATGTTTTCGAATTCTTTGCCATGATCACTTCGAATGCTAGTTATTGTATACCCTTTTTCATTTTGAGTAATTTTTGTATAGGCTATGAATTTTTCTAAGGCTTCATTTTTTACTCTTAAAAAGAACACCCAAGTTAACCTAGTGTAATCATCAACTATTACAAATCTATAGTGTTTCCCACCTAGGCTAGTTGTTCTAGTTTGTCCAAATAAATCTAAGTGAAGTAATTGAAGAGGCCTAGTGGTGGATACAATATCCTTAGGCTTAAATGTTGTCCTTTTATGCTTTCCTTTAACACAAGCTTCACATATTTCTTCATGATCAAAGGATAGCTTGGGTAAGCCTATGACTAGATCCTTTCTAGCTAACTTAGATAGCACATGCATGCTAGCATGACCTAGTCTTCTATGCCATAACCAAGATTCCTTTTTATTGTCTACCATTAGACATATATTTTCATTTTTGAGTTCATTAAGATAGACAATATATATTACCTTGCCTATGGCCTAGAAAAAGAACTTTGTTTGACTTAGGATCTACAACATGACATTTCATGCAATCAAAAATTACTTTGTAACCTTTGTCACAAAGTTGACTTATGCTTAGTAAGTTATGCTTTAGACCCCTAACAAGTAATACCTTTTCTAATGAAAAGTAGTCATTACCTATTGAGCCACTTCCTTCAACTTGGCCTTTGGAGTTGTCCCCAAATGTGACTTCTCCACCAACTTTTGATTTAAAAGAGTTGAAGTGGCTTCTATCTCCAGTCATGTGCCTTGAGCATCCACTATCCAAGTACCATGCTTCCTTTGTTTTAGCTTTGTGGCCATGCTCAATCACCTACAAAAAGATCCAAACTCAAGTCTTAGGTACCCAATTCTCTTGGGTCCTTTGAGGTTAGTGAATGCAATTCTTGATCCCTTTGGGATCCATTTTGCTAATGCATTAACATCCTTTGAGTGAATTACTTCTTTTGGAATCCATATCCTTTTTACTATTTTTCCTTTAAGAGAGCTCATATTTATGTTGCAATTATGTGATGCATGTCCCTTTCTATTATAATATGAACAAGAAGTTGAGAGTTTATTTATACTATTTCTAGCAATAAAGCTTTTAAGATGAGTCTCTCTACTTTTTGCATTATATCCTAACCCATTTTGGTCAAAGAATGCCCTTTGGGTCTCTAGCATACTATCTAACTTTTGTTGACCCATGTGGAACCTATTAAAGGAATTATGTAGGTTGCCATTTTTCTCTTTAAGGTCACAAATTTCAAGATTTGAAATATCTAGTTTCTTTTCACATTCTAATTTGTCCCTTAGCATCAACTCATTTTCTTTTCTCAATTTGGATATTATCTTTTTATATTTCATACTCATGCATTCATACTCTAATGCAAGATCATCAAAGGCATCTTGCAATTCATCAAACGAATATTCATTGAGGTTTGAAGTTACCTTTTCATCCTCAATAGCCATGAAGCACAAGTTGGCAATGTCCTCATTTGAGTCATCATCGGAGCAGTCACTATCGCTCCATGTTGCCACCATTGCCTTCTTTTTGTGGAACCTATCATTGGATCTTTTAAGAAGAGGGCAGTTAAATTTTATGTGTCCTGGTTTTTTACATTCATAACACACAATTGAATCTTTTCTACCTACTTCTTCTTGATCTCTCTTATTGTTTCTCCTATTACTACCACTAGCTCTCATTCTCATGAACTTGTTAAATCTCTTGGCAAACATTGCCATTTCAAGGTCCTCTTCACTACCACTCTCATTCTTAATCTCCTCTTGAGCAGTGGATTTTAGAGCAACTCCCACTTTCTTAGGTGGCTCTTCATTTCGTCTTAATTTCATCTCATAAGTGAGTAGTGATCCTATTAATTCATCTAAAGACAATGTGTGAGGATCCTTAGATTCCTCAATTGCAGTCACTTTAGCTTCCCATGATTTAGGTAAGCTATTTAATATTTTCTTGACCATTTCAATATTAGAGTAAATTTTTCCTAAGGACTTTAATCCATTAATTACATCCATGAATCTAGTGAACATATCACTAATTGATTCTCCTTCCTTCATCCTAAAAAGCTCATAGTCATGTGTGAGCATTCCTACCTTGGTCTCCTTTACTTGGGTTGTACCCTCATGAGTTATTGCCAATTTGTCCCAAATTTGTTTGGCATTGTTACATCCGGAGACCCTATTGTATTCATTTGGACCTAAGGCACAAAATAATGTGTGCATAGCCTTAGCATTTAGCTGAGCACATTTAATGTCATTTGAATCCCATTCATCTTCTTCTTTAGGGATATCTCTTCCCTCTATTCTCTTTGTAGGGATTTGAGGTCCTTTAATTATAATCATCCACACCTCATAATCATTTGCTTGAATGAATAACATCATCCTAGTCTTCCAATAGGCATAATGTTCTCCATTGAACATAGGAGGTCTAACCGTAGAGTGCCCCTCTCCTACCAAACTAGTTGCTACATTGTTGTGAGCCATTTGATCGTTTCTAACTCTTAGGAAGTTGTTCCTATGCGATTAAAGAGTCCTAGCTCTGATACCAATTGTTGGCTCTACCGAGAGGGGGGTGAATCGGTTTTCTAGCGTTAATGGGAAATTTTAAATTAATCCTAATTTAATCAGCAAATGAAAGTGAGCAATAATGAAATTAAATAAGATAATGCAAGATAGGGAAGAGAGAAACAAACACAATCGTTTATAGAGGTTCGGCCAAACTCTTGCCTACGTCCTCTCTCCTTGACCTTCTTGTCAAGTGCTTTCTTTCTCTTCTTCAACTGAAGTTACAATGTTCCTTTTTCAAGTTAAGGAATAACCTCTCTACCCTTTGCAATACAAAGATGTATTCACCCTTTTACAATTTTTATCTCACTGATGAACAATCCTCTTCTCTCTTAAGGTTAGGATGAATACAGAATCAAGCTTTTAAGGTGGGTAGGACAATTACAGCTTTTGCACTTAAGCTTATACAACAAACTCAATAAATGAGGAATGAAGACACAAGGAATGAAAGTATTAAACTCTTGAGAATGTAAGAAATGTGCAGCAATGGTGTCTCAATTCTCATTGTCTTCAATGCTTGGTCAAATACTGAAGGATTGGTAGTTGGAGCATTAAATACTGTTTTTCCCGTTGAGATTTTTGCTGAACTAGCCGTTGGGTACCTCCAGTAGAGTGCCAGATCGATCTGCCATCTTGGCCAGATCCATCTCTTAGTTATAAGTCCTGCAAGATCAAAGCAAAATAACACAAGGAGATCGATCTCATATATGAGCAGATCGATCTCTTATTTGAAAATGTTAAAGGAGATCGATCTGTCGAATAGGTAGATCGATCTTCCAATCTCTCTGTTTGAGGCAAGATCGATCTACAAATCGATCTGCGATGCAATCTCGTAGTGGGGAGATCGATCTCTCAATAACCCAGATCGATCTCCTTAGCTCTCTGACTTTGAGAAGATCGATCTCTTCCTTACCAGATCGATCTCATAAGCTCTTTGTTTGAGTATAGATCGATCTTGAAGATCGATCTACTTTCTTTGCTTTAAGGGAGATCGATCTCTTCCTAGATCAGATCGATCTCCTCAACTCCATTAATAGGCAGATAGATCTCATAACCCTTATAGATTGATCTCACTCTTCCTCAATACCTTTGTATAGGTGCAAGGCTTGGCAGATCGATCTCATGTCTTCCTGAGATCGATCTCTCATCCAAGACAAACCCAGGAGATCGATCTCTCATAACCCAGATCGATCTCTCATCAACAGAACTTTAAGTTCTCGTATTGATAACCTCTAAACATGGTTTTATATCATCTTTACATTATTGAATTCACTTGTTTTGTCATTTCAAAATACATTAACTCAACAGTACGTAAATCGAAGCTGTCTCGAGCTCTCGTTGGATGCCAATTGTCGAGCTACACAATTTACATAATTTTTCAGGTAAATTTCTAGTCGAATATTAATCAAATTAAATATTTTAAAATTTAAATCGGTCAATTCGACCACTTACCGACTTACCCGTAGCTCGATTGCATCACTGAAATTTTTTTCAATTTTTCCTTTTTTCTTTTTCCCTTTTTCTTCCTTTTTCCTTTTCTTTTTGGCTGAACTGGTCCGGTCCGATTCAACCCGGTTCAGACCGGTTCGGTCTAGTGGTTCAATCTGATTTGGCATCATTTGGTCGTTCCGGCGCCGTCCGGCCGGTTCCCACTGCGATTCCTGCACCAATCGGTGCACCACGGCCTGGGCTTCTAAAATCGGGCCTCGGTGTGGCTCGAATCGGCGCCGATGACTGTCGATCAAGCTTTCTCTCCAGCGGCAAGCTCCTCCGTTTTTGGCCTTTTTCGGCATGATCCACGAAGTGTTTTGGCCGCTGATGGTTCGCCCGAGGTCGGGCTACCTTCGTCGGCCCTCGCCGGCCCCTCAATCCCGCCGGTGGTAGTCAGATTGGACAGAGTGGTCAGTCGGCTGCTTTCGCCTGTTTCGTTTCTTTTTCCTCTTTTCCAATACGCGTGTTTTTTTTACTTTATTTATTTATTTATTTATAATTTATTTTTAATATTATTTTATTCATTAAAATAATATTAAAATCCACAAATATCTTAAAAATATTATATTTTATTCATTTATTCAATAAATGAATTTCTCAGTCTTATTTCGACTTTTCGGTATATTTTTCGATTATTTTCGGGATATTTTTTAAGGCGAAAATTCTGAAAATATTAAACAAATTTATATCTTGATCAATTTAACCCTAAATTTAATTATTTCTTCGTTATTGATCAAGATTTCTCAATCTCATATTTTTAATTTTATTTTCTTGTCCCGATTAATACCGAATTTTGATCTTTTGACCGTTTTACCCTTGCACGTATTCGGGAATACCATTTCAATCCTTTTGCATTTTTAAATGCACTCAAAAATTTCTATTCATTCCCTTTTGCTCTTACGATAAAACCGGGCCTTACATAGAGTCGCTCAGTACCCAACATAATCCTCCCACTAGTCCTAACCCTGTGTATTCTGTCCAAAGTCCTTTTCTTTCCTGCGAGCTGTGTTGTGAGACCCCGTATATGTATAAGGGTATATATGTACATAGAAGTGTAAATAGAGTTGTACTATGAATTCATGAGTGAAGTATATGTGATGTAAGTTCATAAGTAATGTACACACTTGTAATGAGAGTGGTAATCGTACATACAAGTTTCATTATGTATGAATGTGTAGAAATGGACTTAAACATGTGGAGAATGTGTGTAGAATGGATTATGAATAGTTTGGTAAAATGGAAGTAGAATTGCATAAGATGTGCACTTCCATTTTTGTTTATATTAAGTACCATTGGTCATACAAAGATTCTACACAAGTTTTAATGTGTATGAAGTGAGGATGGATGCCATTTTCAAGTCTCAAAGATGAATGAATGAGGAAATGATCATGGTAGCAAATTAAGGATGTTTGGTAAGTGTTGTTGCAGAGGAACTGCAGAAAATCTGGAAATTTTGAAGGGCAGATCGATCTCATGGGATGAGAGATCGATCTGGAAGAGCCAGAATGCTCTTATTTGAGCAAAAGAATAGAACAGATCGATCTCCAATGGACCAGATCGATCTCCTTAGCTCTCTGTTTGGGAGCAGATCGATCTCATGCTTCGACAGATCGATCTCATGCCTCGACAGATCGATCTCATGCTTCGAAAGATCGATCTCAGGCTTAAAAATGCCGTGAAAAAAGAGGGATTTTAAGGGACCAGATCGATCTCCTCTTGGACCAGATCGATCTCCTCAAGCTAATTCTATATAAGGAGTGCTGGAAATCAGAAAATTCGAGAAAAAACACAAACCTTCCACTTTCAACCCAAAAACCTAACTTTCTCTCTCTAAAATCAGCCATTTTCAGTGAGGTTTGAAGGGAGACCATTAGAGGCAAAGTTGTTCCTATCAAAGAGAAGAACAACATAGTTGGAAGGCATTTTCCCATTGTTGATATTGAAGAAGTTAAGGGCATTTCCATTTGGAGCAAGAGGAGAAATCAAATTGGGTAAGATTCTAACACTCCAACTATGGTACATTGTTTATTTAATTGATTTTGGAGTTGTTTGGCATGAGTATGGATGGTTAGAAACTATCTAAATACATTGGAATGATTATGACCTAGAAATGGTCTAGAGTGAGAAAGTGGAATTGTATGGAGATTAACGATGAATGAGATATGTAGAAATCATTGATAGTGTTGTGGTATGATTTTAAGATGTGGTTAGTGGATAAATTGTGAGGTTTACCTAAAAGAGGTAAAATGTGGATTAAGGCATTTGTAAAATGCATAAGTGAACAATGTTGACTAGAGAGGTCAATTATGGGTTAAATACATTTACTCAATTGATTTAATGAATGAATCGCAGCTTCCGAGGATACGCCGAGGCGAGTTGAGCCAAGAGCGTGAGAAGCTAAAAGGAAAGGAGTCACACCAAGTAAATTGAGGTAAGGGAATTGTGTGGACTCTTAGAGATATCTGTGCGCAATTTGGACGCTTAAATGTTTTGCTAGAATGCATGAGACTAGGAAATGTTGTGAGTGACTGAAGGGTAAAAGTTGGGAGTTTGAGAAATGTGCATGAAAACAAAAGCATATTGCTTTGAAAATCATGTTTTATTGCTTTTTAGCAAATGATTGGTAGGTTGGCTAACATTGAAATGATTTGCAAAAGAGATGAGTGTGTTTTGGTTTTGTTAATCATATTTTGCAAGTTTTGAGCCACCTACATGATTTCGTGAGTATGAAAGAGTTCCAGAGGCACTAGTTTTCACATGGATTTCATAATTGTTTTGGCATTGTGCTCGAGTTTGTCTCGCACTGGATGCCCACCTTGTATGTTGCCGTGTTTGGAGCTTCGAGTAGACTGGGTGTCACATCGATTAAATAGGCTCACACGTGCATTGTGTTGACATGATTAATTAGCCGTGTTAGGAGCTTCGGATAGACAAGAGGTCACCCCGATTAAATAGGCTCACACGTGCGTTTGAGATGTGGCGTGATATGATGTGTTGATTGGGTCCACGGAGTACATCGTACCGTGCATGTAGCATGGAGTACATTGTACCGTATTGAGTTGTGAAGTGCCATCTTCGGACGAGATCTGCTATGGACCGGCGGGTAGGATTTGACCCACCTCCCGTGTGGAAGCAGATGGTGGTGATATCCCGCACACCTGATCCGTGTAGCCGGTATCACAGGTTATGTACATAGGCCTTGAGGTTGTTACCTATTGTTGAACTGCCTATCTCACATGTCTACTGCTATTTGAGATTAAATCCATGTTTGAAATGATTGTGGGTCAGGAAAGCCCGAGGGATGGGCCGAGACCTGACCAGTGACGAATTGATTTGTTAATGGTTTTTAAAGTGCACAGATGCATGATGTTTAATGCCATGCTTTTATTGTGAATTATGCATGATGATTTATACCATGCTTTGAGTTGAAATGTGCACTGAATTTTAAATAGCATGAATGCTTTACATACCATTAACACAATCATACACTCATGTTTTGAGATAAACAATGAATTAAATGCTTTTGAGCATGGCATCACGATCACGTAAATAGTACAGTATCTACCTGTTCGCATGATTGCCTTACTGAGCGTGTGGTTTGCTCACCCCCCTTATTTTCCCCCTCTCAACAGAGATTTGAGTATAGATTGAGCGTGACTGGAGGCGTTCCCTTTTGGTAATCCGCTGCATCCCATCGCTAAAGGTATACACACTTGGATTATTTTGTATCTAAACTAGACATAGCACAGTAGCATTTTATATGTAACTACTGGGGATGTAAAACAATGTAAACACATGTAACAACTCTGATATATATACATTTATACAAGTGTTTACTCATAAATAATGTTTCAAATTGAATTGGTATGGTGGAGTGAGTTAGACGTCGACACACAGCCCAACTGTTAAGTGTGTGGTTGTTCACGATCGAGGAAGGATGATTCAGGATTGATGCATGAAAATGCGAAAAATTTATACGTATTTTGGTAAGTTGAGGGTCGTGACATGTGTAGTGGTACCCACTCTGTAGATAGGTGTCCGCTCAACTTAAAATCGGTTCAGTATGTTGCCCCTTCCCCTACGCAACAGAACAACATTTTTTCAAACACCTATAATCCAGGGTGGAGGAACCATCCTAACTTCTCATGGAGCCAAAACCAAGGGCAAACTTCTAACTCCATATCTGTAGGACCCCCTAGTTTTCAAGCTCTACCGGTTCAGGTACCACCACAGTCGCAATTTCCATATCACCCGCCTCATCAACCATCCCCACCACAATTTCAGCATCATCCATCTCACTTCCATCAACCACCACCACCACCACTTATGCAGCCCCAACTCTACCATGCACCAGCAGCTAAGAAGAAGCCTACATTAGAGGAGATGTTCTCAACGATCCTGCAAAATCAAGCTGCTTCAATTAAGAACTTATTCAGGTGGAACAAATAGCTAGTGCTCTTAGCCAACGTCCTCAAGGGACCCTTCCTAGTAATACTGAAGTTAATCATGTTAAGAAAAGGGAGGGTAAGGAACATGTTAGATCTATCACCCTTATGAGTGGCAGAGAGCTAGAGGAGCCACAAGTTAAGTCCCAACCTGAACAGCACATAGTTGAAGAATTCGTAAGTTCTAAAGAAGCAGCTCAGAAAGAGCGGGAACCTAAAGATCGGGCTGCCAAGGAAACAAAGCTAGGCGCATCTTCATCTATACCTTCTTCTTCTTCATTGCCGTCCTCGCCCTCTGATTCTACACAGGTTCCCACTATATTGCCTCTAGTTAAACCACCAGTACCTTTTCCTCAGAGGTTCCAAAATCAAAAACTAGAACAACAATTTGCTAAATTTCTTGAGATTTTTAAGAAACTTCACATCAATATTCCTTTCGCAGATGCCTTAGAGCAAATGCCAAGTTATGTGAAGTTTCTAAAAGATATCCTCTCAAGGAAGAGAAGACTGGAAGATTATGAGACGGTGGCCTTAACTGAGGAATGTAGTGCCATTATCCAGAGGAAATTACCCCCCAAGCTCAAGGATCCTGGGAGTTTTACCATACCATGCACTATTAGAAATTTATTCTTTGGTAGAGCCTTATGTGATTTAGGAGCTAGTATCAATCTAATGCCTTTGTCTATCTATCAGAAGTTAGGAATAGGGATGTCAAGCCCACTACAGTGACCCTTCAGCTAGCAGATCGATCCATTAAATATCAAAAGGGGGTCATTGAGGATGTCTTAGTAAAGGTGGACAAGTTTATTTTCCCTGTAGATTTTATTGTACTAGATATGGAGGAAGACAGGGAAGTCGCCATTATTTTAGGTAGACCTTTCCTAGCTACTGGTAGGACGATAATTGATATGCAAAAGTGGGAGTTGACTATGAGAGTGCAAGATCAGGAAGTGAAGTTTAATGTTTTCTAACCTTTGAAGCTCCCTGATGACTCTCAAGAGTGTTTTAAGATGGAGATTAATGAGGATATAGGGCTTAAGCACATGAAATTTAAAAGAATGAGGGAAGTAGATAGAGCTCAGCAGGATTTAACTGATAACATTTTGTCACCATTATGGTTGATCCTCCTACTCTTCGCCCTGCTGCTGAGTGTTGCCTCCTTCAGCTGCATTTAAAGTGGCTGTGTTTTCCTTTTCACTTTGTATATAGTTCTTTTTCTTTTCTGCTATATCTTTCTTTGTTTATTTTGCAGATTTCTTTTCTAGTTTTATGTTTTCAATCAAGTTTCGGTTGTTCATCATCATCATCAGAAAGGGGAGTACTTTGTTCCTGAACTTCAATTCTTATATTATCTGCACACTGAGGACACTATGCACTTCAAGTTTGGGGGAGGAGATATCACTTGAGTATTTTTCAAAAATTTGAGCAAAATTGAAAAAAATTTCAAATTTTTTTCAAAAATCTGAGCTTAAACTGTTTGATTTTGGGATAATTTAGTGCTTAGCATGTAGTTTTCCCATATTCCGATGATATGACCCCATGATTAAGTATGATTTTGATTGACTGAGAAGCATGATTATAGGAAAAGCATGAAGTTGAGTTCTTGAATTTGTCTTGATTCTGATTGTGATTTCCTCATCTTACGCACATGTCATGTCATAAATCTGTATATTTATTTAGAGAAAACTTATGTGGACCTAGGATTACATTTGTTCAGTTGATTTTGTGCATCTTATTCTAGAATTTGTTTGATCTGATCTCGAGGTGAAATATTAGATCACACTTAATTAGGGAGATGATTTAGGTCATCTTTGGATCGTTTGAGCCTTTCTAGCCATCCCTATGCATACTTTACCCTAGTCACCTATCTGAGCCAAATAAGCTTTTCTCTGTAAATACACCTGCATAATTTCCTTAGCTTAAACTCTTTTCCTATCCCTTACCCCGAAAGCATGGAAAGTCATTGGATATATTTTGAGCTTTGTACATATGGGTATCTGGTGATAGTGAAAGTTCAAAAAAAAAAAAGAAGAAGAAAAATACAAAAATAGAATAAAAAGTTTAGTGAAATAAATAAGTTTGGGGGAAATAAATATGAGCTCTTACATTAAAGATCCTAGAAAGTAATGCATGTTAAGGGGTAATTAAACCTAAATCAACTTTATCATACCTTAACCCCAGCCTGACATTACAAGCTTAATGAAGTCCTCTTGATCTTTGGTTAAGTATGACTACATTAGTGGAGAGAGAAGTGAAAAGCAAACTTATGGGAATGATCACATGTCTTTGACTTTGCATTCACTATGTTTGCATAATCTGATCCGGATAATGTACTGTGAAGTGACTTTGACATTTTCACACACGCACGAGGGGTCCAATTTGGGATAGGACTTATGATTGAATGATTCTGAGTGTTGGACTTATAATTGTGATTCTTTGATTTTATAGTCTGTACGTTTTCTTTGAGGATAATGTTGGGAAAATTATTATGTTTTGTATTTATCATTCCTACAATTATTTTGTTTTGCTTGAGGACAAGCAAAAGCTCAAGTTTGGGGGTGTGATAATTCTATTTTTTATAGAATTATTTGTGCTTAAATTCCTAATTATTTATTTAATCCCCATATTATTTTATTAATAATCCCCTTTATTTAATTAAAATTCTTTAATGTGCAGATAAATTAAATCCGGATGAAACTCAGTCGTTTCAGACGAAATTGGGCTGAAAACGAACTAAAGGAGACTGGACCACTTCCAATTTGCAGACCAAGTCATCAGTCGTCTGGACATGCGTGATGCCAGGTGTCCGTATTTTATTTGCTCTGAAACGATAAGATCGAAGGACACCGTGCCAACCCTCTGGAAGACACACGTCGGACCACATCGCACAGCTAATTGGACAAAAAGACTGATGACGTGGAAATATCTACTCTGCAGCAAATCAAATGAAGACAAGTGACCAAGCAATGCCCACTCATCTAGGATGAAAATTTACCATTGTACCCCTATGTTTGTGTATAAATAGAATATGATGGCAATTGAAAAATCAAGTAGAAGTAGGGAAGTAGAAAGTAGGAGTAGAAGTAGAAAGTAGGGAAGTAGAAAGTAGAATTTAGGGTAGTCTAGGTTAGGAGTAGTGTAGAGTAATTTAGGAGTAGTTTTAATTTAGTTTTATTCTAGATTAAATTTTTCATTACTATGTTTTATTTTCTTATTTTCTTTTAGAATTTCTGTTAGTTTATTTTAAGCATCATTGTTCTAGTAAGCTTTAAACACTTTTACTTTGTCATGTTAATTTTTTTTTATGAAGCAATTTCTTTTCGGTTGCTAAGTTTTCTTCTACTGTACATATGGCTACATTTTTATTTTTATTTTTTCCTCTTGCTCTCACGGTACAATCGGCTAGATTCAGGGGAGCTTGAGCTGGTGAACAACAACCATTTCTTCATCACGATGCCCATGTTTCATGTTTATTGCCTGTTTTTTTTTTCTTTTACATTTTCTAGCTTAAGTGCTTTATCATTCTGTTCCTTTTTATTTCATATGTCACAACCCAATTCCATTCTCTTTAACCGAAAATCACTGAAAATTTTTCGCGTTTTACTGTTACCTTACCCGGTCGTGAACTAAACTCACCACACACTGTTGGGCTGTGAGCCAATAATAATCACCACATCTCATTCATTCACAATTAATTAAAACGATGTCATACATGTGCATTTAATCGTGTATCTATACGAATACATGTTTTACTGACATCTACATCCCCCATAAGTACAACTTAAAAGAATACTGTGCTTTTACATTGTTTAGATACAAAAAGAATCACTGTGTATATACCTCTTAGCGATGGAGATGCAGCGGAGTCCAAAATAATACGCCTCAGTCCTCACTGGGCTACTATGCACGCTCTGTAGGGGGGAAAATAGAGTGGGATGAGCAACCACACGCTCAGTAAGGTAATAATGCAAGCATGGTAGATAACTACTCTATCTACATGCTGATAGTGTTATGCATAAATCATTTATGGTAGGAGCATGAGGAATAAAACTATGCCATGTAAATATACATATATATCATGTATCAAAATCATGTGCATTGGCATATAAAACATGGTAGAAACATCATGTATAAATCATCTCATGCTCAATCTCATTTAAATTCATAAAAGGGCAATTCATTAAGAAACCTCCTTTTTCAACCAACACCATAAAACCACCAAATCAACTCACAATCACAACCACATTTTCATTCCACAATCCACGCATGTGTATAAAACTAGGTCACTATATCAAAAGTGCCTATGGGAACCATTACATCATAAATCATCCCAGACCACACGCATCCAGGTGTGCGGGGTATCATGATGGCACGAAGATGGATTATCCCTTGCCAGACTTTCTCATCACATAACCATCATGCGGTACATCATACTCCATGTGATATACACGGTACAGCGTACTCCGCAAACTCATATCGTGATTGGGGGTGCCATTCCTAGGCCTTATCTACCCCATACCAAGAGTTTTCCATATTCCGTGAAGGAGAGCCTCCCTGCCGAACAGAGCCTCCCCGCCTAACAGAGCCTCCCTGCCTCCTCGGGCTTAAGGATGTTAGCTTAAGGATGTAGGGCTTAAGGATCCTTTCCGTAAGAGAGCCTCCCCACCGAACAGAGCCTCCCCGCTTAACAGAGCCTCCCCGCCTAACAGAGCCTCCCCGCCTCTTTGGGCTTAAGGATATTAGCTTAAGGATGTAGGGCTTAAGGATCTTACCTTTACCGTACCTATGTAGGAGAGCCTCCCTGCCTAACAGAGCCTCCCCGCCTCTTTGGGCTTAAGGATGTTGGCTTAAGGATCCCACCGTAAGAGAGCCTCCCCACCAAACAGAGCCTCCCCGCCTAACAGAGCCTCCCCGCCTCTTTGGGCTTAAGGATGTTGGCTTAAGGATGTAAGGCTTAAGGATCTTACCCACTTTCACAACCTTATACGTATCCCCTCGTGCAAACTTGTGCGAGCAAAGCTCTAGCACGACTCATGCATCATGCATCTTCTCATAAAGAGGCGCGTACGAGCATAGCTCTAGTACGGTTATACTCATAAGACAACCACTCAAAATCCACGTACGAGCAGAAGCTCCAGTACGGTTTATAAATATCAATTATAGTTTCCAAATCAAGGTGCGAGCTAGGCTCCAGCACGTTTCATACAAATGAAAACATAGAAATCCAGCGCGAGCGAGGCTCTAGCGCGATTTATGTCATACAAATGTGATAGGCGGCTCATATACAATTTATCAATCCTGGCAATTCGGGTTTAGCACTCACAAATGCTTTTTCCACAACAACAATACAATACTAGCCGACCTATCTACAAGCTTGCTTAAAACCAAGCAATTCGTTTTGGAAAAACATCAAAACATTAGATTTATGCAATTATTAGCCTTACTATCCCATTTCATAAAATCCACTTCAAATCCAAAACCACGCATATACTCATCATCATTCACGAATGCCATCAACATTTATTTGAGCAATCATGCATTTCATAAAAACACCCGATATTCACCCACAAGTTCAAAGTACGAGCAGCTACCTCTATATACTCACAAAATTCCCTTACCTAGAATCGCGATACGTGATTCCACTTCCTTAAGCTGCTTACTCGTGCGGTTCGGTCCGCCTTCAACGAACTCTTCGGGACTGCACAAAATCATATCCCGCATTATATTCGATCCATATATTGCAACCCTTGTGCTTGCTATAGTCAATTTAATCTATAGCCTCTATTAAAGCTTATTTGGCCTCGTTTCATTACTTTATCCATAACTCGAGTCTATGGATCTTCTTAGGCCTATTAACTTATTCAAAATCGATATTAAATCGACATTGAGCTCATAGTGTTCATATTTCATGAATTCCCTCACTATGGCATCTATCACTCATATACATACCCATTTTCACAATTCCTCCAACTCACCAAGTAATTCCATCTAACCATCTAAAATCATAAACATTACCCCAATAACAACTTTAGCATGCCATAAATCATAGGCTCATTCAATCCCACATATCCTCACATTATACCCATTTTAGATTTCTAGGTCACACCAATTCCACTACATTCCTAGGTAGTTTATCCATCAATACTCATATCAATCAACTCCAAAATCAATTAAATAGCTAATGCATTTGGATTGGAGTGTTAGAATCTTACCAATATGATTTCTCTTCTTGCTCCAATTGGTAATGCCCTTAACTCCTTCAATTCCAAGAATGGGACAATGCCCTCTCACTATGTTGTTCTTCTCTTTGATAGGAACAACTTTGCCTCTAATGATCTCTCTTCAAATCTCACTGAAAATGGTTGATTTTAGAGAGAGAAAGTTAGGTTTTTGGGTTGAGATTGTAAGGTTAAATGTTTTTCCGAGATTTCCAGATTTTCAGCCCTCCTTATATAGAAATAGCTTGAGGAGATCGATCTGGTCCAAGAGGAGATCGATCTGGTCCCTTAAAATCCCTCTTTTTCACGGCATTTTTAAGCCTGAGATCGATCTGTCGAAGCAATGAGATCGATCTGTCTAGGCATGAGATCGATCTGTCGAAGCATGAGATCGATCTGCTCCCAAACAGAGAGCTAAGGAGATCTATCTGGGTGCTTGGGGATCGATCTTTCCACTACAGAATGCTTGGCAGATCGATCTGGCTCCATTGGAGATCGATCTGCTCTATTCTTTCGCCCAAATAAGAGCATTTTGGCTCTTCCAGATCGATCTCTCATCCTATGAGATCGATCTGGACCTCATGTTTTCCAGATTTCCTGCAGTTTCTTTGCTGCAACTCATACCAACACATCCTTAATCTATTGCCATGGCCATTTTCTCATCCATCCACCTTTACAACTTGAAAATGGCATCCATTCATACCTTATGCACATTGAAACTTGTGTGCATTCATTGTATGTTCAAAGGTATGCTACATAAAACCAAATGGAAGCATAACTCCATTCCATTTTACCACACTACTCATCTTGAGTCTCAATCACATCCATCACTTGCTAGAACACATTTCTCCCTATTCATACTCAATGAAACTTGTATGTACGTTACAATTTATATTACATATACATACATTGAATCCATGGACTTACATCAATCATACTTTACATTACAAGTCCAATCATATTATTTGATCCAATTACACATATTACCCTTATACATATACGGGGTCTTACATTCTCCCCTCCTTCAAGGAATTTGGTCCTCCAAATTAGAACCAAGTCACTCTTCAAACAGTTAGGGGTACTTCTCCCGTATCAAGTTCTCCAATTCCCACGTGGCCTCTTCCGCGGTGTGGTGTTGCCAAAGCACTTTCACCAAGGGAATTGTCTTATTCCACAACACTTTTTCTTTTCTATCCAAAATCCGAACCGGCTTCTCAACATACGTCATACTCTCATGGACCTCCAACAGCTCATATCTTATCACGTGTGCCGGGTCCGGGTGATACTTCCGAAGCATCGAGACGTGGAAGACGTTGTGGACATTTACCAAGTCCGGTGGCAATGCCAATCTATACGCCTTATCTCCCACTCTCTCCAAAATCTCGAAGGGTCCGATATATCTAGGGCTCAGCTTGCCCTTCTTACCAAATCTCATAATACCCTTCGATGGTGATACCCTCAGAAACACCGACTCACCCTCATCAAACTCCAGTGGTCTTCGTCTCTTGTCAGCATAAGTCTTTTGCCGGCTCTGAGCTGTCCGTAATCTCTCACATATCAACTGGACGTCCTCAGATGCCTGCTACACTAAGTCCGGAGCAAAAATTTGTCTGTCACCAACCTCTTCCCATCCAATAGGGGAACGGTATCTACGCCCGTATAATGCCTCATAGGGTGCCATCCCGATACTAGCATGATAGCTATTATTATAAGCGAACTCGGCTAACTGCAGGTGGCCATCCCAGGAGCCTCTAAAATCCAGCACACACGCTCTCAACATATCCTCGAGGGTCTGTATAGTCCTCTCTGACTGCCCATCTGTCTGAGGATGAAAAGCGATGCTAAAACTCAGTCGGGTCCCCAGCGCTTCCTGAAAATGTTCCCAAAAATGGGAAGTGAAGCGGGCATCCCTATCAGAAACAACGCTCACTGGTACACCATGTAGCCGTACTATCTCTCGAATATATAGGTTCGCCAACTGACTCAGTGTATCGGTAGCTCTCATAGCCAAGAAATGGGCGGACTTAGTCAACCGGTCCACAATAACCCATATGGCATCATGACCTCTACGGGTCCTCGGCAACCCTATCACAAAATCCATGGTGACATGCTCCCACTTCCATGTCGGTATCGGTAGAGGCTGCAATAATCCTGCAGGCTTCTGATGCTCTACCTTCACTTGCTGACAAACGAGACACTTAGCGACATATTTAGCAATGTCTCTCTTCATTCCAGACCACCAATAAACCTTCCGAAGGTTTTGATACATCTTGGTACTTCCCAGATGTATCGTATACTTCGATGAGTGAGCCTCTGATAAAATCATTCTTCTGATCTCAGGATCCCTGGGAACGCATACTCTGCCTCTGAACCTCAATAAGCCATCAGCACTCTGCTCAAAATCAATACCTACACCTGTCTGTATCTGCCTCAGCCAATCGATACACCGTCGATCGCTCTGCTGGGCTTGCCGAATACGGCCAATCAACTCTGGCTCTAGTCTCAAACTAGCCATGATCTCAAGTCTCTCAGATCCAGGTGGGGTTACATCTAAACTGAGGTTCGCAAAGTGTTCTAATAATTCATGTTCCCGTATCATCATATAAGACACCAACCCAAGGCTCTTTCTACTCAAAGCATTAGCAACTACATTTGCCTTACCTGGGTGGTACATGATTTCACAATCATAGTCTTTCAGGAGTTCGAGCCATCTCCTCTGTCTCATATTCAGCTCTTTCTGCGAGAACAGGTACTTAAGGCTCTTATGATCTGTGAACACCTGAAATTTCTCACCATAGAGATAGTGGCGCCATATTTTCAATGCAAATACTACAGCCGCCAACTCCAAATCATGTGTCAGGTAGTTCCTCTCATGATCTTTCAACTGTCTAGATCCATAGGCAACTACCTTCCCTTCCTGCATAAGCACACAGCCCAGTCCCTGGTGTGATGCATCCGTATACACCGAGAATCCTCCTGAGCTGGTAGGAATGGTGAGAACTGGAGCAGTCGTCAATCGACGCTTAAGCTCCTCAAAACTCCTCTCACATGCCTCATCCCACACAAACTTAACATCTTTTCGCGTGAGGCGTGTCAATGGAGCAGCTAGTCTGGAGAAACCCTCTACAAATCTTCGATAATATCCTGCCAATCCCAGAAAACTCCTGATCTTAGTTACTGTCTTGGGCTGTTCCCACTGCACAACTACCTCTATCTTGGATGGATCCACTGATACCCCATCCTTTGACACAACATGCCCCAAAAATGAGATCTGTTCCAACCAGAAGTTACACTTGCTGAGTTTGGCATACAATTCTCTCTCTCGGAGGGTCTGCAGAACTATCCTCAAGTGCTCCTCATGATCTTCCCTGGACTTAGAGTACACCAAAATATCATCTATGAAAACAATCACAAACTTGTCCAGGTATGGCTTGAATATGTCATTCATCAAAGCCATAAATGCTGCGGGAGCATTCGTCAATCCGAATGGCATCACCAAAAACTCGTAGTGGCCATAACGGGTACGAAATGCTGTCTTGGGTATATCTCCACTCCTAATCCTCAATTGATGATACCCTGACCGCAGATCTATCTTAGAAAATACTTTGGCTCCCTGGAGCTGATCCAACAAATCATCGATTCTTGGAAGGGGGTACTTGTTCTTAATGGTGGCCTTATTCAACAACCGATAATCTATACACAGTCGAAGGCTTCCATCCTTCTTCCTTACAAATAGAACCGGTGCTCCCCAAGGTGAGACACTCGGTCTAATAAACCCCTTCTCCAACAACTCTTGCAGCTGTTTCTTCAGCTCTTCCAATTCTATCGGAGCCATTCTATAGGGTGGTTTCGATATCGGCTCTGTACCAGGCACTAATTCAATACAAAATTCCATTTCCCTATCAGGTGGTAGTCCTGGTAATTCATCCGGAAAGACATCAAGGTAATCCGTAATTACTGGTATGTCTTTCAATTCCGGGTGTGCCTCATCTATATCGACCACGTATGCAATGAACCCTTCACATTATCCTCTCCGTCGTTAGTAACATAAACCATCACTCCACATTCAACATTTATCAAAAACAAATAATCTATCTCTTAAGCAATATGAATTTAAAATCATACTCCTTTTATTTACAACAACCATGCTAGTTTCATATCATTTCTTTTCATCAAAGTTTACAATAAGATTGTCTAATCCTGAAAACATCAATGTTTTGGCATGACAATCCATCACAACACGATTGGTAGCCAACCAATCCATTCCCAAAATTACATCAAAATCATTCATATTCAATAAAATCAGATTGGCTATCATTTCCTTCCCCTCTATCTTTAACTTACAATCTTTACATACATGCTCAGTCAATTGACTATCATTCATGGGTGTGGAAATCATTAACATTTTATCTAATAATGTTGGTTTCACATATTTTAACAATTTATGTGCAAAGGAAGGTGATATGAAAGAATGCGTGGCACCAGGATCAAATAATACCAATGCTTCTAAATCAAAGATTCGGATGGTACCTTTAATCACATCCGTCGATGCGTCTGCAGTGTCCTGGTCCAGTGCATGTACTCTTCCTCTGCTCACTCCCGCAGCCTGTTTCCCTTTTTCCTCAGCTGTAGCCCTCCTCCTCGGGGCTGCTGTCTCAACTGGAGCTCCCTCAGGCTCCTTGCCCTTCTGTGGGGCAATCTCCATCTTCTCGGGACAATGCTTAGCCATATGTCCTGGTCTCTCGCATCTAAAACACACCATAGGGGTCATCAGACAGGGCCTATTCCCATGAAATCTCCCACATCTCCTACACTGATCAGTAGTAGGTCGTGGTCCTCCAATAGTCATACCCCTTGGCGTAGTCAAGGCTGGGTATACGGGAGGTCTAGCGGCTCTCTCCCGCACCTCCTCAATCTTTGGCCTCTTCTCGAAAAATCTTTGGCCATCTCTCTTGGCCACTCTTCCAAACTCGGATCTCTTCCGATCCTTGTCCTTTCTAACACTGACTCTCCCAAGCTCGGAGGCATTTCGCTCAAAGTCTTGTTCACATAACTGAGCCTTATGTATAGCCTCCTCATAAGTCACAATATCAAAGGGAGCTAGCTTAGTCCGGATGGCCAATCTCAATCCATCCATGAACTTCTGAATCTTCCGGGTCTCACTACCCATCGTGTCAGGGTCATATCTCCCCAATGATATAAACTTGGACTCATACTCGTCCACAGTTCGGTTCCCCTGAACCAAGTTCATAAATTCCATCCGTAATTTTCTCTGCGCGGTAGCTGGAATATACTGTCTCCTGAAGGCCTCTAGAAATATCTCCCACGAGATCTCAGAGTGTCTGGCCCTCAAAATAACCTCGATGGACCTCCACCAATGCTCGGCCTCGCCTTTCAGCATAAACACGGCAAAGGCAACCTTCTCACTTGAAGTGCATCGAAAAAACCTATACAGTTTCTCCATCTCATACACCCAATCCTCCGTAATCACTGGGTCCTTCACCCCTCTAAACACTGGGGGTTTTAGCGCTTGAAACTCTCGCAGCCTACTCAAGTCGCAGTCATAACCCAAATCACTACCGCTCTGCTGTTGAGCGATAGGAGAAGCTATATCCTGAGCTGGAGGTGGTGTAACTGTAGCTGTCTCAGCAGTCTGAGGTCTCTCCGCCTCTGCAGCTGCCTGTTCAGTAGTAGGCTGTGCCGCGGGACCTCGTCTATCACCGGCGCCCAAGGCCTGCGTGACTATCTCCACCAAACTCTCAATACTTCGCTCTAATCTAGAGAAGCGAGCCTCAGTATCCTCTGCTCTCTCAGCAGGGTTCTGTGGAGCCTGCTCAGTCTGTGGCTCCGCACGGCTCTCAGGCCTGCCTCTACGGCCTCTAGCACGTGCTCTCGCCCCTCTACCTTGGCATGTAACTGGCATAGTGCCTAACTTCCTGTATTATAATAATTCATTAAGCTCAATCCATCACGGTATACACAGTTATATCTAAACAAAAGCACAGTACTATGGGGATGTATTTTCCTACGTTTTATTAATGACTCACATCAGGCCAACACAGCTCTGATACCAATCTCTGTCACAACCCAATTCCATTCTCTTTAACCGAAAATCACTGAAAATTTTTCGCGTTTTACTGTTACCTTACCCGGTCGTGAACTAAACTCACCATACACTGTTGGGCTGTGAGCCAATAATAATCACCACATCTCATTCATTCACAATTAATTAAAACGATGTCATACATGTGCATTTAATCGTGTATCTATACGAATACATGTTTTACTGACATCTACATCCCCATAAGTACAACTCAAAAGAATACTGTGCTTTTACATTGTTTAGATACAAAAAGAATCACTGTGTATATACCTCTTAGCGATGGAGATGCAGCGGAGTCCAAAATAATACGCCTCAGTCCTCACTGGGCTACTATGCATGCTCTGTAGGGGGAAAATAGAGTGGGATGAGCAACCACACGCTCAGTAAGGCAATAATGCAAGCATGGTAGATAACTACTCTATCTACATGCTGATAGTGTTATGCATAAATCATTTATGGTAGGAGCATGAGGAATAAAACTATGCCATGTAAATATACATATATATCATGTATCAAAATCATGTGCATTGGCATATAAAACATGGTAGAAACATCATGTATAAATCATCTCATGCTCAATCTCATTTAAATTCATAAAAGGGCAATTCATTAAGAAACCTCCTTTTTCAACCAACACCATAAAACCACCAAATCAACTCACAATCACAACCACATTTTCATTCCACAATCCACGCATGTGTATAAAACTAGGTCACTATATCAAAAGTGCCTATGGGAACCATTACATCATAAATCATCCCAGACCACACGCATCCAGGTGTGCGGGGTATCATGATGGCACGAAGATGGATTATCCCTTGCCAGACTTTCTCATCACATAACCATCATGCGGTACATCGTACTCCATGTGATATACACGGTACAGCGTACTCCGCAAACTCATATCGTGATTGGGGGTGTCATTCCTAGGTCTTATCTACCCCATACCAAGAGTTTTTCATATTCCGTGAAGGAGAGCCTCCCTGCCGAACAGAGCCTCCCCGCCTAACAGAGCCTCCCTGCCTCCTCGGGCTTAAGGATGTTAGCTTAAGGATGTAGGGCTTAAGGATCCTTTCCGTAAGAGAGCCTCCCCACCGAACAGAGCCTCCCCGCTTAACAGAGCCTCCCCGCCTAACAGAGCCTCCCCGCCTCTTTGGGCTTAAGGATGTTAGCTTAAGGATGTAGGGCTTAAGGATCTTACCTTTACCGTACCTATGTAGGAGAGCCTCCCTGCCTAACAGAGCCTCCCCGCCTCTTTGGGCTTAAGGATGTTGGCTTAAGGATCCCACCGTAAGAGAGCCTCCCCACCAAACAGAGCCTCCCCGCCTCTTTGGGCTTAAGGATGTTGGCTTAAGGATGTAAGGCTTAAGGATCTTACCCACTTTCACAACCTTATACGTATCCCCTCGTGCAAACTTGTGCGAGCAAAGCTCTAGCACGACTCATGCATCATGCATCTTCTCATAAAGAGGCGCGTACAAGCATAGCTCTAGTACGGTTATACTCATAAGACAACCACTCAAAATCCACGTACGAGCAGAAGCTCCAGTACGGTTTATAAATATCAATTATAGTTTCCAAATCAAGGTGCGAGCTAGGCTCCAGCACGTTTCATACAAATGAAAACATAGAAATCCACCGGGAGCAAGGCTCTAGCGCGATTTATGTCATACAAATGTGATAGGCGGCTCATATACAATTTATCAATCCCGGCAATTCGGGTTTAGCACTCACAAATGCTTTTTCCACAACAATAATACAATACTATCCGACCTATCTACAAGCTTGCTTAAAAGCAAGCAATTCGTTTTGGAAAAACATCAAAACATTAGATTTATGCAATTATTAGCCTTACTATCCCATTTCATAAAATCCACTTCAAATCCAAAACCACGCATATACTCATCATCATTCACGAATGCCATCAACATTTATTTGAGCAATCATGCATTTCATAAAAACACCCGATATTCACCCACAAGTTCAAAGTACGAGCAGCTACCTCTATATACTCACAAAATTCCCTTACCTGGAATCGCGATGCGTGATTCCACTTCCTTAAGCTGCTTACTCGTGCGGTTCGGTTCGCCTTCAACGAACTCTTCGGGACTGCACAAAATCGTATCCCGCATTATATTCGATCCATATATTGCAACCCTTGTGCTTGCTATAGTCAATTTAATCTATAGCCTCTATTAAAGCTTATTTGGCCTCGTTTCATTACTTTATCCATAACTCGAGTCTATGGATCTTCTTAGGCCTATTAACTTATTCAAAATCGATATTAAATCGACATTGAGCTCATAGTGTTCATATTTCATGAATTCCCTCACTATGGCATCTATCACTCATATACATACCCATTTTCACAATTCCTCCAACTCACAAGTAATTCCATCTAACCATCTAAAATCATAAACATTACCCTAATAACAACTTTAGCATGCCATAAATCATAGGCTCATTCAATCCCACATATCCTCACATTCCCATTTTAGATTTCTAGGTCACACCAATTCCACTACATTCCTAGGTAGTTTATCCATCAATACTCATATCAATCAACTCCAAAATCAATTAAATAGCTCATGCATTTGGATTGGAGTGTTAGAATCTTACCAATATGATTTCTCTTCTTGCTCCAATTAGTAATGCCCTTAACTCCTTCAATTCCAAGAATGGGACAATGCCCTCTCACTATGTTGTTCTTCTCTTTGATAGGAACAACTTTGCCTCTAATGATCTCTCTTCAAATCTCACTGAAAATGGTTGATTTTAGAGAGGGAAAGTTAGGTTTTTGGGTTGAGATTGTAAGGTTAAATGTTTTTTCGAGATTTCCAGATTTTCAGCCCTCCTTATATAGAAATAGCTTGAGGAGATCGATCTGGTCCAAGAGGAGATCGATCTGGTCCCTTAAAATCCCTCTTTTTCACGGCATTTTTAAGCCTGAGATCGATCTGTCGAAGCAATGAGATCGATCTGTCTAGGCATGAGATCGATCTGTCGAAGCATGAGATCGATCTGCTCCTAAACAGAGAGCTAAAGAGATCGATTTGGGTGCTTGGGGATCGATCTTTCCACTACAGAATGCTTGGCAGATCGATCTGGCTCCATTGGAGATCGATCTGCTCTATTCTTTCGCCCAAATAAGAGCATTCTGGCTCTTCCAGATCGATCTCTCATCCTATGAGATCGATCTGGACCTCATGTTTTCCAGATTTCCTGCAGTTTCTTTGCTGCAACTCATACCAACACATCCTTAATCTATTGCCATGGCCATTTTCTCATCCATCCACCTTTACAACTTGAAAATGGCATCCATTCATACCTTATGCACATTGAAACTTGCGTGCATTCATTGTATGTTCAAAGGTATGCTACATAAAACCAAATGGAAGCATAACTCCATTCCATTTTACCACACTACTCATCTTGAGTCTCAATCACATCCATCACTTGCTAGAACACATTTCTCCGTATTCATACTCAATGAAACTTGTATGTACGTTACAATTTATATTACATATACATACATTGAATCCATGGACTTACATCAATCATACTTTACATTACAAGTTCAATTATTTGATCCAATTACACACATTACCCTTATACATATACGGGGTCTTACATCATATTTACTGTTGATCGGGTTGTTGAAGGGGCTGGTGACAGCAGTGTTTCCTTCAAATCTTCCCATGCTCTTCTTTTTTTTATTTCCTTTAGTTTTGATTTTAGTTTGCTTAAAGTTTAACACTTAGCATAATCCTGATTAATTAGCTCCATTTGTTATTCTGTATTCCAATTTTTTTTATGCACTTAATCGTGTTGAGCTTGAGGTTTTGATCTCTATTTCACTGCTCCCTTATTTCTGGTTCTATATTAGATACTGTGTGATACGCAATGAGGCTGGATGATGCTGCCTCTGGTGAAAGGAAACTAAGTTTGCTGTCGAGATTGCTGATAACTGGTGTCTCGACCCAAATTACCTAAAAATCCCTACAAATTTTTCGTACTTTCATTTTCTTACCCGTCGTGAACAATTACATTCCTAAACAGTTGGGCTATGATTCGGTGTTAGTAACCTCTCACCTATTTACCATTCCATTTTCATATTCACATTCACATGTCAATTTATTTAAACAAAATACATCCCCAATATTAAATCCATATACAGTACTGTGCATCTATATGTTCAGATACAAAAATTATATAAATGTGTATACCTGATCTTGCTAAGAAGCAGCGGATAACCGAGATGCAAAACTATTGTCGCTCTCTTCTGCTGAATATACCCTGTGGGGTGGAAAATGAAAGGGTGAGCGAAACGTGCTCAGTAAGGCAATAATGTAAGCAGGTAGATAACTATACTATCTACGTGCTGATAATGTCATGATGTACAAATCGTTTACTTTCGGAGCATGAGGTAAGATTAAAACAATGGCACATGAATGTATATATCATATACAAGAAATCATGAAATCGACATATAAAGCACACATGGAAAATCATCATGTATGACATCTCATGCTCGTCACATTAAAACTCATTATTTCATCATAAACTCTTCACTTTAAAACTCATCTGTTTCATCATAAATTCATCACATTTAAAACTTATTTGTTTCATTATAAAACAACTTCATCAAGGTCAAACCCATCTCTCGGGAATACCTTGATTCATCAAATCACATCTCTTTTAAAAACACAAATCGGGACTACCCCTCCATCGGGTTTGTCCTGGTCTATCCAGACCGTACGATATCATGTGAGGCATGTAGGTTACTGTATGAAAAATCGAGGACTATGGCCATACTATGTCCCTGTGATCCCATGCTACACGGATCCCGGTGTGCGGGGTATCACAACTGCAACGGGAGGTGGGGTCAAGTCCTACCCGCCAGAATATCAAGTAACATCATAGAGTCATCATGACTGCACGGTACAGCGTACTCCGTGTGACATACACGGTACATCGTACTCCGTGGACCCATATCATAGTCTGGGGGTGCCTGCCGTAGGTCTTATCCAGCCCAATACTATGTCGATAACCAACCCATGTCTCAAAGTATATGTGCAAGCATCTCAACTCTCTGTGACACACAGTCTACAGGAGGCTTCCGCACGACTATATGCATGTCAACTCGCGTCTAGTGCGTTTATGTGAGCATCCTACTGCCCGCCCCACACCAGGTCACAGGCTTACGGAGCTCCAGCACCACGCTATGCATATCATGATATCTAAAATCTCGTGCGAGCGAAGCTTCAGCACGGTTTTGTGCAGACACAAATTTCTCGTACGAGCAATGCTCCAGTACGGCTTTTCATGAGAAATAATTCAGTAAACTTGAGTGCGAGAAAGACTCTAGCAATCATTTAGTTACGTAAATACGATAGGTGGCTCACTTTTAATAAAACATCTTTTAAAATAGTAACCGGTACAAACCGGTACCCTTTCGTAAAATTCACGAAATCAACAGCCCACCTATGTGTATATTTGCTTAAATCAAAGCAATATAATCATATAAAACATTAAAATCATGAAATTCATGCAATTTCATAGCCTTACTACCCTTTTTGAAATTTTCCTAACTGGGGGCAAAATAGTCATTTTCCTTTATTTATCTAAGCCCCTGTTTTCGTAAAAATTATTATTTCGTTTACTAGATACTTAGATAAATTCTAAGCCCTGTAAATACCCTCAAAATATGTATAGGCATCTCTATGCACTTACAAAATTCCCTTACCTCGATTCTCGTCGAGTCTGACCTTTCCTTTTCCACTGTTGTCACGTCGCGCAGTCCGATCTGCTCCCAATCAAACCTCCGAAACTGCGTAATAATATTCCTCAGGTCAGATATTATACAACTTAATTGTATTTAATACTTTCTGGGCTTAATTTAAATCATTGGGCCCGTTTACCCCTATTGGGCCCGATTGCCCTTTAATGGGTCTCGACCCATTTTCAGCCCGTTTATACTGTTTAAATCCCTTCTTCGGGTTTACTGGGCTCATTCAGCTTACCAATAATTATCGGGCTTCGTTCCAAACTCATTGGATAACCCGTATACCATTTACGGTAATTACGTTACGATTCCGAATAATATCCCTTCCTACGCGAAATTAATCCATAATTCCATAAAATAATTAAAGCTCGGTATTTAAAGAACTCTGAATATCGAAATTAAATTGTACTTACCCGATACGATGCGGGGTACGAAGATCAGAGCTCACTCGGCTCCCGTTTGGTCTCCGTCGTGAAGCTGCATAATTAGGTAAATCCGGATTATTTTTCATTAAAATAATATTAAATTAAATTTTCGGAATTCACCCGTAGATCAATTTCGACCCTCGGTCAACTTACCCGAACCTCGGGTCATCCCCGGTAATTTCTTTCCCTTTTTCCCCCTTTTTCCTTCCTTTTCTTTCCTTTTCCTTTCTTTTCTTTCCCCTTTTCCTTCCTTTTCCCTCCTTTTCCTTCCCTTTCCTTTCAGCCAAACGGCACCGTTTCACTGTCATTTGCCGTCGCCGGAGTTTTCGGCGATCTTACCAGCCAAGACCGGTACCAAAAGGACCGGCTTCCTCCCCTGAACGCGTCGGTAGCTTCCTTTCCAGCCCAGTCGTGGTGGTTCGCCGGCGATCTCCCCTTTTCTCCCTCGAAATCTCGGAGCTCGGATCGGACTGCTCCGGCCACCTGGCGGCTCGATTCCGGTGTCCACGTGTTCGCCGGACTCTCCTCTTCCTCCTGGTACCTTCGTCGGACGCGGACGGTCGCCGGTGCGTGGGAATCGGCAGTGGGTTCTCTCGGGTCGGCTATCGGTTTCTTTTCTTCTTCTTTTCGGGTTTTTCCCGATTTCAGGCTTTTTTTTTTGAATTATTATTATTATTTAACCAATTGTTTTATTATTAAAATATTCATTAAAATAGTCTAAAAAAATCTAAAAATATCTACAAAATTAATATTTTATTCCAAACAATTTAACTTAATTTAATTTATTTTATTTATTATATTTTTAACCATTTTTCGGGTATAATTTCTCCGTATTTTCGGTATATTGTCCCGGGTGACTTTTCGGTATTTCTAAAAATTTCGGATCTTGATCAATTGGACTCGAAATTGTATAATTCCTCATTATTGATCAAGATATCCTAAATCCTTATTATTATTATTATTATTTTTTATCGAATTTATCCCGAATTTCGATCTTTTGACCGTTTTACCCCTACACTTGTTCGGGATTAATTCAGTCAAACTTTCCTTCACGAACACTCATTCATTTCGCATTTTAAATCCTTATCTCCTGTCCGAATCCCGTTTCATTTAAATTTGTGAACATTTTTTTTGCCACATAAAATTTACGATTTAATTTCGGGTCTCACAACTGGTGCTACTGATTTTGTATTGATGGTGTACGAAATTTGTGGTAGACGCTAGAAATCTGGTCACTACTACATCGTAATGTAAGGAAGCTTGCTGGCTTCTAACAAATGTGGTGATCAGGGATCACAGTATCCCCTTTTTTTGCCCTGTTTCAAGTTCGTTTCACTGTTCATTATAAGCTTTTTTTTTTTTGCATTAACCCGTGCAGGACTGGTGAAGCGATTGACAACTGCATGTACTAGAGACAGACGTGAGCAGGATGATGGTAGCTGGGACCGAAACTAATCCCAGGCCGAGCAAACTGCAACGTTAGCAGTACGTGGGCGCTATGTTGTTAAGAGCTGGGCAGTCTAACCGAGGAATGGTGCTAGGATTCAGTGAACCAGACAGAACCAGAGCACAGCAGAAGTAGACCGAGGATGAACAGCACTGAACCAAGAACAACAAGACCTACAGCACCTAGAATTAGAAACGGACAGCAGCTGGCACAGAACCGAGAACACCAGGGCAGCAGCTGGCACAAAACCGAGAGGTGTAGATAGACCGGATGCAACACTAGCAGACCTGGACAGCAACACCTGTAGGAGATATGCAAACCTGGACATTACAGGAACAGCAAGATCGTGCTGGAGAGAAAGACATTACCTGGAGCAGAGCAATACGTTGTGTGGGTGCCAACATACGCAAATAGCACAACAGGACACACCTGGAGCCTGGAGCAGCACGACAGTACAGCAGTAGGATGCAGGAGTAGTCGGACAACAGCAGCAGTTTACAAACCATGCATGCCTGGAGAAACCAAAAATCTGGAAAGACACGTGAACAGTGTTTGGAGGGATTTATTGGATGATTTAAACTTAAGGCTTTATTTGGCATTCAACTCTTGCATTAATCCATTTTTCTTGCATTTTTAGTATAGTTTAATTATTTGTTAGTTTATGATAGTTGTTAGTTGTCAATTTAGATTAGTTCTAGTATTTTAATTTATTAATTTAATTTTTAATTTTAATTTTGTAGTTAGTAGTTAATTTTATATGATATGTTTTAGGATTTAATTTAGTATTTTATGAGTTACCTTTAGAATTAAGTTAGATTAAATTTGTTACATGCATTAGTTAGATTCTATTTTATATTTTATGCTAAGTGAGTTTAATTGTAGTTTAATTAATCTTGTTTTGCTAATTTCATATTTGCACTTTATTTTAATTGCGTGAAGGAATTTTTACCTTTTTTAATTATTTTTGTAGGTTTTTGCTTTTGATTGCATGGAGCATTATAAGTAAATTTTGCTCGGTTTCATTTCCTTTAGTTCTTATTATTTTATTGTTTTCAGTATTTTTAATTTCAGACTTAGTAGATCACCCACCTTCAATTCATAATTTGCTAGAATATATGTAGGGTAAGATTAACCGGTAATTAATTAGGCTAGTCAACTTCTCTGTGAGACGATAATTTCAGGACTCAAATCTCATTATTACTTGTACGACTCGTGCACTTGCGGATATATATCCTTAGGGCGTGTCAACAGCCCAACTATTGAAAGTAAGGTAAAGGTCACGGACAGAGAGAAAGAGGGTCGTGACAAATGTGACTTGTCCATACATCACAAAATCATAAAGAATATATGTGAATTTATGGGCCTTACAATTTCGACTTTGTGCAAAAAGAAGGTACGAACGAAACTTAAGGTCTTTGTAAATTATGTAAAATAAACTAGGCTTATTCCTCCAGTGGAGGTGGTGGGGGTATAGGTGCGTACAGAAACATTTAGTTAGTAGACATCAGATTGATCTTAGATGTGGAAGAAAACAAAATTAAAAAAGGTAAACAATCTCAAATTAATTAAGATGAAGGTGGAAGAAATTTTATTTTTGATAATAATAAAGTCAGCCATGGTTTAGTAAGATTTTTAATTATGACTTAACAACCATTCATATTATGTGAAAAAGTTGGATATTTAGAATATGTTTGTCAATATTTACAGTCTGCATATAAATATATTTCTAGACATATATTGAAAAATGATTGCAAGCTAATGTTTCAAGAACATAGAGAAGCTTTAAGGTATAAACTTACTAATATTTCATCTAGGGTTAGTTTAACTATTAATATTTGGACTAGTATTAATGGTTTAAGTTATTTTGTCATTGGATAGATGAAGATTAATGCATGCAAAAATGCATTTTATCTTTAGATGTATTAGATCAATCACATCATGCATATACTATTACTCAATATATTACTATGTGTGTAAAATTTATGGGATTGAAAATAAAGTTTTTTTCTACTACTTTAGATAATGCTTCGAATAATACTGTAGCTATTCTTATGTTAATTAGAAGTTTAAGCCTAGTTACGTAAGGTGTATTTTTTTCATATTAGATGTGCATGTCATATTTTAAATTTGTGTGCAAAATGGTTTTATTGTTGTGGCATAGGTCCCATTAAAAAAAAAATTAAAACTTTAGCAAAATGAATCTGCGTCCCAAGCCACAAACGAGAATGGAAGCAAATTCGTGAAGTAAATAACATAACTGCTAAAGCATTTCCACTTCTTGTAGAAACAAGATGGAACTCACTCCATTGTTTACTTTGTTCTATTTTACCTTATAAAGATATTATTACTCATTGTTATAACAATTTTGCAAATGACCAGTCCTTTTTAATTTCTTATTATGATTTGAATTTTATTGAAAGTTATGTTGATTTTTTTTTATCTACTTTTAAAGATGCAACTGAAAAATTTTCAACTCAATATTATCCAATTACACCTTTTTTTGTTCATATAATTTTTATAATGTTTGATAAATTCTTAAAATTTAGGAATGATGGTATTTTATCTTCTTTTTTATATGATATGGAGGAAGAATTTAAAAAATATTGGAAAACAATTCCTCTTATGTATTGCAACTTTTTTAGATCCTAGTCAAGGTAAGGTAAATAAAGATATTTTTTTTATTGTTATGAAGATTTTCTTAATCTTGATTATATTGAGGACCAAAAGTCCTCAACTAACATGTGTTTTTCGAGATTTGTTTAGTTTTTGTGAAGGTGATAGGGAGTAGTTATACCAAAGAGAAGAAGAACTAAACGAACAAACCGAAAGTAATGACGACAGCAACTAAGAAGGCATTTTTGATGCAATCAAGGCAACAATAAAAAAAAGACAGAAGCTAAAAGGAAAAGCCAGCAGCAACGGATCCTGCTCAACAACTCGATAAACTCATGGTGGAGGTGAAGGCTCCAATGAGATTTCTTAAGTCAAAATTTTCGTATAGACAATAACTTTGATCTTCTCCAGTGGTGAAAAGAAAACCAAAGACAATTTCCAATTTTAACTTCCATGGCCTGAGATGTTTTTGTGGTGCAAGTATCATCCATTGCTTCACAATTTGCATTCTCGACATTTGGAAGAATCATTGGAGACAATTACATCAATCTTAATCCTGCTTCATTATGCATGTTAACATGTTCCAAAGACTAGTTTGAAGCGGAATCCTGCAATAAAGAACTTGGAATGACTAATGAGTTTACCAATAGTACGTTGGAGGAAGAAGAAGAAATTTTCAAGTCAATCCATATAAATTAAGAGTAATAAGAAATAGTTTTATTTTTCTTTATTTGTAAATTGTTTGTAAAATTGTAAATAAGTTCAGTCATAGTAAATATTTGTATGAACTACAGTTCCGTGGTTTTTACCCTTCTAAATTTTAAAAGGCTTTTCACATAAAAATTCTTTGGTCTCCTTCTTCTCCTTTTTTATTTTCATTTATTATTATTCTTAATTGTTAAATACCAAATAAATATGCTTTCTTAAAAGTAAATGATAAATGAATATTTTTCATGCAAAATGACAAGTTTTAAATTTATTTATATTTCAAATAATAAATGACAAATTTAATTATATTTCAAATGTAATAAATAAGTTCAAGTTTATTAAAAGAAATTAAAAAAATTAAAAGTATTATAATTTTTTTAAACTAATAACTTTATTAAATAAGTTATAATAACTTTTTTTATAATAACATTAATATTATAATGATAACTTTATAATATCGATAATAACTTTATATTTATTACAATAACTTTATTAAATAAGTTATAAAGTTTTATTAACTTTATTATATAAAAATATATTAAATAACTAAATAAATCAATATTAATTTTTATTAATTAATAAATTTATAATATAAAAATATTTTAATAAATAAATTTATTAAATTTTTCTATTAAAAATTAATTTTAAAAACATTAAAAAAGTGGGCAACCTGGGAACCAATCTACCAGTTCACCAGTTTGAGTCGATCCCGCCGTTTTAGGTGTTAAACCAGCTTGGGATGGGCTCCTTTGAAAATCGGTTTAGATCGGTACCCGTTGCTAACAAGCTGTAACTGATTGGAATCGATCTGAAACGGGTCTAAACTAGCCCGTTATCAGCCCTACCTATTCTTGACAATATATTGACTAGGAATTGTTTTAAAGAACAAGATTTTGATACATAAAGATATCATAATTGTAACTATTTTAATTTCATTACAAGGGCAATTTTGTTCCATGGGTTCCCCATATTTAGTGACAAATAATTCTTATTATTGTTGATTTAAATAGTAAATAGAAACTTTTATGTCTTACCATAAGTAATCATGCGTAATCATGCGTTGATATAAACACCATACCTCTCCCCATGTGAATTGCCTCTAAAGCATACACTAACACTATCGCTGATAACTAATTAACCCTTAAACACTTATTTAATTAAAACACTCTCAAGATTAGAATTAAACTCTAAATTCTTTAGGGCCGCATCAAATAATTACTAATATTATTAAAATAAAACACATTGGTAGTGTGTGTAAAATAGTATTAAAAAAAGAAGGATGATATTTTGATGTGAGTGGTTATTTTTTTTCAAAAATTAAAATATATATATATGCACTCATAAACTTATTAAATAATATTTTTGTATTTATTTTTAACTGAATTGGTGTAGGGAGGGGAGGGGGGGGGGGGGGGGGGGGGGGTTGGGGTTTCAGGGGAAACAATCGAGATCAGGAAAAGGCCCAATTTGGAGGCTCATTTTCTTTTGAACCCAAAGTATTAGTGGATCTCATCTCACCCTATCTAGACCCATCGGCCTCTGTTTCGAATTGCAGTTATAAGCAGTAACCAGCGATTGTCTCTTGTACAAAATTTCGGCCTTCCCTGCGTCTATAAGGGAACTCCGCAGTCTGTTTCAAGAATCCCCTAAGAATATTGAATTCGCTTCTCGTTTCTATAAACGAGTCTGAACAATGTCTCTACACGACCAATACGACGCCGGAGATGAAGAAGAAGAAGAGGTAGATGATGATGATGATGATGATGATGATGATGATGAACTCTCCAGCAGCGAAAACGACGAAGGTTTTGACGAGGACTTGGAATCCCTGAAGAAAGCCTGCATGCGCACTGGTACCGACCTTAACGACCTCCAAATCACCGCCGTCGACAACGACCGACCCTCCACTTTGGACGCCTCCGCTGAACCCTCGGCTTTGTCCGCGGATTCCGGCAGCGAGGATGAACTGGAACTTCTCCGGAGTATACGGAACCGTTTTGCGCTTTCGGATGACGTTTGTGAACCTCTGTCTATGAAGCCTCTGTGCGCTCTTCCTCCAATTTCTTCAGATGACGATGCTGAAGATGATTACGAGACTCTCCGCGTTATCTCGAGGCGTTTTATGGCTTATTCTACCAACGGTAAGTCTCAATTCTCCTTCAAAATACGATTTTACTGTGTGCTGGATTGAATAATGGATTTGCTGTTTCGGATGCAAATATAGTAGTAGAAATGAAACCCTCATGAGTATCCGCCTTGACAAGATTAGTTTCTTCTGCAAGGAGCACCTTCTCTCTAATAAAGTGATAATGGAATTTCTAGCATGAAACATTGGATTAGATGCCAAATGTGTAGTGCTTATTTTGCCATAACAAATCTGGATTGGTTTGTCAAATGAATGAGAAATTTTTGCCAGCAACCTCTTAAGCCAGGTGCATTCTTGTCTTGCTAATTGCTAGCGTGTCAGCATTATATTTAGCTTTTGTGCTTTATAGTGCAATTGTGGCTTCCTACTACACCATGATATAGCTATTGACCTAAAGAAAAGACATAACTTGAAGTAGAGTGCCTAGAAAGAAGATATCTTGCATATTCCAAATCACGAAACCATTAAGAGAAAAATCAACGTCCTTCTTTAACTATAGCCCATAACTTCCTATATATATTTTAGATGTCAAAGTATTCTTCTTGTATTATCAAATGTGATTTTTTCTAGGCCTTTGCATAAACTAAATGATCACTCTAGCTAAGAAAGAAATGTCAAGCCTAGAAATGGTAAGATACACATACTTCCAACCAACATATGATAAAGAGAAGCATCCTTCAGCTTCTTTCCTTCATTGAGATTTTGCTTTGTTCATGTCTTTTTGCTGTTGGACTATGACTTCTCCTTGTATGCCTCCTATGCGAGTGTAGTTAACCTCTCAAAAAAGAAAGAACGGTTATTTATGGGGGGGGGGGGGGGGGGGGGGAAGTATGGACTCCTGGGTGGGGTTTGATGCTCAAGTCAGTGTTTATAGGAGATGATGAAAGTAAGGAAACAGAAGCGAACTTTGAGAGAAGAGAGAAGGCAGTAGTAGTTTTGAGGAAGGCGTGAATGAGCAAGCCTACTTGTTCCCTCTGGTCCTGCCTCTTATGCATATGTTTGTACTTTGGATCAACCTAGCAATACTAGATACGACATGGTGGCAGGACACAAATAAAAGATGCGATGGTGACATCGACTAAAATTTGGTAAAAATTGTATATAAATACGTAAAAAACTAAATTGAAGGTTTTGTATTTGGTGTATTGACTCAAATTTTGGCACGAAATTTTCATATTTTACATGACAGTAACATGGATTATATATATGAATTATCAGGTCTAATTTGGGATTTTTTTTTTTGGGGGGAGGGGGGGCAGACGAGGAGGTCGAAGTATGGACTCCTGGGTGGGGTTTGACGTTCAAGTCGGTGTTTATAGGAGATGATGAAAGTAAGGAAAAAGAAGAGAACTTTGAGAGAGGAGAGAAGGTAGGAGTAGTTTTGAGGAAGGTGTGAATGAGCAAGCCTACATGTTCCTAGAGGTCCTGCCTCTTATGCTTATGCTTGTATTTTGGATCAACCTAGCAATCCTAGATACGACTTGCTAGCAGGACACAAATAAAATATGTGAAAGTGACATGGATTAAAATTTGATAAAAATTGTATATAAATATGTAAAAAGCTAAGTTGAAGGTTTTGTATTTGGCATATTGATGCAAATTTCGACACAAAATTTTCATGTTTTATATGACACTAATGTGGATTATATATACGAATTGTCAGGTCTAACTTTGGGTCAGAAGTAAGTCACATCTCATCTTGTACTTAGCAAAGGGCGAGGATTGAATGTTCCCGTTCAAATATCCTATAGCATGGGCCCTTGATTGGGCATATATGGGCATAACTAACACACCCAACACCATAGAAGATAATTACAGTATACAAGAAAATGAGAAGCAAAACAGTTGAGCTAAAAAAGGAGCAAGATCAAAACAGAGAATGGGATAATAGTGAAAAATGCAAAAGACAAAAAAAATTTCTCTTTAGCTTAATTACAAACAGCTGGAGTGTATCAGAATTTAAAGGCATTACAAAGATCATTTAATTAAGCTAACAGTTACCTAATCAACAATAAAAGACTATTTAATTAAACTAATAGTCACCTAACAATAAACAAGGAGTAACTATGAAAAACATAACACTCGGCATATGTTACAAGACTTGAAAAAGACAGCCAGCTGTAGTTAAACATAATATATACAACAGCCAACAACTAGGCACAGTTTCAACAAATGTAAGAATTTTATATCATTATTGGGTCAAAATTAAAATTTAAAACCACCGTCTTACCCTAAGTAAGTTGTGGATTTTGGAAACAATTTTTATATCTCAATAACCCTTACCGTTTTTAGGTTCAAACTACTGCTGTAGTTTATTTGTGCTCAGTGTTATTTCTTGCATTTTAACCTTTGCTATTGTTATTCATAATTTTTTTTTTCTTTTAACTTTCCGCAACTTAAACAATCCTTAATTTTGTTGGGAAAGATGGTTTGAACAATGAATTATCAAAGTTATAAGGAAAGTACAGATAGTAAAGTTGCAATTTTGATTGCAATTGTAACTTGGTGGAAGTGAATATCTGAGGAGAATATCTATATCAAATATTTTCTTTCCAATATTTGGTTCATAATTTGAAATTCTAAGAGCTCTGATAAAATCTGAAGTATTTCAATTGCAAACTGATTGAAAGTCTTTTTCACATTGAATGTCATCCAAATATGGTAAAAATATCATTTCTTTTTTAGTTCTAGGAGCCTTCTTTCTCAAAGGTGTTTGTGAGGTTCTTTACCGTAATCATCAAATTTATTGTAATTTATATTTGTAACCAGTAATTATCTTTGAGGGCTTATTCTCATTGATATTCAGGTTATTGTAGTGCTTAAGGTATTGTTAGGGGTTCCTATAAATTTTTTTTTTCTTATGTAGGTTAACAAACACTCATGCTCTTTTTCACTCTATGTGTTCAATCCCAACCAGCTGTTGCAAAGACATTGTTTCTCTGTAGTTTTAGATGTGTATTGTCTTTTTAACATTTTCTAGGTTCTTTAGGGCAATGTTGAATTCATTATTTTACTAGTAATGAGTAACTGTTTTGATAACTTATGTTTATTAATACTATTTAACTTTCATTTAGGGCTTGAGTTTTTATTAGCTGTTCCTATAGATCTTGTTTGTGTTGATATCAATCTCTGGCGCATTTTCTCACTTTATGTCCATAGTCTATGCATTTGTATTAAAGCATGCAAATTACCTGTGGTTGCTGCTCATTTATGCCCCTTGTTTACATTATTTTATTTTTTTTCCCTTTTAAAAATGTTGATCAGACTCCTGGAAAAACAGCACAGAGGGTCACATAGAGAAAACGGAACCCAGTTATTTGACTAGCACACCCTTAGAGGATGCAACATGCAATAATATTTGTGAAAGATTTCAGGATTATGAGAAGGCTGGAAATGTCTCCCACTTTTCAAGTGGCAATGTGGAGATACAGCCTGTTGGTTTAGTTCAGTGGGACCAGTCTGATCCCAACGAGTTATCTACAGTGGCAGACAAGTCCTCAAGGTTTCCAAAATCTGCACAGCTGCTCATTGATGCAATTAAAAAGAACAGGTCTTATCAGAAGTTTCTTCGAAGCAAGTTGACTTGGATTGAAGTGAAAATTGAGGAGAACAAGAAATTGAAGGATCGCATTAAAATTCTTAGAGACTTTCAGGTTTCTTGCAAAAAAATAACAGGCCGAGCATTATCAATGAAGAAAGATCTTCGTATTCAATTAATTTCAGCAACAAAATCAAGGACTTCTACGGATCCCGAGGTAACCAATTTTCTCTTTGGCTTTTTATGCTTCTATTTCTTCTCATACAAGTTATAATTTCTTTTTTAATTTTGCCAATGAACAAAGAGTTATCAAATGCTTTTCATGTTTACAGTTTAGATGTCAAATATGCATGTTTCCTGAACAAAGTTTGCAACATTGTAATTATAAACTTTGGCAAAGCTTGCAAGTAAATAGATAATAAAACCAAAACTTGACCCATAGTTATGATTTCAGTTACCTAGTGATGTGGGAGCAGGTTTTGCTGAGCAAGACTGTGTGATTCAATACCTTTTACATTTAAGGGGGGTTGGCTACATAGGCCATATTGCACCATTTGCTCTATTTAGTGCAATATTTTCAATGAGCTGAATAAGAGTGAGGTCATTTTCTCTGATTACCATCCTATATCTTCTGATCATCATTGACCTTCTTGATATGGGTTTCTTTGTTAAATCACATTTAGCAGGAGCATCCATACTGTGCTCTTTACAGGTCCAAACTCTCTTAAGTGTGTTTTTTGTATTTGACCCACAATTGGTTTGATTTCCAGCTTTCTCTTATGCTCTCATTTTAATATTATCTTTCCTTTTATTCTTATATACCCTCTCCAACATCTCAACCGTGCTCATTTTATCCATATTTTGATATTTCATTGCCCAAAGCAAACAATGTCATATAGCATTTCTGGTATTAACTCTTATCAAATCCTGTTATATCTACCTCATGCTGGCATATATTTATTTGATATATCCTCCAAATTAGTGTGTTGTGAACCTGTTATAGTTTTGAAATTTTAATAATACAGGACATCCTGCACTTGTAATATATTTTCTGCAAATAACGTTATTTTAAGTTTCATTCCCTGAATTCCAAAAAAAAAAAAAAAAAAGTTTCAGTGTAAACCAACTAGGATTTGATAAATGAATCTTTTTCCTCTATTCCTAAACCCTAACAAGTCAAAGTATCTTGAGTTTTTTTTTTTTCTGTGTGTGTTGTGGGGGGGGTGGGGGGGGGGGGGGTGCACTTCTTGTAGAGTTGGCTTTCCATATAATTTGTTTGTGCATATCAATCATATGCCAATGATTCTCTTTAGTGATGTATTGAGTTTCTTACATTTTGGTGTGGTAAAACCTAAGGATTGGTTCTATATTTAGGTACAGATTAATAGAAGATCATAGGCATGAAACACTATCATTTCTTCTGTCTCACCAATCATCCTTTAATGTTAGTCCATCCATCTTTCTGATTCAAGTTTTACAAACCATATGTTTATCTATAGAAGTGGATAACTGTCAATCATTGATTTAATTGTTTCTCTTTGGCTCAGTAGTAATTACAATATAAAAACAAATGAAATCAGCAAATGGGAGTAAAAATGTAATATCATATGAAATGAAAGTTCAATCATTCTTTCAACTTTGTGCTCTCAAAGGGGACTGATATTAGAGCTTAGACAGAGGATGCTCTAGATTTATGTGGACATTAGTTTGTGAGGCATGGTTATACATGCAAGATATATATATCTATATATATATATATTTTCTTCTTTTTAATGTTAGTTTACCAGGTGCACCTGTGTCTTGTAGCTTTAATCCCTACAAGTGAAGGTCTAATTAATGTCTTTGATTTTAAGTATGACTGCTAACTTGTTGTAAAGTTATTGTAGATTTGATTTTTAATTGTGCCATCTGCTGACGATTTGAGCGTGCTTTGTTGCTGCAGGTTAATGATAAAAAGGTCACTGCTGATTATGGTCCACCTGAGAACTCTAGTGTCTCTAATTACATAACGGCTTTAACAAAATTTCCACTTACACTTCGGCGGAAAAAATGGTCCAGAGAAGAACGAGAAAATCTTGAAAAGGGAATTCGGCAACAATTTCAAGAGAGGGCACTTCAAGTTTCAGTGGATTGGTTTAGGTCTGTTTTCTGAATAGTTATATTATTTATTTTTGTTCAATATGACAATATCTATATCATTTGTTTTATGTCTTAAGTCATTTCTTAAATGGATGATGGCTTGCAACTCACAAGACTAACTATGCGCCTTGTCAATCAAATTAAGAGAAGGTTATGATCACGTTAAGTGTTATGCTATGGATGGAACACATTCTGTCTATTTTTCCGTTGCATGTTCATTGTGGAAACTTTTCTGATATATCACCATTGTTTGAGCCACATACTGGAGATAAATAAATTATAACCGGTCAAGTTGTGCCGTAGTATGTGGTATAGCATGAATGATAACAAAGTTTTGGAGTCTATTCAGTGCTTTTATATAAGATTGTTTTCTTAGTTAGACTGAAATTAACGAAAACAAGTGAAAGTGGAAGTATAGTAGATCTATTTATCTTATTTCTTCATAACTTTAAAGACTTCCTTAGCACAAGAAAAATTTGTGTGATAGTAGTTTAATGTTCATCAAATTCTGGGATATCACTACATTTTGAAAGATACATTTTCAACTCTTTTGACTGTTCATTTAGCATATTTATGCATTATAATCATGCACTTTATCTTGGCAGTAGTTCAGACGGGACGTCCGGGGATGGAAATTTGGATGACATTATTGCAACTGTCAAAGATCTTGAAATTACCCCAGAGAGGATCAGAGAATTTCTTCCTAACGTGAATTGGGATCAGTTAGCTCTCTTGTATGTCAAGGGTCGTTCTGGTGCAGAATGTGAGACACGGTAACTATCTCCTGAATTTTTTTTTCATAAAAAAAAAAATTGAAATTGATGCCTAAGAAGCATTCCGTACATTCTTAAAGCATTTGGTTTCTTTTGAATAGTTGCATTTGCCTACATTCTTGACTAGCATAAAACATAAAGACTATTAGCTGTATTTGAAGTTTGTGGTAGATTTTGGTTGGTAAATTATTTTTAGATTTTTGGCATTTACTTTATCCTTAATCTTTCTATTTTGTTTTAACTTTTTTTTAATGCTTTTTGTTGCAAAATTTCCGTTTTCTTTCCTCTCTCCTATTCCTCTTTATTTATTTATTTATTTACTTATTTTGGGTTTAGAACATAAAACATGCTGGTATTGATTGTGGAACCTGAGACCATATCTCTTTCCACCATTGGATGAATTTCTTACATCATACTACCATGTCATCCTTGGACTTTTAGTTAGAGAGAGGTCTTTGTTTTCTGAAGCATGTGTCCAGTAAACCTAGCTGCTCAAATGTCCATGATGCTGACCATCACAGATGTGTTTACAATTATTGGGTTTTTTTTTCCCCAACAAAAATTTATACTTTCTAACACATGTAATGCTTCCTAGGTTCATTTTCATTCTGGTTCTGGCCTCAATCTGTGTACTTCTTAACTAGTTTTTCATGTTCACTGATTTTCTCTGAAGCATGTTCCTTCAATGAGGCAAGCTTCTCAGATGTCTATGACGATGAAAATCACAGACGTGTTTACGATTGTTGAATTTGTGTAAAAGTGCAAGGTTTGTGTATGTCATACAGGTGGGACTCCTACATGACACGTCCTTTACTCAAAACAGTGGTGTTTACTGTTTAATGCATCCGTGATGATTGTCATCACTGATATCTCTGATGCTTTCATTTCTCATGCCATTCAGACCAGAATCATTGTATATGTATTGATTTCTTTATGCTCGTATCTTTATATTCTTCATTCATTCCTGCAGCTGGTTGAATCATGAAGATCCTCTCATCAATCGCAATCCTTGGGCTACTGAAGAAGATAAGAATCTTTTGTTTATTGTTCAGGAAAAAGGGATTGGTAACTGGTTTGACATTGCAGTATCATTGGGATCTAACAGGACCCCAATTCAATGCCTGGCACGGTATCAAAGGAGTTTGAATGTGTGTATACTGAAAAGGGAATGGATTGAGGAGGAGGATGATCAACTTCGAATTGCTGTTGAGGTTTTTGGTGAATGTGATTGGCAGTCTGTGGCTTCTACACTGAAAGGACGGACTGGCACTCAGTGCTCTAATAGGTCAGTCAACTGCTCCGATGATTTCTTTTCTCCTTGTATCTAGTTTTAGTCATACCTTTCCCCTTATTGACAGTGAATGAATTGACTAGGAAACCTGCAAGTTAAAAACTTTGCCCTGTGCTTAAAAATTTATTGTTTTCTTATGAAATATGATTTATTCTGACATAGATTGCTTCTATAAATTATTTATGTCAGAGCCTTTAATATGTTATAAATCTCATCATATGCAATTCAAAGAATAACAGGTTATAGATATCTCATTTGAACAAGTTTAAATTGTAAAGATATGGGATACAGTTGATAAATCATGTGCTTTGGGCAGTGGAAAAAATCTAAGGAGAAGCTTTTCTTTGTCATAGTTGCATGATGTCATGCAAGTATGACTGGGATATATAATGGCTCTCTGTGATGCAAGGCCTCAAGTTCCAATTCTAACTAGAGACATTTTGGAAAAATTTAGGTTTTAAGGATTTAATGATGTGTTGGGGGAAAGAAGAAGGGTTAGTTGGCTATTCAGTTTCTTGGAAGGCCAGGACAAATTGCAAACGTTGGGATCACTAGATTTAAGATTGGGAAAGAAATGTAAAAGAGTTCAATGTTTAAGCATTCAGACCTGTACAAAGCTTGCAATAAATTCGAAATTGCAGTTAGACACAACTATTATAATCCTTAAATTATTCAGGATTTGAGCTATTTATAGATTTGGGTAAGTTTTGAGTTTCAAGCAGGATTAATTTATTGTTTTTAGCTATTTTTGACTTAAAGCAATATATTAATATATAATCCTTAAATTATAATATAATTATTCAAAGTAAAAATAAACTTTAGCAGAATTTAATTCAAAAGGGAAAATTATGAGTATATTATCAAAATATCTTGGTCATCCAATGTAAGCTTTCCTTTTTATCTATACTATATATCAAAAGTGATTGTAAGCTTTTTTATTTTTTTCTCTGCTATATATCAAAAGTTTCTCAAGTAGTGAAATGACTAGAGATTGCTTATGTGGCGGGTAAGATAAATGTTGAGTGATGTCTCACAAGGAATTAAATTACCAACTCTTGATTATGGATATGCCATCCTGATGAATGCATGGATTATGCCCTAAAAATAATTACTAGGACCTTGAATTGTCGTCCTCTGCACATAAGTTATTTTAGTTTGCAACTAAGTTTATCTATACTCTATATCAGAAGTGAATGTAAGCTTTCTAGTGAAATGATTAGAGATTGCTCATGTGGCTGATAAGATAAAAGTTGAATGATGTCTCACAAGGAATTAAATTACCAACTTTCCTAATGGATGCATAGATTCTGCCCTGAAAATGCCTGCTAGGACCTTGAATTGTTGCCCTCCGCATCTAAGTTATTTTAGTTTGTATGTAAAAACATTTTAGTTTGCAACTAAGTTTATCTATACTATATATTAAAAGTGAATGTAAGCTTTCTGTTTTCTCTCTCTACTATATATCAAAAGTTTTCTCAACTAGTGAAATGACTAGGGATTGCTTCTGTGGCTGGTAAGATAAAAGTTGAATGATGTCTCACAAGAATTAAATTACCAACTCTTGATTATGAATATTGGTTCCTGATTAGTGCATAGATTCTGCACTGAAAATAGTCACTAGGACCTTGAATTGTTGCCCTTTGCACGTAAACTATTTTTGTTTATATGTTAAAAGTATAAAATCTTACCTTAAAATGTAAGCGAATATATAGATTACTGCACCCTAAGTTTTTTTATTCAGAATTTTAAAATTTTCAAATCTTATATATGATTTTATAACTGTAGATACAACTATTGGCATATCCACATTTTAGGCCTCGGGCCATCTCTGTTTTGGGTTATTTGGATTTGACTCTCGATTCATTCTGGTTTAGGTCATTTCGGGTTAACATTTAGGTCATTCAAGTTGAATTTGTTAACTTCTAAAATCAAATAAATATAACTAAAGTCATTTGCTAATAATATGAAATTATATCATGTTAAATATAATATTAACTTTGTTCGTGATTAATATATTTCATACAATCGCACTTGTCCACATTACTCATCAGTAATAAATTGAAATGGGAAAATGACTAGATATTTACAAAATGACAGTGTCAAAAAGAGTATTGTTGATATTAATTACTTAATTGGCCTTATGATTTAATTCTAATCTTATTACTTCAAATAAAATTAAATATCAAAATTACTTGAAAAATAGTATTAATCTAATTTGAATAATTGGTCATTTAAATAGAAAATAGTTCGATGAAAGCTGAAGATGATATATTATCAATTGACTTTTTTTGTCAAATTGGGCCAACCAGATTTGGGTTGGGACGGGTTGAGCGGGTATTTCATGCTCGGGTCAGCTTCACTGGTTTTACTCCCAAGTATTCTATATATTTTATGTTTAATGATCTTCTCTATATGCTCTTTTGTTTTCATTGAGTATCCTTAGCTGAAATCTCTGCGAAAGTGATTCATGCATAGTCTAATTCGATGAAGTGGCCTTTTAGGGCCCTATCTACTGTATGTTAGTAATGCTTGCTTTATATAATTGTCATAGGGGAATTATATGGTAGAGCTTGCTTCTTTTTAAGGTAGCTTAGCTTCATTTAATTTATACTAATGGGATTTTTTTTTTTAACAAACAGATGGACAAAATCACTTCACCCGACCAGGCAAAGAGTTGGGAGATGGACACATGATGAAGATAAATGCTTGACAGTGGCTGTGATGCTTTTTGGGCCAAAAAATTGGAGAAAAATAGCTGAAGTTGTTCCTGGTCGAACTCAAGTTCAATGTAGAGAAAGGTAAGTTATAGAAATCTTCAAGTCAATTATGATGGCGTTAAAAATAGTTTTAAATCTTTCACTCTGTTGCTAGGTGGGTCAATTCTTTAGATCCAGTTTTGAATTTGGGCAGATGGACTAAAGAAGAAGATTTAAGGCTTGAAGCAGCCATTAAAGAGCATGGATATTGCTGGTCAAAGATTGCCGCATGTATGCCTTCACGAACTGATAACCAATGTTGGAGGTATGAAGAAGTTGATTTTAGCTATTGGGTTTAGGGCTAATTGAGCTGAGCTGAACTGACACAGTAAGTGCTGAAGCTCAAATTGATTACAAACTCAAGCTTTGAACTTGGATTAAGCTCATTTGGACTTAACTCAGGCTTGACTTGAAAAAAATCTATCTACTTGAGTTAAAATTGATTAGATTTGAATTTTACATAAAACTAAAATCACGCTTCAGCATGAGCTCAAGTATGAGTGTGTTTATTTTTATATTTGCACAATATATGCACAAGAATATATAAATGCATTAAAAATAAAAAGTCCAATTGCTTTTTGAGCTCGACGAGCGAGAGAATACCCAAACTTTGCTCATTTACTTACTCTATCTCAAGCTCTTGACAGTGAACGAATTAAGTCAGAATATTTTAAGTCAAACCAGAATTGCTTGTGAGTTGGGTAGAGTCTTTTACACCCCTACTCAAGCTTCTAATCATGCGATATTTTTCCTTCTTATTTTGTCTTTCTGAACAACCTTTTAATTGCAACTTCTGTCTTTTAAATAGGAGGTGGAAGGTGTTGCATCCAAAAGAAGTGCCTTTGCTTCAAGAAGCTAGAAGAATACGTAAAGCCACTCTTATATCTAATTTTGTAGATAGGGAATCTGAGCGTCCTGCCCTTGGCCCTAATGATTTTAATATTCCACTACCAATGATAACTGCAACTTCTGAACCTGAAAATACAAATCTGCCAAGTCAAGAAAAAAGGAAACAAAGGTATGATGTTCAAGTTATTTTCATTCTGTTAGTATTTCTTTTTTATCTTATAACTTATTCTCCTTTTGATTCTTCTTTTTGTATGCAGAAGAAGAAGGCCAGAATCTGAGAAGGTAAATGATGAAGTATTAAGGTGAGATTGTACCTCCAATTTCTTAACTCCTTGTTTAACAGAATGAGAAAGTTCCTCTATTTTCATTTGGCCTGTTATCTTTCCTACTATTTTTTTGGTAGTTGAGATTGCTAGGGGGCTTGAATGGTGATCATTGAAACTAAGAGTCCTTCACTCTACTTCAATTCTAGCATTTTTTTTGGGCAAACTCAGTGCACAAGGCTCTCAAATTGTGCACAAGGTTCGTGCATATTCATTAAAATATGATTTTCCCATTGTTTGGGTGTAGTCTTACTCTAATGCGTTGGTTTCGAGAGGGTCATATGTACTTTAATTCTTGCATATTCATCAAAATATGATTTTCCCATTGTTCGGGTGTATTCTTACTCTTCTTTTCTCTTGTGCTACAGGCATTTGCCAGAAAAAAGGAGATGCAAGAGTTGTAGAAAAAGAACTCAAGCTTGTCATGTTGAAGTTCCAGGGATGATCAATGAAAATGAGGCTGAGACTGCTAGTGGGAGCGATGCTGTTAGGAAGAAACGGAGAAACCCACATTCAGAGAACAATAATTGTACTGAACCCGCAGAAAATGTTGCCTTTCCAAAGAAAAGAAAGAGAAAACTACCTTCGGGAAGTAATAATAATCCTGAATCAGCAGAACATGTTGCCAAACGAAAGAAAAGAAGAAAACCACCTTCAGGACATACTGATTGCGATGACCGCATGCAGGATGATGATGTTCAGAGGGAGAAAATAGAACAACGGTCAGAAAGTAATAAATGCATTGAATCTATGCAGGATAATTCCTCATGTCATCCACTTTCAACATTGTGTATGACCACCAACCATGAGGCTGAATCGTTTGGTAGTAGTCTTACTAGAAAGAGGAAAAAGAATCCCAAGAGGGGAGTAAATACTGAATTAGGTGAAGAACAGGATTCTGCCTGTTCCGAGAATTCCATCTTTTCAGGAGGTACTGATAGTGCTGAAGTGATGCAGAACAGAGGTGCAGATGATGCTTTTAGGAAGAAAAGTACTGCTAAACCTGGATCTATGAGGAAAACATGCATCAATTTATCTACTTCTCAAAGTTCAAGGATCACTGGTGCTGAAGGTTTTGAGAACCTTTCATCAAATAAAAATACTAGAAAGAGGGAAAATGGTTCTCTAAGGCCGCACTGCAGGAGAAGAAAGAGCAATAAATCATCTGGAGATGAAGATGACATTTCACTAGCCTCTTTTCTTCAAGATAAATTGAGGAAAAGAATTCCATCAGTCACTGATAAATCAAAGAGGAGAATGCATGAAATTGTTGAAAACTGTCATTTATCAACTTTTGAAGGAGTGGATCAATATCAATATAGCGAGATAAATCAAATGAGATTTGGTTTGCAACAGTGTGATGGGGTACTTACTGAAAAATCTAATGACACAGGCATCGGGGTGGTTGATGCAGTAAATGAGACTGTTGCTCCCCTTGAAGTGGTGGGAAAACCAGGCAGGATGGATGAGGAAGGTAATTTGCAGGCTGATGACGTTACTCTCGCGTGCTTGCGCAAGAGATTAAAGAAGGAGACGAGCATATCAAGGCACAATGATTTCCTTTCCCTTCCACCTGGCTTTAATAATTTTGTATCTAGGCAAATGTCACATCGTGCAGAGAGGAAACGATGCCGGAATATAGCATTAGCATTACAGGATCTACAGCATTGATATCCCCATTTTTGTAATCAGATTTTTTTTTTTCCTTTTTACAATAAATTTAAAAAAAAAATTGTTAAATCTGCAGCGCCTCACTTGAGCTCAACGATCTGTCACTGCGGTTACTACAATCTAATTTTATTCCCGTTTCTATCAATGATTAAATGGCTTTAAGTTTTAGCCTTTATAATATCTTGGATCAATTCATCCAAAACCAGAAGTAGCAGGAGCCCAAGCTGCTGAAGGCTGCCATTATTAAGAAAAAAAAGAAAACTAGCCAGTAAGCAGAAGCCGCAGTTAGGACAGATAAAGAATAATCAGAACAGCACAAGGAAACACCAGTGTTATGTCGGGCCTCCTGCGTGGTGGACGTTACGTTTAAATAAAGTGGGAACTTTATAGTATGTTGAATTCTCAGGATGATTCTGATTGAAACGAAAAAGTAGCCTAAGTGCTCAACTAACAAAGCTAGCAGAAAAGTAACTAACTTGCAAAGTCAATAAAGTTAGTTTATTAGTTACAACTGATTTAAATAAGCTATAACTAAGTAACTAATCTGAAGAATCTGTTGTTAAGCTAACTGCTACAGCTGTGTCGAGCTTGGATTGAGTTAAGTAGAGTTGCTGGTACTTGAGTTGAAGATTGATGCTGCTGCTGAGAATGCAACTCTGTTAGCCCCTCGCAAGCTGGAGTACATATGCTGTGAAGACCAGGTCGAGCTACTGCTGATCTGAAGCTACTTGCAGCATGAGGTTTGGTAAAAACATCTCCAAGCTGAGCTGAAGAAGAAACATGTAGAAGACGGATAACTCCAGCTTGAAGTTTCTATCTGATGAGATGACAATCGAGCTCAATATACTTGGTGCGTTCATGGAATACAGGGTTTTCAGCAATAGCAATAGATGATTTGTTGTCACAGAACATGAGAGCAGGTTGAGAATGAGGGACCTGCAAATCATGAAGGAGATAAAGCAGTCATTGTAACTCACAAGTCGGAGATGCCTTGGCCCTATATTAAGCTTTAGAGGAGGACCTGGAGATGGTTTGTTGTTTCTTGGATTTCTTTTTCTTTCTTTCTTATCCAATTAATTAAAAACAAAAAAATCCTAAACCTAGGGCTATGTCCACGGCTTCACTTTAGATATACTGCATTTTAGATATTTTTGAAAGAAACGAAAGTTGAAAATGGAATGAAAAGGAAATGGCAACAATTTTGATATATTTTAAAACAAAACCGTCGTCAACAATTTTTTCTCTCAAATTGTGGAAAGATGAGAGAAAAAAATAGGAAGAAAAAAAATTTTATTAGGGATAATTTTGAAATTTAAATATGATTAAAAGTCTTTTTTATACAGATATTTATGTAATAAAATAAAATATAAATTTTATATTTAAAGAGTAAACTTTTAATCGTAAGTAAAATTTTTCTACAACCATACATGATTATTTACTATGTTTAAAAAAATCACAAAAACTATATTTATGATCTAAGTAACCTGAACCATTAACTTTTTAAAAAAATTATGCATGCTAAATAAATCAATAAATAATTTACATATTAAGGAGAAATAATTTAAATATAACTCATTATCATGTAATATCATTAAATAATCTCTCGGAACACTTCTCAATTAAATTAAACTTAACCTTCATGCATTTAGTATCATATAAATTTCACGTATTTAGTACCATATAAATTTTACCATTTTTGAATTTTTAACATTTTCGTTTATAACTTTTATTTAACTTTTTCCCATATACATCTCATCATTTTTAGTATGGTGCCATGTTTTGAATTACCAAATCTACCCCAACACTTTTATTTTACTTGCCTAACAATTTCTGAGAAACACCCCTTGCACGTCAGTTCCACTGAGCACCTGTGGGTTATTTTCTTATTACCGTTATTATTTTGAATTATGATTCAAGAGGAATGGATTCATACATCACATAAATAAAACTGAAAAACCTGGGCATAAACCACATAGGAAAATCTAACTTAATAACCAAACCAATATAGCATAGGCCTCAATGCCTAGCAATATCCAAACAGAAGAAAAAAACAACTCAAAGATCATTCAACATTTTAAACCAAATCTTAACAAGGTTTGGAAGTGTCAAGAGAGGGTAGCTAATCATATTGTGATTACTCAACTCAAGCATCTAGTAACGACCAATTCCCCACACTCTGATTACACCATCTGTGTACCCACTAAACAAGGTGCTTCCATCAGCAGTCCAATTCAAGCTTGTGCAGTATATGACCTGCAAAATTAAATGAAATGAAAATAATTCCACCATTTCCTCACAATGCCAATTGCTGAACCGAGATTAAACCAACATCTACATTGGAATAACAAATAAAATTTGATTTAAAAGAAAAAGATTTATTTCACAACTTGAGGAAAAATGCAGATCCGAGTACAAATTCTAGCATGGGTATAATGACAAGTTCCAATGTTTGAGCAATTGTATAGAGTGCTTTGACAGAATAAACTTCATTAGAAGCATTACTATGATCTTAAATGTAGCAGCAACATGGAACATGCTTAATGAGCAAATAACTACAATTCACAAACAAGAAGAAAAAAATACTAGCCTATACATGCTCAAATAACAGTAACTAAAATCTTTGTAAGAAATACAAATTAAAAGAATGGGTAATAGAAAACGCTTGTCTTGACACTCATGGTGAATGGTTATTCACCAAGCAGCCTCCTTTTCACTATGAGTTCAGAACATACAGGAGAATAATAGTAATCTCCAGCATCATATGCCAAAAATACAAAAGCCAATCAGATTCTTAGGATGCCAGAATAGCTATAACATTTGTTCAAACAATTAATCATAGTAAAGCAACATTGCATCTAATGTTTCCCAACAAATAGCACCATGCCAATTGTTTTACAAAAAACAAAATATATCATTGCAAAAAAACAAAAACAAATTAAGTGCAAACACAGTAAAACATAGAGCTTAAACGACTTCGCAAAAAGACTTAGAGAAACAGAATACTAATGATAAAAATGCATCTTTACCTTCTTCTTGTTTGCGTTATCGGTGACTTCAGATTTCTCAGCCTCAGCCTTGAGATCAACCTTCAAGTCCTCCACAATGCTCTTGCTCTCCAGATCCCAGATCTTGATGCTCTGCTCCGTGGCGGCACAAAGCCAGTACCTGTTAGGACTAAAGCAAAGCGAGTGAATGACCGAACCCGCTTCAAGACTGTAAAGCTTCTTTCCTTCAGCCAAATCCCACAACAGAATAACGCCATCTTTTCCTCCACTAGCACACAAAGACCCATCAGGCGAAACCGCCACCGTGTTCACATAACCGGAGTGTCCGGCCAATGTGTTACGAATCTTACAGTTGGTGAGGTTCCAAACTTTCACAGTCTTATCCCACGAAGCCGAAACGATGGTGGGCTGGAGAGTATTTGGGCTGAAACGGACACAGCTGACCCAATCAGTGTGAGCTTCGCCGTCTTGGATTGTGTATTTGCATTCTCCAAGGGTATTCCAAAGCTTAATAGTTCGATCACGAGAAGCCGAAACGATCTGACGGTTGTCAATCGAAAAGGCAACGGAGAGCACATCTTTGGTGTGGCCAACGAAGCGACGTGCAGAGGTCCCAGCGGTTAAGTCCCAGAGACGAAGCTCACCGTCCCAGGAACCGGAGAGAGCGAACTGGGAATCGGAAGAGAGGACAACGTCTTCAACGAAGTGAGAGTGGCCGGTGAGACGTCGGCGAGGGACACCATAGGTCTTTTCGTCTTTGGTTAAGTGCCAAAGGATGATGGATTTGTCTCGTGAGGAAGTGACGATCATGTCGGAATTGTCGATGGGAGTAGCTATGGCTGTGACCATGTCGGTGTGGGCTCGCATGGTGCCGCGAAGAACCAATCCCTCAGAGCCGGCCATTTTCGTTGGCGTTCGGGGGCGCGGGCGTCTTTTAGGGTTTTGAAGGATATGCGAAAGGCGAAAGAGAGTTTGAGAAGTTAAAATGAGATAGTATAAGATGTATATATAGTAACGGGATATTGGGAATTAGGGTTTTGCAAATTTGCAAGTTAAGAAGCTATACCAACTTTTTCTTACTAATGGCATTTGGGTCTTTTGTGTTTCGAGCATTTTTAATTTAGTCCTCAAAAAGGCAAATTAATGTCCTGCCAAGTTTTTGATACCAAATTTCTAGCTTGCTTTTTCTTTTTGGATAATTATCCACTACTCAATTAGTTAGTCTAAAAACTTTATAAGCTAATTAGAATGATGACACCTACCCTTTAAAAATATTAAAAAAATAAATAATAAATAAAATAAAGTATGTGTAATCATTTTATACTCACTTTGAAATTTTCAAACTTCATTGACAGTATATTTGATAATTACCTTTTTAAATGGTATAAGATTACATGATGAGAGAAGTGGTATTCTATTCTCTCATCTAAACATGTTAACCGAGTTGGATTGGCCCAAAACTATTCCAAAACCAAATCGGGCCAATTCAGTCTATAATCGAAACCCCTTTTAAGAGGTTTCAGTTCCTTTTCGATTTGATATAATTTCGAATTTGAGTGGTTCTCAAAAAATAAATTCAAATTCAAATTACGACCAAATGAAATTTTCATGTTAGATTATGTTCAATGAACTTGTTTGCTAACAAGCACCTACATGTCATCTTCATGTATCTCGCATGCTTCAATTTATGAAATCAATTGCTTACTTTACAAGTAAAATGCTTAATGTACTAGTCTTTAATACATTGTTAATGCTTATTCTTGACAATACCTTGACTAATAATAGTTTTAAGAAATAAGACTTTGTGCATAAGGATCTTATAATTATAACCCTTTTATAATGTTTTTTGCATAGCCAATTTTGTTCAATGGATTTCACCATATTTAGAGATAAATAATCTCTATTATCGTCAATCAGAATGCTGAAGTGAAACATTTATGTCACTTACCACAAATGATCATATTTTACTATGGTACCATACCTCACACCAACTGATTTGGCTCTAGGGCATGCATTGACATTCTTGATTGTGATCTTTAAGTGTAAGACCCAAAACCCCATTACTTTTCCTTAAGAGACATGTTTGTAAGACCCGCAAAATTTCTATGTGATCTTATGATTCCATGATGTACAAACAATTTTACAATATATGAATCATAAGAATTGGATGTCTTTAAGTGTTAAGTGTGAATGAAATACAAAATGGATATTAAAGTGATTGAATGAGAGTTTAACTTTGGAAATCTGAGAAAATTGCAACTGAAATGCTGCAGAATATACGGTAGATCGATCTCATTGCAAGCAGATTGATCTCAAATTGCCTCGGCTTGGACAAGATCGATCTCCTCCCATAGACAGATCGATCTCCAGTAGCCTCTGGATAAGCCAGATCGATCTCCTCCTAAGGTCAGATCGATCTCTGAAGCTCTTTGCCTGAACTAGATTGATCTCACTCCATGAACAAAGATCAATCCTATTCTCTTGAGCAGATCGATCTCATGGCCTGCAATGTCGAATTTTTTAAGGAGTTTAAGTAAGGGCAGATCGATCTCCTACCCTTGGAGATCGATCTCATAATGTGTTTTTTAAAAAAACTGGGCAGCTGAATCTTCATTTCCATGAGACAACCCAAATTTCTCTCATTTTCAACAACAACCTAGTTTTCTCAATCTAGAATACACCCCCTTCCATAAAGATTTGAGAAAAAGCTATTAGAGCAAAGTTATTCATTGTGAGGAGAAGAAAAACATAGCTTGGAGCCAACATTTTATTTGTTGGATTGAATGAGCAAAGAGGTTTTTGTAAGACCCTCAAATTCATAAGTATATACATGTACATGCTATGTGAAGCATAAGTGATGTAAAGTCTATAAATCCAATGTACACACTTGTAATATGAGTTTGTGATGTACGTACAAGTTTTATTATACATGAATAAGAAGAAATGGACTTTTGTATATGATGAATGTGGATAGAATGTAAAATGGGTAGTGTGATAAATGGAAGGAAGTTTGCATGAGTACATGAATCTTTATACTTCCATTTGGTATTGTAATTGTATACCTTTGGTTATACAATGAGTGCACACAAGTTTCAATGTATATAAAGTATGAATGGATGTCATTTTCAAGTCTTAAAGGTGATTGGATGAGAAAATGACTATGGCAGTAAAATTTATGAAGTTTGGTAAGAGTTACTACAGAAAATTACAGTAAAATCTAGAAAATATGAATGAGGGATCGATCTCCTTAAAGGAGAGATCGATCTGGAAGAACCAAAAATGCTTATGTTCGAGCAATGGAACAGGGCAGATCGATCTCCAAATGGGCCAGATCGATCTGCTAAACATTCTGAGTAGAAGGAATCGATCCCAGGAGGGCCAGATCAATCTCCTTAAGCTACTGACTTGGATCAGATCGATCTCATGCTTAGAGGCAGATCGATCTCATGTGGTCTGAAAGGTCGATTTCAAGAAGAAAAATGCAGAGCAGATCGATCTCCTATGGTAGCAGATCGATCTCATTAAGATAATTCTATAAATATTGGACCTTTGTACTTCATTTTTCACGGGAGAAACTATTCCATTCAAAAGCAAAAGCAAAACCTAACATTTCTAAACTAGAAAACTTCAGTTTGTAATCAGTTTTGAGTGAGACATAGTTGAGTAAAGTTGTTCTTGGCAAAGAGGAGAACAACATACTTGGAAACAAGAGATTGAAATCAAGGATTTCAAGAGCAAGGAGAAATTGCACAAATTTTGGAGGAAGAGAAGGAAATTTCAGTTAGGTAAGATTTAATACACCAAGTTTATATATGTTAAACTAGGTGTATTTATGAGTTTATTGATATATGCATGAATTGTTTGGAAATGAAAGAATCATGAAAAATGAGCATGACCTAGCTATTGGTGTGAAAATGAGAAAATGATGAGGAAATGATGTTGGCAGGGATTTAATGGTGGATTATGCATATATGGAAGATTTTGAGTTAATCTTATGAAATGCATAAATTGGAAATAAGGAGTAATGAATATAACTATATGGAAAATGTGGTATAATACCATGTTGGGAGAAAATCATGACAATGATGTATTAAGTTGAGATTTGACAAATGAATTGAGTATATACGATGTACTAATGCGAATAACTATAACAGCTTCGGAGAATCACATTGGAAGCTGATCGGACTGCAAGAGTGAGCAGAACCGAGAAAGAGAGGTCACTTGACGTGATCCGAGGCAAGGGAATTGTGTGAGTAGTTAGAGATGGCTACACGTATTTTAAATAGAGTTTCGATATTATACTCTATATGAATTCCCTGAAATAAGCATGTTATTAAGATAAAGTGTGAAAATATCCAAAATAGAATAAAAAACCTTAAAAGCATGTTGTGACCCAAAATTCATGAGATGCATGATAAAATGACTAATGTTTTCATACATATGCGAAAACAACACATTTGAGTGTTTATTTGTTTTCATTGGGCGAATTGTGATTTGAATAGCCATCTATCTAGTTTTGTGTGAAAAACATAAGTGCTAGAGTCTGCTCGTATTATATTTTGAGATATGCATCACATAGTACTTGAGTGTTTACTCGTACTAGATTTTTATGCATTTTATGCATATTAGAGTATTGGGAGCATTGCTCGTACTCAGTTTTGTGATTGATGCATATAGAGTATTGGGAGCTTTGCTCATACTCAACTTTACATGATAGAGTACTGGGAGCGCTGTTCGTACTTGATTCTTCATGATTTATACATGACATAGTACTTGAGCTATAAGATCCGATTTTTATTGTAAGATCAAATGAATGATTGAAATGGCAACAAATTAAACGAATGGGATTCAAACTGGAGATAAGGATTTAAAACACGAAATGAGTGAGTGTTCATGAAGGGAAGTTGGACTGATTTGGTCCCAAACACGTGTAAAGGTAAAACGGTCAAGACTGAAATCCGGTATAAATTTGATAAAAAAAATTTAATTAAAAATATGGATTTGAGAAATATTGATCAATAACGATGAAATAATTAAATTTCGAGTCCAATTGATCAATATATGAATTTATTGGAATTAATCGAAATTTTCACATCAGAAAATATCCCGAAAATACGGAGAAAATATACCAAAAAAGGATTAAATACAACAAATAAATTAAATAGATTAATTTGAATAAAATATAATTTTTTAAGGATATTTTGGGATTTTTAGAATATTTTAATGATTAAAAGAATATTAAAATAAATTATAAATAAATAAATAAAGAGGAAATCTAAATTTCAGAAACAGAGAAAGAAAAAGCAAAGAGAAAACGAAGAGAAACGGAAGACGCGACTTGAGGAATTCACCGACGAGCCACCACCGGCGTCAGACGAGGGTCGACAACCACCAAAAAAGGGAGAGGACGTCCACGTGACCTCCTGGCACCGACGACGCACCCCACCGACGCTGGAGAACGCTGGATCGAGGGAGAGAAGCCGCGGAGAGGAGAAGCGAAATCGGCGGCCACCAGCGCCGATTTGGCCCTAGCCACCGCCAACCAAAGCTTCCTCATGCGGTGCCGAGTTGATTGGTGGTGAAAACGGCCTCGAAAAATGACGGACGACGTTGAAAACGACGAGAAAGGAAAATGGGAATCGACGCCGGAAGGGAGAAGAGCCGGACTAGCCACTTTTCGGCCACCGTTGGTGAAACCGAGGCCAGATTCGTGAATCGGACGACCCCGCGGAGCTGCTAGAGACGGAAGTTAATGAAGAACCGATTGGCAGAGCTCCGAACAGCGAAGAAGAAAATTGAACCGGACTGAACCGAATGAATCAGACATGTCTAAACCGGGTTGAACCGGACCGAATCGGTTCAGCCAAGAAAGAGAGGAAAAAAGGGAGAAAAAGGAAGAAAAAGGAGGAAAAAGAGAAAAAAGAAAAAGGGAAAGAATTTTTGGGAATACACCGGACTTCGAGTAAGTCGGTAAGAAGTCAAAAGTGACTAATTTGATTTTTGAGAAATTTATTTAAATTATATTTAATCAGAAATTAACCCAGAATTAAATATAAAATTGTGTAGTTCGACGATAAATCGTGTACATGAGCCAGGTCGAACTTTGATTTGCGCACCATCGTATAATCTCGGGTAAGTAAAGCTCATTTACGACAATTTATGTAATTATTCGCGTATTAAAGATTTATTTTACGAATTTCGGATTTAATTTCGTATTTAGTGAATTATATTGGGATTTTTGAATTAATTGTCGTAAATGATATACAGACTATCCAAAGAGTTTGGAACGAAGTCCAATGGGTATTGAGAGCCCAATAGACCCGAAGAAGGGATTTAATAAGTGGAAACAGGCTGAAAATGGGTCAAGACCCATTAAGATGCAATCAGGCCTAATAAAGTAAAGCGGGCCCAGTGTTTTAGATTCGATCAGTATAAGTGAAATACTGATAAGTATATTAGAACTGACCCAAATACATGATTATATGCAGCTCCGTAGACTTGGTTGGAGCGAATTTGGATTAAGAGACCTGGTATCATCGAGACGGGATAAACTTGCGCGTGAATCTAAGTAATAGAATTTTACGGACTGCTAGAGGTAGCTTTACGCAATTTCAACTTCATTTGCAGTCTCTTAAAATGTCTGAAGGGTCTACATTTCAGATAAAAATTTTAGTGGCCCAAATGGGCAAATGAGCACAATACCCTTGTGAAGGGTAAAATTTCCAAAATTAGGAAAAGTTGGGAGGAGCAAGAACAAGAGGTTCTTGCTTGTTTTTGAGGTGGTTTGACACATGCATGGGTAGGCTGGCTAACTTTAAATAAAATGTACAACATTGCATAACTTTAATCAATGTTGATCAATGTTGATTTTCTCTGAAATTGATTTGAGAAATGTAGCCGCCTACGTGATTTTTTAGAAATGTGACGTGCTAGAGCTCAGCTCGCACGAGTTTTGATTCATGTGATGCATGCATTAGTGCTGGAGCAAGAGCTCGCACTAGAGTTTTACATGCATTGGTGTTGGAGTCTAACTCGCACCAGATTTTCATATGTTTTCATGACAAGGTGCTAGAGTTTAACTCGCACCAGATTTTCACTTGAATTATTATGACAGAGTGCTGGAGCCTAGCTCGCACTAGTTTTACATGATTTTGGCAGAGTGCTGGAGCTTAGCTTGCACTAATCTTATGAGATTTTATGAAACACGTGCTCGAGCTTGGGTCGCACGAGATTTTTCTTGATTTTATGAGAGTGCTGGAGCATCGCTCGCACTGATTTTATGAGAACATGCGATGAGCCGTGCTTGGAACGTCGGGTAGATTGCGTGTCACACCGATTAAATAGGCTTGCACGTGAGACAGAGCATGAGTATGGATATGAGATATGGGTCCATGAAGTACGTTGTACCGTGCAAGTAGCATGGAGTACGTTGTACCGTACTGTGATTGATTATGTGGCATCTTCGGATGCGAGTGGTATCTTCGGATGCGAGTGATCGGATAGGGCCGACGGGATGGACTGACCCACCTCTTGGGGCGGTCCCCGATCGTGGTGAGACCCCGCACACTAGGATCCATGTAGCAGTGGGATCACAAGGACATATGGCCATCGTCCTAGTTATTTGCCCAAGATATATATATCTATTGCCTAGTCTCGTATGTTGATATTTTTGAGAAACACGTTTTGTGGATTTCTGTGTGAGTCTGGATCACCCGAGGGAGGGGTTGGATCCTGACTGAGATATGATTTTGATAAGAATGAAACTGGGTTTTAAACTGAAATTGCATGATGTTATTTCCATGTTATTTAAACCCATGAGTGATGTAAACTGGTTTTACATGACATTCATTGTATCGCATATTTCTATTGCTGTGAAAAGCATTTGATTTCATGGTATTGTGTGAGTCAGGAACACCCGAGGGATGGGCTGAGTCCTGGCTTTATTGTGAAATTTTAATGAGAATGAAATGATTTAAAAGAGTTGCATGTTGAATTTTCCATGCTCTTTGAAATCCACATGCTAACTTGTTTTACATGACATCATGAATTGTCGCATCTGTTTTGAATGTGTGGAGAAATGGTGGTTTATGCATGGCACCACGTTCATGTAGGTAGTATGGTTACCTACTTATTCGTAGGATTGCCTTACTGAGCTTGATGTGCTCACCCATTTCATTTTCCTACACAGATTTCCTTCAGTAGACTTTAAGGCGACTGAGTACTGCATTCCTAATATTTGTTGCTGCCCATCATTTTGACGTATATACACTTGTACATATTGTATCTAAATAAGAATTGCACAGTAACATGTTTGTAAGTAACATTCGGGGATGTATAGATAAAGTAAACACTTGTAAATGAATGGAAAAGAATAAATGAAAAACTCATGTGTTTATCTTTTTCTGTGATAAGGAATTAAGTTATATGGTGGATGAATAGTGGGATTGGCATTGACGCACAACCCAATTGTTAGTGGAATGTGGTCACGATCAGAGGACAGGTAAGTATGAAAGAAAAACGAAAAAAATTTGCTCTGATTTTGGATAGTTTTGGGTCGAGACAATTGGTGGTATCAGAGCGAAATTGGTTTGATGTGTGTCAGTAATTAGGAAATGACATCCCCGTGTTACTGTGCTTGGTTAGATACAATAGTGTATATCGAGATGGGTCTTAAATCAGAAATGATTTAGAATGCAGGAATATAGACATTTTGCCTAATATTAGTCGCGGTAGAGGAGGTAGAGCATGGGGCAGAGGTCGTAGAGGTAGGCCTGAGCCTACTAGTAGTGCTGAGTCGACCTATGAGAACCAGGATGAGATTGAAATGGAGGCTAATGTTGAGCATGCCCCACAGAGTCCGAAAGAGTGATCGGACAATATTGAGACACGTTTCGCGAGGTTGGAGCGGAGTGTGGAGAATATTTTGGGAGCAAATTGCTCAAAGTATGCATGGGATTTGAGGGCAAGTCGGAGCATTGGTAGAAGTCTGCTCGACCCATCTGAAGAGTTAGATATCCAGAACTGACATGGAAAATATTTCTGGATATATTCCGGTGATAGAATATCCCGGACACTGCTAAAAGAAAATCACAGATAAAATTCTTTATTCTGACCCAGAGGAATTGGTTGATTGACGAGTATGAAACTCAGTTTATATCCCTAGGCAGGTATTACCCCGACACTATGGGCAGTGAGAGTCGAAAAGCTCAAAAGTTCATGGAAGGGCTCAGATTGTCGATTTGAGTCCGATTAGCCCTATTAGATATCACTACCTATGCCGAGGCAGTGCGCAAACTACAGTTGTATGAATAAGATCATGTGTTGCACGCCTCTAAGATTGGGAAAGGTAGTAAGGGCCGAAATAGAGACAGAAAGAGAATCGAGAATGACAGAGTGTCAGAACGAAAAAAAGGTAGTTGGTAAGAGATTAGAGTTGATGAGTCACGAGGTAAGATGATTCGTAAGGCCCCAGTGTATCCAATTTCAGCACTTTTGAGGGGTATTGTGATTAGAGGACCTCGACCTACTCCGTAGCAGTGTAAGCAGTGTAGGATGTGTGGTAGATACCACGGAAGTAGGGCCTACACCTACACTTTATTGACTAAAATAGGCGTTAAGTGTGGTAAGACGGGTCAATTATTTAATGATTGCTTAGAGTTGGGTGAGACTGCCCCACAGAAGGGCAAAGAGACAGAGAAAACCCTGTTGAAAAAGGGAGGCCACAGCCGAAGAAAAAGGGAAAGTAGGATGTTGGACGAGGGCGAGTGTATGCCTTGGACTAGGACACTACTGATGTTTCATATGATGTGGTGAAAGATACCACACTGGTTATGAATAATGAAGTAATTATTTTAATTGATCCTGGTGCCACGCATTTATTCATACCGCCTTCATTTGTATATAAGTTAGTGAAACACATGAATGCCTACACCCTTGGGCACAATGCTGATAGTTAGTACCCCAATGTAGGAAGGTTAACGGAATACTTATGAAGAGATTACAAGTTGAAAATGGGGGAAAAAGTATAAGTCAGCCGATTTTATTCAATGGAATATAAATAATTTGATGTAATATTTGAGAATAAATTAGTCGGCTGCAAACTATGCTGTTCAGAGTTATATTCTAAGATAGTGATATGGTTACCCCTAAAAAGTATACTGTAAGTTTTGACAAGTAATAAAAGAGGTGTAGCGATTGAAATTAACGTAATAAATGATTGTACTCACGGAATGAGTAATGACAGAGTTTGTTATAAGTGATATACGAAATGAGATAAGCTTTGAGATGTGATAGATCCTGAATAAAAGATATATTGGAATAAGAGGCGTATGCAAGGTAAGTAATTTGGATTAAGCTATATGTAGTGAATATGAATTGCGACCAAGGATAAGGGGTGGATATATCCATAACCAGTCCATGTGGTCAAGTCTGAGAGTTAATAAAAGTATTTCAAAATACCTACCCGCCTGAAGACTTGACAGCATCTAGAAGTACACATAACCTATAAATTGAAATCGACAGCCGTAAAGTATATATTTAAAATTAGGGTACCTTTACTGGTACAATAAAGAAATATAAAATTCGATTAAACATGAAGGTTTAAAAATTAAAATTTTATAAAAGCCGTTAATATAAGAAAAAGGAAATGACGCGGGTTAGTATCTTGAACGGAAGCGATTTCGAAATGACATTATACGTTTATGCATACATAGGTCAAGGATATGAGTAATTGAAATATTTAGTGGAACTCAATTACGATGAAGTATTTAAACTTTACCTGGACCGATTTGTTATCATCCTTATTGATGATATTTCAGGTGTACTTAAAGTCCAGGAAAAATTTTAAGCAACAATTGGAAATTATTTTTACAGATGGTTTGTTCAGAGTTCTCGAAATGGACTACTTTGTTGACACGTGTAACTAAGAAAAGTGGTATTTGAATGAGATGATAAACGTGATAGGAGTTTTGGTGTATTGAAGTATGAACTGATCACCGCATTTATTTTCACCATACCCAACAGATTAAGAGATTTCTCAGGATATATGGATGTCTTGAAACCAAGATTAGGTTGTGTATTAAGGCAAAATGAGATGATAGTCACGTATGGATCCAGACAGTTCAAGGATCATGAAAGGACTATCCGGCCCATGATTTAAAACTGGCAGTCGTAACGTTTACATTGAAGGTATGGCGCCACCACTTATACGGTGAGAAATTTTGGGTATGCACTGATCATAAAAAGCCCCGAGTACCTGTTTTCAGAGAATGAGTCGAATATGAGAACAAAGAGCGTTAAAGCTTCTATGGGATTATGATCCTGAAAATTGTACCACCCAGGAAAGGCTAATGAAATGGCTGATGCCTTGAGCAGAAAGAGCCTCGGGATGGTATCACATATGATGGTCAGGGAGCGTGAGCTGCTATAGCAGTTGTGAGCCTTAGTAGTGATGTGATCCCTTTTGATGATGACAGTGAATGTGTGACAGGTAGCCTGAGATTAGAACCGGATTTGAGTGACCGGGTTTGACAGGTTTAGCGTAATGATCGACAGGGTGTTGATAGTGTGGGTCAGATTCAGAAGGTTACAGTGACAGAGTTCACAGAGAGTGATGATGGCTTACTGAGGTTTAAAGATAGTATAAGTGCTCCCCAGGACCACGGTTGATGAGATAGTGTTATTGTCAGAAGCTCACTCTACGGGATATACAGTGCATCCGGGAAGTATGAAATATATCAGAATCTTTGAAAAGGGCATTGGTGGTCAGATATGAAAAGAGACATTGTGGAGATTGTGAAGAAGTATCTCGTATGTCAGCAGAGTAAGGTAGAGAAATAGAAGTTTGCAAGGTTATTGCAACCTCTACCTATATCGACACGAAAAATGGGAGCAAGTTACCATGAATTTCGTGATGGGTTACAGAGGACCCGGATGAATCACGAGGCTATCTAGGTGATAGTCGTTAGATTGACTAAGTCTACCCACCTTCTGGTAATGAAATCTCAGATACTCTGAGTGTGTAGGCGGATATATGTGTAAGGAAATTGTGGAACACCATATATTTTCCAATGAGCATTGTATCATAGAGGGATTCTCGCTTCACTTCCCACTTCTAGGAATAATTTTCAGGAAGCTATGGGAACCCGACTGAGTGTTAGTATAGCTTTTCGCCCTCAGGCAGATGATCAGTCAAAGGGGACTGTACGAGTTCTTGAGGATATGATGAGAGTGTGTGCTATTGATTTTATAAGCTCCTGGAATGATCAGTTGTTACTAATCGAATTCGTCAATAATGACAGTTGTCACTTGAGTATCGGGATAACATTTTATGAGACATGGTATGGCTTTAGGGAGTTGTTCCCTGACTTGGATAAGAAGAAGTGGGTGACAGATAGAGAATTACTCCCGAATTGGTAAAACAAACCTTTGAGGATGTTCAGTTGATTTGTGAGAGATTAAGAATACCTCAGAGCAGACAAAAAAGCTATGCTGACAAGAGACAGAAACCATTGGAATTCACCGAGGGTGAATTAGTATTGCTGGATGTTACTTGTCCTAAGAGCATAACGAGATTTGAAAAAGAAGGCAAATTGAGTTTCGTTAGATTGAATCCTTTGAGAGATTGGACAAAGTGGGAGATAAGGCCTGTAGGTTGGCGTTACTACCTGCATTAGCAGGCATCCACAATGTGTCCCATCTTTTGATGCTTTGAAAATACTATCCGAACCCAGCATATGTGATCGGATATGAGTTGTTGGAGCTCAATGAAAGTATAAAGTATGTTGAAAACTTGATACGGGTGTTAGACGGAAGGAAAAAGTGTTGAGGTTTAAGACGATCTCCCTAGTCAAGTCCTTTGGTAGTAGTACACTCTGAAAAAGTCACATGAGAATTGAAGAATATGATGCGATAGACGTACCCGGAGTTATTTATGAACCCATTTGACTTGGTTCTAATTTGGAAGACCAAATTTCTTAAGTGGGGAAGATTATGTAAGATCTGATTTTTATCGTAAGATCAAATGAAGGATTGGAATGGCGACAAATTAAACGAATGAGATTCGGACTGGAGATAAAGATTTAAAACACGAAATGAGTGAGTGTTCGTGAAGGGAAGTTGGACTGATTTGGTCCCGAACACGTGTAAGGGTAAAATGGTCAAAAGATCGAAATCCGGTATAAATTCGATAAGAAAATTTTAATTAAAAATATGGATTTGAGAAATCTTGATTAATAATGATGAAATAATTAAATTTCAAGTCCAATTGATCAAGATATGAATTTATTAGAATTAATTGAAATTTTAACATCGGAAAATATCCCGAAAATACGGAGAAAATATATCGAAAAAAGATTAAAATACAATAAATAAATAAAATTAATTAATTTGAATAAAATATAATTTTTAAGGATATTTTGAGATTTTTAGAATATTTTAATGATTAAAATAATATTAAAATAAATTATAAATAAATAAATAAAAAAGAGGAAATCTGAATTTGCGAAGCAGAGAAAGAAAAAGCAAAGAGAAAACGAACAGAAACGAAAGACGCGGCCTGAGGAATTCACCAACGAGCCACCACCGGCGTCAGACGAGGGCCGACGACCACTAGAAAAAGGAGAAGACGTCCGTACGACCTCCTGCCACCGGCGACGCGCTCCACCGACGTCGGATTGAGGGAGAGAAGCTGCGGAGAGGAGAAGCAAAATCGACGGCCACCGGCGCCGATTCGGCCCTAGCCACCACCAACCAAAGCTTCCCTATGCGGTGCCAAGCTGATTGGTGGTGAAAACGACCCGGGAAAACGGTGGACGACACTGGAAACGAAGAGAAAGGAAAATAGGTACCGACGTTGGAAGGGAGAAGAGCCGGATCGGCCACTTTTCGACCACTGTTGGTGAAACCGAGGCCAGATTCGTGAATCGAACTACCCCGCGGAGCTGCTGGAGGCAGAAGCCGACGAAGAACCGGCCAGCAGAGCTCTGAACGGTGAAGAAGAAAGCCAAACTAGACTAAACCGGCTGAACCGGATCGGTCTGAACCGAGTTGAACCGGTTCGAACCGGTTCTGCCAAGAAAGAGAGGAAAATAGGAGAAAAAGGAAGAAAAAGAGAAAAAAAAAGGGAAGAATTTTTGGGGATACACCGGACTTCGGGTAAGTCGGTAAGAGGTCAAAAGTGACCGATTTGATTTTCGAAAAATTTATTTAAATTATATATAATCAAAAATTAACCCGAAATTAAATAACAAAATTGTGCAGTTCAACGTTAAATCGTGTACGTGAGCCCGATCAAACTTTGATTTGCGCACCATCGCATAATCTCGGGTAAGTAAAGCTCATTAACAATAATTTATGTAATTATTCGCGTATTAAAGATTTATTTTACGAATTTCGGATTTAATTCCGCATTTAGTGAATTATATTGAGATTTTTGAATTATTTGTCGTAAATGATATACGGGCTATCCAATGAGTTTGGAACGAAGCCCAATGGGTATTGAGAGCCTAATAAACCCGAAGAAGGGATTTAATAAGTGGAAACAGGCTAGAAATGGGTCGAGGCCCATTTAGATGCAGTCGGGCCCAATAAAGTAAAACGTACCCAGTGTTTTAGATTCGATCAGTAAAAGTGAAATACTGATAAGTATATTAGAACTGACCCAAATACGTGGTTATATGCAGCTTCGTAGACTTGGTTGGAGCGAATTTGGATTGAGAGACCCGGTATCATCGAGACGGGATAAACTTGCGCGTGATTCCAGATAAGGGAATTTTACGGACTGCTAGAGGTAGCTTTACACAATTTCAACTTCATTTGCAGTCTCTTAAAATATCTGAAGGGTCTAGATTTCAGATAAAAATTTAAGTGGCCCGGATAGATAAATGACCAAAATACCCTTGTAAGGGTAAAATTTTCAAAATTAGGAAAGGTTGGGTGGAGCAAGAACAAGAGGTTCTTGCTTGTTTTTGAGGTGGTTTGACACATGCATGGGTAGGCTGGCTAACTTTTAAATAAAATGCACAGCATTGCATAACTTTAATTAATGTTGATCAGTGTTGATTTTCTCTGAAATTGATTTGAGAAATGTAGCTGCCTACGTGATTTTCTAGAAATGTGACGTGCTAGAGCTCAGCTTGCACAAGTTTCGATTCATGTGATGCATGTATTAGTGCTGGAGCAAGAGTTCGCACTAGAGTTTTACATGCATTGGTGCTGGAGTCTAACTCGCACCAAATTTTCATATATTTTAATGACAAGGTGCTAGGGTTTAACTAAAACCAGATTTTCAATTGAATTATTATGACAGAGTGCTGGAGCCTAACTCGTCCTAGTTTTACATGATTTTGACAGAGTGCTGGAGCTTAGCTCGCACTAATCTTATGAGATTTTATGAAACGTGTGCTGGAGCTTGGGTCGCATAAGATTTTTCTTGATTTTATGAGAGTGTTGGAGCATCGCTCGCACTGGTTTTATGAGAAAATGCGATGAGCCGTGCTTGGAGCATCGGGTAGATTGTGTGTCACGCCGATTAAATAGGCTCGCACGTGCGTTTTGAGACAGGCATGAGTATGGATATGAGATATGGATCCACAGAGTACATTGTACCGTGCAAGTAGCATGGAGTATGTTGTACCGTGCCGGGATTGATTATGTTACATCTTCGGATGCGTGGCATTTTCAAATGCGAGTGATCGGACAAGGCCGACGGGATGGACTGACAAACCTCCTGAGGCGGTCCCCGATCGTGGTGAGACCCCTCACACTAAGATCCATGTAGCAGTGGGATCGCAAGGACATATGGCCATCATCCTAGTTATTTGCTTGTGAGATATATATTTATTGCCTAGTCTCGCATGTTGATGTTTTTGAGAAACACGTTTTGTGGATTTCTGTGTGAGTTTGGATCACCCGAGGGAGGGGTTGGATCTTGACTTCGATATGATTTTGATGAGAATGAAACTGGGTTTTAAACTGAACTTGCATGATGTCATTTCCATGCTATTTTAACCCATGAGTGATGTAAACTGGTTTTACATGACATTCATTGTATCACATATTTCTATTGTTGTGAAAGGCATTTGATTTCATGGTGTTGTGTGAGTCAGGAACACCCGAGGGATGGGCTGAGTCCTGACTTTATTGTGAAATTTTAATGAGAATGAAATGATTTAAAAGAGTTGCATGTTGAATTTTCCATGCTCTTTGAAATCCACATGCTAACTTGTTTTACATGACATCATGAATTGTCGCATCTATTTTGAATGTGTGGAGAAAGGGTGGTTTATGCATGGCACCAAGTTCATGTAGGTAGTATAGTTACCTACTTTTTCGTAGGATTGCCTTACAGAGCTTGATGTGCTCACCTCTTTCATTTTCCTACACAGATTTCCTTTAGTAGACTTTGAGGGGACTGAGTACTTCTTTCCCGATATCCCCTGCTGCCCATCATTTTGACGTATATACACTTGTACATATTGTATCTAAATAAGAATAGCACAATAACTTGTTTGTAAGTAACTTTCGGGGATGTATAGATAAAGTAAACACTTGCAAATGAATGGAAAAGAATAAATGAAAAACTCATGTGTTTACCTTTTTCTGTAATAAGGAATTAAGTTATAAGGTGGATTAATGATGGGATTGGTATTGACGCACAGCCCAATTGTTAGCGGAGTGTGGTCACGATCAGAGGACAGGTAAGTATGAAAGAAAAACGAAAAAAATTTACTCTGATTTTGGGTAGTTTTGGGTTGTGACAAATGGTGGTATCAGAGTGAACATGGTCTGATGTGTGTCAGTAATTAGGAAATGACATTCTCGTGTTACTGTGCTTGGTTAGATACAATAGTGTATATTGAGATGAGTTTTAAATCAGAAATGATTTAGAATGCAGGAATATAGGCATTTTGCCTAATATTAGTCGTGGTAGAGGAGGTAGAGCACGAAGCAGAGGTCGTAGAGGTAGGCCTGAGCCTGCTAGTCGTGCTGAGTCGACCTATGAGAACCAGGATGAGATTGAAATGGAGGCTAATGTTGAGCATGCCCCACAGAGTCCGACAGAGAGATCAGGCTGTTGAAAAAGGGAGGCCACAACCGAAGAAAAAGGGAAAATAGGCTGTTGGATGAGGGCGAGTGTATGCCTTGGACCTGGACACTACTGAGGTTTCATATGATGTGGCGAAAGATACCACACTGGTTATGAATAATGAAGTAATTATTTTAATTGATCCTGGTGCCACGTATTTATTCATACCACCTTCATTTGCATATAAGTTAGTGAAAGACATGAATGCCTACACCCTTGGGCACAATACTGATAGTTAGTACCCCAATGGAGGAGGGTTAACTAATGGAATACTTATGAAGAGATTATAAGTTGAAAACGGGGGAAGAAGTATAAGTCAGCCAATTTTATTCAATGGAATATGAATAATTTGAAGTAATATTTGAGAATAAATTGGTCAGCTGCAAACTATGTTATTTAGAGTTCTATTCTAAGATAGTGATATGGTTACCCCTAAAAAGTATACTGTAAGTTTTGACAAGTAATAAAAGGGGTGTAGCGATTGAAATTAAAGGAATAAATAATTGTACTTACGGAATGAGTAATGACAGAGTTTGTTATAAGTGATATACGAAAGGAGATAAGCTTTGAGATGTGATAGATCCTGAATAAAATATATATTGGAATAAGAGGTGTATGCAAGGTAAGTAATTTGGATTAAGCTATGTGTAGTGAATATGAATTACGACCAAGGATAAGGGGTGGATATATCTATAACCAGTCCATGTGGTCAAGTGTGAGAGTTAATAAAAGTATTTCAAAATACCTCCCCGCCTGAAGACTTGACAACGTCTAGAAGTACACATAACCTATAAATTGAAATCGACAGTCGTAAAGTTTGAAGGTATGGCGCCACCACTTATACGGTGAGAAATTTCGGGTATACACTGATCATAAAAAGCCCTGAGTACCTGTTTTCAGAGAAAGAGTCGGATATCAGAACAAAGAGGGTTAGAGCTTCTGTGGGATTATGATCGTGAAAATTGTACCACCAAAGAAAGGCTAATGAAATGGTTGATGCCTTGAGCAGAAAGAGCCTCGGGATGGTATCACATATGATGGTCAGGGAGCGTGAGCAGCTATAGCAGTTGTGAGCCTCAGTAGTGATGTCATCCCTTCTACTGAGGACAGTGAATGTGTGACAGGTAGCTTGAGATTAGAACCGGATTCGAGTGACCGGATTTGACAGGTTTAGTGTGATGATCGGCAAGGTGTCGATAGTGTGGGTCAGATTCAGAAGGGTACAGTGACAGAGTTCACAGAGAGTGATGATGGCTTACTGAGGTTCAGAGACAGTATAAGTGCTCCCCAGGACCACAGTTGATGAGATAGTGTTATTGTCAGAAGCTTACTCTACGGGATATACAGTGCATCCAAGAAGTACGAAATATATCAAAATCTTTGAAAAGGGTATTGGTGGTCAGATATGAAAAGAGACATTGTGGAGCTTGTGGAGAAGTGTCTTGTATGTCAGCAAAGTAAGGTAGAGAAATAGAAGTTTGCAAGGTTATTGCAACCTCTACCTATATCGATACGAAAAATGGGAGCAAGTTACCATGAATTTCGTGATGGGTTACAAAGGACCCAGATGAATCACGAGGCTATTTAAGTGATAGTTGTTAGACTGACTAAGTCTACCCATCTCTTCTGGTTATGAAAGCCCAGATACTCTGAGTGTGTAGGCGGATATATGTGTAAGGAAGATTGTGGAACACCATATATTTTCCAGTGAGCATTGTATCATACAGGGATTCTCGTTTCACTTCCCACTTCTGGGAATAATTTTTAGGAAGCTATGGGAACCCGACTGAGTGTTAGTACAGCTTTTCACCCTCAGGCAGATGATCAGTCAAAAGGGACTGTACGAGTTCTTGAGGATATGATGAGAGTGTGTGCTATTGATTTTATAAGCTCCTCGGATGATCAGTTGTTACTAATCGAATTCGTCAATAATGACAGTTGTCACTTGAGTATCGGGATAACATTTTATGAGACATGGTATGGCTTTAGGGAGTTGTTCCCCGACTTGGATAAGAAGAGGTGGGTGACAGATAGAGAATTACTCCTGAATTGGTAAAACAAACCTTTGAGGATGTTCAGTTAATTTATGAGAGATTAAGAACACATCAGAGCAGACAAAAAAGCTATGCTGACAAGAGACAGAAACCATTGGAATTCACCGAGGGTGAATTAGTATTGTTGGATGTTACTTGTCCTAAGAGCGTAACGAGATTCGAAAAGAAGGCAAATTGAGTTTCGTTAGATTGAATCCTTTGAGAGATTGGACAAAGTGGGAGATAAGGCCTGTAGGTTGGCATTACTACCTGAATTAGCAGGCATCCACAATGTGTCCCATCTTTTGATGCTTCAAAAATACTATCTGGACCCAGCATATGTGATCGGATATGAGCTGTTGGAGCTCAATGAAAGTATAACGTATGTTGAAAACTTGATACGGGTGTTAGATGGAAGGAAAAAGTGTTGAGGTTTAAGACGATCTCCCTAGTCAAGTCCTTTGGTAGTAGTACACTTCGAAAAAGTCATATGAGAATTAAAGAATATGATGCGATAGACGTACCCGGAGTTGTTTATGAACCCATTTAACTTGGTTCTAATTTGGAAGACCAAATTTCTTAAGTGGGGAAGATTATGTAAGATCAGATTTTTATCGTAAGATCAAATGAAGGATTGGAATGGCAACAAATTAAACGAATGAGATTCAGACTGGAGATAAGGATTTAAAACACGAAATGAGTGAGTGTTCATGAAGGGAAGTTGGACTGATTTGGTCCCGAACAAGTGCAAGGGTAAAATGGTCAAAAGATCGAAATCCGGTATAAATTCGATAAGAAAATTTTAATTAAAAATATGGATTTGAGAAATCTTGATCAATAACGATGAAATAATTGAATTTCAAGTCCAATTGATCAAGATATGAATTTATTAGAATTAATCAAAATTTTAACATTAGAAAATATCCCAAAAATACGGAGAAAATATACCGAAAAAAGATTAAAATACAATAAATAAATTAAATTAATTAATTTGAATAAAATATAATTTTTTAAGGATATTTTGAGATTTTTAGAATATTTTAATGATTAAAATAATATTAAAATAAATTATAAATAAATGAATAAATAAGAGGAAATTTGAATTTACGAAGCAGGGAAAGAAAAAAGCGAAGAGAAAACGAACATAAACGGAAGACGCCACCTGAGGAATTCACCGACGAGCCCCACCGACGTCAGACGAGGGTCGACGACCACCAGAAAAAGGAGAAGACGTCCGCGCGACCTCCTGCCACAAGCGACGCGCCCCACCGACACCAGATCGAGGGAGAGAAGCCGCGGAGAGGAGAAGCGAAATCGACGGCCACCGACGCCGATTCGGCCCTAGCCACCACCAACCGAAGCTTCCCCATGCGGTGCAATGCTGATTGGTGGCGGAAACGACACGGGAAAACGACGGACAACACCGAAAACGGGGAGAAAGGAAAATGGGTACCGACACTGGAGGGGAGAAGAGCCAGACAGGCCAATTTTCGACCACCGTTGGTGAAACCTAGGCCAGATTCTTGAATCGGACTACCTCGCGGAGCTGTTGGAGGCGAAAGCCGACGAAGAATCGATCGGCAGAGCTCCTAACAGCAAAGAAGAAAATCGAACCGGACTGAACCAGGTTGAACCAGACCGAACCGATTCAGCTAAGAAAGAGAGGAAAAAGGGAGAAAAAGGAAGAAAAAGAGAGAGGAAGAAAAAGGGGAAGAATTTTCGAGGATACACCGGACTTCGGGTTAGTTGGTAAGAGGTCAAAAGTGACCGATTTGATTTTCAAGAAATTTATGTAAAATATATTTAATCAAAAATTAACCTAAAATTAAATATAAAATTGTGCAATTCGACGATAAATCGTGTACGTGAGCCCGATCGGACTTCGATTTACGCACCATCGCATAATCTCGAGTAAGTAGAGCTCATTTATGACAATTTATGTAATTATTCGCGTATTAAAGATTTATTTTACAAATTTCGGATTTAATTCCGCATTTAGTGAATTATATTGGGATTTTTGAATTAATTGTCGTAAATGATATACGGGCTATCCAAAGAGTTTGAAACGAAACCCAATTGGTATTGAGAGCCCAATAGACTCGAAGAAGGGATTTAATAAGTGGAAATGGGCTAGAAATGGGACGAGGCCCATTAAGATGTAATCGGGCCCAATAAAGTAAAACAGGCCCAATGTTTTAGATTCATTCAGTATAAGTGAAATACTGATAAGTATATTAGAACTGACCCAAATATGTGGTTATATGCAGCTCCGTAGACTTGGTTGGAGCGAATTTGAATTGAGAGACCTGGTATCATCGAGACGAGATAAACTTACGCGTGATTCCAGGTAAGGGGATTTTACGGACTGCTAGAGGTAGCTTTACGCAATGTCAAATTCATTTGCGGTCTCTTGAAATGTCTAAAGGGTCTAAATTTCAGATAAAAATTTTAGTGGCCCGGCTGGGCAAATGATCAAAATACCCTTGTGAAGGGTAAAATTTCTAAAATTAGGAAAAGTTAGGAGGAACAAGAACAAGAGGTTCTTGCTTGTTTTTTTGGTGGTTTGACACATGCATGGGTAGGCTGGTTAACTTTTAAATAAAATGCACAGCATTGCATAATTTTAATCAATGTTGATCAATGTTGATTTTCTGTGAAATTAATTTGAGAAATGTAACCGCCTACGTGATTTTCTAGAAATGTGACGTGCTAGAGCTTAGCTCGCACGAGTTTTGATTCGTGTGATGCATGCATTAGTGCTGGAGCAAGACCTCGCACTAGAGTTTTACATGCATTGGTGCTAGAGTCTAACTCGCACCAAATTTTCATATATTTTCATGACAAGGTGCTAGAGTTTAACTCGCACCAGATTTTCACTTGAATTATTATGACAGAGTGCTGGAGCCTAACTCGCCCTAGTTTTACATGATTTTGACAGAGTCTTGGAGCTTAGCTCGCACTAATCTTATGAGATTTTATGAAACGCGTGCTAGAGCTTGGGTCGCACGAGATTTTTCTTGATTTTATGAGAGTCTTGGAGCATCACTCACACTGGTTTTATGAGAACATGGGATGAGCCATGCTTGGAGCGTCAGGTAGACTGTGTGTCACGCTGATTAAATAGGCTCGCACATGCGTTTTGAGACAAGGCATGAGTATGAATATGAGATATGGGTCCACGGAGTACGTTGTACCGTGCAAGTAGCATGGAGTACGCTGTACCGTGCTGGGATTGATTATGTGGCATCTTCGGATGCGAGTGGCATCTTCGGATGCGAGTGATCGGACAGGGCCGACTGGATGGACTGACCCACCTCCCGAGGCGATCCCCGATCGTGGTGAGACCCCGTACACTAGGATCCATGTAGCATTGGGATCACAAGGACATATGGCCATCGTCCTAGTTATTTGCTCGAGATATATATTTATCTATTGCCTAGTCTCGCATGTTGATGTTTTTGAGAAATACGTTTTGTGGATTTCTGTGTGAGTCTGGATCACCCGAGGGAGGGGTTGGATCCTGACTGAGATATGATTTTGATGAGAATGAAACTGGGTTTTAAACTGAACTTGTATGATGTTATTTCCATGCTATTTAAACCCATGAGTGATGTAAACTGGTTTTACATGACATTCATTGTATCGTATATTTCTATTACTATGAAAAACATTTGATTTCATGGTGTTATGTGAGTCAGGAACACCCGAGGGATGGGCTGAGTCCTGACTTTATTGTGAAATTTTAATGAGAATGAAATGATTTAAAAGAGTTGCATGTTGAATTTTGCATGCTCTTTGAAATCCACATGCTAACTTGTTTTACATGACATCATGAATTGTCGTATCTGTTTTGAATTCGTGGAGAAAGGGTGGTTTATGCATGGCACCATGTTCATGTAGGTAGTATGGTTACCTACTTGTTTGTAGGATTGTCTTACTGAGCTTGATGTGGTCACCCCTTTCATTTTTCCTACACAGATTTCCTTCAGTAGACTTTGAGGCGACTAAGTACTGCATTCCTGATATCCTCTGCTGCCCATCATTTTGAGGTATATACACTTGTTCATATTGTATCTAAATAAGAATAGCACAGTAACATGTTTGTAAGTAACTTTCGGGGATATGTAGATAAAGTAAACACTTGTAAATGAATGGAAAAGAATAAATGAAAAACTCATGTGTTTACCTTTTTCTGTAATAAGGAATTAAGTTATATGGTGAATGAATGGTGGGACTGGTATTGGCGCACAGCCTAATTGTTAGTGGAGTGTGGTCACGATCAGAGGACAGGTAAGTAGAAAGAAAAACGAAAAAAATTTACTCTGATTTTGGGTAGTTTTGGGTCGTGACATGAGCAATAGCCCGTTCTTGATTTGAAATGAGAACTATGCATGACCTAGTGTTAGAGGATACACGCACTAGTGTTGGATATTTTGAGATGCATACAAAGTGTTTAGAGGCGGAGTGTTGATTGTGAGTCACACTCAAGACGCGCACTGTAGTTTTTACGTGATATATAAGACATGTTAGAAAAACTGTGACGAATTCCTCGTGAAGATTGAGTGTCACGCTGTGAGATGTTCGTACGTGAATTTAGAGACGTGGCTATTATTTTCCATATTGTGAGGGCTAAGACTTATGGTAAGCACCCCGACTATGATGTATTTCCATGGTATGAGGGCTAAGACCTATGGTAGGCATCCCGACCATGAGGAAAGGGTCCATGGGTGTACGTTGTACCGGGCGAGTGGCATGAAGTACACTGTACCGTGTGTTGTTGTGGAGTTGAGGAGTTGATAGTTGGCGGTTGTGATGAACTGACCCTCTGCTGTTACAGCAGTGATTACTCACACACCGAGATCTGTGTTGCCTAGGATTTCACCATTATAGGATATGGTCATAGTCCAGGAGAGTATTGCATTTAGCCACCGAGTCTTGCATGATATATCACTTATTTTCATGGTACAGTTTGACCTAAGAGATGGGTCAAAAATCGGTTGTTGTGTTGTGTTGTGAATTGCCATACTTACTGTGATTTGTATGTAAATGGCATGATTTCTATAAAGGCATTCCAAAATGATAAAGATGCATTGTTTTGCATGAATGCCTACACTTGATAACTCAGCATGATTTTAAGTACATGGGATTTATTCGGTACTACTATTATATCAGTATTGACTCATGCTTTTGAGATGAGAGAAGGAAAGACAAACATTATTTTCAATAGATAGTGTAGATGTCTACTTTCTTGCATGATTTCCTTCCTGAGCGCGTTGTTTGCTCATCTCCTTATTAATCCCCTTTTTTCAGAGCATCCACAGTAGGTAGACACGGCTGAGAATTGATATTCTTTGATATCCACTGCAGATCCATCTTATTAGAGGTATACACACTTGACATTTTGTACTAAACAATGTATAAGCATAGCTATGTAAATTAATGTACGGTCGAGATGTATATGTACAGATAAATGTATTAATGTACAAGAGTTGTATTATAGAAAAGAATAATAGATTTATATATGTTATGAATGATTGTGAATGGGTAACTAATATCTAATCACAGCCCAACGTTTGATGTGAGAGATGATAGAAGAAAAGGTAAGAGAAATGTGAAAAAATTTGTGATAAATAAGGTAGGTCACGTGTGGGGGAAGGGCGTGACAGTTTTTCCCCATTTTGGAAAAAAAAGAGGAAAAATGTTAAGCTAGATAAGATTTCTATACACCATCTTCTAGTATGTTATTATAGATATTTTGATGAGTAGATTGGTGTATATAATGTTGGATGAAATATTCATATACATGCTTAAACAACAATGACCTAGAATGGGTTTAGTGAGAGAAAGTTGAAATGGCATGGAGTTGATAATGTTTTACACTTGTAGAGATTTTAGTGAGCATGTATAGATGATTTTAAGATAACTTTGTGAAATCCATATGTTGGAATGGATGATAATTGGAAATGAGCATATACTTTGTGAAATCCATATGTTGGAATGGATGATAATTGGAAATGAGCATATGAGGTGTTTGATAAATTGTTATAGTGAAGGAAATGATGAACTAGAGGCATTATGAGGTTAATGTTGGTTTAATGTGAATCAATAGGTCTAAAAAGTTTAATAAATCCTCGAGAAATGAATAGAGCAATCGAAATGAACTTAAGAGGAAGAGAGGCCTTATAAGTGTTAATGAAAAACTATAAGTTGAATCGACTATAGTAAACGCAAGAATTTTATTACATTGGATTAAATTGATGTGATACGTAAACAGTCCCGGAGATTTCGTTGGAGGCGAATCGAACTGCATAATCGAGCAGTTCTAAGGAAGTGGAATCACTCGACGCGATTCTAGGTAATGGAATTTTGTAAGTACCTAGGGATAGCTGCACGTATTTTGTGGGTGTTTATAGGGCTTTACAATTACTTGGTTATCTAGAAAAGAATAAATGGTTTGTGTGAACGACTAAGAATATAGATGATTTGGTTTTGAAGTGAATCTTACAAAAAGGGATAGTATGACTAATAATTGCATAAATATAATGTTTTGATGTTTTTATGAAATACATTACTTTAGTTGAAACAAACTTACGGATAGGCTGGCTATTTGATTTCCATGATTTAATGAAATAACACGAGTCAAGTGCTAATTTTGATTTAGAATGTGTTTTGTTGAAGTGCCGCCTATCAGATTTATTTGAGTTAAATCGTGCTGAAGCTTTGCTCGCATTGGATTTTGATGTCTTTAATACGTATGAAACGTGTTGGAGCTTAGGTCGCACCCTGTTTTGAGTTATAATGTTTTATAAATCGTACTGGAGCTTTTGCTCGTACATGGATTTTCATTGATTTTCTTATGCATATGACTGTACTGGAGCTATGCTCGTACGTGATTTCCTCATTATTTATTATGCATAAAGTCATACTAGAGCATGGCTCGTACAATGGTATTTATTGATGATACATGAAATTGTGCTAGAGCTTTGCTCGCACTGAGTTTTCACACTGTGATATGTAATGAGTCGTGCTGGATGCCTCGTGTAGACTGTGTGTCACACGGATGATATTCTCGCACGAGCCATGCTGGATGCCTTGTGTAGACTGCTATTCACACGAATGAGATTCTCGCACGTGCACTAGAGACTGAGTAGTTTATACATGGCATGGGGTAGATAAGACCTACGACAGGCACCCCCAACCATGATATGGGTCCACAAAGTACGTTGTACCGTGTATATCACACGGAGTACGCTGTACTGTGAGGTTATGATATTAATTTGAAAGTCTGACGAAGGACTAACCCACCTCCATTCTAGCATGATGCCCCGCACACCGGGATCCGTGTGGTCTGGGATGATAATGACATAGTTGGCCAACATAGTCCTCAATTATATATAGTGACCACCTGTCTCACATGATATCACATGGTTTTACATACTGAGTATGATTTGTGTTGTCTAGGGTAGACCCGAGGGAGGGGTTGAGCCTCGTGGTATGTTTTTAAAGAGATGGTATCGTTGTTTTGTGACTAGTTTTGCTATGTTTTGAGAAAGTGCCAAATCCCGAGGGATGGTTTTGTGATGAGTTTTATTAGGACGAACATGACAAGTTTTACACGATGATTTTTTGTGTTAACATGCCTATTTTTATGTTTTTCAGTACATGTGAGACCCCGTTTATGTAAAGTTGTAATGTGTAATAAATATGAATGGACTTGTAATGTAAAGTATGATTGCTGTAAGTCCATGGATTCAATGTACGTATGTGTAGTATGATTTGTAACGTACATACAAGTTCCATTGAGTATGAATATGAAGAAATGAGTTTTTATAAGTGATGGATGTGATTGAAACTCAAAATGAGTAGTGTGGTAAAATGGAATGAAGTTATGCTTCCATTTGGTTTTATGTAGCATACCTTTAGACATACAATGAATGCACACAAGTTTCAATGTGCATAAGGTATGAATGGATGCCATTTTCAAGTTATAAAGGTGGATGGATGAGAAAATGGCCATGGCAACAGATTAAGGATGTGTTGGTATGAGTTGCAACAAGGAAACTGCAAGGAATCTAGAAAACATGAAGGCCAGATCGATCTCATAGGATGAGAGATCGATCTGGAAGAGCCAGAATGCTCTTATTTGGGCAATGGAATAGAGCAGATCGATCTCCAATGGGGCCAGATCGATCTCCTAAGCATTCTGTGATGAAAAGATCGATCCTCAAGCACCCAGATCGATCTCCTTAGCTCTCTGTTTGGGACCAGATCGATCTCAAGCTTCGACAGATCGATCTCATGCTTCAACAGATCGATCTCATGCTTCGACAGATCGATCTCATGCTTAAAAATTTCGTGAAAATGAGAGATTTAAGGGGACTAGATCGATCTCCTCTTGGACCAGATCGATCTCCTCAAGCTATTTCTATATAAGGGGGGCTGAAATCTGAAAATTTCGGGAAAAACACTAATCTTCCATTTCTAACCAAAAACCTAACTTTCCCTCTCTAAAATCAGCCATTTTCAGTGAGATTTGAAGAGAGACCATTAGAGGCAAAGTTGTTCCTATCAAAGAGAAGAACAACATAGTGGGTAGGCATTTTCCCATTGTTGGTATTGAAGGAGTTAAGGGCATTGCCATTTGGAGCAAGAAGAAAAATCATATTTGGTAAGATTCTAACACTCCAATCCAAATACATTGTCTATTTAATTGATTTTGGAGTTGTTTGGCATGAGTATTGATGGATAAATTATCTAGGGATGTGGTGGAATTGGTGTGACCTAGAAAACCTAGAATGGGTATAATGTGAGAATATATGGGTTGAATGAGTTTATGATTTATGGGCATGCTAAAGTTGTTATTGAGGTAATGTTTATGATTTTAGATGGTTAATTGAAATTACATTGTGAGTTTGGAGGAATTGTGAAAATGAGTATGTATATGCTTGATAAAATGCCATAGTGAGGGAATTCATGAAATATGAACACTATGAGCTTAATGTCGATTTAATATCGATTCGGAATAAGTAATAGGCCTAAGAAGAATCCATAGACTCGAGTTATGGGTAAAGTAATGAAACGAGGCCTCATAAGCGTTAATAGAAAACTATAGGTCGAATTGACTATAGTGAACGCACGATGTCATATTATATGGATCGAATATAATGCGGGATACGATTTTGTGCAGTCCCGAAGAGTTCGTTGAAGATGAATCGAACCGTATGAGTAAGCAGCTTAAGGAAGTGGAATCACGCATCGCGATTCCAGGTAAGGGAATTCTGTAAGTATATAGAGGTAGCTGCTCGTAATTTGCGAGATTATAGGGTGTTTATGAAATGCATGAACGTTTGAGAAATTGGTTGTTTGGTATGCGAAAATAGTTGTGAATATTGGATGATTTGGTTTACATGGATGTATAAAAAGGGATAGTAAGGCTAATAATTATATAAATCAAGTGTTTTGAAAGCTTTCACAAAACATGTGTTTGGTTTCAAACGAATTGATAAATAGGTTGGCTATTGTGGTTTGATATTTGTAGCACATATGAAGTGCCAAATATGTTTTGAGATAGTTTTAAAAGCTTATGAGCCGCCTATCATGTTTATGTGAATTAAACCGTGCTAGAGTCTAGCTCGCACCGAGTATTGATGTTTTCACTTGTATGAAACGTGCTGGAGCTTAGCTCGCACCTTGATTTGGAAACTATGATGATGTTTATAAACCGTACTGGAGCTTCTGCTCGTACGTGGCTTTTGAGTGGTTTGTCTTATGAGTATAACCGTACTAGAGCTATGCTCGTACGCGTCTCTTCATGAGAGGATGCATGAGTCGTGCTAGAGCTTTGCTCGCACAAGTTTGCCCATTGTGATACGTATAAGGTTGTGAAGGTTGGTAAGATCCTTAAGCCCTACATCCTTAAGCTAACATCCTTAAGCCCAAAGAGGCGGGGAGGCTCTGTTAGGTGGGGAGGCTCTCTTACGGTGGGATCCTTAAGCCAACATCCTTAAGCCCTGGAGGGGCGGGGAGGCTCTGTTTGGCAGGGAGGCTCTCCTACATGGGTACGGTAAGATCCTTAAGCCCTACATCCTTAAGCCAACATCCTTAAGCCCAAAGAGGCGGGGAGGCTCTGTTAGGCGGGGAGGCTCTGTTCGGTGGGGAGGCTTTCTTACGGAAGGATCCTTAAGCCCTACACTCTTAAGCTAACATCCTTAAGCCTGAGGAGGCAGGGAGGCTCTGTTAGGCGGGGAGGCTCTGTTCGGCAGGGAGGCTCTCCTTCACGGATATGGAAAACTCTTGGTATGGGGTAGGTAAGACCTAGTAATGGCACCCCCAATCACGATTTGGGTCTGCGGAGTACGTTGTACCGTGTATATCACATGGAGTACGATGTAGCGCATGATGGTTATGTGATGAGAAAGTCTGGCGAGGGATAATCCATCTTCGTGCCAGCATGATACCCCGCACACCTGGATGCATGTGGTCTGGGATGATTTATGATGTAGTGGTCCACATAGGCACTTTTGATATAGTGACCTAGTTTTTATACACATGCGTGAATTGTGAAATGAAAATGTGGTTGTGATTGTGAGTTGATTTGGTGGTATTTATGATGTTGGTTTAAAAAGGAGGTTTCTTAATGAATTGCCCTTTTTATGAATTTAAATGAGATTGAGCATGAGATGATTTATACATGATGTTCTTTTTACCATGTTTGATATGCCAATGTACATGATTTTGACACATGATATATATGTATACTCATATGGCATAGTTTTATTCCTCATGCTCCTACCATAAATGATTTAAGCATAACACTATCAGCATGTAGATAGAGTAGTTATCTACCATGCTTACATTATTGCCTTACTGAGCGTGTGGTTGCTCATCCCTCTCTATTTCCCCCCTATAGAGCGTGCATAGTAGCCCAGTGAGGACTGAGGCGTGGTATTTTGGACTCCGCTGTATCTCCATCGCTTAGAGGTATATACACAGTGATTCTTTTTGTATCTAAACAATGAAAAAAACACAGTATTCTTTTGAGTTGTAATTATGGGGGATGTAGATGTCAGTAAAACATGTATTCGTATAAGTACACGATTAAATGCAAATGTATGACATCGTTTTAGTTAACTGAGAATGAATGAGATGTGGTGTTTATTATTGACTCACAGCCTAACAGTGTGTGGTGAGTTTAGTTCACGACCAGGTAAGGTAACTGTAAAACGCAAAAAATTTTCAGTGATTTTCGGTTAAAGAGAATGGAATTGGGTCGTGACTGAGATTGGTATCAGAGCTGTGTTGGCCTGATGTGAGTCATTAATAAAACGTAGGAAAGTACATCCCCATAGTACTGTGCTTTTGTTTAGATATAACTGTGTATACCGTGATGGATTGAGCTTAATGAATTATTATAATACAGGAAGTTAGGCACTATGCCAGTTACACGCAAAGGTAGAGGGGTGAGAGCACATGCTAGAGGCCGTAGAGGTAGGCCTGAGAGCCGTGCGGAGCCACAGACTGAGCAGGCTCCACAGAATCCTGCTGAGAGAGCAGAGGATACTGAGGCTCGCTTCGCTAGGTTAGAGCAGAGTATTGAGAATTTGGTGGAGATAGTCACGCAGGCCTTGGGCGCCGGTGATAGACGAGGTCCCGCAGCACAGCCTACTACTGAACAGGCAGCTGCAGAGGCGGAGAGACCTCATGCTGCTGAGACAGCTATAGTTACACCACCTCCAATACAGGATACAGATTCACCTATCGCTCCACAGCAGAGCGGTAGTGATTTGGGGTATGACTGCGACTTGAGCAGGTTGCGAGAATTTCAAGCGCTAAAACCCCCAGTGTTTAGAGGGGTGAAGGACCCAGTGGTTACGGAGGATTGGGTGTATGAGATGGAGAAACTATATAGGTTTTTCCGATGCACTTCAGCTGAAAAGGTAGCCTTTGTCGTGTTTATGTTGAAAGGCGAGGCCGAGCATTGGTGGAGGTCCACCGAGGTTATTTTGAGGGCCAGACACTCTGAGATCTCATGGGAGATATTTCTAGAGGCCTTCAGGAGACAATATATCCCAGCCACCGCATAGAGGAAATTACAGATGGAATTTATGAATTTGGTTCAAGGGAACCATACTGTGGACGAGTATGAGTCCAAGTTTATGTCATTTGGGAGATATGACCCTGACACGATGGGTAGTGAGACCCGAAAGATACAGAAGTTCATGGATGGATTGAGATTGGCCATCCGGACTAAGCTAGCTCCCTTTGACATCTTGACCTATGAGGAGGCTGTACATAAGGCTCAGTTATGTGAGCAAGACTTTGAGCAAAATGCCTCTGAGCTTGGGAGGATTAGTGTCAGGAAGGACAGAGATCGGAAGAGATCCGAGTTTGGAAGAGTGGCCAAGAGAGATGGCCAAAGATTTTTTGAGAAGAGGCCAAAGATTGAGGAGGTGCAGGAGAGAGCTGCTAGACCTCCCGTATACCCAGCCTTGACTGCGCCGAGGGGCATGACTATTGGAGGACCACGGCCTACTACGACCAGTGTAGGAGATGTGGGAGATTTCATGGGAATAGGCTCTGTCTGATGACCCCTATGGTGTGTTTTAGATGCGAGAGACCAGGACATATGGCTAAGCATTGTCCCGAGAAGATGGAGATTGCCCCACAGAAGGGCAAGGAGCCTGAGGGAGCTCCAGTTGAGACAGCAGCCCTGAGGAGGAGGGCTACAGCTGAGGAAAAAGGGAAACAGGCTGTAGGTGTGAGCAGAGGAAGGGTGCACGCGCTGGACCAGGACACTACAGACGCATCGACGGATGTGATTAAAGGTACCATCCGAATCTTTGATTTAGAAGCATTGGTATTATTTGATCCTGGTGCCACGCATTCTTTCATATCACCTTCCTTCGCACATAAATTATTGAAGCACGTGAAACCAACATTGTTGGATAAGATGTTAATGATTTCCACACCCATGAATGATAGTCAATTGACTGAGCATGTATGTAGAGATTGTAAGTTAAAGATAGAAGGGAAGGAAATGATAGCCAATCTGATTTTATTGAATATGAATGATTTTGATATAATTTTGGGAATGGATTGGTTGGCTACCAATCGTGTTGTGATGGATTGTCATGCCAAAACATTGATGTTTTCAGGATTAGACAATCTTATTGTAAATTTTGATGAAAAGAAATGATATGAAAATAGCATGTTTGTTGTAAATAAAGGAGTATGATTTTAAATGCATATTGCTTGAGAGATAAATTATTTGTTTATGATAAATATTGAATGTGGAGTGATGGTTTATGTTACTAACGATGGAGAGGATAATGTGAAGGGTTCATTGCATACGTGGTCGATATAGATGAGGCACACCCGGAATTGAGGGACATAGCCGTAATTGCGGGTTACCCTGACGTCTTTCCGGATGAATTACCAGGACTACCACCTGTAAGGAAAATGGAATTTTGCATTAAGCTAGTGCCTGGTACAGAGCCGATATCGAAACCACCCTATAGAATGGCTCCGATAGAATTGGAAGAGCTAAAGAAACAGCTGCAAGAGTTGCTGGAGAAGGGGTTTATTAGACCGAGTGTCTCACCTTGGGGAGCACCGGTTCTATTTGTAAGGAAGAAGGATGGAAGCCTCCGACTGTGTATAGATTACCGGTTGTTGAATAAGGCCACCATTAAGAATAGTTACCCCCTTCCAAGAATCGATGATTTGTTGGATCAGCTCCAGGGAGCCGAAGTATTTTCTAAGATAGATCGCGGTCAGGGTATCATCAGTTAAGGATCAGGAGTGGAGATGTACCCAAGACAGCATTTCGTACCCGTTATGGCCACTACGAGTTTTTGGTGATGCCATTCGGATTGACGAATGCTCCCGCAGCATCTATGGCATTGATGAATGATATATTCAAGCCATACCTGGACAAGTTTGTAATAGTGTTCATTGATGACATTTTGGTGTATTCCAAGTCCAGGGAAGATCATGAGGAGCACTTGAGGATAGTTCTGCAGACCCTCCGAGAGAGAGAATTGTATGCTAAACTCAGAGAGTGTAACTTTTGGTTGGAACAGATCTCATTTCTGGGGCATGTTGTGTCAAAGGATGGGGTATCGGTGGATCCATCCAAGATAGATGCAGTTATACAGTGGGAACAGCCCAAGACAGTAACTGAGATCAGGAGTTTTCTGGGATTGGCAGGATATTATCGAAGATTTGTAGAGGGTTTCTCCAGACTAGCTGCTCCATTGACACGCCTCACGCGAAAAGATGTTAAGTTTGTGTGGGATGAGGCATGTGAGAGGAGTTTGGGGAGCTTAAGCGTCGATTGACGACTGCTCCAGTTCTCACCATTCCTACCAGCTCAGGAGGATTCTCGGTGTATACGGATGCATCACACCAGGGACTGGGCTGTGTGCTTATGCAGGATGGGAAGGTAGTTGCCTATGGATCGAGACAATTGAAAGATCATGAGAGGAACTACCCGACACATGATTTGGAGTTGGCGGCTGTAGTATTTGCTTTGAAAATATGGCGCCACTATCTCTATGGTGAGAAATTTTAGGTGTTCACAGATCATAAGAGCCTTAAGTACCTGTTCTCGCAGAAAGAGCTGAATATGAGATAGAGGAGATGGCTCGAACTCCTGAAGGACTATGATTGTGAAATCATGTACCACCCAGGTAAGGCAAATGTAGTTACCGATGCTTTGAGTAGAAAGAACCTTGGGTTGGTGTCTTATATGATGGTACGGGAACATGAATTGTTAGAACACTTTGCGAACCTCAGTTTAGATGTAACCCCACCTGGATCTGAGAGACTTGAGATCATGGCTAGTTTGAGACTAGAGCCAGAGTTGATTGGCCGTATTCGGCAAGCCCAGCAGAGCAATCGACGGTGCATCGATTGGCTGAGGCAGATACAGACAGGTGTGGGTATTGATTTTGAGCAGAGTGCTGATGGGTTATTGAGGTTCAGAGGCAGAGTATGCGTTCCCAGGGATCCTGAGATCAGGAGAACGATTTTATCAGAGGCTCACTCATCGAAGTATACGATACATCCAGGGAGTACCAAGATGTATCAAAACCTTCGAAAGGTTTATTGGTGGTCTGGAATAAAGAGAGACATTGCTGAATATGTCGCTAAGTGTCTCGTTTGTCAGCAAGTGAAGGTAGAGCATCAGAAGCCTGCAGGATTATTGCAGCCTCTACCGATACCGACTTGGAAGTGGGAGCATGTCACCATGGATTTTGTGATGGGGTTACCGAGGACCCGCAGAGGTCATGATGCCATATGGGTTATTGTGGACCGGTTGACTAAGTCCGCCCATTTCTTGGCTATGAGAGCTACCGAGAGAACCTGTATATTCGAGAGATAGTACGGCTACATGGTGTACCAGTGAGCGTTGTTTCTGATAGGGATGCTCGCTTCACTTCCCATTTTTGGGAACATTTTCAGGAAGCGCTGGGGACCCGACTGAGTTTTAGCACGGCTTTTCATCCTCAGACAGATGGGCAGTCAGAGAGACTATACAGACCCTCGAGGATATGTTGAGAGCGTGTCTGCTGGATTTTAGAGGCTCCTGGGATGACCACCTGCAGTTAACCGAGTTCGCTTATAATAATAGCTATCATACGAGTATCCGGATGGCACCCTATGAGGCATTATACGGGCGTAGATGCCGTTCCCCTATTGGATGGGAAGAGGTTGGTGACAGACAGATTTTTGCTCCAGACTTAGTGCAGCAGGCATCTGAGGATGTCTAGTTGATATGTGAGAGATTACGGACAGCTCAGAGTCGGCAAAAGAGTTATGCTGACAAGAGACGAAGACCACTAGAGTTTGATGAGGGCGAGTCGGTGTCTCTGAGGGTATCACCATCGAAGGGTATTATGAGATTTGGTAAGAAGGGCAAGCTGAGCCCTAGAGATATCGGACCCTTCGAGATTTTAGAGAGAGTGGGAGATAAGGCGTATAGGTTGGCATTGCCACCGGACTTGGCAAATGTCCACAACGTCTTCCACGTCTCGATGCTTCGGAAGTATCACCCAGACCCGGCACACGTGATAAGATATGAGCCGTTGGAGCTCCATGAGAGTATGACGTATGTTGAGAAGCCGGTTCAGATATTGGACAGAAAAGAGAAAGTGTTGCGGAATAAGACAATTCCCTTGGTGAAAGTTCTTTGGCAACATCACACGGCGGAAGAGGCCACATGGGAATTGGAGAACTTAATACGGGAGAAGTACCCCCAACTTTTTGAAGAGTGACTTGGTTCTAATTTGAAGGACTAAATTCCTTGAAGGAGGGGAGAATGTGAGACCCCGTATATGTAAAGTTGGAATGTGTAATAAATATGAATGGACTTGTAATGTAAAGTATGATTGATGTAAGTCCATGGATTCAATGTACGTATGTGTAATATGATTTGTAACGTACATAGAAGTTCCATTGAGTATGAATATGAAGAAATGAGTTCTTATAAGTGATGGATGTGATTGAAACTCAAAATGAGTAGTGTGGTAAAATGGAATGAAGTTATGCTTCCATTTGGTTTTATGTAGCATACCTTTGGACATACAATGAATGCACACAAGTTTCAATGTGCATAAGGTATGAATGGATGCCATTTTCAAGTTATAAAGGTGGATGGATGAGAAAATGGCCATGGCAACAGATTAAGGATGTGTTGGTATGAGTTGCAACAAGGAAACTGCAAGAAATCTAGAAAACATGAAGGCCAGATCGATCTCATATGATGAGAGATCGATCTGGAAGAGCCAAAATGCTCTTATTTGGGCAATGGAATAGAGCAGATCGATCTCCAATGGGGCCAGATCGATCTCCTAAGCATTCTGTGATGAAAAGATCGATCCTCAAGCACCCAGATCGATCTCCTTAGCTCTCTGTTTGGGACCAGATCGATCTCAAGCTTCGACAGATCGATCTCATGCTTCAACAGATCGATCTCATGCTTCGACAGATCGATCTCATGCTTAAAAATTTCGTGAAAATGAGAGATTTAAGGGGACCAGATCGATCTCCTCTTGGACCAGATCGATCTCCTCAAGCTATTTCTATATAAGGAGGGCTGAAATCTAAAAATTTCGGGAAAAACACTAATCTTCCATTTCTAACCCAAAAACCTAACTTTCCCTCTCTAAAATCAGCCATTTTCAGTGAGATTTGAAGAGAGACCATTAGAGGCAAAGTTGTTCCTATCAAAGAGAAGAACAACATAGTGGGTAGGCATTTTCCCATTGTTGGTATTGAAGGAGTTAAAGGCATTGCCATTTGGAGCAAGAAGAAAAATCATATTTGGTAAGATTCTAACACTCCAATCCAAATACATTGTCTATTTAATTGATTTTGGAGTTGTTTGGCATGAGTATTAATGGATAAATTATCTAGGGATGTGGTGGAATTGGTGTGACCTAGAAAACCTCGAATGGGTATAATGTGAGAATATATGGGTTGAATGAGTTTATGATTTATGGGCATGCTAAAGTTGTTATTGAGGTAATGTTTATGATTTTAGATGGTTAAATGAAATTACATTGTGAGTTTGGAGGAATTGTGAAAATGAGTATGTATATGCTTGATAAAATGCCATAGTGAGGGAATTCATGAAATATGAACACTATGAGTTTAATGTCGATTTCATATCGATTCGGAATAAGTAATAGGCCTAAGAAGAATCCATAGACTCGAGTTATGGGTAAAGTAATGAAACGAGGCCTCATAAGCGTTAATAGAAAACTATAGGTCGAATTGACTATAGTGAACGCACGATGTCATATTATATGGATCGAATATAATGCGGGATACGATTTTGTGCAGTCCCGAAGAGTTCGTTGAAGACGAATCGAACCGTACGAGTAAGCAGCTTAAGGAAGTGGAATCACGCATCGCGATTCCAGGTAAGGGAATTCTATAAGTATATAGAGGTAGCTGCTCGTAATTTGCGGGATTATAGGGTGTTTATGAAATGCATGAACGTTTGAGAAATTGGTTGTTTGGTATGCGAAAATAGTTGTGAATATTGGATGATTTGGTTTACATGGATGTATAAAAAGGGATAGTAAGGCTAATAATTGCATAAATCAAGTGTTTTGAACGCTTTCACAAAACATGTGTTTGGTTTCAAACGAATTGATAAATAGGTTGGCTATTATGGTTTGATATTTGTAGCACATGTGAAGTGCCAAATATGTTTTGAGATAGTTTTAAAAGCTTATGAGCCGCCTATCATGTTTATGTGAATTAAACCGTGCTAGAGCCTAGCTCGCACCGGGTATTGATGTTTTCACTTGTATGAAACGTGCTAAAGCTTAGCTCGCACCTTGATTTGGAAACTATGATGATGTTTATAAACCGTACTGGAGCTTCTGCTCGTACATGGCTTTTGAGTGGTTTGTCTTATGAGTATAACCGTACTAGAGCTATGCTCGTACACGTCTCTTCATGAGAGGATGCATGAGTCGTGCTAGAGCTTTGCTCGCACAAGTTTGCACATTGTGATACGTATAAGGTTGTGAAAGTTGGTAAGATCCTTAAGCCCTACATCCTTAAGCTAACATCCTTAAGCCCAAAGAGGCGTGGAGGCTCTGTTAGGTGGGGAGGCTGTCTTACGGTGGGATCCTTAAGCCAACATCCTTAAGCCCTGGAGGGGCGGGGAGGCTCTGTTAGGCAGGGAGGCTCTCCTACATGGGTACGGTAAGATCCTTAAGCCCTACATCCTTAAGCCAACATCCTTAAGCCCAAAGAGGCGGGGAGGCTCTGTTAGGCGGGGAGGCTCTGTTCGGTGGGGAGGCTTTCTTACGGAAGGATCCTTAAGCCCTACATTCTTAAGCTAACATCCTTAAGCCCGAGGAGGCAGGGAGGCTCTGTTAGGAGGGGAGGCTCTGTTCGGCAGGGAGGCTCTCCTTCACGGATATGGAAAACTCTTGGTATGGGGTAGGTAAGACCTAGGAATGGCACCCCCAATCACGATTTGAGTCTGTGGAGTACGCTGTACCGTGTATATCACATGGAGTACGATGTACCGCATGATGGTTATCTGATGAGAAAGTCTGGCGAGGGATAATCCATCTTCGTGCCAGCAGGATACACCGCACACCTGGATGCGTGTGGTCTGGGATAATTTATGATGTAGTGGTCCACATAGGCACTTTTGATATAGTGACCTAGTTTTTATACACATGCGTGAATTGTGAAATGAAAATGTGGTTGTGATTGTGAGTTGATTTGGTGGTATTTATGATGTTGGTTTAAAAAGGAGGTTTCTTAATGAATTGCCCTTTTTATGAATTTAAATGAGATTGAGCATGAGATGATTTATACATGATGTTCTTTTTACCATGTTTGATATGCCAATGTACATGATTTTGACACATGATATATATGTATACTCATATGGCATAGTTTTATTCCTCATGCTCCTACCATAAATGATTTATGCATAACACTATTAGCATGTAGATATAGTAGTTATCTACCATGCTTGCATTATTGCCTTACTGAGCGTGTGGTTGCTCATCCCTCTCTATTTCCCCCTACAGAGCGTGCATAGTAGCCCAGTGAGGACTGAGGCGTGGTATTTTGGACTCCGCTGCATCTCCATCGCTTAGAGGTATATACACAGTGATTCTTTTTGTATCTAAACAATGAAAAAAACACAGTATTCTTTTGAGTTGTAATTATGGGGGATGTAGATGTCAGTAAAACATGTATTCGTATAAGTACACGATTAAATGCAAATGTATGACATCGTTTTAGTTAACTGAGAATGAATAAGATGTGGTGTTTATTATTGACTCACAGCCCAACAGTGTGTGGTGAGTTTAGTTCACGACCAGGTAAGGTAACAGTAAAACGCGAAAAATTTTCAGTGATTTTTGGTTAAAGAGAATGGAATTGGGTCATGACAGTATATACATGCAGCATAGTTTTAATATTTCCTCATGCTCTGGATATTAATGATTTGTATGCATGACATTATAAGCATGTAGATAGTGTAGTTATCTACCATGCTTGCATTATTGCCTTACTGAGCGTGTGGTTGCTCATCCTATTCGTTTTCCCCTCTACAGAGCGTGCATAGTAGCCTAGTGAAGGACTGAGGCATTGTATTTGGATATCCGCTACTCTCCATCGCTAAGAGGTATACACACAAGAATTCTTTTTGTATCTAAACATGTAATAGCACAATAATCATTTTGACTTGTAATATGGGGGATGTAAGTTTTAGCAAACATGTATAAGTATAGATCTCTAAACTTTCAAATGTATGTGTTTGCTTTTGATTAATTGAAAGATGATTGGTAAATGATGATTAATACTGACTCATAGTCCAACTGTTATTTGTGAGAGTTGTTCATGATCGAGTAAGGAAATGAAAAAACAAAAAATTTATGGTGATTTTTAGATAAAAATGATGAAAAGGGGTCGTGACAATGTTAATAGTACATTTTTAACCGAATAAGTAAGGTTGAATTGTGATCTGCAAGGAACCTCTGGAAGTTGAAAACTTAAATCTGAGCATGGAAAGTGGCTATAGAGTCCACAGTACAGTTGAGGTAAGGATTCATGCTTTAATTTCCACGTGATTTAAGTTAGTTGGAGTTTTGATAAATAATTAGAAAAATTTTGTTAAAGAATTAGCCCAGATCGAATTAGATGGAATGAGACTAATCTAACTGACAATAATAATAAAGAACAACAAAATATGGGTAGGTTATGAAGGAAAGCTAACTTGGATAGGTCTCGACTATGTAGGAATTGCCAAAATGCCAAAAATGGGTTAAACGAGCTCAAAATCAATCGTTTGAGCTGTTTTTAAAATTTTAAGCCTCAAGGAATAGTAAAACTCCAAAAATGGGAAACTTTTACACGGGAAACCCTATATGAGGGATTGTCAAACATGGTCAAACGTGGTCTAAGGTCAAAGCAAAGTCAAAGTCATCAAGTGGCTTTGACCAAGAGACCAAACCCTAGTTAAACTAACCCAACCATGGAAATTAATATTGGGTTAATAAATTCTTATTTTCAAAATATTGATTATAAAATAAAATAAATTAAATTAAAAGCAATGTATGGGCCGAATATATATACATATTGGTAATTGGGCTTATGAAAAATTATATGGTGGCCCAACATGGAAAGGAAAGGATGGGCTAAATTAACGTGAACTTTGGGCTATATATATTATATATATAAATTAAGTAATTAGTCCAAGAATTAAATCCAAGCCACCATCCCAAGTTAACTTAAATTAAAACTCAATTGCAATTAAACTAAGCCCAAACCCAAGGGATTTAAAAGCCCATTTAATGGGCTGAATTTTATTTAATAATATATACATATTTCCTTATAAAAATCAGATTGTTTCCTATTGATTATCGACCCATATTTCCTCTCTTCTTGTTCTTCCTTTTTGCTAAGTTCAAGCTTTCTTCATAATAAACAAAATCACTCATTCCATTCAGAATTTCAGCAAGCTTCCTCAATGAAAAGTGTTCCGCATTACTTGAATTTCAACATATCTAAATTTTGGGTGTTGGAAGAAGTTGAATTGAAAGAAGATAAACTTCCCTCCATTTTTGGCCACCATTGGAGTGATTTCATGATTTTATGATGATTTTGGGGCGGATGTGGATTTGAAATAAATGACATATTTTGATATAATGTACATTATTTAAATAGCATGACGTATAATTCCATACTTTATCTGCCATTTCACGAAATGAATTGTTGATTTGAAATAAATGGCATGTTTTGACATAATATGCATTATTTAAATAGCATGAAGTATAATTTCATGTTTTATCTGTCATTTCACGAAATAAATTACTTTATACGAATGATCTTATCTGGTATAAAAGTATGCATGAAATTCGTATTTAAGTATAATTTTGAAAGAGAATGATTTAATGCATGGCATCATGATCATGTAGATAGTATGGTTATCTACTTGCTCGCATGATTGCCTTACTGAGCGTGTGGTTTGCTCACCCCCCTTATTTTTCCCTCTTTTCAGAGCACTCGCAGTAGTTAGTGAGCGGTTGAGGACTTGCATTCTTGGTATCTGCTGCTTCCCATCATCGAAAGGTATACACCCTGGTATCATTTTGTATCTAAACATGTTATAGCATAGTAATCATTTTGGAATGTAATATGGGGGATATAAATATTAGTAAACACGTACAAGTATAGAACCTCAATTATAAAGTATACGTGTTTGCTTGTGAATAAATTAAAAGATATATGGCACGGTAGATAGTAAAGGGTGACTAATACTGACTCATAACCCAACTGTTTGGTGGTGAGAATGTTCACGACCGAGAAAGGAAAGGAAAAAAACGAAAAATTTGGAGCGATTTTTGGTAAAAAAGGGGTCATGACATAAGCAACTCATTTTCATTAAAACAGTTCCAAACTCATTTTAGTACATAAAACAATTTAAATAGGAGCTGGCTCATCATTTTTCGGTTAAAAACCTCAGTATGCAGTGTGTCGCAATTAAAACTAGAGGTTTAAATTTGAATCAATAAATTAGGCTTAAACGGTATCCATGGAAATAAATTAAATTTTATCTGGTAAGGTTAGACCATTTAACTAAGGCTAAAATCCTATAATTTCCATAGCTATAAAATCGGCTTAGAATTTATATCTACAGTTCAACAGTAAACAAATACGTGTAATTATCTCTAGCAACTCACAAATTTTTCCTTACCCCCTAGTGGATGTCGATAGTTTCCTCTATGTCTCGGTATGTGAGTAAGTCGGTCTGTTCCTGTGAGTTTGCATCCTCCGGGGCTGAAATAAATTATCAACCACCTTCATTAGTTATTACAGGTTTAATGCCATCCCAGTATATATGACATTTAACTTTTTAATCTTAGTTATCAAATCGGACCATTTTGCTAGATTATGATATAAACTAGTTATCACTCTAAATTTATTATTGTATATTTCTCATAATTTTATACCAAGCTAAATGTTTACCAACGTCTCCTTGCACTCTTTTATCTTTGTTCCAGCTTTGGTTTTCTGGTTCTTCCACCGTGCATCATCACAGAAGATGAAATTTATTTGGCATAGAGTGTTTTCGACTTAGCTTCCTTTCCTCCTATTCCTTTGCTGCTGACCGGAACAACAGTAGTGGAGTATTACAAACTGGCAGCAAATAGCAGTAATATGGAGATGGTTGGCGGTGACGATGGCTTGGCCAAGTGGTGTCGAGTTTGCAGTAATTAGTGAGGTAGTGACAAACAAGGAAATAGGGGGAAAAATGTTGATGGCAGTAAGAAACATGTGCAGGAAACAAGCTGAGTTCACTCAAGTTTATTGCACTCTTCACTTCCTTTTCAGTTTCCTTTTATTGCCTTACATATTACCTTAGTTTAACTCATTTGCTTCCAGTAACTAACGTACATTCCACTCTCATTTCTAATTAGTTTTCAGCCTTATATCCTTTCTTACCTTCTCCATTTCCTGCCACTCCCACATCCAAATTTTAGTCTGTTCCCATGCTCTGCAAACCCTTCTCTGTTTTCTACCATCATCCTGCACATTTATTCCTCCTTCCTTAAATAATAAAAGGTAGTGGACGAGACAATTTTTATTTCCATCATCCCACACCTAATGTGTTCAGATCGGCAGCCATCTACTACGTCTTCAATCCAGATCATTTTCCTTTGATTTTTATCCCATCTTCTACAATTTCTTTCCTCGTTCAATCGAGCCATCGTCATCGTTTATATATTTATGATTTCTACCTAAACGGTATAAGCATGGCAGACATCTTCCAATCCTTCAGTCCCTCACTTTGCTCCTCGATTTTCTGCCTTTCTCTCTTTCTCTTGGTTCGCACCTTTTCTAGTAGCTATCTTAGTCAATTTCAACCCACTACAGTTTTCCTTATTGTTTCCTGTCGTCGCACATCTTCTCTGCTTTCGGTCAGTCATCAACCACATCGCTTCCTATAATTTTTTTTCTTTCTCGTTTCTTTCTCTGCTGTGGCTTCAGCACCCCTTACATATATATATATATATATATATATATATATATATATATATATATATATATATATGTATGTATTTATTTATTTATTTATTTTATTCCTTTTTACTGGCCTTACCTGCTTCTTTTCCATTCACTGCCATCAACATGTTTCCTTTCTTACATTTCCTGCTGCATTACGTTTTCTATTACCCATACATATACTTATTTAGTCTTCATGCTCTCTTTTCCACATGCTATCTTCCACTAATTCCAACTTTCCCTCATTATGTGCACTTAATCCAATCAATGTTTTCAGACCTTGGGACAGCAATTCTCCTGCCATCTCCACTACCTAGGCTGCTGTGTAATATTTCCTCATTTCTTTTTCTTTGTCCCCATCGTAACTCATCATCAACATCATTCTTCCATCACGTTTAGTTTTATTTTATACTTTCATTTCAATCCTTTGTCAGCTCCCTGGGACCTTGTTTCCAGCCTTCCATCTCTTCTGCTGCAGCTCTTCATTTCCCATGTTTCTCATTCATTTCCATTTCCTTTTCATTCACCGAATGTCATCACCTACTTCATCCTCTGTCATTTCTTTGTTTATCTTATTCATTCTTTCTTTCCACTACAGAACCTGACAGTTTCCTTTCTCACTATCCAGCACTATCTCAATTCCCATCGACTTTCTTTTATACAATATTTCATTGGCAGTCCCTAGCTAATCGGCATCATCATCTATCGTCATTTCCTCTCCATGCTTCCTACTGCAGTCAAACTGCAACAAGCGAGAACCTTTCGGGTTTGGCTTCATGGGAAGCCAAGCCTCATGCTTCAGATGTTCCTTTCCCATTGCTGCTGCTAACAGCAGCAAATAAGAGTGCTCGAGATTGTCTTCATTGGGAGCCAATCCTCATTTTCCTTAAATTGATTAATTGGCTTAATAATTTATAACTATATATAATGTAATTAATGGAAAGGTGATCCTCACATTATATTCCACTCGTATTATGTATAGTTTATATTCATGTATACTTCAAAATGAATTTGTCACGATCCCTTATACCTCGTTTAAGTTAAATTAATCATCCACAGAAGCACATTTTTAATCCTCATGGTTTAAATTTGTTATTCATTATTTTAAAAGAAGAAAATTTTGTGAGGTTTACAGGTTACCTTGTCACGACCCAAACTACCCAAAAATCAGAGTGAATTTTTCGCGTTTTATTTATTTCCTTACTTAAATTCTTACCTGTTCTCGAATCGTGACCAACACTCCACTAAAAATTAGGCTGTGCGTCAATGTCAGTCCCACCATTCAATTACCATCTAACTTATTTATTCTCCAGTCATTTATAATTGTTCATATTATTTATACATCCCCTAAAGTTACTTACAAACATGTTACTGTGCTATGCTTATGTAGATACAATATGTACAAGTGTATATACCTTGTGTTGATGGGCAGCAGCGGATATCTGGAATGCAGTACTGAGTCGTCGCGACTTCAACTGGAGATTATCTGTGGGAGAAAATGAAAGGGGTGAGCACATCAAGCTCAGTAAGGCAATCCTACGAACAAGCAGGTAACCATACTACCTACATGAACGTGGTGCCATGCATAAACAACCATTTCTCCACACATTTTAAAACAATGATATGCAATGCTATGCATTTTTCTTTAAAAGTGAGCCAGCCTACTCATGCATGCGTTGAAATACCTCCAGAACGAGCAGGAACCTCTTGTCCTTGCTCCTCCCAATTTTTCCTAAATTTTTAGATTCTACCCTTAACAAGGGTATTTTAGTAATTTTGCCCATTCGGGGCACTAAAATTGTTCTTCGACCTCTAAACCCTTCAGTTAATTTTAAAGGACTGCGTATGAATTTAAAATTGCGTAAAGTTACCTCTAGCAGTCCGCAGAATTCCCTTACCTTAATTTTCTGTCGAGTCTGACCTTTTCTTTCCCAATGTTGTCTCGTCGCGCAGTCCGTTATACTCCCAATCAAATGCCCGGAACTGCGTATTAATATTCCTCAGGTCAGATATCATATGATTTAATTGTACTTAATCTTTTTTGGGCTTAATTTAAATCGCTGGGCCCATTTACCCCTATTGGGCCCGATTGCACCTTAATGGGCCTTAATCGGCCTTAAGCCCGTTTTTCACTAAATTCTCACTTTATCGAGGCCTATTGGGCTCACTGGGCCCACCAATAATTTATCGGACCTCGTTCTAATTCTCGAATAGCTAAATTTAATATTTACGACAATTAATCTAAATTTCCATAATTTAATTCAATTTATGCGGAAATTAAATCAATATCACGCATAACGAGAAAATTATCGTAAATAGGGGTCACTTACCCGAGATTCCATGATAGTTCGTAAATCGAGACTGTCTCGAGCCCTCGGTGGATGCCAATCGTCGAGCTACACAATTAATTACATTTTCGGGTAAACTTTTCGGTCGAAATTTAATTAAATAAAATATTCCAAATTTAAATCGGGTCAATTTGACCGCTTATCGACTTACCCGAAACTCGATTGCATCACCGAAATTTTTTCCAATTTTTTTCTCTTTCTTTTTCCCTTTTTTCTCCCTTTTTTCCTCTCTTTTTGGCTGAACCGGTTCAGTCCGGTTCGGACCGGTTCAGACCGCCGGTTCACTCCGGTTCGGCCGGTTCACCGCCGGTTCGCCACCTTGCCGGCCGGTTCTTCGCCGGCTTCCACCGCCAGTAGCTCCGCAAGGCTGTCCGCGTCTCAGATCTGGGCTCGGCTTCGCCCAAGGCCGCCGGAAAGTGGCCGGTCCGGCCTCTTCTCTCCTCCGACGTCCGTGCCGTTTTCCTCTCTCCGCCGTTCACGGTGTTTTCGGCCGTTCTGATGGCCGTGGTTACCCCGATCTAGCTCGCCAGCTTCTGGGCTTTCGGAATCTGGCCTCCGTTCAGCCCGAATCGGCGCCGATGGCCGGGAATCTCTCTCCCCCCTTCGGTTTCGTTTTCCCTCGGTTCCGCCGTCGTTTTGCCGCCGTTCATGCCTCTGCTAGGCCGGTGGTGGTCAGGCGCTCGTCGGGCTCCCTCCTCGACCTCGCCTGGTCGCCACCGATTGCCGGCAGGGGCTCGGTCGGCCGCTTCTGTTTTCTCCTCTGGAAATCGCGAAAACGCGATTCCCCCCCCCCCCCCTTTTTTTTTCTCTTTTCTTTTTGTTTTATTATTTTTATTATTTTTATTTTTATTTATTTTATTTATTTTACTATTCATTAAAAAACTCCATAAAATCCCAAAATATCTACAAAATTATTATTTTTATTTTTTTATTATTATTAATTTAATTATTATTTAATTTATTTATTATATTTTAACCTCTTTTCGGGTATAATTTCTCCGTATTTTCGGGATATTGTCCCGGGTGACCTTTCGGTATATTTTTCGATTATTTTCGGGATTATTTTTCCGAACTAAAAATTCCAATTAATCCCGATTAATTCCAATAAATTAATATCTTGATCAATTTAACCCAAAATAATTTTATTTCATCTTTATTGACCAAGATTTCTCAAATCCATATTTTTAATTAAATTTTCTTATCGAATCTACTCCGGCTTTCGATCCTTTGACCGTTTTGCCCTTACACGTGTTCGGGATTAATTTAACCCGACTTCCTTCACAAATACTCCTTTATTTCATATTTTAATTAAATTCGGGTCTTACAACTCTCCCCCACTTAAGGAATTTGGTCCTCCAAATTAGAACCAAGTCATATGAGTCCATATACAACTCCGGGTACATCAATCGTATCATACTTCTTTAATTCTTACGTGACCTTCTCCGGAATGTATTACTACCAAAGGACTTAATTGGGGAGATCATCTTAAACCTCAATACTTTCTCTTTCCTATTTAATGCCCGAATCAACTTCTTCAATATACTTATATTTTTATTAAATTGAACTTTTGGAGTTCATATCCAATCACCTATGCTGGATCTGAATAGTATTGCCGAAGCATCAAAAGTGGGACACATTGTGGGTGCCTGCTTATTCAAGTGGAAATGTCACCTACAGGTCTTATCTCCCACTTGTCCAATCTCTCAAAATATTCCATCCAGCGCAACTCAATTTACTTTCTTCCAAAAGTTCGCTATGTCCTTATTCTCTTAGGACAAGCAACTTTCAACCATATTAATTCACCAATGGTGAATTCCAATACTTATCTATCTGCTCTGAGGTGTTCTTAATCTCTCAACCTTAACTAAACATCCTCAGAGACTTATCATCCAAAGTCGAAATTAATTCTGTTCTGTCACCCACTTTTTCTTATCCAATTTGGGGAACAACCCCTACAGCCATACACTGCCTCATATCTTGTTATCCCGATACTCAACTGCCAACTATCGTTTTTGGCAACTTCAATTAGAAATCAACTGATCATTCCAGGAGCTTATAAAATCAATGGCACACGCTTTCATCGGATCCTTCAGAACTTGTACAGTCTTCTCTGACTGACCATCTGTCTGAGGATGAAAAGCTGTGCTAATACTCAGTCGGGTTTCCCATAGCTTCCTAAAACTATCCTCAGAGGTAGGAAGTGAAGCGGGAATCCCTATATGATACCAGGCTCACTGGAACACTACTTAATGTTCCACAATCTTTCTTATACCTGAATCCTCATACACACTTTGAGTATTTGGGGATTTCATGACCAGAAGGTGGGTGGGCTTAGTCATTCTGTCGGCTATCATCCAAATAGCCTCGTAATTCACCTAGGTTCTCTGTAACCCATCACGACATTCATGGAGACTTGCTCTCATTTTTCGTGCCGTGTCGATATAGGTAGGTGCTGTAATAACTCTGCAGACTTTTAATACTCTACCTTATTCTGCTGACATACTAGGCACTTTTCACAACCTCTACCATGTGTCTTTCCACATCTGACCACCAATACCCTTATCGAGATTTCGATATATAATCATTACTTTTCGTATGCACTGTATATCCCGAAGAGTGAGCTTCTGACAACATTATTATTATCTCATCAACTGTGGTCCTGGGGAGCACTTATATTGTCTCTGAATCCTCAGTAGCTCATCATCATACTCCGTGAACTCTGTCACTGTACCCTTCTGAATCTGACCCAAACTATCGACATCCTGCCGATCATCACGCTAAGCCTGGCAAATCCGGGCACTCTCATCCGGTTCTAATCATCAGGCTAGCTGTCACACAATCACTGTCATCATCAGAAGGGATCACATCTATACTGAGGCTCACAACTGCATCTAGCAGCTCACGCTCCCTGACCATCATATGTGATACCATCCCGAGGCTCTTTCTGCTCAAGGCATCAGTCATCACATTAGCCTTTCCTGGGTGGTACAATTTTCATAAATCAAATCTCTCAGAAGCTCTAACCCAATATGTATTTTCATATTCGCCCCTTTCTGTGAAAACAGATACTCGGGCTCTATGATCAGTGCATATCCATAATTCCTCATCGTGTACCTAATAGTACCATATCCTCGGTACAAATACTGTTGCCAACTTTAAATCATGGGTCAGATAGTTTATTTCGTGATCAAGGAGTTGTCTGACTTCAAAATTGACTATCTTCCCATTATACATCAATACACAGCTCTTTCATAATTTTGAGGTATCCATACTCACTGAGAACCTCTTGAGCTGTTGGGTATGGTGAAATTAATCACAATGGTCAGTTCATACTTCACTACATCGAAATTCATGTCACATCTATCATCTTATTCAAAGACCACTTTTTTTTGTTAAACGTGTCAACCAAGTATATCCTTTTAGAACTCGCAGCAACCATCTGCAAAAGCAATTTCCCCAATTGTTGCTTATAAATCGCCCTAGACTTTAACTACACCTAATATATCATCGATAATGATGATTACAACTCGATCTAATCCTTGACTTATTTACGCATAAGCGTACAAGATCCTTCTCAACCGCTTACGTTTTCAGGTACTAACCTGCGTCATTTCCTTTTCTTATATTGACGGCTCCTACTAAATTTTTCTATGTTAGTCTTTATGATTGTCGAATTTTAATATTTTTATCGTCTTAGTAAAGGTATCCTAATGCTAAAGGTATTTATTACGACGATCGATTCCACGTTATAGGTTATATATATGTATAGTTTTAGACGCTGTCAAGTCTTCAGGCGGGGAGGTATTTTGAAATACCTTTATTAACCTTCAAACTTAACCACAACTACATCATATCTCAGTCTATGTGGTCACAATTTATATCCGCTACCACTTGCTTTAATCCTAATGACTTCATATTTTAAGGATGTTATTACCTAGCATACGCCTCTTACTCCAATACATCTTGTATTTAGGATCTATCTTATCTCAAAGATTTTCTCCTTCGTATATCAATCATGACGAAACTCTTGTCATTATTCATTCCATGAGTACGATCCTTTACTCCTTTAATTTCAACTGTTGCACTCCTTTTTTTATCACCTGTCAACACTTACAGTATACTTTTCAGGGATGTTTTCACCCCTGTTTTCAACTTAAAACCTCTACATCCATATTCCGTTACTTAATCCTCCTTTATTGGGGTACTCATTTATCTGTATTTGCCCAATGATGTAGGCATTCATGCCTTCTACTCACTTATATGCGAATGAAGGCGGTATGAATAAATGTGTGGCACCAGGATCAATGAACATATGAACTTCATTATTCATAACAAGTGTGGTATCTTACACCACATCCATGAAACATCAATAGCATCCTGGTCCAAGACATCCTTTCACCTTCGTCCAACAACCTACTTTCCTTTTTCTCTTCGGCTATATCCTCCCTTTTCGTTGCAACTATACCAACGAAATTTTTTCTCTGTCTCTTTACTTTTTTGTGGGGCGATCTCGCTCAACTCTGAGCAATCCTAAATCAATGGTCCGTCTTACCACATTTAACGGCCATTTCATCAATACCATGTAGGTATAAACCCTCCTTCCGTGGTATCCACCACACATCTCACACTGCTTACAGTGATCACACTGCTACTCTACTTCATAGCAGGTCGGGGTTCTCCAATCACAATACCCCTCAAGAGTGCCAAAATTAGATGCACTGGGGCCTTACCAGTTATCTTACTCCATGACTCGTCAAATTAAATCTTTTACCAATTTCTATTTTCCCCTTTTAACATCTTTGACATTTCTCGATTCTCTTTTCTGTCTCCATTTCAGCCCTCATTACCTTTCCCAATCTCAGAGGCGTGCAATTCATGTTCTTATTTACCCAACTGCAAATCTGCGCACTGCCTCGGTATAGGTAATATCTCACGGGCCAATCAGACTCTAATTGGAAAGTTGAGCCCTTCCATAAACTTTTAGACATCTCGACTGTCACTTGTTTATAGTGTCGAGGTAATATCTGCCAAAGAATATAACTGAGTTTCATACTCATAATCAATTTAGTATTCCTGGGCAGTGTAAGAAATTTTTCCTTGAAATTTCCTTTAAATCATGTCCGGGATATCTTATCACCGGAATATATCCAAGATATTTCTCATATCAGCTCTTAAGATGGGTCGAGCGGGTTTTCACCAATGCTCTGCTGCGCCCTCTGATCTCATACATAATCTGAGCAATTAGCTCCTCAAAATAATACTCATGCTCCGCTTCAATCTCGCGAAGCGTCTCTCAATACTGTCCGATCACTCTGTCGGACTCTGTGGGGCATACTCAACATTAGCCTCCATTTCAATTTCATCATGATTCTCATAGCCAAACTCAGCACGACTTAGCAGATTCAGGTCTACCTCTACGGCCTCTGCCTCATGCACTATCTCATCTAACGCGACTCATATTAAGCATTCCTGCATTCTCAACCATTTCTTAGTCAAGCCCATCTCGATATACACTATTGTATCTAACTAAGCACAGTAACACGAGGATGTAATTTTCCTAATTACTGACACTGACACACATCAGACCAATTGTGCTCTGATACCACCTTTATATGTCACGACCCAAACTACCCAAAAATCAGAGTGAATTTTTCGCGTTTTATTTATTTCCTTACTTAAATTCTTACCTGTTCTCGAATCGTGACCAACACTCCACTAAAAATTGGGCTGTGCGTCAATGCCAGTCCCACCATTCAATTACCATCTAACTTATTTATTCTCCAGTCATTTATAATTGTTCATATTATTTATACATCCCCTAAAGTTACTTACAAACATGTTACTGTGCTATGCTTATGTAGATACAATATGTACAAGTGTATATACCTTGTGTTGATGGGCAGCAGCGGATATCTGGAATGCAGTACTGAGTCGTCGCGACTTCAACTGGAGATTATCTGTGGGAGAAAATGAAAGGGGTGAGCACATCAAGCTCAGTAAGGCAATTCTACGAACAAGTAGGTAACCATACTACCTACATGAACGTGGTGCCATGCATAAACCACCCTTTCTCCACACATTTTAAAACAATGATATGCAATGCTATGCATTTTTCTTTAAAAGTGAGCCAGCCTACTCATGCATGCGTTGAAATACCTCCAGAACGAGCAGGAACCTCTTGTCCTTGCTCCTCCCAATTTTTCCTAAATTTTTAGATTCTACCCTTAACAAGGGTATTTTAGTAATTTTGCCCATTCGGGGCACTAAAATTGTTCTTCGACCTCTAGACCCTTCAGTTAATTTTAAAGGACTGCGTATGAATTTAAAATTGCGTAAAGTTACCTCTAGCAGTCCGCAGAATTCCCTTACCTTAATTTTCTGTCGAGTCTGACCTTTTCTTTCCCAATGTTGTCTCGTCGCACAGTCCGTTATGCTCCCAATCAAATGCCCGGAACTGCGTATTAATATTCCTCAGGTCAGATATCATATGATTTAATTGTACTTAATCTTTTCTGGGCTTAATTTAAATCGCTGGGCCCATTTACCCCTATTGGGCCCGATTGCACCTTAATGGGCCTTAATCGGCCTTAAGCCCGTTTTTCACTAAATTCTCACTTTATCGAGGCCTATTGGGCTCACTGGGCCCACCAATAATTTATCGGGCCTCGTTCTAATTCTCGAATAGCTAAATTTAATATTTACGACAATTAATCTAAATTTTCATAATTTAATTCAATTTATGCGAAAATTAAATCAATATCACGCATAACGAGAAAATTGTCGTAAATAGGGGTCACTTACCCGAGATTCCATGCTAGTCCGTAAATCGAGACTGTCTCGAGCCCTCGGTGGATGCCAATCGTCGAGCTACACAATTAATTACATTTTCGGGTAAACTTTTCGGTCGAAATTTAATTAAATAAAATATTCCAAATTTAAATCGGGTAAATTTGACCGCTTATCGACTTACCCGAAACTCGATTGCATCACCAAAATTTTTTCCAATTTTTTTCTCTTTCTTTTTCCCTTTTTTTCTCCCTTTTTTCCTCTCTTTTTGGCTGAACCGGTTCAGTCCGATTCGGACCGGTTCAGATCGCCGGTTCACTCCGGTTCGGCCGGTTCACTGCCGGTTCGCCACCTTTCCGGCCGGTTCTTCACCGGCTTCCACCGCCAGTAGCTCCGCAAGGTTGTCCGCGTCTCAGATCTGGGCTCGGCTTCGCCCAAGGCCGTCGGAAAGTGGCCGGTCCGGCCTCTTCTCTCCTCCGACGTCGGTGCCGTTTTCCTCTCTCCGCCGTTCACGGTGTTTTCGACCGTTCTGATGGCCGTGGTTACCCCGATCTAGCTCGCCAGCTTCTGGGCTTTCGGAATCTGGCCTCCGTTCAGCCCGAATCGGCGCCGATGGCCGGGAATCTCTCTCCCCCCTTCGGTTTCGTTTTCCCTCGGTTCCGCCGCCGTTTTGCCGCCGTTCATGCCTCTGCTAGGCCGGTGGTGGTCAGGCGCTCGTCGGGTTCCCTCCTCGGCCTCGCCTGGTCGCCACCGATCGTCGGCAGGGGCTCGGTCGGCCGCTTCCGTTTTCTCCTCTGGAAATCGCGAAAACGCGATTTCCCCCCCCTTTTTTTTTCTCTTTTCTTTTTCTTTTATTATTTTTATTATTTTTATTTTTATTTATTTTATTTATTTTACTATTCATTAAAAAACTCCATAAAATCTCAAAATATCTACAAAATTATTATTTTTATTTTTTTATTATTATTAATTTAATTTTTATTTAATTTATTTATTATATTTTAACCTCTTTTCGGGTATAATTTCTCCGTATTTTTGAGATATTGTCCCGGGTGACCTTTCGGTATATTTTTCGATTATTTTCGGGATTATTTTTTCGAACTAAAAATTCCAATTAATCCCGATTAATTCCAATAAATTAATATCTTGATCAATTTAACCCAAAATAATTTTATTTCATCTTTATTGACCAAGATTTCTCAAATCCATATTTTTAATTAAATTTTCTTATCGAATCTACTCCGGCTTTCGATCCTTTGACCGTTTTGCCCTTACACGTGTTCGGGATTAATTTAACCCGACTTCCTTCACAAATACTCCTTTATTTCATATTTTAATTAAATTCGGGTCTTACATACCTCCATATGCTTTATCGGTATAAATAATAAAATGGAGTTCCTATATGTTGTAAAAGTAGTATGAGTGCATGTTTTGAAATTTAGTAATAGTATATATATAAAAGCAGCATGTGCTTAGTTTGAAATTAGTATAAATATGAAATGTAGATGTATGTTTCTTAATCTTTCAAATATACCACAAGTGAGAGTTTAATGCTTTCTTTTATGCAGATATAATCGATGTAAGCTGAAAAAAACATAGAAAAATTAAGGGTGCAAAGGAAAAAAAACATTCATTATTGTTTTTTTTTCTCCTAAAAATTAGGAAATTATACTAACAATATTTCCATAACAGCCTGGACAAAATCAGACCTTATTCAAAAATAAAAAACTAAATCTTCTAAAAAACTTGGATGACAACTCTCCCCCTCAGGCTGAATGGATGTTTATCATTCCAAGCTTGTTTGTGAGCACTTCAAATTTTTGTTGTGGTAGCCCTTTGGTTAGGATGTTTGTAGCTTGCTGGCTGGTTGGAACATAGGTCACACAAATCACTCCACTTTCAATTTTTTTTTAATAAAATGTTTGTCAATCTCCACATGTTTAGTTCTATCATGGTGGACTGGGTTGTGTGCAATAGTAATGGCAGCCTTGTTGTTGTTGTTGTATAATTGCATTGGATAGTTTAGTTTAGTCTTTAATTCTTCCATAAGCCTTTTGATCCAAATCAGTTCACAAATATCATGAGCCATAGATCTAAACTCTGCTTCCGCACTACTTTTAGCAACCACTAATTGTTTCTTACTTCTCCAAGTTACTAAATTTTTCCAAACCATAGTGCAATATCCGGATGTAGACTTCCTATCATTAACTGAACCTGCCCAATCTGCATCAGTAAAAGCTTCCACCTTTCTTTCTTCGGTTTTTTTAAAACAACCCTTTCCCTGGAGTCATCTTGAGATACCTCAAAATTCGATAAACTGCATTGAGGTGTTCTTCTCTTGGATCGTGCATAAATTGACTAACAAAGCTGACAACAAAAGTTATATCAGGTCTCGTGTGAGAGAGATAAATTAGTTTTCCCACTAATCTTTGATATCTTCCTTTAACAATTGAAATTTCTCCCTTACATTGGATTATCTTGTGGCTTTGTTCCATTGGTGTATCAGCAAGTTTGCACCCCAACATTCCTCTCTCCTTTAACAAGTCCAAAGTATACTTTCGTTGAGCAACAGATATGCTTGTCTTGCTTCTAGCTACTTCCATTCCCAAAATATACTTTAAAGGACCAAGATCCTTTATTTCAAACTCTGTGGCCAGTAGACCTTTCAATTTCTCCATTTCCTCTAGAGCATCCCCTGTGATAACTATGTCATCCACGTATACTATCAAAATAGCAACCTTTCCAAACGGAAGGTGTTTAAAGAACAAAGTGTGGTCAGTTTGGCCTTGATTGTATCCATATCTTCTTATCACTCTTGAAGAACGAACAAACCATGCTCGCGGTGATTGCTTCAGTCCATATAGGGATTTTTTGGGCTTGCATACCTTCTGAGTATTGTTAGTATCTTCAAATCCTGGTGGAATATCCATATAAACCTTCTCTTCTAGGTCTCCATTCAAGAAGGCATTCTTTACATCTAGTTGTTGTAGTGGCCAATTCAAATTTGCTGCCAAAGACAATAAGACCCTTATGGTATTTAGTTTAGGAACTAGTGCAAATCTCTCCATATAATCGACCCTATATGGCAACAAGTCGAGCCTTGTATCTCTCAACTGATCCATCTGCTTTAGATTTTTCTGTGAATACCCACTTACAACCAGCAGTAGTCTTCCCATTAGGTAGAGTCACTAATTCCCATGTGCCATTTTTTTCAAGAGCATTCATTTCCTCCCACACAACCGTTTTCCATTCAGGTTTAGCTAGAGCCTCTTGTATTGACCTAGGAATCTCAATATTGGAAACATTAGTGGTAAAAGCACAAAATGATGGTGAAAGATTTTTACATGGCACAAATTGAGATATGGGATGCAAAGTGCAAGAACAGACTCCTTTCCTAAGAGCAATGGGTGACTCAATAGTTTCATTTGAGAGAGGGATGGTTTCATGAATACCTGAGATATTGGCATCCTCTGGTTCAGACGCTTGGCTTTGAGGGACCATGAGTTGCTTTCTTTCTTGAGGTTGATTTCTTCTAGTATAGACACGTAGCTCTTGATTTTATTTATTTTTTCCTTGTGAAACCTCCCTTTGTTTCCAAATCTATTTTTTATTTTTGTTGTTGTGGTAATTTTAGAGAATACAAACTTGGATTTGATTCAAGTGAGGGATGAATAGTAGACTTAGGCATATCATTAATAGACATGGATACTGTTTCCAAAAATGATCTTTATTGGTTTCAATCTCCCCCTAAAGAGAGGTGGCTGGAAAAAATGGTTGAGTCTTAAAGAAGGTAACATAACGAGAGATGAATAATTTGTTTTTCGAAGGTGAGTAACAACGGTATCCCTTTTGTGTGGGTGAGTAGCCAAGGAACACTGTTTTAATGGCTTTTGGGTCTAATTTGCTGCGGTATTAAGCATGTATATGTATGAAGGCAGTACACTCAAAGGTTTTCAAAGGAAGATTATTCAAGGTGTGAAGATGAGGATAGTATATAGGAGGGTGGAGAAAGGTGTTTGGTAGTGGATAGTTCGACTCAGTAATCTATTTATAAGGTAGGCCGCTGTAAGAACTGCTTCACCCCACAAGTACTTGGGAACAAGCACGGTGAACATAAGAGCTTGAGTGACTTCAAGTAAATGTCTATTTTTTCGTTCAGATACCCTATTTTGTTGTGGGGTGTCCACACATGAACTTTGATGGATAATCCCATTGTTGGCTAAGAACTCACCTAACACAGAATGAAAATACTTTCGCCCATTGTCAGTACGTAATACATGAATTTTTACTTGAAACTGTGTTTGAATCATGGAATGAAAGTTCTTAAAGATTTGACAAGTTTCAGACTTTTGTTTCAACCCTATTTTGTTGTGGGGTGTCCACACATGAACTTTGATGGATAATCCCATTGTTGGCTAAAAACTCACCAACACAGAATGAAAATACTTTCGCCCATTGTCAGTACGTAATACATGAATTTTTGCTTGAAACTGTGTTTGAATCATGGAATGAAAGTTCTTAAAGATTTGACAAGTTTCAGACTTTTGTTTCAAGAGGTAAACCCAAGTGACTCGTGTGTGATCATTAATAAATGTTATGAACCAACGTTTTCCAGATGAAGTAGTAGCTTTGGATGACCCCCAAATGTCACTATGAATCAATGAGAAAGGTGAGGAAGACTTATAAAGTAAGGGGGGGAAATGATTACGATTGTGCTTTGCTAATTGGCAAATATCACATTGGAAAGAATGAAGATTTTTATTTTCGAAAAGTTGAGGAAACAAACATTTAAGATAAGAAAAGTTCGGGTGGCCAAGTCTATGGTGCCACAACATTATTTCATTTTGATTAGAAACAAAAAAAAATTCACTACTTGATGCAAAAACTTGTTTAGTTCTAAAATCTTCATCCTCAAGGAAGTAGAGTGTCACGACCCAATTCCATTCTCTTTAACCGAAAATCACTAAAATTTTTTCGCATTTTACTGTTACCTTACCCGGTTGTGAACTAACTCACCACACACTGTTGGGCTGTGAGTCAATAATAAACACCACATCTTATTCATTCTCAGTTAACTAAAACGATGTCATACATTTGCATTTAATCGTGTACTTATATGAAAACATGTTTTACTGACATCTACATCCCCCATAATTACAACTCAAAAGAATACTGTGCTTTTACATTGTTTAGATACAAAAAGAATCACTGTGTATATACCTCTAAGCGATGGAGATGCAGCGGAGTCCAAAATACCACGCCTCAGTCCTCACTGGGCTACTATGCATGCTCTGTAGGGGGAAATAGAGAGGGATGAGCAACCACACGCTCAGTAAGGCAATAATGCAAGCATGGTAGATAACTACTCTATCTACATGCTGATAGTGTTATGCATAAATCATTTATGGTAGGAGTATGAGGAATAAAACTATGCCATATGAGTATACATATATATCATGTGTCAAAATCATGTACATTGGCATATCAAACATGGTAAAAAGAACATCATGTATAAATCATCTCATGCTCAATCTCATTTAAGTTCATAAAAAGGGCAATTCATTAAGAAACCTCCTTTTTAAACCAACATCATAAACCTCTTTCTCAACACATAAATACCACCAAATCAATTCACAATCACAACCACATTTTCATTTCACAATTCACACATGTGTATAAAAACTAGGCCACTATATCAAAAGTGCCTATGTGGACCAACTACATCATAAATTGTCACGACCTAAACTACCCAAAAATCAGAGTTAATTTTTCGCGTTTTATTATTTTCTTACTTAAATTCTTACCTATCTTCTGATCGTGACCACACTCCACTAACAAATTGGGCTGTGCGTCAATGCCAGTCCCACCATACATTTACCATATAACTTAACTCTTCTTAAGTCATTTATAAGTGTTTATAATATTTATACATCCCCTAAAGTTACTTACAAACATGTTACTGTGTTATGCTTATTTAGATACAATTCATACAAGTGTATATACCTTAAATGATGGGCAGCAGCGGATATCCGGAATGCAGTACTGAGTCGCCTCAACGTCTACTGGAGATTATCTGTGAGAGAAAATGAAAGGGGTGAGCACATCAAGCTCAGTAAGGCAATCCTACGAACAAGTAGGTAACCATACTACCTACATGAACGTGGTGCCATGCATAAACCACCCTTTCTCCACACATTTTAAAACATATGATATGAGTTATGATGTTATGTAAATCAAGTTTGCACGAAAAATTCAACATGCAATTATTTCAAATCATTTCTTTCTCATTTAAAAATTTCACAATAAAGTCAGGACTCGACCCCTCCTTCGGGTGATCCTGACTCACACAAAACCATGAAAATCGATTTACATCACACATGGGTTTAAAAAGCATGGAAATAGCATCATGCAAATTTAGTTTAAAACCCAGTTTCAAACATCGTCAAGATCATCAACATGCGAGACTAGGCAACGTCTGTATATCGACAATAACCAGGACTATGGCCATATGTGTCCTCGGGAGTTCCTCAGCTACACGGATCCTAGTGTGCGGGTTCTCACCATGATTGGGAACCGTCCGAGAGGTGGGTCACTCCATCTCGTCGGTCTTATCCGATCCCATGCATCCGAAGATGCCAACGTATCACAAAGATACAACGTATCACAAAGATACCACACGGTACATCGTACTCCATGCTACTTGCACGGTACATCGTACTCCGTGGACCCCCAGCCTTATCCCTCTTTCGGGCTCATCAGCTGGACCTCCAACCCTTATCCCTCTTTCGGGCTCATCAGGTTATTTTAACATTAAACCGTATTGCCATGTCTTAAAACGCACGTGCGAGCCTATTTAATCGGTGACACACAGTCTACCCGATGCTCCAAGCACGGCTCATCGCATGTTCTCATAAAATCAGTGCAAGCAATGCTCAGTACTCTCATCAAATCCAGTAAAACTAGTGCGAGCTAGGCTCTAGCACTCTGTCTCAAAAATCATATAAAAATATGGTGCGAGTTAGACTCTAGCACCCTGTCACGAAAATCATATATATATATATAAAATCTGGTTCGAGTTGGACTCCAGCACCTATGCATGTAAAACTCTAGTGCGAGCTCTCGCTCCAGCACTACTGCATGCATCACACAAATCAAAATATCGTGCGAGCTGAGCTCTAGCACGTCACATGTCAATAAAAACACGTAGGCGGCTCTGTTTCCTCAAAACAGTTTTTCAAAACAATTATATTGTTGAAAGTATGCAATGTTGTGCATTTTCTTTCAAGGTTAGCCAGCCTACTCATGCATGCATTAAAATGTCTCCAGAACGAGCAGAAACCTCTTGTTCTTGCTCCTCCCAAATTTTTCCTAAATTTGTAAATTTTACCCTTAACAAGGGTATTTTGGTAATTTGCCCATTCGGGGCACTAAAATTATTATTTGACCTCTAGACCCTTCAGATAATTTTTAAAGACTGCATATGAACTTGAAATTTCGTAAAGTTTACCTCTAGCAGTCCGTAGAATTCCCTTACCTTATTTTCTTGTCGAGTCTGACCTTTTCTTTTCCACTGTTGTCTCGTCGCGCAGTCCGATATGTTCCCAATCAAACCTCCGGAACTACGTATAATTATTCCTCAGGTCAGATAACATACAACTTAATTGTATTTCCTATTTTCTGGGCTTAATTTAAATCATTGGGCCCATTTACCCCTATTGGGCCCGATTGCACCTTAATGGGCCTTAATCGGCCTTAAGCCCGTTTGTCACTTAATTTTCACATTATCGAGGCCTATTGGGCTCATTGGGCCCACCAATAATTTATTGAGCCTCGTTCTAACGCTCGAATATCTCAATTTAGTAGTTACGACAATTTATCTAAATTTCCATAATTTAATTCAATTTATGCGGAATTTAAATTTATATAACGCATAACGATGTAAATTGTCGTAAATAAGGGTCACTTACTCGAGATTCCATGTTAGTCTGCAAATCGAGGCTGTCTCAAGCTCTCGTAGGATGCCAATTGTCGAGCTACACAATTCCACAATTTTTTGGGTAAATTTCCAGTCGAAAATTAATTAAATAAAATATTTCAAAATTTAAATCGATCAATTTTGACCGCTTATCGACTTACCCGTAGCTCGATTGCATCATCGGGATTTTTCTCCAATTTTTTTCTCTTTTTCTTTTTCCCTTTTTCTCCTTTTTTTCCTCTCTTTATTGGCTGAACCGGTTCAGTCCAGTTCAGACCGGTTCGGACCGCCGGTTCACCCTGTTTCACTCCGGTTCGCTCCGTTTCACCGCCTTGCCGGCCGGTTCTCCGCCGGCTTCCACCGCCAGTGGCTCCGCAAGGTTGTCCGCAGCACGAATCTACCCTTGGTTTGGGTCGAGGTCGCCGGAACGCCGCCGGTCCGGCTCTTCTCCCTCGGCCGTCGGAACCCAATTCTTTCTCTTTGTAGTCGCCGACGATTCCCGCCGTTTCATCGGCTGCTACTGGTGCAGAAAGAACCGCCGCCGCCTGGGCTTTCAGAATCGGGCCTTAGTTCTGCCCGAATCGCCGCCGTTTGCCGCCGGTGGCCATTTCTTTCCCGCGGCCTTCTCCTCCGTTTTTCAGCGTTCTCCGGCGTCCTTGGCGCGCGTCACCGGTGGCAGACGACTCACCTGGCGACGGGCTTCCTTCGCCGGCCCTCGCCTGGGGTCCCTGGCCGCCGGTGGTTCGTCGGGCTTCCTCGGTCTCGGCTTCGACTTTCCGTTTCCTTTCCTGCTTCGCGTTTTCGTTTTCAGTTTCTTTTCTTTTCTTTTTTTTTGGTTTTCAGATTCACTTTTATTTTATTTTATTTTATTATTATTATTATTATTGTTTATTTTAATTATTACACTATTCATTAAAATACTCTATAAAAATCCAAAATATCTACAGCTTATATTATTTTATTCCAAATTTAATCTATTTAATTTAATTTAATTTATTAATTACATTTTAACCCTTTTTCGGGTATAATTCCTCCGTATTTTCGGGATATTGTCCCAAATGACTTTTCGGTATATTTTTTGATTATTTTCAGGAATATTTTTCTGAACTAAAAATTTCGATTAATCCCGATTAATTCCAATAAATTAATATCTTGATCAATTTAATCCAGAATAAATTTATTTCACCTTTATTGACCAAGATTTCTCAATCCATTATTTTTAATTAAATTTCCTTATCGAATTTACATCGGCTTTCGGTCTTTTGACCATTTTGCCCTTACACGTGTTCGGGATTAATTTAACCCGACTTCCCTTCACGAATACTCATTTATTTCGTATTTTAATTAAATTCGGGTCTTACAAATCTCCCCCACTTAAGGAATTTGGTCCTCCAAATTAGAACCAATTCATATGAGTCTATAGACTACTCCGGGTACATCGATCGTGTCATACTCTTAAATTCTTATGTGACCTTCTCCGGAGTGTATTACTACCAAAGGACTTTAATTAGGGAGATCATCTTAAATCTCAATACTTTCTCTTTCCTGTTTAATGCCCGAATCAACTTTCAATATACTTATATTTGCATTAAGCTAAACTGTTGGATCTCATATCCTATCACCTATGCTGGATCTGGATAGTATTCCCGAAGCATCAAAAGATGGGACACATTGTGGATGCCTGTTTATTTAAGTGATCACGCCAACCTACAGGTCTTATCGTCCACTTGTCCAATCTCTTAAAAGATTCAATCCAGCGAAACTCAATTTACCTTCTTCCAAAAGTTCGCTGTCTTTATTCTCTTAGGACAAGAAACATTTCAACCATACTAATTCACCCTTGGTGAATTCCAATACTTTTCTATCTGCTCTGAGGTGTTCTTAATCTCTCATCCTTAACTAAACATCCTCAGAGACTTATTATCCAAAGTCGAAAATAATTCTATCTGTCACCCACTTTTTCTTATCCAATTTGGGGAACAACCCCTACAGCCATACACTGCCTAATATCTTGTTATCCCGATACTCAAGTGGCAACGTCACTATTAGCGACTTCGATTTGTAATAACTGATCATCCCAGGAGCATAAAAAAATCAAGGGCACACGCTTTCATCGGATCCTCCAGAACCTGTACAATCCTCTCTAACTGACCATCTGTCTGAGGATGGAAAGCTGTGCTAATACTCAGTCGGGTTCCCATAGCTTCCTAAAAATATCCACAGAGGTGGGAAGTGAAGCGGGAATCCCTATATGATACCATGCTAACTGGAACGCTACTTAATGTTTCACAATCTTCCTTACACATAAATCCTCATATACACTCTGAGTATTTGGGGATTTCATAACCAGAAGGTGGGTAGACTTAGTCATTCTATCGACTATCATCTAAATAGCCTCGTAATTCACCTGGGTTCTCTGTAACCCATCATGACATTCATGGAGACTTGCTCCCATTTTCATGCCGTGTCGATATAGGTAGAGGCTGCAATAACCCTGCAGACTTTTAATACTCTACCTTATTCTGCTGACATACTAGGCACTTTTTCACAATCTCTACCATATCTCTTTCCACATCTGACCACCAATACCCTTTTTAGAGATTTTTTTATATAAATATATTCGTTACTTTCCGTATGCACTGTATATCCCGAAGAGTAAGCTTCTGACAATATTACTATCTCATCAACTGTGGTCTCGGAGAGCACTCATATTATTATACTGTCTCTGAACCTCTCTGTAAATCATCAACACACTCTGTGAATTTTATCACTGTACCCTTCTGAATCTGACCCAAACCATTGACACCATGCCGATCATCACGCTAAGCCTGTCAAATCCGGGCACTCTCATCCGGTTCTAATCTCAGGCTAGCTGTCACATAAGCACTGTCATCATCAGAAGGGATCACATCACTACTGAGGTCCACAACTGCTCTAGCAGCTCACGCTCCCTGACCATCATATGTGGTACCATCCCAAGGCTCTTTCTACTCGAGGCATCAGCCATTACATTAGCCTTTCCTGGGTGGTACAATTTTCACAATCAAAATCTCTCAGAAGCTCTAACCCACTATGTATTCTCATATTCGCCTCTTTCTGTGAAAAACAGATACTCGGGGCTTTATGATCAGTGCATACCCAAAATTCCTCATCGTGTACCTAGTAGTGCCATCTACCCAGTACAAATACTATTGCTGCCCACTTTTTAAATCATGGGTCAGATAGTTTATTTCATGATCCTTGAGTTGTTTGGATCCACAATCGACTATCTTCCCTTTTTGCATCAATACACAGCTCATTCATTATTTTGAGTCATTCATACCCTTGAAGAATCTCTTGAGCTGTTGGGTATGGTGAAAATAATCACGGTGGTCAGTTCATACTTCACTAACCAAAATTCATGTCACATCTATCATCTCATTTATCATCTCATTCAAAGATCACGTTTTCTTAGTTAAACGTGTCAACCAAGTAGACCATATTGAGAACTCGCAACAACCCATTTGTAAAAGCAAATTTTTTCCAATTGTTGCTTATAATTTTCCCTGGACTTTAACTACACTCAACATATCATCAATAATGATGATTACAAATCGGTCCAATCCTTGACTTATTTACGCATAAGCGTATAAGATCCTTCAAAATCACTTACATTTTCAGGTACTAACCTGCGTCATTTCCTTTTCTTATCTTAACGGCTCTTATTAAATTTTACTATGTTAACCTTTATGATTTGTCGAATTTTAATATTCTTATCTTCTTAGTAAAGGTATCCTAATGCTGAAGGTATTTATTACGACGATCAATTTCACGTTATAGGTTATATATACATACTTTTAGACGCTGTCAAGTCTTTAGGAGGGGAGGTATTTTGAAATACCTTTATTAACCCTTAGACTTAACCACAATTACTTTATATATCAGTCCATGTGGTCACAATTTATATTCGCTATTAATTGCTTTAATCCTAATGACTTCATATACGCACTCTTATTCCAATACATCTTGTATTTAGGATCAACATATCTTATCTTAAAGATTATCTCCTTTCGTATATCCCTCATGACAAAACTCTTTCATTATTCATTCCATGAGTACAATCCTTTACTCCTTTAATTTCAACTATTGCACCCCTTTTTATCAATTGTCAACACTTACAGTATACTTTTTAGTGATGTTTTCACCCCTGTTTTCAACTTAAAATCTCTATATCCATATTCCGTTAATTAATCCTCCTCATTGGGGTACTCATTTATCAGTATTGTGCCCAATGATGTAGGCATTCATGCCTTTTACTCACTTATATGCGAATGAAGGCGGTATAAATAAATGTGTGGCACCAGGATCAATGAACATATGTACTTCATTATTCATAACAAGTGTGGTATCTTACACCACATCCATGAAACATCAATAGTGTCCTGGTCCAAGACATCCTCTCGCCTTCGTCCAACAGTCTACTTTCCTTTTTCTTTTCGGCTATGGCCTCCTTTTTCGTTGTAGCTATACCAACGAAGTTTTTCTCTGTCTCTTTACTTTTTTGTGGGGCGATCTCGCCCAACTCTGTGCAATCAAAATCAATGGTCCGTCTTACCACACTTAACGGCCATTTTCATCAATACAGTGTAGGTATAGACCCTCCTTCCGTGGTATCTACCACACATCCCACACTGCTTATAGTGCTTACACTACTACACTGCTTCGTAGCAGGTCGGGGTCCTCTAATTACAATGCCCCTCAAGAATGCCAAAATTAGATGCACTGGGGTCTTACCAATTATCTTACTCCATAACTCGTCAAATTAAATCTTTTACCAATTACCATTTTCCCATTTTAACATCTTTGTCATTTCTCGATTCTCTTTTCTGTCTCTATTTCAACCCTCACTACCTTTCCCAATCTCAAAGGAGTGCAATTCACGTTCTTATTTACCCAACTGTAAATCTGCTCACTACCTCGGTATAGGTAATATCTCACGGGCCAATCGGACTCTAATTGAAAAGTTGAGTCATTTCATGAACTTTTAGACATCTCGATAATCACTTGTTCATAGTGTCGAGGTAATATCTGTCCAAGAATATAACCGAGTTTCATACTCATAAATCATACTCATCAATAAATCAATTTCTCTGGGTCAGAGTAAGGATTTTATCTATCCTTCCCTTTAAACAGTGTCCGGGATATTCTATCACCGGAATACATCCAGAAATATTTCTCTTGTCAACTTTGGATGTTTAACACTTAAGATGGGTCAAGTTGGTTTCCACCAATGCTTCGTCTCGCCCTCAAATCTCATTCATAATCTGAGCAATTAGCTCCTCAAATTAATCTCCACACTCCGCTCCAATCTCGCGAGCGTGTCTCAATACTATCCGATCACTCTGTTGGACTCAGTGGGCATGCTCAATATTAGCCTTCATTTCAATCTCATCCTGATTCTCACAGGTCAACTCAGCACGACTTAGCAGACTCAGGTCTACCTCTAAGACCTCTGCCTCGTGCACTATCTCATCTAACGCGACTCATATTAGGCATTCCTGCATTCTCAACCATTTCTTAGTCAAAACCCATCTCGATATACACTATTGTATCTAACTAAGCACAGTAACACGGGGATGTAATTTCCTAATCACTGACACTGACACACATCAGACCAATTTCTGCTCTGATACCACCTTTATATGTCACGACCCAAACTACCCAAAAATCAGAGTTAATTTTTCGCGTTTTATTATTTTCTTACTTAAATTCTTACCTATCTTCTAATCGTGACCACACTACACTAACAAATTGGGCTGTGCGTCAATGCCAGTCCCACCATACATTTACCATATAACTTAACTCTTCTTCAGTCATTTATAAGTGTTTATAATATTTATACATCCCCTAAAGTTACTTACAAACATGTTACTGTGCTATGCTTATTTAGATACAATTCATACAAGTGTATATACCTTAAATGATGGGCAGCAGCGGATATCACGAATGCAGTACTGAGTCGTCTCAACGTCTACTGGAGATTATCTGTGGGAGAAAATGAAAGGGGTGAGCACATCAAGCTCAGTAAGGCAATCCTACGAACAAGTAGGTAACCATACTACCTAGATGAACGTGGTGCCATGCATAAACCACCCTTTCTCCACACATTTTAAAACAGATGATATGAGTTAGATGTTATGTAAATCAAGTTTGCACGAAAAATTCAACATGCAATTATTTCAAATCATTTCTTTCTCATTTAAAAATTTCACAATAAAGTCAGGACTCGACCCCTCCTTCGGGTGATCCTGACTCACACAAAACCATGAAAATCGATTTACATCACACATGGGTTTAAAAAGCATGGAAATAGCATCATGCAAATTTAGTTTAAAACCCAGTTTCAAACATCGTCAAGATCATCAACATGCGAGACTAGGCAACTGGTGGTTGTCGAGACCAACAATAATAATTCCTACTCAAAATAAATTTAAACTGTAGTATAAATGAGTAAGGTCGTTTCCCAAGAGATTGGTAAGATTTATTTTTCTGCAAAATATTAAAAAGTAAAATGGGGATTTTGGAAAAATGAAAATAAAAATTAAATTAAAATCTAGGCAAAGAAAAATCAATATGATGCAAACATCTAACCAAAGGAATAATCTTAGAATGGGTTCATGGAATTGATCATTGATGCAAAAATGAATTCTTTTAATCTTTACCAAATTGGTTATGGTTATTGGTACGACCTAACAACCTATCCCTCCTTACTTCTTCGATAATCAGGATACGATCTCTAATTATTTCTCTTGTCAGTTAAACAATCTTAGATACGATCTTAAGATTTAATTTACTAACAGCATTGAAAACTAGAGAGACTACCAATTCTAACCAACAAACACACATGTAGGTTCATTTAAGCTAGATTATATATCTTCTTAACAGAGAATTGAAATCCTGTCTGAAATCAATTATGTTATTTACCACTTATATTAGAATGCCTAAACAATTACGGATTCAGGTTTCTAATTGGCGATATATTATCCTGACAATTGAACAAAAGGGCCCTTTTTGCACAATCAATCAAAACAATAATTTAAATAAGAACAGAAGACATATAAATAATAAAGATATAAAACAACAATATAAAACTAATTAGATCTCACAATTCTTAAAGAACCTAAACTTTAATTATCCTTTGGCTAGACTAAAAGTTTAGCAAGCCATAAGTTCAGAGAAAAACACTAAAGAAAATATAAAATTGTATGAAGAATCAGTATTCAGAATGATATCCCTAGCCACTCTTAGTCTATAAATACTAAATATCCTAGCCCCAAAATCTGTTTCCAAAGGAAAGTTCTCTGATTGAGTTTGATTACAATTAAACTTCTTTCCTTTTTCCACCACTTGCTAAAGACAGTCATTGCAAATCTCTTCCTTAATAATTAAAATCTTCCACTTGCCATTGTTAGACTGTTTCAGTCAACTTCAACTACAAGTGATAGATCTTAACTTGAATTCCGAGATTTCTTCTGATTTTGTGACTTGAGCACAATTCACAGCTTTTAATCTATTTTGTCCATTTTCCTTCATTCACAATACAAAATATAAAATATAAGTCAAATCCAAAAATTAAGCATATAAAAGAATTTAAATCATGGGAAAATATGACAATTAATATGTCTAATATGGAACTTATCAAATTCCCCCACACCTAAACCTTGCTTGTCCTCAAGCATACAATAGTCTAAATTCATAATTTCTTCTCATCATTCCTTCATATTCTTCCTATGCTCATCCAAAACACATTCCTTTCAAGAATTAAAACATAAGTTTTTAAAGCGAATTCTCATAACACACATGAATAGCACTTTAATAATTCAATTAAATTCATAAAGTACACAGAATCCAACACCCTTGCAATTGGATTTCACTCATCACACTCTTAGTGTTTAAGGCATATATCAATGAACTCTCAAGTCATTGCATAAAAGATTTCTTACCATAAGCTTGCAATTTCATCAAATCTCTCCACCAATGAATAAATTAAGATGCAAAAATCTAAGGGTCTAAAAGGGTTGTATCGGGGCTTAGGTAAGTTATGATAAAAAGATTTTTAGGTTTGAGAAATTGAAAGAATCATACAAAACTTTTCACATAAAATTCAAATCAATGATTTCTAAAGATTGCTTCACATCACATTCATCCAATTATACAATGCGTACCTTTGATTGAACGACAATTAATTCCATAACTAGCTTTCAAGCATTGAAAATTGCACATCTCTTTTTATTTTTTCATTTTCTTTTTTTTCTTTTCTTTTTTTTCTTCTTTTTTTTTTCAACTTTTTTTTTTCGTTTTTCTTTTTCAAAAGAGAAGAACTCAATGAAAGTAATAGCTTGAAATACTAATTTTTCAACATATGTAATCTTGCCAAAAATATTTTGAAATTTCATGTGCATAAGTCTATATGATTCATCAATTCAAGGTTCAAAAAGAGGGAAAAATCAACAAAAAGGGTTTGTTATGGTTTGTAATGTGGTTTAATCCAAATAAAAGGTTAGGCTCAAAGTGGTTTCTCTAGGGGTTAATAATAACAGGGGTAGGCTAGAAAAGAAAGGTATAATATTAAGAAAAAGGGTTTAACCTAAATGCCCTTATTTGATTAATTGCATCATATTCATCAAAGGGGTTGATTAAGACATGTATGACAGAGCAAGTTCTAGAATAATCAATTATACATGACAATCACACAAACAAAGAAATAGAGCATGATGTAATGAATGCTCATAGGCTCAAATCTCACCAAAAAGGGTTATGTGTGTTAGATCCTATATACTTTTTCATCTCAATGAATTAAAAGTAACTAATCAGTGTATTAATGAGAATTCAAAACTGTTTTGCACATATGTAAATCACTTTTTTTTTTCATGGAATAAGCATTGAAAAAATCTAGAATTCAAAGAGATCACAAATTATAGCTAATGTACCTTTTGGAACAAAATAATTTTTTGATTTGCAAAAATTTTCATGAAAATTAATCAAGAACGAAAGGAAAAGAAAACAAACAGCAGAGTCACAATTAAATACCCTCCCCCACACCTAGACTATACATTGTCCTCAATGTATCAAAATAATTGCTCAGAAATCGTAAAAGATCAAGAGAATTAAGAAACTTCCCTGAAAAATATTGAGCAGTGCGAAGCATTGCGTTGATTTTGACCATTTTGTCAATCTGAGCACGCTCACGAGCGGAAGAAACTCCTTGATTTCCACTGCAAGACATTGAGAAATTCATCAACCTGTGCGATTATTAATCTCTAACTACATCAAATCAGATAATGTTAAGGATAAAAATGATATAGTTGAAATTAGTCGACTAGGAGTATAGCCACCACCCAAAAAAAAAATTATTATTATTATTACTCTTTTTTTTGAAAAGAAAAAAAAATTAAATATATAGTAAAAATAAATAAAAAGATAAAAATAAAAGACAAAAATCTGAGATTGCTCGGTTCGGTGGGTTCGATGCTCCCAGAGCTGTGAGTCTCGAAGCTGGGAAACATGGGTCTCGGTTCCAGAAGTGATGGTGGAACTGTTGCTGTCGGCATTGGTCGGAGAAAGGATGCAGAGAAGGGAGGTGACAGGCTCGGGAAGAGAGATCAATTTGAAGTCCGATCAGTGAAGAGGGAGGAAAGGAATGGTTGCTTTGGTTAAAACTGACAGACGCGATAAAGCTGGAGCTCGATGGAGTCGGTGGAGGCTGGTGCTGGTACCGGCATTGTTGGTCGGCTCCGGTGGGTGCTGTGAGAAGTTTGAAACCCGATTGGGTGCCAATCCCTGTGGCTGATTGTTGAGGCGCGATGGAGCTTGAAGGAGGGAGTCACAGGCTACTGTGGTGCCGGAATGCTGGAACTGCTGCAGTGGAGAGCTGTTGCCGACGCTGGGCTGCTGCCGGAGCTGTTTGCTGCTGCTGCGACCGAGAGAGGACCTTAGGGCTGGGAGGATGAAGATGGTGCCGAGAAGGGGGGCTGCAGGCAAAGAAAAGAAGAAAAATAATAAGAGCCGAAGAGAAAAAAATAAAAAATCAGAAAAAAAAATATATATATATATATTTTCTCTTTTTGTGACAGAAGAGGTGTTTTGATAGGGCGTGGGCACGCCCTATCAAAGTCCCACTTCTGTAATTTTGCAGCTTACGAAAACACAGGTATTAATTTTTTTTTTTTTAAAACAGAAGTGCTTTTGTCATAAGGCGTGGGCACGCCTTATGCTAACACTTCTTCTGATTTTTTTTTTAAACACCACAACACATAAATCTTTTTTATTATTAATAAAACAACTAAAAATAAAAAAATTATTTGCTTAAACAGAAAATAAAGAAAAAAAAATTTGGGTTGCCTCCCAAACAACGCTTTTCTTTAATGTCTTTGGCTAGACATAGTTGTGCTAAATTATATGTTGGACATTCCAACCCGATTCGTTCAACTTCATGCATTTGTAAACCTTCGTAAAAAGGCTTTAAGCGATGACCCTTGACCTTAGAGATCTGACTTGTATCCAAACTTTGAATTTCAATTTTACCACGAGGAAACACGTTAGTGACAACATAAGGTCCTAACCATCTAGAACGAAATTTACTAGGAAATATTTTTAATTTAGAATGAGATAGTATAACTTTCTGACCAACACAAAATTTTTTCTTGGAAACCTTATGATCATGAAAAGCCTTTATCTCTTCCTTGTAAATCCTAGAACTCTCACAGTCATTAGTGATATTAAACTTAATGATTTCATCATCAAATTCCATTGTGAGTGTTCCATCATGCACATCAATTTTAGTCCTAGATATTTTTAAGAAGGGTCTTCCTAGCAAAATCAAAGATCTAGATAAGTCATCATCATCCATATCAAGCACATAAAAATCAGCAGGGAAGATCAATCCATTTACTTGCACCAGAACATCCTCTAGAACACCTTCAGGATAAACGTTAGATCTATCACAAGTTGAATAATCACACCAGTCTCTTTTAATGGTCCAACATTCAAAGATTTATAAATAGACAGAGGCATGACATTAATTGAAGCTCCTAGATCTAACATTGCTCTTTCGATTTTAAGATTACCTACTTTACAAGGGATAGTAAACATACCTGGATCCTTGCATTTAGGAGGTAACTTTTTCTGAAGGACAGCTGAAACATTCTCACCCATGCTAACAAATTCATTACCTTTCAGTTTCCTTTTGTTGATGCACAACTCCTTGAGAAATTTGGCATATCGAGGTACCTGTTTAATTACATCAAGTAAAGGAATATTTACCTCAATCTTGCGAAAGATGTCAAAAATTTCTTTTTCCTCCTCCTCCTTTTTAGATTTGGATGATCTAAAAGGAAAAGGTGGAATTGGTGCCAAAACTTTTTGTTGCATGACATTAGGTTCCTTAAGGTGATCGAACTGTGGCTGGGATACAGTAACTTCCTTTTCAGCTTCTTCTTCTGGAATGTGCTTTTGGGTTGTCTTGCTAGACTCCCCTACCTCGGTTCCACTCCTCAAGGTCATTGCACTAACATTATGTTTAGGGTTGATAATTGTTTGTGAGGGTAATTTTCCTTGAGATTCCAGTCTGCTCACAGAAGTGGCTAGCTGACTCATTTGATCTTCCAGCTTCTTGATACTTGTCCTTATTTCCTGTTGAAATTGTTGTGTGTTAATTGCAAGTGATTTAACAATTTCTTCAAGAGACGTACCTGGATTTGAAGATGGCTGATGTTGTTGTTGTTGTGGAGCAGGCTGGCTATATTGAGAATTCTGAAATTGAGGCCTTGCTCCGTAGCTAAAGTTGGGATGATTTCTCCACCCTGGGTTATAAGTGTTTGAATATGGATCGTGATTCCTTTGTGGTGGACCTGGAAATCCTCCAACTGCATTTACGTGCTCATGAGGTTCATCTTGAAGTGTGGGGCACATGTCGGTTGGGTGTCCAGTAGCAGCACAAATTCCACAGGCTTTAACTTGTTGTACATTTCCCATTCCTATAGCCAATTGTTGAACAACAGATGTTAGATTAGCTATTTGACTTTCAAGAGAATGTGTATTTACCTCGTTTACTCTTCTATGAGGTATGTCTTGTCTGAATCCAAACTGCTGGGAGTTGGCAGCCATAGTGGAAATCAAATCTCTAGCCTCTCTAGGAGTCTTATTCACTATTGCACCTCCACTGGCTGCGTCCATCATCCTTCTTTCCATGGGTAACAATCCTTCATAAAAATATTGAATTAAGAGTTATTCGGAAATCCCATGTTGAGGACAACTTGCACAAAGTTGCTTAAATCTCTCCCAATATTCGTGAAGAGTCTCAATATCTTTCTGCTTAATTCCACATATCTCTCTTCTAATGCTGGCAGCTCTTGAAGCAGGGAAAAATTTTTCCAAGAAAAGTCTCATCATCTCAGTCCATGTGGTTATATAGAACCAGGAGGTAAATAGAACAGCCAATCTTTTGCTCTATCAGCTAGTGAGAATGGGAAAACTCGCATTTTGATTTGCTCTTCAGTAACTCCTTGTGGTTTTAGACTTGAACATACCACGTGAAATTCTTTTAAGTGCTTGTGAGGATCTTCATTCTCAAGGCCATGAAACTTGGGAAGCAAATGGATTAAACCCGATCTTAATTCAAAATCCGCTTGCAGAGTTGGGTAATGAATGCAGAGGGGTTGTTGATTGACAGGTGGTGCAGCCAACTGTCTTAAAGTTTGTTCTTCTTCAGCCATTATTTCTTCAATCTCGGAATCACTAGATGAATTGGTCAAATCAAGTGATAAATTCAGTTCAGGGAATGAAGATGTACCTTCTTGTGCCTTTTGAATTTTAGTTTCCTTCATATTCCTTTTAGCTGTCTTTTCAATCTCAGGGTCGTACGGGGTTAATTCACTTGCACGAAAAGAACGGGGCATCAAAATAAATCTAATTAAAAACCAATCCCCGACAACGGCGCCAAAAATTGGTGGTTGTCGAGACCAACAATAATAATTCCTACTCAAAATAAATTTAAACTGTAGTATAAATGAGTAAGGTCGTTTCCCAAGAGATTGGTAAGATTTATTTTTCTGCAAAATATTAAAAAGTAAAATGGGGATTTTGGGAAAATGAAAATAAAAATTAAATTAAAATCTAGGCAAAGAAAAATCAATATGATGCAAACATCTAACCAAAGGAATAATCTTAGAATGGGTTCATGGAATTGATCATTGATGCAAAAATGAATTCTTTTAATCTTTACCAAATTGGTTATGGTTATTGGTACGACCTAACAACCTATCCCTCCTTACTTCTTCGATAATCAGGATACGATCTCTAATTATTTCTCTTGTCAGTTAAACAATCTTAGATACGATCTTAAGATTTAATTTACTAACAGCATTGAAAACTAGAGAGATGACCAATTCTAACCAACAAACACACATGTAGGTTCATTTAAGCTAGATTATATATCTTCTTAACAGAGAATTGAAATTCTGTCTGAAATCAATTATGTTATTTACCACTTATATTAGAATGCCTAAACAATTACGGATTCAGGTTTCTAATTGGCGATATATTATCCTGACAATTGAACAAAAGGGCCCTTTTTGCACAATCAATCAAAACAATAATTTAAATAAGAACAGAAGACATATAAATAATAAAGATATAAAAGAACAATATAAAACTAATTAGATCTCACAATTCTTAAAGAACCCAAACTTTAATTATCCTTTGGCTAGACTAAAAGTTTAGCAAGCCATAAGTTCAGAGAAAAACACTAAAGAAAATATAAAATTGTATGAAGAATCAGTATTCAGAATGATATCCCTAGCCACTCTTAGTCTATAAATACTAAATATCCTAGCCCCAAAATCTGTTTTCAAAGGAAAGTTCTCTGATTGAGTTTGATTACAATTAAACTTCTTTCCTTTTTCCACCACTTGCTAAAGACAGTCATTGCAAATCTCTTCCTTAATAATTAAAATCTTCCACTTGCCATCTTTAGACTGTTTCAGTCAACTTCAACTACAAGTGATAGATCTTGACTTGAATTCCGAGATTTCTTCTGATTTTGTGACTTGAGCACAATTCACAGCTTTTAATCTATTTTGTCCATTTTCCTTCATTCACAATACAAAATATAAAATATAAGTCAAATCCAAAAATTAAGCATATAAAAGAATTTAAATCATGGAAAATATGACAATTAATATGTCTAATATGCAACTTATCAAATTCCCCCACACCTAAACCTTGCTTGTCCTCAAGTATACAATAGTCTAAATTCATAATTTCTTCTCATCATTCCTTCATATTCTTCCTATGCTCATCCAAAACACATTCCTTTCAAGAATTAAAACATAAGTTTTTAAAGCGAATTCTCATAACACACATGAATAGCACTTTAATAATTCAATTAAATTCATAAAGTACACAGAATCCAACACCCTTGCAATTGGATTTCACTCATCACACTCTTAGTGTTTAAGGCATATATCAATGAACTCTCAAGTCATTGCATAGAAGATTTCTTACCATAAGCTTGCAATTTCATCAAATCTCTCCACCAATGAATAAATTAAGATGCAAAAATCTAAGGGTCTAAAAGGGTTGTATCGGGGCTTAGGTAAGGTATGATAAAAGGATTTTTAGGTTTGAGAAATTGAAAGAATCATACAAAACTTTTCACATAAAATTCAAATCAATGATTTCTAAAGATTGCTTCACATCACATTCATCCAATTATACAATGCGTACCTTTGATTGAACGACAATTAATTCCATAACTAGCTTTCAAGCATTGAAAATTGCACATCACTTTTTATTTTTTCATTTTCTTTTTTTTCTTTTCTTTTTTTTTCTTTTCTTTTTTTTTCTTCTTTTTTTTTCAACTTTTTTTTTTCGTTTTTCTTTTTCAAAAGAGAAGAACTCAATGAAAGTAATAGCTTGAAATACTAATTTTTCAACATATGCAATCTTGCCAAAAATATTTTGAAATTTCATGTGCATAAGTCTATATGATTCATCAATTCAAGGTTCAAAAAGAGGGAAAAATCAACAAAAAGGGTTTGTTATGGTTTGTAATGTGGTTTAATCCAAATAAAAGGTTAGGCTCAAAGTGGTTTCTCTAGGGGTTAATAATAACAGGGGTAGGCTAGAAAAGAAAGGTATAATATTAAGAAAAAGGGTTTAACCTAAATGCCCTTATTTGATTAATTGCATCATATTCATCAAAGGGGTTGATTAAGACATGTATGACAGAGCAAGTTCTAGAATAATCAATTATACATGACAATCACACAAACAAAGAAATAGAGCATGATGTAATGAATGCTCATAGGCTCAAATCTCACCAAAAAGGGTTATGTGTGTTAGATCCTATATACTTTTTCATCTCAATGAATTAAAATTAACTAATCAGTGTATTAATGAGAATTCAAAACTGTTTTGCACATATGTAAATCACTTTTTTTTTCATGGAATAAGCATTGAAAAAATCTAGAATTCAAAGAGATCACAAATTATAACTAATGTACCTTTTGGAACAAAATAATTTTTTGATTTGCAAAAATTTTCATGAAAATTAATCAAGAACGAAAGGAAAAGAAAACAAACAGCAGAGTCACAATTAAATACCCTCCCCCACACCTAGACTATACATTGTCCTCAATGTATCAAAACAATTGCTCAGAAATCGTAAAAGATCAAGAGAATTAAGAAACTTCCCTGAAAAATATTGAGCAGTGCGAAGCATTGCGTTGATTTTGACCATTTTGTCAATCTGAGCACGCTCACGAGCGGAAGAAACTCCTTGATTTCCACTGCAAGACATTGAGAAATTCATCAACCTGTGCGATTATTAATCTCCAACTACATCAAATCAGATAATGTTAAGGATAAAAATGATATAGTTGAAATTAGTCGACTAGGAGTATAACCACCACCCAAAAAAAATTATTATTATTATTACTCTTTTTTTTTTGAAAAGAAAAAAATTAAATATATAGTAAAAATAAATAAAAAGATAAAAATAAAAGACAAAAATCTGAGATTGCTCGGTTCGGTGGGTTCGATGCTCCCGGAGCTGTGAGTCTCGAAGCTGGGAAACGTGGGTCTCGGTTCCAGAAGTGATGGTGGAACTGTTGCTGTCGGCATTGGTCGGAGAAAGGATGCAGAGAAGGGAGGTGACAGGCTCGGGAAGAGAGATCAATTTGAAGTCCGATCAGTGAAGAGGGAGGAAAGGAATGGTTGCTTTGGTTAAAACTGACAGACGCGATAAAGCTGGAGCTCGATGGAGTCGGTGGAGGCTGGTGCTGGTATCTGCATTGTTGGTCGGCTCCGGTGGGTGCTGTGAGAAGTTTGAAACCCGATTGGGTGCCAATCCCTGTGGCTGATTGTTGAGGCGCGATGGAGCTTGAAGGAGGGAGTCGCAGGATACTGTGGTGCCGGAATGCTGGAACTGCTGCAGTGGAGAGCTGTTGCCGACGCTGGGCTGCTGCCGGAGCTGTTTGCTGCTGCTGCGACCGAGAGAGGACCTTGGGGTTGGGAGGATGAAGATGGTGCCGAGAAGGGGGGCTGCAGGCAAAGAAAAGAAGAAAAATAATAAGAGCCGAAGAGAAAAAAATAAAAAATCAGAAAAAAAATATATATATATATTTTCTCTTTTTGTGACAGAAGAGGTGTTTTGATAGGGCGTGGGCATGCCCTATCAAAGTCCCACTTCTGTAATTTTGCAGCTTACGAAAACACAGGTATTAAATTTTTTTTTTTAAAACAAAAGTGCTTTTGTCATAAGGCGTGGGCACGCCTTATGCTAACACTTCTTCTGATTTTTTTTTTTAAACACCACAACACATAAATCTTTTTTATTATTAATAAAACAACCAAAAATAAAAAAATTATTTGCTTAAACAGAAAATAAAGAAAAAAAATTTGGGTTGCCTCCCAAACAACGCTTTTCTTTAATGTCTTTGGCTAGACATAGTTGTGCTAAATTATATGTTGGACATTCCAACCCAATTCGTTCAACTTCATGCATTTGTAAACCTTCGTAAAAAGGCTTTAAGCGATGACCCTTGACCTTAGAGATCTGACTTGTATCCAAACTTTGAATTTCAATTTTACCACGAGGAAACACGTTAGTGACAACATAAGGGCCTAACCATCTAGAACGAAATTTACTAGGAAATATTTTTAATTTAGAATGAGATAGTATAACTTTCTGACCAACATAAAATTTTTTCTTGGAAACCATATGATCATGAAAAGCCTTTATCTCTTCCTTGTAAATCCTAGAACTCTCACAGTCATTAGTGATATTAAACTTAATGATTTCATCATCAAATTCCATTGTGAGTGTTCCATCATGCACATCAATTTTAGTCCTAGATGTTTTTAAGAAGGGTCTTCCTAGCAAAATCAAAGATCTAGATAAGTCATCATCATCCATATCAAGCACATAAAAATCAGCAGGGAAGATCAATCCATTTACTTGCACCAGAACATCCTCTAGAACACCTTCAGGATAAACATTAGATCTATCAGCAAGTTGAATAATCACACCAGTCTCTTTTAATGGTCCAACATTCAAAGATTTATAAATAGACAGAGGCATGACATTAATTGAAGCTCCTAGATCTAACATTGCTCTTTCGATTTTAAGATTACCTACTTTACAAGGGATAGTAAACATACCTGGATCCTTGCATTTAGGAGGTAACTTTTTCTGAAGGACAGCTGAAACATTCTCACCCATGCTAACAAATTCATTACCTTTCAGTTTCCTTTTGTTGATGCACAACTCCTTGAGAAATTTGGCATATCGAGGTACCTGTTTAATTACATCAAGTAAAGGAATATTTACCTCAATCTTGCGAAAGATGTCAAAAATTTCTTTTTCCTCCTCCTCCTTTTTAGATTTGGATGATCTAAAAGGAAAAGGTGGAATTGGTGCCAAAACTTTTTGTTGCATGACATTAGGTTCCATATCCGTGAAGGAGCGCCTCCCTGTCAAACAGAGCCTCCCCGCCTAACAGAGCCTCCCTGCCTCCTCGGGCTTAAGGATGTTAGCTTAAGGATGCAGGGCTTAAGGATGCTTCCGTAAGAGAGCCTCCCCATCGAACAGAGCCTCCCTGCCTAATAGAGCCTCCCCGCCTCCTCGGGCTTAAGGATGTTGGCTTAAGGATGTAGGGCTTAAGGATCTTACCTACCCATGTAGGAGAGCCTCCCTGCCTAACAGAGCCTCCCCGCCCCTCCAAGGCTTAAGGATGTTGGCTTAAGGATCCCACCGTAAGAGAGCCTCCCCACCGAACAGAGCCTCCTTGCCTAACAGAGCCTCCCCGCCTCTTTGGGCTTAAGGATGTTAGCTTAAGGATGTAGGGCTTAAGGATCTTACCAACTTTCACAACCTTATACGCATCACAATGTGCAAACTTGTGATAGCAAAGCTCTAGCACGACTCATGTATGCTATCATAAAGAGACGCGTACGAGCATAGCTCTAGTACGGTTATACTCATAAGACAAACCACTCAAAAGACACGTACGAGCAGAAGCTCCAGTACGGTTTACAAACATCATCATAGTTTCCAAATCAAGGTGCGAGCTAAGCTCCAGCACGTTTCATACAAATGAAAACATCAATACCCGGTGCGAGCTAGGCTCTAGCACTGTTTAATTCACATAAACATGATAGGCGGCTCATAAGCTTTTAAAGCTATCTCAAAACATATTTGGCACTTCACATGTGCTATCACAAACATCAAACCACAATAGCCATCCTATTTATCAATTCGTTTAAAACCAAATACATGTTTTGTGAAAGCATTCAAAACACTTGATTTATTCAATTATTAGCCTTACTATCCCTTTTATACATCCATGTAAAACCAAATCATCCAATATTCACAACTATTTTCACATACCAAGCAACCAATTTCTCAAACGTTCATGCATTTCATAAACACCCTATAATCCCACAAATTACGAGCAGCTACCTCTATATACTTACAGAATTCCCTTACCTGGAATCGCGATGCGTGATTCCACTTCCTTAAGCTGCTTACTCGTACGGTTTGATTCGTCTTCAACAACTCTTCGGGACTGCACACAATCATATTTCACATTATATTCGATCCATATAATGCAACCCTTGTGCTTACTATAGTCAATTTAATCTATAGCCTCTATTAACGCTTATATGGCCTCGTTTCATTACTTTACCCATAACTCGAGTCTATGGATCTTCTTAGGCCTATTAACTTATTCTAAATCGATATTAAATCGACATTAAGCTCATAGTGTTCATATTTCATGAATTCCCTCACTATGGCATTTTATCAAGCATATACATACTCATTTTCACAATTTCACTTAAACCCATATTATAACTCCACATAACCATTCCAAATCACCCACATTACTCATTTAACAACTTATCATAACCCATAAACCACCAACTCCCCAAATAATACTTTCTCACACTAGAGGCATTCCATTTTCTAGGTTACATTAGTTTCTAACACAACCTAGGTGTTTCCATCCATACATACTCATGCCAAACAACTCCAAAATCAATTAAATAGACAATGTACATGGATTGGAGTGTTAAAATCTTACTAAATATGATTTTTCTTCTTGCTCCAAATGTCAATGCCCTTATCTCCTTCAATACCCACAATGGGATTTTGGGTTCCAACTATGTTGTTCTCTTCCTCAAGATGAACAACTTAATGTCTAATGGTCTCCCCTCAAATCTTGCTGGAAATGGCTGATTTTAGAGAGAGAAAGTTAGGTTTTTGGGTTAGAAATGGAAGATTGGTGTTTTTCCCGAAATTTTTAGATTTTCAGCCCTCCTTTTATAGAAATAGCTTGAGGAGATCGATCTGGTCCAAGAGGAGATCGATCTGGTCCCCTTAAATCTCTCATTTTCATGAAATTTTAAGTATGAGATCGATCTGTCAAAGCATGAGATCGATCTGGTCCCAAACAGAGAGCTAAGGAGATAGATCTGGGTGCTTGAGGATCGATCTTTTCATTACAGAATGCTTAGGAGATCGATCTGGCCCCATTGGAGATCGATCTGCTCTATTCTATTGCCCAAATAAGAGCATTCTGGCTCTTCCAGATCGATCTCTCATCTTATGAGATCGATCTGGCCTTCATACTTTCTAGATTTTCTGCAGTTTTCTTGCTGCAACTCACACCAACACATCCTTAATCTGCTGCCATGGCCATTTTCTCATCTATCCACCTTTATAACTTGAAAATGACATCCATTCATACCTTATGCACATTGAAACTTGTGTGCATTCATTGTATGTCCAAAGGTATACTATATATAACCAAATGGCAGCATTTATATTCACGCAGCTTCCATCCATTTACCATACTACCCATTTTAAGTTTCAATCACATCCATCACTTATAAGAACTCATTTCTTCATATTCAAATTCAATGGAACTTGTATGTACGTTACAAATCATTTTACACATACATACATTGAATCCATAGACTTACATCGATCATACCTTACATTACAAGTCCATTCACATTCATTACACATTACAACTTTACATATACGGGGTCTCACATTCTCCCCTCCTTCAAGGAATTTGGTCCTCCAAATTAGAACTAAGTCACTCTTCAAAAAGTTGGGGGTACTCCTCCCGTATCAAGTTCTCCAATTCCCATGTGGCCTCTTCCGCCGTGTGATGTTGCCAAAGAACTTTCACCAAGGGAATTGTCTTATTCCGCAACACTTTCTCTTTTCTGTCTAATATCCGAATCGGCTTCTTAACATACGTCATACTCTCATGGAGCTCCAACGGCTCATATCTTATCACGTGTGCCGGGTCCGGGTGATACTTCCGAAGCATCGAGACGTGGAAGACATTGTGGACATTTGCCAAGTCCGGTGGCAATGCCAACCTATACGCCTTATCTCCCACTCTCTCCAAAATCTCGAAGGGTCCGATATATCTAGGGCTCAACTTGCCCTTCTTACCAAATCTCATAATACCCTTCGATGGTGATACCCTCAGAAACACCGACTCACCCTCATCAAACTCTAGTGGTCTTCGTCTCTTGTCAGCATAACTCTTTTACCGGCTCTGAGCTGTCCGTAATCTCTCACATATCAACTGGACGTCCTCAGATGCCTGCTGCACTAAGTCTGGAGCAAAAATCTGTCTGTCACCAACCTCTTCCCATCCAATAGGGGAACGACATCTACGTCCGTACAATGCCTCATAGGGTGCCATTTCGATACTCGCATGATAGCTATTATTATAAGCAAACTCGACTAACTGCAGGTGGTCATCCCAGGAGCCTCTAAAATCTAGCACACACGCTCTCAACATATCCTCGAGGGTCTGTATAGTCCTCTCTGACTGCCCATCTATCTAAGGGTGAAAAGCGGTGCTAAAACTTAGTCGGGTCCCCAGCGCTTCCTGAAAATGTTCCAAAAAATGGGAAGTGAAGTGGGCATCCCTATCAGAAACAACGCTCACTGGTACACCATGTAGCCGTACTATCTCTCGAATATACAGGTTCGCTAACTGACTCAGTGTATCGGTAGCTCTCATAGCCAAGAAATGGGCGGACTTAGTCAACCGATCCACAATAACCCATATGGCATCATGACCTCTACGGATCCTCGACAACCCCATCACAAAATCCATGGTGACATGCTTCCACTTTCATGTTGGTATCAGTAGAGGCTGCAATAATCCTGCAGGCTTCTGATGCTCTACCTTGACTTGCTGACAAACGAGACACTTAGCGACATATTCAGCAATGTCTCTCTTCATTCCAGACCACCAATAAACCTTCCGAAGGTTTTGATACATCTTGGTACTTCCCGGATGTATCGTATACTTCAATGAGTGAGCCTATGATAAAATCGTTCTCCTGATCTCAGGATCCCTGGGAATGCATACTCTGCCTCTGAACCTCAATAAGCCATCAGCACTCTGCTCAAAATCAATACCCACACCTGTCTGTATCTGCCTCAGCCAATCGATGCACCGTTGATCGCTCTGCTTGGCTTGCCGAATACGGCCAATCAATTCTGGCTCCAGTCTTAAACTAGCCATGATCTCAAGTCTCTCAGATCCAGGTGGGGTTACATCCAAACTGAGGTTCGCAAAGTGTTCTAACAATTCATGTTCTCGTACCATCATATATGACACCAACCTAAGGTTCTTTCTACTCAAAGCATCGGCAGCTACATTTACCTTACCCGGGTGGTACATGATTTCACAATCATAGTCCTTCAGGAGTTCGAGCCATCTCCTCTGTATCATATTCAGCTCTTTCTGCTAGAACAGGTACTTAAGGCTCTTATGATCTGTGAACACCTGAAATTTCTCACCATAGAGATAGTGGCACCATATTTTCAAAGCAAATACTACAGCCGCCAACTCCAAATCATGTGTCGGGTAGTTCCTCTCATGATCTTTCAACTGTCTAGATCCATAGGCAACTACCTTCCCATCCTGCATAAGCACACAGCCCAGTCCCTGGTGTGATGCATCTGTATACACCGAGAATCCTCTTGAGCTAGTAGGAATGGTGAGAACTGGAGCAGTCGTCAATCGACACTTAAGCTCCTCAAAACTCCTCTCACATGCCTCATCCCACACAAACTTAACATCTTTTCGCGTGAGGCGTGTCAATGGAGCAGCTAGTCTGGAGAAACCCTCTACAAATCTCCGATAATCTCCTGCTAATCCCAGAAAACTCTTGATCTCAGTTACTGTCTTGGGCTGTTCCCACTGTACAACTGCCTCTATCTTGGATGGATCCACTGATACCCCATCCTTTGACACAACATGCCCCAGAAATGAGATCTGTTCTAACCAAAAGTTACATTTGCTGAGTTTGGCATACAATTCTCTCTCTCGGAGGGTCTGCAGAACTACCCTCAAGTGCTCCTCATGATCTTCCCTGGACTTGGAATACACCAAAATGTCATCAATGAATACTATTACAAACTTGTCCAGGTATGGCTTGAATATATCATTCATCAATGCCATAAATGCTGCGGGAGCATTCGTCAATCCGAATGGCATCACCAAAAACTCGTAGTGGCCATAACAGGTACGAAATGCTGTCTTGGGTACATCTCCACTCCTGATCCTCAACTGATGATACCCTGACCGCAGATCTATCTTAGAAAATACTTCGGCTCCTTGGAGCTGATCCAACAAATCATCGATTCTTGGAAGGGGGTACTTGTTCTTAATGGTTGCCTTATTCAACAACCGGTAATCTATACATAGTCGGAGGCTTCCATCCTTCTTCCTTACAAATAGAACCGGTTCTCCCCAAGGTGAGACACTTGGTCTAATAAACCCCTTCTCCAGCAACTCTTGCAGCTGTTTCTTCAGCTCTTCCAATTCTATCGAAGCCATTCTATAGGGTGGTTTCGATATCGGCTCTATACCAGGCACTAGCTCAATGCAAAATTCCATTTCTCTTTCAGGTGGTAGTCCTGGTAATTCATCCGGAAAGACATCAGGGTAATCTATAATTACGGCTATGTCCCTCAATTCTGGGTGTGCCTCATCTATATCAACCACGTATGCAATGAACCCTTCACATTATCCTCTCCATCGTTAGTAACATAAACCATCACTCCACATTCAACATTTATCATAAACAATAATTTATCTCTCAAGCAATATGCATTTAAAATCATACTCCTTTATTTACAACAAACATACTATTTTCATATCATTTCTTTTCATCAAAGTTTACAATAAGATTGTCTAATCTTGAAAACATCAATGTTTTGGCATGACAATCCATCACAACACGATTGGTAGCCAACCAATCCATTCCCAATATTACATCAAAATCATTCATATTCAATAAAATCAGATTGGCTATCATTTCCTTCCCCTCTATCATTAACTTACAATCTCTACATACATGCTCAGTCAATTGACTATCATTCATGGGTGTGGAAATCATCAACATTTTATCCAACAATGTTGGTTTCACATGTTTCAACAATTTATGTGCAAAGAAAGGTGATATGAAAGAATGCGTGGCACCAGGATCAAATAATACCAATGCTTCTAAATCAAAGATTCGGATTGTACCTTTAATCACATCCTTCGATGAGTTTGTAGTGTCCTGGTCCAGCGCGTACACCCTTCCTCTGCTCACACCCACAGCCTGTTTCCCTTTTTCCTCAGCTATAGCCCTCCTCCTCGGGGTTGCTGTCTCAACTGGAGCTCCCTCAGGCTCCTTGCCCTTCTGTGGGGCAATATCCATCTTCTCGGGACAATGCTTAGCCACATGTCCCGGTCTCTAGCATCTAAAACACACCATAGGGGTCATCAGACAAGGCCTATTCCCATGAAATCTCCCACATCTCCTACACTGATCAGTAGTAGAACGTGGTCCTCCAATAGTCATACCCCTCAGCGCAGTCAAGGCTGGGTATATGGGAGGTCTAGCAGCTCTCTCCTGCACCTCCTCAATCTTAGGCCTCTTCTCAAAAAATCTTTGGCCACCTCTCTTAGCCACTCTTCCAAACCCGGATCTCTTCCGGTCTCTGTCCTTCCTGACACTAATCCTCCCAAGCTCGGAGGCGTTTTGCTCAAAGTCTTGCTCACATAACTGAGCCTTATGTACAGCCTCCTCGTAAGTCAAAATGTCGAAGGGAGCTAGCTTAGTCCGGATGGCCAATCTCAATCCATCCATGAACTTCTGTATCTTTCAGGTCTCACTACCCATCGTGTCAGGGTCATATCTCCCCAATGACATAAACTTGGACTCATACTCGTCCACAGTATGGTTCCCCTGAACCAAATTCATAAATTCCATCCGTAATTTTCTCTGTGCGGTAGCTGGAATATACTGTCTTTTGAAGGCCTCCAAGAATATCTCCCATGAAATCTCGGAGTGTCTAGCCCTCAAAATAGCTTCGGTGGATCTCCACCAGTGCTCTGCCTCACCTTCAACATATACACGACAAAGACAACCTTCTCAGCTGAAGTGCATTGGAAAAACCTATATAGTTTCTCTATCTCATACACCCAATCCTCCGTAACCACTGGGTCCTTCACCCCTCTAAACACTGGGGGTTTCAGTGCTTGAAACTCTCGCAACCTGCTCAAGTCGCAGTCATAACCCAAATCACTACCGCTCTGCTGTGGAGCGATAGGAGAATCTGTATCCTGGGCTGGAGGTGGTGTAACTGTAGCTGTCTCAACAACATGAGGTCTCTCCCCCTCTGCAGCTGCCTGTTCAGTAGTAGGCTGTGCTATGAGACCTCGTCTATCACCGGCGCCCAAGGCCTGCGTATCTCCACCAAATTCTCAATACTCTGCTCTAACCTAGTGAAGCGAGCCTTAGTATCCTCTGCTCTCCCAGCAGGGTTCTGTGGAGCCTGCTTAGTTTGTGGCTCCGCACGGCTCTCAGGCCTACCTCTACAGCCTTTAGCACGTGCTCTTGCCCCTCTACCTTTGCGTGTAACTGGCATAGTGCCTAACTTCCTGTATTATAATAATTTATTAAGCTCAATCCATCACGATATACACAGTTATATCTAAACAAAAGTACAGTACTACGGGGATGTACTTTCCTACGTTTTATTAGTGACTCACATCAGGCCAACACAGCTCTGATACCAATCTCTGTCATGACCCAATTCCATTCTCTTTAATCAAAAATCACTAAAAATTTTTCGCGTTTTACTATTACCTTACCCGGTCGTGAACTAACTCACCACACACTGTTGGGCTGTGAGTCAATAATAAACACCACATCTCATTCATTCTCAGTTAACTAAAACGATGTCATACATTTGCATTTAATCGTGTACTTATACGAAAACATGTTTTACTGACATCTACATCCCCCATAATTACAACTCAAAAGAATACTGTGCTGTTACATTGTTTAGATACAAAAAGAATCACTGTGTATATACCTCTAAGCGATGGAGATGCAGCGAAGTCCAAAATACCACGCCTCAGTCCTCACTGGGCTACTATGCACGCTCGGTAGGGGAAATAGAGAGGGATGAGCAACCACACGCTCAGTAAGGCAATAATGCAAGCATGATAGATAACTACTCTATCTACATGCTGATAGTGTTATGCATAAATCATTTATGGTAGGAGCATGAGGAATAAAACTATGCCATATGAGTATACATATATATCATGTGTCAAAATCATGTACATTGACATATCAAACATGGTAAAAAGAACATCATGTATAAATCATCTCATGCTCAATCTCATTTAAATTCATAAAAAGGGCAATTCATTAAGAAACCTCCTTTTTAAACCAACATGATAAACCTCTTTCTCAACACATAAATACCACCAAATCAATTCACAATCACAATCACAACCACATTTTCATTTCACAATTCACACATGCGTATAAAAACTAGGTCACTATATCAAAAGTTCCTATGTGGACCAACTACATCATAAATCATCCCAGACCACACGCATCCAGGTGTGCGGGGTATCATGCTGGCACGAAGATGGATTATCCCTCGCCAGACTTTCTCATCAAATAACCATCACGCGGTACATCGTACTCCATGTGATATACACGGTACAGCGTACTCCGCGGACTCATATCGTGATTGGGGGTGCCATTCCTAGGTCTTACCTACCCTATACCAAGAGTTTTCCATATCCGTGAAGGAGAGCCTCCCTGCCGAACAGAGCCTCCCCGCCTAACAGAGCCTCCCTGCCTCCTCGGGCTTAAGGATGTTAGCTTAAGGATGTAGGGCTTAAGGATCCTTCCGTAAGAGAGCCTCCCCACAGAACAGAGCCTCCCCGCCTAACAGAGCCTCCCCGCCACCTCGGGCTTAAGGATGTTGGCTTAAGGATGTAGGGCTTAAGGATCTTACTGTACCCATGTAGGAGAGCCTCCCTGCCTAACAGAGCCTCCCTGCCCCTCTAGGGCTTAAGGATGTTGGCTTAAGGATCCCACCGTAAGAGAGCCTCCCCACCGAACAGAGCCTCCCCGCATATTTGGGCTTAAGGATGTTAGCTTAAGGATGTAGGGCTTAAGGATCTTACCAACTTTCACAACCTTTTACGCATCACAATGTGCAAACTTATGCGAGCAAAGCTCTAGCATGACTCATGCATCCTATCATAAAGAGACGCATACGAGCATAGCTCTAGTACGGTTATACTCATAAGACAAACCACTCAAAAGCCACGTACGAGTAGAAGCTCCAGTACGGTTTATAAACATCATCATAGTTTCCAAATCAAGGTGCGAGCTAAGCTCCAGCACGTTTCATACAAATGAAAACATCAATACCCGGTGCGAGCTAGGCTCTAACACGGTTTAATTCACATAAACATGATAGGCAGCTCATAAGCTTTTAAAGCTATCTCAAAACATATTTGGCACTTCACATGTGCTATCACAAACATCAAACCACAATAGCCATCCTATCTATCAATTCGTTTAAAACCAAATACATGTTTTGTGAAAGCATTCAAAACACTTGATTTATGCAATTATTAGCCTTACTATCCCTTTTTATACATCCATGTAAAACCAAATCATCCAATATTCACAACTGTTTTCACATACCAAGCAACCAATTTCTCAAACGTTCTTGCATTTCATAAACACCTTATAATCCCACAAATTACGAGCAGCTACCTCTATATACTTACAGAATTCCCTTACCTGGAATCGCGATGCGTGATTCCACTTCCTTAAGCTGCTTACTCGTACGGTTTGATTCATCTTCAACAACTCTTCGTGACTGCACACAATCATATTTCACATTATATTCGATCCATATAATGCAACCCTTGTGCTTGCTATAGTCAATTTAATCTATAGCCTCTATTAACGCTTATATGGCCTTGTTTCATTACTTTACCCATAACTCGAGTCTATGGATCTTCTTAGGCCTATTAACTTATTCCAAATCGATATTAAATCAACATTAAGCTCATAGTGTTCATATCTCATGAATTCCCTCACTATGGCATTTTATCAAGCATATACATACTCATTTTCACAATTTCACTTAAACCCATATTATAACTCCACATAACCATTCCAAATCACCCACATTACTCATTTAACAACTTATCATAACCCATAAACCACCAACTCCCCAAATCATACTTTCTCACACTAGAGGCATTCCATTTTCTAGGTTACATTAGTTTCTAACACAACCTAGGTGTTTCCATCCATACATACTCATGCCAAACAACTCCAAAATCAATTAAATAGACAATGTACTTGGATTGGAGTGTTAGAATCTTACCAAATATGATTTTTCTTCTTGCTCCAAATGTCAATGCCCTTATCTCCTTCAATACCCACAATGGAATTTTGGGTTCCAACTATGTTGTTCTCTTCCTCAAGATGAACAACTTAATGTCTAATGGTCTCCCCTCAATTCTTGCTGGAAATGGCTGATTTTAGAGAGAGAAAGTTAGGTTTTTGGGTTAAAAATGGAAGATTGGTGTTTTTCCCAAAATTTTTAGATTTTCAGCCCTCCTTTTTATAGAAATAGCTTGAGGAGATCGATCTGGTCCCCTTAAATCTCTCATTTTCACGAAATTTTAAGCATGAGATCGATCTGTCGAAGCATGAGATCGATCTGGTCTCAAACAGAGAGCTAAGGAGATCGATCTGGGTGCTTGAGGATCGATCTTTTCATTACAGAATGCTTAGAAGATCGATTTGGCCCCATTGGAGATCGATCTGCTCTATTCTATTGCCCAAATAAGAGCATTTTGGCTCTTCTAGATCGATCTCTCATCTTATGAGATCGATCTTGGCTTCATACTTTCCAGATTTTCTGCAGTTTTCTTGCTGCAACTCACACCAACACATCCTTAATCTGCTGCCATGGCCATTTTCTCATCTATCCACCTTTATAACTTGAAAATGACGTCCATTCATACCTTATGCACATTGAAACTTGTGTGCATTCATTGTATGTCCAAAGGTAAACTATATATAAACAAATAGAAGCATTTATATTCACGCAACTTCCATCCATTTACAACACTACCCATTTTGAGTTTCAATCACATCCATCACTTATAAGAACTCATTTCTTCATATTCAAACTCAATGGAACTTGTATGTACGTTACAAATCATATTACACATACATACATTGAATCCATGGACTTACATCGATCATACTTTACATTACAAGTCCATTCACATTCATTACACATTACAACTTTACATATACGAGGTCTCACATAGAGTCCTTCATGTTTCCTAGCATTGCCAATCGTCCTCCCCGAGGATATCTCTTGAAATTCACAAGAAGATGGTGAGAATTTTGCAAATGAATTGTTATCACATGTTAATTTGCTAATTGACACTAGATTACAAGTAATGTTGGGCATATGAAGAATAGAATGAAGAATAAGGTTTTTTTAGAGTCTTATAGAACCTTTTCCAACAATAGTTGACAAAGAACCATCAATAATTTTTACTTTAATATTACTAGAGCAGGGACTATATGTGAGAAAGAATTAGATGAACTTGTCATGTGAAAGAATTAGATGAACTTGTCATGTGATCAGAAGCTCCTGAATCAATAATCCAGGGACTCTTTGAAGTTGAAGTGGCACAAAGGGCTGTGTAAAAGTTACTTGTTTGGGCTAACAAGCTAGAACTGACACTAGGGTTAGAAGCAAGTGGATTTTGAGGTTGTGATTAACTAAGAAGCTTACACAAGTGATCTATTTTCTCTTTGCTAAACCTGACTGAAGTATAGGTTGATTCTCCTTCTGTTGCACCTATGATAGTAAGCGTGTTCTTTATCTATTGCTTGGACTTGGAAGCTTTTCCTATCATTCTGCTTTCTTGGAGTCCAATTAGGTGGCTTGCCATGAATTTTCCAACCAGTATCTTTGGTATGTCCATGACGTTGGCAAACATCGCACCAATGTCTCTCCCATTTTCTTGTATTTTTCTGATCTGTGGAAGGCCTGTTATAGTGTTGCTGACCTCTTGCAGTCAAAGCTGATCCTTCAATTGTATTTTGTCCTCCATTTTCTTTCTTAAAATCTCCTAACATAACCTTCTGTCGACTTTCCTCGCTTCGTATCTCTGCAAACACTTCTTCAATTGATGGTAAGGATCATTGCTAAGCACTCTGCCCCTGACTTCATCAAGGTCTTTGTTTAGGCCCGTTAAGAATTCAAACACTCATTCTTGTTCCACCAATTTTTTCTGCTTGACACTGCACGCTACACAGTCTCAGCTAGATTTATAAAATAAATCCAATTCTTGCTACAGATTTTTTAGAACATTAAAATAATCTGTCACATTTTGGCCTCCTTATTTTGTTTCTCTCAATTTTGACTTTATCTCAAACACTTGAGTAGAGTTTTTCATGATATGAGTAAGTCATCTTCACAACAACCCTTAAATCAATCCAAAGTGTCTACTTGTTCAGTGTGCATATTCGACCTATAGACAAAATCAACATTTTTTGATTTGTTGCACGTTTTCTAAGATAAGTCATAATTTAAATTCTATGGGTTCAGATGGATTACCTAAAGTCATATGTCATCATTTTATAATGATTCAGAGATATATGGGTAGGTGTACACCCTCGTTTGGGCCAGGAACCTCTCTGTATGAGAATTGGCCCTCTTGCACCAAAAACTAAAAAATTATGATTTAGCCATCCTATACAGCTCAAATCGTTAAATATTGGTCAAATACGTTTAGAAATGGCGATCTTATAAAAGAGGTTTTTTTTTCTTGTTGAGAGCTTAAAGATATCTTGAAAATTTGGATGGTGAGCTTACGAAACTCTATCCATTAATATAGAGACAACTTTATTGAAATTCAATCTCCCAAAGGTCTGTACTATTTGTGAAGACTATTGTTAGAGGCCGGACTATTGGACAACTTGGTTTACAACAACCTATCCTTGGTATGTGTTAGAGCAAGTTGGGAATCAAAGTCTTGAGATTACGATATCTTTTGACAATGTATAAAAATTTTAAACTCCATTGATTGTTATAGTATATCTTAAGCTGATTTCTATTTTTTTTTTTATCAAGATGATCCTTTAAGGCTTCGATATTTGTCTGTTTATCTTCTATTTTGCAATAAGATTGTGTATGTTTAAATATGAGCCGGATGAGAGGATCTTGGTCGTAAGCTAGATGATGTTGCTATAAGGTGGGTAGTGCCTAAGGGTTTAGGACTCTCGTTGAACGAGAGAGGGAAGTGGAAAAAGGAAGGGGTTGCGTAGAGGAGAAATTGCTATGGTTTGGGCAGAGAAAAAGATGAGGGGGTAAGTAGAGATAAAAAAATGAAAAGATTTTGGGATTTAAGTATATTAATTTTTTATTTTTAATTTATCTTAATTTTTTAATTTATAGAAAAATATATTAAAAATACCAATGGAAAATTCCATCGGTAATTCGTCGGTATCGTTTTATCGATAGAATTTTTATGTCGGTGATCTACTGATAAAATTCTTGCTACAATTTTTCGTTTCTTGCAAAATATTTACCGACGAATTATTAGCATATTTTCATTCGGTAGTAATTTTCATTGGTAGTATGATAATCAGGTAAATGTTTTCATTTTGTCAAAATTGGTAATTACTGATGGACTAATTTTGCTAGTAAAATTCCATTGGTATAAACATATTTTTGGTAGTGTGTTTTGTAAATTATAGTAAAAGAAAATGAGAATGTGTAGAATAATAAATATTTTAAAATTTATTTTTTATCAAAATTAAGAGAAGAATGATTTTCTTATAATAACTATACAATTTCTTTCGATAAAAATGATTATGAATGATTATGAAATTTTTTACCAAATGAGTGAATATCAAAATCAATAATGTTAATTCTATAAACAAAAAAATTGTTAAATTGAAATAAGGGTAGTTGAAAAATGTTAATGAATAAACAAAATTAGAAGTCAAATCCGTAAATCATATTTATATTATGTCAAAATAAATTTATATTATATGAAATCAATTTCATATCAAACAAAATATAAAAATTTTATATAAAAATTTATATTGATGTGATAAAAACAAAGCATTATTTTTATTTTATCATATTTATCTTTAAACTTTTATTAAATTTTAACTTATATGTGTCATTTCGTAGTATCTCAAATCGTTGATCAATAAAAGGTAAATGGCCGGCAAAGTGGCAGAACCGTAAAATAAGCTTAATCTGACAGGATAATATCGTTAATTCGTATTTATCCTCTTTTTGATATTCAAAAGCCTCTCAAGTTCCTTTTCAGAATCCCGCCCTTCCCTCGCTATTTTTTCCCTCCTACAATTTCTGTCTCTTTATATTCCTTTCAGTATCATTACCAAGTCCAACGTCATTTATCGCCCGCATCAAACTCATTGTTTGTCGCCTATGGCGCACGTGTTGGATAGCTTGTAATTGAATCCCACATTGTTTATAAATAAAGCAATAGTTGGGTTTATAAGAGGAAATCAAACTTAGAGTGTAAATTGAATTACTAAAGGCTTGTGGGCTTATTTGGAACTTTGACTAATTTTAAAAGTCAAAAGATGGGCACTTGGGTACTTGGGGCACTTGGGCTCTTGGTTCTAAAATATTCCAATTTTTAAATTCAATATTTATTTTTATTTTATTTATTTATTATTATTATTATTTATTTTTGAATTTTAAAATTTGTTTAACTGTTCCAACAAACATATTTTTTCAGTTATGTCTGGAACAGTTGAAAATCAATGGTTGTTAATTAACAGACAATTACAACCATTGATTTGCAACTATTCAGAACCTATAAAACTCTTGGTTGATTTCCAGAATTAATTACTCTTGATCTTTCACAATCCACAAAGAAATCTTTGAAGGCTTTATTGTATCCTGGGGTAACTTGCTTCTGTGTGAAGCAATATTACACTCAAGAAAGTGTAATACTACACGCCTCAAAGCCAAATTGCCATATATCATCTGAATTTTACTAACAATTTGAGTGTAATATTGTGATATGGCACTTGTTACCAATCCTGTGTTCATTAATCAACAAGATCCTGTCAAGTTGAACCAATTCGATGGGACTAATTTCACCAGATGGAAGGACAAGATGAAGTTTCTTCTCACCACCCTTAAGGTCTTCTATGTTCTGGATACGAATCTGCCACCCTTGCCAGCACCAACACCAGAAGATACTAATGAAGTAAAAGAAGAAAGAAAGAAACGTGCAGAGGATGAATTGGTGTGTCGAGGACATATACTGAATTCATTGACAGATCGATTGTATGATCTTTACGCAAACTATACAACACCTAAGGAGATCTGGAGTGCTTTGGAAACCAAATACCAGAGTGAGAAAAAATGTATAGATAAATTTTTGGCATTAAATTATTTTGACTTCAAAATGACTGATAACATGCCAGTCATGGATCAAGTCCATGAACTACAAATACTGATTTCCAGATTAAGAGATTTGGAAGTGACTATTCCTGAGACTTTGCAAATTGGAGCAATTTTGTCAAAATTGCCTCCTTCATGGAACAACTACAGGAAAAAGGTCTTACAATCACCAGAAAGTTTCACACTGGAACAATTCCAAACTCATATTCAAATTGAGTGTGAAACTCGAGTTAGAGATGAAAAGCTCCAGAAAGAAAATGGTGTGAATTCAAATGGAAATTCACAAGTAAATACCATAAGGAGCAATTCTGGAAAATCTGGAAATAAGTTTGTTAAGAATTAAAACAAACTTAAGGTCCAAAAATCTGGTGAATTCAAGAAGTTCAACAACAAAAAGATGAACAAAGCCTGCTTTCATTGTGGAAAGAAGGGACACTACATCAAAGATTGTAGAGTCAAGAATGCAAAAGACAAGAAGAATAAAGATAATGGTTCTGGACAATATAATCAAGCCAATATGGTTGTTAAAGATGATGACATGGAATTTGTGGCCATGGTTACTGAACTGAACATGGCAACAAATGAAGGAACCATGGAGTGGTTTCTGGATTCTGGAGCAACCATACATGTTTGCAACAACAGAGAGTTTTTCAACACTTATACTGAAGAACAAAGTGAAGTTTTTATGGGAAACCATGCTCCTGTTAAAGTGCTGGGAAAAGGGAGTGTGATACTCTATTTCACATCCGGACAGAAACTCACACTTATCAATGTGCATCATGTTCCTGATGTTAAGAGGAACTTGGTTTCTGCAAATCTGTTGTGCAAGAGAGGCTTTAAGATTGTATTAGAATCTGATAAGTTTGTAATAACTAAAAATGCTGTATTTGTAGGAAAGGGTTATTCCCTTGATGGCATGTTCAAACTAAGTATTAATAAAATAAATAAAGTTGCTTCTGCTTATATGGTTGAGTCTTCTACTTTATGGCATGCTAGATTAGGACATTTAAATTATGCTATGCTTAAATATATGTCAAAACACAATTATATATCTTGTAAGCATGATAATCAAGATAAATGTGAAATATGTGTAGAAGCTAAGATAACTAGAAAACCATTTCCTAAAGTAGAACGTGAAACAAAGTTATTAGATTTAATTCATTCTGATATTTGTGAATTGAATGGTAAATTAACAAGAGGAGGAAATAGATATTTTATAACATTTATAGATAACTGTTCACGTTATACTAGTGTTTACTTACTAAGAAACAAAGATGAGGGTTTTAATAAATTTAAGGAATTTAAATCTAAAGTTGAAAATCAGAAAGAAAGGAAAATAAAGATAATAAGGAGTGATAGAGGAGGTGAATACTTCTCAACAGAATTTGATAAGTTCTGTGAAGATCATGGAATAATTCACCAAAAATCAGCTCCTTTTACACCTCAACAAAATAGTTTAGCAGAAAGGAAAAACAGGACCCTAGTTGATATGGTAAATGCAATGATTTTAAATGCTGGATTACCATTCAATTTGTGGGGTGAAGCTTTGCTTACTACTTGTTACACACATAATAGGGTTCCTTCAAAAAAGACTCATATCTCACCATATGAAGTATGGAATGGAAGGAAACCAAATCTAAATTATTTTAAAGTGTGGGGGTGTATAGCATATTATAGACTTCCTGATTCTCAAAGAACAAAATTAGGTTCAAGAGGTATTAAATCTGTTTTTGTAGGTTATGCTCAAAATTCAAAGGCATATAGACTATAAGATTTACAATCTAGTGTCATTGTAGAATCTATACATGTTGAATTTTTTGAAAATAATTTTATTAAAAATCAAGTTGTGCATGAACTAGAAAATGATCAAAATACATCTATTGCCTATGAATCTCTTTCTAAAAGGAAAGAAATAAGTGAACCATCTGAACCAAGAAAAAGTCAAAGAACAAGAAAAGAAAAACATCTTGATCCTGATTTTGTGTCTCCTGATCAAATTACCTTTTTGGTTGAAGGTAGTAGAGACATAATTTTAAGAAAAATTAAATTACTATTAAACATTGAAAATGAGCCCAAAACTTTGAGTGAAGCCTTGGCTTCAAGAGATTCAGCTTTCTGGAAAGAAGCTATAAATGATGAAATGGACTCTATAATGTCTAATAATACTTGGATCTTGGTGGATTTGCCTCCAGGATCAAAACCTATAAAGAATAAATGGGTTTTCAGGAGAAAGTATAATTATGATGGTTCTGTACAAACCTTTAAAGCAAGATTAGTGGCTAAAGGTTTCACTCAAAAGAAAGGCTTAGATTACTTTGATACTTATGCTCCAGTAGCTAGAATAACATCCATTAGAATACTTTTTGCTCTAGCTTCTATATATAAGTTGCATATTCACCAAATGGATGTTAAAACAGCATTTTTAAATGGTGATTTAAAAGAAGAAGTCTATATGGAACAACCGGAAGGATTTATTCTTCCTGGTAATGAACACAAAGTCTGTAAACTTATTAAATCTTTATATGGTCTTAACCAAGCTCCAAAACAATGGCATGAGAAATTTGATTATGCTATTTTATCCTTTGGTTTTGGCACAATACTTCTGATAAATGTATTTATTCTAAGTTTACTAGTGACTATGGAGTGATTGTTTGTTTGTATGTTGATGATATGCTTATATTTGGTACTAACATACTCGGTATAAATGAAACTAAGAATTTTCTTACTTCTAAATTTAAGATGAAAGATCTTAATGAAGTAGACACAATATTAGGAATAAAGATTACAAAGCATGATAGTGGATTTGCATTGAACCAAACTCATTATATAGAAAAGTTGTTAGATAAATATCAATATCTTAAGATAAAAGAATATAGTACTCCATATGATTCTAGTGTAAAACTTGTCAAGAATGATGCTAGACCACTAGAGCAATTAAAGTATGCTAGTATTTTAGGAAGTTTGATGTATGCTATGCATTGTACAAGACCAGATATTGCTTTTACTGTTTGTAAGTTGTCAAGATTTACAAGTAATCCTAGTATAGCTAATTGGAGGGCAGTTGAAAGGGTACTTGGCTACCTAAAATGAACTGCTAAATTAAAGTTATGTTATACAGGATTTCCTGCTGTTTTAAAAGGTTATTCGGATGCTAGTTGGATAGTAAAAGCTAGTGATAACATTTGAACTACAGGTTGGATATTTACACTAGCTGGTGGTGCTATAAGTTGGGCATCTAAGAAACAAACGTGTCACGCACACTCAACTATGGAAGCTGAGTTTATAGCTTTGGCTACTGCTGGTAAGGAAGCTGAGTGGCTAAGAAATATGATGTTTGAAATTGAGTTGTGGCTACAACCGATGCCACCACTTTTCTTACATTGTGATAGTGAGGCTACTATGTCTAGTGCTTTCAATAATATTTATAATGGTAAATCTAGACATATAAGCCTAAGGCATGACTACATTAGAGAATTGATTTCAAGTGGTACCATTACAATTATATATGTAAAGTCTGCAGAAAATTTAGCTGATCCTCTTACTAAAGCTTTGCCAAGAGATAAAGTCTGGAGGACTGCCTGTAGTATGGGACTAAAGTATAACCCCCAAGACACCAATAATGGTAACCCAACTTTGAATTACTAAACCGGTAATTACTAAAGTTTAATCGGTAATAACAAGTTATTGGTTAATGTCTATTTAGCACTTATATTAGGAGTCTCATACTTAAATTGAAGAAAGTGCTATTGTTACAATGAGAGGTTGAGATTAATCTCTTAATGGAGATCGTTCATGAGAATTGCTTAAAATAAGAGAGATAATAAAGGGATCTCCACCTATGTGAATATGAAGTGGTGCCGCTTCAACAAGAGTTTGGGGTTTTACTCTTGAAATATTCACAGAAATTGGATTGCTAGCACATGGCCATTGAAATAGTGCTAGGAGCGAATAAGAGATCTTTGTGGAAGAGACAAATATGATGTGTGTGGTACTTTCGATCCTAATCGTAAGGAGTCATGGTTTAATCTTAGGACACCATGTACTTCGTTAGCATCCTAAAGTACTTACACTAAATTTAAGGTTTAAATCTAAAAGATACCTTCATGTATGCATCATATTTTTTGTGAAAGATACTTATATTACAAGCTAGTGGGGGATTGTTGGATAGCTTGTAATTGAATCCCACATTGTTTATAAATAAAGCAATAGTTGGGTTTATAAGAGGAAATCAAACTTAGAGTGTAAATTGAATTACTAAAGGCTTGTGGGCTTATTTGGAACTTTGACTAATTTTAAAAGTCAAAAGATGGGCACTTGGGCACTTGGGCTCTTCGTTCTGAAATATTCTAATTTTTAAATTCAATATTTATTTTTATTTTATTTATTATTATTTTTTATTTTTGAATTTTAAAATTTGTTTAACTGTTCCAACAGACATATTTTTTCAGTTATGTCTGGAACAGTTGAAAATCAATGGTTGTTAATTAACAGACAATTACAACCATTGATTTGCAACTATTCAGAACCTATAAAACTCTTGGTTGATTTCCAGAATTAATTACTCTTGATCTTTCACAATCCACAAAGAAATCTTTGAAGGCTTTATTGTATCCTGGGGTAACTTGCTTCTGTGTGAAGCAGTATTACACTCAAGAAAGTGTAATACTACATGCCTCAAAGCCAAATTGCCATATATCATCTGAATTTTACTAACAGCACGATAGCATCCATCTTCCTTGTGGTGGCGACGGTGCGTGCACGCGTTGCAAGGTTACTCCTCCGTCGGAGGAGACCCTCACTTGCAGCACCTGCGCCACTCATTGGCATGTGGCCTGCTTGGCTTCTCCCCCAGAAACCCTAGCTTTTACGTTGCTATGGCACTGTCCTGACTGCTCCGGCGACCCTCTTCCCTCAGCCGCGGCCTTCGTCGATGGAAACTCTAGCGAGCTTTTTACGGTGATAAAGGCGATAGAGGCTGATGAGTCGTTGACGGAGAAGGAGAAGGCGAGGAAGAGGCAGGGAACTAGTGAGTGGGAGAGTTGAAGAAGATGGATATAAAGAGAAGAAAGGGAATGGAATAGAGAAGGAGAGCTCTGTTTTGGATGTTCTTGATGGAAGCTTAAACTGTTCGTTTTGCATGCAGTTACCTGGCAGGCCTGTTACGGTTCGTTTTCTCAGTCTCTTACTTTTTTTTCTTTTCAATTTTCGCAGAGAAATGTTAAGGTTTTGCCTAGTTCATTATTTATATCCCTCTATGGTGCTTTAAGTTTAATCTTTGTTTAGTTGTTATATTGATTATTTACCTTTTGTTTGTAAAAATAAAAAAGTAAATAACAAAAAATAGATGGCAAAAACTAACAATTAAATACGTCTTATTCATGTTGTTTCAGACACCATGTGGCCACAATTTCTGCCTTAAATGCTTCCAGAAATGGATAGGTCAATGGAAGCGTACTTGTGCAAAATGCCGTTCAACAATTCTCCCCAAAATGGCAAGCCAACCTCGTATTAATTCTACGCTTGTATCTGTTATCAGAATGGCAAAGTAATCAAAATCAAATGCTGCTTCTGGGTCTCTCAAAGTTTACCATTTTATACACAACCACGATCGCAGACAAGGCTTTCACTACAGAGCGATCACAAAAATCTGGGAAAGAAAATGCTGCTAGTCAGAAGATATTTGTGACTGTACCACCCGATCATTTTGGACTAATTACTGCTAAAAATGACCCAGCTAGAAATCAAGGTATGCTTGTTGGTGAATGTTGGGAAGGCAGATTGGAATGCCGACAGTGGGGTGCTCACCTTCCACATGTAGCAGGCATTGCTGGTCAGTCAAACCATGGCGCTTAATCGGTGGCACTCTCAGGAGGTTATGAGGATGACGAGGATCATGGAGAGTGGTTTCTCTACACAGGAAGGTTTGTTTTTGGAGGGCTATACATATTAGAAGTATTCTGCCTTGTTATTTTCATTGCACTTGCTTATCTAATGAGAGTGGATTGAAGACTATTCCAATTGAAGTTGACATTTTGTTACCATTTAATAATTTATTCAAGAATAGTCAGTTATAGGGTGTCAACATAGCTCTAATCTTGTTGCCTCAACATTGAAAGGCAACTCAATTCTTTGAATGGAAGGTGAATTTCAAATTTCAGTTCTTGTTGGGCTGTTGCTAGAATGCTAGGAAGCCTACATGTAATTTCAGCTGCACTTTCTAACATTCCAAGGTTTGATTGTCATGTTTTATTGCACTTTACAATGTAACTAATGGTATATGGATAGAAATATAGAAGATAAGCATCCTTTGTGTGGCTTAAATGAAGCTATATGTTTGTAGTTGTTATCTTTTGGGCCTTAGCAGAACTTAAGGATCCACTTTTACTGCATAGATATCATACTGACATTATCTAAGAATGTTGTCAATATTTATCACCTTTTCCTCATAAGTTGAAGAATTTTATTTGTTGACATTTATTCATGTGGCCATTTAACATTGTTTTTATGGGTGTCAATGGCATTGGAGGTAGAGAGATTTTAGCAAAAATAAGAGAACAAACAAGGAACAATCATTTGATCAAAAGTTTGAGAATATGAATGAGACTTTACGAGTAAGTTGCAAAAAGGGTAATCCAGTTCGAGTTCTAAGGCAAGTCCCATTACTTGAAGTATAACTCCCTTTGTTTCTATAAATGGTTGTGTATGCATGTAGAAAGGACAACAAAAGCTTCAGTAATAGGTTGTCATTTTAGTTTTATGGCTCAGGAGGTTATGGATTTTTTCCTTGTTGCACCAAGTCACTTCATTTTAATTGTTTACTTGTCAAGTCAATATTCCTGTCATAGAATATTGTTTTGATGATGCTATTTTACTTGGTGAAAGCTCTTGTTGTAAGACCCACTTTTATTATCTGTTGATGTATTTCCTTATGATTCACGCGATGTACACGTATATATATATTCATCGAATCATAAGAAGAGCGTTGACTAATTTAAATTTGTGAAGCAAAATAAAATGGAATATCGGTGGACGTCGGAAATAACTAAATACGAGTCGAAATGACCACTGATCAAACGAAAATGATCAGAATGAAGTTAACCGAAAATACGGAAATTAAATAAGAAAATATGGTGGATGTATGAAGGAAAGTTAGGTTAATTTAGTTTCGAAACAAGTGTAGGGGTAAAACGGTCAAAAGACCGAAATTCGGGATAAATACGATAAGAAAAATTTAATTAAAAATAAGGAATTAGGATATCTTGATCAATAATGAAGAATTATTCAATTTCGAGTCAAATTGATCGAGATCCGGAATTTTTAGAAATACCGAAAAGTCACCGGGACGATATCCCGAAAATACGGAGGAATTATACCGGAAAAATAATTTAAAAACTAAATAAATTTAATTTAATTTAGTTAAATTAAATTGGTGGAATAAAATAATATTTTTGTAGATATTTTCAGATCTTTTTGACTATTTTAATGATTAGTTTAATAATAAAATAAAAGGTTAAATAATAATAAAGATAAAAAAAAAAGCTGGAATCGGGAAAACCCGAAAACCAAAGAGAAACGGAACCCGTTGCTACCCGAGAGAGAGACCCACCGCCGAATCCCACCCACCGGCGACGTTCAACGTCCGACGAAGCTGCCAGGAGGAAGAGCAGACTCCGGTGAACACGTGGACACCGGAACCGAGCCGCCAGGTGGCCGGAGCAGTCCGATCCGAGCTTCGAGATTCCGAGGGAGAAAAGGGGAGATCGTCGGCGAACCACCGCGACTGGGCCGGAAAGGAGGCTACCGACGCGTTCAGGGGAGGAAGCCGGTCATTTTGGTACCGGTCTTGGCCGGTAAGATCGCCGGAGACGCCGGCGACGATAAGAGGCAGTGAGGAGGATTGAAACGGTGCCGTTTGGCTGGAAGGAAAGGGAAGGAAAGGGAAGGAAAAGGAAGGAAAAGGGGAAGGAAAAGGAAAGAAAAGGAAAGAAAAGAAAGGAAAAGAAGGGAAAAAAAAGGGAAAGAAATTACCGGGGGACGACTCGAGGTTCGGTTTCACGACGGAGACCGAACGAGAGCCAATTGAGCTCTGATCTTCGTACCCCGCATCGTATCGATGACGTATTTTTGATTGGCGCGCACTTGGACCGAAAGGTTCGGTATTATCGAAACAGGCTAAGTCTACGCGCGATTTCAGGTAAGGGAATTTTATGAGCACTTAGAGGTAGCTATACGTAATTTTAAGGGGATTTACAGTACGTTAAATTCATTAGGCTACCCAAAAACAGAATAATAATTTTTACGATAAAAATTAGGAAATAGTGAAAAATGACCATTTTGCCCCCAATTAGGAAAATTTCAAAAAGGGTAGTAAGGCTATGGAATTGCATGAATTTCATGATTTTAATGTTGTATATGATTATATTGTTCTGATTTAAGCATATATAAACATAGGTTGGCTATTGATTTCGTGAACTATACGAAAGGGTACCGGTTTGTACCGGTTACCATTTTTAAAGATGTTTTGTCAAAATCTAGCCACCTATCGTATTTATACAAGTAAAAAGAGTGCTGGAGTCTTTCTCGCACTCAAGTTTACTGATTTGATTCTCATGAAAAGCCGTACTGGAGCATTGCTCGTACAAGAAATTTGTGTGTGCACAAAACCGTGCTGAAGCTTCGCTCGCACGAGATTTTAGATATCATGATATGCATAGCGTGGTGCTGTGATGAGATCCGTAAGCCTGTGACCTGGTGTGGGGCGGGCAGCAGGATGCTCACATAAATGCACTAGACGCGAGTTGACATGCATATAGTCGTGTGGAAGCCTCCTGTAGACTATGTGTCACAGAGAGTTGAGATGCTCGCACATATACTTTGAGACATGGGTTGGTTATCGACATAGTATTGGGTTGGCTAAGACCTACGGCAGGCACCCCCAGACTATGATATGGGTTCATGGAGTACGATGTACCGTGTATGTCACACGAAGTACGCTGTACCGTGCAGTCATGATGACTATTATGTTACTTGATATTCTGGCGGGTAGGACTTGACCCCACCTCCCGTTACAGTTGTGATAGCCCGCACACTGGGATCCGTGTGCCTGGGATCACAGGGACAAAATATGGCCATAGTCCTCGATTTTTCATACAGTAACCTACATGCCTCACATGATATCATATGGTCTAGATAGACCAGGACAAACCCGATGGAGGGGTAGTCCCGATTTATGTTTTTAAAAGAGATTTGATTTGATGAATCAAGGTATTCCCGAGAGATGGGTTCGACCTTGATGAAGTTGTTTTTATGATGAAATGAATGAATTTTAAAATGATGAGTTTTGTGATTAAACGAATGAGTTTTAAGTGATGAAGTTTTAATGTGACGAGCATGAGATGTCTTACATGATGATTTTCCATGTGTGTTTTACATGATGGTTCCATGATTTCTTGTATATGATATATACATTCATGTGGCATTGTTTTAATCTTATCTCATGCTCCCAAGGTAAAAGATTTTTATATCATGACATTATCAGCACGTAGATAGTATAGTTATCTACCTGCTTATATTATTGCCTTACTGAGCTGTTTATGCTCACCCTTTCATTTTCCACCCCACAGGGTATATTCAGCAGAAGAGAGCGATAATAGTTTCGCATCTCGGTTATCCGCTGCTTCTTATTAAGATCAGGTATACACATTTATATAATTTTTATATCTGAACATATAGATGCACAGTCCTGTATATGGATTTAATATTGGGGATGTATTTTGTTTAAATAAATTGATATGTGAATGTGAATATGAAAATGGAATGGTAAATAGATTAGAGGTTACTAACACCGAATCATAGCCCAACTGTTTAGAAGTGTAACTGTTCACGACGGGTATGATAAAAAAAAGCGAAAAATTTGTAGGGATTTTTAGGTAATTTGGGTCGTGACAATTTAATGGTATCAGAGCAGAGTTGGCCTGATATGAGACGGTGTTAGTGGTTAAGTAAATTTACATCCCCATGTACTGTGCATTGTTTAGATACAATTGTGTATATCAAGATGGAATTGCAGCTAAGAATGTTGTTTCGAATGCAAGAATATAGTTGTTATAACTGATAGCCGCTATGGTAGAGTGGCGAGTACACATGCTCGAGACCGTAGAGATCGACCTGAGAATCAAATGAGTCATGATATGAGACTCAAGATGAGATAGTGCACGAGGCAAAGGTCGTAGAGGTAGACCTGAATCTGCTAAGTCGTGCTGAGTTGATTTGTGAGAATCAAGATGAAATTGAAATGGAGGCTAATGTTGAGTATGCCCCACAGAGTCCGACAGAGAGATCGGATAGAGTCCGACCGAGAGATCGGGCAGTATTGAGACACGTTCCAAGAGGATGGAGCGGAGTGTAGGAAATATTTCAGAGTTGCTTACTCAGTCTATACAGATAGCTGAGGATAGCCAGGGTAAAACCTAAACAGATGCCTCAGGCTATAGAGATTCTCACACCCTCCGATATATAGCGAAGTAAAGAAACCTATAGATGTTGAGGACTGGGTGTATGAGATAGCGAAGTGCTATGGATTTTTTTCGGTGTATGTCGACTGAGAAGGTGATTTTAAATACGTTTATGTTAGAAGGTGAGGCGGAGCATTGATGGAAGTCCGCTAGACCCATCTGAATGGTTAAACGTCCAGAGTTGACATAAAGAATAATTCTGGATGTATTCCGGTGACAGAATATCCCGGATACTATTTAAGAAAAAAATTACAAGTAAAATTTTATTTTTTACACTGACCCAGAGGTATTGGTTGAGTGATGAATATGAATTTCAGATTATATCACTGGGTAAGTATGATACCCGATATTGTGGACAGTGAGAGTCGGAAAACCCAAAAGTTCATGGAATACTCGAATTATCGATTAGAGTTCGATTGACTCACTAATTATGTCGAGGCAGTGCGCAGAATACAGTTGCGAGAATAATATCATGTATTGCACGCCTCTGAGATTGGGAAAGGTAGTAAGAGCTGAAATAGAGACAGAAGAGAATAAATGATGACAGAGATGTCAGAGCGGGAAATAGATCAGTTGGTAAGAGATTAGAGTTGATGAATTACGGGGTAAGATAATTGGTAAGGCCCCAGTGCATCCAATTTTGGCACTCTTGAGGGGTATTGTGATTGGAGGACCCCGACTTGCTACGAAATACTGTAGCAGTGTAAGTACTGTAAGCAGTGTAAGCAAAGTAGCAGCGTGATCACTGTAGGATGTGTGGTGGATACCACGGAAGGAGGGTCTATACCTACACGGTATTAATGAAAATGGCCGTTAAGTATGGTAAGACGGACCATTGATTTGACTTGCACAGAGTTGGGCGAGATCGCCCACAGAAAGGTAAAGAGATAGAGAAAAAAAAATTTCGTTGGTATAGCTGCAACGAAAAGGGAGGCCATAGCCGAAAAGAAAAAGGAAAGTAGGCTGTTGGACGAAGGCGAGAGGATGTCTTGGACCAGGACACTATTGATGTTTCATGGATGTGGTGTAAGATACCACACTTGTTGTGAATAATGAAATACATATATTCATTGATCCTGGTACCACACACTTATTCGTACAGCCTTCATTCGCATATAAGTGAGTAAAAGGCATGAATGCCTGCATAATTGGGCATAATACTGATAAAGGAGTACCCCAATAGAGGAGGATTAATTAACGGAATATGGATATAGAGATTTTAAGTTAAAAACAGGGGTGTAACAGTTGAAATTAAAGGAGTAAAGGATTGTACTCACGGAATGAATAATGACAAGAGTTTTGTCATGATTGATATACTGAGGAGATATGCTTGATTTTGGATACAAGATGTATTGGAGTAAGAGATATATGCTAGGTAAGGAATACCCTTAATATGCGAAGTAATTGGGGTTAAGCAATTAGTAGCGAATATAAATTGTGACCACATAGACTGAGATATGACGTAGTTGTGGTTAAGTCTAAGGGTTAATAAAGGTATTTCAAAATACCTCCCCGCCTGAAGACTTGACAGCGTCTAAAAGTATGTATATATAACCTATAACGTGAAATCGATCGTCATAATAAATACCTTTAGCATTAGGATACCGTTACTAAGACGATAAGAATATTGAAATTCGACAAATCATAAAGGTTAACATAGTAAAATTTAATAAGAGCCGTTAAGATAAGAAAAAGGAAATGACGCAGGTTAGTACCTGAAAACGTAAGCAATTTTGAAGGATCTGATACGCTTATGCGTACATAAGGCAAGGATATAGGCGATTGAATTATGCAGTGGAGCTCAATTACGATGAGTTATTTAAACTTGACCTGGACCGATTCGTAATCATCATTATTGATGATATGTTGGGTGAAGTCAAAGTCCAGGGCAAATTGTAAGCAATAATTGGAAATGACTTTTACAAATGGGTTGCTGCGAGTTCTCAATATGGTCTACTTGGTTGACACGTTTAACTAAGAAAATGTGATCTTTGAATAAGATAATAAATAAGATGATAGATGTGACGGGAATGTGGTGCAGTGAAGTATGAACTGACCACCGTGATTAATTTCAACATACCCAACAGCTCAAGAGGTTCTCAGTGAGTATGGACACCTCGAAATCATGATGAGCTATATATTGATGTATAATGGGAAGATAGTCAATTTTGGAGTCAGACAACTCCTTGATCACGAAAGAAACTATCTGACCCATGATTTAAAAGATGACAGCAATAGTACTTGTACTGAGGATATGGTACTATTATGTACACGGTGAGAAATTTTGCATATGCACTAATCATAAAAGCCTCGAGTATCTGTTTTTTTTTACAGAAAGAGGCGAATATGAGAATACAAAGTGGGTTAGAGCTTCTGAGAGGTTTTGATTGTGAAAATTGTACCAACCAAGGAAAGGCTAATGTGATGGCTGATGCTTTGAGCAGAAAGAGCCTCGAGATGGTATTATATATGATGGTCAGGGAGCGTGAGCTGCTGGGAGCAGTTGTGAGCCTCAGTATAGATGTGATCCCTTCTGATGATGACAGTGATTGTGTGACAGCTAGCCTGATGATTAGAACCGGATGAGAGTGCCCGGATTTGCCAGGCTTAGCGTGATGATCGGCAGGGTGTCGATAGTTTGGGTCAGATTCAGAAGGGTACAGTGACAGAGATCACAAAGAGTGTGATAATGACTTACAGAGAGGTTCAGAGACAGTATAAGTGCTCCCCAGGACCACAGTTGATGAGATAGTGATATTGTCAGAAGCTCACTCTTCGGGATATACAGTGCATACGGAAGGTAATAAAAATATATTGAAATATCTGAAAAAAGGTATTGGTGGTCAGATATGAAAAGAGAAATGGTAGAGATTGGGGAAAAGTGCCTAGTATGTCAACAGAATGAGGTAGAGTATTCAAAGTCTGCAGAGTTATTGCAGCACCTACCTATATCGACACGGCACGAAAAATGAGAACAAGTCTCTATGAATTTTATGATGGGTTATAGAGGACCCAGGTGCATTACGAGGCTATTTGGATGATAGTCAATAGAGTGACTAAGTCTACCCACCTTTTGGTTATGAAATCCCTAGATACTCAGACTGTGTATGAGGATTTATGTATAAGAAAGATTGTGGAACATTAAGTAGCGTTCCAGTGAGTATGGTACCATATAGGGATTCCCGCTTCACTTTCTATTTCAGGGAATATTTTTTTCAGGAAGCTATGGGAACCCGACTGAGTATTAGCACAGTTTTTCATCCTCAGACAGGTGGTCAGTCAGAGAGGACTGTACAGGTTATGGAGGATCTGATGAAAGCGTGTGCCATTGATTTTATAAGCTCCTGGAATGATCAGTTGACTTCTAATTGAGTTCGCCAATAGCGACAGTTGTCATTCGAGTATTGGGATAACAAGATATGAGGCAATGTATGGCTGTAGGGGTTGTTCCCCAAATTGGATGAGAAAAAAGTGGGTGACAGATAGAATTATTTTCGACTTTGGATAATAAGTCTTTGAGGATGTTTAGTTAAGAGAGATTAAGAACACCTCAGAGCAGATAGACAAGTATTGGAATTCACCCTTGGTGAATTAGTATGGTTGAAAGTTACTTGTCCTAAGAGAATAAGGACATAGTAAGCTTCTGGAAGAAGGTAAATTGAGTTTCGCTGGATAGAATCTTTTGAGAGATTGGACAAGTGGGAGATAAGACCTGTAGGTTGGTGTTATCACCTGAATTAACAGGCACCCACAATATGTCTCAGCTTTTAATGCTTCGAAAATACTATCCGGATCCAGCATAGGTGATCGAATATGAACTCCAAAAGTTCAGTTTAAGGAAAGTATAAGTATATTGAAGAAGTTGATTCGGGCATTAAACAGGAAAGAGAAAGTATTGAGGTTTAAGATGATCTCCCTAATTAAAGCCCTTTGGTAGTAATACACTCCGGAGAAGTCACTTGAGGATGACAGTAAATTATACGATAGATGTACCCGGAGTTGTACATGGACTCATATGACTTGGTTCTAATTTGGAGGACCAAATTCTTTTAGTGGGGGAGATTATGTAAGACCCACTTTTATTATCTGTTGATGTATTTCCTTATGATTCACGCGATGTACACGTATATATATATTCATCGAATCATAAGAAGAGCGTTGACTAATTGAAATTTGTGAAGCAAAATAAAATGGAATATCGGTGGACATCGGAAATAATTAAATACGAGTCAAAATGACCACTGATCAAACGAAAATGATCAGAATGAAGTTAACCGAAAATACGGAAATTAAATAAGAAAATATGGTGGATGTATGAAGGAAAGTTAGGTTAATTTAGTTCCGAAACAAGTGTAGGGGTAAAACGGTCAAAAGACCGAAATTCGGGATAAATACGATAAGAAAAATTTAATTAAAAATAAGGAATTAGGATATCTTGATCAATAATGAGGAATTATTCAATTTCGAGTCAAATTGATCGAGATCCGGAATTTTTAGAAATACCGAAAAGTCACCGGGACGATATCCCGAAAATACGGAGGAATTATACCGAAAAAATAATTTAAAAACTAAATAAATTTAATTTAATTTAGTTAAATTAAATTGGTGGAATAAAATAATATTTTTGTAGATATTTTCAGATCTTTTTGACTATTTTAATGATTAGTTTAATAATAAAATAAAAGGTTAAATAATAATAAAGATAAAAAAAAAAGCTGGAATCGGGAAAACCCGAAAACCAAAGAGAAACGGAACCCGTTGCTACCCGAGAGAGAGACCCACCGCCGAATCCCACCCACCGGCGACGTTCAACGTCTGACGAAGCTGCCAGGAGGAAGAGCAGACTCCGGTGAACACGTGGACACCGGAACCGAGCCGCCAGGTGGCCGGAGCAGTCCGATCCGAGCTCCGAGATTCCGAGGGAGAAAAGGGGAGATCGTCGGCGAACCACAGCGACTGGGCCGGAAAGGAGGCTACCGACGCGTTCAGGGGAGGAAGCCGGTCATTTTGGTACCGGTCTTGGCCGGTAAGATCGCCGGAGACGGCAAGAGGCAGTGAGGAGGATTGAAATGGTGCCGTTTGGCTGGAAGGAAAGGGAAGGAAAGGGAAGGAAAAGGAAGGAAAAGGGGAAGGAAAAGGAAAGAAAAGAAAGGAAAAGAAGGGAAAAAAAAGGGAAAGAAATTACCGGGGGACGACTCGAGGTTCGGTTTCACGACGGAGACCGAACGAGAGCCAATCGAGCTCTGATCTTCGTACCCCGCATCGTATCGATGACGTATTTTTGATTGGCGCGCACTTGGACCGAAAGGTTCGGTATTATCGAAACAGGCTAAGTCTACGCGCGATTCCAGGTAAGGGAATTTTATGAGCACTTAGAGGTAGCTATACGTAATTTTAAGGGGATTTACAGTACGTTAAATTCATTAGGCTACCCAAAAACAGAATAATAATTTTTACGATAAAAATTTGGAAATAGTGAAAAATGACCATTTTGCCCCCAGTTAGGAAAATTTCAAAAAGGGTAGTAAGGCTATGGAATTGAATGAATTTCATGATTTTAATGTTGTATATGATTATATTGTTCTGATTTAAGCATATATAAACATAGGTTGGCTATTGATTTCGTGAACTATACGAAAGGGTACCGGTTTGTACCGGTTACCATTTTTAAAGATGTTTTGTCAAAATCTAGCCACCTATCGTATTTATACAAGTAAAAAGAGTGCTGGAGTCTTTCTCGCACTCAAGTTTACTGATTTGATTCTCATGAAAAGCCGTACTGGAGCATTGCTCGTACAAGAAATTTGTGTGTGCACAAAACCGTGCTGAAGCTTCGCTCGCACGAGATTTTAGATATCATGATATGCATAGCGTGGTGCTGTGATGAGATCCATAAGCCTGTGACCTGGTGTGGGGCGGGCAGCAGGATGCTCACATAAATGCACTAGACGCGAGTTGACATGCATATAGTCGTGCGGAAGCCTCCTGTAGACTATGTGTCACAGAGAGTTGAGATGCTCGCACATATACTTTGAGACATGGGTTGGTTATCGACATAGTATTGGGCTGGCTAAGACCTACGGCAGGCACCCCCAGACTATGATATGGGTTCACGGAGTACGATGTACCGTGTATGTCACACGGAGTACGCTGTACCGTGCAGTCATGATGACTATTATGTTACTTGATATTCTGGCGGGTAGGACTTGACCCCACCTCCCGTTACAGTTGTGATACCCCGCACATCGGGATCCGTGTGCCTGGGATCACAGGGACAAAATATGGCCATAGTCCTCGATTTTTCATACAGTAACCTACATGCCTCACATGATATCATATGGTCTAGATAGACCAGGACAAACCCGATGGAGGGGTAGTCCCGATTTATGTTTTTAAAAGAGATTTGATTTGATGAATCAAGGTATTCCCGAGAGATGGGTTCGACCTTGATGAAGTTGTTTTTATGATGAAATGAATGAATTTTAAAATGATGAGTTTTGTGATTAAACGAATGAGTTTTAAGTGATGAAGTTTTAATGTGACGAGCATGAGATGTCTTACATGATGATTTTCCATGTGTGTTTTACATGATGGTTCCATGATTTCTTGTATATGATATATACATTCATGTGGCATTGTTTTAATCTTATCTCATGCTCCGAAGGTAAAAGATTTTTATATCATGACATTATCAGCACGTAGATAGTATAGTTATCTACCTGCTTATATTATTGCCTTACTGAGCTGTTTATGCTCACCCTTTCATTTTCCACCCCACAGGGTATATTCAGCAGAAGAGAGCGACAATAGTTTCGCATCTCGGTTATCCGCTGCTTCTTATTAAGATCAGGTATACACATTTATATAATTTTTGTATCTGAACATATAGATGCACAGTACTGTATATGGATTTAATATTGGGGATGTATTTTGTTTAAATAAATTGATATGTGAATGTGAATATGAAAATGGAATGGTAAATAGATTAGAGGTTACTAACACCGAATCATAGCCCAACTGTTTAGAAGTGTAACTGTTCACGACGGGTGATGATAAAAAAAAAAAGCGAAAAATTTGTAGGGATTTTTAGGTAATTTGGGTCGTGACACTTGTTTCTCTTGATGTGTAGGTCGCACAAAGAAAAGGATCTTCACATGCCCCAGAGAAAGGGGTGAGATATGATGGAGTTTATAGAATAGAAAAATGTTAGCAAAAAGTTGGAAAAGCATGGTGATCAACCTATGCCCTTACCAACTATTCCTGAGCTGAAGAAGGCCACTGACATTTTTGAGAGAAAGGAGAGTCCATCATGGGACTTTGATGTAAGAGATGCAGTTTCTAATAGATTTCTTTATTTTTCATATTTGTGTTTTTAATAAGGTTTTATCTGCTAAATAGAAGTCAATCTGACGACAAACATTGTTAAGAATCTATCTTGTGTCAGAGAATTGATTATGTCATTTAAAACTAGATAAGTATTTTCATAAAATGATGTTTTACTAGTGAAGTTACATAGTGAAAGCCTTCTCTCTTTTTTTGGAGTTTGATCTTTGATATTGCATACAATTTGGTTCCTCTTGCCATAGGTTGTATATTTTTCTACTATGCTTATGTAGTTCTTAATTCAATAAGGAAGAAGACAGTCGTTGGAAGTGGAAAAAGGCTTCACCTCTTAGAAGAAGCTAGTGAATGGAGTTGATCTTGAAGAAAGGGGAAGGCAAGGAAGGCTATAAGGCAAGCACATAATACAAGTACAAGAGAGAGACCCCTTAAAGGTTGTTCTTGTCTTCTTGTCATGAATAATTGCTTTTCATGCTCTGGGCCTACCGACCTAGTCTACATGTCTTACGTTTGCTTGTAACTAAAATAATGTATTGACGTGTATTTTTGCCTAGGTTAAGTTAGTAGGGTAATTGAAGTTAATTTTCACTCTATTTACTAATCATGATTTTAGGTTGTAATGCATAAGAAATTTAGAAAAAAAAATTATGCGGCTTCTATTAATTAAAAGGTAGTTTACACAAAAAAGGCAGTGTGTACATTTTATAGTCTTTTGTATTCATCTTCTAACTTGGCATTAGTAGTTGATAGGGATGGGAGGAACCGAGAGAGAAATAGACAACGCAATCACGATAGCATCAAAAGAAAACAGAGGAAGAGAGAGAGAGTGATGTGGTATAAATATGAGATGTCTTTAAATTAATATTTTTTAGATTAAGTACAATAAGGGTTTTAGTAGGCCTCAGATTAGAGTTGAAATTTTATGGAAATCTAAGATTAGGAGTTGATTATGTTGCTATAAACAGTTGCATAAATATTAAAAATAAAGAAGAAAAACTTAGGAGTTTCAAGGGATTTTTAAGAGTCACATTTTTTTTAAAAAATTGTAAGACTTTTAATTTTCTATGTAATGAATATGATTAATTGATGTACAGACAAGTTACATTACATATGAATTACAAGAGATAAATGTTTTTGAGTTCTAATTGTGAATGAATTGATAAATGAGTGTTGAAGTGATTAAGTATGAGTTTAAATGGAAAGGGTCAGATCGATCTCATGCAAGGAGAGATCAATCTCATGGCCTGAAGAACGCAATATCAAGCATTCTGGAAGAGGGAGATTGATCCCTCATTCAAACAGATAGATCTTCATTACTTTCGGGTTGGACCAGATCGATCTCTTTTAAGGGTCAGATCGATCTCTTAAACTCTCTGCTTGAGACAAATCGATCCTATTTCATTGAGCAGATCGATCTCATGCATTCAACAGATCGATCTTTTGCTTTCAAAATGTCGAGAAACCAAAGGATTCAAGCAAGGCCAGATCGATCTCCACCCTATGCAGATCGATCTCATCAAGTCATTTCTATAAAAAAAGGGAGCAGTTGGATCTGCATTTCATGGGAATAAACCATTTTGTTCCATTTCAATTTTAAAACCTAACCTTTTATCAATCTCATGTATTCAACAGATCGATCTTTTGCTTTCAAAATGTCGAGAAACTAAAGGAGTCAAGTAAGGCCAGATCGATCTCCACCCTATGCAGATCGATCTCATCAAGTCATTTCTATAAAAAAGGGAGCAGTTGGATATGCATTTCACGGGAATAAGCCATTTTGTTCCATTTCAATCTTAAAACCTAACCTTTTCACTCTAAAATCATCCCATTTCTATTAAGATTTAAGAAAAAAGCCATTAGAGCAAAGTTGTTCACTATAAAGAGAAGAACAATATAGTTTGGAATCAATACTCCATTGTTTGGATTGAAGGAGCAAGGACTCAATTTGAGCAAAAAGGAAATCAAGCTAAGTAAGTTTCTAATACACCAAACTCAAGATATATCTTTCTAGTTGTTGTTGTGAGGTGATTGGTATGTGTATTGATGATTAAAACTACATGGAATTTAATAGAACAAGTGATACCTAGAATGAGTCTAGTGTGAGAAAATGTGATATAGTTGAGTTGATAATAAATGAATTATGCAAGGGTGTTAGTAAGGTAATATGTATGATTTCAAGATGTTGGAATGAAGTTACATTGTAAGGATGGTCAATTTATGGAAATGAGTATATAAGGTGTTCTACAAAATGCCATAGTGAAGTAAATGATGAATTAAAGATACCATGAGCTTAAATATCGATTTAGTATGAATCAATAGACTCCTAAGAGATAAGTGGAGCAATCAAAAAGGGATTTTACAAGGAATAATGAAGACTATAGGTTGAATCAACTATAGTGAGCGCAAGAGTTGTGTTATATTGAACTAAATTGACGTGTAACGTAATCTCGTGTGGTTTCGAAAAATTCATTGGAGGAGAATCGAATCGCACAATCAAGCAGCTTTAAGAAAGTGGAATCACGTGACGCGATTCTAGGTAAGGGAATTTTGTGAGTGTATGGAGATAGCTGCTCGTATTTTGTAGGTGAATATAGGGCTTTGTAAAGTGCATAGCTAATTAAGAAAGTGATTGATGGTTTATGTGAATGACTACAAGTGTTTTCGATGTTTGATTTGGTTTTGAAGTGGATTTTATAAAAAAAGGGAATAGTAAGGCTAATAATTGTATAAATCACATGTTTTAATGTTTTATGAAACACAATTGCTTTGTTTTAAGCAAATTGTTGGATAAACTGGCTATTTGATTGCTGTAACTTCATGAAATAGCACGAGACATGTGTTGACTCTGATTTGAAATGAGTTGTGTTGAATAGAGTCGCCTATCGTATTTATGTGAGTTAAAATCGTGTTGGAGCCTCGCTCGCATTGGATTTTGGTGTTTTCACATGTATGAAATTTGCTGGAGCTTAACTTGCACCTTGATTTGAATTGTGATGATGTTTTATAAACCGTACTTGTCACGACCCGAATTACCTTAAAAATCAGAGTAAATTTTTCGCTTTTTCATTTATTATTTAATTCTTACCTTTCTCTCGTCGTGACCATCCTACAACACAGTTGGGCTATGATTCGGTGTTAGTCACCTCTCACTATTACCAATCCATTTCCATAATTTCATTCAATATCAGAGTTTACTATCTTGTGACTTTAACTGAATACATACATAATGGTATTCATAACACTACATCCCCGACATGATATCCATTTATAGTACTGTGCATTACATATTTAGATACAAAATCATACCAATGTGTATACCTGTCTCTCGATGGGTAGCAGCAAGCAGCGGATATCAATACATGCAAGTTCTCAGCCGCTCAATAACTATTTCAAGTGCTCTGAAAAGATGGGAAAATAAGGGGGTGAGCAAACCACACGCTCAGTAAGGCAATTATGCAAGTAAGTAGATAGCTCCACTATCTACATGCTCATAATGCCATGCCCTTAAATCCATTTCTTTTCATTTAAAATTACACGCACAAAGTCATGCATATTCAATGCCATAGTTTATCCAAAACTATTTGTGCATATATAAATCATGTAACTCATGCATTCAAAGCATTTTATGTGACATCATTAAATCATATTAAGCATGAATTTAATCAAGATCATGCAGTCTTTCATGTCATGTAAGACAATTCAAGGTTTTCAAATGAAAGCATGGAAAACACATCATGCCACTGCATTTAAATCAATTCATTTAAAACGCAGTATAAAATAACCCCTCTGGGTCAATCATCTCAAAACTCATAAAACAATTTGTTATATTTCATTATAAAACTTGAGTTATAAAACCACCCTTCTTTCAGGGTCACATATCATAAAATCATATGAAATCATAAATTCATCAAATCGGGGGCCTGACCCCTCCTTCGGGTCTACCCTGGTCTAACAGACCACAAGTTATATCATGTGAGACAATCAGGTAATTAACAGTAACATCGAGGACTATGGCCATATCCTAGTGATCCCTGGCAACACGGTACCTAGTGTGCGGGGTATCACACCTGAAACGGGAGGTGGGTCGTCCTACCCGCCAGAACAGCATAACACCAGGATTGCGAGGGCAAGGCTTGCTGCCTCGTGGCTAATGCCACTCCACTCCAACAATCCCCACGGTACAACGTACTCCGCGTGACATACACGGTACAAAGTACTCCGTGAACCCAAGCTCAGTCAGGGGTGCCTGTAATAGGTCTTATCCACCCATATCATCTCTGTCTCAGAATGCACGTGTGAGCATATCATCTCACTGTGACACACAGTCTACAGGAGGCTCCAACACAGCTATATGCATGTAATATAAATCCCTGTGCGAGCGAAGCTCAAGCACGGCTCCATGCATATTCATGATATCTGAAAACCTCGTGCGAGCGAAGCTCTAGCACGGTTTCATAGAAATCAGTAAAATCTGCGTATGAGCAGCGCTCCAGTACGACTTAAACTGATTATAATTTCAATTAAAATCCACGTACGAGCAACGCTCTAGTACGGATATGTATAAAAACTCACTGAAAACCTCGTACGAGAAAAACTCCAGTACGATATTCAAATGAATTATGAAAACTACGTAAAACTTTGTGCGAGCAATGCTCCAGCACAAATGAATGCTCAAGTAAATCAAATCTCGTGCGAGTTATACTCCAGCACGGCTTTATGCATAATTAAATCAAATCTCGTGCGAGATTCACTCCAACACGGCTTTATGCAATATCAAATCAAAACAGGATGCGAGCTAAGCTCCAGCATCTCTCATGCATGTCAAATCATTAAAACTAGTGCGAGCAATCGCTCCAGCACTATTTTATGCATACCACGTTAAAACAAATCAAAACATGTCAAAACAGAGTGCGAGCTAGGCTCCAGCAGCTCTCATTTCACAATAATAAAAATCAGTGCGAGCACCATGCTCTAGCACATTTCATGCATATGATGTCACACAAGTCGGTGCGAGCAATTGCTCAAGCACATTTATGCACATTCACAAACGCAGATATAGTGCGAACTACGTGTCGGCACTATCTGTTTCCATATAAACTTGATAGTTGGCCTCTTTTCCAAAGAAATTTCATTTAAATATTAATAACACCTACGTAGTATTAATTTGGGAAACTTATGCAATTATTGGCCAATCTATCGATTTACTTTGATTAAAACCAATCAAATCTTTAATTCGGAAAATTCCTTAAATCATGCATTTCATGCATGTCATGCTTTCACCATCCTTAGGTGAACTTCCCTCAATAGGGGTAAAATAGTCTTTTCACCTATTTCGATCCTCAAAATCATTTAAACCACTTTTAGGATCTTTATACACCATCAAGGCATACATACATATTCAGTGTACAGAACATTATTAAAATACGCGTAGCTACCTCTAGCTACTCACACAATTCCCTTACCTCATTTTCTGTACAGTCTGACCTTTACACCGATGTCTCGTCACGCAGTCCGATTTGCTCCAAATCCAATCTCCGGAACTGCGGATTCACATTCATCAGGTCAAATACAATACAATTTAATGTATTTCATATTTTTCTGGGCTTAATTTAAATCATTGGGCCCGTTTACCCATATTGGGCCCGATTGCACCATAATGGGCCTTAATCGGCCTTAAGCCTGTTTACCACACTTTATCGAGGCCTATTGGGCTCATTGGACCCATCAATATTTATTTAGCCTCGTTCTAAATTCTCAGATAGCTTATGAATTATTTACGACAATTTATCCCAATTTCTAGAATTTAATTCATTTATGCGGAAATTAAATCCGTAATTCATGCGTTAAATATCAATCACGCATAACGATATAAAATTGTCGTAAATAAGGGTCACTTACCCTTTATTCCATGATCGTACACAAATCGAGGCTATCTCGAGCTCTCAGTGGATGCCAATTGTTGAGCTACACAATTAAATATATTTTCGGGTAAACTTTCAGTCGATTATTTATCAAATTAAATATTCTAAAAATTAAATCGGTCAATTTGACCGCTTACCGACTTACCCGAAGCTCGATTGCATCACAGGAATTTTCTCCAATTTTTTCTCTTTTTCTTTTTCCCTTTTTCTTCCTTTTTTTCCCTCTCTTTTTGGCTGAACCGGTCCGGTCCGATTCAACCCGGTTCGGACCGCCGGTTCAGCTCGGTCCGGTTCGGCTCAGACCGTCGGTTCAGTCCGGTTCACCCATCATTTTGCCGTTCCGACGCCGTCCTGCCGGTTCCCGGTGCGATTCCGGTGCCGTTCGACGCGCCATGGCCTGGGCTTCCTAAATCGGGCCTCGGCTGGGGTCGAATCGCAGCCATTGCCGACGAAACCAGTTTTCTCTCCCGCGGGTTCCTCCTCCATTTTCGGCGATTTTCGCCGTTCTCGACGAGCGTCTGGGCTGCTGGAGGTTCGCCCGAGGTCGGTCGACCTTCGCCGACCCTCACCGGCCCCTCAGCCTTGTCGGTGGTGGCTTGTCCGGCGTCTCTTCCTCGGTTTCGCCTTTCGCGTTTCTTCTTCTCTGTTTCTGTTTCTCGCGATTCCAATTCGCGTTTTTTTTTCAATTATTATTTATTTATTTATAATTAACTTTTAATATTATTTTATTCAATAAAATAATATTAAAATGCATAAATATCCTTAAAAAAATTATATTTAATTCATTTAATCTGTAAATAATTTTCTCAGTCCGATTTTACCTTTTCGGTATATTTTTCGATTATTTTCGGGATTATTTTTCGATACAAAAATCCCGGTTTATTCCAATAAATTCATATCTTGATCAATTTAACCCAAAATTTTAATTATTTCTTCATCATTGATCAAGATTTCTCATTCTCATATTTTTAATTAAATTTTCTTGTCCCGATTAATATCAAATTTTGGTCTTTTGACCATTTTACCCTTGCACGTATTCAGAAACACCATTTTAGTCCTTTTGCATTTTTAAATGCACTCAAAAATATCGGGTCTTACAGTACTGGAGCTTCTGCTCGTATGTGGATTTCAATTGACTTTCTTATGCATATAACCGTACTGGAGCTATGCTCGTATGTGATTTTTTCATGATTTTATGCATAAAGCTATACTAGAGCGTTGCTAGTACGAGGAGATTTATTGATGATGCATGAATTGTGTTAGAGCTTAGCTCGCACAGGTTTCACACTGTGGTACGTATGATGCCGTGGAGATGGTAAGATCCCCAAGCCCTACATCCTTAAGTTTGACTGGGTGGGGAGGCTCTGTACGGTGGGGAGACTCTCTTACGGTAGGATCCTTAAGCCAACATCCGTAAGCCCGTTAGGGGTGGGGAGGCTCTGTACGGTGGGGAGACTCTCTTACGGTAGGATCCTTAAGCCAACATTCGTAAGCCCGTTAGGGGTGGGGAGGCTCTCTTACATGAAAACGAAACGCTTCCACGTGCAGTTGAGACTGAATAGGTTACACATGGCATGAGGTAGATAAGATCTACAGCTGGTCTGTAACCACTCATCTCGGTTTCCTTTAAAAGATCAAGAATATATTTTCGTTGAGAGACAACAATTCTTTTCTTTGAACGAGCAACTTCCATGCCAAGAAAATATCTTAACGCTCCCAAATCCTTGATCTCGAATTCTAACGCAAGGCTCTTCTTCATTCTCTCCATCTCAATCACATTATCACCTGTGAGAATAATATCATAAACATAAACTATTAGCACAACTACCTTTCCTTCAGAAGAGTACTTAAGTACTTAAAAAACAAGGTATGATCAGCTTGTCCTTGAGAATATCCATGTTTTTTGACAGATTGTGTAAACTTTTCAAACCAAGCCCTCGGAGACTGTTTAAGGCCATACAAAGATTTTTTTAGTTTGCACACTCTTGACCCGAAATTCTCCTCAAAGCCCAGTGGATTATCCATGTACACCTCTTCCTCCAAGTCACCATTGAGAAAAGCATTTTTCACATCTAGTTGTTGCAATGGCTAATCCAAATTAGCAGCAACAGATAAAAGTACTCTTACTGTGTTTAATTTTGTAACAGGAGCAAAGGTCTCAGAGTAATCAATGCCATATGTTTAGGTGAATCCTTTAGCCACCAATCTAGCTTTGTATCTCTCCACTGAACCGTCAGAATTGTACTTCACAGTGAAGACCCATTTACATCCTACAGTAGTCTTCCCAGCTGGCAAAGCCTCAACACTCAAAGTATTGTTCTTCTCAAGAGCTCTCATCTCTTCAAGTACTGCTTCCTTCCACTTCAAAATTTTTAGAGCCTCCTGTACATTGTTAGGAATTTCTACACTAGACACTTGAGAGGTAAAAGCAACAAAGGATTGAGACAATTTTGAGTATGACACAAATTTAGACAACGGATGACTAGTACAAGACCTAACCCCTTTACGAAGAGCTATAGGAATGTCAAGATCAGAAGACTCAAATTGATTGTTAGGAAGAGAAAGAGAAGTACCTGAAACAGACTCAAATTGTTGATTTGTCCTTGGTTCAAAATCATGGTTGTGCTGTAGAGTCAATTCATCATTCCTTTTCTTATGATTCTTCTTCAAGTAAACAATCCCTTTCCAAGTTTGATCACCTTCCTTGAATCTATTGCCTGTTGCTTTAGCAGAATTATCATGTTGAGGTAATATAGTAGGCTGTCCCTTATTTTTAGTTTCCAAAAAATGTTTTTCAAAATTTTGATTTTCATATTGCTTTTCCAATGTAGGCCTAGTCTCAAAAGAAACATCGCTCATAGTGAGATGAGTTTCAAAGAATGAATCTTGGCCATTTGTTATAGGTGCAGAGGTACTAGACTCAGAATCTTATGTAAGAAACATATTGTCTAAGAGAAAGACATCACTTGTGTTAACCAATGAATCTTCCTTAAAATTCTCCCCCTGAAGATGAATATCCTTAAAAAATGGTTGTTTTTCAAAAAAAAGTGACATCCATTGTGACCAAAATTTTTTTTGATAACGGGTCAAAACATTTATAGTCTTTTTGAGTTGGAGAATAACCAATAAAGACTCATTTTATAGCTCTGGGTTCAAGTTTTCCAATTTTTTTATGTTCATGAACCAAAGTTGTACAACCAAATATTTTCAGAGGTAGATCAGCAAAGAGTCTCACAGTTGGAAAATAATTTTTGAGAACTTAAAAAGGAGTTTGAAATTGTAAAACTTTGGAGGGTATTCTGTTTATTAAGTATGTAGCAGTTAAAACAGCCTCTCCCCACAAATACTTAGGAACTTTAGTTGTAAAGAGTAATGTACGAGCAACTTCCAACAGATGTTTATTTTTTCTTTCAGCGACACCATTCTGTTGGGGTGTATCGATGCAAGAACTGTGATGAATTATCCCTTTTTCAATAAAAAAATTTCCTAAGATCATGTTAAAAAACTCCTTCCCATTATCACTTTTGAAAACTTGTATGTTTGTCTGAAATTGAGTCTGCACCATATTGTAAAAATTTTTAAAAACCCGTTCAACCTCTGATTTTTTTTTCAATAAATACACCCAGCAAAGTCGAGTATGATCATCAGTAATTGTGATGAACCATCTCTTGTTAGATGGTGTACTTATCTTATTAGGACCCCAAACATCACTGTGGATAATAGTGAAAGGTTTCGATGGTTTATATGGTTGTGAAGAGAAAGATGTACGGTGGTGTTTTGCAAATTCACATATTTCACAATGAAAAAAGGATGGGTCTTTATTGCCAAACAACTTAGGAAACAAATGTTTTAAATATTTAAAACTTAGGTGGCCTAATCTTAAATGCCATAACATAATAATATTATTATTAGAAACAGAAATAGATTCAAAGCAGGAACCTATTGGTTGAGATTGTCCCCTTGATTCAGATCCATCATCAAAGAAGTAGAGTCCTCCACTTTGTTTAGCACTGCTAATCATCCTCCCCGAGGTCAAATCTTGGAACACATAATGAGTTGGGAAAAAATTAGTTTGACAGTTTTGATCATGGGCTAGCTTACTGACATACAAAAGATTACAAGAAAGTTTGGGAACGTGAAGAACATCGTGAAGAGTGAGTGATGGAGACACTATAATAGAACCTTTTCCTGCAATGACTTAAAGAGAGCCATCTGTAATCTTAATTTTTTGGTTACCTGCACAAGGACTATATGAAGAAAAAAAGTTTGACAACCCTGTCATATGATCGGTTGCGCCTGAATCGATGATCCAAGTGTAATTGGAGTTGACACTAGTGAGAGCTGCTTTTAGGTTACCTTTTTGAGCTAATGAGCAAGAAGGAATTTTTTGAGACTCAAGAAGCTTGCATAGTTGGTCTATCTGCTCCTTGGTAAAAGGAAACGAACTTGAAGAAGATTGCTGCTCTTGATCTGAGACTAGCTCGAAGTGCACGCCCCTCTTCACCGGACCTCTTCTTCTGATTTTGAGGCTTGCCATGAATTTTCCAGCATGTTTCCCGCGTGTGCCATGGGCATTTGCAGTGGTCACACCATGATCGTTCAAAGTGCTTACCATCCTTCTTCACTCCTTCCTGAAAACTCCTAGTTACAAGAGCAGAACTTTCTGCTTCTGAGTTTGTAGTAATAGAAGTAGATTTGTTGTTAAGCATCACACTCTGTCTTGCTTCTTCTCATAACCTCCAAGAAGGCCTCACGGATTGTTGGCAGAGGATTTTTCCCTAAAATTTGACCCCACACTTCATCTAACTCCTTGTTAAGACCCGTTAAAAACATGAAGACATGATCATTCTCCTGTCGTTTTATAAATCGGATGCTATCATTCGTGCACTCCCAGACATCATCATAACAAAGATCTAACTCCTACCACAAGGTCATAATTTCGTTGTAGTAGGAGGTTACATCTCGGTCACCTTGTTTTGCATGCTAAAGTTTGGATTTTAAATAAAAAATCTGTGAAGAATTCTCTAGATCAAAATATGTATCCCTGACTACTTCCTAAACATCTTTGGCCGTCGGCAAGTACATGAAGGGCTTGCCAATTGCCAGCTCCATCGAATTTACCAACCACGCAATAATCAAAGAATTTTCTGCTTTCCAAGTTTTGAGAGTCGAATCTCCATCTACAGGTTTTGTCACTTCTCCTATCAGATATCCAAGCTTCCCTTTGCCTTCCAAGATCAAACGAACGGTTTGCGACCATTCCGTGTAATTTTTTCCATTTAGACGATGAATATTTAATTGAAACGAATTAGTGGATCCCTTCGAACCATTGAACAAGATGGAGGAGTGAAGATTCGAACTTGCAGTGCTTTCTCTTAATGTCACTGAGTCCTTACTAGTCACACCTGTTAAAGTCGTCTTCCATGAATTCTGGTTCACCATAGGTAATCTTTAGATCAGAACCTAGAGCTCTGATGCCATAAAGAAAAACATAGAATAAAATGAAGGAAAACAGAGAGGATAAAAACTCTCCTAAATATTATTATTAATCTGAATTATATCACTTTTTAAATAGAAAAGAGCACAAGATTCAGTTCCTAGAATTAAGGAGCAGATATAGTAACAGAAGAAAATTCTAATTTCCTAATTCTATGTAATCAGATTTCCTAACTTTCCTACACACAAAAAGAGTTGAACATGAGATAGAAGAGATGGCTTGAACTCTTAAAAGATTATGATTGTGAGATCATGTAACACCCGGGCAAGGCCAATGTAGTTACCGACGCTTTGAGCAGGAAGAACCTCGGGTTGGTGTCTTATATAATGGTTCAAGAGCAAGAGTTGTTGGAATAATTCGCGAACCTCAGTTTGGATGTAACTCCACTTGGTTCAGAGAGATTGGATAGTATGGCTAGTTTGAGATTGGAGCCAGAGTTGATTTGTCGTATTCGATAGGCTCAGTAGAGTGATCGAAAGTGCATCGATTGGTTGAGTCAGGCTCAGACAGGCATGGGTACTGATTTTAAGCTCAGTACAGATGGATTATTGATGTTTAGGGGCAGAGTACATGTTTTCGAGGATCTTGAGATCAAGAAATTGATCTTATCAAAGGCTCACTCATCGAAGTACACGATACATCTGGGGAGTACTAAGATGTATTAAAACCTTCAGAAAGTTTATTGGTGGTCTGGAATGAAAAGATACATTACTGAATATGTCGCTAGATGTCTCATTTATCAGCAAGTAAAGGTAGAACATTAGAAGCCTGTAGGGTTATTGCGCCTCTATCGATACCGACATAGAAATGGGAGCACGTCACCATGGATTTTGTGATGAGATTACCTAGAACTCGCAGAGATCGTGATGCCATTTGGGTTATTGTGGATCGGTTGACGAAGTCAACCCATTTCTTAGCCATGAGGGCCACTGATACTTTGAGTCAGTTGGCAAACTTGTATGTTCAAGAGATAGTTCAGTTACATGGTGTACCAGTGAGCGTTGTTTCTAATCGGGATGCTCGCTTCACTTCCCATTTCTAGGAACATTTTCAGGAAGCGATAGGGATCCAACTGAGTTTTAGCACCGCTTTTCATCCCCAGACAGATGGTCAGTCATAGAGGACTATACAGACCCTGGAGGATATGTTGAGAGCGTGTGTACTAGATTTTAGAGGCTCCTGGGATGGTCACCTACAATTAACCGAGTTCACCTATAATAACAGCTATTATGTGAGTATTGGAATGACACCATATGAGGCACTGTATGGACGCAAATGCTGATCCCCTATTGGATGAGAAGAGGTTGGTGACAGACAGATCATTACTCTCGATTTAGTGCAGCAGGCCTTTGAGGACGTCTAATTGATATGCGAAAGATTACAGATAGCTCAGAGACGGCAAAAGAGTTATGCTGACAGGAGACGGAGACCACTGGAGTTTGATGTGGGCGAGTTAGTATTCTTAAGAGTTTCTCCCTCGAAAGGAATTATGAGGTTCAAAAAGAAGGGAAAGTTGAGCCCTCGGTATATTAGACCCATCGAGATTCTGGAGAAAGTGAGAGATAAAACTTATAGATTGGCGTTGCCACCAGACTTGGCAAGTGTTTATAACGTCTTCCACGTCTCTATGCTTCGAAAATATCATCCGGACCCGGCACATGTGATAAGATATGAGCCATTGGAGCTCAATGAGAGTATGACATATGTTGAGAAGTCGGTTCGGATATTGGATAGGAAAGAGAAGGTGTTAAGGACAAAGACAATTCCATTAGTGAAACTTCTTTGGAAATATCACACTTCGGAGGAAGCTACATGAGAGTTGGAAAGCATGATGTAAGAGAAGTACCTAGAGTTATTTTTAGATTAACTTGATTCTAATTTAGAGGACCAAATTCCTTGAATGAGGGGGGATTGTAAGACCTTTAATTTTCTATGTAATGTATATGATTAATTGATTTACAAAAAAGCTACATTACATATGAATTACAACAGATAAATGTTTTTGAGTTCTAAGTGTGAATAAATTGATAAATGAGTGTTGAAGTAATTAAGTATGAGTTTAAATAGGAAATTTGTAGTAAAAAAGGTGCAGGATGAAGGCCAGATCGATCCCATGCAAGGAGAGATCGATCTCATGGACTGAAGAATGTAATATCAAGCATTCTGGAAGAGGGAGATCGATCCCTCACTCAAGCAAATCGATCTCCATTACTCTCGGACTGGACCAGATCGATCTCCTCTAAGGGCTAGATCGATCTCCTTAGCTCTCTATTTGAGACAAATCGATCCTGTTTCATTGAGCAGATCGATCTCATGCATTCAACAGATCGATCTCATGTTTTCAAAATGTCGAGAAACTGAAGTTTCAAGCAAGGCCAGATCGATCTCCACCATATGCAGATCGATCTCCTCAAGTCATTTCTATAAAAAAGGAGCAGTTGGATCTGTATTTCACAGGAACAAACCATTTTCTTCCATTTCAATCTTAAAACCTAACATTTTCACTCTAAAATCATCCCATTTCTATTAAGATTTAAGAAAAAACCATTAGAGCAAAGTTGTTCACTATAAAGAGAAGAACAACATGGTTTGGAATCAATACCCCATTGGTTGGATTGAAGGAGCAAGAAGTGTTCTCAATTGGAGCAAAAAGGAAATCAAGTTATGTAAGTTTCTAATACACGAAACTCAAGATATATCTTTCTAGTTGTTGTGAGGTGATTGGTATGTGTATTAATGATTAAAACTACATGGAATTTAATGGAACAAGTGAAACCTAGAATGAGTTTAGTGTGAGAAAATGTGATATAGTTGAGTTGATGATAAATGGATTATGCTAGGGTGTTAGTAAGGTAATATGTATGATTTTAAGATGTTGGAATAAAGTCACATTGTAAGGATGGTCAATTTATGGAAATGAGTATATAAGGTGTTTCACAAAATGCCATAGTGAAGTAAATGATGAATTAGAGACACCATGAGCTAAAATATCGATTTAGTATGAATCAATAGACTCCTGAGAGATAAGTGGAGCAATCAAAAAGGGATTTTACAAGGAATAATGAAGACTATAGGTTGAATCAACTATAGTGACCACAAGAGTTGTGTTATATTGAACTAAATTGACGTGAAACGTAATCTCGTGCAGTTACAGAGAATTCGTTGGAGGAGAATCGAACCGCGTAATCAAGCAGCTTTAAGGAAGTGGAATCACGCGACACGACTCCAGGTAAGGGAATTCTGTGAGTGTATGGAGATAGCTGCTCGTATTTTGTGGATGAATATAGGGCTTTGTAAAGTGCCTAGCTAATTAAGAAAGTGATTGATGGTATGTGTCATAAGTGTTTTTGGTGTCTGTTTGGTTTTGAAGTGGATTTTATAAAAAGGGAATAGTAAGGTTAATAATTGCATAAATCACATGTTTTAATGTTTTATGAAACACAATTGCTTTGTTTTAAGAAAATTGATGGATAAGCTGACCATTTGATTTCTGTAACTTCATGAAATAACACGAGGCATGTGTTGACTCTGATTTGAAATGAGCTGTGTTGAATAGTGCTGCCTATCATATTTATGTGAGTTAAAATCGTGCTGGAGCCTCGCTCGCATTGGATTTTGGTGTTTGCACATGCATGAAACATTCTGGAGCTTAGCTCGTACCTTGATTTGAATTGTGATGATGTTTTATAAATCGTACTGGAGCTTCTGCTCGTACGTGGATTTCGATTGACTTTCTTATGGATATAACCGTACTGGAGCTATGCTCGTACGTAATTTCTTCATGATTTTATGCATAAAACCGTACTAGAGCATTGTTAGTAAGAGGAGATTTATTGATGATGCATGAATCGTGATATAGCTTAGCTCGCATAGGTTTCACACTGTGGTTGTATGATGTCGTGGAGATGGTAAGATCCTCAAACCCTACATCCTTAAGTCCGATGGGGTGGGGAGGCTCTATTACGGTAGGATCCTTAAGCCAACATCCTTAAGCCCGTTGGGGTGGGGAGGCTCTCTTAAATGAAAACGAAACGCTTCCACGTGCACTTGAGACTGAATAGGTTACTGTAATGATTGTGTGGCACTTTGCTCCCACTGGATTCAAGAGGTGGCCCCTATAGTCTTACTCATCCGTACTGTCTACTTTGGAAGCCTCACAGGCCCCTCACGACTTTATCGAGGTAAATATCCCAATTTGCGTCTTCAGAGGTTCGAACCCAAGACCTTAAAGTCTTTGTTCTGGCACACATGATACTAAAGACTTTAAGGTCTTGGATTCAAACATCTGAGGACGCGAATTGGGGTATTTACCTCGATAAAGCCGTGAGGGGCTTGTGAGGCTTCCAAAACGGACAGTACGGATGAGTAAGACTGTAGGGGACACCTCTTGAATCCTGCGGAAGCAAAGTGCCACAAAGTCGTTACAGTTACACATGACATGGGGTAGATAAAACCTACGGCTGACACCCCCAATCATGATATGGGTTCGCGGAGTACGTTGTACCATGTGTATCACATGGAGTACGTTGTACCGCGTGGTTATGATGATGATTTGAAAAGTCTAGCGAAGAACTAACCCACCTTCGTTCCAGCATGATGCCCCGCACACCAGGATCCGTGTGGTCTGGGATGATTATGACATAGTTGGCCAACATAGTCCTTGAGATATAGTGGCCGCCTGTCTCACATAATATTATATAGTACCACATGATTTTTATACACTGAGTGATTGTGTTGTCTAGGGTAGACCCGAGGGAGGGGTCGAGCCTTGTGGGATTTTGTTTAAAGAAATGACATTCTATTTGTGATGAGATTGATGTGTTTGTGAAAGTGATAAATCTTAAAGGATGTTTTTTGTATTGAATTTCTCTTTTTTATGATGGGTTTTAATAACAATGAGCATGAGAGGTTTTACATGATGATTTTACCATGTCTTGCATGCCTACTTTCGTGTTTCAGTACATGATATACGTATATACAAGTGGCATAGTTTTAATATATTTTCTCATGCTCTGATTATAAATGATTTATGACAGGACTTTATCAGCATGTAGATAGTGTAGTTATTTATCATGCTTGCATTATTGCCTTACTAAGCGTGTGGTTGCTCATACCTCTATTTTTCCCCTACAGAGTGTACATAGTAGCCTAGTGAGGACTAAGGCATTGTATTTGGACATCCGCTGCGCTCCATCGCCAAGAGGTATACACACATGGATTCTTTTTATATCTAAACATGTAAAGGCATAGTAGTCATTTTGAATTGTGATATGGGGGATGTAAATGTTAGAAACCATGCCATGTATAAGCTTATGACTTAACTTTAATGTATGACATTATTTTTGTTTAATTGGAAATGAATGGGAAATGATGATTAATATGGACTCACAGCCTAACTGTTATTGGTGAGGGTTGTTCACGACCGAGTAAGGGGATGAAAAATGCAAAAAAAAAAAAATTGTAGTGATTTTTAGACGAATTGGATGAAAAAGGGTCGTGACAAAGATAGAGTATAAAGCTTGTTTATAGGCAAGCAACCCTATTGGAAAATCCTAATGCTATTAAGAATCATAATACTTTACTAATAAAATTGAAAGATAATACTTTTCTAGCCTTTTAGAATAAAGTAACGAAAGATTAAAATTAAAATTTTAAATCATGGAAAATTTGAATTTTCTATAAACTTGGAAATTACAGAAATACTTATAACTTAAATGATAGCTCTAACTTAAAAACAAAAATAATTAAAATTAGAGAAATTTATTCATGCTCCCAATAAGGCATTTCATCATCATAGACATGCCAAATTAAGGCATGAGACCTTTTATATACTTTTAAAGGTTATTACCATTTATTATTAAAAAAAACCAACTCTATTAATTCATAGTGCAACTCAGCATCATTCATCTCCAAAGAGCTTTCTGTATTGACTTGGTATGCTTTATGTGCAGAGTTTGGTTGTCTAGTCTGTCGCAAGTTATGAATCTCCCAGTTATAACTCATTGTACCCACAACTTCTGCAAGTCTTGTTTTAAAGGTGCATTTGCTGGTGGTAAGACTGCTATAAGAGAGAGGAACAAAGGTGGCCGGACACTTAGATCTCAAAAGCATGTCTTGCATTTTCCTTCTTGCCCGACTGATATCTTTGATTTTCTTCAAAATCTTCAGGTGTGGCATGTATTTGCATTTCCTCTTGCCTAATTTTCAGAATGAAGAATCTGTTATGCTTGACTTTGAGGAAAGAAAAACTAAACTTAACCCTAAAAGGCTTGAAAATTGGATTGAGGTCACTTGCTGGACATTTGTAGTATCTCCAGTTAGTAGAGTGGTTCATAAACACATGTTATACTTTATTTTAGCATGATTTGCCCATGGCTGATAGAAATATAATTTAAGTTTATGGAATTAATTTGTTAGGTCAACCAAGAACTGAATGATGTGATTGAGTCACTGAAACAAAAGAGTGAGGAGAATCTGGTTTAGGACTATGCTGAAGAGTCAAGTGAGGAGGAAAATGCAGACTTGGGTTCTGATGATGGCGAAACTGGTAAGAAAACTTAAAATGCTGATCCAAAAGATGAGTAACAGAATCTTCCACCTAATTGTGAACTGGAAAGAACTTGCATGAGAAGGAAAGTGGATACTGCTCAAGTAGCGAATGAAAATGACTCTCCATCAAGCACCCTCCAGGCGCAATCATTTGATGATGATTTTGAATGACATGTTTTTCTGGTTGACTTTCTTTTGGTGCTGATGAAACTTTTATCAGAATATTTTAGGAATTTTGGCAGTTTATACTTGTAGTTCAATTACACTGTTCTATTCTTTCTAAGAATATGACTGGAATGGGGTTGATGTGCATGGTTATGATTAATCTTTCGTGTAATAGGTTCTGTATAAACAGTTGTTCTTAAATGCAGAAGAATTCAATTTTAACCATTGAAGCAATTCTATGGTTTATGGAAAATTTTCTCCCTCATTTTGGTAGTTATTTTCTTTTAATTTGTCTTTTTTTTGTCCCTTTTTTACTTGATTGAATGGACGTGAAAATTGAGTTAGAATTCCATTTGAGTCATTGCAAAAAACTTCATACTCTATACTCTTAGAAGTTATAACAAAAATAAAATAAAAATAAAAATCACTTCATACATGAAAATTTTTAGATTCTATTTAATAAAATAAATAAATGAGACATCTTTGAATATATATATATATATATATATATATATATATATATATATTAAAAAATAAAAAAATATACGCATCTAATAATCTTTTAATTTGATTTGTAAAATTAAAAAATTTCACTATTAATATATTAAAAATGAATTCTCAAAATAAAATTAATAATCAATTTTTTATTCTTAAATTAATATTAAATTCTGATGATCATAAGTCAAATTAATCTTAAATCATTTTTGTTAAAATTTTTATTTTTTTATAGTCAAAGCTTATTTAAATTTGAATTTTCTATCTGATTTCAAGATACTTTGCCACCTTTATAATCTATATGACTTGCATGGTGTGGAAAGAAGATTGATAATATAGGTAGCACTTGTCTTTGTGTGTTGACTCTTTAAACATGGAACATGAACCCATCGCCATGAATCAAATTAGTAAAATATGAATGAAGCAAAATGAGTGGTAAGGATGAAATACAATTTATGTAAAAATGGTCAAATTATGAATTTAGTCTTTGTATTCAAGTGAAAATAAAAAATTTAGCCATTCTATAATAATTTGAACCAATTTGATTCCTATATATTTTTTTAAAATGTAAAATAAAAATATCAATCCAAAATGTAATTGAATTATAAAATTATTATAAAGTTACAAGTGTGACTAGGGGTATAAAACTGATGGATCAGGTTGAATCGAGGTCGGTCTGCGTAAACACAAGTCTAAATGGATTTGGTCAATTTTGGCTTTCTTTTAAACTGACTATGCACAGTAAGCCCAGTTCGGTCCAAATTCAAATTTGATTTTCTTTTTTTTTCCTTGCAAAAGACAAAATATGTCAAAAATAGCTTGGAAAATAATTTCTATAAAAATTTTACTGCTATCATACAAAGTTTTATCTATCTCTAAATTTTGAATTTGTCTCATCTTGATCATCTTATCCAAAAGAGTGACAAACGTATCACTAAGTACATATTTGAGAAAGTTGCAATGAAGGTTGAAATAGAAAAATTTTTAAGAAATTTTCTTTTACAATATAATTCTTAAAGTAGGGTAGAAACAATATAAGTGCATGAAAAATTCAAATGTGAGATCCACAAACTAGACTTATCAACAAGTATATAGAATTGTTAGTATATGCTTTAGAGCCAGCTCAAATGGCATGAGGTATATAACTACAACAACATCTATTCACTTATAGTAAGTGATATAAATGTTTCCCTACACCATTTAAATTGACAATAATAAGGATTCTTAGTTACTAAATTAGGTGAAACCCTTGGAACAATATAAGCCTTGCAAGGAAATTGTAAAGGGTTACAATTGTGATGATCCCTATACATCTAAGTTTTGTTTTTAAATTTAGTTCCTTGCCATTATATTATCAAGATAGGGTATTGTTAATGCTCAAAGACTAACATATGCTAAGCCTCCTTATTTGTGAAGTAAGTAACTGATCTTATAGGTTGAAATATAGGGAAATTAGAGGATATCATATGGGTGATTATTAGAGAATAAGTTCATTGAACATGACCCGCTATGAGAGCTCCATTTGATAGTGCAACTCAAGTGTTTAAGGAAATGCTTTCATGTGTCAGTAATGTAAATAATTATGACATGAGATACCAGATCATCAATGTGAATTGCCACATATTGATTTCATCTTTATGGATTTGAAAGTCAAATACCTTAAAAAGCTGATTTTGAGTGTGCTATGAAACATTTGAAGATGGATGAGCAGTGAATATGAGGATTCATCACTTGAGTAATCGTTGGGAATATATCTCTCTTATCTAAGCTCATATTAACTCATAAGTTCTTCACTATAGCAATTTATATGATGAAGTTAATATTAGTAGCTCAAGGATAAAAATGAAAATATACATAAAGTAGACATTGTACTATACTTTATATAATTCAGAGATATTATGATGAATGAATCAAATAACACTGAGATACAATACACTAATGGGTTAGGCAAACGTCACGACCCGAATTACCTAAAAATCAGAGTAAATTTTTCGCTTTTTCATTTATTATTTAATTCTTACCTTTCTCTCGTCGTGACCATCCTACAACACAGTTGGGCTATGATTCGGTGTTAGTCACCTCACACTATTTAACATTTCATTCCCATAATCATATATCAGAGTCTACTATCCTTTTGACTTTAAATAAACACATACCCAATGGTATTTACATGACTCTACATCCCCGACATAATATCCGTTTACAGTACTGTGCATTACATATTTAGATACAAAACCATACAAATGTGTATACCTGTCTCTCGATGGGAAGCAGCAAGCAGCGGATATTAAGCATGCAAGTCCTCAGCCGCTCAATAATTATTACAAGTGCTCTGAAAAGATGGGAAAATAAGGGGGGTGAGCAAACCACACGCTCAGTAAGGCAATTATGCAAGTAAGTAGATAGCTCCACTATCTACATGCTCATAATGCCATGCCCTTAAATCCATTTCTTTTCATTTAAAATTACACGCACAAAGTCATGCATATTCAATGCCATAGTTTATCCAAAACTATTTGTGCATATATAAATCATGTAACTCATGCATTCAAAGCATTTTATGTGACATCATTAAATCATATTAAGCATGAATTTAATCAAGATCATGCAGTCTTTCATGTCATGTAAGACAATTCAAGGTTTTCAAATGAAAGCATGGAAAACACATCATGCCACTGCATTTAAATCAATTCATTTAAAACGCAGTATAAAATAACCCCTCTGGGTCAATCATCTCAAAACTCATAAAACAATTTGTTATATTTCATTATAAAACTTGAGTTATAAAACCACCCTTCTTTCAGGGTCGCATATCATAAAATCATCTGAAATCATCAAATCATCAAATCGGGGGGCTGACCCCTCCTTCGGGTCTACCCTGGTCTAACAGACCACAAGTTATATCATGTGAGACAATCAGGTAATTAACAGTAACATCGAGGACTATGGCCATATCCTAGTGATCCCTGGCAACACGGTACCTAGTGTGCGGGGTATCACACCTGAAACGGGAGGTGGGTCGTCCTACCCGCCAGAACAGCATAACACCAGGATTGCGAGGGCAAGGCTTGCTGCCTCGTGGCTAATGCCACTCCACTCCAACAATCCCCACGGTACAGCGTACTCCGCGTGACATACACGGTACAAAGTACTCCGTGAACCCAAGCTCAGTCAGGGGTGCCTGTAATAGGTCTTATCCACCCATATCATCTCTGTCTCAGAATGCACGTGTGAGCATATCATCTCACTGTGACACACAGTCTACAGGAGGCTCCAACACGGCTATATGCATGTAATATAAATCCCTGTGCGAGCGAAGCTCAAGCACGGCTCCATGCATATTCATGATATCTGAAAATCTCGTGCGAGGGAAGCTCTAGCACGGTTTCATAAAAATCAGTGAAATCTGCGTACGAGCAGCGCTCCAGTACGACTTAAACTGATTATAATTTCATGTAAATTCCACGTACGAGCAACGCTCTAGTACGGATATGTATATAAATTCAGTGAAAACCTCGTACGAGAAAAACTCCAGTACGGCATTCAAATGAATTATGAAAACCATATAAAACTTTGTGCGAGCAACGCTCCAGCACAAATGAATGCTCAAGTAAATCAAATCTCGTGCGAGTTATACTCCAGCACGGCTTTATGCAATATTAAATCAAAACAGGATGCGAGCTAAGCTCCAGCATCTCTCATGCCTGTCAAATCATTAAAAGTAGTGCGAGTAATCGCTCCAGCACTATTTTATGCATACCACGTCAAAACAAATCAAAACATGTCAAAACATGTCAAAACAGAGTGCGAGCTAGGCTCTAGCAGCTCTCATTTCACAATATTAAAAATCAGTGCGAGCACCATGCTCTAGCACATTTCATGCATATGATGTCACAAGTCGGTGCGAGCAATTGCTCAAGCACATTTATGCACATTCACAAACGCAGATATAGTGCGAACTACGTGTCGGCACTATCTGTTTCCATATAAACTTGATAGTTGGCCGTTTTCCAAAGAAATTTCCATTTAATTATTAATAACACCTACGTAGTGTTATTTTGTGAAATTAAACAATTTCTGGCCAATCTATTGCTTTGCTTTGATTAAAACCAATAAAATTCCTTAATCATCAAAAATCCTTAAATCATGCATTTCATGCATGTCATGCTTTCACCATCCTTAGGTGAACTTCCCTCAATAGGGGTAAAATAGACATTTCACCTATTTCGATCCTTAAAATCATTCAAACCATTTTTAGGATCATTATACAATATCCATGTATACATACATACTCAGTGTACAGAAAAACTATTAAAATATGCGTAGCTACCTCGAGCTACTCACACAATTCCCTTACCTCATTTATCTGTACAGTCTGACCTTTCCTCTGATGACTCGTCACGCAGTCCGATTTGCTCTGAATCCAATTCAAATCTCCGGCACTGCGGATACATATTCATCAGGTCAATTACAATACAATTAATTGTATTCACAATTTTCTGGGCTTAATTTAAATCATTGGGCCTGTTTTCCCATATTGGGCCCGATTGCACCTTAATGGGCCTTAATCGGCCTTAAGCCCGTTTACCACACTTTATCGAGGCCTATTGGGCTCACTGGGCCCATCAGTAATTTATTTAGCCTCGTTCTAAATTCTCAGATAGCTTATGAATTATTTACGACAATTTATCCCAATTTCTAGAATTTAATTCATTTATGCGGAAATTAAATCCGTAATTCATGCGTTAAATATCAATCACGCATAACAATATAAAATTGTTGTAAATAAGGGTCACTTACCCGTTATTCCATGATCGTACACAAATCGAGGCTGTCTCGAGCTCTCAGTGGATGCCAATTGTCGAGCTACACAATTAAATATATTTTCGGGTAAACTTTTAGTCGATTATTTATCAAATTAAATATTCTAAAAATTAAATCGGTCAATTTGACCGCTTACCGACTTACCCGAAGCTCGATTGCATCACAGGAATTTTCCCCAATTTTTTTCTCTTTTTCTTTTTCCCTTTTTCTTCCTTTTTTTTCCCTCTCTTTTTGGCTGAACCGGTCCGGTCCGGTTCAACCCGGTTCGGACCGCCGGTCCGGTCTGGTCCGGTTCGGCCGGTTCTGTCCGGTTCGGCCGGTCCAGGCTCCCTTTGGTCGTGCCGGCGCCGTCCGGCCGGTTCTCTGGGCGATTCCGGTGCCGTTCAGCGCGCCATGGCATGGGCTTCTCAAATCGGGCCTCGGTTTGTCTCGAATCGACGCCATCGCCGGCGAATCGGGGTTTCTTCCCCGCGGCTTCCCCTCCGTTTTCCGACGTTTTCCGGCCACCTCGCCGCGCGTCTGGGCTGCTGGAGGTTCGCCCGATGCTGGGCTACGTTCGCCGGTCCTCGCTGGCCTCTCAGCGTCGCCGGTGGTTCGCCGGTGACGAACCTCCCCCTCGGGTTCGGCCTTCGCGTCTTTTGCTTCGTTTCGCCTCTGTTTCTTTTCTCTTCTGTTTCAGACTTTTCATTTTTTTTTTTTTTTTTTTATTTATTTATAATTAAATTTTATTATTATTTTTATTCAATAAAATAATAATAAAATTCCCAAAAATATCTAAAATAATCTTAGTTTATTCATTTAATCTGTAAATAATTTTCTCAGTCCGGTTTTGCCTTTTCGATATATTTTTCGATTATTTTCGGGATTATTTTTCGATGCGAAAATCTCGGTTCATTTCAATAAATTCATATCTTGATCAATTTAACCCGAAATTTAATTATTTCTTCATCATTGATCAAGATTTCTCATTTTCATATTTTTAATTATATTTTCTTGTCCCGATTAATACCGAATTTTGGTCTTTTGACCATTTTGCCCTTGCACGTATTCGAGAATGCCATTTAAGTCCTTTTGCATTTTTAAATGCACTCGAAAATATCGGGTCTTACAATCTCCCCCACTTAAGAAATTTGGTCCTCCAAATTAGAACCAAGTAATATGAGTCCATAATTAACTCCGGGTACATCTATCGTATCATATACTGTCATCCTCAAGTGACCTTCTCCGGAGTGTAATACTACCATCATACTTAACTAGGGAGATCATCTTAACCCTCAACACTTTCTCTTTCCATTTTTAATAACCAACTCGATTTCATACATTACTCTTTCATTGAGCTAAACTGTTGGAGCTCATATCCGATCACATATATCGGATCCGGATATTATTTCTTAAGCATCAAAAGATAGGACACATTGTGGATGCCTGTTTATTCAAGTGGTAATACCAACCTACAGGTCTTACCTTCCACTTTGTCCAATCTCTTATCCGAATATCGTTACGTCCTTAAGCTCTTAGGACAAGTAACTATCAACAGTAATGATTCACCCTTCGTGAATTTCAATGATTTCCTGTCTCTTGTCAGCATAGTTTTTCTATATGCTCTGAGGTGTTCTTAATCCCTCATAATTAAACTGAACATCCTCAGAGGTTTGTCTTACCAATTCGGGAACAATTCTCTATTTGTCACCCACTTTTCTTATCCAAGTCAGGGAACAACTCCCTACTGTCATACAATGCCACATATAATCTCATCCCGATACTCAAGTGACAACTGTCATCACTGGCGAATTTGATTAGTAGCAACTGATCATCCCAGGAGCTCATAAAATCAATTGCACACGCTCTCATCACATTCTCCAGAACCTGTACAGTCCTCTCTGACTGACTATCTGTCTGAGGGTGGAAGCTGTGCTAACACACAATCAGGGTCCCATAGCTTCCAAAAACATATTCCCAGAAGTGGAAAGTGAAGCGGGAATCCCTATCTGATACCATGCTCACTGGAACGCTACACAATGTTTCACAATATTCCACACACATAAATCCGCCTATACACTTAGAGTATCTAGGGATTTTCATAACCAGAAGGTGGGTAACTAAATCAATCTATCGACTATCACCCAGATAGCCTCGTGATTCATTTGGGTCCTCTTTAACCCATCACGAAATTCATGGTAACTTGTTCCCATTTCCGTGTCAATATAGGTAGAGAATGCAATGACTCTGCATCTTCTTTTACTCTACCTTAATCTGCTGACATAGAAGACACTTGTAAACAATCTCTACAATATCACTTTTCATACCTGACCACCAATACCTTTCTCAGAGATTCAAATAAATTTATTATTTCTCGGATGCACTGTATATCCCGAAGAGTGAGCTTCTGACAATAGCACTTTCTTATCAACTATGGTCCTGAGGAGCACTTATACTGTCTCTGAACCTCTGTGAGTCATCATCACTCACTGTGAACTCTGTCACTATACCCTTCTGAATCTGACCCACACTATCGACACCATGCCGATTATCACGCTAAGCCTGGCAAATCCGGTCACACAAATCCGGTTCTATCCTCAGGCTAACTGTCATAAAATCACTGTCATCATCAGAAGGGATCACATCACTACTGAGGTTCACAACTGCTCTAGCAGCTCACGCTCCCTGACCATCACATGTAATACCATCCCGAGGCTCTTTCTGTTTAAAGCATCAGCCTTTACATTAGTCTTTCTTGGGTGGTACAATATTCACAATCATAATCCTTAGAAGCTCTAACCCTCATGGTTATCTCATTTTCTACTCTTTCTGTGAAAACAGATACTCGGGGCTTTTACGATCAGTGCATACCCGAAATTTCTTACCATATATGTGGCGGCGCCATACTTTCAGTGTAATCACTATGGCTGCCAACTCTAAATCATGGGTCAGATAGTTTCTCTTATGGTCCTTGAACTATTTGGATCTATAAACGACTATCTTCCCATTTTACATCAATACATAGCTCAATCCTTATTTGGAGGTATCCATACACACTGAAACCTCTTGAGCTGTTAGTTATGGTGAGAATACTTACGGTGGTCAGTTCATACCTTAATATACTAAAACTCATCGAAGCCATTTACATACTTATCATAACACTCGTATGAAATCTTTTCCCGAATGAGACGTGTCAACTGAGCAACTCATTTCAAGAAACTCATAACACCTTGTCTGTAAGACAGTTTCCTGTTGCTACTCATACTCTTTCCTGGACTTCGAATACATCATAATATCATCGCTGTAGATGACAACCAATCGGTCCAGGTAAGGTTCAAATACCTTAACGTAGTTGAGTTCCACTCAATATTTCAATTTTTCATATACTTGACCTATGTACGCATAAACGTACAATGTCATTTCGAAATAGCTTTCGTTCAAGATACTAGCTCACGTCATTTCTTTCCTCTTATATTGACGGCTTTTTTTTTTATAAAATTTTAATTTTTAAACTTTCATGATTAATCAAGTTCTATATTTCTTTATCGTACCAGCAAAGGTACCCAAATTTTAATGTATATTTTATGACCGTCGAATTCAATCTATAGATTATGCGTGCGCTTCCAGACGCTGTCAAATCTTCAGGCAGGGAAGTATTTTGAAATACCTTTATTAACCCTCAGATTTAACCACATCGACTGGGTGTAGATATATCTACCCCTTATCTTGGTCGCAATCCATATACACTACATATTGCTTAATCCAAATTACTTTGCATATCAATGATATCCTTACCTTGCATATGCCTTTTATTCCAATATATCTCGTATGCAGGATCTATCACATCTCCAATCTTATCTCCTTTCATATATCACTTATGGCAAACTCTTTCCTTACTTGTCAAGTTACAATACACTTTTCAGTGATATTTTCACCCCTATTTTCAACTTACAATCCCTATACCCATATTCAGTTAGTGAAAATCAACTAACTATCATCCTCTTTATGCTTAAAGGTATAGGCTTCACATTTTTCACTAACTTATAAGCAACTGAAGGCGGTATGAATAAATGCGTGGCACCAGGATCAATTAAAATAATTATTTCATTATTCTTAACCAGTGTGGTATCTTCCACCACATCCTATGAAACATCAATAGTGTCCTGGTCCAAGGCATACACTCGCCTTCATCCAACATCTGATTTTCGTGATAACTACCACACATCTTACACTGTTCACACTGCTACTCTGTTATACTGTTACGTAGCAGGTCGGGGTCCTCGAATCACAATACCCCTCAATAGTGTTGAAATTAAATACACTGGGGCCTCCAATCATCTTACCCCGTGACTCATCAACTCTCTGCTTTTACCAAACTACCTTTTTCCCGTTCTGACATTCTTGTCATCCTCTATTCTCTTTTTGTCTCAATTTCAGCCTTTACTACCTTTCTCAATCTCAGAGGCGCGCAATTTATAATCTTATTTACACAACTGTAGTCTGCGCACTGCCTCGGCATAGGTAGTGATGTCTAACAGACAAATCGGACTCTAATTGATAATCTGAGTCCTTCTATGAACTTTCAAAAATCTCGACTCTCACTGTTCATCATGTTCGAGTCACATCTGCCCAGGAATATAAACTGAGTATCATACTCGTTAATCAACATGTTCCTCTGGGTCAGAGTAAATAATATCATCTGTAATTTTCCTTTAAAACAATATCCGGGATATTCTGTCACCGGAATACATATAGAATTTTTTTTTTCCATGTCCATTCTGGACGTCTAATTCTTCAAATGGGTCGAGCGAACTTCAATTAATGTTCCGACTTACCCTCAAATCTCATGTATACTCTGAGCAATTAGCTCGCAACATATTCTCCACACTCCGCTCCAACCTCGTGAAGCGTATCTCAATACTGTCTGATCTCTCTGTCAGACTCTATCCGATCTCTCTATCAGACTCTGTGGGGCATGATCAACCAGCCTCCACGTCAATCTCATCTCAAGTCTCATGTGGCGACTCAGTACAACTCATGGGCCTACCTCAACGGCCTTGAGCTCGTGTACTCGCCTCTCAACCATAGCGGCTATCAGTCAATGAGTCTATTCTTGCATTCAAAACTAAATTCTTAGCTGCACTTCCATCTCGATATACACAATTGTATCTAAATAATGCACAGTACATGGGGATGTAAACTTCCTTAACCACTAACACCGACTCATATCAGGCCAACTCAAGCTCTGATACCAAAACCTGTCACGACCCGAATTACCTAAAAATCAGAGTAAATTTTTCGCTTTTTCATTTATTATTTAATTCTTACCTTTCTCTCGTCGTGACCATCCTACAACACAGTTGGGCTATGATTCGGTGTTAGTCACCTCACACTATTTAACATTTCATTCCCATAATCATATATCAGAGTCTACTATCCTTTTGACTTTAAATAAACACATACCCAATGGTATTTACATGACTCTACATCCCCGACATAATATCCGTTTACAGTACTGTGCATTACATATTTAGATACAAAACCATACAAATGTGTATACCTGTCTCTCGATGGGAAGCAGCAAGCAGCGGATATTAAGCATGCAAGTCCTCAGCCGCTCAATAATTATTACAAGTGCTCTGAAAAGATGGGAAAATAAGGGGGGTGAGCAAACCACACGCTCAGTAAGGCAATTATGCAAGTAAGTAGATAGCTCCACTATCTACATGCTCATAATGCCATGCCCTTAAATCCATTTCTTTTCATTTAAAATTACACGCACAAAGTCATGCATATTCAATGCCATAGTTTATCCAAAACTATTTGTGCATATATAAATCATGTAACTCATGCATTCAAAGCATTTTATGTGACATCATTAAATCATATTAAGCATGAATTTAATCAAGATCATGCAGTCTTTCATGTCATGTAAGACAATTCAAGGTTTTCAAATGAAAGCATGGAAAACACATCATGCCACTGCATTTAAATCAATTCATTTAAAACGCAGTATAAAATAACCCCTCTGGGTCAATCATCTCAAAACTCATAAAACAATTTGTTATATTTCATTATAAAACTTGAGTTATAAAACCACCCTTCTTTCAGGGTCGCATATCATAAAATCATCTGAAATCATCAAATCATCAAATCGGGGGCCTGACCCCTCCTTCGGGTCTACCCTGGTCTAACAGACCACAAGTTATATCATGTGAGACAATCAGGTAATTAACAGTAACATCGAGGACTATGGCCATATCCTAGTGATCCCTGGCAACACGGTACCTAGTGTGCGGGGTATCACACCTGAAACGGGAGGTGGGTCGTCCTACCCGCCAGAACAGCATAACACCAGGATTGCGAGGGCAAGGCTTGCTGCCTCGTGGCTAATGCCACTCCACTCCAACAATCCCCACGGTACAGCGTACTCCGCGTGACATACACGGTACAAAGTACTCCGTGAACCCAAGCTCAGTCAGGGGTGCCTGTAATAGGTCTTATCCACCCATATCATCTCTGTCTCAGAATGCACGTGTGAGCATATCATCTCACTGTGACACACAGTCTACAGGAGGCTCCAACACGGCTATATGCATGTAATATAAATCCCTGTGCGAGCGAAGCTCAAGCACGGCTCCATGCATATTCATGATATCTGAAAATCTCGTGCGAGGGAAGCTCTAGCACGGTTTCATAAAAATCAGTGAAATCTGCGTACGAGCAGCGCTCCAGTACGACTTAAACTGATTATAATTTCATGTAAATTCCACGTACGAGCAACGCTCTAGTACGGATATGTATATAAATTCAGTGAAAACCTCGTACGAGAAAAACTCCAGTACGGCATTCAAATGAATTATGAAAACCATATAAAACTTTGTGCGAGCAACGCTCCAGCACAAATGAATGCTCAAGTAAATCAAATCTCGTGCGAGTTATACTCCAGCACGGCTTTATGCAATATTAAATCAAAACAGGATGCGAGCTAAGCTCCAGCATCTCTCATGCCTGTCAAATCATTAAAAGTAGTGCGAGTAATCGCTCCAGCACTATTTTATGCATACCACGTCAAAACAAATCAAAACATGTCAAAACATGTCAAAACAGAGTGCGAGCTAGGCTCCAGCAGCTCTCATTTCACAATATTAAAAATCAGTGCGAGCACCATGCTCTAGCACATTTCATGCATATGATGTCACAAGTCGGTGCGAGCAATTGCTCAAGCACATTTATGCACATTCACAAACGCAGATATAGTGCGAACTACGTGTCGGCACTATCTGTTTCCATATAAACTTGATAGTTGGCCGTTTTCCAAAGAAATTTCCATTTAATTATTAATAACACCTACGTAGTGTTATTTTGTGAAATTAAACAATTTCTGGCCAATCTATTGCTTTGCTTTGATTAAAACCAATAAAATTCCTTAATCATCAAAAATCCTTAAATCATGCATTTCATGCATGTCATGCTTTCACCATCCTTAGGTGAACTTCCCTCAATAGGGGTAAAATAGACATTTCACCTATTTCGATCCTTAAAATCATTCAAACCATTTTTAGGATCATTATACAATATCCATGTATACATACATACTCAGTGTACAGAAAAACTATTAAAATATGCGTAGCTACCTCTAGCTACTCACACAATTCCCTTACCTCATTTATCTGTACAGTCTGACCTTTCCTCTGATGACTCGTCACGCAGTCCGATTTGCTCTGAATCCAATTCAAATCTCCGGCACTGCGGATACATATTCATCAGGTCAATTACAATACAATTAATTGTATTCACAATTTTCTGGGCTTAATTTAAATCATTGGGCCTGTTTTCCCATATTGGGCCCGATTGCACCTTAATGGGCCTTAATCGGCCTTAAGCCCGTTTACCACACTTTATCGAGGCCTATTGGGCTCACTGGGCCCATCAGTAATTTATTTAGCCTCGTTCTAAATTCTCAGATAGCTTATGAATTATTTACGACAATTTATCCCAATTTCTAGAATTTAATTCATTTATGCGGAAATTAAATCCGTAATTCATGCGTTAAATATCAATCACGCATAACAATATAAAATTGTCGTAAATAAGGGTCACTTACCCGTTATTCCATGATCGTACACAAATCGAGGCTGTCTCGAGCTCTCAGTGGATGCCAATTGTCGAGCTACACAATTAAATATATTTTCGGGTAAACTTTTAGTCGATTATTTATCAAATTAAATATTCTAAAAATTAAATCGGTCAATTTGACCGCTTACCGACTTACCCGAAGCTCGATTGCATCACAGGAATTTTCCCCAATTTTTTTCTCTTTTTCTTTTTCCCTTTTTCTTCCTTTTTTTTCCCTCTCTTTTTGGCTGAACCGGTCCGGTCCGGTTCAACCCGGTTCGGACCGCCGGTCCGGTCTGGTCCGGTTCGGCCGGTTCTGTCCGGTTCGGCCGGTCCAGGCTCCCTTTGGTCGTGCCGGCGCCGTCCGGCCGGTTCTCTGGGCGATTCCGGTGCCGTTCAGCGCGCCATGGCATGGGCTTCTCAAATCGGGCCTCGGTTTGTCTCGAATCGACGCCATCGCCGGCGAATCGGGGTTTCTTCCCCGCGGCTTCCCCTCCGTTTTCCGACGTTTTCCGGCCACCTCGCCGCGCGTCTGGGCTGCTGGAGGTTCGCCCGATGCTGGGCTACGTTCGCCGGTCCTCGCTGGCCTCTCAGCGTCGCCGGTGGTTCGCCGGTGACGAACCTCCCCCTCGGGTTCGGCCTTCGCGTCTTTTGCTTCGTTTCGCCTCTGTTTCTTTTCTCTTCTGTTTCAGACTTTTCATTTTTCTTTTTTTTTTTTTTTTTTTTTTATTTATAATTAAATTTTATTATTATTTTTATTCAATAAAATAATAATAAAATTCCCAAAAATATCTAAAATAATCTTAGTTTATTCATTTAATCTGTAAATAATTTTCTCAGTCCGGTTTTACCTTTTCGATATATTTTTCGATTATTTTCGGGATTATTTTTCGATGCGAAAATCTCGGTTCATTTCAATAAATTCATATCTTGATCAATTTAACCCGAAATTTAATTATTTCTTCATCATTGATCAAGATTTCTCATTTTCATATTTTTAATTATATTTTCTTGTCCCGATTAATACCGAATTTTGGTCTTTTGACCATTTTGCCCTTGCACGTATTCGAGAATGCCATTTAAGTCCTTTTGCATTTTTAAATGCACTCGAAAATATCGGGTCTTACAGCAAACCTCTTTAACTTCTTATAACATTTAGGTGGTCATGATACAATAGTAGATGCTATTATTAATCTATCAATTTAAGTAAAGATTTAAATTCATTGCCGATATTCCAAAGCAATTTATTGAATGCTTTATCAAACATAATTTTGTGGAGGTTTTTTTGTTATTTTTTCTGTTTAAATTTTGCCTTATTCCGTTGTGCAATTTTGATTGTACGTTTAAAAACCCAACCTACACCATGGATGTGTCTTGGTTTGTGAACTAGTTCGCACAAATTGTGGCCTACATGGACCAAACCAGTTTAAAAGCGTTTTTAAATGGACCACCAAATAATAAATCTGGTCTTAAAAAATTCACGGACCAAATGGACTAATTCATAGACTTTAGTTCATTTTACACTTCTAGATATAACACATTTCTTATCTTATAGGCAAATAAAGTGAGATTTTATATTTGAAAAATGTCATTGGCTTATTGACGTGTCATTTCTATATTTATTTTCAAATTTTTACCTTTTCAATTTTCTCTCTATTCTCTCTCTAAATCATCTTCTTCAAAATATCAACCTCACTTGATTAGAATTCGATGAAGGCTCGTTGTTATCTATCGTCAACAATTGTTGTTAAGCCTAGTTGGGGTTATGATAAGTTAGTGGGAATGCCAAGTTTAGGGAAAAGTGGAGGCATATTATTTTTGTGGAAAAATGATGTTAATGTTTCTATTTTATTTAAGGATCAGAATGTGATCTTTGCCTATGCGATATACGTGTATAAGAGGATGATTTAGGACGATTAAGGGAATGTATGGATTGAAAAATTGAAACAGCTAAAAACGCAAGCTAGGCCGAAATAATGATGGTAGACTTTGAATGAAAACAGAATAACAACCTAGACCCGAAGTCTAAAGAGACTCGAACCAAAGGTATTGGACCTTAACCCTACGAATATAAAATTCAAGAACCAAAGGTATAACAATGGTGGTTGGTGAAGAGGGAGGAGCCACAAGGAAGAAGACCTTGATAAGCCTAGTTGAGAGGGAACCCTAAAAATAGGCACACATAAATTTTTAAAAATTCAATTTGATCTAATCTGTTCTATTCAAGAGCGTTTATAAGGTATTTATAATAATATCTAGCACTTAAGCCCTTAAACAAGTGGGCTGGAATTAACACCAAACAAAAAATAAGACTAAAACCTAAATACATGCCTAAGCCTAGTTACATAGGATAATTGGTCTAAAATGCAATAAGACTCAAATGTGGGCTATTTAACCACTTAACCCAACCTATTACTAAACCAAGACTCATGTCGTTTGGGCTTCCAAATAAATATAGATGGTTGGGGGACCTCCTTGGATGACCCAAGGATTCTTGGCATCATGAGCAAGTGGACCTCCATCATTCGCCTTGTCATCATGAACATTACGAGTAAGTGGACCTCTATCACGCTCCATGTTCCTTTCCACCGAGTCTTAAACTGGTGGCTGCACTATCGATGGCTGTGGTGGAGGTATGGGGTCCTGTGGAACTGGTGGTGGTTGAGGATCTGGAGGTGGAGGAGCTTGCGGCACATTTGTGACATTAGTGAAATTCCCCATGAACTGAGTAAATGTGGCAGACATCTCTGCCATCGACCGCTCGAGTCTCTCCATCCTAGAGTTTTGACTCTCTGGTTGTGGGGGAGGTACTAAAGGTGGCTGGGCTTGCCTACCCTTGGCCCTTGTTCATCTCCCACTCATACTGACTCACAATTCCTATACCAAAGACCCAAAAAAGGTTAATAACAATCGAAAGTATATGCAAACATATATATATATATATATATTTATATATATACATTTCAGACATGCATGGTTGTGAGATGTATGTGAGAACTGTAAATTTTATGAGATTTGTTAAGTGAGAATTGTAAATTGGTGAATGTAATTATGATATGTTGATGTACACGCAAGTTTTAAATTTAATGAAGTATAAACAGATGAAGTTTTTAAGTCTTAAATGCGTATGGATTGAAATATGGCCTATGTAGTAGATTATGGTGAGTTTTGCATTGAGTTTCCTGCAATTGATGCAGCAGTAGTAGAATCTATAAAGGCCAGATCGATCTCCAAGGATGAGAGATCGATCCCATAGCTCTAGAATGCAAAAAATGTGCAAAAGCAGACAGGCAGATCGATCTCATAAGGAATAAGATCGATCTTTAAAATGCCTCTGCTTAGCAAGGATCGATCTTGTCACAAGGGCAGATCGATCTCCTTAACTCTCGACCTGGAAGAGATCAATCTCTACCCTCTAGCAGATCGATCTCCACTTAGTCTTTTTTTGAACAGCAGATCGATCTCCACCCACGGCCAGATCAATCTTGTAGTTGTTAAGGGAGTAGTTTGGAGCAGTTGAATCGAGCAGAGATCGATCTCCTTCAAATACCAGATCGATCTCATAGCCTCTGTCTATATAAGGACCACAGGATTTTCACCTGAAACCGAGCCTTTCTCTCTTTGAAACCTAAACCTTCACCATTTTCACCCAAACCAAGCTTTCTCTCTAAGATTCACCCTATTCTAGACTGAATTAGACAAAGGGGTAAGAGACAAAGTTGTTCCTCTTGGCAAGGAGAAAACATACTAGAAAATCAAATGTTGGCTTGAACAAAAGGAAGAGACAAGCATTCTACAAGCTTGGTTAAGAGAGGAGACAAGCTAGGTAAGCTCACAGGACCATTGTTCTTAAGCATTATCCTTTTATATATGGGTGAATAAACATATATGTTTATATATTTGGTTGGAAATGTTTAAGGCATGATGGAATCAACAAATGGGTTTAGTTAGAAGATTTAATGTGGATATCTTGTGATGATTATGTGTTAACTAAGTGTTGGTAAAGATGTGGAAAGAGTTTTGAGATAATGTTGTCACGCCCCGAAAATTTGCGAAAAATAGGGCCAATTTAAAACTTTTTACTCATTAATTCACAATTAAAGGTGCATTCCTGTGCAGTGTCATACATCATCATAATTATCATGCCTCAGGATCTCATCACAACATAGTGTATATTGAATCATATACATTACTCAATTCCAAGTTAATTAATCCTAATACATCCCATATATCAAGTGTCTGTAATCACATTAATAGTCTGGGTACATGAAAAGATAAAAGTTACCTCAAATACAATATATAGGGCCTGGAGCTCAAGTCCTCCACTAGCCACTACTCCGTACGCCGTAGGGAGATCCTTTTTCACTTGAAGAACTCTGGGGGGGAAAGGAAAACAGGGTGAGCTTCTAAATCGCTCAGTAAGGGGGGTAAAGGAACTCAGTTATATAAACCATTTCACACATCACAAATATGTATTTGTTTATAAAGCTCATTTGAAATCGTAGCATGAAAGTTCTCAAAACATCATCTCATAACTCGTTAAATCATGTGAAAACATGAAGATAAAAGGCTCAACACCGAGCACTCACAAGCATGTGTAAATATATGCAATAATGGCTGTTCTCAAATACGTGATAAAAATCACCTCAGTAAATCACACGTGACAAGGTCACAAAACACAACTCATGTGTAAAACGAGACTAGGCAATAAAACTCAATTAAAATTCGTCATGGCACATCAAATATATATAAGCTCCTCTGGGTGCGCATCCCAGGCATCCTCGTATAGAGGGTACGTCGATAATATGGTCGTGTGCAAAGTATATTGGACTTATATGTTACCAGAACAAGGCCCGACCTTACTTGCTACCAGAGCAATGCCTCGCCTAATGCACACTGACACGTGGTCCCTGGGTCGGTTCCCAGGCGGCCCACTCTCTCGGTCTTACATGCTACCAGAGCAATGCCTCCCAATGCTACCAGAGCGGAGGAATAATCGGACTTATATGTTACCAGAACAATGCCTGTGGTCCCTGGGTCGGTTCCCAGGCGGCCCACTCTCTCGGTCTTACATGCTACCAGAGCAATGCCTCCCAACGCTACCAGAGCGGAGGAATAATCGGACTTATATGTTACCAGAACAATGCCTATGGTCCCTGGGTCGGTTCCCAGGCGTCCCACTATATCGGTCTTATATGCTACCAGAGCAATGCCCGATGTGTGTTCAACATGACACGCCTAAGTCTCAATCATTAGCCATTATCTTATAAAACGTTATGCCTTCACGTAGAACTCATAATGGTTTTCTCTTAAAAACTCATTTAAAACATTTGTGTACTCAACACAAAACATATTAAAACCGAGTTCCAACCGGTAAAACATGCACACATTTTCTCAAATCTCAATATCGCCTTAACGTAGAGCCCAATTTACTTTTCACGCAACTCAAAGGTTTATAAAGCAATTTCACACTTAGCTTATAAACTCATAAAATAATGGGCTCCAACCGGCTATAAAAACCGTGTGCAATTACATCACAACACAAAACATGCTTGTATTCTCAAATCATGGTTCATGCTAACAATTCATCAAAATACATACACAAAATGGTTTAGTTTTCCCTTACCTCTTTGCACCTCGTATAGTGCAATCGTTTCCCGCGTATCACAGACTAGTCTCGCATTCCACTCTGGAACTCCCGAGCTGTCCAAACGATGTTAAAACATCAACACTCCACATCACATAAGCCTCAATTCTCAAAATCGAGCATAATTGCTCATAACACCTCAATTCTCTTGATTTCTCGTAACTCAACCCTAAACTACAACTCTATTCACAATATCCCAATGTTCGATATCTCTAATACCAATTATCTACGCTAATTTACCACATTGTCTATATTTCTGTTTATAGCACAATCCTCAAAATTGCCACAATTTCCAAATATCAACATTAATCCAACTACATTACAATCTCATCAATCCCTAATCATTCCTCAACTATTTCGACACGATTACTACCACCAATAACATCAAAATCAACTCAAATATCAAGATCGAGGTTTAGAAATTACCCAAAGCTTGTGAGACGCACAACTCACGCCTCGATTCGATTCGTCCTTCGATTTCCAAGTATGTTGTTCTCCCTTTGATGAGGAACAACTTCCCTTCTTACCACAATAGCTGATTCGGCCGGAAATGGGGGATTTGGAGGAGTGAGAAACTAGGTTTTCAGAAAAATGGAGGTTTGGAAGAGAGAGAAAGTGAAATTTCAGGAGAAAACACGGGTATCTTATATAGACTGGAGGTAGGAGATCGATCTGCCTCTTAATGAGAGCGATCTGTGTTTGAAATTTGGGGACGATCTGGGTAATTTTATGCCTAGGAGATCGATCTGTCGAGGGGTGAGATCGATCTCTTTATGGCTTTATGAGATCGATCTGCCCCTAAGGAGATCGATCTTCTCCCCAAACAGAAGCATTTGGAGATCGATCTCCTCCTCATGAGATCGATCTTCTCTCAAACAGATTCATTTGGAGATCGATCTCTTCCTCATGAGATCGATCCCTACTCAAACAGATTCATAAGGAGATCGATCTCTTCCATTGGAGATCGATCTGCTCCTCAAATTTCCCCTTCCTCGTCATTTTTAACTCACCAGATCGATCTCTCCTTCTCCTAGATCGATCTGTCCTCATGCTTCATGCTCATTTTACACACTTAACATATAAATCTCCAATTATAATTCCCACAATTCACTTAGCTCAATAAATTACACTTCAATTTATTATTACATCATTAAATATGTCTGAAATTCTCAGATCTCACAAATGTTGAGTTGAATGAGTAAGAAAAAGAAAAGAGAAATGAGAATGATGTATATTGATGGGTTAATGACGTGTGTTAACAGCTCGAGAATCCGGTGCGATAAACGAGGCTAGTCTGAGAACCCGAGGATATTATACCACTCAAGGTGCAAGAAGTAAAGGAAATAAAACAATTTTTGCTTGTGAGTTTTCGAATGAATGAAAACATTTTAATAGCATGAAAAAGGTTTAATGAAATGAGCATGTTTATGAGAAATGAGATGATTTGATGTGTTGATGAATGTGTGAGTGTTTTGTCGGTTTGAGCTCGATTTTGATGAGATTTGTGTAATTGTGAACACATATAGTTTATAAGCAAAATAGGTTTTGTGATAACCACCATGAGCTCTACGTGAAGGCAAGACAATTTTTATACAACAATGTCATATTTTATGAGAAATGAGATGAATTGATGTTTTGATGAATGTGTGAGTGTTTTGTCGATTTGAGCTCGATTTTTGATGTGATTTGTGTAACTGTGAACACATATGGCTTATAACCGAATTGGGTTTTGTGATAACCACTAAGAGCTCTACGTGAAGGCAAAACGATTTTTACTGAGACTATGGTTTGTCATGAGATGCACATCGGGTTTCGCTCTGGTAGCATGTAAGGCTGGGCCGTGCTCTAGTAGCATGTAAGACTGACGCCTTCGTATTGGTAATGTGAGATGACCCCGCTCCGTAGCGATGGGTGGCCTTGCTTTGATAGTATGTAAGACTGAACTGTGCTTTGATAGCATGTAAGACCGACGGCTATAGACTCTGATCAAGTCTACAACGAATTATGGCCATGTGTATTATTGTAGACGAAATCCTTCTCTTGAGGATGTCCGCCTAGGGGACGAATTCAATTGATGTGATGTTCTTATGATGTTGATTTCATATGAGTTTTTATAAATTCCTAGTCTCGATTTCTTTGATGATGATGTGATTTTATAACTGTGATTTATGCATTGTGATTTGATGAAATGTGATTTGTGATTTTATCACGTGAATTGTGCTGATGCCATTGTTTTCTACCATGATTTCTATAATGATTGCATGCTCAAATATTTCCATCATATTGTGTTTGTGGTAATGATTTTTATAACTTCCCTTATCCTCCTTACTGAGCGTTTTGAGAGCTCACCCTTTTTCCTCCCCCCCCCCCCAGATTACTTGAAGTAAGCGAGATAGAGCTTGTCGCGTACGTGTAATAGGTTGGTGGACAATATCTCCCTAGGCTATCGCTTGTACACGCATAAGGTATAATTCAATTCATTTTGTATCTAGACAATGATGTAATACAGACATTTGTGATGAGTATTTTGGGATGTAATTAAGTTGATATGATCAATGAATGAGTTGAGGCTTATGGGTTGATTCCTTTTGGGATATTATGTATTTGATTTCATTAAGTATAAGTTGTATGATCTTGGGGATAATGTTGGTTTATAAACGATAGTGATTTAAAGATACTGCACAGGAATACACCCAGAGTTGGTAGTTTTATCTTAAGAAAAATTTTAAATTTACCATATTTTTCGTGCATACGGGCTGTCATAGATTTTCTTGGTATCAGAGCAAAGGGTGTCTAGTAGTGTCAGTTTCGATAAATTGGAAGTAGATTACATCTCATGTGTCTGTATTGTCTGGTAATGAATTGAATTTAACGAGTAAAATTATGATCGATGATTAATGAATACGTGCAGGCACATAAGAGATAGAATATGAGGGGGAGAAGAGGACGTTCAGGGAGGCAGGCACAACCACCTCCAGCACCTGAACCACAGCAGGAGAGTCCTAACTCTTGAATGAATCACCTAGAGCACGATGTGCGTCAGGGATTCGAGCAGATGACAGTGCTATTTGTGCAGCATTTTGAGGCTAATGACTCAGGCACTACACCTGTGTCGAATCCTCCACCACTACAAGGACCACCCGCACCACCATTACAGACTGACCCGATGCCCCCTGCCATACAGCCTCTGGTTTAGACCCAGCTTGATAACAGAAATAAGGGTCGATTGAGGGACTTTCTGAAGATGAACCCACCGGCTTTTAGAGGGGTGAAAGATCCCGTAGAGGCTGAGGAGTGGCTGACAGAGATACGAGTCATTTTTGATTATTTGGGATGCACGGATGCCGAGAGGGTTAGTATAGGTGCTTACATGTTAAAGGAACAAGCCAGAGACTAGTGGGGTACTACTCAAAGTATAATGGCGACTAGCCATGAAGTGATTAGGTGGTAGGCGTTTCAGTCGGCATTTAGAACTCAGTATGTGCCAAGAGCTGCCCAGAAGAGAATGTAAACAGAATTTTTGAATTTGGTTCAAGGCAATATGACGGTTGATGACTACGAGAGCCGATTCAGCACCCTACTGAAGTATAATCCAAAGACTCTTAAGGATGAGGATCTCCGTACAGAGCGATTTGTATATGGACTGAGACCCATCATTAGGGACCGGTTGATAGTGCTCTGTATCACTAAGTTTAAGGATGCTCTAAAACGATTTAAGACCCATATTTTGGATGTAAACTTTATGAAATCATGAGTATGGTGATGTATTTACAATGTAAAGCATAAATGATGTAAGTCTATGGATTCGATGTACATACTTGTAATATGAGATTGTAATGTACATACAAGTTTCATTGTGTATGAATATGAAGGATTGGGCTTTTGGATGTGATGAATATGAGTGGAATGAGAAATGAGTAGTGTGGTAAATGGAAGGAAGTTGCATGAATCTAAATACTTCCATTTGGTCTTATATTGTATACCTTTGGCTATACAATATATACATATAAGTTCTAATGTGTAGAAGGTATGAATGGATGCCATTTTCAAGTCTTAAAGGTAACTGGATGAGAAAATAACCATGGCAGCAAATTAAGGAAGTTGGGTGTGAGTTGCTGCAGAAAAAACTGCAGAAAATATGGATAATATGAAGGCCAGATCGATCTCATAGGATGATAGATCAATCTGGAAGAGCGAGAATGCTCTTATTTGAGCAATGAAATAGAGCAGATCGATCTCCAATGGGGCCAGATTGATCTCCTAAACATTCTATAATGAAGAGATCGATCCTCAAGCATACAAATCTATCTCCTTAGCTCTCTGGTTGGAGCAGATCGATGGTTGAAAACTACCTATGATGTATTTGAATAAGTTAAACCTAGAAAATAGAATAAGTCTAGTGTGAGAAAGTATAATTGGATGAGTTGGTGATTTACGAGATTTGTTAAGTTGTTATTTGAGTAATGTGGGGATTTGAAATGGTTATGTGGAGTTATATTGTGAGTTTAGAGAATTCATGAAGATGGGTATATGAGATGCTTGATAAAATGCCATAGTGAGGAAATTGATGAAATGCGAACACTATGGACTTAGTATCGATCTAATATCGATTTGGAATGAGTTAATAGGCCTAAGAGGATCCATAGACTCGAGTTATGGGTAGAGTAATGAAACGAGGCCTCAAAAGCGTTAATAAAGACTATAGGTTGAATCGACTAAAGTAAATGCAAGAGTACGATTATAATTGGCTAAAATGTTGTGAAATACGTTTTTGCGCAGTTTCAGAGAGCTCGTTGGAGATGAATCGAACCGCCCGAGTAAGCAGCTTTAAGGAAGTGGAATCATGCGTCCCGATTCCAGGTAAGGGAATTTTGTGGGTATATAGAGGTAGCTGCTCATATTTTGAACTCGTGGGTATATAGGGCTTTGGAAATGTGCATGAGTTTATCGGATATGTTTGAGAATGTATGGAAATTGTTTCGAGTATTCGTATGAGATTTTGTTGTTTGAAATGGTATTGTAAAGAAATGGGATAGTAAGGCTAATAATTGCATAAATATATTTTCACAAAACATCTTGCTTTGTTTTAAGCAAATTGACTGATAGGTTGGCAAATGTTTGAATGTTTTGTGAAATAGCACTTGTGAGGTGCTAAGCATGGGTTATGAATGTTTTAGTTGTTTATGAGCCGCCTATCATGTTTATGAGAATTAAACCGTGCTAGAGCGTAGCTCGCACTGGATATTGATTTTTTCGCATGTTTGAAACGTGCTGGAGCGTAGCTCGCACTTTGATTCGAATTATGGTGATGTTTTATAAATCGTACTGGAGCTTCTGCTCGTACGCGATTTTTTTTATAATATGATGCATGAGTCGTGCTAGAGCTTTGCTTGCACAGGTTTGCACATTGTGGTACGTATGATGTCGTGGAGGTTGGTAAGATCCTCAAGTCCCATATCCTTCAGCCAACATCCTTAAGCCCTAGAGGGGTGGGGAGGCTCTGTTTGGTGGGGAGGCTCTTTTACTGTAAGATCCTCAAGCCCTACATCCTTAAGCTAGATGAGGCAGGGAGGCTCTGTTCGGTGGGGAGGTTCTCTTACGGAAGGATCCTTAAGCCAAAATCCTTAAGCCCTGGAGGGGTGGGGAGGCTCTCTTACATGAGTACGACAAGTTGTTGGTATGGGATAGATAAGACCTACGACTGGCACCCTCAACCACGATATGAGTCCGCGGAGTACGATGTACCTTGTATATCACATGGAGTACGATGTACTGCGTGGTGATTTTGTGATGAGGAAGTCTGGTGAGGGATAATCCACCTTCGTGCTAGCACAATACCTCGCACACCTGGATGCACATGGTCTCGGACGATTTATGATGTAGTTGGCCACATAGTCTCTGATATAGAGTGACCCGTCTCACTTGATAATGCATAATACCACATGATTCTTTTACATATGTGTGATCGTGATTACCCAAGGTAGACCCGAGGGAGGGGTCAAGCCTTATGGGATTTGATTTGTGAGATGGTGATGATGTTTGTGATTGAGAAAATGATTTGTGATGGGATGGTATGTATTGAGAAAGAGATGTGATTTAAAAAAGGACGTTTCTTAAATGAATTGCCATTTTATATGGAATTTGACAATTGATGAGCATTAGATGGTTTGTACATGATGATTTTACCATGTTTTATATGCCAATTTCCTTGATTTATATACATGATATACATATACTCATATGGCATAGTTTTAATTCCTCATGTTCCTGTTATAAAAGATTTATGCATAACATTATCAGCATGTAGATAGAGTAGTTATCTACCATTCTAGCATTATTGCCTTACTGAGCGTGTGGTTGCTCATCCCTCTTTATTTTCCCCCTCCTACAGAGCGTGCATAGTAGGCCAATGAGGACTGAGGCATTTTATTTTTGGACATCCGCTGCTTCCATCGCTAAAAGGTATATAAACAGGATTCTTTTTGTATCTAATCAATGTAAGGGCACAGTAACCATTGAGTTGTAATTATGGGGGATGTAGATGTCAGTAATTGTATTTTGTATAAATGAATGATGGACTTTCATGTATATGGCATCACTTTTATTTATTGAGAATGAATGTTACGAGTGGATTATTATTGACTCATAGCCCAACAGTGTAGTGGTAAGTTGTTCACGACCGAGTAAAGAAAGGAATAAATGCGAAAAAGTTATTGAGATTTTCGATTAAAATGGATAAAAAGGGGTCGTGACAGAGATTGATATCGGAGCTGAGTTGGCCTGATGTGAGTCAGTAATAAAACGTAGGAAAGTACATCCCCATATTACTGTGCTTTTGTTTAGATATAACTATGTATACCATGATGGAATGAGTCTAATAATGGTTATTAATACAGGAAGTTAGGCATTATGCCAATTACGTGCCAAGGTAGAGGGGCGAGAGCATGTGCTAGAGGTCGTAGAGGTGGGCCTGAGAGCCGTGCGGAGGCACAGACTGATCTGGCTCCATAGGACCCTGCTGAGAGAGTAGGAGATACAGAGGCACGCTTCGCTAGGATAGAGCAGAGTATGAAGGATCTGCTGGAGATAGTCACGCAAGCATTGGGTACTGGTGATATACGAGGCCCCGCAGCATAGCCTACGATTGGATAGGCAGCTGCAGAGGCGAGGAGACCTCCGACTGCAGAGACAGCTACAGTTACACCACCTCCAGTCCAGGATACAGCTTTTCCTATCACTGCACAGCAAAGCGGTAGTGATTTGGGTTATGACTGTGAGTTGAGCAGGTTGCGAGAGTTCTAAGGGTTGAAACCTCCAATGTTCAGAGGGGTGAAGGACTCAGTTATTACGGAGGACTGGGTGTATGAGATGGAGAAACTATATCGGTTCTTCAAATGCACATCAGCTGAGAAGGTAGCTTTTGCTGTGTTTATGTTAGAAGGCGAGACAGAGCATTGGTGGAGGTCTACCGAAGCTATTTTGAGGGCTAGACACTTTGAGATTACATAGGAGATATTTTTTGGAGGCCTTCAGGAGACAGTATATTTCAGCCACCTCGCAGAGGAAATTGCGGATAGAATTCATGAATCTGGTTCAAGGGAACCGTACTGTGGATGAATATGAGTCGAAGTTTATGTCTATGGGGAGATATGACCCGGACACCATGGGTAGTGAGACCCAAAATATTCAAAAGTTTGTCGATGGATTGAGATTGGGCATCCGAACTAAGCTAGCCCCATTTGATATTTAGACTTATGAGGAGGCTGTGCACAAGGCTCAGTTATGCGAGCAAGATTTTGAGCGGAATGCCTTCGAACTTGGGAAGATTAGTGTCAGAAAAGACAGAGACTGAAAGAGATCTGGGATGGATAGTGTGGCCAGAAGAGGAGGCCAGAGATATTTTGAGAAGAAGCATAGGATTGAGGAGGTGTAGAAGAGAGCTGCCAGACCTCCCGTATACCCGGCTTTGACCGCACCGATGGGTATGGTTATTGGAGGACCACGACCTGCTATTGAGAGGTACAGGAGATGTGATAGATTACATGGGACTAGGCCCTATCCAATGACCCCTATGGTATGTTACAGATTCGAGAAACCAGGACATATAGCTAAGTATTATCTTGAGAAGATAGAGACTGCCCCACAGAAGGGCAAGGAGCCGGAGAGAGCTCTAGTTGAGACAGCTGCCCCGAGGAGGAGGGCCACAGCTGAGGAAAAGTGGAAGCAGGCAGTGGGTGTGAGCAGAGAAGAGTGCACACGCTGGACCAGGACATTGCAGACGCATCGACGAATGTGATTAAAGGTACCATCCAAAATTTTGATTTAGAAGCTTCGGTATTATTTGATCCTGGTGCCACACATTCCTTCATATCACCTTCCTTTGCACATAAATTATTGAAGCATGTGAAGCCAACATTATTGGACAAAATGTTGATGATTTCCACAACCATGAATGATAGTCAATTGACTGAGCATGTATGTAGAGATTGTAAGCTAAATATAGAGGGAAAGGAAATGGCAGCCAATTTAATTTTATTGAATATGAATGATTTTGATGTAATATTGGAAATGGATTGGTTGGCTACCAATTGTGTTGTTATGGATTGCCATGCTAAGGCATTGGTGTTTTCAGGATTTGACAGTCTTATTGTAAATTTTGATGAAAAGGAATGAAAGCACATGATTAATATAAATGAAAAGAGTATGATTTTATTTAATCTACTTGAGAGATGAATTTATATGCTTATGTTGAATGTTGATGTGATGACTTGTGACACTAACGGGGGAAAGAATGATGTGAAGGGTTCATTACCTATGTGGTCATTATAGATGAGGCACACCTGAAAATGAGGGACATACTCGAAATTACGGAGGACCCTGATGTCTTTCCAGACGATGTACCAGGGCTACCACCTGAAAGGGAAATAGAATTTTGTATAGAGTTAACACCTGGTACGGAGTCGATATCGAAACCACCATATATGATGGCTCTTAATGAGTTGGAAGAGTTAGAGAAACAACTGCAAGAATTGCTAGAGAAAAGGTTTATTAGGTCGAGTGTCTCACCGTGGGGAGCTCCGGTTCTATTTGTAAGGAAGAGGGATGGAAGCCTCCGACTGTGTATAGACTACCGGTTGTTGAATAAGGCTACCATTAAGAACAAATACCCCCTTCCACGCATAGATGATTTATTGGATCAACTCCGAGGAGCCCAAGTATTTTCAAAGATAGATCTGCGGTAAGAGTATCATCAGTTCAGGATCAGGAGTGGAGATGTACCCAAGATAGCATTTCGTACCCGTTATAGCCACTACGAGTTCTTGGTGATGCAATTCGGATTAACGAATGCCCTCGCAACATTTATGGCACTGATGAATGATATGTTTAAGCCATACCTGGATAAGTTTGTGATTGTGTTCATTGATGACATATTGGTTTATTCCAAGTCCAGGGAAGATCATGAGGAACACTTGAGACTAGTTCTGCAGACCCTCCGAGAGAAAGAGTTGTATGCCAAACTTAGCAAGTGTAACTTTTGGTTAGAGCATATCTCATTTCTGGGCCATGTTGTGTCGAAGGATGGGGTATCAGTAGATCCATCCAAGATAGAGGTAGTTGTATAATGGGAACAGCCCAAGATAGTTATTGAGATCAGAAGTTTTTTGGGATTGATAGGTTATTATCAAAGATTTGTTGAGGGTTTCTCCAGACTAGCTGCTCCATTGCCACGCCTCACACGGAAGGATGTTAAGTTTGTGTGGGACGAGGCATGTGAGAGGAGTTTTGAGGATCTTAAGCGTCGATTGACCACTGCTCTGGTTCTCACCATTCCTACTAGCTCAGGAGGATTCTCGATGTATACGGATGCATCACACCAGGGACTAGGTTGTGTGCTTATGCAAGATGGGAATGTAGTTGCCTATGGATCTAGACAGTTGAAAGATCACGAGAGGAACTACCCGACACGTGATTTGGAGTTGGCGACCGTGGTGTTTGCTTTGAAAATATGTTGCCACTATCTCTATGGTGAGAAATTTCAGGTGTTCACAGATCATAAGAGCCTTAGTATCTATTCTCGCAGAAAGAGCTGAATATGAGACAAAGGAGATGGCTCAAACTCCTAAAGACTATGATTGTGAAATCATGTACCACCCAGGTAAGGCAAATGTAGTTGCCGATGCTTTGAGCAGAAAGAACCTTGGGTTGGTGTCTTATTTGATTGTACGAGAGCATGAATTATTGGAACTCTTTGCGAACCTCAGTTTGGATGTAACCCCACCTGGATTGGAGAGATTGGATATCATGGCTAGTTTGAGACTGGAGCCAAAGTTGATTAGCCGTATTTGACAGGCCCAGCAGAGCGATCGACAATGCATTAATTGGCTGAGGCTGATACAGACAAGTGTGGATATTGATTTTGAGCTGAGTACTGATGGGTTATTGAGGTTCAGGGGCAGAGTATGCGTTCCTGAGGATCTTGAGATTAGGAGACTAATTTTATCAAAGGCTCACTCATCGAAGTACACGATATATCCGGGGAGTACTAAGATGTATCAAAACTTCGAAAGGTTTATTGGTGGTCTGGAATGAAAAGAGACATTGCTGAATATGTCGCTAAGTGTCTCATTTTTTAGCAAGTGAATTGTAGAGCATCAGAAGCCTGCAGGATTATTGCAGCCTCTACCGATACCAACATGGAAGTGGGAGCACGTCACCATGGATTTTGTGATGGGATTGTTGAGGACCCACAGAGGTCACGATGCCATATGGGTTATTGTGGATCGGTTGACTAAGTCAACCCATTTCTTAGCTATGAGAGCTATCGATACTCTGAGTCAGTTGGCGAACCTGTATGTTTGAGAGATAGTACGATTACATGGTGTACCAGTGAGCGTTGTTTTTGATAGGGATGCCCACTTCACTTCCTATTTCTAGGAACATTTTCAGGAAGTGATGGGGACCCACTTGAGTTTTAGCATCGCTTTTCATCCTCAGACTGATGGGCAGTCAGAGAGGACTATACAGACCCTCGAGGATATGCTGAGAGCGTGTGTGCTGGATTTTGGACGTTCCTAGGATGATCACCTGCAGTTAGCCATGTTTACTTATAATATTAGCTATCATACGAGTATCAGGATGACACCCTATGAGGCACTGTATGGGCGTAGATACCATTCCCCTATTAGATGGGAAGAGGTTGGTGACAGATAGATTTTTACTCTGAATTTAGTGCAGCAGGCATCTGAGGACGTCCAATTGATATGTGAGAGATTACGAACAACTCAGAGACGACAAAAGAGTTTTGCTGACAAGTGACAGAGACCACTAGAGTTTGAGGTGGGTGAGTCGGTATTTTTGAGAGTTTCACCTTCGAAGGGTATTATGAGATTTAGTAAGAAGGGCAAGCTGAGCCCTTGATATATCAGACCCTTCGAGATTTAGGAAAGAGTGGGAGATAAGGCGTATAGGTTGGCATTGCCACCGGACTTGGCAAATGTTCATAACGTCTTCCATGTCTCTATGCTTCGGAAGTATCACCCGGACTCGGCACATGTGATAAGATTTGAGCCGTTGGAGCTCAATGAGAGTATGACGTATGTTGAGAAGTCGGTTCGGATATTGGACAGAAAGGAAAAAGTGTTGAGGACAAAGATAATTCTCTTGGTGAAAGTTCTTTGGTAACATCACACGGTGGAAGGGGCCACATGGGAATTGGAGAGTTTGATATGCAAGAAGTACCCCTAACTTTTTGATGAATAACTTGGTTCTAATTTGGAGGACCAAATTCTTTTGAGGAGGGGAGGAATGTAAGACCCGTATTTTGGATGTAAACTTTATAAAATCATGAGTATGGTGATGTATTTACAATGTAAAGCATAAATGATGTAAGTCCATGGATTCGATGTGCATACTTGTAATATGAGATTGTAATGTACATAATTCATTGTGTATGAATATGAAGGATTGGGCTATTGGATGTGATGAATATGAGTGGAATGAGAAATGAGTAGTGTGGTAAATGGAAGGGAGTTGCATGAATCTAAATACTTCCATTTGGTCTTATATTGTATACCTTTGGCTATACAATGAATACACATAAGTTCTAATGTGTAGAAGGTATGAATGGATGCCATTTTCAAGTCTTAAAGGTAACTGGATGAGAAAATAACCATGGCAGCAAATTAAGGAAGTTGGGTGTGAGTTGCTGCAGAAAAAACTACAGAAAATCTGGATAATATGAAGGCCAGATCGATCTCATAGGATGATAGATCGATCTGGAAGAGCCAGAATGGTCTTATTTGAGCAATAAAATAAAGTATATAGATCTCCAATGGGGCCAGATCGATCTCCTAAACATTCTGTAATGAAAAGATCGATCCTCAAGCATACAGATCGATCTCCTTAGCTCTCTAGTTGGAGCATATCGATCTTAAGCTTTGATAGATCAATCTCATGCTTGAAAATACCGTAGAAAAAAGGGATTTAAGGGGACCAGATTGATCTCCTCCTAATGCAGATCGATCTCATCAAGTTATTTCTATAAAAAGGGCACTGAAATATGCAACTTTCGGGAAACAACATCACCCTTTCTATTTCCAACCCAAAACCTAACTTTCTCACTCTTAAATCCACCTATTTCCATTAAGATTTGAGAGGGAGCTACTAGACACAAAGTTGTTCATTTCAAAGAGAAGAACAACATAGTTTGGAACCAATGGCCCATTGTTTGTATTGAAGGAGCAATGAGCATTTCCCATTTGGAATAAAAAAGAGAAACTAGATTTGGTAAGTTTCTAATACTCCAACCCAAGTACATTGTTTATTTATTATCTTTGGAGTTGATTTTTATGGGTAGTGATTGTTGAAAACTACCTAAGATGTATTTGAATAAGTTAAACCAAGAAAATGGAATAAGTATAGTGTGAGAAAGTATAATTGGATGAGTTGGTGATTTAAGGGATTTGTTGAGTTGTTATTTGAGTAATATGGGAGATTTGAAATGGTTATGTGGAGTTATATTGTGAGTTTAGGGAATTCATGAAGATGGGTATATGAGATGCTTGATAAAATGCCATAGTGAGGAAATTGATGAAATACAAACACTATGGACTTAGTATCGATCTAATATCGATTTGGAATGAGTTAATAGACCTAAAAGGATCCATAGACTCGGGTTATGGGTAGAGTAATGAAACGAGGCCTCATAAGCGTTAATAAAGACTATAGGTCGAATCGACTATAGTAAACGCAAGAGTACAATTATAATTGGCTAAAATGTTGTGAAATACGTTTATGTGCAATTTCAGAGAGCTTGTTGGAGACGAATCAAGCCGCACGAGTAAACAGCTTTAAGGAAGTGGAATCAAGCGTCGCGATTCCAGGTAAGGGAATTTTGTGGGTATATAGAGGTAGCTGCTCGTATTTTGAACTCGTGGGTATATAGGGCTTTGGAAATGCGCATGAGTTTATAGGATATGTTTGATAATGTATGAAAATTGTTTCGAGTATTCGTATGAGATTTAGTTGTTTGAAATGGTATTGTAAATGGGATAGTAAGGCTAATAATTGCATAAATATGTTTTCACAAAACATCTTGCTTTGTTTTAACCAAATTGACTAATAGGTTGGCAAATGTTTAAACGTTTTGTGAAATAGCACATGTGAGGTGCTAAGCATGTGTTGTGAATGTTTTGGTTATTTATGAGCCTCCTATCATGTTTATGAAAATTAAACCGTGCTGGAGCTTAGCTCGCGCTGGATATTGATGTTTTTGCATGTTTGAAATGCGCTGGAGTGTAGCTCGCACTTTGATTCGAATTGTGGTGATGTTTTATAAACCGTACTGGAGCTTCTGCTCGTACGCGATTTTTTAATGAAATGATGCATGAGTCATGCTAGAGCTTTGCTCGCACAAGTTTGCACATTGTGGTACGTATGATGCAATGGAGGTTGGTAAGATCCTTAAGTCCTACATCCTTAAGCCAACATCCTTAAGCCCTAGAGGGGTGGGGAGGCTCTATTCGACAGGGAGGCTCTGTTCAGTAAGGAGGCTCTCTTACGGTAAGATCCTCAAGCCCTACATCCTTAAGCCCGAGGAGGCGGAGAGGCTCCGTTCGGTGGGGAGGCTCTTACGGAAGAATCCTTAAGCCAACATCCTTAAGCCCTGAAGGGGTGGGGAGGCTCTGTTCGGCAGGGAGGCTCTCCTACATGAGTATGCAAGTTCTTGGTATGGGGTAGATAAGACCTACGACTGGCACCCCCAACCACGATATGAGTCCGCAGAGTATGATGTACCGTGCATATCACATGGAGTATGATGTACCGCGTGGTGATTTTGTGATGAGGAAGTCTGGCGAGGGATAATCCACCTTCGTGCCAGCACGATACCCCACACACCTGGATGCGTGTGGTCTGGGATGATTTATGATGCAGTTTGCCACATAGTCTCTGATATAGAGTGACCCGTCTCACTTGATAATGCATAATACCACATGATTTTTATACATATGTTTGATTGTGTTTACCCAAGGTAGACTCGAGGGAGGGGTCGAGCCTTATGTGATTTGATTTGTGAGATGGTGATGATGTTTGTGGTTGAGAAAATGATTTGTGATGGGATGATATATATTGAGAAAGAGATATGATTTCAAAAAGGACGTTTCTTAAATGAATTGCCCTTTTATATGGAATTTGACGATTGATGAGAATGAGATGGTTTGTACATGATGATTTTACCATGTTTTATATGCCAATTTCCATGATTTATATACATGTATATATATACTCATATGGCATAGTTTTAATTCCTCATGCTCCTGTTATAAAAGATTTATGCATAACGTTATCAGCATGTAGATAAAGTAGTTATCTACCATGCTTGCATTATTACCTTACTGAGCGTGTGGTTGCGTATCCTTTTCTATTTTCCCCTCCCACAGAGCGTGCATAGCAGCCCAGCGAGGATTGAGGCATTTTATTTTTGGACATTCGCTGCTTCCATCTCTAAAAGGTATATACACATGATTCTTTTTGTATCTAAACAATGTAAGGGCACAATAACCATTGAGTTGTAATTATGGGGGATGTAGATGTCAGTAATCGTATTTTGTATAAGTGAATGATGGACTTACATGTATATGACATCACTTTTATTAACTGAGAATGAATGTTGCGAGTGGATTATTATTGACTCACAGCCCAACAGTGTAGTGGTAAGTTGTTCACGACCGTGTATGGAAAGGAATAAATGCGAAAAATTTATTAAGATTTTTGGTTAAAATGGATAAAAAGGGGTCGTGACAGACGAGCACAAGAAATAGAGAGAGGACTAAAGTTGGTATAGTCCCAGACTAAGTCTTGAATTTTAACCCGAGATAAGAGTAAGCGACTTGTGACCTCCCTCACAGACTTTCAAAGAGGTTCTCTTAAGAAAAGATAGTTTGAGGGACTGAGGGGAAAAGTTGAATGACCCAGGGTTCCTCCCATCACTATGGAGAACCCTCGAGGTGTCAGACTAGAGGTTAGAGTCTGCAGAGATTGCGGCAGATCATATGAGGGAAGCTGTCCCAGAACCATACAAGGATGCTATAGATGCGGGGACATGGGTCACAGTGTGAGATATTGCCCACAACCACAAAAGCCACATTCTCCAGGGCCTCTTAGACTGCAGCCACAGAGGACAGTTCCCCAGAGATGGGCTCTGGCTTCTGATAAGGGCAAGAAGCCGGTCACAGAAGGATATGTGTTTACCTTAGATAAGGAGACTACAGACACTTCATCTGAGACCATACGAGGTACACTTCTTGTCTGTAATCATAAGGCTCATGTGTTATTTGATTCATGATCCACGCATTCTGTTATTGATGTACAATTTGCATGTAAATTGAGTTTGAAGTATGAATCCTTAGATTATATTCTACATGTAAATACCCCCATGCGTGAGTCACAGAGGACTGATATGGTGTGCAAGAGTTGTGAGATCAAGGTGGGAGATAGGGTGATGTTGGCAGATCTAGTGTTATTAAACATGTGTGGTTTTGATGTGATTTTAGGGATGGATTGGTTAGCGGCCAATCGTGTGAGCCTAGACTGCTACACTAAGACTATAACTTTCTCCCTACCTGAAAAGTTTAGTGTATGTTTCAATGTCAAGGAATAAAGACGTGTGACATTTATCGTGAAATTTTAAGATATTGTTATATCACTGCTGAACACTGATTTAATTATTGATGTGAAGGTTACATCGCACTCATCTCTGATATAAGTCGAGAACACCCGAGGATAGAGGACATACCAGTAGTATGTGAGTTTTCGGATGTGTTCCCTGATGAATTGCCTGGCTTACCACTAGAGAGAGAGCTGGTGTTCACTATCGATTTAGTGCCAGATACCCAACCGATCTCTAAACCTCCCTACAGGATGGCGTTTATCGAATTGGAAGAGTTAAAGAAACAGTTGCAAGAACTTCTTGACCAAGGTTTTATTAGACCTAGTGTGTCACCATGGGGAGCTCCGATGTTGTTTGTAAAGACGAAGGATGGTAGCCTGAGACTATGTATAGACTACAGATTGCTGAACAAGGCTACGATAAAGAACAAGTACCCCTTGCCAAGGATAGATGATTTGTTTGACCAGCTGGGAGGGGTTTCTATCTTCTTTAAGATTGATTTAAGATCGAGCTATCACCAGTTAAGAATCAGGAAAGAGGATATTTCGAAAATGGCCTTCAGAACTAGGTATGGCCACTATAAGTTCTTAGTGATGCCCTTTAGTTTGAAGAATGCCCCTGCTGCTTTCATGAGTTTGATGAATAAGGTCTTTAGAGACTATCTAGATCAATTTGTGATTGTCTTCATTAATGATATCTTTGTGTATTCTCGGTCTCATGAGGAACATGCACAACATTTGAGGATTGTGCTGCAAGTACTCAGAGATAAACAGCTGTATGGAAAGATCAGTAAGAGTGGGTTTTGGCTGGATTAGATACCTTTTTTTGGTTATATTGTATCTAAAGATGGAGTGACAGTTGATTCGTCTAAGATAGAGGCTGTACTTAATTGGGAGAGACCGAGAATAGTTACAGAGATTCAGAGTTTCCTAGGGTTGGTAGGGTATTACAGAAGGTTTGTTAAAGTATTTTCCAGGATTGTCGCTTCTTTGACAAACTCACACGTAAGGAGACTCCTTTTGTATGGTCTGAGAAGTGTGAGCATAGTTTCCAAGAGTTAAAAAAGAGATTAACGACGAAACCTGTGCTGACTATTCCAAATTGACCTGGAGGTTTTGCAGTGTACAATGATGCCTCTCAACAAGGATTGGGGTGTGTGCTCATGCAGCATGGGAGAGTGGTCACCTAAGGTTCGCGACAGCTGAAGGATCATGAGCATAATTACCCCACACATGATTTGGAGTTAGCCACAGTAGTGTTTGCATTAAAGATCTGGTAGCATTACTTATATGGGGAAAAGGTTCAAGATATTTACTGACCATAAGAGTCTAAGATATATATTCGACCATAAACATGAGACAAAGGAGATGGATGGAACTCCTTAAAGACTATGATTGCAAGATACTCTATCATCCGAGGAAGGTGAATGTAGTGGCTGATGCCTTGAGCAGAAAGAGTATGATACCTGCTATGATGATCAAAGAATAGGATTTGTTGGGACAGCTCATTCGACTCAGGATCAAAGTTGAGGAAGCGAAAGTTGGGTTTATAGCTAGCCTGCGGATAGAGCCTGATATTATGGATCAAATTAGAGCCGTGAAATGAAATGACTAGAGGCTATTAGATACGATTAGCCAAGCTGAACAGACATCACAGTCAGATTTTATGGTTAGTGACGATGGGTTATTAAGGTTTAAAGGTCAAATTTGTGTTCCGAACGATGATACCCTAAAACAAAAATACTGAGAGAGTCTCACTGCTCGTGATACACCATGCACTTGGGAAGTACCAAGATGTACGGAGATTTAAGAAGGGTGTATTGGTGGAGTGGTATGAAGCGAGACGTGGTAGAATATGTGGCCAAATGTTTGGTATGTGAACAAGTGAAAGCTGAGCACCAGAAGCTCGAAGGATTGCTTAAGCCTTTGCTTGTGCCTACATGGAAATGGGAGCATATCACCATAGACTTTATCATGGGATTACCGAGGACCCAACGAGGTCATGATGCAATATGGGTGATAGTTGATAGATTAATGAAGAGAACCCGCTTCCTTGCCATCAAGAGAACATATACATTGAGTACATTAGCCGAGCTATATGTTAGAGAGATAGCTAGACTACATGGGGCTCTAATGAGTATTACATCAGATAAATATTCTCGATTCACCTCCAAATTTTGGACTCATTTTCAGAAGGCCATGGGATCTCGGTTGAGTTTTAGTACCGCCTATCATCCTCAGACTGATAGTCAGTCTGAACGGACTATACAGACCTTGAAGGACATGTTGAGGGCGTGTACAATGGATTTTAAGGGATCATGGGAAGATCACCTGCCCCTTGCCGAGTTTGAATATAATAATAGCTATCATGCGAGTATTGATATGGCACCCTATGAGGCTCTATATGGTAGGAGGTGTAGATTCCCCATAGCTTCGGAAGAAGTGGGTGACAGAAAAGTAATTGCTCCCGACCTAGTTGAGCAGGCAGTTCAGAATGTGAAGATAATTTGTGATAGATTACGGGCTGCTTAGAGTCGACAGAAGAGTTAAGAGGATGTGCATAGATGGCCACTTGAGTTTCAAATTGGAGATTTTGTTCTTCTTAAAGTATCTCCAAGTAAGGGTATCATGCGCTTTGGGAAGAAAGGGAAATTGAGTCCTCGATATATAGGAGCATTTGAGATTTTGGAGAGAGTGGGAGACGTTGCCTACCGGTTGGCCTTACCTCCACAGTTCTTCAGGATACACAATGTCTTTCACGTATCCATGTTGAGGAAGTATAACCCAGAACCCACCCATGTCTTTGAGTATGAAGTATTGGATATTCAGGGGGATATGAGTTATGTGGAAGAACCTATTCGAATACTTGACAGGAAGGAAAAAGTACTTCGGACGAAAAGGATTCCATTGGTTAAAGTTCTTTGGAAGCACCACTCCGTGGAGGAAGCAACTTGGGAACTAGAGAGCCTTATGAAGGAGAAATACCCTTAGCTATTTAATGGGTCGAGTTGAATTTATAGGACCAAATTCTCTTAAGGTGGGGAGGATGTGAGAACTATAAATTTTGTGAGATTTGCTAAGTGAGAATTGTAAATTGGTGAATATAATTATGATATGTTGATGTATGATAATTCTATTTTTTTATAGAATTATTTGTGCTTAAATTTCTAATTATTTATTTAATCCCCATATTATTTTATTAATAATTCCCTTTATTTAATTAAAATTCTTTAATGTTTAGATAAATTAAATTTGGATGAAACTCATTCGTTTCAGATGAAATTGGGCTGAAAATGAGCTAAAGGAGATGGACCACTTCCAATTTACAGACCGAGTCATCAATCGTCTGGACACACGTGATGTCAGGTGTCCGTATTTTATTTGCTCCGAAATGATAAGATCGAAGGACACCATGCCAACCCTTTGGAAGACACACGCCGGGCCACATCGCAAAGCTAATTGGACAAAAAGACTGATGATGTGGAAATATCTACTCTGCAGCAAATCAAATGAAGACAAGTGGCCAAACAATGGCAACTCATCTAGGATGAAAATTTACCATTGTACCCCTATGTTTGTGTATAAATAGAACATGATGGTAATTGAAAAATCAAGTAGTGGAGGTAAGGTAAAGTAGTTTAGGAGTAGAATTTTAAGGTAAAGTAGTTTTAGAGGTAGCTTTTAGAATGGTTTGAGCTTTTTTAAGTTAGAGTTTTTATGAAATTTTTAGTTTCTTTAAGCTTTTTACGATGTGAAGACTAGCACCATTTTTAATTTTCTTTTCGGTTTTTCCAAGCTTCTATTCCTTTATTGTTTTGACATTTTAAGTTTTATAGACAATTTCATTCCTTTTTCATTACCTCTATGTTATCCCTCGGTTCCCTGTATGTTTTTCATTTTATTCAATGTTCCTTAAAAGCAGAATCATTGCCGACCTTTTAGACCATTTCCTTTCTGCCAATATCGTTCACTGTTCACTCGAATTTATGCCTTGCTGATTGTCCAAAGCTCGTTATTGTTGTCCATACCTTATTTTGGCTCAGTGGATCAACGATGGCTGAACAGAGGATGAAGCAAGGCGCGGCCACTAGAGCTTTCCCACTTCTCTGTTTCATGGATGCCTGTTGTTTCAGTTTAATATTTAGCTATTGATTTTATTCATGCCTTTTCTGTTTTAAGTTGAAGACATATTAGTACTCTGTGTTTCTCTCTTATTGTTCACTTCTATTTACAACATTATATTCAATTCCCTCTTACTGCATATAAGGTGTTAGCTTTCGATTTTTGTATCTAGTTGCATTTCACTTGCTCTGCATTTTATCTCATTTCGGCATCTTCTTGTTGTTCGTACTTTGCTCACTGGATGGTTTATGTTGGAAGGATTACTTCTTTATGGTGCAGAACGCAGCAGGAATCCATTGTTTCAGCGAGCAGCTTTCACAATTCACCTCTGTTTAGCTCTGTTTTATTGTTTACGTTACTGTTCGTTTTAGTTCATCTTGTTAACATGCAATATTTCGAGTTTACTTGCTGTTTTGGTTGCTGCTGATTGTCTGTCATATTGCTTAACGTTGTTGTTGGTAGGCGGCAGTGGTTGCCAAAGGTTGGACTGGTTGAAGAAGCACTGCTGTGACGATATTTACTGGGTTGGTCAGTTCTGTTGCATAAAACGCAAGTCACTAAATCGTGGTACTGCATAGTAGCCTCACAGCAGCTGAGGTGTACGACTGGCTGGGAGCTGGGCAGTCTAGCCAATGGAATGTGCAAAGCATGACTCGGTGCAGTAAAACAGTGCAGAACCAGGAGCAGGAGCAGCACAAATCAGCACCTGGACATTACAGGAGGCAGAAGACAAAATGCAGAGGACTGGACAAGCCGAGGACAGTGGCCTGGAGCAGAAGCAGCAGACAGCAGGCTTGGACGTGTGCTGCAGCACCTGGAGACAGCCACCCGAGCATGCCTGGACAAAGCAAAAATTGGAAAGATGATGAACAGTACCAGCCTTTCGGGACCACTTTGGTGGTTTTGCAATTTGGTTAAGGCCACGTTTGGCCACTTTTTTTTTACTTAGTTTAATTTTTATGGCATTTTTATTATTTTGATTATTTCATTAGTTATTAGTTTAGTGTAGTGTTAGTTGATAATTGTAGGTTAAATTTAATATTTTATGTGTTAATTTAATCTTTAGTTTTAAGTTTTACTTGATAGTTAATTTGATGTTTTATGTTTTAGGATTTAATTTTAGTTTAGTTGTAACGATCGTGTGACACTTTGTTCCCGCAGGATTCAAAAGGTGGCCCCCACAGTCTCACTCATACGTACTGTCTGCTTTGGCAGCCCCATAGGCCCCTCACGGCTTTATCAAGGTAAATACCCCAATTCGCGTCCTCAGAGGTTCAAACCCAAGACCTTAAAGTGTTTGTTCTTACACAAATGATACCAATTGTTCTACTGGAATAATTGGTATCATTTGTGCAAGAACAAAGACTTTAAGGTCTTGGGTTTGAACCTCTGAGGACGCGAATTGGGGTATTTACCTCGATAAAGCTGTGAGGGGCCTATGGGGCTGCCAAAGCAGACAATACGTATGAGTGAGATTGTGGGGGCCACCTCTTGAATCCTGCGGGAACAAAGTGCCACACGGTCGTTACAAAAAAATGCGCATTTTGTTGTTGGTCCATCCTAGCTCAGCCGGTAGGAGACCCACTCAACCTTATTGTCCCCTTTGGGCCCTGCCTTCAGGCTCCGCCCTCAGATTTTTCTTTCGCGTCCTCAAAGGTTCAAACCCAAGACCTTAAAGTCTTTGTTCTGACACAGATGATACCAATTGTTCTAAGTTTTTTTGTAACAACCGTGTGGTACTTTGTTCCCGCAGGGTTCAAGAGGTGGCCCCTACAGTCTCACTCATATGTACTATCCGCTTTGGCAGCCCCGAAGGCTTCTCACAGCTTTATCGAGGTAAATACCCCAATTCGAGTCCTCAGAGGTTCGAACCCAAGACCTTAAAGTCTTTGTTCTTGCACAAATGATATCAATTGTTCTACTGGAATAATTGGTATCATTTGTGCAAGAACAAAGACTTTAAGGTCTTGGGTTCGAACCTCTGAGAACGCGAATTGGGGTATTTACCTCGATAAAGCCGTGAGGGGCCTGTGGGGCTGTCAAAGCGGACAATACGTATGACTGAGACTATGGGGGCCACCTTTTGAATCCTGCGGGAATAAAGTGCCACACGGTCGCTACAAAAAAATGCACCTTTTTTGTTGTGGCGTCCTAGCTCAGCCAGTAGCGACCCACTCAATCGTATTGTCCGCTTTGAACCCCGCCTTTACGGGCCCGCCCTCACGGCTTTATCGTGTCCTCAGAGGTTCGAACCCAAGACCTTAAAGTCTTTGTTCTTACACAGATGATACCAATTGTTCTAGAGCAATTGGTATCATCTGTGTAAGAACAAAGACTTTAAGGTCTTGGGTTCGAACCTCTGAGGATGCGATAAAGCCGTGAGGGCGGAGCCGTGAGGGCGGGGCCATAAAGGCGGGGCTCAAAGGGGACAATACGCTTGAGTGGGTCGCTACCGGCTGAGCTAGGATGTCGTAACAAAAAAAAAATTTAATTTCCCTTTTAAAATTTTAATAGAACCTCTCACGGCTTTATCAAGGTAAATACGCTTTATCGAGGTAAATATCGCAATTCTCGTCCTCAGAGGCTCGAACTCAAGACATTAAAGTGTTTGTTCACTAAAAACAACCCTTGACCCTTGAAAATCGGGGGATTTTTTTTTTTGAACTTACCCATTCACTTGCAACTTAATCCTTTATTTACTTAGGCTGTATTCCTGTTCAATGTCAATCCTTAAAAATATTTCATTTCATTTATCCTTATACAGATTTCATCCCGACACATTATTTTCAATAGATGTCTGTACATACAAATAGTCTGGTAAAAAGATAAGAATGTATACCTCACACATATACAAAAGGTAGTCTTGGGGAAACTCATATTCGCCAGCCTACGTCATCTACATAGCATTTATTAACTGTAATTCACTGCAAAAATCTGAGAGGTAGAGAGGTGAGCTTTTGGGGAAAAGCCCAGTAAGGTAATACTCTTAAAGCAGTTCTGATATATAAAAACATTTGAAGTTGTTCATAGAACGAAACTTAATACAATACATAAATTGCCATTTCATGCATAATTGTCATAAAGCATGTGTGTCTTTAAAACAAAAAACATGCTTAACCATTTTACAACTTTTCATAAACCTTTCATGAACATTTGTAAACATTTCATGAATATTTCATAGTCATTTCGTAAACATTTCATGAATATTTCATAGTCATTTCGTAAACATTTCATGCATATTTCATAATCATTTCATAAACATTTCATGAATATTTCATAATCATTTCGTAAACCTTTCATGAATAATTCATAATCATTTCGCAAACATTTCATGAATAATTCATAATCATTTCGTAAACATTTCATGAATATTTCGTAATCATGAAAACACATATTCATTCATCATAGTCGATTTTCATAATCAAATCGAGGAGACTAGGCTATAAATAAGTCATGCGATACGTGTCATTCTCCGTGGAGAGTCATCATACCTATGGCCATGGTAAGGAGGGTTATAGACTGGATCAGGTTCATACAGTAATAATAATTATAAACATGGGTAGTATCTTCTTATTTCTTATCATATACTAGCACATAGCTAGGGCACGGGCACCTATGGCACTCACCGTACGGGGAACATTAATGCGTGCTACGCGGGCACGAGATACTACCAAAACATCATCATAAACCACCAGTAGCACGACATCTTCCACACAGGTTGAGTCAAGTGCCAAAGGGGCCTACGTACCGGCACCCCAAGTGGTGTAACCGAAACACCATAAGAAGTAACCATGCATGAAGCCTATAGTCTCAAAACAGAGTTTCCAAAATCTTTCTTGGGTTTTATAACCCATAAACTCATATCGAATAATAAAATCGAATTCCTTATAATCTGAAAACTCTTTCATAAAACAGAAAGACTGTGTGGCACTTTGTTCCCGTAGGACTCAAGAGGTGGTCCCCACAATCCTCTTTCGAAAACAAATTTCTTTTCTTAAATACTTTTGAAATTGTCGAAAGTTTTTTTAACAATATGGATATAAAAACATAAAGAAATGTAAAACATCCATACACTTCATACCTTAAGAAATTCATTTCACAACATGGAAAGTACTCGGGGAACATTTCGACAAATTAAAACATGCTTCGCAAGTATGAAAGCATTGATAAATCATTTCAAATCATATGCACTTTCATAAAATCATTTATCGGTGAAACAAAAATGCATTATCAGAACTAAGTTAAATAATACCCCTTACCTAGATTTATCGAAAATTTCAAGTTCGAGTAGTAACGCCTCCAAGTATCTCTCTTAAATCCTTCTACGATTCTCCTTCATCAAAATTTGTATTCTTAGTATCCTATTTATTCAAATTACCTAAGATGCGTCAAAATCGTAAAATTCACTTGAAAATTCACTTGAAATCATAAAATATGTACCGTTATCTCCAAAACTTGCATAAATTTCTTACCTCGATGTCTGTCCGTAATCCTTGATTGCTTCAACTTAGCGAGTCGGCTAGTCCGATCCACTCGATTAATTTTTCGAAACTCTTTCTCGAGATTTCCCAAATTATTTGCGTCTCTTTCTCTATTCCAAATATATATATATAAAATAAATAAATTCCCTTCTTCCTTTCCTTTATTTTATATATATATATATTTTTTCTTTTCATTTATTTTTTTACTATTCATCACCTTCACTATTCATCACTTTTTTTTTTGAATTTTGCTTTGTCCTTTCCCGCCACTTCTACTTCTTTTCACCATTTTCTTTCTTCTTCACTTCCACCTATTACTGTTCATCATCTTCTCTTCTTCTCCCTACCTGAGCTCCTTGTTCACGGCTAAACACTTCAGCTCATGATCACTCTTCGCCCTTTGCTCTTCATTTTCTGTTTCTTTCCTCGAACACCAGTCTACCAACAACCCCTGTTTCGCCTGTTCTCCTCTGTTTCTCACATTCATCATCCTCCCGATCCTATCATCATTCCAACACTCCCTCGCTTCGGTCATCATCCCATCACCATCATCATCTTCTCCATCAACCTCGATTTCGGGTTGCAGAGGACCTATGTCCTCTACTTCCAATTTATGTTCCTGTTTACAGGTCACAAGTTTGACTCCTCCTCACGACTCCTGCCTCCTCCAATGTCCTTCTGCTATCTCTATTTCCAGGCATCCACGTCCGTCTCCCTTTTTCACGCCTTAGATTTTGCCTGATGTCCAGTCTCTAATCTGGTCGAGAGACTTCTGTTTCGATTTCTATTCTGCCCAGCAAGGAAGCCTCCTCATCGCAAGCCTCTAACAGCAGCAACGTGGTCCTTTCTTTGGTCTGCCTCATCTTCGTCCAGTTTAATTTTAATAGAGGATCAGCCTTGCTTTCTCTCCCTATGTTTTATCATTTTCTGCCTTCAATCAGTCTCCTCTAGTAGTATATCTTCACACGAGCTACTACCAATTCTGTGTTGACAATTTCCTTTTCCCCATATTTCCAGCCTTAATCCATTTTCGTTTCCACTCTTCATTTTTCTGCTCTGTTTCTTTCTTCTTCGCCGCACTCCTAAACTCATGCATATATATATATATACACATGTATTGTTTCTTTGTTCAGTCTCTCCTTCCAACTGCCAGCCTTTCTTTCTTTTTTTCTTCACGTTCCCTACTGTGATTAGACTCCCCACGCCACTTTCCTTTCACTTCAGTTTTCTGACTTCAACAACTGCTCTGAATATATATATATAGATATATATTTTTTTATTCACCGAAAACCATCATTTTCATTCTTTCTCCTTCACGTTTCCTACACTGATGTTGGTACAACATCATTTCATTTTCAGTTTCCGTTACCTGCTCCTATTTCAGCTTTGGTTTCCTTCTTTTGCTATCTTTACATTTCTCAGTTTCTTGCATTCATACACATACAGGGTATAAGATCGAGAGCATGGTGAGGGAAATGTGATAGGAGTGAACTTGGTGGCGTGAGGATGGAAAGAAAATGGGAGTGGATTTGGCCACCGACTCTCATTATCTTTTCTTTTCACAACTTGACTAATATATTGATTTCCTGTACATATTATTTCCTCCACTAATCTGAATTTTGTGTATGCCCATATAACAAATGGATGGGCTCTCGGTCCTATACATGTATTGTATACATCTACTCTCATATATATATTCACATATTTTACATGGGTGTATTTCTTTCATATATATATATTTATCTATGCATATTTGTATACCCTTGCACCCATATATCTTAATGTTAATATGAGAGACTCAGACTTAGACGAGGTTGATTTACAAATTTTTCTTTAGAACAATTGGTATCACTTGTGCAAGAATAAAGACTTTAGGGTCTTGGGTTCGAACCTCTGAGGACATGAATTGGGGTATTTACCTCGATAAAGCCGTGAGGGGCCTGTGGGGCTGCCAAAGCGGACAGTACGTATAAGTGAGACTGTGGGGGCCACCTCTTGAATCCTGCAGGAACAAAGTGCCACACGGTCGTTACATTAGTATTTTAAGAATTGCATTTAGAATTAATTTAGATTAAATGTTTTTCATGCATTTTTAATTTAGTCTTTATTTTCATTAGATTTTAGTTTAAGTAATTTGCAATTTTTATTAGTTTAATTATATGCATTTTTATTATAAGTTTGTTTAAGTTTTAGTTTAATTAATTTTATTTCCTTATTTCCATTTTTGCTTTTTATTTTAATTGTGTTATCTTTTGCAGGTACTTTTTTTTTATTGCTTGGAGTTTTGTAAGTAATTTTTGCTCGATTTTATTTCCTTTATTTTATAGTTTTATTATTTTATTGCTTTCAGTATTTTTAATTCTAGCTATGTAGATCACCCACCTTAATTTTATAATTTGCTAGAATATGCTTAGGGTAAGATTAACTGGTAGTTAATTAGGCTGATCAACTTCTCTGTGGGACGATAACTCGGGACTCAAATCCCATTATTACTTGTACGATCCGTGCACTTACGGTAATACCTTTAGGGCCCATCAATGTACACGCAAGTTTTAATTTAAAGAAGTATAAGCAGATGAAGTTTTTAAGTCTTAAATGCGTATGGATTGAAATATGGCCTATGGAGTAGATTATGGTGAGTGTTGCATTGAGTTTCCTGCAATTGATGTAGCAACAGTAGAATCTGTGAAGGCTAGATCGATCTCCAAGGATGAGGATTGATCCCATAGCTCCAGAATATAGAAAACGTGCAAAAGCAGATAGGTAGATCAATCTCATAAGGAAGAAGATCGATCTCCTAATGCCTCTACCTAGCAAGGATCAATCTTTTCACAAGGGCAGATCGATCTCCTTAACTCTCAGCCTGGAAGAGATCAATCTCTACCCTCTAGCAAATCAGTCTCCACTTAGTCTTTTTATGAACAGCAGATCGATCTCCACCCTCGACCAGATCGATCTTGTAGTTGTTAAAGGAGCAGTTTGGAGCAGTTGAATCGAGCAGAGATCTATCTCCTTCAAATACCAGATCGATCTCATAGCCTCTGTCTATATAAGGACCATAAGATTTTTGCCTGAAACCGAGCCTTTCTCTCTTTGAAACCTAAACCTTCACCATTTTCACCCAAACCAAGCTTTCTTCCTCTACGATTCACCATATTCTAGACCGAATTAGACAAAGGGGTAAGAGACAAAGTTGTTTCTCTTGGCAAAGAGAACAACATACTAGAAATCAAAGGTTGGCTTGAACAAAAGGAAGAGACAAGTATTCTACAAGCTTGGTCAAGAGAGGAGATAAGCTAGGTAAGCTCACAAGACCTCTGTTGTTAAGCATTACCATTTTATATATGGGTGAATAAACATATATGTTTATATATTTGGTTGGAAATTGTCATGCCCCGGAAGTGCGAAAAATAGGGCTAATTTAAACTTTTTATTCATTCATTCACAATTAAGAGTGCATTCATGTGCAGTGTCATACATCATCACCTATATTATACCTCAGGATCTCGTCATTGAATAGTATATATTATATCATATACATTACTTGATCTCTAGTTAATAAATCCTAATACATCCCATACAATGTTATACATCAAGTGTCTGCAATTACAGTAATTGTCTGGGTACATGAAAAGATAAAAGATACCTCAAAATACAATATATGGCCTGGAGCTCAAGTCCTCCACTAGCCACTACTCCGTACGTCACAGGAATACCCTTTTCACTTGAAGAGATCTGGGGGGGAAAGAAAACAGGGTGAGCTTCTAAATCGCTCAGTAAAGGGGGTAAGGGACTCATTTCAATAACCAAAATGCACATCACAAAATATTTATTTGTATGTGAAACTCATTAATCTCATTTGAAAACCATAGCATGAAAGTACTCAAAACGACATTCTCATATCTCAAATCATGTGAAAACATGAAGTAAAATGCTCAGTATAGAGCAATAACAAAGCATGTGAAAATAATGCGATTAACGCTTTCTCAATTAACGTGATAAAATCACTGTAAAAATAATGCACGTGGCACAGCCACTAAACACACGTGGCATAGCCACTGATTTAAATTCACACGTGGCACAGCCACTAAACACACGTGGCATAGCCACTGAGTTAAATTTACACGTGGCATAGCCACTAAACACACGTGGCATAGCCACTGATTTAAATTCACACGTGGCATAGCCACAGGATAGGGTTTCACGTGGCAACGGCCACCAATTAGGGTTTCTCACGTGGCAACGGCCACCAAATAGGGTTCTCACGTGGCAACGGCCACCAAATAGGGTTCTCACGTGGCAACGGCCACCAAATGGGGTTTCTCACATGGCAACGGCCACCAAATAGGGTTCTCACGTGGTAACGGCCACCAAATAGGGTTCTCACGTGGCAACGACCACCAAAGGGGGTTTCTCATGTGGCAACGGCTACCAAGTATACGTGGCATAGCCACAGAATGGGTTATTCTCACGTTACCAGAACGGAGAAGAATCGGGCTCATAGCCACAGAATGGGTTATTCTCACGTTACCAGAACGGAGAAGAATCGGGCTTACATGCTACCAGAGCAATGCCCGGTGTGTACTCAGAATTACACACCTAAGTCTTAATCACATAAGACTAGTTTGCCTTCACGTAAAACTCATAGTGGTTTTTTTTTCTTATTAAACTCATTTGAAAAACGTTTTGTACTCAACACAAAACATAATAAAACCGAGTTCCAATCGGCAAAGCACGCACACATTTCTCAAATCTCGATATTGCCTTAACGTAGAGCCCAATTCATTACTCACACAAAATTCAACGGTTTATAAAGCAATTTCACACTCAGCTTATAAACTCATAAAATAATGGGCTCCAACCGGCTATAAAAATCGTGTGCAATTGTATCACAACACAACACTCAACATGCTTGTTTTATAAATCACAATTCATGCTATAATAGTTCGCAAATCACATACACAAATGGTTTAGTTTCCCTCACCTCTTTGCACCTCGTATAGTGCAATCGTTTCCCCCGTATCACGGACTAGCCTCGCATTCCACTCTGGAACTCCCGAGCTGTCCAAACGATGTTAAAACATCAATACTCAATTATCTCATCAACCTCAATTCTCAAAATCGAGCATAATTGCTCATAACACCTCAAATCTCTTGATTCTCATAACTCTACCCCAAACTACACTCTCATTCACAACATCTCAACGTTCTACATTTCTCATGTCAATTATCTATGCTAATTCACCACATTGTCTAAATCTCCATTTATAGCTCAAAATTCCTAAATTGCTAAATATCATTATCACTCCAACCACATTGCAATTTCATCAATCCCTAATCATTTCTCAGCTATTTCAACACAATGACAACCACCATTATCATCAAAATCATCTCAAATATCAAGATCGAGGTTTAGAAATTACCCAAAGCTTGTGAGACGCACAACCCACGCCTCGATTCGATTCGTCCTTCCATTTCCAAGTATGTTGTTCTCCCTTTGATGAGGAACAACTTTCCTTCTTGCCACAACTTCTGATTTGGCCAGAAATGGGTGCTTTGGATGAGTGAGAAAGCTAGGTTTCGGTAAAAATGGGGGTTGGAAGAGAGAGAAAGTGAGATTGCAGGAGAAAAATAGGGGTTCCTTATATAGGCTGAGGGTAGGAGATCGATCTGCATTTGAATTTTGGGACGATTTAGGGCAATTTATGCCTAGGAGATCGATCTGTCGAGGGGTGAGATCGATCTCTTTATGGCTTTATGAGATCGATCTGCTCCTTGAGGAGATCGATCTTCTCCCAAACAGAATCATTTGGAGATCGATCTCTTCCTCATGAGATCGATCTTCTCTCAAACAGAATCATAAGGAGATCGATTCTCTTCCATTAGAGATCAATCTGCTCCTTAAATTCATCCTTCCTTATCATTTTTAACTCACCAGATTGATCTCTCCTTCTCCCAGATCGATCTGTCCTCATAACTTCACACTTATTTTAAACACTTAACATATAAATCTCCAATTATCATTCCCCAATTCACTTAGCTCAATAAATTACACTTCAAGTTCATATTACATCATTCAAATATACCTAAAATTCTCAGATCTCACATCCTCCCCACCTTAAAAGAATTTGGTCCTCCAAATTCAACTCAACTAGTTAAAGAGATGGGGGTATTTCTCCTTCATGAGGTTCTCTAGTTCCCACGTTGCCTCTTCCTTTGAGTGATGTTTCCACAAAACTTTCACTAATAGGATGCTCTTGGTTCTCAGTACCTTCTCCTTTCTATCGAGAATCCGGACGGGTTCCTCAGTGTAGCTCATGTCTTCCTATATGTCCATCTCATCATACTCTATAACATGAGAAGGGTCCGGGTGGTACTTCCTCAACATAGACACATGAAAAACATTGTGTATTCCGGACATTTGTGGGGGTAATGCTAATCTGTAAGCTACCTCTCCCACTCTCTCAAGAATCTCGAATGGTCCTATGTATCGAGGACTCAATTTTCCTTTCTTCCCAATCGCATGATACCCTTACTTGGTGATATTTTCAGAAATACTGCATCACCAACCTCAAACTCGAGTGGCCGTCTACGCACATCCGCATAGCTTTTCTATCTACTTTGTGCAGCCCGTAACCTCTCACATATGAGTTTCACACTCTGTACGGCTTGCTCAACAAGCTCGAGAGCATTTATCTTTCTGTCACCGACTTCTTCCCAAGCTACAGGGGATCTACACATCCTACCATATAGAGCCTCAAAAGGTGCCATTCCAATACTCGCATGATAGCTGTTATTGTATGCAAACTCTGCTAGGGGCAGGTGATCATCCCATGATCCCTTAAAATCCATCGTACACGCCCTCAACATATCCTCCAGGGTCTGAATAGTCCTCTCTGACTGACCATCTGTCTGAGGATGATAGGCGATACTGAAACTCAATCGAGATCCCATGGACTCTTGAAACTGGGTCCAAAATCTAGAAGTAAACCGGGAATCTCTATCAGAAGTAATACTCACTGGAGCCCCATGTAATCTAGCTATCTCGCTGACATACAGCTCAGCTAAGGCATCCACAATATCTGTGCTCTTAATGGCAAGGAAGTGGGCACTCTTGGTCAATCTATCCACAATGACCATATCGCGTCATGACCTCTTCGGGTCCTCGATAAACCCATAATAAAGTCCATAGTGACATGCTCCCATTTCCATGTAGGTACAGGTAAGGGCTGTAGTAGTCCTCCGGGCTTCCGATGCTCAGCTTTCACTTGCTGGCATACTAAACACCTGGCCACATACTCTGCCACGTCTCGCTTCATACCACTCCACCAATACACCTTTCTCAAGTCTCGGTACATCTTAGTACTCCCTGGGTGCATGGTGTATCGCGAGCAGTGGGATTCTCTCAGTATCTGTCTCTTCAGGGTATCATCGTCCGGTACACAAATCCGTCCTCTGAACCTCAATAATCCATCCTCACTGATGGTGAGATTCGACTGCGAACTCTGCTCAGCTTGGCTAATCATATCTATCAATCTCTGATCACTGCGCTGCCCAGTTCTAATCTGATCCATGATCCTGGGCTCTATTTGCAAGCTAGCCACAAATCCAGTCTCTATCTCTTTAACTCTGATCCGAAGTTCGGCAAACTGCTCCAGTAAATCCCATTCCCTGATCATCATAGCAGATATCATACTCTTCCTGCTCAGGGCATCAGCAACTACATTCGCCTTGCCCGGATGATATAGAATCTCGCAGTCATAATCCTTAAGGAGTTCCATCCATCTCCTTTGTCTCATGTTTAACTCTTTCTGATCAAAGAGATATCTCAAACTCTTGTGATCAGTGAAGATCTGGAATCTTTCCCCATATAAGTAGTGTCGCCAGATCTTCAAAGCAAATACCACAGCGGCTAACTCCAAATCATGCGTGGGGTAATTTCGCTCATGGTCTTTCAGCTGTCGCGATCCATATGCGACCACTCTTCCGTGCTGCATAAGCACACACCCCAATCCTTGATGAGATGTATCACTATACATCAAAAATCCTCCTGATCCCTCAGGAATAGTTAACACAGGTGCCGCTGTCAACCTCCTCTTTAATTCCTGAAAACTGAGCTCACATTGATCAGTCCATATAAATGGAGTCTCTTTGCGCGTGAGCTTAGTCAAAAGGACGGCAATTCGGGAAAATCCTTTCACAAATCTTCTGTAATACCCTGCCAAACCAAGGAAGCTTCGTACCTCAGTAACGGTCCTCGATCTCTCCCAATTAAGCACAGCCTCCACCTTGCTTGGGTCCACTGATACTCCTTCCTCTGAGACTATATGACCAAGGAAAGCTATCCGATCCAGCCAAAACTCACACTTACTAAGCTTTCCATATAATTGCTTATCTCGGAGTATCTGTAGTACTAACCACAAATGCTGTGCATGCTCCTCATACGATTGAGAGTATACCAGGATATCATCAATAAAGACTATCACAAATTTATCTAGATAGTCTCTGAACACCTCGTTCATCAGTCTCATAAATGCTGCAGGGGCGTTCGTCAATCCAAAGGACATCACCAGAAATTCATAATGGCCATACCTCGTCCTGAAGGCCGTCTTTGGAATATCTTCTTCCTTGATCCTCAATTGGTGATAGCCCGATCTCAAATCAATCTTAGAAAAGACTGATGCCCCTCTTAGCTGATCAAGTAGATCATCAATCCTGGGCAATGAGTATTTATTCTTCACCATGGCTTTATTGAACAACCGATAGTCTACACATAATTTGAGACTACCATCCTTCTTCTTGACAAATAAAATCGGTGCTCCCCATGGTGAAACGCTGGGCATAATGAACCCTTGATCCATTAACTCCTGTAGTTGTTTCTTCAATTCCTCAAGTTCCACTAATGCCATCCTGTAGGGAGGATTAGAGATCGGCTGAGTATCTGGCACCAAATCAATAGTAAACTCTAGTTCTCTCTCTGGTGGTAAACCTGGCAATTCATCTGGGAAAACATCCAGAAATTCACACACCACAGGTATATCCTCAATCCTCAGATGTTCCCGCTCATCGTCTGAGATGAGTGTCTCATAACCTTCACATGAACAATAATATTTAATATTCTCCAAAATAATATTAAAATTCTCAAATTACTTACTAGAATTCCACATATTCATTTCCTCAATATCTCAATCGTACACTGTAAGGTTCAGGTAGGGAGAAAGTTACAACCTTAGTGTAGCAATCTAAGCTCACTCGATTGGCTGCCAACCAATCCATACCCAAAATTACATCAAGTCCATGTATATTCAACATGATTAGATCTGCTAACATCCCTCTATCTCCCACCTTTATCTCACATCCTCTACAGATTAACTCAGTTCTCTGGGATTCACGCATAGGGGTATTTACATGTAGTATATATTCTAGAGGTTCAAACTTCAAGTTTAATCTACATGCAAAATGCTCAGAAATAAACGAATGCGTGGATCCTGAATCAATCAATACATGAGCCTTATGATTACAGACAGAGAGTGTACCTCTTATAGTTTCTGCCGAAGTGTCTGCGGTCTCCTTATCCAGGGCAAACACACGTCCCTGTGCCACAGGTTTCTTCCCTTTCTCTGTCGCAGTGGCCCGTCTCCGAGGATCCACTCTCTGAGGCTGTTGTCTAGTGGGCTCCAAGACATGTGGTTTCTGAGGTTAAGGGCAATCTTTCACCATGTGACCCATGTCTCCACATCTAAAACATCCATAGATCGACCCAGTACAACTTCCCTCATGCATTCGGCTACAATTTCTGCAAAACCTTGTCTCAGGCCTGACATCTCGAGGGGTCTCTCTAATGTTAGGGTAACCTCTGGGTCTCTCTAATCTGCGATTTTGTACCTCAATCCTTCCTCTTCTGAAGGAACCTTTTTCGAGCCTCTATTTGGAAAATCGCTGGCCTCTTGCCCTTATCTCTATTCACCACTCTGAGCTCATTCTGGGATTGTACCATTTCAATTCCTCTTTCAATCTCTTGTGCTCGTCTCAGAGCATCTCCAAACTCAGTAATACATAGCCCTATCAATCTATCTTTGATGATGGGCTTCAATCCATACACAAATTTCTCTGTACGGAGCTCTTCATTCTTAAAGGTCTCTGGGTCATATCTCAATAGCGTTGTGAATTGGCTCTCATAGTCATCCACAGACATGTCACCCTGTACCAAACTTAAAAACTCGGCCTGTTTCTTTCTCTTGGCGGCTCGTGGTACATATTGGGTCCTAAAGGCTGTCTGGAACTCTTCCCAACCAATCACATCCTGGCAGGACATCAGAATACCCTGGGTAGTATCCCACCAATCTCGAGCTCTCCCTTTCAACATATAGATACTCATACTGACCCTCTCAGCTTCGATGCACCCCAGATAATCAAATATAATTCTCAACTCCGTCAGCCACTCCTCAGCCTCTATAGGATCCTTCATTCCCCTAAACACGGGTGGATTCATCTTCAAAAAATCATTCAGTCGGACCATACTTCTATCATCAGGCTGAGTGACGGGAGGTATTCGGGTATGGGAGGTCCTTGTGGTGGTGTAGGAGTAGTACCCGAGGCATTAACTCCAAAGTGTTACGCGAATAACGTTGCCATCTGCTCAAAACCTTGCCTCACATCGGTCTCAATCCGATTAAATCGAGAGTTAGGACTCTCTGGTTGTGGGACAGGTGGCGGAGGGGACTCTGGGATGTATTAAACCTTGCCTCACATCGGTCCACTCATTCTCTATCTTAACTCGTCTCCTGCGCGTACATATCGAAATCGATTGAAATCTTAATCCTTAATTTCAGTTCATGACCAGACTATTACAGACACTTGGGATGTATTCTATTCCACTTAATCGACACTGACCGTACTAGACACCCTAAGCTCTGATACCAAGAAAACTCTGTCACGCCCCGGAAGTGAGGAAAATAGGGCTAATTTAAAACTTTTTATTCATTCATTCACAATTAAGAGTGCATTCCTGTGCAACGTCATACATCATCACCTATATTATACCTCAGGATCTCGTCATTGAATAGTATTTATTATATCATATACATTACTTGATCTCTAGTTAATAAATCCTAATACATCCCATACAATGTTATACATCAAGTGTCTGCAATTACAGTAATTGTCTGGGTACATGAAAAGATAAAAGATACCGCAAAATACAGTATATGGCCTGGAGCTCAAGTCCTCCACTAGCCACTACTCCGTACATCGTAGGAATACCCTTTTCACTTGAAGATATCTGGGGGGAAAAAAATAGGGTGAGCTTCTAAATCGCTCAGTAAAGGGGGTAAGGGACTCATTTCATAAACCAAAATGCACATCACAAAATATTTATTTGTATGTGAAACTCATTAATCTCATTTGAAAACCATAGCATGAAAGTACTCAAAACGACATTCTCATATCTCAAATCATGTGAAAACATGAAGTAAAATGCTCAGTATAGAGCAATAACAAAGCATGTGAAAATAATGCGATAAACGCTTTCTCAATTAACGTGATAAAATCACTGTAAAAATAATGCACGTGGCACAGCCACTAAACACACGTGGCATAGCCACTGATTTAAATTCACACGTGGCACATCCACTAAACACACGTGGCATAGCCACTGATTTAAATTCACATGTGGCACAGCCACTAAACACACGTGGCATAGCCACTGAGTTAAATTTACACATGGCATAGCCACTAAACACACGTGGCATAGCCACTGATTTAAATTCACACGTGGCATAGCCACAGGATAGGGTTTCACATGGCAACGACCACCAATTAGGGTTTCTCACGTGGCAACGGCCACCAAATAGGGTTCTCACGTGGCAACGGCCACCAAATAGGGTTCTCACGTGGCAACGGCCACCAAATGGGGTTTCTCACGTGGCAACGGCCACCAAATAGGGTTCTCACGTGGCAACGGCCACCAAATAGGGTTCTCACGTGGCAACGGCCACCAAAGAGGGTTTCTCACGTGGCAACGGCCACCAAGTATACGTGGCATAGCCACAGAATGGGTTATTCTCACGTTACCAGAATGGAGAAGAATTGGGCTTACATGCTACCAGAGCAATGCCCGGTGTGCACTCAGAATTACACACCTAAGTCTTAATCACATAAGACTAGTTTGCCTTCACGTAGAACTCATAGTGGTTTTTTTTCTTATTAAACTCATTTGAAAACCGTTTTGTACTCAACACAAAACATAATAAAACCGAGTTCCAACCGGTAAAGCTCGCACACATTTCTCAAATCTCGGTATTGCCTTAACGTAGAGCCCAATTCATTACTCACACAAAATTCAACGGTTTATAAAGCAATTTCACACTCAGCTTATAAACTCATAAAATAATGGGCTCCAACCGGCTATAAAAATCGTGTGCAATTGTATCACAACACAACACTCAACATGCTTGTTTTATAAATCACAATTCATGCTATAATAGTTCGCAAATCACATACACAAATGGTTTAGTTTCCCTTACCTCTTTGCACCTTGTATAGTGCAATCGTTTCCCCCGTATCACGGACTAGCCTCGTATTCCACTCTGGAACTCCCGAGCTGTCCAAACGATGTTAAAACATCAATACTCAATTATCTCATCAACCTCAATTCTCAAAATCGAGCATAATTGCTCATAAGATCTCAAATCTCTTGATTCTCGTAACTCTACCCCAAACTACACTCTCATTCACAACATCTCAACGTTCTACATTTCTCATGTCAATTATCTATGCTAATTCACCACATTGTCTAAATCTCCATTTATAGCTCAAAATTCCTAAATTGCTAAATATCATTATCACTCCAACCACATTGAAATTTCATCAATCCCTAATCATTTCTCAGCTATTTCAACACAATGACAACCACCATTATCATCAAAATCATCTCAAATATCAAGATCGAGGTTTAGAAATTACCCAAAGCTTATGAGATGCACAACCCACGCCTCGATTCGATTCGTCCTTCGATTTCCAAGTATGTTGTTCTCCCTTTAATGAGGAACAACTTTCCTTCTTGCCACAACTTCTGATTTGGCCGAAAATGGGTGCTTTGGATGAGTGAGAAAGCTAGGTTTCGGTAAAAATAGGGGTTGGAAGAGAGAGAAAGTGAGATTGCAGGAGAAAAACAGGGGTTCCTTATATTGGCTGAGGGTAGGAGATCGATCTGGCTCTTGATGAGATCGATCTGCATTAGAATTTTGGGACGATTTGGGGTAATTTATGCCTAGGAGATCGATCTGTCGAGGGGTGAGATCGATCTCTTTATGGCTTTATGAGATCGATCTGCTCCTTGAGGAGATCGATCTTCTCCCAAACAGAATCATTTGGAGATCGATCTCTTCCTCATGAGATCTGTCCTCTCTCAAACAGAATCATAAGGAGATCGATTCTCTTCCATTGGAGATCGATCTGTTCCTTAAATTCCTCATTCCTTGTCATTTTTAACTCACCGGATCGATCTCTCCTTCTCCCAGATCGATCTGTCCTCATAACTTCACACTTATTTTAAACACTTAACATATAAATCTCCAATTATCGTTCCCCAATTCACTTAGCTCAATAAATTACACTTCAAGTTCATATTACATCATTCAAATATATCTAAAATTCTCAGATCTCACAGAAATGTTTAAGGCATGATGGAATCAACAAATGGGTTTAGTTAGAAGATTTAATGTGGATGTCTTGTGATGGTTATGAGTTAATTAAGTGTTGATAAAGATGTAGATAGAGTTTTGAGATAATGTTGAGTAGAATGAGTAAGACAAAAAAAAGAGAAATGAGAATGATGTATATTAATGGGTTAATGATGTGTGTGGACAGTTCAAGAATTTAACACGGGAAACGAGGCTAGTTCGAGAACCCGAGGATATTATACCACTCAAGGTGAAAAAAGTAAGGGAAATAAAACCATTTGCGCTTGTGAGTTTTCGAATGAATGAAAACATTTTAATAGCATGAAAAAGGTCTAATGAAATGAGCATGTTTATGAGAAATGAGAAGATATGATGTGTTGATGAATGTGTGAATGTTTTGCCGGTTTGAGCTCGATTTTGATGAGATTTTTGTAATTGTGAACACAATAATTTATAGGCAAAATGGGTTTTGTGATAGCCACCATGAGCTTTACCTGAAGGCAAAATGATTTTTATACAACAATGACATATTTTATGAGAAATGAGATGTATTGATGTTTTGATGAATGTGAGTGTTTTGCCAGTTTGAGCTCGAGTTTTGATGTGATTTGTGTAACTGTGAACACACATGGTTTATAACCGAAATGGGTTTTGTGATAACCACTAAAAGCTCTACGTGAAGGCAAAATGATTTTTACTAAGACTATGGTTTGTCATGAGATACACATCAGGCTTTGCTCTGGTAGCATGTAAGGCGGGCTGTGCTCTAGTAGCATGTAAGATCGACGCCTATGTTCTGGTAACGTGAGATGACCCCGCTCCGGGTAGCATTGGGTGGCCTTTCTTTGATAGCATGTAAGATCGGGTTGTGCTTTGATAGCATGTAAGATCGACGACTGTACGACTCTGATCAAGTCTACAGCGAATTATGGCCATGTGTATTATTGTCGATGAAATCCTTCTCTTGTGGATGTCCGCCTAAGGGACAAATTTAATTGATATGATGTGCCTATGACATCGATTTCATATGAGTTTTTATAAATGCCTAGTCTTGATTTCTTTGATGATGATGTGATTTTATAACTGTGATTTATATCACGCATTGTGATTTGATGAAATGTGATTTGTGATTTTATCACGTGAATTGTGCTGATGCCATTGTTTTCTACCGTTATTTCTATAACGATTGCATGCTTAAATATTTTCATCATATTGTGTTTGTGATGATGATTTTTATAACTTCCCTTATCCCTTTTACTGAGCATTTTGAGAGCTCACCCTTTTTCCTCCCCCTCTAGATTACCTGTAGTAAGAGAGATAGAGCCTACCGCGTACGTGTAATAGGCTGGTGGACAAAATCTCCCTAGGCTATCGCTTGTACACACATAAGGTATAATTCAATTTATTTTATATCCAAACAATGATGTAATACAGATATTTGTGATGAGTATTTTGGGATGTAATTAGGTTGATATGATCAATGAATGAGTTGAGGCTTATGTGTTGATTCTTTTTTTTTTATTTCATTAAGTATAAGTTGTATGATCTTGGGGATAATGTTGGTTTATAAACGATAGTGATTTAAAGATACTGCACAGGAACACCAGAGTTGGTAGTTTTATCTTAAGAAAAAATTTAAATTTGCTATATTTTTTGTGCTTAGGGTTGTCACAATGTACCTCTAGACTAGCTAACCTACACCGACACGACCTACAACAAGACTACTCTAATACCAAAACAAAGTTGTCACACCCCGTGAGCTAACTTCAAACATAGACGCGCAATGTTAAGCGGAATCACGTTATAAGATATCGTAAGTATCTTTTTGGATCGTTTTACTTGTTGTTTTGTGTCAAATGTAGGGATTCCTACTGCTCTTTTAATATTTTCATAAATAATCAATTTCTAGCCGTGACTATAAGACCCGATTTATTTAAAACACGAAATGAGAAAAGATCAAATGAAGGATTGAAATGGAATTCTCGAACACGTGTAAGGGTAAAATGGTCAAAGATCGAAATTCGATATTTATTGTGACAAGAAAATTTAATTAAAAATATAGGATTGAGAAATCTTGATCAACAACGAAGAAATAATTAAATTTCGGGTTAAAATGATCAAGATATGAATTTATTGGAATTAATAAAAAATTTCACATCGAAAAATAATCCCGAAAATAATCGAAAAATATACCGAAAAGGTAAAATCAGACTGATAAATTCATTTACGGATTAAATGAATTTAATATGAATTTTTGGGATATTTTAGGATTTTATTATTATTTTAATGAATAAAATAATAATAAAAATCTATTATAAAAAAAATAAAATAGAAGATTGGATTGAAAACACGGGGAGAGAGAAATTGAAGAGAAACGGAACCGAGCAAACCGACACAAGCCGAGGAAAGAGGAATCCACCGGACGGTGAGCTCTGACGACCGTACCGCCAGGCAAGCGACCGAAAAAGGGAGAGGATGTCGGCGTGCACTCATCGGCACTGGCAACGCGCTCCACTGACGCCGGACGCCGGCGAATCGAAGAGGAAAACAGCGGAGGAAAAGAGGGAATCTGGCGGCCACATGCGGTGATTGGTCCTGATCGAGGCCAGCTAAGTGTTCCCCAGGCCGAGACACGTCGAACGGCGGCTATGGCAAGCCAGGAACTGGCCGGACGACACCGACACGACTAAAGTAGCCCTGAACCGGTCGACGATTCAATAAAGAAGCTTTTGCTCTGAACCGGACGGAACCAGTTCAACCAAAAAGAAAAGGAAAAAGAAGAAAAAAGGGAAAAAGAAAAAAATGGAAAAATTGGGAAAAATTCCAGTGATGCAATCGGGCTTCGGGTAAGTCGGTAAGCGGTCGAAATTGACCGATTTAAATTTTAAAATATTTAATTTGATTAATATCCGACTGGAAATTTACTTGAAAAAATATTAAATTGTGTAGCTCGACAATTGGCATCAACCGAGGACTCGAGTCAGCCTCGATTTGCATACTATCATGGAATCTCGAGTAAGTAACCCTTAATTATGACAATATTACATCGTTATGCATGTTAGAAGATTATCGCATAAATTACGGATTTAATTTTCGCATAAAATGGATTATATTATGGAATTAGAGATAAATTATCATAAATAATTAATTGAGCTATCTGAGAGCTTAGAACAAGGCTCAATAAATAGTAATGGGCCCAATGAGCCCAATAGGCCTCGATAATGTGAATAGTAAGTGGGAAAACGGGCTTAAGGCCGATTAAGGCCCATTATGGTATAATCGGGCCCAATATGGGTAAACGGGTCCAATGATTTAAACTAAGCTTAGAAAATATGAAATACAATTAATTGTATTGTATTTGACCTGATGTATATTTATTCCCAGTTCCGGATATTGGATTTGGAGCAAATCGGACTGCGTGACGAGTTATCAGTGGAAAAGGTCAGACTGTACAGAAAATGAGGTAAGGGAATTGTGTGAGTATCTAGAGGTAGCTACGCGTATTTTAATAGTTTTTGTATACATTGAATATGTATGTATACACTGATTATGTATAAAGGTCCTAAAAAATGGTTTAAAGATTTTAAGGACTCGTAATAGGTAAAGACTATTTTACCCCTATTGAAGGAAGTTCACCTAAGGATGGTGAAAGCATGACATGCATGAAATGCATGATTTAAGGAATTTTTTGATTTAAGGAATTTTCTTGGTTTTTAAGCAAAGCAAATCGATAGATTGGCCAGTAATTGCATAAATTTCACAAGATAACACTACGTAAGTGTTATTCATATTTAAATGGAATTTCTTTGGAAAATTGGCCAACTATAAAGTTTATATGGAAACAGATAGTGCTGGCGCATAGCTCGCACTACATATGAGTTTATGAGTGTGCATAAAATGTGCTTGAGTGGTTGCTCGCACCAACTTGTGTGACATCATATGCATGAAATGTGCTACAGCGATTGCTCGCACTGATTTTTATTATTGAGAAATACATGAGAGGTGTTGGAGCCTAGCTCGCACCTTGTTTTGACTGTTTTTGTGACGCCTCGAAAACGTGGAAAATAGGGCAAATTTAAAACTTTTTACTTATCAAATCACAATTAAGGGTGCATTCCTGTGCAGTGTCATACATCCTCATACTTATCATGCTTCAGGATCTCATCATAATTAGTATATATCATGTCATGTACATTACTCAATTTTGAGTTAATTAATCCTAATACATCCTATACATCATTGTACAACAAGTGTCTATGATTACAACTTTAGTTTGGGTACATGAAAAGATAAATTATACCTCAATACAATATGTGGCCTGGAGCTGTCCTCCACTAGCCTCTAATCCGTACGTCGTAGGGAAAACTCTCTTCACTTGAAGAAATCTGGGGGGGAGAGGAAACAGGGTGAGCTTCTAAATCGTTCAGTAAGGGGGTAAGGGACTCATCAATAAAACAATGATTTGTACAGCACAATCATTTTAACTCATAGTTGAAAACTCGTTAGACAATGTAGCATAACTTAATATAACATCATTCTCATCTCATTCTCTAAAATCATATGAAAACACGAGGGTACATAACTCAGTATAAACCACAGTTACAAGCATGTGAAAATTATGATGCGATAATGGCTTTTCTCATTAAAACGTGATAAAAATCGCCGCACTAAAATGCACGTGGCACAGTCACAAAACACAACTCATGTGTATAAAAAGGAGACTAGGCAATAAAACTCATATAAAACTTGTCATGGCACATCAAATATATAATCTCCTCTAGGTGAGTATCCCAGGCATCTTCGTAAGAGGGAATGTCGACAATATGGTAGTGTAGATGGTATATTGGACTTATATGTTACCAGAACGAGGCCTGACCTTACATGCTACTAGAGCAATGCCTCGCCGCATGCATACTATCACGTGTTCCCTGGGTCGGTTCCCAGGCGACCCACTCTATCATGTGGTCCCTGGGTCGGTTCCCAAACGGCCCACTCTATCGGTCTTACATGCTACCAAAGCAAGGCCTCCCAACGCTACCAAAGCGGAGGAATAATCAGACTTACATGTTATCAGAACAAGGCCTGATGTGTATTCAACATGACACGCCTAAGTCTCAATCATTAGCCATTATCATATAAAACCTTTTGCCTTCACGTAGAACTCATAATGGTTTTCTTTCATAAATCTCATTTAAAACATTTGTGTAATCAACACAAAACATGTTAAAATCGAGTTCCAACCAGTAAAACCACACACACATTTCTCAATCTCAATATGCCTTAACGTAGAGTCCAAATCTCCTTTTCACATTTTAAACACAAAACGGTTGTAAAACATTTTCACACATAGTTTACAACTCATAAAAATTAGGCCCCAACTAGCTATAAAATCGTGTGCAATCTCTTATTCACAACACATAAAACATGCTTGTTTTCTCAATCATAATTCATGCTACAACATTTCACAATTCACATACACAAATAAGTTTAAGTTTCCCTTACCTCTTTGCACCTTGTATAATGTGCAATCGTTTCCCCTGTCTCACAGACTAGCCTCGCATTCCACTCTGGAACTCCCGAGCTGTCCAAACGATGTTAAAAACATCAATAACCCAACTCAACATATTATTGAGCACACATTTGCTCATTTTCTCATTAACACCTCAATTAACTTAATCTTCACAATTCTATCACAACTCACATTCTCACCCACTACATCTCAAAATTCAACATTTCTCATACCATATTCCATGCCAAATCCACCACATTGTCTCAATTCCAATTTATAGCCATAATTCCCAAAATTACCATAATTGCATAATAACATCTCTACTCCAACAAAATCATAGTTTAATCAATCCCTAATCATTTTCCAACTATTTTATCACAATGCCCATGCTCACAATCACCAAAGATTACTTCAAAATCAAGGATTGATGTTTAGAGATTACCCAAACTTGTGGAGTACTCAACTCACACCTCAATTTGATTCGTCTTTCGATTTCCAAGTATGTCGTTCTCCTTTAGATGAGGAACAACTTTCCTCCTTGTTGTAACTCTTAATTTGGACGAAAATGGGCGATTTGGAAGAGAGAGAAAGCTAGGGTTCGGCTGAAATGGAGGTTTAGAAGAGAGAGAAAAGATGAAATGCAGGAAAACACAAGGGTCCTTTTATAGACGGAGGGTATGAGATCGATCTGGCTCTTGATGAGATCGATCGGCATTTGAATTTGGGGACGATTTGGGGCAATTTTATGCCTAGGAGATCAATCTGTCGATGGGTGAAATCGATCTCTTAATGGCTCTATGTGATCGATCTGTTCCAATTATGTGATCGATCTCTAGTTTATAGAATGCTTCATGAGATCGATCTACTCCTTGAGGAGATCTATCTTCTCCTTAACAGAAACATTTTGAGATCGATTCCTTCCTCATGAGATCGATCTCTTCATTATAGAATCATAAGGAGATCGATTCTCTTCTATTGGAAATCGATCTGTTCGCTTAAATTCCTCATCCCTTGTCATTTTTAGCCCACCAGATCAATCTTTTCTTCTCCATGATCGATCTGACCTCATAGTTTCACACTTTGGTTAAGCACTTAACATATAAATCTCAAAATATAATTTCCACAATTCACTACTTTGATTATTTGTCATTCATTACTTATACATTTCACTCAGCTCAATAAATTACACTTCAAGTTCATATTACATAATTAAAATATGTCTAAAATTCTCATATCTCACATTTTGATGGTTTTGACTATTTTGACGTGATATGCATAAAATGGTGCTGGAGCGATTACTTGCACTAGTTTTAATGATTTGATATGCATGAGAGGTACTGGAGCTTAGCTCGCATCCTATTTTGATGTATTTATGCATAAAGTCGTACTGGAGTGTTGCTTGTACGAAGTTTTGATTTACTTGAGCATTCATTCGTGCTGGACCATTGCTCGCACGTGATTTTATATGGGTTTATAACTCATTTTAAAGTCGTACTGGAGTGCTAGTCGTATGCAAATTTTACTAATTTTTATGAAACCGTGTTAGAGATTATCTCACAAGAAATTTTTTGATATCATGAATATGCATGGAGCCGTGCTAGAGCTTCACTCGCACAGGAATTTATATGACATGCATATAGTCGTGTTGGAGCCTTCTGTAGATTGTGTGTCACAGTGAGATAATATGCTCACACGTGCATAGTAAGACAGAGATGGTATAGGTAGATAAGACCCATTGCAAGCACCCCAGACTGAGCTTGGGTTCACGAAGTACGTTGTATCGTGTATATCACATGGGGTACGCTGTACCGTGGAGATTGTTGGAGTGGAGTGGAATTAGCCACGAGGCAGCAAGCCTTGCCCTCGCAATCCTGATGTTATGTTGTTCTGGTGACAAGATTGACCCACCTCCGTTTCAGGTGTGATACCACGCACACTAGGTACCGTGTTGCCAGGGATCACTAGGTTATGGCCATAGTCCTTGTTGTTACTGATATAGTTACCTACATGTCTCACATGATATAACTTGTGGTCTCGATAGACCAAGGTAGACCCGAGGGAGGGGTCAGGCCCCCGATTTTATGATTTTTTACTATGCTAATATATGTTTTAGAGGATTTTATGATATGTGACCCTGAAAGAAGGGTGGTTTTATAACCGAAGTTTTATAATGAATTTTAATGAATTATTTTATGAGATGATTGACCCGGAAAGGTTAGTTTATACTGCAGTTTTAATGAAATGATTTAAATGCAGTAGGATGATGAGTTTTCCATGCGTTAATCATAAATTCATGAAAAGAAGTGTTTCTCATAATTTGTTTTACATGGCATGATCTTGATTTACCTCAGGCTAAGTATGATTTAATGATGTCACATAAAATGCCTTTGATGCATGAATTACATGATTTCTATAGTTTTGATAAACTATGTCATTGATGTATGCATGGTTTTGTGCTTGAGATTTTAATGAAAAGAAGTGGATTTTAAGGGCATGACATTATGAGCATGTAGATAGTGGAGCTATCTACTTACTTGCATAATTGCCTTACTGAGCGTGTGGTTTGCTCACCCTCTTTATTTTCCCATCTTTTCAGAGCACTCGCAATAGTTAGTGAGCGGTTAAGGAATTGCAATCTTGGTATCCACTACTTCGCATCGTGAGTCAGGTATACACATTTGTATAGTTTTGTATCTGAACATTTAAATGCACAGTACTGTAAATGGATATGATGTCGGGGATGTAAGGTGATGTAATACCATTGTATATGTATTTAGTTAAAGTCAAAGGATAGTAAATCCTGATATATGAATGTGGTTATGGAAATGAAATGGTAAATAGGTGAGAGGTGACTAACACCGAATCATAGCCCAACTGTTTGTAGGATGGTCATGATGAGAGAAAGGTAAGAATTAAATAATAAATGAAAAGCGAAAAAATTTACTCTGATTTTTAGGTAATTTGGGTCGTGACCATTTTTTGTATCATAGCCAGGTTGGCCTGATATGAGTCGGTGTTAGTGGTTAAGGAAGTTTATATCCCCATGTACTGTGCATTGTTTAGATACAATTGTGTATATCGAGATAGAATTGTAGCTAAGAATTTGGTTTCAATTGCAAGAATAGACTCATTAACTGATAGCCGCTATGGTAAAGGGGCGAGTACATGAGCTCGAGGCCGTAGAGGTAGGCTTGAGAGTCGTACTGAGTCACCACATGAGACTCAAGATGAGATTGACATGGAGGCTGGTATTGAGTATGCCCCACAGAGTCTGACAGAGAGATAGGATAGAGTCCGAGAGAGAGATCAGACAATATTAAGACACGTTTCACGAGGTTGGAGCGGAGTGTGGAGAATATTTTGTGAGCTAATTACTCGGAGTATGCATGAGATTTGAGGGCAAGTCGGAACATTGGTGGAAGTTCGCTCGACCCATTTAAGAGTTAGACATCTAGAATGGATATGGAAAGTAATTTTAGATGTATTCCGGTGACAGAATATCTCGGACACTGCTTAAAGGAAATTATAGATAAAATTCTTTACTCTGACCCAGAGGAACTGGTTGATTAACGAGTATGAATCTCAGTTTATTCCTGGGTAGATATGACCCCGGCACTATGAACAGTGAGAGTCGGAATGTCTGAAAGTTCAAGGAAGGGCTTAGATTGTCAATTAGAGTCCGATTGGTCGTTAGATATCACTTCCTATGCCGAGGCAGTGCGCACACTACAGATATGTGAATAAGATCATGAGTTGCACGCCTCTGAGATTGGGAAAGGTAGTAAGGGCCAAAATAGAGACAGAAAGAGAATAGAGAATGACAGAGATGTCAGAACTGGAAAAAGGTAGTTGGTAAAATATTCGAGCTGATGAGTCACGGGGTAAGATGATTGGTAAGGCCCCAGTGTATCCAATTTCAACACTTTGAGGGGTATTGTCATTGGAGGACCTCGACCTGCTACGGAACAATGTAGAATATGTGGTAGATACAACGAAAATAAGATGTTGGACGAGGGCGAGTGTATGCTTTGGACCAAGACACTACTGATGTTTCATCTGATGTGGTGAAAGATACCACACTGGTTAAGAATAGTGAAATAATTATTTTAATTGATCCTGGTGCCATGCATTTATTCATACCGCATTCAGTTGCTTATAAGCTAGTGAAAGATATAAAGCCTGTACCTTTAGGCTAGATGATGATGGTTAGATGATCATCACTAACTGAATATGGGTATAGGGATTGTAAGTTGAAAATGGGGGAAAAAGGATATGTCAGTCGATTTTATTCAATGGAATATGAATAATTTGGAAGTAATATTTGAGAATAGATTGATTCGACTGCAAACTATGATATTTAGATTGCTATCCTAAGATAGTGTTGTTTTCACCCCTGAAAAGTATACTGTAAGTTTAAACAAGTAATGAAAGAGTTTGTTATAAGTGATATATGAAAGGGGATAAGTTTTGAGATGTGATAGATATTGAATACGAGATATATTGGAATAAGAGGCGTATGCAAGGTAAGAATATCTTTGATATGTAAAGTAATTTGGATTAAGCGTATGTAGTGAATATGAATTGCGGCCAAAGATAAGAGGAGGATATATCCATAACCAATCTATGTGGTTAAGTCTGAGGGTTAATAAAGGTATTTCAAAATACCTCCCCGCCTGAAGACTTGACAGCGTCTAGAAACGCACACATAACCTATAAATTGAAATCGACAGTCGCAATATATACATTTAAAATTTGGGTACCTTTGCTGGTACGATAAAGAAATATAGAATTCGATTAATCATGAAGGTTTAAAAAATTAAAATTTTATAAAAGCCGTTAATATAAGAAAAAGGAACTGACGTGGGTTAGTCTCTTGAACGGAAGCAATTTCGAAATGACATTATACGTTTATACGTACATAGGTCAAGGATATGAGTGATTGAAATATTTAGTGGAACTAAACTATGATGAGGTATTTAAACCTTAGCTGGACTGATTAGTTGTCATCTTTAGCGATGATATTTTGATGAATTCGAAGTCTAGGGAAGAGCATGAGTAGCAACAGGAAACTGTCATACAGACGAGTTGTTGAGAGTTTCTCGAAATGGACTGTTCAGTTGACACATCTTGTTCAAAAAAGATTGTATGTCAGTAGGATTATAAGTTTGAAAGTAGCTTCAGTGAGTTTTGGTATATTGAAGTAATAAACTAACCACCGTAATTATTCTCACCATAACCAACAACTCAAGAGGTTTCAGTGTGTAGGGATACCTCAAAATAATGAGTGGACTCTGTTTTGATGTAAAATGGAAAGATACTCGCTTATGGATCCAGATAATTCTAAGACCATGTGAGAAACTATCCAAACCATGATTTAGAGTTGGCAGCGGTAGTGTTTGTACTGAGTATATGCCACCACTTATACGGTGAGAAATTTCAGATATGCACTGATTATAAAAGCCCTGAGTATCTATGTTCACATAAAGAGTAGAATATGAGATAACCAAGAGGGTTAGAAATTCTAAGGATTATGATTGTGAACATTGTACCACCTAGGAAAGGCTAATGTAATGGCTGATGCCTTGAACAGAAAGAGCCTTGGGATGGTATCACATATGATGGTCAGGGAGCGTGAGCTGCTAGAGCAGTTGTGAGCCTCAGTAGTGATGTGATCCATTCTGATGATGACGGTGATTTTGTGACAGCTAGCCTAAGATTAGAACCGGATTTGAATGATCGAATTTGCCAGGCTTAGTGTTATAATCGACATGGTGTCGATAGTGTGGGTCAGATTCAGATGGGTATAGTGACAGAGTTCACAGTAAGTGATGATGAGTTACAGAGGTTCAGAGATAATATAAGTGCTCCCTAGGACCACTATTGATAAGATAGTGCTATTGTCAGAAGCTCACTCTTCGGGATATATAGTGCATCTGAGAAGTAATAAATATATTAAAATCTCTGAAAAGGGTATTGGTGGTCAGGTATGAAAAGAGATATTGTAGAGATTATATAAAAGTGTCTTATATGTCAGCAGATTAAGGTAGAGCAATAGACGTCTGCAGAGTTATTGCAGCCTCTACCTATATTGATACGGAAAAGAGAACAAGTTATCATGAATTTCGTGATGGGTTACAGAGGACCTGGAGGAATCACGAGGTTATTTGAGTGATAGTCGATAGATTGACTAAGTCTACCCACCTTTTGACTATGGAGATCCCTAGATACTCTAAGTATGTAGGCAGAGTTATATGTTAGGAAGATTGTGAAACATTATGTAGCGTTCCAGTGAGCATGGTATTAGATAGGGATTCCCGCTTCACTTCCCACTTCTGGGAATATTGTTTTTGGAAGCTATGGGAACCCGATTGAGTGTTAGCACAGCTTTCCGTCCTCAGACAGATGGTCAGTCAGAGAGGACTGTACAAGTTCTGGAGGATATGATGAGAGCGTGTGCCATTGATTTTATAAGCTCATGGGATGATCAGATGTTACTAATAGAATTCGTCAATAATGACAGTTGTTACTTGAGTATAGGGATAACGTTTTATATGAGGCATTGTATGGTCGTAGGGGTTGTTCCCCGACTTAGATAGGAAGAAGTGGGTGACAGATAGAGAATTGTTCCCAAATTGGTAAGACAAACCTTTGAGGATGTTCAGTTGATTTGTGAAAGATTAAGAACACCTTAGAGCAGACAGAAATACTATGCTGACAAGAGACAGAAAACCATTGGAATTCACCGAGGGTGAATCAGTATTATCGAAAGTTACTTGTCCTAAGGACATAACGAGATTCGAAAATAAGGCAAATTGAGTTTTGTTAGATTGAGTCCTTTGAGAGATTGGACAAAGTGGGAGATAAGGATTGTAGGTTGGCGTTACCACTTGAATAAGCAGGCATCCACAATGTGTCCCATCTTTTAATGCTTCGAAAATACTATCCGGACCCAACATAAGTGATCGAATATGAGCTTCAACAGCTTAGCTCAATGAAAGTATAACGTATGTTAAAAAAAATCGATTCGGGTATTAGACGGAAGGAGAAAGTGTTGAGTTTAACATTATCTCCCTAGTTAAGTATGTTGGTAGTATTACACTCCAGGAAAAAGTCACTTGAGAATGATAGTATATGATACGATAGACGTACCCGGAGTTGTTTATGGACCCTTTTGACTTGGTTCTAATTTGGAGGACCAAATTTCTTAAGTGGGGGAGATTGTAAGACCCGATTTTATTTCAAACACGAAATGAGAAAAGATCAAATGAAGGATTGAAATGGAATTCTCGAGCACGTGCAAGGGTAAAACGGTCAAAAGACCAAAATTCGATATTTATTGTGACAAGAAAATTTAATTAAAAATATGAGATTGAGAAATCTTGATCAATAATGAATAAATAATTAAATTTCAGGTTAAATTGATCAAGATATGAATTTATTGGAATTAATCAAAAATTTCACATCGAAAAATAATCCAAAAAATAATCGAAAAATATACCAAAAAGGTAAAATCGGACTAATAAATTCATTTACGGATTAAATGAATTTAATCTGAATTTTTGGGATATTTTTAGGATTTTATTATTATTTTAATGAATAAAATAATAATAAAAATCTATTATAAAAAATAATAATAATAGAAGATTGGATTGAAAACACGGGGAGAGAGAAATTGAAGAGAAACAGAACCGAGCAAACCGACACAAGCCGAGGAAAGAGGAATCCACCGGATGGGGAGCACCGACGACCCCAAGGCCAGGCAAGCGGTCGAAAAAGGGAGAGGACTTCAGCGCGCACTCATCGGCACCGACAACGTGCTCCATCGATGCTGGACGCTGACGAATTGAAGAGGAAAATCGGCGGAGGAAAAAAGGGAATTTGATGGCCACTGACGGTGATTGGTCTCAATCGAGGCCAGCCGAGTGTTCCCCAGGCTGGGACGTGTCGAACAGCGGCAATGGCACGTTGGGAACCAACCGAACGACGTCGGCACCACCAAAGGAGCCCTAAACCGGTCGGCGGTTCAGTGAAGAAGCTTTTGCACTGAACCGGACCAAACCGGTTCAGCAAAAAAGAAAAGGAAAAAGAAGAAAAAGGGAAAAAGAAAAAAGAGGAAAAATTGGAAAAAATTCCAGTGATGCAATCGAGCTACGGGTAACTCAGTAAGCGGTCAAAATTGACCGATTTAAATTTTGAAATATTTAATTTGATTAATATCCGACTGGAAATTTACCCAAAAAAATATTAAATTATGTAGCTCGAGAATTGGCGTCAACCAAGGACTCGAGTTAGCCTCGATTTGTATACTATCATGGAATCTCGGGTAAGTAACCCTTAATTACGACAATATTGCATCGTTATACGTGTTAAAAGTTTACCGCATAAATTACGAATTTAATTTTCGCATAAAATGGATTATATTCTGGAATTAGAGATAAGTTGTCGCAAATAATTAATTGAGCTATCTGAGAGCTTAGAACGAGGCTCAATAAATACTGATAGGCCCAATGAGCCAATAGGCCTCAATAATGTGAAAAGTAAGTGGGAAAATGAGCTTAAGGCCGATTAAGGCCCATTATGGTACAATCGGGCCCAATATGGGTAAACGAGCCCAATGATTTAAACTAAGCCCAGAAAATATGAAATACAATTAATTGTATTGTATTTGACCTGATGTATATTTATCCGCAATTTTGGAGATTGGATTCGGAGCAAATCGGACTGCGTGATGAGTCATCAGTGGAAAATGTCAGACTGTACAGAAAATGAGGTAAGGGAATTGTGTGAGTAGCTAGAGGTAGCTACGCGTATTTTAATAGTTTTTATATACACTGAATATGTATGTATACACTGATTATGTATAAAGGTCCTAAAAAATGGTTTAAAGATTTTAAGGATTCGAAATAGGTAAAGACTATTTTACCCCTATTGAGGGAAGTTCACCTAAGGATGGTGAAAGCATAACATGTATGAGATACATGATTTAAGGAATTTTCTGATTTAAGGAATTTTCTTGGTTTTTAAGCAAAGCAAATCGATAGATTGGCCAATAATTGCATAAATTTCACAAGATAACACTACGTAAGTGTTATTCATATTTAAATGGAATTTCTTTGGAAAATTGGTCAACTATCAAGTTTATATGGAAACAGATAGTGTTGGCACATAGCTCGCACTACATATGAGTTTGTGAGTGTGTATAAAATGTGCTTTAGCGGTTGCTCGCACCAACTTATGTGACCTCATATGCATGAAATGTGCTACAGCGGTTACTCGCACTGATTTTTATTATTGAGAAATGCATGAGAGCTGTTGGAGCCTAGCTCTCACCCTGTTTTGACTGTTTTGACGTGATATGCATAAAATGGTGCTGGAGTGATTGCGCGCACTAGTTTTAATGATTTGACATGCATGAGCGGTGCTAGAGCTTAGCTCGCATCCTGTTTTGATGTATTTATGCATAAAGTCATACTGGAGCGTTGCTCGTACGAAGTTTTGATTTACTTGAGCATTCATTCGTGCTGGAGCATTGCTCGCTTGTGATTTTATATGGGTTTATAACTCATTTTAAAGTCATACTAGAGTGCTACTCGTGTAAGACTCAATTTTTTTTTATCGTAAGAGTAAATGGAATGAATACAAATTTTTGAGTGCATTTAAAAATGCAAAAGGATTGAAATGGGATTCCCGAACAAGTGCAAGGGTAAAACGGTCAAAAGATCAAAAGTCGGTATAAATTCGAGAAGGAAATTTAATTAAAAATAATGGCTTGAGAAATCTTGATCAATAACGAAGAAATAATTAAATTCGGGTTAAATTGATCAAGATATGATTTTTTTTTAGGATAAATCGAAATTTTCACCTCGGGAAATAATCCCGAAAGTATTCGAAAAATATACCGAAAAGATAAAATCAGACTGATAAATTTATTTACGGATTAAATGAATAAAATAGTATTTTTTAGATATTTTTAGATTTTAATAATATTTTAATTGATTAAAATATTATTAAAAATAAAATAATAAAAAAAATAATAAAAAAATAGAAATCACAAAACGCGATTTCTGCAAACCTAAAAAACGAAGCCGAGAGTCGAGCCCATTTTTACCGACCACCGGTGATGACTCAGGCGAGCAGCTGACGAGGGGGAAGGCAGCTGATGTCGACCCCAGGCAGAATCCGACGATTGAAGCACGAACGGCGGGAGAAACGCCGACGAAAGATAGAGAAAAAGCCGAGAGAGGACAAAGAGGGAGAAATTCGATGACCGAAGCCGATCTCGGCCCAGCCACCACCAGCCGAGCATCCCCCAGGTGTAGGGGACGCTATTGGTGGCAACACCGGCGAGCAAGGCGGTGGCTAACGTCAGAAAACGACAAGAAACAGAAACGGTACCGACGGTGAGGGGAGAAGGGTCGGACCGACCACTTTTCGGCGGCCTTGAACGAAACCAACCCCAGATTCGTGGATCGGACGGCCCAGCGAAGCCACTGGTGGAGAAAATCGGTGGAGAACCGACCGACGAGCCACGGAACCGGCCGAACCGGCCTGAACCAGACTAAACCGATGGTCTGAACCGGGTTGAACCAGATCGAACCGGTTCAGCAAAAAAGAGAAGGAAAAAGAAGAAAAAGGGAAAAAGAAAAAGAGGAAAAATTGGGAAAAGTTGCAGTGATGCAATCGAGCTACGGGTAAGTCGGTAAGCAGTCGAATTGAGCGATTTAAATTTTGGAATATTTAATTTGATTAAAATTCGACTAGAAATTTAATCGAAAAAATATTTAATTGTGTAGCTCTACAATTGGCATCCACCGAGAGCTTGAGACAGCCTCGATTTGCATATTATCAGGAAATCACGGGTAAGTAACCCTTATTTACAACAATTTTGCATCGTTATGCATGTTAGAATTTACCGCATAAATTATGGATGAATTAAATTTTGGAAAATTGGATAAATTGTCGTAAATATTAAATTGAGATATCTGAGTATTTAGAACGAGGCTCAATAATTACTGATGGGCCCAGTGAGCCCAATAGGCCTCGATAATGTAAATAGTAAGTGAAAAACGGGCTTAAGGCCGATTAAGGCCCATTATGGTGGAATCGGGCCCAATATGGGTAAACGGGCCCAATGATTTAAATTAAGCCCAAAAAATATGAAATATAATTAAATTGTATTGTATTTGACCTGATGAATGTGTATCCGCAGTTTCGGAGATTGGATTGGGAGCATATCGAACTACGTGATGAGTCATCAGTGGAAAGGTCAGACTGTACAGAAAATGAGGTAAGGGAATTGTGTGAGTAGCTAGAGGTAGCTACACGTATTTTAATAGCTTTTCTGTACACTGAATATGTATGTATACCTTGATTATGTATAATGATCTTAAAAGTGGTTTAAATAATTTTGAGGATCGAAATAGGTGAAAAGACTATTTTACCCTTATTGAGGGAAGTTCACCTAAGGATGGTGAAAGCATGACATGTATGATTTAAGGAAATTTTTGGTTTTAGAAATTTTACTGGTTTTAAACAAAGTAAATCGGTAGATTGGCCAATAATTGCATAAGTTTCCCAAGATAACACTACGTAAGTGTTATTGGTATTTAAATGAAATTCTTTGGAAAACGGGCCAACTATCAATTTTATATGGAAACAGATAGTGCTGGCGCATAGCTCGCACTATATTTGCGTTTGTGAGTGTGCATAAAATGTGCTTGAGCGGTTGCTCGCACTGACTTGTGTGACATCATATGCATGAAATGTGCTAGAGCGATTGCTCGCACTGATTTTATTATTGTGAAATGCATGAGAAGTGCTGGAGCCTAGCTCGCACTCTGTTTTGACTGTTCTGATTTGTTTTGACTTGATATGCATAAAATGGTGTTAGAGCGATTGCTCGCACTAGTTTTAATGATTTGACAAGCATGAGAGGTGCTGGAGCTTAGTTCGCATCTAGTTTTGATATGATATTGCATAAAAGTTGTGCTGGAGTGTAACTCGCATGAGATTTGATTTAATTATGCATCAAGCCATGCTGGAGTGTAACTCGCACGAGATTTGATTTACTTGAGCATTCATTTATGCTGGAGCATTGCTCGCACAAAGTTTTATATGGTTTTATAATTCATTTGAATGTCGTACTGGAGTTTTTCTCGTACGAGGTTTTCACTGAGTTTTTATACGTATACGTACTAGAGCATTTCTCATATGTGGATTTTACTTGAAATTATAATTATTTTGAGTCGTATTAGAGCGCGCTCGTACACAGATTTCATTGATTTTTATGTCACCGTGCTAGAGCTTCACTCGCACGAGGTTTTCTGATATCATGAATATGCATGGAGCCGTGCTAGAGCTTTGCTCGCACAGGGATTTATATTACATGCATATAGCCGTGTTGGAGCCTCCTGTAGACTGTGTCACAGTGAGATGATATGCTCACACGTGCATACTGAGATAGAGATGATATGGGTAGATAAGACCTATTGCGGGCGCCCTTAACTGAGCTTGGGTTCATGGAGTACGTTGTACTGTGTATATCACGCAGAGTACGTTGTACCGTGGGGATTGTTGGAGTGGAGTGGCATTAGCCACGAGGCAGCAAGCCTTGCCCTCGCAATCCTGGTGTTATGCTATTCTGGCGGGTAGGACGACCCACCTCCCGTTTCAGGTGTGATACCCCGCACACTAGGTACCGTGTTGCCAGGGATCACTAGGATATGGCCATAGTCCTCGATGTTACTGATATAATCAGATGCTTGTCTCACATGATATAACTATTGGTCGATAGACCAGGGTAGACCCGAGGGAGGGGTCAGGCCCTCGATTTTATAATTTTATGATTTGTGACCCTGAAAGAAGGGTGGTTTTATAACCAAAGTTTTATAAAGAAGTTTAATGAATTGTTTTTTTTTATGAAATCGAGATTTACTTATGAGATAATTGACCCGGATGAGGTTATTTTATTTCGCGTTTTAATTTCATTGATTTAAATGCAGTCGCATGATGATGTTTTGCATGCTTTCATTTCAAATTTATGATTTGTCTTATATGACATGAAAGAATGCATGATCTTGTTTTACTTCATACTTATTATGATTTAATGATGTCACAAAAATGCTATTAATGCATGAATTACATGATTTCTATATGCACAAATAGTTTTGATAAACTAAGTCATTGATGTTTGCATGACTTTGTGCTTGATGATTTTAATGAAAAGAAATGGATTTAAGGGCAAGGCATTATGAGCATGTAGATAGTGGAGCTATCTACTTACTTGCATAATTGTCTTACTGAGCATGTGGTTTGCTCACCCCCTTATTTTCCCATCTTTTCAGAGCACTCGCAATAGTTAGTGAGCGGCTAAGGACTTGCAATCTTGGTATCCGCTGCTTCCCATCGAGAGACAGGTATACAAATTTGTATAGTTTTGTATCTAAATATGTAATGCACAGTACTGTAAACGAATATGATGTCGGGGATGTAGAGTTATAAATACCATTGTGTATGTATTTAGTTAAAGTCAAAGGATAGTAAACTCTGATATGTAAATGTGATTATGGAAATGAAATTGGTAATAGTGTGAGGTGACTAACACCGAATCATAGCCCAACTGTTTGTAGGATTGTCACGATGAGAGAAAGGTAAGAATTAAATAATAAATGAAAAGCAAAAAATTTACTCTGATTTTTAGGTAATTTGGGTCGTGACAACTCGTACTTAGATTTTACTGATTTTTATGAAACCGTACTAGAGCTTCTGTCGCATGAGATTTTCTGATATCATGAATATACATGGAGCCATGCTAGAGCTTCGCTCGTACAGGGATTTATATGACATGCATATAGCTATGTTGGAGCCTCTTGTAGACTGTGTGTCACAGTGATATGATACGCTCACACGTACATACTGAGACAGAGATGACATGGGTGGATAAGACCTATTGCAGGTACCCTTGACTGAGCTTGGGTTCACAGAGTATGTTGTACCGTGTATATCACATGGGGTACGCTGTACCGTGGGGATTGTTGGAGTGGAGTGGCATTAGCCACGAGGCAGTAAGCCTTGTCCTCGCAATCCTGATGTTATATTGTTCTGGCGGCAGGATTGACCGACCTCCGTTTCATGTGTGATACCCCGCACACTAGGTACCGTGTTACCAGGGATCACTAGGTTATGACCATAGTCCTTGTTGTTACTGATATAGTCACCTACAAGTCTCACATGATATAACTTGTATTCTTGATAGACCAGGGTAGAACCGAGGGAGGGGTCAGGCCCCCGATTTTATGATTTTCTACTATTCTAATATATGTTTTAGTGGATTTTATGATATGTGACCCTTAAAGAAGGGTGGTTTTATAACCGAAGTTTTATAATGAATTTGAATGAATTGTTTTATGAGATGATTGACCCGAAAGGGTTAGTTTATACTGCAGTTTTAATGAAATCATTTAAATGCAGTAGCATGATGAGTTTTCCATGCGTTAATCATAAATTCATGATAAGAATTGTTTCTCATAATTTGTTTTACATGGCATGATCTTGATTTACCTCAGGCTAAGTATGATTTAATGATGTCACATAAAATGCCTTTGATGCATGAATTACATGATTTCTATATGCACAAATAGTTTTGATAAACTATGTCATTGATGTATGCATCGTTTTGTGCTTGAGATTTTAATGAAAAGAAATGGATTGGGCATGGCATTATGAGCATATAGATAATGGAGCTATCTACTTGCATAATTGCCTTACTGAGCGTGTGGTTTGCTCACCCCCCTTATTTTCCCATCTTTTCAAAGCACTCACAATAGTTAGTGAGCGGCTAAGGACTTGCAATCTTGGTATCCGCTGCTTCTAATCGAGAGCCAGGTATACACATTTGTATGGTTTTGTATCTGAACATGTAAATGCATAGTATTGTAAATGGATATGATGTCGAGGATGTAAGGTGATGTAATACCATTGTATATGTATTTAGTTAAAGTCAAAGGATAGTAAATCCTAATATATGAATGTGATTATGGAAATGTAATGGTAATTGGGTGAGAGGTGACTAACACCGAATCATAGCCCAACTGTTTGTAGGATGGTCATGATGAGAGAAAGGTAAGAATTAAATAATAAATTAAAAGCGAAAAAATTTACTCTGACTTTTAGGTAATTTGGGTCGTGACAGTGACTTATATTATCTGGGATACCAGGTTTCTTTCACGCTTTCGGCAGCATATCAACATAATCGAACTAAGTGCTTCCTACAATTTACACTATAATCATCACATGTACTTAACAACAGAAATATTTAATCCGTGTTAACAGGACTATTCATCATACATCACATAACCACAAAACCCGACATAGTTAGTCAATACCATACCACATGCTTTGCCGTTCATCCATTTTAAACCGAAAAGAAGAAACCTAAGCGCAATACATAGTAATCATACTTTAATAAACTTCCAACTAAATAATCTCACAAAATACAACCGTGCATACATGATCTGAAAATAAAATGTTTATATAAATACATATCTATCATCCATCGCATATACCTCGGTATACTCAAAAAGCAACTCACTAGGCTGAAAGAGTCAGATAAAATGTGACGCTCGCCCTGGAATCTAATTTGAAAAATGTTGGAAAGAGAGGGGTGAGCAACCACACGCTCAGTAAGGAATTTACATAATCGAAGTTAGTAAAACACCATGTAACACACCATGCCATGGTATATCATGAGAATCATGTAAAAATGTTATGCACATTTCGATAAAGATAAATGCTGCTTAAGCTTCGATTAAGACTTTCTTACATAGCTAAAAATCAAGCATCATTAAACAAATTTGCATTCCCAAGAACAACTTAGCAATTCTAAAAAATCGACACCATAGTCAAAACGAGCAATTCAAACAAAATACATGCATAGGTTGAAAGAGTCAGATAAAATGTGACGCTCGCCCTGGAATCTAATTTGAAAAATGTTGGAAAGAGAGGGGTGAGCAACCACACGCTCAGTAAGGAATTTAAATAATCGAAGTTAGTAAAACACCATGTAACACACCATGCGGTGGTATATCATGAGAATCATGTAAAAACGTTATGCACATTTCGATAAAGATAAATGCTACTTAAGCTTCGATTAAGACTTTCTTGCATAGCTAAAAATCATGCATCATTAAACAAATTTGCATTCCCAAGAACAACTTAGCAATTCTAAAAAATCGACACCATAGTCAAAAAGAGCAATTCAATCAAAATACATGCATGGGCATACGTAAATTATTCGATACAACAAAGTACATGAATGTTTCAATTACCCCAACTAGTCATGGAACCAAGTACACAAACAATATCACTAATATAAATGGAAAATAAACACCTATGGCCATAGTGACTACCGCCCTATCCTAAATGAGCAAGTTTCGGACTAGGGTACTGAGGACGGGCTCAAGGTCTAACCGTAGTAGGTAGCAATAACATCTCAATGCCATAAAGGCATCCCCGTGAAGCACTTGGCACCGTAGGGCAATGACACAGAACCTCCTACCGGGTGCTAGAGATGGCTCTCACGGGACATGACTGCCACACAGGCATAAATCGGGTTGCCAACAAACTCAAAAATCTCCACGATAGGTTCACTATAATATTCAGCAAATCGTCCCAAATTCACAGTTTCATAAGCTTGGGGAAAACAACCCGTGGATATATAAAACATGTATCATCAATTCAAAAATTAGCATGTATGTTATTCTTGCAACTTCATGCTATTTCCAAAACACAGTAAAAAAAGGCCTATGCAAACAGCTTCGAAAATCAACAATCTGAATGGAGTTACGAAAAATTTATAATGAAATGCTCACACGCACATGCTACTAACATGTAAAATCATATCTTATAAAACGATAAAATCCATGTTGTGACTGAATTTTAAACCATGGCGATTTCAAAATGAACATATTACAAATCGGTAGTATAAGGTAAGGGAATTTTATTCTAAGCTATCCTAGCAATTCAGCTAACCTATAGCCTATCTTTAAATATGAATCTAACCTATCATAAGCATTTCACTAACAACAGCCACATAAACCCCTTACCACACAACAGCTACGCGCCCGACTTTACCCTTTTTCGCCTTTCGCCTTAGACGCACATATATGCGTCTAAGCTTCCTTGGCGCCTTCTAAAGTAGTTGCTGTGAAATAATATATAAGGGCATCATGTCATTTAACATTCGTACAATAACGAATAAAAATTTCAGCATATACACACTCACAAGGTCAGTTCGAGACTAACTAACACTAACGTAGTTCACCAGTTTTAAGCCTTAAATTTATTCGTACTTGGAAAATTCCCTTTTATTTGGTCATAGCCGAAACTTACCTTAATTATTTCTAATTGTTAGCACAAACCTTGGTTCTTCGAACTATAGAATTATATCATTTACATCGTGCTTCGTGGCCTAACTCTTACAATCCACTAGTTAGCTATTTTCGATACTATCAAAGTGGCCGAATGCCTTAAGCATAATCCTAACTTCACATTAAATTTATACAATCCTATAATTATATATTTTCCTCACCTAAAATTTATTTTAAATTCTGAAATTTCTAACAACCAATATTCCCAACATTCTTAGTAACCGAAACTTTCATATGTCATCCTTATTCCTTAGCTAAATCTCGGTTTTACCATTATGGAACTATGTTGTTTATACACCAATTGGCTAACTTAGTTCTTAATTTCCAGCAAGCGATATCATTTCTAAACTTCTCAAATAACCCAACTTAACCTTTTATACTCATTTAATTATTTCAACATTTGTTCAACATTGTTATTATCAACTAATAATTTCTTGCAATTTCAGCCAAGGAGGATAGTTAAATTTTAAATTCTGAATTTCTTCTCATTCACTACATGCATCAAATGTATGTATTGTTTTCATGCTAATTTTGTAATCTAACTCCTTCTAACCCAATACATGCATGAAATTCCTTAGGTTCCTACCTTAGCCAAGCACTCAATTCCATCACTCTTCATCAATTTCCAGTAATTCATTTTAATTACTCATTGGTATAGTTAATTTTCTCCCTAGCTTTACAAATCTACCTAAGTTTTCAAGTCTTGCCCTCAATTCTGATTTTCCCTTAATTTACATGAATTCTAATCTATCCAACATCTAAATTTGTGCATTTTAATTTAAACATAACACTATGTAATTTCCAGAATTTTAGATTACATACAAATTTACATGCATGTAAAATCTGTTTTTATTCTTTTCTTACTACAACCAAGCCTATGCCCCATTTTTCTAACTTCTTGTTAATTTTTACATCATACTTACCTACATTTGTTTTTAAACACATTTCAGATTTAATAATTTAATTCAACATTCACATTGCAAAAATTTCCTCTACATGGCCAAACACCTATCCTAATGGCCATGTTAAATCTTTCTTCCAATTGTTATGATTCATCAATTTCTTCACTAAATTCACACATGCAGGCTATATTTTAATTATCTACAAGTCCCTAAATTTCTAAATTTCAGAAATCCACAATTCACTTAGCTAAGAACCCTAATCCTCATGCATGTACTAAATTTTGAAATTGATTAAAATTAACACTATTTCTACACCAATATAATAGTAATCAATCATCAATTACCAAAAATTACACAATTCTTACCTCAATTGCTCAATGCCGATTCCCCTAGCTAGAAATCCCCAATTCTGTTTTATGCAATTTTGGAAATTCCTTGTGAATTCCTAAGCTCCTACACGTTTCAACCTAAATTTGGTGTGTTCTTCATCTAGCTAAACCACTTAAACACTCTTTCGTCTCTTGGATTTCTTGGTTTCAACATACAGAACATGATATGTGGGCTGCTTAAAAAATTTTAGGTATGTGGAGAGGGGAAAACAAAATTGGTGGGTGTGGAGCTAACAATCTAACTCTAAACTAACTCTTAATATCTCTACACTAACATGCACACACAGAAATTGTAGATTGCTGGCTGTTTGAAACAAAAATTCTGGTAGTAAAAGGGTGTTTTCGTGGGAAACAAAAGGAAGCAAGTGGAGAAGCTTGCATGTAGGTTGGAGGAGCTGTTTTGGGTGGCTGGTGGCTTGAGCAATGTAGGTGCTAGGCTGGATTTTTGTTTTCTGGTGGGAGTGGTGTCACGACCCTTTTTATCGAAAAATCCCTATAAATTTTTCGCATTTTTCATTTCCTTACCCGGTCACGAACTTTCATAACACTACACAGTTGAGCTGTGAGCCAATAAAAATCATCATTTAGAATCCATTTCCAATTAATCAAAAGCCATGTCATACATTTGAAAGTTAAGTCGTACACTTGAAAGTTAAGTCGTACACTTATACAAGACATGTTTACAGACATATACATCCCTATATCACAATTCAAGACGACTACTGTTCCTTTATATGTTTAGATACAAAAAGAATCCCTGTGTGTATACCTCCTTGCGATGGAATGCAGCGGATGTCCCAATACAATGCCTCAGTCCTCACTGGGTTACTATGTACGCTCTGTAGAGGGGGAAAGTAGAGGGATGAGTAACCACACGCTTAGAAAGGCAATAATGCAAGTATGGTAGATAACTACTCTATCTACATGCTGATAATGTTATGACATAAATCATTTAAAATCAGAGCATGAGGAAATGAAACTATGCCGCATGTATATACATATATCATGTACTAAAAACATGGAAAGTAGGCATATAAAACATGGAAAGATCAACATATAAAACCTCTCATGCTCGTTATCGTTAAAACTCGTCATAAGTTCGAAACTCAATTTAAAATACCCCTCAGGATTCATCATTTTCTTAAAACACGTCAATTCTCATCACAAGTAGAAATATCATTTCTTTAATCAAATCCTACAGGGTTCGACCCCTCCCTCGGGTCTACCCTGGACAACACAATCACACTCAGTGTATAAAATCGTGTGGTACTATGTAATATTATGTGAGACAGGCGGTCATTATATCTCAAATACAATGTTAGCCAACTATGTCATAATCATCCCAGACCACACGAATTTTGGTGTGTGTGGTATCATGTTGGAATGAAGGTAGGTTAGTTCTTCGCCAGACTTTCCAAATCATCATCACAACCACGCGGTACAACGTACTCCATGTGATATACACGGTACAACGTACTCCGTGGACCCATATCATGGTTGGGGGTGCCATTCGTAGATCTTATCTACCCCATACCATGTGTAACCTATATAGTCTCAAGTGCACGTGGGAGTTTTTTTTCATCCTGTAAGAGAGCCTCCCTACCAACAAAGCCCTCCCAGCCCAACAGGCTTAAGGATGTTGGCGTAAGGGTCTTACCGTAAGAGAGCCTCCCCACCCCGTCGGGCTTAAGGATGTAGGGCTTGAAGATCTGACCATCTCCAAGACATCATACATACCACAGTGTGAAAACCTGTGCGAGCTATGCTCTAGCACGATTCATGCATCATCAATAAATCTCTTGTACAAGCAATGCTCTAGTACGACTTTATGCATAAAATCATGAAGAAATCACGTACGAGCATAGCTCCGGTACGATTATATGCATAAGAAAGTCAGTCGAAATCCACGTACGAGCAGACGCTCCAGTACGATTTATAAAACATCACCACAATTCAAATCAAGGTGCGAGCTCAGCTCCAGCACATTTCATACATGTCAAAACACCAAAATCCAGTACGAGCGAGCTCTAGCACGATTTAACTCTCATAAACATGATATGAGGCTCTATTTCAACAAAACATTCTCAAAACAATGGTTAACACCTCATTGTGCCTTTTCACAGAATCAGGAAACCACTAGCCAGCCTATCCATCGTTTTGCTTAAACCAAAGCAATATGTTTTCGTAAAACATTAAAACATGTGATTTATGCAATTATTAGCCTTACTAATCCATTTTTATAAAATCCACTTCAAAACCAAATCATACACCAAAAACACTTGTAGTCGTTCACATACATCATCAACTCATTTTTCTAGAAAATCATGCATTTTCCAACACCTTATATTTACCTACAAAATACGAGCAACTATTTCTATACACTCACAAAATTTCCCTACCTGAAATCGCGTTGCGTGATTCCACTTCCTTAGAGCTGCTTGATTGCACGGTTCGATTCGCCTCCAACGAAATCTCCAAACTGCACAAGATTATGTTTCACATCGATTAAGTCCAATATAATACAACTCTTGTGTTTACTATAGTTAATTCAACCTATAGTCTTCATTTTTACTTGTAAAGTCTCTTTGATTGCTTTACTAATACCTTAAGAGTTTATTGGGCTCTTTTAGATCCATTAATCCTTACTAAACTAATATTTAATGCTCATAGTGCCTTAGTTCGTCATTTACTTCACTATGGCATTTTGTCAAACACCTCATATGCTTATTCACTTAACTAAGCAAATCTAACAATGTAGCTTCATTCAACATTCTAAGAAATCATACATATTATCTCATAAACACTTTAGCATACTCCATTTATCATTGATAATTCTATATTTTTAGAATTATTTGTGCTTAATTTCCTAATTAATTATTTAAATCCCCAATTTATTTTGTTAATTATCCCCTTTATTTAATTAAAATTTTCATGTTTGCAGATAAATTAAATTCGGATGAATTTTGAATATTTCGATAGAAAATAGACCAGAATTGAGCTAAAATTGAGATTGGACCACGCGGACAACACGAGCCTAGCACATCCAATTGGACAAAAAGACAAATGACATGAAAACATTATTTTTCAAGGAGCCAATGGTGTGAAGACAAGTGACCAAACAATGCCAACTCACTAGGATGGATAAGTTACCATTGTACCCCTAAGTGTGTATATAAATAGAAAAAGATGGCAATTGAAAGAGGGGTGTAAGTTAAGGTAGAATAGTTTTTTTTAGGTAAACTTTAAAAAGTCTTACTTTCCTGGCTTTTTCATTTTTTCCGCCGAATAGTTTTTTTCTTCTAGCTTCCATATTTTTTTAGCTACTGTTCTATTCAATTGAGTTGATTATGGAAATCTCTTATTTTTAAATTCATATGTCTCGGTTGCTTAGAATTGGTCTTTACCAATCCAGTTTACTTTACACGTTCAAATCATTTTCTTGCTAGAAGTTTTAATCTATTTTTTTTAGTTGTAGTCCACATCATTTGCAAAGCTTTAATCATCAATGCCGATCATGATGTTCTGATTCATTATTTCTGATCTAATATGTTGGGATTAATCTGTGTATCGACTGGCAATATTGAAATGGTGGAACAATATCGTTTTGATTGAGAAATGAAGGAAATCATGGCTACTGGAATTGTCTCGGTTGATGTTTGACTAATCTTCTTCATCGTGATCCGTTGTTTGTGAATGAAGAAATACCTCAGTTGATAAAAAGTTCATGCTCTTTTTCATCATTTCTTACTGTTAACCTTTTTAGATTTATTTCTTCAGTTCAGATCGTTTGTTCTATCGGTTTAATTTTTTATTTTTTTCACTTATTAGAGCCTCTCTTCTAAGTTACATTACCAGCAATTTGGCCTTGTTTCATGTTCAGTATTGGTGTCTCTTAAACCGTGAATGTTGCAGTGAATGGTTGTTTGTTTCTCCTCTATTCTCCCATGTTCTAACTTTTATTTACTGTTCATTTTCATTTTCATTTTCCTTGTCACGGGTTGAGGTTGATTGGATGTAGGTTGAAGACCAAGGAAGATCGGGAATGAAGCCATCAATAGATTCGTGGTACAGTTGGATGATAAGCGGAATGGGACAGCAATGCTGCTGGTTTCTTAGCCAGAAACAATGTCGATTATCGATTGCAGTTAGAGACCAGCAGGAGTAGGAGTAGCACCTGGCCAGCGCATGTCACGGAAGGTTGGTGTTGAAGACCACGTCTGAAGCAGCACCTATTTGCACCTGGAGCAGCAGGACGCATGCAAAATTGAGAGCTGAGTGCAGAGGACACCTGCAGCAGAGGACAACCCGAGAATGCTGGAAATGCAAAAATTGGAAAGACAATGAACAGTACCAGCTTATCGGGACCACTTTGTTTTGATGTTGTCTAAGGCCACGTTTGGCTATTGCTTCTTTGCAATTTGATGTTTATTGCATTTTTGATTGTTTTCATTAGTATTTGTTAGGATAATGGTAATTGATAGTTAAATTTAATATTTTAAGTTGTTAATTTAATCTTTAGTTTTAAGTCTTAGTTAATAGTTAATTTTAGATTATATGTGTTAGGATTTAATTTTTAGTTTAGCATTTTATGAGTTACATTTAGAATTAATTTAGATTAAATTTGTTACATGCATTAGTTAGATTCTATTGTTAAGTTAGTATTTAGATATAATTAGGATTAATTTTAGAGTCATTAGTTTAGACATTTAGATTTATGATTATTTTCTAAATTTTTCTAGGATTTTATTTTATTAGATTTTAGGTTAGTTTAATTTGCAATTTTCATTAGTTTAATTATATGCATTTTTATTTTAAGTTTTTTTAAATTTTAATTCAATTAATTTTATTTTTTTATTTCTTATTTGCATTTTATTTTAGTTGCGTTAATTACTTTTTAACTATTTTAATTTTATTTTGTAGGTATTTGCTTGCATGGAGCATTGTAAGTAATTTTTAGCTCGGTTTTATTTTCATCAGTTTATAATTTTTATTATTTTTTAGTAATTTTAATTTTCAAACTTAGTAGATCACCCACTTTAATTTCATAATTAGCTAGGATATACTTAGGGTAAGATTAACCGGTAGTTAATTAGGCTAGTCAACTTCTCTATGGGACAATAATTTCGGGACTCAAATCCCATCATTACTTGTACGACCCGTGCACTTGCGGACAATACCCTTTGGGCGTGTCAATCATCAATTCATCCATATCATAATTTCTCATGCTAGACTCATTCTATTTTATAGGTCATTCTAGTTCCATCACATCTTAGGTAGTTTCTATCATTAGTATACACATCAATCAACTCAAAATCAATAGCTAGATGAATGTACATTGGAATGGTATATTAGAAACTCACCTAGTTTGATTTTCTCCTTGCTCCAAATGGAAACTCTCCTTGCTCCTTCAATCCAACCAATGGGGCATTAATTTTAAACTATATTGTTCTTCTCTTTAAGATGAACAACTTTGCTCTAATGATCTTTCCTCAAAACTTTATGAAAATGTGGTGATTTTAGAGTGAGAAAGTTAGGTTTTAAGATTGAAATGGAAGAAAATGGTTTGTTCCCGTGAAATGCAGATCCAACTGCTCCCTATTTATAGAAATGGCTTGATGAGATCGATCTGCATATGGTGGAGATCGATCTGGTCCTTTTGAATTCCTCATTTTCACGATATTTTAAAGGCGTGAAATCAATCTGTCAAATGCATGAGATCGATCTGCTTCAGTGAAATGATATCAATCTACTCAATGGAACAAGATCGCTTTGTCTCATGCAGAGAGCTAAGGAGATCGATCGGGCCTTATGGGGAGATCGATTTACTTCATCCCGAGAGCAATGGAGATCGATCTTCTTGAGTGAGGGATTGATCTCTCTCTTTAGCATGCTTGATTTTGCATTTTCCAGGCCATGAGATCGATCTCTCCTTGCATGGGATCGATTTGGCCTTCATCTTGTAACCTTTTTACTGTAATTTCCTCCTTCAAACTCGTACTCAATTACTTCCACATTCATTTATTATTCCATTCACACTTAAAACTTCAAAAACATTTATTTCTCATAATTCATGTGTAATGTAACCTGTCTATACATCAATTGATCTTATACATTAAATAGAAAATTAAGGGTCTTACAATCCTCTCCTCCTTCAAGAAATTTGGTCTACCAAATTAGAACCAGTTCATCCAAAAACAACTCCAGGTACTTCTCTTGCATTACACTTTCTAACTCTTATATAGCTTCCTCTGGTGTGTGATATTGCCATAGGACTTTCACTAATGGAATTGTCTTCAAAAGCTAACGATAGGTGATCATCCTATGAGCCTTTAAAATCTAACACACATGCTTTCAACATGTCTTTCAAGGTCTGTATAGTCCTCTCTGACTGACCATCTATCTGAGGATGAAAAGTGGTGCTAAAGCTCAAATGGGTCCCCATCGCTTCCTGAAAATGTTCCCAGAAGTGGGAAGTGAAGTGGGCATCCTGATCAGAAATAATGCTCACTGATACACCATGTAACCGAACTATCTCTCGAACACACAAGTTCGCCAACTGACTTAGAGTATTAGTAGCCCTCATGGCCAAGAAATGTGTTGACTTCGTCAACCGAACCACAATAACCCAAATGGTATCATGACCTCTACGGGTCCTCGGTAAACCCATCACAAAATCCATGGTGACGTGCTCCCATTTCCATGTCGATATCGATAGAGGCTGTAATAACGCTGCTAGCTTCTGATGCTCTACCTTCACTTACTGACTGACGAGACATCTAGTGACATATTTAGTAATATCTCTTTTCATTCTAGACCACCAATAAACTTTTCGAAGGTTTTGATACATCTTAGTAATCCCCGGATGTATCATGTACTTCAATGAGTGAGCCTCTGATAAAATCACTTTCCTAGTCTCAAGATCCTTGGCAACGCATACTCTACCCCTGAACCTCAATAATCCATCTGTACTCAGCTCCAAATCAGTACCCACACTTGTCTGTATCTGACTCAACCAATCGATACACTGTCGATCGCTCTGCTGAGCCTGTCGAATACGACAAATCAACTTTGGCTCCAATCTTAAACTAGCCATAATATCCACTCTCTCTGAATTAGGTGGGGTTACATCCAAACTGAGGTTCGTAAATTGCTCTAACAACTCGTGCTCCCGAACCATCATATAAGACTCCAACCCAAGATTCTTCCTGCTCAAGGCATCGGTAACTACATTCGCCTGACCCGGGTGGTACATGATCTCACAATCATAATCTTTCAGGAGTTCGAGCTATCTCCTTTGTCTCATGTTCAACTCTTTCTTGCAGAACAAATACTTAAGGCTCTTATGATCTGTATCAACCTGAAATTTCTCTCCATAGAGATAGTGGCACCATATTTTCAATGCAAACACCATGGTTGCCAACTCTAAATTGTGGGTCGGGAGTTCCTCTCATGATCCTTCAACTACCTGGATCTATAGGCAACTACCCTCCCATCCTGCATAAGTACATAGCCCAGTCCCTGGTGTGATGCATCCGTATGCACAGAGAAACCTTATGAGCTAGTAGGAATGGTGAGAATTGGAGCAGTGGTCAATCGACGCTTAAGCTCCTAAAAACTCCTCTCACATACCTTATCCCACACAAACTTAACATCCTTCCAAGTGAGGCGTGTCAGGGAGCATCTAGTCTGGAGAAACCCTCAACAAATCTTCAATAATAACCTGCCAATCCCAGAAAACTTCTGATCTGAGTAACTGTCGTGGGCTGTTCCCACTATACAGCTACCTCAATCTTGGATGGATCCACTGATACCCCATCCTTCGATACAACATGGCTCAAAAATGAGATCTGCTCTAACCAAAAGTTACACTTACTGAGTTTGGCATACAATTCTTTATCTCGGAGGGTCTGTAGAACTAACGTCAGATGCTGCTCATGATCTTCCCTGGACTTGGAATACACCAAAATGTCATCGATAAGCACTATCATGAACTGGTCCAGGTATGGCTTAAATATATCATTCATCAATGCCATAAATGTTGCGAGGGCATTCGTCAATCCAAATGGCATAACCAAAAACTCGTAGTGGCCATAACGGGTAAGAAATGTTGTATTGGGTACATCTCCACTCCATATCCTCAACTGATGGTACCCAGATCGCAGATCTATCTTAGAGAAGACCTGTGCTTTCCAGAGCTGATCCAACAAATCATCAATGCGTGGAAGGGGATACTTGTTCTTAATGGTGGCCTTATTCAACAACCTGTAATCTATATACAGTCGGAGGCTTCCATCCTTCTTCCTTATAAATAGAACCAGAGCACCCCAAGTTGAGACGCTTGGTCTAATAAACCCCTTCTCCAGCAACTCTTGCAATTGCTTCTTTAGTTCTTCCAACTCTATAAGAGCCATTCTATATGGTGGTTTCGATATCGGCTCTGTACCAGGTACTAGCTCTATGCAAAATTTCATTTCCCTATCAGGTAGTAGTCCTAGTAATTCATCCGGAAAGACATTAAGAAATTTCGTAATTACTGGGATATCTCTCAATTCCGGACATGCCTTATCTGTGTCAACTACGTGGGCAATGAACCCTTCACATTATCCTTTCCATCGATAGCAGGACAAGTCATCACTTTAACATACACAATTGATAAATAAATTCATCTCTCAAATATGTTGAATTAAAATTGTACTTTCATTTACATTCGCCATGTTTTTTATGTCTTTTCAACAAAGCTTACAACCAATTCATTCCTAGGATTACATCAAAATCATTCATGCTCAGTAAAATTAAATCGGCTGCCATCTCTTTTCCTCTTATCCTCAACTTACAGTTCCTATACACATACTCAGTCAATTGACTATCATTAATCGGTGTGGAAATCATCAATGTGTTATCTAGCAGTGTGAGTTTTACATGCTCAAACAATTTATGTGCAAAGGAAGGTGATATGAAGGAATGTGTTGCACAGGATCAAACAATACAAATGCTTCTAAGTCATAAATTAGGATGGTACCTTTAATCATGTCCGTCGATGCGTTCGCTGTGTCCTGATCCAATGTGTGCAGTCGTCCTCTACTCATACCAATTGCCTGTTTTCCTTTTTCCTCAGCTGTAGCCCTTCTCCTCGGGATAAATGTCTCAATTGGAGCTCTCTCCGGCTCCTTGCCCTTCTATGGAGTAGTCTCCATCATCTCAGGACAATACCTCGCGATATGCCCTGGCTTCCCACATCTATAACATGTAACATGGGGTGTCTGACAAGGCTTAGTTCCGTGGAATCTGCCACATCTTCAACACTGCTCAGTAGTAGGCCGTGGTCCTCCAATAATTGTGACACCCTATATATGTATAACTTCGTATATATGTGAATGTTATTGTAAAATGAATGATTTTGGATCAAGTAAATGTGAAATGAATACACGTAAATTTTAAAGTGCATACCAAGCGTAAGAAGGATACTTCCATGAGTGGAATGTGAATATATGGAGTTTTGAGTGGTGTGGTAAAATGGAATGAAGTTGCATGAGTTGTGTAAATCTTGGTACTTCTATTTAGTTTTGCATTGTATACCTTTGGTTATACAATGAATGCAGACAAGTTTTAATGTGTATAAAATATGAATGGATGTCATTTTCAAGTCTTAAAGGTGGTCGGATAAGAAAATGACTATGGCAGTAAAATTAAGGATGTTTGGGGAGTTACTGCAGAAAATCTAAAAAATATGAATGCTAGATCGATCTCATAGGATGAGAGATCGATCTGGAAGAGCCAAAAAATACTCTTATTCGAGCAATGGAACAGGGCAGATAAATCTCCAATGGGGCCAGATCGATCTGCTAAACATTCTGTAAATGAAGAGATCGATCTTTAATGCAAGAAAATTGATTTCTTTAGCTCTCGAGTTGGAGCATATCAATCTCCTCCCTTATCCAGATCGATCTCCCTAACTCTTTTCCTGAAGCAGATCGATCTCAAGCCCTCGACAGATCGATCTCATGCCTTCAAATGTCGTAAAAATGAGGGATTTTAAGAGGACCAGATCGATCTCCAACCAATGCAGATCGATCTCATCAAGAAAATTCTATAAATAGGAGCAGTTGGATTTGCAGATTTTGGGAAACAATCTCGTTCAACCATTTTCAACCCAAAAACCTAGCTTTCTCACTCCTAAATCTGCTTATTTTCATAAAGATTTGAGGGAATGCTATTAGATATAAAGTTGTTCACATCAAAGAGAAGAACAACATAGCTTGGAGTCATTGCCCCATTTGTTGTATTGAAGCAGTTGGGAGCATTGTCATTTGGAGTGAGAAGGAAATCCAAAGAGGTGAGTTTCTAATGCACCAATCCAAGTTCATTTGTTTAGTTATTGATTTTGGAGTTGATTAGTGTGCATATTAATGGTAGAAACTATCTAGAATGCAATGGAACGACTATAACCTAGAAATGGGTTAGTGAGAGAAAGTGAAATATATTGGAATTAATGATGAATGGGCTATATTAAGGTGATAATGGTGTTGTGGGTATGACTTTAATATGATGTTATGGAACAAATTATGAGACTTACCCCAAAAAGGGTAAAATGTGAATTTAAGGCATTGGGTAAAATGCATAAATGAATGAGAGAGTAAGGATAGAGTATTTCACATCAAGTCCTAAACAAGAAACTAAGTGAGTTACTAGATAATTTTGGTTGGAAATGGCTTGATGATGGCCAAATGCAAAAATGGGCCAAACTTAACGAAATAGGCTCAATGAAATATATTGACTAGTTGAAGTCAAAATGTGAGTAAGCAACTTTAACTCAAGTGTTTGGTGAATGATTTGTAGCTCCCGAGGATACACCAAAGTAAGTTGAGCTAAAAACGCAAGAAGCTAAGAGGAAGAGAGTCACACTTAAGTAAATCGAGGTAAGGGAATTGTGTAGACTCTTAGAGATATCTGTGAGCAATTTGGGTGCATAATGCTTTTCTAGAATGCATGTGGTAATAGGAAATGAAATGGGTATTGAAGGGCAAGAGATGAGTTTTTGAGAAATGTGCATGAAAATAAAAGCATGATGCTTTGAAAAAATTCTGTTTTGTTGCTTTTGAGCAAGTGATTGGTAGGTTGGCTAAACATTTGAAATGATTTGCAAAAGAAATGATTTGATTTGGTTATAACCATGTTTTGCAAAGAATTAAGCCACCTACATGATTTTCGTGAGAATGAAAGCGTGCTAGAGTATGACTTGCACGAGATTTGATGTGTTTTGACACGCATGAGTTCTGGAGCTTAGCTCGCACTAATTTTCACATGAATTTCTATGATGTTGTGCTAGAGCTTAGCTCGCACAGATTTTTATACTGGTTTTGACATGGTGCTGGAACATAGCTCACATTAGATGTCCACCATATTTGTTACCGTGCTTGAGATTACTCGCACGTGGTTTTATGACATGATTGATAGTCGTATTAGGAGCTTCGAGTAGACTGGGGGTCGCACCGATTAAATAGGCTCACACATGTATTTTGAGATGTGGCATGATATGATGTGTTAATATGGGTCCTCGGAGTATGCTGTACCGTGCAGGTAGCATGGAGTACGTTGTACTGTGTTGAGATTGTGATATGTCGTCTTCGGACGATGTTGAGATCTGCTATGGACCGATGGGCTGGACGTGACCAACCTCCTGTATGGAAGCAGATAGAGGTGATACCCCGCACACCTGATCAGTGTAGCTTGGGATCACAGGATATGGCCATAGTCCTAGAGGAGATTTGCCTTATTATATTGTCTATCTCACATGTCTCTTATTTATGAATGAATCCATGTTTGAAAATGTATTGTGAGTCAGGACAATTCGAAGGAGGGGCTGAGTTCTGACAAGCGTTGATTTCATTGGGATGAAATAGCATGATTTGCTTGAGAAAGTATGATAATGGCTTTAAAGTGCATATCTGCATGATGAGTTTTCCATGCCTTATTTATGAGATATGCATGATAGTTTTTCCATGCCTTGAATTTAAATTGAGCATTGAATTTTAATAAGCATGACTTGCTTTACATGCCATTAACACAAGCATGAATTGATGCTTTTTAGGTATAATGAGAAATGTATGGTTTTGAGCATGGCATCACGATCACGTAGATAGTGTAGTATCTACCTGTTCATATGATTGGCTTACTGAGCGTGTTGTTTGCTCACCCCCCTTATTTTCTCCACTCTACAAAGCTTTGAGTATAGATTGAGAGCGACTGGAGGCTTTCCCTTTTGGTATCTGCTGCATCCTATCACGTAAGGCATACACACTTGGATAATTTTGTATCTAAACTTTTCATAGCACAGTAGCATTTTGAATGTAATGATTGGGGATGTAAATTAATGTAAACACATGTAAACAACAACTCTGATTTATTTATACAAGTGTTTACTTCTAAATTATAATGTAAATTAAATTATTATGGTAGGATGAGGTAGACATTGACACACAGCCCAACTGTTGAGAGTGTAGCTGATCACGATCGAGGTAAGGTAAGAACGAATAATAAATAAGGCATAAAAAGCAAAAATTTTGTGACGATTTTTTATAGGTTGAGGGTTGTGATAATAACCATACCCCTCGATGCAGTCAAAGCCAGGTGCATGGGAGGTTTAGCAGCTCTCTCCTGCACCTCCTCAATCTTAGGTCTCTTGTTGTAAAATATCTGGCCTCCTCTCCTGGCCACTCTATCAATCCCGAATCTCTTTCGATCTCTGTCTCTCCTGACACTAATCTTTCTAAGCTCGAAGGCATTCCGCTCAAAGTCCTGCTCACATAATTGTACCCTGAGCACTGCCTCCTCATAAGTATGAATGTCAAATGGGGCTAACTTAGTCCGGATGGTTAATCCCAATCCATCCATAAACTTCTAGACCTTTCGAGTCTCACAGCTTATCATATCCGGGTCGTATCTTCTAAAGACATGAATCTAGACTCATACTCGTCCACAGTGCGGTTCCCTTGAACCAAGTTGATGAACTCCATCCGCAATTTCCTATGTGCTGTGGCCAGAATATATTGCCTCCTCAAGGCTTCCAAGAACATCTCCCATATGATCTTGGAGTGTCGGGCTCTCAAAATAGCTTCGGTGGATCTCCACCAGTGTTCTGCCTCGCCTTTCAGCATAAATACGACAAAGGCTACTTTCTTGGCCGACGTACATATGAAGAACCTATACAAATTTTCCATCTGATACACCCAGTCCTCAATAATAACTGGGTCCTTTACCCCTCTAAACACTGGAGGTTTCAACTCCTGAAATTGGCGTAGCCTACTCAGTTCGCAATCATACATCAAATCGTTGTCGCTCGACTATGGAGTGATGGGAGAAGTCTTATCTTGTACTGGGGGTGCAACAGTCTCCGTAGTCTGAAGTCTCTCCGCCTCTATAGTTGCCTGTCCAGTAGTAGTAGGCTATTCTGCGGGACCTCGTCTATCACCGACACTCAATGCCGTATGACTATCTCCACAAGGCTCTCAATATTTCACTCTATCCTAGAGAAGCGTGCCTCAATATCCCCTGGGCCTGGTCAGTCTGTGGCTCCGCACGACCTTCAGGCCTACCTCTACGACCTTTAGCACGTGCACCTGCCACTCTACCTCGATGTGTAATAGGCATAATGCCTAATGTAAGACCCGATATTTTCAAGTGCATTTAAAAATGCAAAAGGATTGAAATGGCATTCCCGAACACGTGCAAGGGTAAAATGGTCAAAAGACCAAAATTCGGTATTAACCGAGATAAGAAAATTTAATTAAAAATATGAGAATGAGAAATCTTGATCAATGACGAAGAAATAATTAAATTTTGGATTAAATTGATCAAGATATGAATTTATTGGAATAAATCGAAATTTTCGTATCGAGAAATAATCCCGAAAATAATTGAAAAATATACCAAAAAGTCGAAATAATACTGAGAAATTAATTAATTGATTTAATGAATTAAATAGAATTTTTTAAGAATATTTTTGGGATATTTTGGATTTTTAATAATATTTTAATGAATAAAATATTATTAAAAATAAATTATAAATAAATAAATAAAATGAAAAAAAAAAGAAACGAAAAGTCTGAAACAGAGAAGAAACGCGAAACGCGAAGCAGGAAACCGAGGGAGTCGGTTTCGCTCCGATCCGACGTCACCGGCGAGGCTTAAGGGCCAGCGAGGGCCGACGAAGAGAGCCCGACCCCGGACGACATCACAGCGGCCAGGACGCGCCGTGGATCACGCCGAAAAACGCCAAAAATGGAGGGAAGTCTCGCGGGGGAGAAGCCCCGATCGGCGGCCATCGGCGCCGATTCGAGACAAACCGAGGCCCGATTTAGGAAGCCCAGGCCATGGCGCACCGAACGACGGTGGAATAGCGTCGGGAGTCGTCGGACGGCGTCGGCACGACCAAATGTTGCCTGAACCAGTCGAACCGGACTGAACCGATCGAATCGGATCGAGCTGAACAGGTGGTCCGAACCGGGTTGAACCGGACCGGACCGGTTCAGCCAAAAAGAGAGGGAAAAAAGGAAGAAAAAGGGAAAAAGAAAAAGAGGAAAAATTGGAAAAAATTCCAGTGAGGCAATCGAGCTTTGGGTAAGTCGGTAAGCGGTCAAATTGACCGATTTAATTTTCAAAATATTTAAATTGTTAAATATCGACTGAAAGTTTACCCGAAAATATATTTAATTGTGTAGCTCGACAATTGGCATCCACCGAGAGCTCGAGACAGTCTCGATTCACTTACTATCATGAAATCTCAGGTAAGTAACCCTTATTTACGATAATTTTGCATCGTTATGCGTGATTAATATTTAACGCATAAATTATGGATTTAATTTCTGCATAAATGAATTAAATTCTGAAAAAATTGGGATAAATTATCGTAAATAATTCATAAGCTGTCTGAGAGTTTAGAACGAGGCTGAATAAATATTGATGGGCCCAATGAGCCCAATAGGCCTCGATAAATTGTGGTAAATGGGTTTAAGGCCGATTAAGGCCCATTAAGCTGCAATCGGGCCAATATGGGTAAACGGGCCTAATGATTTAAATTAAGCTCAAAAAATATGAGATACAATTAATTTATTGTATTTGACCTGATGAATGTGTATCCGCAGTTTCGAAGATTTGATTTGGATTCGGAGCAAATCGGACTGCGCGACGAGACATCAGTGGAAAAGGTCAGACTGTAAAAAAAAAAATGAGGTAAGGGAATTGTGTGAGTAGCTAGAGGTAGCTACGCATATTTTAATAGATTTTGTATACACTAATTATGTATGTATACGTGATTATTGTATAATGATCCTAAAAGTGGTCTAAATGATTTTTAAGGATCGAAATAGGTGAAATGTCTATTTTACCCCTATTGAGGGAAGTTCACCTAAGGATGGTGAATGCATGACATGCATGAAATGCATGATTTAAGGATTTTTATGATTAAGGAATTTTCTTGGTTTTAATCAAAGTAAATCGATAGATTGGCCAATAATTGCATAAGTTTCCCAAAATAACACTACGTAGGTGTTATTAATATTTAAATGGAAATTTCTTTGGAAAACGGCCAACTATCAAGTTTATATGGAAACAGATAGTGCTGACACGTAATTCGCACTATATCTGCGTTTGTGAATGTGCATAAATGTGCTTGAGCAGTTGCTCGCACCGACTTGTGACATCATATGCATGACATGTGCTAGAGCGGTTGCTCAAACTGATTTTTATTCATATGATATGCATGAGAGGTGCTGGAGCTTAGCTCGCACTCCGTTTTGACATGTTTTGACATGTTTTGATTTGTTTTGACGTGGTATGCATAAAATGGCACTGGAGCGATTGCTCGCACTAGTTTTAATGATTTGACATGCATGAGAGATGCTGGAGCTTAGCTCGCATCCTGTTTTAATTTAATTATGCATGAAGCCGTGCTGGAGTGTAACTCGCACGAGATTTGATTTAATTATGCATAAAGCCGTGCTGGAGTGTAACTCGCATGAGATTTGATTAACTTGAGCATTCATTTGTGCTGGAGCGTTGCTCGCACAAAGTTTTATATGGTTTTCATAATTCATTTGAATGTCGTACTGGAGTTTTTCTCGTACGAGGTTTTCACTGAGTTTCTATACATATCCGTACTAGAGCATTGCTATTACATGGATTTTACTTGAAATTATAATCAGTTTAAGTCGTACTGGAGCGCTGCTCGTACACAGATTTTACTGATTTTTATGAAACCGTGCTAGAGCTTCACTCGCACGAGGTTTTCTGATATCATGAATATGCATGGAGTCGTGCTTGAGCTTTGCTCGCACAGGAATTTATATTACATGCATATAGCCATGTTGGAGCCTCCTGTAGATTGTGTGTCACAGTGAGATGATATGCTCACACGTGCATTCTGAGACAGAGATGATATGGGTGGATAAGACCTATTACAGGCACCCTTGATTGAGCTTGGGTCGACGGAGTACGTTGTACCGTGTATGTCACGCGGAGTACGCTATACCGTGGGGATTGTTGGAGTGGAGTGGTATTAGCCATGAGGCAGCAAGCCTTGCCCTCGCAATCTTGGTGTTATGCTGTTTTGGCTGGTAGGACGACCCACCTCCCGTTTCAGGTGTGATACCCCGCACACTAGGTACCGTGTTGCCAGGGATCACTAGGATATGGTGTAAGACCCGAGTTTAATTAAAATACAAAAATTAAATAAGAAAGGATGGGGGATGTATGAAGGAAGGTCAGGTAAAAATTGATTTCCGAAACAAGAGCAGGGGTAAAATGGTAAAAATACCAAAATTCGGTATTAAGGCGATAAGAAAATTTTAATTTAAAATAAGGATGTAAGATATCTTGATCGATAATGAGAAAATTATACAATTTGGGTCAATTGATCAAGATTCGAAAATTTTAAAAATACCAAAAAAATTATCGGGACTATATCTCAAAAAACGCGAAGAAATAATATCGAAATTTAGAGAAAAATATAATTAATAAATTAAATTTAAAGTAAATAAATTAAAGTAGAATAAAAAATAATATAAGGTAGATATTTTGGGATTTTGTGGAGTATTTTATTAAATAGTAAAATAATTAAAATAAATAATAATAATAATAAAATTAATTAAAAAAAAGAAGTAACCGAAAAAAAAGGGGAGGAGACAGAAACTCGAGAAAAAACCCGAGAAACCAAAATCGAAACAGTGACCCGCGACCTTCACCGTCGATTCTCACGCACCGACGACCGACGGGCTTCGACGAAGCTACCAGAAGGAAGAGGGGAGTCCGGCGAGCACGTGGGTACCGGTATCACGCCGCCAGGTGGCCGGAGCAGGCCGATCGAAGCCGAGGAAGATCGCCGGAGAAACAAGCTAATTCCCGACGAACCGTCGCGTCTGGGTTGAAACGAAGGGCACCGACGCACTCAGGGGAAGAAGCCGGTTCTTTTGAGACCGATCTCGGCCGGTGAGACCTCCGGAAACGCCGGCGACGACAAAAGGCTATAAACGGTGTCGTTTGGCTGGAAGGAAATGTCACGACCCGAATTACCTAAAAATCAGAGTAAATTTTTCGTTTTTTTCATTTATTATTTAATTCTTAACTTTCTCTCGTCGTGACCATCCTACAACACAGTTGGGCTATGATTCGGTGTTAGTCACCTCACACTATTTAACATTTCATTCCCATAATCATATATCAGAGTCTACTATCCTTTTGACTTTAAATAAATACATACCCAATGGTATTTACATGACTCTACATCCTCGACATCATATCCATTTACAGTACTGTGCATTACATATTTAGATACAAAACCATACAAATGTGTATACCTGTCTCTCGATGGGAAGCAGCAAGCAGCGGATATTAAGCATGCAAGTCCTCAGCCGCTCAATAATTATTACAAGTGCTCTGAAAAGATGGGAAAATAAGGGGGGTGAGCAAACCACACGCTCAGTAAGGCAATTATGCAAGTAAGTAGATAGCTCCACTATCTACATGCTCATAATGCCATGCCCTTAAATCCATTTCTTTTCATTTAAAATTACACGCACAAAGTCATGCATATTCAATGTCATAGTTTATCCAAAACTATTTGTGCATATATAAATCATGTAACTCATGCATTCAAAGCATTTTATGTGACATCATTAAATCAATATTCAGCATGAATTAAATCAAAATCATGCATTACTTCATGCGATATAAAACAAATCGCGGGATATAATCATTTCATGAATTTATCATTTAAGCATGGAAAAGCACATCATGCTACTGCATTTAAATCATTTCATTAAAATTGCAGTAAAAACTAACCCTTCCGGGTCAATCATCTCATAAAACAATTCATTAAAATTCATTATAAAACTCGGTTATAAAACCACCCTTCTTTCAGGGTCACATTTCATAAAATCATAAAATCGTCAAATCGTCAAATCGGGGGCCTGACCCCTCCTTCGGGTCTACCCTGGTCTAATAGACCACAAGTTATATCATGTGAGACAATTAGGTAAGTATCAGTAACATCGAGGACTATGGCCATATCCTAGTGATCCCTGGCAACACGGTACCTAGTGTGCGGGGTATCACACCTGAAACGGGAGGTGGGTCATCCTACCCGCCAGAACAGCATAACACCAGGATTGCGAGGGCAAGGCTTGCTGCCTCGTGGCTAATGCCACTCCACTCCAACAATCCCCACGGTACAGCGTACTCCGCGTGACATACACGGTACAAAGTACTCCGTGAACCCAAGCTCAGTCAGGGGTGCCTGTAATAGGTCTTATCCACCCATATCATCTGTCTCAGAATGCACGTGTGAGCATATCATCTCACTGTGACACACAGTCTACAGGAGGCTCCAACACGGCTATATGCATGTAATATAAATCCCTGTGCGAGCGAAGCTCAAGCACGGCTCCATGCATATTCATGATATCTGAAAATCTCGTGCGAGCGAAGCTCTAGCACGGTTTCATAAAAATCAGTGAAATCTGCGTACGAGCAGCGCTCCAGTACGACTTAAACTGATTATAATTTCATGTAAATTTCACGTACGAGCAACGCTCTAGTACGGATATGTATATAAATTCAGTGAAAACCTCGTACGAGAAAAACTCCAGTACGGCATTCAAATGAATTATGAAAACCATATAAAACTTTGTGCGAGCAACGCTCCAGCACAAATGAATGCTCAAGTAAATCAAATCTCGTGCGAGTTATACTCCAGCACGGCTTTATGCATAACTAAATCAAATCTCGTGCGAGTTACACTCCAGCACGGCTTTATGCAATATTAAATCAAAACAGGATGCGAGCTAAGCTCCAGCATCTCTCATGCATGTCAAATCATTAAAAGTAGTGCGAGTAATCGCTCCAGCACTATTTTATGCATACCACGTCAAAACAAATCAAAACATGTCAAAACATGTCAAAACAGAGTGCGAGCTAGGCTCCAGCAGCTCTCATTTCACAATATTAAAAATCAGTGCGAGCACCATGCTCTAGCACATTTCATGCATATGATGTCACAAGTCGGTGCGAGCAATTGCTCAAGCACATTTATGCACATTCACAAACGCAGATATAGTGCGAACTACGTGTCGGCACTATCTGTTTCCATATAAACTTGATAGTTGGCCGTTTTCCAAAGAAATTTCCATTTAATTATTAATAACACCTACGTAGTGTTATTTTGTGAAATTAAACAATTTCTGGCCAATCTATCGCTTTGCTTTGATTAAAACCAATAAAATTCCTTAATCATCAAAAATCCTTAAATCATGCATTTCATGCATGTCATGCTTTCACCATCCTTAGGTGAACTTCCCTCAATAGGGGTAAAATAGACATTTCACCTATTTCGATCCTTAAAATCATTCAAACCATTTTTAGGATCATTATACAATATCCATGTATACATACATACTCAGTGTACAGAAAAACTATTAAAATATGCGTAGCTACCTCTAGCTACTCACACAATTCCCTTACCTCATTTTTCTGTACAGTCTGACCTTTACATCGATGTCTCGTCACGCAGTCCGATTTGCTCCAAATCCGAATCAAATCTCCGGAACTGCGGATACACATTCATCAGGTCAAATACAATACAATTAATTGTATCTCATATGTTCTGGGCTTAATTTAAATCATTGGGCCCGTTTACCCATATTGGGCCCGATTGTACCAATGGGTCTTAATCGGCCTTAAGCCCGTTTACCACAATTTATCGAGGCCTATTGGGCTCATTGGACCCATCAATATTTATTTAGCCTCGTTCTAAATTTTCGGATATCTCAATTTAATATTTACGACAATTTATCCAATTTTTCAGAATTTAATTCATTTATGCGGAAATTAAATCCGTAATTTATGCGTTAAATATCAATCACGCATAACGATACAAATTGTCGTAAATTAAGGGTCACTTACCCGTTATTCCATGATCGTACACAAATCGAGGCTATCTCGAGCTCTCGGTTGATGCCAATTGTCGAGCTACACAATTAAATATATTTTTCCGGGTAAATTTCCAGTCGGAATTAATTAAATTAAATATTCAAAAAATTAAATCGGTCAATTTGACCGCTTACCGACTTACCCGAAGCTCGATTGCATCACTGGAATTTTTCCCAATTTTTTTCTCTTTTTCTTTTTCCCTTTTTCTTCCTTTTTTTCCCTCTCTTTTTGGCTGAACCGGTCCGGTCCGGTTCAACCCGGTTCGGACCGCCGGTTCAGCTCGGGTCCGGTTTGATCGGTTCAGTCCGGTTCGGCCGGTCCAGGCAACATTTGGTCGTGTCGGCGCTGTCCGGCCGGTTCCCGGTGTGATTCCGGTGCCGTTCGGCGCGCCATGGCGTGGGCTCGATAAATCGGGCCTCGGCTGGGGTCGAATCGGCGCCATCGTCGGCGAAACCAGTTTTCTCTCCCGCGGCCTCACTCCATTGATCTGGCGTTTTCCGGCCGCCTGGCCGCGCGTCGATGCCACCGGTGGGTTCGCCTGAGGTCGGTCGACCTTCGCCGACCCTCGCCTGGGGCCCTTGGCCGCCGGTGGTGGCTCGTCCGGTGGGTTCCTCAGTCGGCCTTCGCGTTTCGCGTTTTTTTTTTTTTTTTTTATTTATTTAATTTTATTATTATTTTAATCAATAAAATAATAGTATTTTGTCAAAAATATCTTCAAAAATTAATATTTAATTCAGTTAATCAATAAATGAATTTCTCGGTATTATTTCGACTTTCCGGTATATTTTTCGATTATTTTCGAGATTATTTTTCGATACGAAAATCTCGGTTTATTCCAATAAATTCATATCTTGATCAATTTAACCCGGAATTTAATTATTTCTTCGTCATTGATCAAGATTTCTCATTTTCATATTTTTAATTAAATTTTCTTGTCCCGATTAATACCGAATTTTGGTCTTTTGACCATTTTGCCCTTGCACGTATTCGGGAATACCATTAAGTCCTTTTGCATTTTTAAATGCACTCGTAAATATCGGGTCTTACAGGAAAGGGAAGGAAAAGGAAGGAAAAGGGAAAAGAAAAGAAAGGAAAAGGAAGGAAAAGGAAGGAAAAAGGGGAAAAAAGGAAAGAAATTTACCGGGGACGACTCGAGGTTCGGGTAAGTTGATCGAGGGTCGAAATTGACCTACGGGTAAATTTCAGAAATTTAATTTAATATTATTTTAATGGAAAATAATCCGAATTTACCCAATTATGCAGCTTCACGACGGAGATCGAACGAGAGCCAATTGAGCTCTGATTCTCGTACCCCGCATCGTATCGGGTAAGTACAATTTAATTTCGGCAATTAGAGTTCTCTAATTACCGAGTTTTAATTATTTTACGGAATTATGGATTAATTTCGCGTAGGAAGGAGTATTATTCGGAATTGCAATATAATTGCCGTAAGTGGTATACGGGCTATCCAATGAAATTGGAATGAAGCCCGATAATTATTAGAAAGCTGTATAAGCTCGGTATACCCGAAGAAGGGAATTAATGAATATAAAAAGGGCTAAAATGGGCCGAGGCCCAATAAGGTAGATAAGGCCCAATAGCTTCAAGTTGATCAGTAAATGCAATATACTGATCGGGATAATTGAATTAACCTCGATTATGTGGTTATATGCAGTTACGTACATTGGTTGGCGTGCACTTGGGCCGAGAGGTTCGGTATCATCGAGACAAGTGTAGTCTGCGCGCGATTCAAGGTAAGGGAATTCTACGGACTGCTAGAGGTAAACTTTACGCAATTTTAAATTCATATGCAGTCCTTAAAAATGTTCTAGAGGGTCTAGAGGTCGAAGAATAATTTTAATGCCCCGTATGGGCAAAATTACCGAATTACCCTTGTTAAGGGTAAATGTTTCCAGCTTTAGGAAAAATTGAGAGGAGCAAGGACAAGAGGTTCTTGCTCATTCTGGAGGTGTTTTGATGCATGCATTAGTAGGCTGGCTAACCTTGAAAGAAAATGCACAGCATTGCATACTTTTAACGTGAAATTGTTTTGAAAACTGTTTTGAGGAAACAGAGCCGCCTACGTGTTTTTATTGACATGTGACGTGCTAGAGCTCAGCTCGCACGATGTTGTCGATTTGTGTGATGCACGCATTAGTGCTAGAGCGAGAGCTCGTACTAGAGTTTTACATGCATAGGTGCTAGAGTACAACTCGCGCTAGATTTCATATGCTTTTTCGAGACAGGGTGCTAGAGTTTAACTCGCACCAGATTTTATAAGATTTTCATGTGATTTATATACAGAGTGCTGAGCTTAGCTCGCACTAGTTTTACCAGATTTGTGGAGTAGCGCTGTCTGCCCTTGGAGTCAGCCAAAAGGCCCAACAGGCTCAAGAGACCTCTTAGGTGGGGTGAGAGTGAGGGATGAGGTTGGCGGCCTTGTGGGGATGTAAAGCGGGCTCTGCCAGTTTTATTTGAGTTGATGAGAGTGCTGAGCATCGCTCGCACTGATTTTATGAGAACATGCGATGAGCCGTGCTTGGAGCATCGGGTAGACTGTGTGTCACCGATTTAATAGGCTCGCACGTGCGTTTTGAGACATGGCATGAGTATTGAGAAACAAACCTCTATGGGAAGCAGGCCAATTGGGCTGGAGTACCTAGAGATATTATATGGGTTCACGAAGTACGATGTACCGTGCAAGTAGCATGGAGTACGATGTACCGTGTGGTATCTTCGGATATGGCATCTCCGGATGCAGCATCTTCGGATGCCTGGGATCGGATAAGACTGACGGGATGGATTGACCCACCTCCTGGGCGATTCCCGATCATGGTGAGAACCCGCACACTAGGATCCGTGTAGCTGAGGAACTCCCGAGGACAGATATGGCCATAGTCCTAGTTATTGCCGTTATACAGATATTGCCTCGTCTCGCATGTCGACGATTTCGATGATTTAAACTGGGTTTTTAAACTAAATTTGCATGATGGTATTTCCATGCTTTTCAAACCCACGTGTGATGTAAACCGTTTTCATGGTTTTGTGTGAGTCAGGATCACCCGCAGGAGGGGTCGAGTCCTGACTTTATTGTGAAAATTTTAATTGAGAAAGAAATGATTTGTAATAATTGCATGTTGATTTTCCGTGCAAATGTGTTTTACATAACATCATAACGCATATCATTGTTTTAAAATGTGTGGAGAAAGGGTGGTTTATGCATGGCACCACGTTCATGTAGGTAGTATGGTTACCTACTTGTTCGTAGGATTGCCTTACTGAGCTTGATGTGCTCACCCCTTTCATTTTCTCCCACAGATAATCTCCAGTTGAAGTTGCGACGACTCAGTACTGCATTCCGGATATCCGCTGCTGCCCATCAACATAAGGTATATACACTTGTACATATTGTATCTACATAAGCATAGCACAGTAACATGTTTGTAAGTAACTTTAGGGGATGTATAATTAATGTAAACAATTATAAATGACTGGAGAATAAATAAGTTATGTGGTAAATGTATGGTGGGACTGGCATTGATGCACAGCCCAATTATTAGTGGAGTGTTCGTCACGATTCGAGGACAGGTAAGAATTTAAGTAAGGAAATAATAAAACGCGAAAAATTAACTCTGATTTTTGGGTAGTTTGGGTCGTGACAGATTTTATGGTATCAGAGCAGAAATTGGTCTGATGTGTGTCAGTGTCAGTAATTAGGAAATTATATCCCCGTGTTACTGTGCTTAGTTAGATACAATAGTGTATATCGAGATGGGCTTGACTAAGAAATGGTCGAGAATGCAGGAATGCCAAATATGAGTCGCGTTAGATGAGATAGTGCACGAGGCAGAGGTCGTAGAGGTAGACCTGAGTCTGCTAAGTCGTGCTGAGTTTGACTATGAGAATCAGTATGAGATTGAAATAGAGGCTAATGTTGAACATGCCTCTCAGAGTCCGACAGAGTGATCGGATAGTATTGAGACATGCTTCGCGAAGTTGGAGCGAAGTGTGGAGATTATTTTGAGGAGCTAATTGCTCAGATTAAGAATAATATCAGAGGGCGCAGCGGAACATTGGTGAAAACCCGCTCGACCCATCTTAAGTGTTAAACATCCATAGCTAAGATGAGAAATCTTATTGGATGTATTCCGGTGACAGGATATCCCGGACATGATTTAAAGGAAATTATGGATAAAAGTCCTTACTCTAACCCAGTGGATTTGATTTATTGACGAGTATGGAAACTCGGTTGTATTTTTTGGGCAGATATTACCTCGACATTATGAACAAGTGACAGTCGAGATGTCTAAAAGTTTATGGAAGGGCTCAGATTGTCAATGAGAGTCCGATTTGCCCGTGAGATATTGCCTACACCGAGGCAGTGCACAGATTTACAGTTGGGTAAATAAGGATATGAATTGCATGCCTCTGAGATTGGGAAAGGTAGTAAAGGCTGAAATAGAGACAGAAAAGAGAATCGAGAAATGGCAGAGATGTTAAAATGGGAAATGGTAATTGGTAAAAGATCTGATTTGACGAGTTATGGAGTAAGATAATTGGTAAGGCCCCAGTGCATCTAATTTTGGCACTCTTGAGGGGTATTGTGATTGGAGGACCCCGACCTACTACGAAGCAGTGTAGCAGTGTAAGTGCTGTAAGCAGTGTGGGATGTGTGGTGGATACCTTGAAAGGAGGGTCTATACCTACACTGTATTGATGAAAATGGCCGTTAAGTGTGGTAAGACGGACCATTGATTTTGATTACACAGAATTGGGCGAGATCGTCCCACAGAAAAGTAAAGAGAGAAAAACTTCGTTGGTATAGCTGCAACGAAAAGGGAGGAAATAGCCGAAAAGAAAAAAGGAAAGTAGGCTGTTGGACGAAGGCGAGAGGATGTCTTGGACCAGGACACTATTGATGTTTCATGGATGTGGTGTAAGATACCACACTTGTTATGAATAATGAAGTACATATGTTCATTGATCCTGGTGCCATATATTTATTCATACCGCCTTCATTCGCATATAAGTGAGTAAAAGGCATGAATGCCTACATCATTGGGCAAATATAGATAAATGAGTACCCCAATAAAGGAGGATTAAGTAACGGAATATGGATATAGAGGTTTTAAGTTGAAAACAGGGGTGAAAACATCCCTGAAAAGTATACTGTAAGTGTTGACAGGTGATAAAAAAGGATGCAACAGTTGAAATTAAAGGAGTAAAAGATTGTACTCACGAAATGAATAATGACAAGAGTTTTGTCATGATTGGTATACGAAGGAGATGTGTTTTGATCTCAAATACAAGATGTATTGGAGTAAGAGATATATGCTAGGTAAGAACATCCTTACGATATGGAGTCATTAGGATTAAAGCAATTAGTAGCGAATATAAATTGTAACCACATAGACTGAGATATAACGTAGTTGTGGTTAAGTCTAAAGGTTAATAAAGGTATTTCAAAATACCTCCCCGCCTGAAGACTTGACAGCGTCTAAAAGTATACATATATAACCTATAACGTGAAATCGATCGTCGTAATAATTACCTTTAGCATTAGGATACCTTTACTAAGACGATAAGAATATTAAAATTTGACAAATCATAAAGGTTAACATAGAAAAATTTAATAAGAGCCGTTAAGATAAGAAAAGGAAATGACGCATGTTAGTACCTGAAAAACGTAAGCGATTTCGAAGGATCTTATACGCTTATGCGTAAATAAGTCAAGGATTGGACCGATTCGTAGTCATCAGTATCGATGATATGTTGGATGTAGTTAAAGTCTAGGGCAAATTATAAGCAACAATTGAGAAATGGCTTTTACAAATGGGTTGCTGCGAGTTCAAAAAGGATATACTTGGTTGACACGTTTAATTAAGAAAACGTGGTCTTTGAATGAGATGATAAATAAGATGATAGATGTGACATGAATTTTGGTGAAGTGAAGTATGAACTGACCACTGTGATTAATTTCACCATACCCAACAGCTCAAGAGGTTTTCAATGAATATGGATACCTCAAAATTATGAAGGAGCTGTGTATTGATGTATAATGGGAAGATACCCATGATTTAAAATTGACAGCAGTAGTGCTTGTACCGAAGATATGGTACTATTATGTACAGGGTGAGAAATTGTGGATATGCACTGATCACAAAGCCAGAGTATCTGTTTTCACAGAATGAGGCGAATATGAGAATACCTAGTGGGTTAGAGCTTCTGAGAGATTTTGATTTGTGAAAATTGTACCACCCAGGAAAGGCTAATGTGATGGCTAATGCCTTGAGTATAAAGAGCCTCGGGATGGTACCACATATGATGGTCAGGGAGCGTGAGCTGCTAGAGCAGTTGTGAGCCTCAGTAGTGATGTGATCCCTTCTGATGATGACAGTGATTGTGTGACAGCTAGCCTGATGATTAGAACCGGATGAGAGTGCCCGGATTTGCCAGGCTTAGCGTGATGATCGGCATGATGTCGATAGTTTGGGGCCAGATTCAGAAGGGTACAGTGATAGAGTTCACAAAATATGATAATGATTTATAGAGGTTCCGAGATAGTATAAGTGCTCCCCAGGACCACAGTTGATGAGATAGTAATGTTGTCAGAAGCTCACTCTTCGGGATATACAGTGCATACGGAAGGTAATAAAAATATATAAAATATTTGAAAGGGGTATTGGTGGTCAGATGTGAAAAGAGACATGGTAGAGATTGTAGAAAAGTGCCTGGTATGTCAGCTGAGTAAGGTAGAGTATTAAAAGTCTGCAGAGTTATTGCAGCACCTACCTATATCGACACGGCACGAAAAATGAGAGCAAGCCTCCGTGAATGTCGTGATGGGTTACAGAGGACCCAGGTGAATTACGAGGCTATTTGGATGATAGTCGATAGAGTGACTAAGTCTACCCACCGTATGGTTATGAAATCCCCAGATACTCGGAGTATGTATGAGGATTTATGTATAAGAAAGATTGTGGAACATTAAGTAGCGTTCCAGTGAGCATGGTATCATATAGGGATTCCCGCTTCACTTTCTATTTCAGGGAATATTTTTCAGGAAGCTATGGGAACCCGACTGAGTATTAGCACAGCTTTCCATCCTCAGACAGATGGTCAGTCAGAGAGGACTGTACAGGTTCTGGAGGATCCGATGAAAGCGTATGCTATTGATTTTATAAGCTCCTGGAAATGATCAGTTGATTTCTAATTAAAGTCACCAATAACGACAGTTGGCAGTTGAGTATCGGGATAACAAGATATGAGGCAGTGTATGGCTGTAGGGGTTGTTCCCCAAAATTGGATAAGAAAAAGTGGGTGACAGATAGAATTATTTTCGACTTTGGATAATAAGTCTCTGAGGATGTTAGTTAAGGAAGAGAGATTAAGAACACCTCAGAGCAGATAGACAAGTATTGGAATTCACCCTTGGTGAATTAGTGTGATTGAAATGTTTCTTGTCCTAAGAGAATAAGGACATAGCGAACTTTAGGAAGAAGGTAAATTGAGTTGCGCGGGATGGAATATTTTGAGAGATTGGACAAGTGGGAGATAAGACCTGTAAGTTGGTGTTATCACCCGAATGAACAGGCACCCACAATGTATTTTAGTTTTTGATGCTTCGGTGATACTATCCAGATCCAGCATAGGTAATCGAATATGAACTCCAAAAGTTCAGTTTAATGAAAATATAAGTATATTGAAGAAGTTGATTCGGGCATTAAACAGGAAAGAGAAAGTATTGAGGTTTAAGACGATCTCCCTAATTAAAGTCCTTCGGTAGTAATACACTCCGGAGAAGGTCACGTAAGAATTAAAGAAGTATGATACGATTGATGTACCCGGAGTAGTCTATGGACTCATTGACTTGGTTCTAATTTGGAGGACCAAATTCCTTAAGTGGGGGAGAGTTGTAAGACCCGAGTTTAATTAAAATACAAAAATTAAATAAGAAAGGATGGGGGATGTATGAAGGAAGGTCAGGTAAAAATTGATTTCCGAAACAAGAGTAGGGGTAAAATGGTAAAAATACCAAAATTCGGTATTAAGGCGATAAGAAAATTTTAATTTAAAATAAGGATGTAAGATATCTTGATCGATAATGAGAAAATTATACAATTTGGGTCAATTGATCAAGATTCGAAAATTTTAAAAATACCGAAAAAATTATCGGGACTATATCTCGAAAAACGCGAAGAAATAATATCGAAATTTAGAGAAAAATATAATTAATAAATTAAATTTAAAGTAAATAAATTAAAGTAGAATAAAAAATAATATAAGGTAGATATTTTGGGATTTTGTGGAGTATTTTCTTGAATAGTAAAATAATTAAAATAAATAATAATAATAATAAAATTAATTAAAAAAAGAAGTAACCGAAAAAAAAGGGGAGGAGAGAGAAACTCGGGAAAAAACTCGAGAAACCTAAACCGAAACAGTGACCCGCGACCTTCACCGTCGATTCTCGCGCACCGACGATCGACGGGCTTCGACGAAGCTACCAGGAGGAAGAGGGGAGTCCGGCGAGCACGTGGGTACCGGTATCACGCCGGCAGGTGGCCGGAGCAGGCCGATCGAAGCCGAGGAAGACCGCCGGAGAATCAAGCTGATTCCCGACGAACCGTCGCATCTGGGTTGAAACGGAGGGCACCGACGCACTCAGGGGAAGAAGCCGGTTCTTTTGAGATCGGTCTCGACCGGTGAGACCGCCGGAAACGCCGGCGACGGCAAAAGGCTATAAACGGTGTCGTTTGGCTGGAAGGAATGGGAAGGAAAAGGAAGGAAAAGGGAAAAGAAAAGAAAGGAAAAGGAAGGAAAAGGAAGGAAAAAGGGGAAAAAAGGAAAGAAATTTACCGGGGACGACTCGAGATTTGGGTAAGTTGATCGAGGGTCGAAATTGACCTACGGGTAAATTCCAGAAATTTAATTTAATATTATTTTAATGGAAAATAATCCGAATTTACCCAATTATGCAGCTTCACGACGGAGATCGAACGAGAGCCGATTGAGCTCTGATTCTCGTACCCCGCATCGTATCAGGTAAGTACAATTTAATTTCGGCAATTAGAGTTCTCTAATTATCGAGTTTTAATTATTTTACGGAATTATGGATTAATTTCGCGTAGGAAGGAGTATTATTCAAAATTGCAATATAATTGCCGTAAGTGGTATACGGGCTATCCAATGAAATTGGAATGAAGCCCGATAATTATTAGAAAGCTGTATAAGCTCGGTATACCCGAAGAAGGGAATTAATGAATATAAAAAGGGCTAAAATGGGCCGAGGCCCAATAAGGTAGATAAGGCCCAATAGCTTCAAGTTGATCAGTAAATGCAATATACTGATCGGGATAATTGAATTAACCTCGATTATGTGGTTATATGCAGTTACGTACATTGGTTGGCGCGCACTTGGGCCGAGAGGTTCGGTATCATTGAGACAAGAGTAGTCTGCGCGCGATTCAAGGTAAGGGAATTCTACGGACTGCTAGAGGTAAACTTTACGCAATTTTAAATTCATATGCAGTCCTTAAAAATGTTCTGGAGGGTCTAGAGGTCGAAGAATAATTTTAATGCCCCGTATGGGCAAAATTACCGAATTACCCTTGTTAAGGGTAAATGTTTCCAACTTTAGGAAAAATTGGGAGGAGCAAGGACAAGAGGTTCCTGCTCATTCTGGAGGTGTTTTGATGCATACATTAGTAGGCTGGCTAACCTTGAAAGAAAATGCACAGAATTGCATACTTTCAACGTGAAATTGTTTTGAAAACTGTTTTGAGGAAACAGAGCCGCCTACGTGTTTTTATTGACATGTGACGTGCTAGAGCTCAGCTCGCACGATGTTGTCGATTTGTGTGATGCACGCATTAGTGCTAGAGCGAGAGCTCGCACTAGAGTTTTACATGCATAGGTGCTAGAGTACAACTCGCGCCAGATTTCATATGCTTTTTCGAGACAGGGTGCTAGAGTTTAACTCGTACCAGATTTTATAAGATTTTCATGTGATTTATATACAGAGTGCTGAGCTTAGCTCGCACTAGTTTTACCGGATTTGTGGAGTAGCGCTGTCTGCCCTTGGAGTCAGCCAAAAGGCCCAACAGGCTCAAGAGACCTCTTAGGTGGGGTGAGAGTGAGGGATGAGGTTGGCGGCCTTGTGGGGATGTAAAGCGGGCTCTGCCAGTTTTATTTGAGTTGATGAGAGTGCTGAGCATCGCTCGCACTGATTTTATGAGAACATGCGATGAGCCGTGCTTGGAGCATCGGGTAGACTGTGTGTCACCGATTTAATAGGCTCGCACGTGCGTTTTGAGACATGGCATGAGTATTGAGAAACAAACCTCTGTGGGAAGCAGGCCAATTGGGTTGGAGTACCTAGAGATATTATATGGGTTCACGGAGTATGATGTACCGTGCAAGTAGCATGGAGTACGATGTACCGTGTGGTATCTTCGGATACGGCATCTCCGGATGCAGCATCTTCGGATGCCTGGGATCGGATAAGACTGACGGGATGGATTGACCCACCTCCTAGGCTGTTCCCGATCATGGTGAGAACCCGCACACTAGGATCCGTGTAGCTGAGGAACTCCCGAGGACAGATATGGCCATAGTCCTAGTTATTGCCGTTATACAGATATTGCCTCATCTCGCATGTCGACGATTTTGATGATTTAAACTGGGTTTTTAAACTAAATTTGCATGATGGTATTTCCATGCTTTTCAAACCCACGTGTGATGTAAACCGTTTTCATGATTTTGTGTGAGTCAGGATCACCCGCAGGAGGGGTCGAGTCCTGACTTTATTGTGAAAATTTTAATTGAGAAAGAAATGATTTGTAATAATTGCATGTTGATTTTCCGTGCAAATGTGTTTTACATAACATCATAACGCATATCATTGTTTTAAAATGTGTGGAGAAAGGGTGGTTTATGCATGGCACCACGTTTATGTAGGTAGTATGGTTACCTACTTGTTCGTAGGATTGCCTTACTGAGCTTGATGTGCTCACCCCTTTCATTTTCTCCCACAGATAATCTCCAGTTGAAGTTGCGACGACTCAGTACTGCATTCCGGATATCCGCTGCTGCCCATCAACATAAGGTATATACACTTGTACATATTGTATCTACATAAGCATAGCACAGTAACATGTTTGTAAGTAACTTTAGGGGATGTATAATTAAGGTAAACAATTATAAATGACTGGAGAATAAATAAGTTATGTGGTAAATGTATGGTGGGACTGGCATTGACGCACAGCCCAATTATTAGTGGAGTGTTGGTCACGATTCGAGGACAGGTAAGAATTTAAGTAAGGAAATAATAAAACGCGAAAAATTAACTCTGATTTTTGGGAAGTTTGGGTCGTGACATATGGCCATAGTCCTCGATGTTACTGATAATTACCTACTTGTCTCACATGATATAACTTGTGGTCTGTTAGACCAGGGTAGACCCGAAGGAGGGGTCAGGCCCCCGATTTTTATGATTTTATACTGTGATACGAGATTTCAGATGATTTTATGATTTGTGACCCTGAAAGAAGGGTGGTTTTATAACCAGAGTTTTATAATGAACTTTATTGAATTGTTTTATGAGATGGACCCGGAAGTGTTAGTTTTTACTGCAGTTTTAAAGAAATGATTTGAATGCAGTAGCATGATGATGTTTTCCATGCTTTTATTCAAATTCATGATTTATCTTACATGACGCAAAAGGATGCATGATATTGCTTTACTTCATGCTAATGATGATTTAATGATGTCAGATAAAATGCTTTGAATGGATGAAGTACATGATTTGTATATGCACAAATAGTTTTGGATGAACTATGGCATTGAATATGCATGACTTTGTGCTTGATGATTTTAATGAAAAGAAATGGATTTAAGGGTATGGCATTATGAGCATGTAGATAGTGGAGCTATCTACTTACTTGCATAATTGCCTTACTGAGCGTGTGGTTTGCTCACCCCCTTATTTTCTCATCTTTTCAGAGCACTTGAAATAGTTATTGAGCGGCTAAGGACTTGTACGCTTGGTATCCGCTGCTGCCCATCGAGAGACAGGTATACACATTGGTATGATTTTGTATCTAAATATGTAATGCACAGTACTGTAAACGGACATTGATGTCGGGGATGTAGAGTTATAAATACCAATGGGTATGTATTTAATTAAAGTCAAAGGATAGTAAACTCTAATGTATAAACTTGATTATGGAAATGGAATTGGTAATAGTGTGAGGTGACTAACACCGAATCATAGCCCAACTGTTTGTAGGATGGTCACGATGAGAGAAAGGTGAGAATTAAATAATAAATGAAAAAGTGAAAAATTTACTCTGATTTTTAGGTAATTTGGGTCGTGAGGTTTAATGGTATCAGAGCTTGAGTTGGCCTGATATGAGTCGGTGTTAGTGGTTAAGGAAGTTTACATCCTCCTGTACTGTGCATTATTTGGATACAATTGTGTATATCGAGATGGAAGTGCAGCTAAGAATTTGATTTTAAATGCAAGAATATACTTATTAACTGATAGCCGCTATGGTTGAGAGGCGAGTACATGAGCTCAAGGCCATTGAGGTAGGCCCGAGAGTAGTACTGAGTCGCCACATGAGACTCGAGATGAGATTGACGTGGAGGCTGATGTTGAGCATGCCCCACAGAGTCCGATAGAGAGATCGGATAGAGTCTGACAGAGAGATCAGACAGTATTGAGATACGCTTCGCGAGGTTGAAGCGGAGTGTGGAGAATATTTTGCGAGCTAATTGCTCAGGGTATATATGATATTTTAGGGCGAGTTGGAATATTGGTGGAAGTCCGCTCGACCTATCTTAAGAGTTAGACGTCCAAAATGGATATGAGAACATAATTCTATATGTATTCCGGTGACAAAATATCTCGGACATTGTTAAAGGAAATTACAGATGATAGTATTTACTCTGACCCAGAGGAACATGTTGATTGACGAGTATGAAACTCTGTTTATATTCCTGGGTAGATGTGACTCTGACACTATGAACAATGAGAGTCGGAATGTTTGAAAGTTCATGGAAGGACTAAGATTATCAATTAGAGTTTGATTCGCCTGTTAGATATCCTACCTATGCCGAGGCGGTGCGCAGACTACAGTTGTGTAAATAAGATCATGAGTTGCACGCCTCTGAGATTAGGAAAGGTAGTAAGGGCCAAAATAGAGACAAAAAGAGAATAAAGAATGACAAAGATGTCAGAATGGGAAAAAAGGTAGTTTGGTAAAAACTTTGAGCTGATCAGTCACGGGGTAAGTTGATTGATAAACCCCAATGTATCTAATTTCAATACTTACGACGGGTATTGTGATTTGAGGACCCCAACCTGCTACGGAGCATTGTAAACAGTATAACAGAGTAGCAGTGTGAACAGTGTAAGATGTGTGGTAGTTACCACGAAAATAAGATGTTGGACGAGGGTGAGTGTATGCCTTGGACCAGGACACTATAGATGTTTCATAGAATGTGGTGGAAGATACCACACTGATTAAGAATAATGAAATAATTATTTTAATGGAATCCTGGTGCCACGCATTTATTAATACCGCCTTCAGTTGCTATAAGCGAGTGAAAGATGTGAAGCCTATACCCTGAGACAAGAAGATGATGGTTAACTGATTTTCACTAACTGAATATGGGTATAGGGACTGTAAGTTTGACAAATAATGAAAGAGTTTGCTATAAGAAATATAGAATAAGAGGTATATTGGAATAAGAGACATATGCAAAGTAATTTGGATTAAGTGGTATGTAGTCAAATCTGAGGGTTAATAAAGGTATTTCAAAGTACTCCCTGCCTGAAGATTTGACAGCGTCGATAAGCGCACGCATAAGCTATAAATTGATAAATCGACAGTCATGAAATATATACATTAAATTTGGGTACCTTTATTGGTACGATAAAATGATATAGAAATTCATTAATCATGAAGGTTTAAAAATTAAAATTTTATAAAAGCCGTTAATATAAGAAAAAGGATATGACGTGAGTTAGTATCCCGAACAGAAGCGATTTCGAAATGATATTGTACGTTTATGCGTACATAGGTCAAGGATAAGAGTGGTTGAAATATTGAGTGGAACTCTACTACGTAAAGGTATTTAAACCTTATCTGGATCGATTGGTTGTCATCTTGAGCGATGATATGTTGATGTTTTCGAAGTCCAGGGAAGAGCATGAGTAGCAATTAGAAACTGTTTTACAGACGAGTTGTTGAGAGTTTCTCAAAATGAGTTGCTCAGTTGACACACCCTGTTTGGAAAAAGATTTCATACGAGTGGTATGATAAGTATGAAAATGACTTTTGTGAGTTTTGGTATAAGGAAGTAATAAACTGACCACCGTAAGTATTCTCACCATAACCAACAGCTCAAGAGGTTTCAGTGTGTATGGATACCTCAAAATGAGGATTGGGCTGTGTATTGATATAAAATGGGAAGATAGTCGTTTATGGATCCAGTTAGTTAAAGGACCATGAGAGAAACTATCCGACCCATGGTTTAGAGGTGGCAGCCTTAGCGTTTACACTGAAAGTATGGCGCCACCACTTATACGGTGAAACATTTCGGGTATGCACTGATCGTAAAAGCCCTGAGTATCTGTTTTCACAGAAAGAGTCGGATGAGATAACCATGAGGGTTAGAGCTTCTAAGGATTATGATTGTGAACATTGTACCACCCAGGAAAGGCTAATGTAATGACTGATGCCTTGAACAGAAAGAGCGTCGGGATGGTATCACATATGATGGTCAGGGAGCGAGAGCTGCTAGAGCAATTGTGAACCTCAGTAGTGATGTCATCCCTTCTGATGATGACAGTGATTTTGTGACAGCTAGCCTGAGGTTAGAACCAGATTTGTGTGATCGGATTTGCCAGGCTTAGCGTGATGATCGGCATGGTGTCGATAGTGTGGGTCAGATTCAGAAGGGTATAGTGACAGAGTTCACAGTGTATGATGATAACTTACAGAGGTTCAGAGACAGTATAAGTGCTCCCCAGGACCACAGTTGATAATATAGTATTATTGTCAGAAGCTCACTCTTCGGGATATACAGTGCATCTGAGAAGTAATAAATATATCGGAATCTCTGAAAAGGGTATTGGTGGTCAGATATAAAAAGTGATATTATAGAGATTATGGACAAAGTGTCTCGTAAATCAGCAGAGTAAGGTAGAGTACGAGGAGTTTACAGAGTAATTATAGCCACTACCTATAGTGACACGAAAATGGGAACAAGTTATCATGAACTTCGTGATGGGTTATAGAGGACCCGGGATAATCACGAGGCTATCTGGTGATAGTCGATAGATTGATTAAGTTTACCCACTTTCTAGTTGTGAAATCCCCAGATACTCTGAGTGTGTAGGCAAATTTATGTGAATGGAAAATTGTGGAATAATATGTAGCGTTCTAGGGAGCATGATATCAGATAGGGATTCCCGCTTCACTTCCCACTTCTGGGAATATGTTTTTCAGGAAGCTATGGGAACCCGATTGTGTGTTAGCACAGCTTCCACCCTCAGACAGATGGTCAGTCAGAGAGGACTATATAGGTTCTGGAGGATGTGATGAGAGCGTGTGCCATTGATGTGATAAGCTCCTGGGATGATCAGTTGTTACAAATCAAATTCGCCAATAATGACAGTTGTCACTCGAGTGTCGGGATGAGATTATATGAGGCATTGTATGGCCATAGGGAGTTGTTCCCTGATTTGGATAAGAAGAAGTGGGTGACAGATAGAGAATTGTTCCCGAATTAATAAGACAAACCTTTGAGGATGTTCAGTTGATTTATGAGAGATTAAGAACACCTCAGAGCAGATAGAAAAGCTAAGCTGACAAGAGACAAAAATCATTGGAATTCACCGAGGGTGAATCATTATTGTTGACAGTTACTTGTCTTAAGGACGTAACGAGATTCAGATAAAGATATTGGACAAGTAAGAGATAAGACCTGTAGGTTGGCGTTACCACTTGAATAGACAGGCATCCACAATGTGTCATATCTTATGATGTTTTGAAAATAATATCCGAACCCGATATATGTGATCAGATATGAGCTTCAACGGCTTAGCTCAATGAAAGTATAACATATGATTGAAAATCGATTTGGGCATTAGACGGAAAGAGAAAGTGTTGAGGTTTGAAGTGATCTCCCTAGTTAAGTATGATGGTAGTATTACAGTCCGGAAAGTCACTTGAGGATGACAGTATATGATACGATGATGTACCCGGAGTTATTTATGGACTCATTTGCCTTGGTTCTAATTTGGAGGACCAAATTTCTTAAGTGGGGGAGATTGTAAGACCCGATATTTTCAAGTGCATTTAAAAATGCAAAAGGATTGAAATGGCATTCCCGAACACGTGCAAGGGTAAAATGGTCAAAAGACCAAAATTCAGTAATAACCGAGATAAGAAAATTTAATTAAAAATATGAGAATGAGAAATCTTGATCAATGACGAAGAAATAATTAAATTTCGGATTAAATTGATCAAGATATGAATTTATTGGAATAAATCAGAATTTTCGTATCGAGAAATAATCCCGAAAATAATCGAAAAATATATCGAAAAGTCGAAATAATACCGAGAAATTAATTAATTGATTTAATGAATTAAATAGAATTTTTTAAGAATATTTTTGGGATATTTTGGATTTTTAATAATATTTTAATGAATAAAATATTATTAAAAATAAATTATAAATAAATAAATAAAATGAAAAAAAAGAAACGAAAAGTCTGAAACAGAGAAGAAACGCGAAACGCGAAGCAGGAAACCGAGGGAGTCGATTTCCCTCTGATCCGACGTCACCGGCGAGGCTTAAGGGCCTGCGAGGGCCGATGAAGAGAGCCCGACCCCGGATGACATCACAGCGGCCAGGACGCGCCGTGGATCACGCCGAAAAATGCCAAAAACGAAGGGAATTCTCGCGGGGGAGAAGCCCCGATCGGCCGCCATCGGCGCCGATTCGAGACAAACCGAGGCCCGATTTAGGAAGCCCAGGCCATGGCGCACCGAACGGCGATGGAATCGCGTCGGGAACCGACCGGACGGCACCGGCACGACCAAATGTTGCCTGAACCGACCGAACCGGACTGAACCGATCGAACCGGACCGAGCTGAACCGGTGGTCTGAACCGGGTTGAACCGGATCGGACCGGACCGGTTCAGCCAAAAAGAGAGGGAAAAAAGGAAGAAAAAGGCAAAAAGAAAAAGAGAAAAAATTGGAAAAAATTCCAGTGATGCAATCGAGCTTCGGGTAAGTCGGTAAGCGGTCGAATTGACCGATTTAATTTTCGAAATATTTAAATTGTTAAATAATTGACTGAGAGTTTACCCGAAAATATATTTAATTGTGTAGCTCGACAATTGGCATCCACCGAGAGCTCGAGACAGTCTCGATTCACTTACTATCATGAAATCTCGGGTAAGTAAAACTTATTTACGACAATTTTGCATCGTTATGAGTGATTGATATTTAACGCATAAATTATGGATTTAATTTCCGCATAAATGAATTAAATTCTGGAAAATTGGGATAAATTGTCGTAAATAATTCATAAGCTGTCTGAGAGTTTAGAACGAGGCTGGATAAATATTGATGGGCCCAATGAGCCCAATAGGCCTCGATAAATTGTGGTAAACGGGCTTAAGACCGATTAAGGCCCATTAAGTTGCAATCGGGCCCAATATGGGTAAACGGGCCCAATGATTTAAATTAAGCCCAGAAAATATGAGATATAATTAATTGTATTGTATTTGACCTGATGAATGTGTATCTGCAGTTCCGGAGATTTGATTTGGATTCGGAGCAAATCGGACTGCGCGACGAGACATCAGTGGAAAAGGTCAGACTGTAAAAAAAAATGAGGTAACGGAATTGTGTGAGTAGCTAGAGGTAGCTACGCATATTTTAATAGATTTTGTACACACTGATTATGTATGTATACGCGATTATTGTATAATGATCCTAAAAGTGGTTTAAATGATTTTTAAGGATCAAAATAGGTGAAATGTCTATTTTACCCCTATTGAGGGAAGTTCACCTAAGGATGGTGAAAGCATGACATGCATGAAATGCATGATTTAAGGATTTTTATGATTAAGGAATTTTCTTAGTTTTAATCAAAGTAAATCGATAGATTGGCCAATAATTGCATAATTTTTCCAAAATAACACTACGTAGGTGTTATTAATATTTAAATGGAAATTTCTTTGGAAAACGGCCAACTATCAAGTTTATATGGAAACAGATAGTGCCGACACGTAGTTCGCACTATATCTGCGTTTGTGAATGTGCATAAACGTGCTTGAGCAGTTGCTCGCACTGACTTGTGACATCATATGCATGACATGTGCTAGAGCGGTTGCTCGCACTGATTTTTATTCATATGAAATGCATGAGAGGTGCTGGAGCTTAGCTCGCACTCCGTTTTGACATGTTTTGACATGTTTTGACGTGGTATGCATAAAATGGCGCTGGAGCGATTGCTCGTACTACTTTTAATGATTTGACATGCATGAGAGATGCTGGAGCTTAGCTCGCATCCTGTTTTGATTTAATTATGCATGAAGCCGTGCTGGAGTGTAACTCGTACAAGATTTGATTTAATTATGCATAAAGCCGTGCTGGAGTGTAACTCGCACGAGATTTGATTTACTTGAGCATTCATTTGTGTTGGAGCGTTGCTCGCACAAAGTTTTATATGGTTTTCATAATTCATTTGAATGTCGTACTGGAGTTTTTCTCGTACGAGGTTTTCACTGAGTTTCTATACATATCCGTACTAGAGCATTGCTCGTACGTGGATTTTACTTGAAATTATAATCAGTTTAAGTCGTACTGGAGCGCTGCTCGTACGCAAATTTTACTGATTTTTATGAAACCGTGCTAGAGCTTCGCTCGCACGAGGTTTTCTGATATCATGAATATGCATGGAGCCGTGCTTGAGCTTTGCTCACCGCATATAGCCGTGTTGGAGCCTCCTGTAGATTGTGCGTCACAGTGAGATGATATGCTCACACGTGCATTCTGAGACAGAGATGATATGGGTGGATAAGACCTATTACAGGCACCCCTGATTGAGCTTGGGTCCATGGAGTACGTTGTATCGTGTATGTCACGCGGAGTACGCTGTACCGTGGGGATTGTTGGAGTGGAGTGGTATTAGCCACGAGGCAGCAAGCCTTGCCCTCGCAATCCTGGTGTTATGCTGTTCTGGCGGGTAGGACGACCCACCTCCCGTTTCAGGTGTGATAACCCGCACACTAGGTACCGTGTTGCCAGGGATCACTAGGATATGGCCATAGTCCTCGATGTTACTGATAATTACCTACTTGTCTCACATGATATAACTTGTGGTCTGTTAGACCAGGGTAGACCCGAAGGAGGGGTCAGGCCCCCGATTTTTATGATTTTATACTGTGATACGAGATTTCAGATGATTTTATGATTTGTGACACTGAAAGAAGGGTGGTTTTATAACCGGAGTTTTATAATGAACTTTATTGAATTGTTTTATGAGATGGACCCGGAAGGGTTAGTTTTTACTGCAGTTTTAAAGAAATGATTTGAATGCAGTAGCATGATGATGTTTTCCATGCTTTTATTCAAATTCATGATTTATCTTACATGACGCAAAATGATGCATGATATTGCTTTACTTCATGCTAATGATGATTTAATGATGTCACATAAAATGCTTTGAATGCATGAATTACATGATTTGTATATGCACAAATAGTTTTGGATGAACTATGGCATTGAATATGCATGACTTTGTGCTTGATGATTTTAATGAAAAGAAATGGATTTAAGGATATGGCATTATGAGCATGTAGATAGTGGAGCTATCTACTTACTTGCATAATTGCCTTACTGAGCGTGTGGTTTGCTCACCCCCCTTATTTTCTCATCTTTTCAGAGCAGTTGAAATAGTTATTGAGCGGCTAAGGACTTGCATGCTTGGTATCCGCTGCTGCCCATCGAGAGACAGGTATACACATTGGTATGATTTTATATCTAGATATGTAATGCACAGTACTGTAAACGGACATTGATATCGGGGATGTAGAGTTATAAATACCAATGGGTATGTATTTAATTAAAGTCAAAGGATAGTAAACTCTGATGTATAAACTTGATTATGGAAATGGAATTGGTAATAGTGTGAGGTGACTAACACCGAATCATAGCCCAACTGTTTGTAGGATGGTCACGATGAGAGAAAGGTGAGAATTAAATAATAAATGAAAAAGTGAAAACTTTACTCTGATTTTTAGGTAATTTGGGTCGTGACACCTAACTTCCTGTATTCATAAATATTTATTAGTCTCATTCGATCCCGGTATACACAGTTATATCTAAACAAAAACACGATAATATGGGGATGTAACTTTCCTACTTATGATTACTGACTCACATCAGGCCAACTCAGCTCTGATACCAATCTCTGTCACGACCCTTTTTATCCTTTTTATCAGAAAATCACTATAAATTTTTGGCATTTTTCATTTCCTTACCCGGTCGCGAACTTTCGTGACACTACACAGTTGGGTTGTGAGCCAATAATAATTATCATTTACCATCCATTTTCAATTAATCAAAAGCCATGTCATACATTTGAAAGTTAAGTCGTACACTTATAGAAGACTTGTTTACTAATATTTACATCCCCCATATCACAATTCAAGATGACTACTGTGCCCTTACATGTTTAGATACAAAAAAAATCCCTGTGTGTATACCTCTTTGCGATAGAGTTCAGCAGATGTCCCAATACAACGTCTCAGTCCTCACTGGGTTACTATGTACGCTCTGTAGAGGGGGAAAGTAGAGGGATGAGCAAGCACACGCTTATTAAGGCAATAATGCAAGCATGGTAGATAACTACTCTATCTACATGCTGATAATGTCATGGCATAAATCATTTATAATCAAAGCATGAGAAAATAAAACTATGCCGCATGTATATACATATATCATGTACTAAAAACATGGAAAGTAGGCATATAAAACATGGAAAGATCAACATATAAAACCTCTCATGCTCGTTATCATTAAAACTCATCATAAGTTTGAAACTCAATTCAAAATATCCTTCAGGATTCATCATTTTCTCAAAACACATCAATTCTCATCACAAGTAGAAATATCATTTCTTTAAACAAATCCTACAGGGCTCGACCCCTCCCTCAGGTCTACCCCGGACAACACAATCACACTCAGTGTATAAAACTGTGTGGTACTATGTAATATTATGTGAGATAGGCGGTCACTATATCTCATAGACTATGTTGGCCAACTATGTCATAATCATCCCAGACCACACGGATCCTGGTGTGTTGGGTATCATCCTGGAACGAAGGTGGGTTAGTTCTTCCCCAGACTTTCCAAATCATCATCACAACCACGCGATATAGCGTACTCTATGCGATATACATGATACAACGTACTCCACGGACCCATATCATGGTTGGGGGTGCCAGCCATAGGTCTTATCTACCCCATACCATGTGTAACCTATATAGTCTCAAGTGCATGTGGGAGTTTTTTTCATCTTGTAAGAGAGCCTCCCCACCGAACAGAGCATCCTCACCTCATCGGGCTTAAAGATGTAGGGCTTGAGGATCTTACCATCTCCACGACATCATACATACCACAGTGTGAAAACCTATACGAGCTATGCTCTAGCACGATTCATGCATCCTCAATAAATATCTTCGTACGAGCAACGTTCTATTATGGCTTTATGCATAAAATCATGAAGAAATCACATACGAGCATAGCTCCAGTACGGTTATATGCATAAGAAAGTTAATCGAAATCCACATACGAGCAAAAGCTCCAATACGGTTTATAAAACATCACCACAATTTAAATCAAGGTGCGAGCTAAGCTCCAGCACATTTCATACATGTTAAAACACGAAAATCCAGTGCGAATGAAGCTCTAGCACGATTTAACTCACATAAACATGATAGGCGTCTCCATTTTAACAAAACATTCTCAAAACAATTGTTAGCACCTCATTGTGCCTTTTCACAGAATCCGAAAATCACTAGCCAGCCTATCCGTCGTTTTGTTTAAACCAAAGCAATATGTTTTTGTAAAACATTAAAACATATGATTTATGTAATTATTAGCCTTACTAATCCCTTTATATAAAATCCACTTCAAAACCAAATCATATACCAAAAACACTTGTAGTCGTTCACATACATCATCAACTCATTTTTCTAGATAATCATGCATTTTCCAATGCCCTATATTTACCCACAAAATATGAGCAGCTATCTCTATACACTCATAAAATTCCCTTACTGGAATCGTGTTGCGTGATTCCACTTCCTTAGAGCTACTTGATTACGCGATTCGATTTGCCTCCAACGAAATCTTTGAACTGCACAAGATTATGTTCCACGTCAATTAAGTCCAATATAACACAACTCTTGTGTTTACTATAGTTGATTCAACCTATAGTCTTCATTTTTACTTGTAAAGTCTCATCTGATTGCTCTACTAATACCTCGAGAGTTTATTGGGCTCTTTTAGATCCATTGATCCTTACTAAACCGATATTTAATGCTCATAATGCCTCTAGTTCATCATTTACTTCACTATGGCATTTTGTCAAACACCTTATATGCTTATTCACTTAACTAAGCAAATCTAACAATGTAGCTTCATTTAACCTTCTGAAAAATCATACATGTTATCTCATAAAGACTTTAGTATACTCCATTTATCATCAATTAATCCATATCACAATTTCTCATGCTAGACTCATTCTATTTTCTAGGTCATTCTAGTTCCATCACATCCTAGGTAGTTTCTATCATTAGTATACACACCAATCAACTCAAAATCAATAGCTAGATGAATGTACATTGGAATGATATATTAGGAACTCACCTAGTTTGATTTTCTCCTTGCTCCTTTAATCCAACCAATAGGGTATTTATTTTAAACTATGTTGTTCTTCTCTTTAAGATGAACAACTTTGCTCTAATAATCTTTCCTCAAATCTTTATGAAAATGGGGTGATTTTAGAGTGAGAAAGTTAGGTTTTAAGATTGAAATGGAAGAAAATGGTTTGTTCCAGTGAAGTGTAGATCAAACTGCTCCCTATTTATAGAAATGGCTTGATGAGATCGATCTGTATAGGGTGGAGATCGATCTGGTCCTCTTGAATTCCTTATTTTCATGACATTTTGAAGGCGTGGGATCGATTTGTCGAATGCATGAGATCGATCTGCTTTAGTGAAATAAGATCGATCTGCTTAATGGAACATGATCGATTTATCTCAAGCAGAGAGCTAAGGAGATCGATCTGGCCTTATGTGGAGATCGATCTGCTCCAGCTCGAGAGCAATGAAGATCGATCTGCTTGAGTGAGGGATCGATCTCTCTCTTCAGCATGCTTGATTTCACATTTTCTAGGCCATGAGATCTATCTCTCCTTGCATGGGATCGATCTGGCCTTCATCTTGCAACCTTTTTGCTGCAATTTCCTCATTCAAACTCATACTCAATTATTTCCACATTCATTTATCATTCCATTCACACTTAGAACTTCAAAAACATTTATTTCTCATAATTCATGTGTAATGTAACCTGTCTATACATCAATTGATCTTATACATTACATAGAAAATTAAGGGTCTTACAAGTGGCGTGAGGGAGGAGAAGGCATGTGAGGGTTTTCTGGTTTTCAAGAGTGTAAAACGTGAGAGGGAAAGGGAAACCAGAAAAAAAATGTTTTGTAATCTTTTCCCTTTTATATTTTCTCATTATTTCAGCTTTGTATAGTTTTAAGATGTATAATTACATTTCAGATTTATAATCATACTAAATTCAAGAAATCAGACTTTATATCAATAATATTTATATATACATGTTCCATAATAATTTTTTTTTTACAGAAGGTTTTATATCTACATTTTCTCTAATTTGTAAATATACATAAGCATATTTCTTATCATAATGTTACTAGCTTTAATATTTCAGATTTTGTTACATTACATTATTAAATTTATTTGCTTCATAATTGACTTAATTAGCTTACTTAAATTTAAGATTATCACTACTTACTTAGCATGTAAATTTCTATTTAACCGAATTTAGTTTTAGTTCTATTAATTTCGATATACTACCTAAGATTACTTGCATGAATTTAATTTCGCCACTTACCTATTATATCAATGTCTTACACATCCCTACATTTCCTAAACTAACATACCTCAAAGTTATTATACTAAGTGGCGTGAACCCAAATAATCCTTATCCTAACTCAATATATCCTATGTCCTAATTAAATTAGATCCTCCTATCCGCAGATTAATTCCGACTTAACATAAAAACAAACGAAATATTCGGTATAAGGAAATTGTGGTCTTACAAAAACCAATTTGCTTCATAAAGAACTCACATTTGTCCAACTTAGCATACAACCTCCTTTCTCTAAGGGTTTGAAGGACTAGGTACAAGTGTTGTTCATGTTCCTCCGGAGAACAGGAATACACTAATATGTCGCTTATGAAGACAATCATGAACTTATCCGAGTACTCCTTGAAGACTTCGTTCATCAAGTTCATGAATGCAGCAGGGGCATTCGTCAAGCCAAATGGCTTGAACAGGAATTCGTAATGCCCATAGCGAGTTTGGAAGGTGGTCTGGGGGATGTCTTCACCTCTAACTTTCAGCTGGTGATATCCCAACCGTAGGTCTATCTTTGAGAACACTTTAGCACCCTTCAACTGATTGAACAAGTCATCGATCCTCAGCAACATGTATTGGTTCTTGACAATAGCCTCATTGAGCATCCGTAATCAATGCACAGCCTCAAGCTACCATCCTTCTTCTTCACAAATAGCACGGGTGCACCCCAAAGTGACACGCTCAGGCGGATGAATCCCTTATCTAGTAGCTTTTGGAGTTGTTTCTTCAATTCTTCCAACTCTATAGGTGCCAACCTATACAGGGGTTTAGATAGGGGTTCAGTTCTTGGTACTAAGTCGATGGCAAACTCCAACTCTCTATTGGGAGGTAATCCTGGCAACTCTTTGATAAATACATCGGGGAAGTCTTTCACTATTGGGATATCCTGAAGGCTGGGCTTCAGCTTCTCATTACATTCCACGAAAGCTATAAAACCTTAATCATTTGAAATCAACTTATCAAGACCACATTTAATCAAACAAAAAGGTTTACTTATTTATTCATTTATATCCAAAAGTTACTACACACTTTTTGGGTATGTATAAGGTCATAACCTTCCTAAAACAGTCTAAATTAACTCTATGGGTAACTAACTAATCCATTCCTAGTATCACATCAAAGTCCAACATATCTAGCAATATCAAGTTAGCCGAAACCACCCTGTCACCCATCCTCACCTCACAGTTGCTATACACTACCTCAGTAATTTGCGATTCTTTCATAGGTGTTTTTACATGAAGTATATAACCTAGAGGCTCAAGTTCTATCAGTAACTTCCTAGCAAAAGTAGGTGATACAAAAGAGTGCCTTGATCCAAAATCTATTAATACAAAAGCTTTAACATTTGAGATGAGAAGATTACCCTTCACCACTGATGTCGAGGCATCTGAAGCTTCCTTGTCCAATGTGAACACTCGTCCCTGACTGACAACCTTCTTGCCCTTGTCCACTGGAGCTGCTGGTGGTGGAGGAATCGCTCTTACCGGTTGGGCTGGTGGAGTAGTCAACTTAGGATAATTTCTCTTTATGTGTCCCACGTCTACAGGAAACAAGTACTGTAAATTCGATGGTAGGTCTAGTTGGCAAGATGTCTATTCCCACATCGATTACATGTGGGAATCTGATAAGGTACAAGAGCATTCTGTGTAGGAAAAAAGGCCTTGGCCTAGTCACTATGGCACGAGAGGCTCTAACCTTCTACTTCTTATTCTACCACCTATTATGGAAGGATCTCTGATCATCATACCTCTTACCATGACTCCTCAGTCATGACTGAAACTCAGCCTGGGATAAATCCATGTCATGCTCTACAAACTGCGCCCTCCGGATAGCTTCAACATAGGTCCGTATGTTTAGAGGTGCCAACTTGCTTCGGATTACCGACTTCAGTCCATGGATGAACCTAACCATCTTCTTTAACTCATTTCTAGCAATATCGGGCTCATAGGGAAGCAGTGCAGTGAACTTCGATTCATACTGTTCCACCATCATGTTGCCTTAGACCAAGCTAAAAAATTCCACCCCTTTCTTTCTCTGTGCACACTCCGAGATATACTGATCATTAAAAGCTTTGGGGAAAGTCTCCTAAGTGATCTCCGTGTGCTTCACTAACAGAATGGTCTCGACAGAAGTCCACCATCATTCTGCCTCTCCCTCTAACATATATGTAGCCAATGCCACCTTCTCCAAGCTGCTGTAGTTCATGATCTTGAATATCTTTTCCAACTTTAGAACCCACTCCTTAGCTACGTTGGGGTCTTTATCTCCCTTAAATACTAGCGGCTTCATATTCTGAAACTACCTTACCCGCTCCATGTTCCTTTCCATCGAGTCTTGAACTGGTGTCTGCACTATCGGTGGCGTGGTGGAGGTACGGGTTCCTATGGAGTTGGTGGTGGCGGTTGAGGCTCTGGAGGTGGGGGAGCTTGCGGTGCATTCGCGACATTAGCGAAGTTTTCCATAAACTGAGTGAATGTGGCAGACAGCTTTGCCATCGACCACTCGAGTCTCTTCATCCTGGAGTTCAGACTCTCTGGTTGTGAGGGAGGTATCGGAGGCGACTGGGCTTGCCTACCCTCGGCCCTTATTCGTCTCCCACTCATGTTGACTCGTAATTCCTATACCATAGACCCAAACAAGGTTAATAACAATCGAAAGTATTTGTAAACATATATATATATATACATTTTAGACATGCATGGTTGTGAGATGTACCTCTAGACTAGCTAACCTACACTGACACGACCTACAACAAGCCCGCTCTGATACCAAAACTAGTTGTCACGCCCCGTGACCTAACCTTAAACGTAGACGCGCAATGTTAAGTGGAATCGCGTTATAAGATATCATAAGTATCACTATGGATCGTTTCACTTGTTGTTTTGTGTCAAATGTAGGAACCATGCCACAGTTTCTAAAATTTTCATAAAAGATCTTTATTTATTTGTGACATAAAATATATGTGAAAACAGGTTTCTTTCGCAATTCCAAAGCATAACGACATAATCAAACTAGTCCTTCTTACATTTACAATGTATTCATCACATACACTCAACTAATGTAAATATTTAATCCGTATTAACAAGACTTTTCATCATGCATCACATAACCACAAAATCTGACAAGTTGGTCAATACATACAACATGCTTTGCCGTTCATCCATTTTAAATCGAAAAGAAGAAACCTAAGTGTAATCCATAGTAATAATACTTTAAAAAACTTCCAACTAAATACATCTCACAAAATACAATTGTGCGTACATGATCTGAAAATAAAATGTATATATATATATATATATACATATAAGTCATCTGTCGCATATACCTCAAAAATCCAAAAATAGCTTACTAGGTTGATGGAGTCAGCGAAAACGTGGAGCTCGCCTCGTAAATCTAATCTGAAAAGTGTTGGAAAGAGAAGGGTGAGCAACCACACGCTCAGTAAGAAGTTTACATAACCGAAGCTAGTAAAACACCATGAAAACACGCACCATGCAGTGGTAAATTATAAGGATTATGTAAAGGCGTGATGCACATTTCGATAAAGACAATGCTACTTATGCTTCGATTAAGACATGCTTGCATAGCTAAAAATCATGCATCGTTAAGCAATTTGAATTCCAAAGAACTCTTATAAATTCTCAAAAGCCGACACTATTGTCAAAGTGAGACTCTGTATATGTATAATTGAGTATATGTACATAGAAATGTAAATGAAATCATAAGTATGGTGATATACTTGTAATGTGAAGTATATGTGATGTAAGTCCATAAGTTAACTGTACACACTTGTAATAAGAGTTGTGATTGTACATACAAGTTACATTATATATGAATATAAGGAAATGGACTTAAACATGTGAAGAATGTGAGTAGAATGGAATATGAGTGGTATGGTAAAATGGAAGGAAGTTTTCATAGGTTGTGCACTTCCATTTGGTTTATATCATGTACCTTTAGTATACCAAGATTTTACACAAGTTTTACTGTGCACAAAATGTGAATGGATGCCATTTTCAAATCTTAAAGGTAATTAGAAGAGGAAATCACTATGGCAGCAAATTTAAGGATGTTTTGGTGTAAGTTTTTACAGGAAACTGCAGCAAAATTTGGAAATTATGCAGGCCAGATCGATCTCATAGGATGAGAGATCGATCTAGAAGAGCCAGAATGCTCTTATTTGGGTAACGGTATAGGGCATATCGATCTCTAATGGAGCCAGATCAATCTCCTAAACATTCTGTAATGAAAAGATCGATCCTTAAGCATATAGATCGATCTCCTTAGCTCTCTGTTTGGAGTAGATCGATCTCAAGCTTTGACAAATCGATCTCATGCTTAAAATTTCATGAAAAAGAGGGATTTAAAGGGACCAGGAGATCAAAGCAAATTCTATAAATAGGAGTAGTGAATCTGCAGATTTTAAGAAAACACTTCACCCTTTCCATTTCAACTCAAAAACCTAGCTTTCTCTCTTTAAATCCAACCATTTTCAAAGAGATTTGAGGGAATATTATTAGAGACAAAGTTGATCACATCAAATAGAGGAACAACATAGTTGGGAGGCATTTTTCCCATTCATTGGATTTAAGCAACAAGGTGCATTTCCATTGGAGTAAAGAGGAAATCAAGGTAGGTGAGTTTTTAATGCAAATACCTAAGTACATTGTTAAGCTATTGATGTTTGGGGATTGCTTGGAGTGCTTAGTATTGTTAGAAACTATCTAAAATGTATTGGAATGATTATGACCTAAAAATGGTCTAGTGTGAGAAAGTGGAGTGTATTGAGGATAATAAGGTTATGGGTATGATTTTAAGTTGTTGTTAGTGAATAGATTGTGAGATTTACCAAAAAGGGGTAAAATGTGGATTAAGGCATAGGTAAATGCATAAATGGATTATATTGACTAGTGAGGTAAAAATGTGAGTTAGCGACATTAACTCCAGTGAATTGGTGAATGAATTGTAGCTCATGAGGATACACCGGAACACGTTGAGCTTAAAGCGCAAGAAGCTAAGAGGAAGAGAGTCGTACTCAAGTAAATCGAGGTAAGGGAATTGTGGGACTCTTAGAGATATTTGGGAGCAATTTGGGCTCTTAAATGCTTTGCTAGAATGCATGAGAAACTAGGAAATGAAATTGGGTGATTGAAGGGCAATGAGTTGGGTTTTGAGAAAAGTGCATGAAAACAAAAGCATAATGCTTTGAAAATCATGTTTTATTGCTTTTTAGCAAATGATTTGGTAGGTTCGCTGACATTTGAAATGATTTGCAAAAGCAATTGATAATTCTATTTTGAATAGAATTATTTGTGCTTAATTTCTTAATTAATTATTTAAATCCCCAATTTATTTTATTAATTATCCCATTTATTTAATTAAAATTCATTAATGGGCAGATAAAATAAATTCGGATGAAACTCAGTCATTTCAGTCAAAATTGGACTGAAATCGGGCTAAAGGAGACTGAACCTCTTCCAATTTGCAGATCGAATCATCAGTCGTCTAGACTCGCGTGATACCAGGTGTCCGTATTTTATTTGCTCCGAAACGAAGATCGAAGGATCCCGTGCCAACCTTCTGGAAGACACACGCCGAGCCACATCGCACAGCCAATTGGACAAAAAGACTGATGATGTGAAAATATCTACTCTGCAACAAATTAAATGAAGACAAGTGGCCAAACAATGTCAACTCATCTAGGATAGAAAAATTACCATTGTACCCCTAAGTGTATGTATAAATAGAATATGATGGCAATTGAAAAAGAAACGTAGGAGTAGGGTAAGTAGCTAGGGTAGGAGTAATCTAGGGTAGGAGTAGTGTAGGTAGAGTAGTTTTTAGGTTAAAATTTTGTTGCAAAGTTTATTTTTTTTCCTTGTTCTTTTTGGCCTTTCCCGTTAGTGTTTGGTAGTCACCATTGTTCTAAAAATTTGTAAGCTCCAATTTATTTTCTTTAAATGAAAAATGTTTCCTTTAAGTTGCGATTAATTTCTTTTACTTTAGTTTGTTTTCATTCCTCTGTTTTTGTTTATCTGGGTTGGAGGGGCTGGTGACAGCAGCAAACTTCCTCAATCCGTTGCTCCTGTTTCATTTTCAGTCACTGTGTATTGTTATTATTTCGTTTATCTTCCATTTTCTTCTTCTCGGATTTGTAAAGTTTATTTCCTTTATTTTTTAGTTTTAACGAAAAGCTGTTATTTTCTGAATGTTAAGTTCTCGGTTTGTATTTTATTTTTTTTTTTGCTTCTTTTGCTTAGTTAAGTTTTTATTTAGTTTATGTATGGTTTCTTCACATTCACCGTTTTTATATGCCTTATTTTTTCGTTCTCGGTTTGCAAAAAGAAAAATTTTCCTTTTTTCTGTTTCTTTTTTTTTTTTAGTTGCTGAATCTCCCTTAGTCAGTAAGTGTGCTCTGCGACACCAAGATAGTAATGGAATGTATCAGCTAAAGGTGTTGTCTACAGGACGTAACTGCTGAAAGCTGTAGGATACTATCGATTTAAGTAAACCGATCAATAGTCGGCTGATGCTGTGCTAAGCAGGACTTTGGCTCTTTGTTTATTCTAGCTTGCATAGTCTGTTTTTATTAATTGTTTTAGTTTCATTTTTTTTCTTCTTAGTGATGTTTATGCCATTTTTGGGTGGTTCTTTGATTATCTATGATACTTCTCTGTTCTCCTCTGTTTTATGTTTGGTCTACTGTTTATTTTTGGTTATTAGTGTAGTTGCTGGTTTTTATGTTTCTCATTTCATTCAATGATTTTTGCATGGATGGGTTCTTTCAATATTATCGAGCTGTTGTGTGGCCATGGATGTGTAGCTTAAAAAATCTACTGAGGAGTTACAGATCGGGCTGTATAGAACAGAGCTGGCAACGTGTGTGGGTGCATGAAGAAGCCGATGCTTGCTGGGCAGAGATGGCCGGTTGTTGTACATGCTAAATGTGGCAGCAGAGTGCAGGACCTCATTTGGGCAGCACCTGGACAAGCCAAGAATTACACCTATACTGTGCATGAACCTGCAGTGGAGGCAGAATCAAAATGGAAATGTAGCAGGAGCTGGGCAGAACGAGGACGAGCAGCAACAGCAGTGAAGGACAGTATACGGGGTAACAACACCTGGAGAAAGTTGCGGTTTGTGCCAGGACAACAGACCAGGACAGATCAGGAGCAGACCAGCATAGCACCTGGAGCAGAGGACAAATCGAGAGCAACGACTGGAATAAAGATGGAGCATGAACAGTATAGCAACACGGGACCACTTGGCTGGCTTGTTTGTTTAAGGCCATGTTTGGCAAATTTGGACTTTAGTTATTTAACTCATTTTCATGTAATTTAGATAGATTAAATTCAATTTCATTAGTTAGCTTAGTTAGATTTTTTTTTTTAAATTAATTTGCATGTTAGTCATAGTTTTATTTAGATTTTATTTTTAAAGTAGTAATTAGTGATAATTAGGATTAATTTAGAACTAATACTTTAGACATTTAGACTTGTAGTTATTTTCTTAATTTTTGTAGGATTTTATTTCATTAAATTTTTGGTTAGCTTAATTTGCATTTTTATTAATTAGTTTAATTACATGCATATTTTATTTTAGGTTGTTTAATTTTACTTTAATTAATCTTGTTTTGTTAATTTCATATTTGTATTTTAGTTTTATTGTGTTAATTAATTTTTAACTGTTTTAATTATTTTTGTAGGTACTTACTTTTAATTGCTTGGAGCACTATAAGCAATTTTATCTCTGTTTAATTTTATTTATTTTATAGTTTTATTATTTTCAGTACTGTTAGCCTTGTAGATCACCCATCAATTCATAATTTACTAGGATATACTTAGGGTAAGATTAACTGATAGTAAATTAGGCTAATCAACTTCTCTGTGGGACGATAACTCGGGACCCAAATCTCATTATTACTTGTACGATTCATGCATTTACGGACAATACGTTTAGTTCGTACCAAGTTTTTGGCGCCGTTGCCGGGGAAGTTTTAATTAGTCGTTAATTAATATCGGTAAAATTATGCTTAGGTGTAATTCTAGCTTGTAAATATTTAGGTTGTAAATATTTAGATCCTTAGTTTAGTTTAGTTAATTTTCTCTATCTAATTAAAAAAATTGAAAATTTAAAAAACGTTAAAATTTTTTTAAGGACTTTTTGATGTTTGTATGCGTTGAGCCAGAAGTTATGATTGCTTTCCTTTAGATCCTGAAATTGAACGACTACTTAGAAAAATTAGAAAGGATTCTAGGAAATTTATAGCTCTGCTGCAAAACACCATGGCAGAAAATAGGGAAATTAGGACCATTGGAGATTATGCAATGCTGACTATTGGAGATTATTATACTGGAATTAGGCCACCAACTGTCCCTACTAACAATTTTAAAATTAAGCTTTCGATCCTCCAGATGATCCAGACCTCTTTACAGTTCAGTGGGTTTCCGCACGATGACCCACATGCTCACCTCGGGCAATTCTTGTACTTGTGCAACACATTCAAACACAATGGATTATCTGATGATGCGATTAGGCTTAGATTATTCCCCTTCTCGCTTAAGAATAGGGTGCGACACTGGTTAACCTCCTTACCTCCAAGATCCATTTCTACATGGGACGAGTTAGCCCATCAATTTCTAGCTAAGTTTTTCCCTCCATCTAAAATGGCGAGACTCCGTAGCGACATATCTTCCTTTTCCCAGTTCGATTCTAAATCTTTTTACGAAGCATGGAAATGATATAAGAAGCTTCTTAGGAAGTGCCCTCACCATGGCCTACCTTTGTGGCTGCAAGTCTAGACCTTCTACAACGGACTTACAATCCAAAATAGGACCATTGTTGACGCTGCTGCGGGTGGAGCCTGGATGTGCAAAATAGAGGAGGAAGCTTACGAGTTCTTAGACAAGATGGTTGCTAACAACTATCTATGGTCCTCGAAGAGGCAATTGCCTAAGAAGTCGACGGGCATCTATGAGCTCGACACGCTGTCTACCTTGACCTTTCAAATTGCTAACCTTATGAAGAAGGTAGAGTCGCTCAGTACCCAACATAAACCTTCCAGCAGTCCTAACCCTTTGTATTCTGTCCAAAGTCCTTTTCTTTCTTACGAGCTGTGTAGTGGTACATACTCTGTAGATAGGTGTCCGCTTAACTTAGAATCGGTTCAGTACATTACCCCATCTCAGAAGCAACATAACAACCCATTTTCAAACACCTACAACTCAGGGTGGAGGAACCATCCTAACATTTCCTGGAGCCAAAACCAAGGGCAATCTTCTAATTCTAGACCTGTAGGACCCCCTAGTTTTCAAGCTCCATTGGTTCATGTACCATCACAGCCGCAATTTCAATATCATCCACTTTATCAACCACCCCCACAACAATTTCAACATCATCCACCTCACTTCCATCAACCACCACCACCACCACCACTTATGCAGCCCCAACTTTACCATGCACCAACAGCCGAGAAGAAGCCCTCACTAGAGGAGATGTTCACGACTATCCTGCAAAATCAAGCTACTTCAATTAAGAACTTAGAGGTTCAAGTGGGACAAATAGCAAATGCTCTTAGCCCACGTCCTCAAGGGACCCTTCCTAGTAACACTGAAACTAACGCTGTTAGGAAAAGGGAGGGTAAAGAACATGTGAAATCCATCACCCTTGGGAGCGGCAAAGAGCTAGATGAGCCACAAGTTAAGTGTAATCCTGTTGAGCCCATAGTTGAAAAACCCATAGGTTCTAAAGAGGCAGCTCAGAAAGAGTAGGAACATTAGGATCGGGCTGTAAAGGAAATAAAGTTAGGTGCTTCTTCATCTATACCTTCTTCCTCTTCACAGCCTTCCTCATCCTCTCATGCTACCCATGATACCACTATATCCCTTCCAGTTAAACCACCAGTACCTTTTCCTCAGAGGTTCCAAAATAAAAAAACTGGAACAACAATTTGCTAAATTTCTTGAGGTTTTTAAGAAACTTCACATCAACATTCCTTTTGTAGATGCTTTAGAGCAAATGCCAAGTTATGTGAAGTTTTTAAAGGATATCCTCTGTAGGAAAAGAAGATTGGAAGATTATGAGACAGTGGCCTTAATTGGAGAATGTAGTGTAATTATCCAGAGGAAATTACCCCCCAAGCTCAAGGATCCCAGGAGTTTTACCATACCCTGCACGATAGGAAATATTTTCTTTGGTAAAGCCCTGTGTGATTTAGGAGCCAGTATAAATTTGATGCCTTGGTCAATCTACCAAAAGATAGGAATAGGGGATGTCAAGCCTACCACAGTGACCCTTCAGCTAGCTGATCAATCCATTAAATATCCGAAGGGGGTCATGTGTTAGTAAAGGTGGAAAAATTTATTTTCCCTGCGGATTTTATTATTTTGGATATGGAGGAAGACAGAGAAGTCCCCATTATACTAGGCAGACCTTTCCTAGCTACTAGTAGGACTTTGATTGACATGCAAAAGGGGGAGTTGACTATGAGAGTCCTAGATCAGGAAGTGAAGTTTAATGTTTTCAAACCTTTGAAGCTCCCTGATGACTTTCAAGAGTGTTTTAAGATGGATGTTGAGGAGGATATAAGGCTTGAGCACAAGAAATCTGAAAGAAGGAAGGAAGTAGATAGAGCTCAGGAGGATTTAACTGTTAACATTCTGTCACCACTTTGGCCGATCCTCCTACTATTCACCCTGCTACTGAGATTTGTTTTCCTTAGCTGCATTTGAAGTGGCTTAATTTTTCTTTCCACTTTGTATATAGTTCTTTTTCTTTTTTCTTTTTTGTTGTTTCTTTCTTTGTTTATTTTGCAGATTGTTTTTCTAGTTTTACGTTTTCAATCAAATTTCAGTTGTTCATCATCATCATCAGAAAGGGGAGTACTCTGTTCTTGAGCTTAAATGTTTATATTATCTACACACTGAGGACACTGTGCACTTTAAGTTTAGGGGAGGGGATATCACTTGAGCAATTTTGGGCAAAATTGGAAAATTTTCAAAAATCTGAGCTTAAATTGTTTGATTTTGGGATGATTTAATACTTAGCATGTAGTTTTCCCATAGTTCGATGATATGACCCCATGATTAAGTCTGATTTTGATTGACTAAGAAACATGATTATAGGAAAAGCATGAAGTTGAATTCTTGAATTTGTCTTGATTCTGATTGTGATTTCCTCATTTTATGCACATGTCATGTCATGAATCTGTATATTTATTTAGAGAAAGCTTATGTGGACATAGGATTGCATTTGTTCAGTTGATTTTGTGCACCGTATTCTAGAATTTGCTTGATCTTGTCTCGAGGTGAAATATTAGATCACACTTAATTAGGGAGATGATTTAGGCCATCTTTGGATCATTTGAGCCTTTCTAGCCATCTCTGTACATATTTTACCCCTAGTCACTCATCTGGGCCAAATAAGCTTTTCTCTGTAAATACACCTGCGTATTTTCCTCAGCTTAAACACTCTTTTCCTATCTCTTAACCTGAAAGCATGAAAAGTCATTGGGATATATTGTGAGCTTTGTACATATGGGCATCTGGTGATAGTGAAAATTCAAAAAAAAAAAAAAGAGAAAAGGAAAGAAAAATGAAAGAAAAAGAAGAAGAAGAAAAATACAAAAATAGAATAAAATGTTTTGCAAAAGAAATAAGTTTGGGGGAAATAATAAGAGCTCTTAGATTAAAGATCCTAAAAGTAATGTATTTTAAGGGGTAATTAAACCTAAATCGACTTTATCATACCTTAACCCTAGCCTTACATTACAAGCTTAATGAAGTCCTATTAATCTTTGATTAAGTGTGACTACATTAGTAGAGAGAGAAGTGAAAAGAAAACTTATGGGAATGATCATTTGTCATTGACTTGGCATTCACTATGTTTGCATAATCTGATTCGGGTAATGTACTGTGAAGTGGCTTTGACATTTTTCACACACACACGAGGGATCCAATTTGGGTTAGGACTTATGATTGAATGATTCTGAATGTTGGACTTGTAATTATGAATCTTTGATATCAGAGTTTGTACTTTATCTTTGAGGATAATATTGGCGAAATTATTGTGTTTAGTACTTGTCATTCCTACATTTGTTTTGTTTTGCTTGAGGATAAGCAAAAGCTCAAGTTTGGGGGTGTGATAATTATATTTTTAATAGAATTATTTGTGCTTAATTTCTTAATTAATTATTTAAATTCTCAATTTATTTTATTAATTATCCCCTTTATTTAATTAAAATTCTTTAATGTGCAAATAAAATAAATCTGGATGAAACTCAATCATTTCAGTAAAAATTGGGCTGAAATCGAGCTAAAGGAGACTGAACCACTTCTAATTTGCAGACCGAGTCATTAGTCATCTGGACACGCGTGATGCCAGGTGTCCGTATTTTATTTGCTCTAAAACGATAAGATCGAAGGACACCGTGCCAACCTTCTAGAAGACACACGCCGGGCTACATCGCATAACCATTTGGATAAAAAGACTGATGACGTGGAAATATCTACTCTGCAACAAATTAAATGAAGACAAGTGGCCAAACAATGCCAACTCATCTACGATAGAAAAATTACCATTGTACCCCTAAGTGTGTGTATAAATAGAATATGATGGCAATTGAAAAAAAAAAGTAGGAGTAGGGTAAGTAGCTAGGGTAGGAGTAATCTAGGGTAGGAGTAGTGTAGGTAGAGTAGTTTTTAGGTTAAAATTTTATTGCAAAGTTTATTTTTTTTCCTTTTTCTTTTTAGCCTTTCCCATTAGTGTTTGGTAGTCACCATTGTTCTAAAAATTTGCAAGCTCCATTTTATTTTCTTTAAATGAAAAATGTTTCCTTTAAGTTGCGATTAATTTGTTTTACTTTAGTTTGTTTTCATTCCTCTGTTTTTTTATCTGGGTTGGAGGGGCTGGTGATAACAGCAAACTTCCTCAATCCTTTGCTCCTGTTTCATTTTCAGTCACAGTGTATTGTTATTATTTCGTTTATCTTCCATTTTCTTCTTCTCGGATTTGTAAAGTTCATTTCCTTTATTTTTTAGTTTTAATGAAAAGCTCTTATTTTTCCAAATGTTAAGTTCTCGGTTTGTAATTTTTTTTCTTCTTGTGCTTAGTTAAGTTTTTATTTAGTTTATGTAAGGTTTCTTCATATTCACCATTTTTATATGCCTTATTTTTTCGTTCTCGGGTTGTAAAAAGAAAAATTTTCCTTTTTTCTGTTTCTTTTTTATTTTAGTTGCTGATTCTCCCTTAGTTATCAAGTGTGCTCTGCGACACTAAGATAGTAACGAAATGCATCAGCTAAAGGTGTTGCCTGCAGGACGTAACTGCTGAAAGTTGTAGGATACCGTCATTTGAAGTAATCCGATCAGTAGTCGACTGATGCTATGCTAAGTAGGACTTTGTGTCACGACCCAATTCCAGTCTCTTTAACTGAAAATCACTAAAAATTTTTCGCGTTTTACTGTTACCTTACCCGGTCGTGAACTAACTCACCACACACTGTTGGGCTGTGAGTCAATAATAAACTCCACATCTTATTCATTCTCAGTTAAATAAAACGATGTCATACATTTGCATTTAATCTTGTACTTATACAAAAGCATGTTTTACTGACATCTACATCCCCCATAATTACAACTCAAAAGAATACTATGCTTTTACATTGTTTAGATACAAAAAGAATCACTGTGTATATACCTCTAAGCGATGGAGATGCAGCGGAGTCCAAAATACCACGCCTCAGTCCTCACTGGGTTACTATGCACGCTCTGTAGGGGGGAAATAGAGAGGGATGAGCAACCACACGCTCAGTAAGGCAATAATGCAAGCATGGTAGATAACTACTCTATCTACATGCCGATAGTGTTATGCATAAATCATTTATGGTAGGAGCATGAGGAATAAAACTATGCCATATGAGTATACATATATATCATGTGTCAAAATCATGTACATTGGCATATCAAACATGGTAAAAAGAACATCATGTATAAATCATCTCATGCTCAATCTCATTTAAATTCATAAAAAGGGCAATTCATTAAGAAACCTCCTTTTTAAACCAACATCATAAACCTCTTTCTCAACACATAAATACCACCAAATCAACTCACAATCACAACCACATTTTCATTTCACAATTCACGCATGTGTATAAAAACTAGGTCACTATATCAAAAGTGCCTATGTGGACCAACTACATCATAAATCATCCCAGACCACACGCGTCCAGGTGTGCAGGGTATCATACTGGTATGAAGATGGATTAACCCTCGCCAGACTTTCTCATCACTTAACCATCACGCGGTACATCGTACTCCATGTGATATACACGGTACAGTGTACTCCGCAGACTCATATCGTGATTGGGGGTGCCATTCCTAGGTCTTACCTACCCTATACCAAGAGTTTTCCATATCCGTGAAGGAGAGCCTCCCTGCCGAACAGAGCCTCCCCGCCTAACAGAGCCTCCCTGCCTCCTCGGGCTTAAGGATGTTAGCTTAAGGATGTAGGGCTTAAGGATCCTTCCGTAAGAGAGCCTCCCCACCGAACAGAGCCTCCTCGCCTAACAGAGCCTCCCCGCCTCCTCGGGCTTAAGGATGTTGGCTTAAGGATGTAGGGCTTAAGGATCTTACCGTACCCATGTAGGAGAGCCTCCGTGCCTAACAGAGCCTCCCCGCCCCTCCAGGGCTTAAGGATGTTGGCTTAAGGATCCCACCGTAAGAGAGCCTCCCCACCGAACAGAGCCTCCCCGTATAACAGAGCCTCCCCGCCTCTTTGGGCTTAAGGATGTTAGCTTAAGGATGTAGGGCTTAAGGATCTTACCAACTTTCACAACCTTATACGTATCACAATGTGCAAACTTGTGCGAGCAAAGCTCTAGCATGACTCATGCATCCTCTCATAAAGAGACGCGTACGAGCATTGCTCTAGTACGGTTATACGCATAAGACAAACCACTCAAAAGCCACGTACGAGCAGAAGCTCTAGTACGGTTTATAAACATCATCATAGTTTCCAAATCAAGGTGCGAGCTAAGCTCCAGCACGTTTCATACAAATGGAAACATCAATACCCGGTGCGAGCTAGGCTCTAGCACGATTTAATTCACATAAACATGATAGGCGGCTCATAAGCTTTTAAAGCTATCTCAAAACATATTTGGCACTTCACATGTGCTATCACAAACATCAAACCACAATAGCCATCCTATCTATCAATTCGTTTAAAACGAAACACATGTTTTGTGAAAGTATTCAAAACACTTGATTTATGCAATTATTAGCCTTACTATCCCTTTTTATACATCCATGTAAACCAAATCACCCAATATTTACAACCATTTTCGCATACCAAACAACCCATTTCTCAAACGTTCATGCATTTCATAAACACCCTATAATCCCACAAATTACGAGCAGCTACCTCTATATACTTGCAGAATTCCCTTACCTGGAATCGCGATGCGTGATTCCACTTCCTTAAGCTGCTTACTCGTACGGTTCGATTCGTCTTCAACGAACTCTTCGGGACTGCACAAAATCGTATCCCGCATTATATTCGATCCATATAATATGACATCGTGCGTTCACTATAGTCAATTCGACCTATAGTTTTCTATTAACGCTTATGAGGCCTCGTTTCATTACTTTACCCATAACTCGAGTCTATGGATTCTTCTTAGGCCTATTAACTTATTCCGAATCGATATTAAATCGACATTAAGCTTATAGTGTTCATATTTCATGAATTCACTCACTATGGCATTTTATCAAGCATATACATACACATTTTCACAATTCCTCCAAACTCACCATGTAATTTCTTTTAACCATCTAAAATCATAAACATTACCTCAATAACAACTTTAGCATGCCCATAAATCATAAACTCATTCAACCCATATATTCTCACATTATACCCATTCTAGGTTTTCTAGGTCACACCAATTCCACCACATCCCTAGATAATTTATCCATCAATACTCATGCCAAACAACTCCAAAATCAATTAAATAGACAATGTATTTGGATTGGAGTGTTAGAATCTTACCAAATATGATTTTTCTTCTTGCTCCAAATGGCAATGCCCTTAACTCCTTCAATACCAACAATGGGAAAATGCCTACCCACTATGTTGTTCTTCTCTTTGATAGGAACAACTTTGCCTCTAATGGTCTCTCTTCAAATCTCACTGAAAATGGCTGATTTTAGGGAGGGAAAGTTAGGTTTTTGGGTTAGAAATGGAAGATTGGTGTTTTTCCCAAAATTTTCAGATTTTCAGCCCTCCTTATATAGAAATAGCTTGAGGAGATCGATCTGGTCCAAGAGGAGATCGATCTGGTCCCCCTTAAATCCCTTCCTTTCACGACATTTTTAAGCATGAGATCGATCTGTCGAAGCATGAGATTGATCTGTTGAAGCATGAGATCGATCTGTCGAAGCTTGAGATCGATCTGGTCCCAAACAGAGAGCTAAGGAGATCGATCTGGGTGCTTGAGGATCGATCTTTTCATCACAGAATGCTTAGGAGATCGATCTGGCCCCATTGGAGATCGATCTCTCTATTCGATTGCCCAAATAAGAGCACTCTGGCTCTTCCAGATCGATCTCTCATCCTATGAGATCGATCTGGCCTTCATGTTTTCCAGATTTCTTGCAGTTTCCTTGTTGTAACTCATACCAACACATCCTTAATCTGTTGCCATGACCATTTTCTCATCCATCCACCTTTATAACTTGAAAATGGCATCCATTCATACCATATGCACATTGAGACTCGTGTGCATTCATTGTATGTCCAAAGGTATGCTATATAAAACCAAATGGAAGTATAACTTCATTCCATTTTACCACACTACCCATTTTGAGTTTCAATCACATCCATCACTTATAAGAACTCATTTCTTCATATTCATACTCAATGGAACTTGTATGTACGTTACAAATCATATTACACATACGTACATTGAATCCATGGACTTACATCGATCATACTTTACATTACAAGTCTATTCACATTCATTACACATTACAACTTTACATATACGGGGTCTCACATTCTCCCCTCCTTCAAGGAATTTGGTCCTCCAAATTAGAACCAAGTCATTCTTCAAAAAGTTGGGGGTACTTCTCTCGTATTAAGTTCTCCAATTCCTATGTGGCCTCTTCCGCCGTGTGATGTTGCCAAAGAACTTTCACCAAGGGAATTGTCTTATTCCGCAACACTTTCTCTTTTCTGTCCAATATCCGAACCGGCTTCTCAACATACGTCATACTCTCATAGAGCTCCAATGGCTTATATCTTATCACGTGTGTCGGGTCCGGGTGATACTTCCGAAGCATCGAGACGTGGAAGACGTTGTGGACGTTTGCCAAGTCCGGTGGCAATGCCAACCTATACGCCTTATCTCCCACTCTCTCCAAAATCTCGAAGGGTCCGATATATCTAGGGCTCAGCTTGCCGTTCTTACCAAATCTCATAATACCCTTCGATGGTGATACCCTCAGAAACACCGACTCACCCTCATCAAACTCTAGTGGTCTTCGTCTCTTGTCAGCATAACTCTTTTCCCGGCTCTGAGCTGTCCGTAATCTCTCACATATCAACTGGACGTCCTCAGATGCCTGCTGCACTAAGTCTGGAGCAAAAATCTGTCTGTCACCAACCTCTTCCCATCCAATAGGGGAACGGCATCTACGCCCGTATAATGCCTCATAGGGTGCCATCCCGATACTAGCATGATAGCTATTATTATAAGTGAACTCGGCTAACTGCAGGTGGTCATCCTAGGAGCCTCTAAAATCCAGCACACACGCTTGTAACATATCCTCGAGGGTCTGTATAGTCCTCTCTGACTGCTCATCTGTCTGAGGATGAAAAGCGGTGCTAAAACTCAGTCGGGTCCCCAGCGCTTCCTGAAAATGTTCCCAAAAATGGGAAGTGAAGCGGGCTTCCCTATCAGAAACAATGCTCACTGGTACACCATGTAGCCATACTATCTCTCGAATATACAGGTTCGCCAACTGACTCAGTGTATCGGTAGCTCTCATAGCCCATCACTTGGGCGGACTTAGTCAACCGGTCCACAATAACCCATATGGCATCATGACCTCTGCGGGTCCTCGGCAACCCCATCACAAAATCCATGGTGACATGCTCCCACTTCCAAGTCGATATCGGTAGAGGCTGCAATAATCCTGCAGGCTTCTGATGCTCTACCTTCACTTGCTGACAAACGAGACACTTAGCGACATATTCAGCAATATCTCTCTTCATTCCAGACCACTAATAAACCTTCCGAAGGTTTTGATACATCTTGGTACTCCCTGGATGTATCGTATACTTCGATGAGTGAGCCTCTGATAAAATCATTCTCCTGATCTCAGGATCCCTGGGAACGCATACTCCGTCTCTGAACCTCAATAAGCCATCAGCACTCTGCTCAAAATCAATACCCACACCTGTCTGTATCTGCCTCAGCCAATCGATGCATCATCGATCGCTCTGCTGGGCTCACCGAATACTGCCAATCAACTCTGGCTCTAGTCTCAAACTAGCCATGATCTCAAGTCTCTCGGATCCAGGCGGGGTTACATCCAAACTGAGGTTCGCAAAGTGTTCTAATAATTCATGTTCCCGTACCATCATATAAGACACCAACCCAAGGTTCTTTCTACTCAAGGCATCGACAACTACATTTGCCTTACCCGGGTGGTACATGATTTCACAATCATAGTCCTTCAGGAGTTCGAGCCATCTCCTCTGTCTCATATTCAGCTCTTTCTGTGAGAATAGGTACTTAAGGCTCTTATGATCTGTGAACACCTGAAACTTCTCACCATAGAGATAGTGGCGCCATATTTTCAAAGCAATTACTACAGCCGCCAACTCCAAATCATGTGTCGGGTAGTTCCTCTCATGATCTTTCAATTGTCTAGATCCATAGGCAACTACCTTCCCATCTTGCATAAGCACACAGCCCAGTCCATGGTGTGATGCATCCGTATACACCGAGAATCCTCCTGAGCTGGTAGGAATGGTGAGAACTGGAGCAGTCGTCAATCGACGCTTAAGCTCCTCAAAACTCCTCTCACATGCCTCGTCCCACACAAACTTAACATCTTTTCGCGTGAGGCGTGTCAATGGAGCAGCTAGTCTGGAGAAACCCTTTACAAATCTCTGATAATATCTTGCCAATCCCAGGAAACTTCTGATCTCAGTAACTGTCTTGGGCTGTTCCCACTGTATAACTGCCTCTATCTTGGATGGATCCACCGATACCCCATCCTTTGACACAACATGCCCCAGAAATGAGATCTATTCTAACCAAAAGTTACACTTGCTGAGTTTGGCATACAATTCTCTCTCTCGGAGGGTCTGCAGAACTATCCTCAAGTGCTCCTCATGATCTTCCCTGGACTTAGAATACACCAAAATGTCATCAATGAACACTATTACAAAGTTGTCCAGGTATGGCTTGAATATATTATTCATCAATGCCATAAATGCTGCGGGAGCATTCGTCAATCCGAATGGCATCACCAAAAACTCGTAGTGGCCATAACGGGTACGAAATGCTGTTTTGGGTACATCTCCACTCCTGATCCTCAACTGATGATACCCTGACCGCAGATCTATCTTAGAAAATACTTCAGCTCCCTGGAGCTGATCCAACAAATCATCGATTCTTGGAAGGGGGTACTTCTTCTTAATGGTGGCCTTATTCAACAACCGGTAATCTATACACAGTCGGAGGCTTCCATCCTTCTTCCTTACAAATAGAACTGGTGCTCCCCAAGGTGAGACACTCGGTCTAATAAACCCCTTCTCCAGCAACTCTTGCAGCTGTTTCTTCAGCTCTTCCAATTCTATCGGAGCCATTCTATAGGGTGGTTTCGATATCGGCTCTGTACCAGGCACTAACTCTATATAGAATTCCATTTCCCTTTCAGGTGGTAGTCCTGGTAATTCATCCGAAAAGACATCAGGGTAATCCACAATTACGGGTATGTCCCTCAATTCCAGGTGTGCCTCATCTATATCGACCACGTATGCAATGAACCCTTCACATTATCCTCTCCATTGTTAGTAACATAACCATCACTCCACATTCAACATTTATCAAAAACAATAATTTATCTCTTAAGCAGTATGCATTTAAAATCATACTCCTTTATTTACAACAAACATGCTATTTTCATATCATTTCTTTTCATCAAAATTTACAATAAGATTGTCTAATCCTGAAAACATCAATGTTTTGGCATGACAATCCATCACAACACGATTGGTAGCCAACCAATCGATTCCCAAAATTACATCAAAATCATTCATATTCAATAAAATCAGATTGGCTATCATTTCCTTCCCCTCTATCTTTAACTTACAATCTCTACATACATGCCCAGTCAATTGACTATCATTCATGGGTGTGGAAATCATTAACATCTTATCCAACAATGTTGGTTTCACATGCTTCAATAATTTATGTGTGAAGGAAGGTGATATGAAAGAATGTGTGGCACCAGGATCAAATAATACCAATGCTTCTAAATCAAAGATTCGGATGGTACCTTTAATCACATCCGTCGATGCATCTGCAGTGTCCTGGTCCAGTGCATGTACTCTTCCTCTGCTCACACCCGCAGCCTGTTTCCCTTTTTCCTCAGCTGTAGCCCGCCTCCTCGGGGCTACTGTCTCAACTGGAGCTCTCTCAGGCTCCTTGCCCTTCTGTGAGGCAATCTCTATCTTCTCGGGACAATACTTAGCCATATGTCCTGGTCTCTCGCATCTAAAACACACCATAGGGGTCATCAGACAGGGCCTATTCCCATGAAATCTCTCACATGTCCTACACTGGTCAGTAGTAGGCCGTGGTCCTCCAATAGTCATACCCCTCAGCGCAGTCAAGGCTGGGTATATGGGAGGTCTAGCAGCTCTCTCCTGCACCTCCTCAATCTTAGGCCTCTTCTTGAAAAATCTTTGGCCACCTCTCTTGGCGACTCTTCCAAACCCGGATCTCTTCCGGTCTCTGTCCTTCCTGACACTAATCCTCCCAAGCTTGGAGGCATTTCGCTCAAAGTCTTGCTCACATAGCTGAGCCTTATGTACAGCCTCCTCATAGTTCAAGATGTCAAAGGGAGCTAGCTTAGTCTGGATGGCCAATCTCAATCCATCCATGAACTTCTGTATCTTTCGGGTCTCACTACCCATCGTGTCAGGGTCATATCTCCCCAATGACATAAACTTGGACTCATACTCGTCCACAGTCTGGTTCCCCTGAACCAAATTCATAAATTCCATTTGCAATTTTCTCTATGCGGTAGTTGGAATATATTGTCTCCTGAAAGCCTCTAGAAATATCTCCCACGAGATCTCAGAGTGTCTGGCCCTCAAAATAACCTCGGTGGACCTCCACCAATGCTCGGCCTCGCCTTTCAACATAAACACGGCAAAGGCTACCTTCTCAGTTGAAGTGCATCGAAAAAACCTATACAGTTTCTCCATCTCATACACCCAATCCTCCGTAACCACTGGGTCCTTCACCCCTCTAAACACTGGGGGTTTCAGCGCTTAAAATTCTCTCAACATGCTCAAGTCGCAGTCATACCCCAAATCACTACCGCTCTGCTGTGGAGCGATAGGTGAATCTGTATCCTGTACTGGAGGTGGTGTAACTGTAGCTGTCTCAGCAGTCTAAGGTCTCTCCGCCTCTGCAGCTGCCTGTTCAGTAGTAGGCTGTGCCGCGGGACCTCGTCTATCACCGGCGCCCAGGGCCTGCGTGACTATCTCCACCAAATTCTCAATACTCCGTTCTAACCTAGCGAAGCGAGCCTCAGTATCCTCTGCTCTCTCAGCAGGGTTCTGTGGAGCCTGCTCAGTCTGTGGCTCCGTATGGCTCTCAGGCCTTCCTCTACGGCCTCTAGCACTTGCTCTCGCCCCTCTACCTTTGCGTGTAACTGGCATAGTGCCTAACTTCCTGTATTATAATAATTCATTAAGCTCAATCCATCACGGTATACACAGTTATATCTAAACAAAAGCACAGTACTATGGGGATGTACTTTTCTACGTTTTATTAATGACTCACATCAGGCTAACACAGATCTGATACCAATCTCTGTCACGACCCAATTCCAGTCTCTTTAACCGAAAATCACTAAAAATTTTTCGCGTTTTACTGTTACCTTACCCGGTCGTGAACTAACTCACCACACACTGTTGGGCTGTGAGTCAATAATAAACTCCACATCTTATTCATTCTCAGTTAAATAAAATGATGTCATACATTTGCATTTAATCTTGTACTTATACAAAAGCATGTTTTACTGACATCTACATCCCACATAATTACAACTCAAAAGAATACTGTGCTTTTACATTGTTTAGATACAAAAAGAATCACTGTGTATATACCTCTAAGCGATGGAGATGCAGCGGAGTCCAAAATACCACGCCTCAGTCCTCACTGGGTTACTATGCACGCTCTGTAGGGGAAAATAGAGAGGGATGAGCAACCACACGCTCAGAAGGCAATAATGCAAGCATGGTAGATAACTACTCTATCTACATGCTGATAGTGTTATGCATAAATCATTTATGGTAGGAGCATGAGGAATAAAACTATGCCATATGAGTATACATATATATCATGTGTCAAAATAATGTACATTGGCATATCAAACATGGTAAAAAGAACATCATGTATAAATCATCTCATGCTCAATCTCATTTAAATTCATAAAAAGGGCAATTCATTAAGAAACCTCCTTTTTAAATCAACATCATAAACCTCTTTCTCAACACATAAATACCACCAATCAACTCAAAATCACAACCACATTTTCATTTCACAATTCACGCATGTGTATAAAAACTAGGTCACTATATCAAAAGTGCCTATGTGGACCAACTACATCATAAATCATCCCAGACCACACGCGTCCAGGTGTGCGGGGTATCATACTGGCACGAAGATGGATTAACCCTCGCCAGACTTTCTCATCACTTAACCATCACGCGGTACATCGTACTCCATGTGATATACATGGTACAGCGTACTCCGCAGACTCATATCGTGATTGGGGGTGCCATTCCTAGGTCTTACCTACCCCATGCCAAGAGTTTTCCATATCCGTGAAGGAGAGCCTCCCTGCCGAACAGAGCCTCCCCGCCTAACAGAGCCTCCTTGCCTCCTCGGGCTTAAGGATGTTAGCTTAAGGATGTAGGGCTTAAGGATCCTTCCGTAAGAGAGCCTCCCCACCGAACAGAGCCTCCCCGCCTAACAGAGCCTCCCCGCCTCCTCGGGCTTAAGGATGTTGGCTTAAGGATGTAGGGCTTAAGGATCTTACCGTACCCATGTAGGAGAGCCTCCCTGCCTAACAGAGCCTCCCCGCCCCTCCAGGGCTTAAGGATGTTGGCTTAAGGATCCCACAGTAAGAGAGCCTCCCCACCGAACAGAGCCTCCCCGCCTAACAAAGCCTCCCCGCCTCTTTGGGCTTAAGGATGTTAGCTTAAGGATGTAGGGTTTAAGGATCTTACCAACTTTCACAACCTTATACGTATCACAATGTGCAAACTTGTGCGAGCAAAGCTCTAGCACGACTCATGCATCCTCTCATAAAGAGATGCATACGAGCATAGCTCTAGTACGGTTATACTCATAAGACAAACCACTCAAAAGCCACGTACGAGCAGAAGCTCCAGTACGGTTTATAAACATCATCATAGTTTCCAAATCAAGGTGCGAGCTAAGCTCCAGCACGTTTCATACAAATGAAAACATCAATACCCGGTGCGAGCTAGGCTCTAGCGCGGTTTAATTCACATAAACATGATAGGCGGCTCATAAGCTTTTAAAGCTATCTCAAAACATATTTGGCACTTCACATGTTCTATCACAAACATCAAACCACAATAGCCATCATATCTATCAATTCGTTTAAAACGAAACACATGTTTTGTGAAAGTATTCAAAACACTTGATTTATGCAATTATTAGCCTTAATATCCCTTTTTATACATCCATGTAAACCAAATCATCCAATATTCACAACCATTTTCGCATACCAAACAACCCATTTCTCAAACGTTCATGTATTTCATAAACACCCTATAATCCCACAAATTGCGAGCAGCTACCTCTATATACTTACAGAATTCCCTTACCTGGAATCGCGATGCGTGATTCCACTTCCTTAAGCTGCTTACTCGTACGGTTCGATTCGTCTTCAACGAACTCTTCGGGACTGCACAAAATCGTATCCCGCATTATATTCGATCCATATAATATGACATCGTGCGTTCACTATAGTCAATTCGACCTATAGTTTTCTATTAACGCTTATGAGGTCTCGTTTCATTACTTTACCCATAACTCGAGTCTATGGATTCTTCTTAGGCCTATTAACTTATTCCGAATCGATATTAAATTGACATTAAGCTCATAGTGTTCATATTTCATGAATTCCCTCACTATGGCATTTTATCAAGCATATACATACACATTTTCACAATTCCTCCAAACTCACCATGTAATTTCTTTTAACCATCTAAAATCATAAACATTACCTCAATAACAACTTTAGCATGCCCATAAATCATAAACTCATTCAACCCATATATTCTCACATTATACCCATTCTAGGTTTTCTAGGTCACACCAATTCCACCACATCCCTAGATAATTTATCCATTAATACTCATGCCAAACAACTCCAAAATCAATTAAATAGATAATGTATTTGGATTGGAGTGTTAGAATCTTACCAAATATGATTTTTCTTCTTGCTCCAAATGGCAATACCCTTAACTCCTTCAATACCAACAATGGGAAAATGCCTACCCACTGTGTTGTTCTTCTCTTTGATAGGAACAACTTTGCCTCTAATGGTCTCTCTTCAAATCTCACTGAAAATGGCTGATTTTAGAGAGGGAAAGTTAGGTTTTTGGGTTAGAAATGGAAGATTGGTGTTTTTCTCGAAATTTTTAGATTTTCAACCCTCCTTATATAGAAATAGCTTGAGGAGATCGATCTGGTCCAAGAGGAGATCGATCTGGTCCCCCTTAAATCCCTTCTTTTCACGACATTTTTAAGCATGAGATTGATCTGTAGAAGCATGAGATCGATCTGTTGAAGCATGAGATCGATCTGTCGAAGCTTGAGATCGATCTGGTCCCAAACAGAGAGCTAAGGAGATCGATCTGGGTGCTTGAGGATCGATCTTTTCATCACAGAATGCTTAGGAGATCGATCTGGCCCCATTGGAGATCGATCTGCTCTATTCCATTGCCCAAATAAGAGCATTCTGGCTCTTCCAGATCGATCTCTCATCCTATGAGATCGATCTGGCCTTCATGTTTTCCAGATTTCTTGCAGTTTCCTTGTTGTAACTCATACCAACACATCCTTAATCTGTTGCCATGACCATTTTCTCATCCATCCACCTTTATAACTTGAAAATGGCATCCATTCATACCTTATGCACATTGAGACTTGTGTTCATTCATTGTATGTCCAAAGGTATGCTATATAAAACCAAATGGAAGCATAACTTCATTCCATTTTACCACACTACCCATTTTGAGTTTCAATCACATCCATCACTTATAAGAACTCATTTCTTCATATTCATACTCAATGGAACTTGTATGTACGTTACAAATCATATTACACATACGTACATTGAATCCATGGACTTACATCGATCATACTTTACATTACATGTCCATTCACATTCATTACACATTACAACTTTACATATACGGGGTCTCACACTTTGGCCCTCTGTTTATTCTAGCTTGCATAGTCTATTTTTATTAATTGTTTTAGTTTCATTTTTTTTCTTCTTAGTGATGTTTATGTCATTTTTGGGTGGTTCTTTGATTATCTATGATACTTCTCTATTCTCCTCTATTTTATGTTTGATCTACTATTTATTTTCGGTTATTAGTGTACTTGCTGGTTTTTATGTTTCTCATTTCATTCAATGATTTTGCATGGATGGGTTCTTTCAATATTATCGAGCTGTTGTGTGGCCATGGATGTGTAGCTGAAAAAATCTGCTGAGGAGTTGCAGATCGGGCTGTATAGAACAGATCTGGTAACATGTGTAGGTGCATGAAGAAGCTGGTTGTTGTACATGCTGAATGTGGCAGCTGGAGCAGGAAATGAAGCAGAGTGCAGGACCTCATCTGGGCAGCACCTGGACAAGCCGAGAATTACGCCTATACTGTGTACAAGCTTGCAGTGGAGGCAGAATCAAAATGGAAATGTAGCAGGAGTTAGGCAGACCGAGGACGAGCAGCAACAGTCGTGAAGGACAGTATACAGGGTAACAACACCTGGAGAAAGTTGCGATTTGTGCCAGGACAACAGACCATGACAAATCGGGAGCAGACCAGCATAGCACCTGGAGCAGAGAACAAACCGAGAGCAACGATTGGAATGAAGATGGAGGATGAACAGTATAACAACACGGGACCACTTGGCTGGCTTGTTTGTTTAAGGCCATGTTTGGCAAATGTCGACTTTAGTTATTTAACTCATTTTCATGCAATTTAGATAGATTAAATTCAATTTCATTGGTTAGCTTAGTTAGATTGTTTTTTAAAATTTAATTTGCATGTTAGTCATAGTTTTATTTAGATTTTATTTTTAAATTAGTAATTAGTGATAATTAGGATTAATTTAGAATTAATACTTTAGACATTTAGACTTGCTGTTATTTTCTTCATTTTTCTAGGATTTTATTTCATTAAATTTTAGGTTAGCTTAATTTGCATTTTTATTAATTAGTTTAATTGCATGTATATTTTATTTTAGGTTGTTTAATTTTACTTTAATTAATCTTGTTTTGTTAATTTCATATTTGCATTTTAGTTTAATTGCGTTAATTAATTTTCAACTGTTTTAATTATTTTTGTAGGTACTTGCTTTTAATTGCTTAGAGCACTGTAAGTAATTTTAGCTCTGTTTAATTTTCTTTATTTTATAGTTTTATTATTTTCAGTACTATTAGCCTTGTAGATCACCCATCAATTCATAATTTGCTAGGATATACTTTGGGTAAGATTAACCGGTAGTTAATTAGGCTAATCAACTTCTCTGTGGGACGATAACTTGGGACTCAAATTGCATTATTACTTGTACGACCCGTGCACTTGCGGACAATACGTTTAGTTCGTGCCGAAAATGAGTTGTTTTGGTTTGTTAACCATACTTTGCAAAGAATTGAACCACCTACATGGTTTTCGTGAGAATGAAAGCGTGTTAGAGTATGACTCGCATGAGATTTGATTTGAATGCTGGAGCCTAACTCGCACTAGTTTTCACATGGATTTTTATATTGGTTTTGGCATGGTGCTGGAGCATAGCTCACATTAGATGCCCACCTTACTTGTTGCCGTGCTTCGAGTTTCGGGTAGAATGGGTGTCACACCGATTAAATAGGCTTGCACGTGCATTGGTTTGCCATGTTGATAGCCGTGTTAGGAGCTTCGGGTAGACAAGAGGTTGTACCGATTAAATAGGCTCACACGTGCATTTTTGAGATGTGGCGTGATATGATGTGTTGATATGGGTCCACGGAGTACGTTGTAGGTAGCATGGAGTACGTTATACCGTGTTGAGATGTAATATGTTGTCTTCGGACGAGATCTGCTATGGACCGGTGGACAGGATTTGACCCACCTCCCGTGTGGAAGCAGATAATGGTGATGACCCGCACACCTGATCCGTGTAGCTGGTATCACAGGATATGGTCATAGTCCTAGAGGATATTTCCCTTGTTGTATTGCATATCTCACATGTCATTTACTGCGTGAATAAATCCATGTCTGAAATGTTTTATGGGCCAGGATAGTCCGAGAGAGGGACTGAATCTTGACTAGAGTTGAATTGTTTTTGAGATGAAAGTATGTTAATGGTATATAAAGTGCACTGATGCATGATGTTTAATGCCATACTTACTTATGAAATATGCATGATGATTAATGCCATGCCTTACATATGAAATATGCATAATGATTAATGCCATGCCTTATTTATGAAATATGCATGATGATTAATGCCATCCCTTACTTATAAAATTTGCATGATGGTTAATGCCATGCTTTGAATGGGTTATGTGCACTAAAGTTTAATAGCATGAATTGCTTTACATACCATTAATACAATCATACACTCATGTTTTGAGATAAAATGATGAACTAAATGTTTTTTAGCATGACATCACGATCACGTAGATAGTGCAGTATCTACCTGTTCGCATGATTACCTTACTGAGCGTGTGGTTTGCTTACCCCCGTTCCTCTTTACGGAGATTTGAGATTAGATTGAGAGCGACTGGAGGCTTTCCCTTTTGGTATCCGCTGCATCCCATCACGTAAGGTATACACACTTGAATTATTTTATATCTAAACTAGACATAGCACATTAGCATTTTGTATGTAAACATTGGGGATGTAAAGCAACATAATCACTTGTAAACAATAACTCTGATGTATTTATAAAAGTGTTTACTTCTGAAATTATGTTGTGAATTAAATTGTTATGGATGGATGAGGTAGACATTGACACACAACCCAAATTGTTATGGATGGATGAGGTAGACATTGACACACAACCCAACCTGTTGAGTGTTTAGCTGATTACGATCAAGGTAAGGTAAGGACGAGAAATAATTAATGTATGAAAATCAAAAAATTTATGCTGATTTTGGTAAGTTGAGGGTCGTGACAGTCAAAATGAGCAATTCAGTCAAAATACATGCATGGGCAAGCTAAAATAATTCAATATAACTGAATGAGAAATGTGGAAATTATCGCAACCAGTCATGGAATCCAAGTGCTCAAACAATATCACCAATATCAATGAAAAACAAACACCTATGGCCACAGTGACTACCGCCCTATCCTAACTGAGCAAGTTTCGGACTAGTGTAATGAAGACGGGCTCAGGGTCTAACAGTAGTAGGTAGCAATAAGATCTCAATGCCACAAAGCCATCGTCAGGAAGCACTTGGCACCATAGGACAATCACACAGAACCTCCTACCGGGTGCTAAAGATGGCTCTTACGGGACATGACTGCCACACAGGCATAAACCGGGTTGCCAACAATCTAAAAAATCTCCATGATGGGTTTACAATAAAATTCATCAAATCAACCTAAAATCATAATTTCCAAAGTTTGGGGAAAACAACCCATCGATATAAAAACATGAATCGTCAATTCAAAATCAGCATGTATGCAATTCTTGCAACTGTATGCTATTTCCAAAACACAGTTAAAGAGCCCATGCAAAACAACTTCAAAAGTCAAACAACTGAATGGAGTTACAAAAATTTATAATGAAATGCTCACACGCACATGATACTAACATGTAAAAACATACCATATAAAACGATAAGCTCCATGCTGTGACAAACGTTTTAGACCATGGCGTTTTCAAAACAAACATATTGCAAAATCAGTAGTATAAGGTAAGGGAATTTCATTCTAAACTATCCTAGAAACTCGACTAACCTATAGCCTATCTATAAAAATGGATCTAACCTATCCTAAAGCATTTCAATAACAACAGCCACATAAACCCCTTACCACACAATAGCTACGCGCCTGACTTTACCCCTTTTTCGCCTTAGATGCGCATATATGCGTCTAAGCTTCCTTGGAGCCTGCTGAAGTAGTTGCTGCAAAATAACATTTAAGGGCATATGTCATTTAACCTTCATACATGAACGAAAAAAATTTCAGCACATACAACACTCGCAAGATCAATTTAAGACTAACTAACATTAACGTAGTTCACTGATTTTAAGCCTTAAATTTATTCACATTTGGAAAATTCCCTATGTTTGGTTATAGCCGAGACTTACCTCTAATATTTCTACTTATTTAACACAAAGCATTTGTTCTTCCCATCATAGAATAATATCATTTTCATGATGCTTATATGGCCTAATTCTTACAATACAACTAGTTAATTATTTCTGATCCTTTTAAAGTTGTCGAATGCCTTAAGTATATCCCTAACTTCACATTAAATCATGCAAATCCTATAAATATATATTTTCCACACTTAAGTTCTATTATAACTCCTGATATTTTCAACAACTAATATTTCCAACATACATAGCAGCCGAAACTCCATAAATCATCCTTATTCATTGACTAAATTTATGGTTTTTAAAATTATGTAACTATGTTGTTTATACACAAATTGGCTAACTTAATTGTTAAATTTCAGCAAGCAAATTCATTCCTAAACTTCTCAAATGACCGAACCTAATCTTCCATTTTCATTTAACAATTTCAACATTTGTTTGACATTGCTATTTTAACTAGCAAATTTTTACAATTCCAGCCAAGGAGAATAGTTAAATCTTAAATTTTGAATTTCATTCTCATTCACTACATGTATCAAATGTATGTACTGATTTCATGATAATTTTGTAATCTACTTCTTCTAACCAAATGTAAGCATGAAATCCTTAGATTTCCTCCCTTAGCCGAGCACTCATTTTCCACCATTCATCATCAATTTCCAGCACTCATTAAAACAATACATTATTCTCCTAAGCATTTCCAATCTACCTAAGTTGTCAAGTCTTACTCTCAATTCAGATTTTCCCTCAAATTATATGAATCCTAAACTATCCAACATCTAAATTCTGCATTTTAAATTAAACCATAACACTATGTAATTCTAGAATTTTAGATTGCATACAAATTTACATGCATGTAAAAATCAGTTTTATACTTTTCTTGCTATAGCCGAACCTATGCCCCATTGTTCATAACTTCTTGCCAATTTTTACATCATTGTAACCTACATTTGTTTTAAACATATTTCAGATTGTATAATTTAATTCAACATTCACATTGCAACAATTTTCCTCTACATTCCCTACATGGTCGAATTCCCTATCGTAGTGGCCATCTTAACTTTCTCTTCAAATTGTTAGAATTATCAATTTATTCATTAAATTTCACATGCAGGTTTACATTTCAATTAGTCATATAAGTCCCTAAATTCCCAATTTTCAGAAATTCTATTTTGCCTAACTATGAACCCTAATTCTCACGCATGTATCAAATTCTGAAATTGACTAAAATTATCACATATTCTACACTAATATAGTAGTAATCAAACATCAATTTCCAGAAATTACACACTTCTTACCTTAATTGCTTAATGCCGACCCCCTAGCTAGAAATCCCCAAATCTTTTTTTTTTTGAAATTTCTTGAAATTCCTTGTGAAATCCTAAGTCTCTTCACGTTTTCAACTAAATTTGGTGTGGTCTCCCTCTATTAGAAAAAGCTAAACTCTCCTCTCTCCTTGGAAGCTCTTGGTTTCAACATGCAGCAATGAAATAGTGTGCTTTGTTGGCTGTTTCAAGACTTCAAAATTATGGAGGGAAAAACATGATTTGTGGGTGTGGCACAAATAATCTAGCTCTAAGATTAACTCATAATCACTCAATACTAACATGCACACATGAATTTATAGATTGTTGGCTGTTTGGAAAAAAAATTTGGTAGTGAGGAGGGCTATTTTCGTGGAAGGCAAAGAAAGCAAGTGGGGAAGCTTGCATGCAGGCTGGAAGGGGCTGTTTTGGGTTGTTGGAGGCGTGGGCAAAGGAGAAGCTCACTGTATTTTTAGTTTTCTGGTGAGGGTGGCGTGAGGAAGGATGAAGAGAAAGGACTTTTCTAGTTTTCAAGGGTGAAAAACGTGAGAGTGAAGAGAAGAGGGAAACCAGAAATTGTTTCATAAATTTTCCTATTTATATTCTCCTATTTATTTCAGTTTTATATAATGTTTTAATATTTGTAAATAAATTTCCAATTTATAATCATATTAGATTTTTGTATTCAGATTTTATATCTATAATATTTATATGTACATGTTCTAAAACCTATTTTACATAAGGTGTTATATCTATATTTCCAATTTGCAAATATACATAAGCATAGTTCTTATCATATATTATTACTAACTTTAATATTTTAGATTTATCATATTACCTTATTAAATTTATTTGCTACTTAATTTAACTTAGTTAGATTATTTAAATTTTACATTATCACTACTTAATTATCCATGTAAATTTTATGTAACTGAATTTAGCTTATGTTCGTATTAATTTCGGTACACTACCTAAGTTTACTTACATGAATTTGATTTAATTCTACATTCATGTACATTTAACTTAATGACTAATAGTAGATTACCTTAATCTATCCTAATCTGGTCACATGAATCTACTACTACTCAATATATTGAGTTCATGAATATATTCATGCACATACATTATGCATTTAAAATATGTTCACACAATACAATTTATCATTGCTGTATTTTATTTATATTAGATTTTAAATTTTCAGATTTATTATTTATACTTACCTACTATGCCAATGTCTCAATCATCTCTACATTTCCTAAACTAAAATACACTAAAGTTATTTACACTAAGTGGTGTGAACCCAAAATAACTATCCTAACTCAATATGTTTTATCTCCCAATTAAATTCGATCCTCCTATCCACAAATTAATTTTTGACATAACATAAGCAAACGAAACATTCGGTATAAGGAAATTACGGTCTTACAGAATAAGGATAAGAACATTGTTTTGCATGTAGTGAATGAGAATGAAATTCAGAATTTAAATTCTCCTTGGCTGAAATTATAAGAAATTACTAGTTGATATAGCAATGTCAAACAATTGTTGAAATGTCAAATGAATATGGAAGATTAGGTTCGATCATTTTGAAATGTTTGGGAACAAATTTTCTTGCTAAAATTTAAGGATTAAGTTAGCAAATTTAAATATAAATAAGATAGTTCTGTAATTGTAAAACCAGAAATTTAGGCAATGAATAGGGATGGTTTATGGGAGTTTTGGCCACTAGGTAAAGTTGGAAATATTAGTTGTTGGAAATTTTAGAAGTTAAAATAGATTTTAGGTGTGGAAAATATATATTTATAGGATTGCATGAATTTAATGTGAAGTTAGGAATATTACTTAAGGTATTCGGTGTGACGCCCCGGAAGCGCGGAAAATATGGCAAATTTAAAACTTATTTACATCAATACACAATTTTAGGTGCATTCCTGTATAGTGTCATGCATCATCATATATATATATATATATATTATAGCACCTTCACCTCAGGATCTCATCACCTAATATTCATATATCATAACGTATACAATCCTCAATACATATTTAATTAATCCTAATACATCCCATACATCATCATTCATCAAGTGTCTATAATTACAACTTTAGTCTATGTACATGAAATGTTAAAGTATACCTTAAAATACAATATACGACCTGGAGCTTAAGTCCTCCACCAACCACTACTCCGTACGTCGCAGGAAACTCTCTTCACTTGAAGAAATCTAGGGGGATATAAAAATAGGGTGAGCTTCTAAATCGCTCAGTAAGGGGGTAAGGGACTCATTAACAAAAATGATTAATTACACAACACAATCATTTTGTTTTATAGGTGGAACTCAATAAGTTCAGTAGAAAACGTAGCATGAAATCATTAAACATCATTATCATCTCATTTCTCTAAGATCATGTAAAAACACGAGAGTAAATGTCTCGGTACAAAAATCATAGTTACAAACATGTAGAAATCAGGATGTGATAATGGCTTTTCTCGTAAAAACGTGATAGAAATCACCTTAGTAGTAATACACGGGGCAAAGCCACAAAACACAATCTCATGTATATAAAAGATGGAGACTAGGCAATAAAACTCAGATAAAAACATCCTTCATGGCACATCAAAATAATCTCCTCTGGGTGCGCATCCCAGGCATCCTCAAAAGAGGGAACGTCAATAATATGGTCGTGTACATCATATATTAGTCTTACGTGTTACCAGAACAAGGCCCGGACTTACATGATACCAGAGTAAGGCCTCTCCTCATGCACACTATCAGTCTTACATGCTACCAAAGCAAGGCCCAGACTTACATGCTACTAGAGCAAGACCACCCAGTGCTACCAGAGCGGGGGTCATCTCACGTTACCAAAATGGAAGCATCTCTCACTACCAAAGCGGAGGAATATCAGACTTACATGCTACCAAAGCAAGGCCTGATGTGCTATCATATAAAATCGTTTTGCCTTCACGTAGAGCTCATAATGGTTTCTCTCATAAAACCCATCCGAAAACCTTTCTGTACTCATCACAAAAACATGTCAAAACCGAGCTCCAACCGGTAAAACCATGCACACATTTCTCAAATCTTAGTATGCCTTAACATAAAGCCTAAATCCCTTTTCACTTTTAAGCTCAAACAATTTGTAAAACAATTTCACACTATGTTTACAACTCATAAAAATTGGGCCCCAACGGCTATAAAACCGTGTGCAACAAATCAATCATAACTCGTAAAAACATGCTCATTTCTCAAAAACATTTCATGTTACAAATATCATCACAAATCACATACACAAATGAGTTTAAGTTTTCCCTTACATGGTTGCACCTCGTATAGTGCAATCGTTTCCCCTGAACGATGGACTAGCCTCGCATTCCTCTATGGAACTCCCGGGTTGTCCCAATGAAGTAAAAACATCATTAACACGTCATCACATTATCTCAAACCTTAACATCGAGCATAATTGCTCACATTCTCAAAATTTCTCAATACCTCAATAATTCTAACAACCCTAACCATTTTCAGCCAATTCATCACAACATCTACAGCCACAATCGCAGAAATCTACTTCAAAATCAAGGATTAAAGCTTAGAAATTTACCCAAGACTTGTGAAGTCCTCAATTCATGCCTCAGCTCAAATCGTCCTTTGATTTCCAAGCATGTTGTTCCCCTTATGATGAGGAACAACTTTCCATCTTGCCACTACCTCTGATTCAAACGGAAATGGGCATTTTGAAGGAGAGAGAAAGCTAGGGATTTTGATTTTTTTGAGAGAGAAAAGATGAATTCCAGTAAAAACATAGGGGTCTTTATATAGGCAGAGGGCAGGAGATCGATTTGCTCTGTAGGAGATCGATCTGCCTTTGAATTTGGGAGCATTTTGGGCACTTTTTATGCCTACTTGATCGATCTGTCGTGGGGGAAAGATCGATCTGCTCATTTGCATTTGTTCATTCCTTGTCACTTTGGCCTGTCAGATCCATCCCCTTTTCTCCAAGATCGATCTGGCCTCATAGTTTTACACTATGGTTGTACACTTGGCATAAAATCTCCATATATAATTGTTATAGTTTGCTCCATTGATTATTTCTCATTCAATACTAATTTATCATTTAGAAATTTCATTCCTTACCACTTCAATTTATGAGTATATCACATTTAGCTTAATTAATTACACTCATTTTTACATTATATAATTAGATATGTATGAAATTCTCAGGTCTCACATCCTCCCCACCTTTAAAGAATTTATTCCTCTAAATTCAACTCGACTCATCAAACAGATGGGGGTACTTCTTCTTCATGAGGCTTTCAAATTCCCAAGTTGCCTCTTCCATTGAGTGATGCTTCCATAAAATTTTCACTAATGGAATGCTTTTAGTCTGAAACACCTTCTCTTTCCTATCAAGGATTCAGACGGGTTCTTCAGTGTAGCTCATGTCCTCTTGTATGTTTATCTCTTCATACTTTATGACATGAGAAGGGTCCGAGTGGTACTTCCTCAACATAGATACATGGAAGACGTTGTGTATTCCAGACATCTGTGGGGGTAATGCCAACCTGTAGGCTACCTCTCCCATTCTCTCAAGAATCTCGAATGGTCCAATGTATCGAGAACTCAATTTCCCTTTCTTTCCAAATCTCATGATACCTTTACTCGGTGATATCTTTAGAAATACTACATCACCAACATCAAACTCGAGTGGCTGTCTACACACATCCACGTAGCTTTTCTGTCTACTCTGTGCAGCCTATAATCTTTCACATATAAGTTTCACACTCTGTACAGCCTGTTCAACAAGCTTAAGAGTATTTATCTTTCTGTCACCCACTTCTTCCCACGCTACAAGGGTTTTGGGTTTAGATCCTCAAAAGGTGCCATTCCAATACTCGCTTGATAGCTATTATCATACGCAAACTCTGCTAGGGGCATGTGATCATCCCATGATCCCTTAAAATCCATCGTACATGCCCTCAACATATCCTCTAAGGTCAGAATAGTCCTCTCTGACTGACCATTTGTCTGAGGATGATAGGCAGTACTAAAACTCAATTGAGATCCCATGGACTCTTGAAAATTGGTCGAAAATCTGGAGGTAAATCGAGAATCTCTGTCAGAAGTAATACTCACTGAGCCCCATGTAATCTAGCTATCTTTCTGACATATAAATCCGCTAAGGCATCCACAGTATCTGTGCTCTTGATAGCAAGGAAGTGGGCATTTTTTGTCAGTCTATCCATTTTGACCCATATAGCGTCACGACCTCTTCGAGTCCTCGGTAAACCCATAATAAAGTCCATGGTGACATGCTCTCATTTCCATGTTGGCACAGGTAAAGGCTGTAATAATCCTTTGGGCTTCTGATGCTCAACTTTCACTTGTTGGCATACTAAACATTTGGCCACATAATCTGCCATGTCTCACTTCATGCCACTCCACCAATATACCTTTCTCAAATCTCGGTACATCTTAGTACTCCCTGGGTGCATGGTGTATCGTGAGTAGTGGGATTCTCTCAGTATCTGTCTCTTCAGGGTATCATCATCTGGTACATAAATTTGTCCTCTGAATCTCACCAATCCATCCTCACTGACTATGGATCCGACTGCGAAGTTTGCTCGGCTTGGCTAACCATATCAATCAACCTCTGATCATCACGCTGCCCAATTCTAATTCGATCCATAATCCTAGGCTCTATTCCTAGGCTAGCCAAAAATCCAGTCTCTACCTCTTTAAATCTGATCCAGAGTTCGGTGAACTGCTTTAATAAATCCCATTCCCGACCATCATAGCAGATATCATACTTTTCCTGCTTAAGGTATCAGTAACTACGTTTGCCTTCCTCGAGTGGTATAAAATCTCGCAGTCATAATCCTTAAGGAGTTCCATCCATCTCCTTTGTTTCATATTTAACTCTTTATGATCAAACAGCTACCTCAAACTCTTGTGGTTAGTGAAGATCTAGAATCTTTCCACATATAAGTAGTGTCGCCAGATCTTCAAGGCAAATACCATAGCGGCTAACTCCTAATCATGCGTGGGGTAATTTCGCTCATTATCTTTCAACTGTCGTGATCCATAGGCGACCTCTCTTCCATGCTGCATGAGAATACACCCCAATCCTTGATGGGAAACATCACTATACACTGAGAATCCTCCTGATCCCTCAGGGATAGTAAACACAGGTGCCGCTGTTAATCTCCTATTTAATTCCTGAAAATTAAGCTCACATTAAAGAATCCATATGAATGGAGTCTCCTTGCGCATGAGCTTGGTCAAAGAAGCGACAATCCTGGAAAATCCCTCTTCAAATCTACTGAATACCCTGCCAAACTAAGGAAACTTTGTACCTCTGTAATTGTCCTCGATCTTTCCCAATTAAGCACAGCTTCCACTTTAATTAAATCAATCGATACTCCCTTCGCTGAAGCTATATGCCAAGGAAAGCTATCCGATCCAGCCAAAACTCATATTTATTGAGCTTTCCATGTAATCGCTTATCATGGAGTATCTGAAGTACGAACCATAATTGCTGGCGTGCTCCTCATAAGTCCGAGAGTACACCAAGATATCATTAATAAAGACTATCACAACTTATCTAGGTAGTCCTTGAATACATCATTCATTAACCTCATAAAGGCTGCAGGGGCATTCGTCAATCCAAAGGGCATCACTAGAAATTCATAATGGCCATACCTAACCCTGAAGGCCATCTTTGTAATATCTTCCATCATCAATTGGTGATAGCCCGATCTTAAATCAATCTTAGAGAAAACTGAGGCCCCTCTCAACTGATCAAGTAGATCGTCAATCCTCGACAATGGGTATTTATTCTTTAACATGGCTTTATTTAATAGTCGATAGTCTATGCATAATCTGAGACTACCATCCTTCTTCCTTACGAATAAAACTGGTACTCCCCACGATGAGACACTGGGTCTAATAAATCCTTGATTCAATAACTCCTGTAGTTGTTTCTTCAATTCCTCTAGTTCCACTAATGCCATCCTATACGGAGGTCTGGAGATAGGCTGAGTATCTGATACCAAATCAATGGTAAACTCCAACTCTCTCTCTGGTGGTAAACCTGGCAACTCATATGGGAAAACAACCAAAAATTCACACACCGTGGTTATATCCTCAATCCTCTGATGTTCCCGGTTATCATCTGAGATGAGTGCTTCATAACCTTCACATTAATTATCAAATTTAGTACCCTAAAAAGGTAACATCATAAATTTCAAATTGCTTAAAAAAATTCCACACATTTATTTCCTCAATATTTCAAATGTACACTGTAAGGTTCAGGTAGGGAGAAAGTCATAATCTTAGTATAGCAGTCTAAACTCACTTGATTGGTTGCCAGCCAATCTATTCCCAAAATCACATCGAACCCATGTCTATTTAACATCATTAGATCTGCTAATATTACTCTATCCCCCATCTTTATTTCACATCCTCTACAGATCATATCCATTCTCTAAGACTCATGCATAGGGGTATTTACATGTAGGATATACTCTAGAGGTTCAAACTTCAAATTTAACTTACATGCAAAATGCTCAGAAATAAACGAATGTGTGGACCCCGAGTCAATCAACACATGAGCCTTATGAGTATAGACAGAGAGTGTACCTCTTATAGTTTCTGTAGAAGTGTCTACTATTTCTTTATCCAGAGCGAACACACGTCCCACTGTGACAGGCTTCTTTCCTTTCTCTATAGTAGTCGGTCGTCTCGGAGGATTCACTCTATAAGGCTGTTGTCTAGTAGGCTCCGGAGCATGTGGTCTCTGAGGTTGAGAATAGTCTTTTACTCTGTGACCCATGTCTCTACATCTAAAACATCCACGGATCAATCCAGTACAACTTCCCTCATGCAGTCAGCCATAGTCTCTACAAACCCTTATATCAGGTCTGACATCTTAAGGGGTATCCCTAATGATGGGATAAGCTCTAGGTCTCTCCAATTTGCCCTTCTATACCTTAATCCTTCCTCTTCTGAAGGAACCACTCCAAACATCTGTTTGGGAAATCGTTGGCCTCTTACCCTCATCCCTATTCACTGCTCTGAATTCATTCTAGGATTGTACAATTGCAATTCCCCTCTCAATCTCTTGTGCTAGTCTCAGAGCATCTTCAAACTCAGTAATACACAGCCATATCAATCGATCTTTGATGATGGGCTTTAGTCTATATACAAATCTCTCAGTCCAGAGCTCTTCATCTTTAAAGGTCTCTAGATCATATTTCAATAGAGTGGTAAATCAACTCTCGTAATCATCCACAAGCATATCCCCTGTACCAGACTTGAAAACTCAGCCTGTATCCTTCTCTGGGTAGCTCGTGGTACATATTGAGCTCTAAAGGCCTTCTGAAACTCTTCTCAGCTACTCACATCCTGACGGGACATCAGAATTCTCTGGGTAGTATCCCACCAATCTTGAGCTCTCCCTTTCAATATATAAGCACCCATACTGACCCTCTCAACATCAGTGCATCCTAAATAGTCAAATATGACTCTCAACTCAGTCAGCCACTCCTCAGCCTCTATGAGATCCTTTCTTCCCTTGAATGCGGGTGGATTCATTTTAAAAAAGGTCCCTCAATCAGATCATACTTCTGTCATCAAGCTGAGTGGTGGGATGCACCGGGTCCATCTATACTGGGGGTGCGGGAGGTCCGTGTGGTGGTGTAGGAGTAGTACCCGAGGCATTAACTCTAAAATGTTACGCGAATAGCGCTGTCATCTGTTCAAAACCTTGCCGCACATCTTACTCAATCCGATTAAATCAAGAGTTAGGACTCTCCGATTGTGGGGTAGGTGGCGGAGGCGGCTCAGCCTACCTCCTCGAACGACCTCATCGTCCACTCATTTTCAATCTCAATATGCTCCTCTGCGTACATAACAAATTTGATTGAAATTTGAATCCTCAATTTCAGTTCATGACAAGACTTATATAGAAACTTGGGATGTATACTATTTCACTTAATTTGCACTGACAATACTAAACACCTTAGGCTCTGATACGAAATAAACTCTGTGACGCCCCTGAAGCGCGAAAAATAGGGTAAATTTAAAATTTATTTACATCAATGCACAATTTTAGGTGCATTCTTGTACAGTGTCATGCATCATCCTATAATATTATAACACTTTCGCCTCAGGACCTCATCACCTAATATTCATATATCATAATGTATACAATCCTCAATACAGATTTAATTAATCCTAATACTTCCCATACATCATCGTTCATGAAGTGTATGTAATTACAACTTTAGTCTGGGTGCTTGAAATGTTAAAGTATACCTCAAAATACAATATATTGCCTGGAGCTCAAGTCCTCCACCAGCCACTACTCCGTATGTCACAGGAAACTCTTTTCACTTGAAGAAATCTGGGGGGATATAAAATAGGGTGAGCTTCTAAATCGTTCAGTAAGGGGGTAAGGGACTCATTAATAAAAATGATTAATTACACAACACAATCATTTTGTTTTGTAGGTGGAACTCAATAAGTTCAGTAGAAAACATAGCATGAAATCATTAAACATCATTATCATCTCATTTCTCTAAGATCATGTAGAAACATGAGAGTAAACGTCTCGTTACAAAAATCATAGTTACAAACATGTAGAAATCAAGATGCGATAATGGCTTTTCTCGTAAAAACGTGATAGAAATCACCTCAATAGTAATGCACAGGGAAAAGCCACAAAACACAATCTCATGTATATAAAAGATGGAGACTAGGCAATTAAAACTCAGATAAAAATATCCATCATGGAATATCAGAATAAACTCCTATGGGTGCGCATCCCAGGCATCTTCAAAAGAGGGAACGTCGATAATATGGTCATGTACATGATATATTGGTCTTATGTGTTACCGGAACAAGGCTCGAACTTACATGCTACCAGAGCAAGGCCTCTCCTCATGCACACTATCGGTCATACATGCTACCCAAGCAAGCCCCGAACTTACATGCTACCATAGCAAGGCCACCCAGCACTACCAGAGTGGGGTAATCTCACGTTACCAGAACAGAGGCATCTCTCACTACCAAAACGGAGGAATATCAGACTTACATGCTACCAAAGCAAGGCTCGATGTGCTATCACATGACATGCCTAAGTCTCAATAACAGCCATTATCATATAAAACTATTTTACCTTCACGTAGAGCTCATAATGGTTTCTTTTATAAAATTCATCCGAGAACCTTTTTGTACTCATCACAAAAACATGTCAAAATAGAGCTCAAACCGGTAAACCATGCACACATTTCTCAAATCTCAGTACACCTTAATGTAGAGCCCAAATCCCTTTTCACTTTTAAACTTAAAGAGTTTGTAAATAATTTCACATAAAAAATGGGCCCCAACTGGCTATAAAATCGTATGCAACAAATCAATCATAACTCGTAAAAACATGTTTGTTTCTCAAAAACATTTCTTGCTACAAATATCATCACAAATCACATACACAAATGAGTTTAAATTTTCCCTTACATGGTTGCACATCGTATAGTGTAATCGTTTACCCCGAACGACGGACTAGCCTCGTATTCCTTTCTGGAACTCTCAGGCTATCCTAACGATGTAAAAACATCATCAACACGTCATCACATTATCTCAAATCTTAACATCGAGCATAATTGCTCACATTCTCAAAATTTCTCAATACCTCAATAATTCTAACAACCCTAACAATTTTCAACCAATTCATCACAATATCTACAGCCACAATCGTAGAAATATACTTCAAAATCAAGGATTAAAGCTTAGAAATTTACCCAAAACTTATGAAGTGCTCAATTCACACCTCAGCTCAAATCGTCCTTTGATTTCCATGTATGTTTTTCCCCTTACGATGAGGAACAACTTTCCCTCTTGCCACTACCTCTGATTCGAACGAAAATGGGCGTTTTAGAGGAGAGAGAAAGCTAGGGGTTTTAGTTTTTTGGTGAGAGAAAAGATGAATTCCAGCAAAAACATAGGGGTCTTTATATAGGTAGAGGGCAGGAGATCGATCTGCCCTGTAGGAGATTAATCTGCCTTTGAATTTGGGAGCGTTTTGGGCACTTTTTATGCCTACCAGATCGATTTGTCGTAGGGAAAAGATCAATCTCATAATCTTGAGGAGATCGATCTGCTCATTTGCATTTATTCATTCCTTGTCACTTTGGCCTATCAGATCGATCCCCTCTTCTCCAAGATCGATCTGGCCTCATAGTTTTACACTATGGTTGTACACTTTGCATAAAATCTCCATATATAATTGCCATAGTTTGCTCCATTGATTATTTCTCATTCAATACTCATTTATCATTTAGAAATTTCATTCGTTACCACCTTAATTTATAAGTACATCACGTTTAGCTCAATCAATTACACTCATGTTCGCATTACATAATTAGATGTGTATGAAATTCTCAGGTCTCACATTCAGCAACTTTGAAATGATTAGAAATAATTAGATGTTAGATTGTAGGAATTATACCATAAAAGTATGATGCAAATGATGTTATTTTATAATTGGAAGAACGAATGCTTATGCTAAGCAAGTAGAAATACTAGAGGTAAGTCTCGGTCATGACCAAATATTGGCGATTTTCCAAGTGTGAATAAATTTAAGGTTTAAAACCAGTGAACTACGTTAGTGGTAGTTTAGTCTTAAATTGATCTTGTAAGTGTTGTATGTGCTGAAATTTCATTTGTTCATGTATGAAGGTTAAATGACACAGTGCCCTTAAATGTTATTTCGCAGCAACTACTTCAGCGGGCGCCAAGGAAGCTTAGACGCATATATGGGCGTCTAAGGCGAAAAGAGTATAGTTGTGCACATCCATGTTGTGTGGCAAGGGGTTTATGTGGCTGTTGTTAGTGGAATGCCTTAGAATAGGTTAGATCCATTTTGAAAGATAGGCTATAGATTAGTTGAGTTGATAGGATAGTCTAGAATAGAAATTTCATTACCTTATACTACTGATTTCTATAATATGTTCGTTTTGAAATCTCCAAGGTCTAAAACTTTGCCACAACGTGGAGCTCATTGTTCTATATGATATGTTTCGACATATTAGTATCCTGTCCGTGTGAGCATTATATCATAATTTTTGTAACTCCATTCAGCTTGTTTGACATTCGAAGCTGGTTTGCATGGGCTCTTTGACTGTGTTTTAGAGATAGCATAAAGTTGTAAGAATTGCATACATGTTGATTTTTGAAATGACGGTACATGTTTTTTATATCGATAGGTTGTTTTCCCCCAAACTTTGGAATTATGAATTTTGGTTGATTTGATAAATTATATTATGAACCCATCGTGGAGATTTTTGAGATTGTTGGCGATCCGGTTTATGCCTGTGTGGTAGTCATGTCCCATGAGAGCCATCTCTAGCACCCGGTAGAAGGTTCTATGTGATTGCCCTACGATGCCAAGTGCTTCGCGGGGAAGCCTTTGTGGCATTGAGATGTTATTGCTACATACTACTATTAGACCCTGATCCTGTCTTCAGTACCTTAGTCCTAAATTTGATCAGTTAGGATAAGGCGGTAGTCACTATGGCCATAGGTGTTTTCATTGATATTGGTGATATTGTTTGAGTACTTAGTTCCATGACGAGTTGCGGAAATTGCCACATTCTCATTCAGTTGTATTGAATTATTCAAGCTTTGCCCATGCTTGTATTTTGATAGAATTGCACATTTTGACAAAGTGGGTCGGATATTGAGAATTTCTAAGTTTTTTTCTTTTGGAACTTAAATTTGTCAACGATGCATAAATTTTTGTTACGTAAGCATGTCTTAGTTGAAGCATAAGCAATATTTTCTTTTAATGAAATGTGAATGGCGTCGTTACATAATTATCATAATTTACCATTGCATGGTGTGTTTGCATGGTATTTTACTAGCTTCGGTTATGTAAATTTCTTACTGAGCGTGTAGTTGCTCACCCCTCGTTTCCAACACTTTTCAGATTTGATTCACGGGGCGAGCTTAACGTTCTTGCTGACTCCATCTGTTGGTTATATACGCACGGTTGTATTTTGTGGGATGTATTTAGTTAGAAGTTGTTTAAAGTATTATCAATATGAATACACTTAGGTTTCTTCTTTCCAGTTTAAAGTAAATGAACGACTAATATGTTGTATGGTGTTTAAACCAACTAGTCGAGTTTGTGGTTATGTGATGCTATCATGAATTTGGCTATTACGGATTAAATATTTACATTAGTTGTGTACATGTGATGAATATGCTGTAAAATGTAGGAAGGACTAGTTCAATTATGCCATTATGCCGTCGGATTTATGAAAGAAACCTGTTAGCACAGATATTATAAGTCACGACTAGATATTGATCATTTACGAAAATCTAAAAAGAGTAGCATGAATTCCTACATTGGACACAAAAAAACAAGTAAAAAAATCCATAGAAACATTTATGTTATCTTATAACACGATTTCAATTAACATTGCGTGTCTACGTTTGAGGCTACGTTATGGGGTGTAACAGTCCAATGTAGCGAGGACTTAACTTACCTCTCTTCCTGAATCTCGCTATACCTTTAAAGGAAAAACCTTCAAAAACACTGAATCACAAACTGCAAACTCAAGTGGTCTTTGTCTCTTGTCAGGGTAGCTTTTCTGTCTACTCTGAGCTGTCCTCAATCTCTCAACAATCAATTGGACATCCTCAGAGGCTTGTGTAACCAAGTCAGTAGCAAAAATCTTTCTGTTACCCGTTTCTTCCCATCCGATAAGGGAACGACATCTACGGCTATATAAAGCCTCATACGGTGCCATCCCGATACTCACATGATAACTGTTATTGTAGGCGAATTCGGCTAGTGGCAAATGATCATCCTAGGAGCCTCTAAACTCTAGCACACACGCTCTCAACATATCCTCCAGAGTCTGTATAGTCCTCTCTAACTGACCATCTGTCTGAGGATGAAAAGAAATGCTCAAACTCAACTAGGTTCACATGGCTTCCTGAAAATGTTCCTAAAAGTGGGAAGTGAAACGGGAATCCCTATCCGAGACAATGCTCACTGGAATACCATGTAACCTTACTACCTCGTGTATATACAACTCTGCCAAAGAACTCAGAATATCGGTAGCTCTCATAGCTAGAAAGTGGGCTGACTTCGTCAGTCTATGAACGATTATCCATATAGCATCGTGATTCCTTCGCGGCCTCGATAAACCCATCACGAAATCCATGGTGATATGCTCCCATTTCCACGTCTGTATAGGTGAGGCTGCATTAATCCTACAGGCTTCTGATGCTCTACCATCACCTGCTGACATACGAGACATCTGGCCACAAACTCTGCCACATCTCTCTTCATACTCGACCACTAATACACCTTTCCGGAGGTTTTGATACATCTTGTTACTCCTCGATGTAACATGTACCTCGATGAATGAGCTTTTGTCAATATCAATCTCCTGAGCTCTGGGTCCTCGGGAACACACAATCAGCCTCTGAACCTCAGTAGTCCATCTGAACTTATCTCAAAATTAGTCACTGTACCACTCTGTATCTGACTTGTCACGACCCTCAAACCACTGAACATCCACTACAAATTTGGCCATTTTTGAATTTAATGTTTGACTTGTTCTTTATTGATTGATCGTTACCTTTACTTTACCTGATCGTGAACAGATACACCACCAACAGTTGGGCTGTGTATCGATGTCAATCTCTTCCAACCAAATCATTTGAAATTTCAATTCATTTAAATGTAAACACTTGTATTTCTAAATCAGAGTTGTCATTTAGAGATGTTTACAACTCTCTACATCCCCAAAATTACATCAAAAGATATTACTTGCTTGTACATATCTAGATAAAAAAACCATAAAAATGTGTATACCTCATGTGATGGGATATAGCAGACTCCAAAAATCCAATCCTCAGTCGCTCTCTCTATCTACTGTAAATGCTTTGTGGAGGGGGGAAAATAAGGGGGTGAGCAAACCACGCGCTCAGTGAGGCAATCATGCGAACAAGTAGATAACTGCACTATCTACGTGATCGCGATGCCATGCTTAAATCACATATTTATTTGTCATACTCCAAAATGTATCCTCATGGTTGTGTTCATGACATGTAAAGCAATTCATATTATTTAAATCAGTGCACAATTCTTAAATCATAGCATGGAAAATCATCATGCGTAAAGCTAAATCAAGGCATAGTAAATCATCATGCAAACTACACTTATAAAGCATTTCAAATCCCCACACAAGTCATAATCAAATTCACCATTTGTCAGGACTCAGCCCCTCCCATGGACTATCCTGACCCACAAACACATTTCAAAACATGGATTTATCAATTCATAAACCAAAAGACATGTGAGATAGACAATATAATAAGGGAAATATCATGTCATGACCCTCAACTTACTAAAAATCATCACAAATGTTTCACTTTTTATACATTATTTATTATTCGTTCTTACTTTACCTTGATAGTGATCAACTACACTCTCAACAGTTGGGCTGTGTGTCAATGTCTACCTCATCCAACCATAACAATTTAAATTGCATTATAATTTAGAAATAAACACCTGTATAAATAAATCAAAGTTGTTGTTTACATGTGTTTACATTGCTTTACATCCCCAATGGTTACATTCAAAATACTACTGTGCTATGGTAAGTTTAGATACAAAATCATACAAGGGTGTATACCTTACGTGATGAGATGCAGTGGATACCAAAAAGAAACCTCCAGTCGCTCTCAGTCTATACGCAATGCTCTGTAGAGAAGAGAAAATAAGGGGGGTCAGCAAACAACACGCTTAGTAAGACAATCATGCGAACAGGTAGATACTGCACTATCTACGTGATCGTGATGCCATGCTCAAAACCATACAATTTTTCATCACACCTTAAAAGCATTAGTTCATGCTTGTGTTAATGGCATGTAAAGCAAATCATGCTATTTAATTCAGTGCACAAATCAAATTCAAAGCATAGAAAACCATCATGCGTATTTCACAAATAAGGCATGGAAAATCATCATGCATTAGTGCACCTTAAAGCCATAATCATTCTTTCTCATCTTAAATAAATCAGCCCTTGTCAGGACTCAGCCCCTCTCTCGGACTATCTTGACTCATAATACATTTCAAAACATGGATTCATTCATAAATAAGAGACATGTGAGATAGGTAATATAATAAGGGAAATCTCCTCTAGGACTATGACTATATCTTATGATCCCAGGCTACAATGATCAGGTGTGCAGGGTATCACCTTTATCTGCTTCCACACGGGAGGTGGGTCACGTCCAGCCCGTCGGTCCATAGCAGATCTCAACATCATTCGAAGATGGCATATCACAATCTTAACACAGTACATCGTACTCCATGCTACCTGCACCGTACAACATACTCCGTGGACCCATATCAACACATCATATCAAGTCACATCACAAAATGCACGTGCGAGCCTATTTAATCGGTGCGACACCCAGTCTACCAGAAGCTCCAGCACAATTATCAACATGTCATAAAACCACATGCGAGTAATCTCAAGCACGACAACAAGTATGACGGACATCTAATGCGAGCTATGCTCCAGCATCACGTTAAAACCAGTATAAAGTTTGTGCGAGCTAAGCTCCAACACAACATCATAAAACTCCATGTGAAAACTAGTGCGAGCTAAGCTCCAGCACTCATGCGTATAAAACACATCAAATCTCGTGCGAGTCATACTCTAACACACTTTCATTCTCACGAAATCCATGTAGGTGGCCTATTTCTTTACAAAGCATGGTTTTTAAAACCAAATCAAGTCATTTCTTATGCAAATCATTTCAAATGTTAGCCAACCTACCAAACACTTGCTAAAAGCAATAAAACAAGATTTTCAAAACATCATGCTTTTGTTTTCATGCACATTTCTTAAAACCCAACTCTTTGCCCTTTAATCACACATTTCATTTCCTATTACCACATGCATTCTAGAAAACATAATGCACCAAAATGCATACAAATATCTCTAAGAGTCCACACAATTCCCTTACCTCGATTTACTCGGAGTGCGACTCTCTTCCTCTTAGCTTCTCACGCTTTGGCTCAACTTGCTCCAGGTGTATCCTCGGAAGCTGCAAATCATTCACTAATCACTTGAGTTAATGTTGCTAACTCGCATTTTGACCTCAACTAGTCAATATATTTTATTGAGCCTATTTCATTAAGTTTGACCCATTTTTACATTTGGCCATCATCAAGCCATTTCCAACCAATTTATCTAGTAACTCACTTAGTTACTTGTTTAAGACTTTATGTGAAATACTCTACCCTTACTCTCTCATTCATTTATGCATTTTACCCAATGCCTTAAATACACATTTTACCCTTTTTGGGTAAGTCCCACAATTCATTCCATAACACCATTACAAAATCATACTCACAACACCATTATCACCTTAAGATATCCTATTCATCATTAATTCCAATACATTTCACTTTCTCACACTAACCCATTTCCAGGTTATAATTGTTCCATTGAATTCTAGATAGTTTCTACCATTAATATGCACACTAATCAACTCCAAAATCAATAACTAAACAAGGAAACTTGGATTTGGTGCTTTAAAAACTCACTTATTTGGATTTCCTTCTTACTCCAAATGAAAATGCTCCTTGTTCCTTAAATCCAACAAATGGGGAAATGGCTCCAAGCTATATTGTTCTTCTATTTGATGTGAACAACTTTGTATCTAATAGCCTTCCCTCAAACTTTATGAAAATGGGCGGATTTATGAGTGAGAAAGCTAGGTTTTTGGATTGAAAATGGTAGAGTGAGGTTGTTTCCCAAAATTTGCAGATCCAACTGCTCCTATTTATAGAATTAGCTTGATGAGATCGATCTGTCGAGGGTCTGAAATCGATCTGGTCCTCTTAAATCCCTCATTTTTAAGACATTTGAAGGCATGAGATCGATCTGTCGAAGGTTTGAGATCAAGCTGCTTCAGGCAGAGAGTTAAGGAGATCGATCTGGCTAAGGGAGGAGATCGATTTGCTCCAACCCAAGAGCTAAGGAAATCGATCTGCTTGCATTAAGGATCGATCTCTTCATTACAAAATGTTTAGAAGATCGATCTGGCCCCATTGGAGATCGATCTGGCCTGTTTCATTGCTTGAATAAGAGCATTTTGTTTCTGACTAACAACTTGATATATTCATTTTTATCATCATATCAACCACATTTTACTATCTCACACTAAACTCATTCTAGGTTAGGCTTATATCATCACATTCTAAGTAATTTCAATCATCAATGCATACACCAATCTACTCATAACAACATTTAGATGAATACACTTAGAGTTGGTGTATTAGAAACTCACCTAGCTTGACTTTCTTCTTTTCCAAGTTTGGAAGACTCCTTGGATCCTTCAATCTAATGAGTTGAATGTGGCCTCCAAGGTATGTTGCACTTCTCCTCAAGGTGAACAACTTTGGCTCTAATAGCTTTTCCCCAATTCTTTTTGGAGGAGGATGTATTCTAGAGATAGAAAGCTTGGTATTTTTGGTAAAAATGGAAGAAGTGTATTGGTTTGTTGAAGAAGAGGGTTTTGTTGTGGGGTATTTATAGATTGAGTGTCACACCCTTCCCTCACACGTGACCTACCAAAATCACCACATAATTTTTGCATTTTACTTACCTTTCCTTCTGTCATCACTCACATCAAACGTTAGACTGTGATTCGATATTAGTCACCCATTCACACTCATTCACAAGATACATAGAATTTAATATTATTTCTATAATAATTCTCTTATACATTAATATCATTATTTGTACATATACATCCCGACCATACAATCATTACATAACTGCGCTTATACAATGTTCAGTACAAAATATCCAGTGTGTATACCTCTTGTAAGATCAATATGCAGCGGATCAGGGAATATCAGTCCTCAGTCGTGTCCACCTACTATGGATGCTCTGAAAAAAGGGAAATAATAAAGGGGTAAGCTCACAGCTCAGGAAGGAAATCAGGTAAGCAAGTAGATAACCACACTATCTTCAAAATACCATGCTTTTGCCTCAAAATCATTTCCTTACCCTATTTGTATCTAAAGCATGCATCTCTCTCAAAGCTTTATGCAATATATATATATATATATAGATACAAAACATCAGTTAGAAAAACTGGAAATATGTTGGTTTAACAACCTCAACATTTTATGCATAACACTGCATTTCTCATGTAAATTCATAAATCTCATATTTATCACGCCATTCAAATAAATCAAAACAATATGGCATTCGTCATCTTTAAAAACATGGAAATCTAGGCCTCACCTATCCCTCGGGTTATCCCTTCACAACTCACAAATTCACATGTTTATATCATAAAAACCATGTGATAATTCATTCAAGAAATCTCAATTTACAGTGCAGGAAAAGAAAACTGAGATAGGCGACTACATGTTTCGAGTGTATGATCATACCTCATTTTTTGTGATCCCAGGCAACACAGTACTCAGTGTGCGGGGTCTCACAATTGCTGTAATGGGAGGTGGGTCAAATCTCTACCGTCAGCTCTTAATCTGAGGATCTAATCCCGGAGCACACCAGATTCCACTGGATCTCGCTCCCACTACTAACCAATCTTATCCAAGTACATCAAGTACTCACGGTACAGTGTTACTCCATGTGACATATACAGTACACAGTACTCCATGAACCCTATGTCAAGGTGGGATGCTCGTCATAAGTCTTAGTCCTCATACCTTTGATATACCTCATAGTCGGGATGCTCGCCATGAGTCTTAGTCCTCAAACTATGGGTTATTTCGATAGCCCTCAGTCTTATCTCAAAATATTGCACGTGTCAGTATATATATATATATATATATATCAGTGCGACACACAGTCAGCACAGGCTCTCAACACGATTGTTTCATGCTCTTTTCAAATCTGGTACATGCGAGTAAACTCTCAACACGACCATATCACAATGATATAACTCTAGTGCGAGCAATGCTCCCAGCACTATGTCATGTAAAAACACGAGTATGAGCAAAGATCCTAATACTCTATAATGTGTAATATATGAAAATTGAGTACCAGCTAAGCTCCCAATACTCTATCATGTAAAACTGAGTATGAGCAAAGCTCCTAATACTCTATAATGCATTAATCACAAAACTGAGTACGAGCAATACTCCCAGTACTCTCACATGTATAAATCGCATTAAAATGTAGTACGAGTATATACTCCAATACTATGTGATGCATATCTCAAAATACGGTGTGAGTGATCTCTAGCACTTATGGTTTTCACACAAAATCGGATAGATGGCTATTCAAATTATAATTCACCCAATTAAATCAAATAAGCACTCAAATGTGCATGTTTTCCCATATATATGAAAGCATTAGCCATTCTATCATGCAAATCATGCATCTTAGTCACAACATGCTTTTAAGGCTTTTTAACCCTAATTTTCGATAAAAAACACTTATCCTCATTTATTTCTATCACAACATCACGCCTATTCATGGGAATTCATATATAATGTACTATCGAAATTCTATTCAAATTACGTGTAGCTATCTCTAGCTACTCACGAAATTCCCTTACCTCGGATCATGCCAAGTGAACTCTCTTCCTCGGTGCTACTCACTCTTGCAGTCCGATCAACTTCCACTGTGATTTTCGAAGCTGTTATATGTATTTATGTTAGTATATCGTATTATGCTCGTTCCATTTGCTAACTCTTAACTCAATACATAGATTTTATCACTTTCTTCTATTATTATATTATACCATACTTTCCATGTATCTATCTTCATTTCTCCCTATTTCCAATTTATGTATTTCATAAGATTAGCATAAAATCTTCCATACATGCATATTCCATCATTTAATTCATGCCAACATAACTCTTTCTAATCATGTTCTCACTCTCATGCTAATAGCTAAGTCATGCTCATTTTTCATAATCCTTTTGTTTCCAACATTTCATACATATACCAATCAACTCATCAATACACCTAGTTTAACATATATAAACTTGGTGCATTAAATCTTACCTAGCTGAGATTTTCCTCTTTTTCACCAAAATTGGTAAAATCCTTCTTGCTCTTTTAAATCTTGATTCCAATCTCTTGTTTCCTAGTATGTTGTTCTCCCCTTCACTAAGAACAACTTTGCTTAACTAAAACTCACTCAAAACTGATTGCAAATTGAAGCTTTCTAGTGTTGAAAGGTTAGGTTTTGCTTTGGTTCTTGAATGGAATAGTGAATCTCATGAAACAGAGGTTGTGCAGGTCCAGTATTTATAGAATTGTCTCTATGAGATCGATCTGTTAACCACATGAGATCTATCTCCCCTGCATTTTTCTCCTTGAAATTGACCTTTCAGGCCTAATGAGATCGATCTACACAACTCAGAACTTTAAGGAGATCGATCTGGCCTTGCAATGAGATCGATATGTTGCAACTCGAGCCTTAAGGAAATCGATCTGTATTGCTAAAGTGATCGATCTGCTCCTCTCCTGAAGTAGTTTTGCTGCACTTTTTGTCCTAATTCACTGTTACATTGGTATTTAGTTTACTTAGCCATTCATTTTTCATTTCATACACATTTACAACTCTAAAACATCCATTCCTCATAATTTATATAAATTGTGACTTGTCTATACATTCACAAACTCACAAGGATTACATGCAACATTACGGGTCTTACATTGAGAGTGAGGAGATCGATCTGCTAGGGTAAAGAGATCGATCTTCTCATGGTTTTTAACTCTCAAATTTTTAGGTTTGTAATAGAGTGATCGATCTGCTCATTTAAGGAAGATCGATCTCCTCTTGGTATGAGCCTTCAAATTATTCAGTTTTGAAAGGGAGAGATCGATCTACTCATTGGCGAGAGATCGATCTGCTCTTTTCAGAATAAAATGGAGATCAATCTGCACTTATGGGATGATCAATTTGGGCTTGGCAGAGGTAAACGTAGATCAATCTCGTCATTGGGGAGATCGATATGCTTGATGGGGAGATCGATCTGCCTTGACAGATTCACTTGAAATGGCTCTGTTTTGCATAAGGGATTGATTTGCCTTGAATGGGAGATCGATCTAGCCTCCATCTGCAGTCCTTCTGCTGCATTTTCCCAGATCTTTCCAATGGTTACTCCAATACTCATTTTTCATTTTAATCCCACTTCGAGCATGGAAAGACTTATTTCCTATGATTTTCGTGTTATGAAACTTGTGTGTATTGCTTGGAAATCAGAATGGATACACAACCATGCTTTATCATTTTGTGTTTTAAGTCTTTATCTCCAGTTCGGATGCTTTAAGTTCTATTCGTTTAGTTTGTGGCCACTTCAACCTTTATTTAACATTTACATGTATCCATGATACTCATTCATTCTCATTTGCAATTCATTCACATTTGCATGATTTAAAATCATCAATTTTATAATTCCATTTACATGTATTACAAAGTTATACATATATGGGGTCTCACATGACTACTCACATCAATGCAATACGGATCAGTCTGCTGAGCCTGTCTGATCCTATCACACAGATTCGGCTCCAAACGTAGACTAGCAATCATACATTTTGTATCCATGTCAGAAGGCACAACTCCCAAACTGAGGCTAGCAAACAACTCTAGCAACTCATGTTCCCTGACCATCATTTACAATACCATCCCAAGGCTCTTCCTGCTCAAAGCATCAGTTACAACATTAGCCTTGCCTGGATGATAAAGTATCTCACAATTGTAGTCTTTTCAGAAGCTCTAGCCATCTTCTCTGTCTCATGTTCAATTCTTTATGCGAGAATATATACTTAAGGCTCTTGTGGTTGATAAAAATTTGAAACTTCTCACCATACAAGTAGTGGCACCATACCTTCAACACAAACACTACTGCTGCTAACTCCAAATCATGGGTTGGATAGTTCTTTTCATGGTCCTTCAGCTGTCTAGATCCATAAGCAACTACCCTCCCATCTTGCATCAATACACAGCACAGTCCCTGATGCGAAGCATCAATATGCACTAAAAATCCTCTTGAGCTAGTAGGGATAGTGAGAATCGGAGCAGCGGTCAATCGACGCTTCAACTCCTAAAGACACTTCTCATAATCCTAATCCCATGCAAAAGCTACACTCTTTTGAGTGAGACGTGTCAATGGAGCAGCTAACTTCAAAATCCCTCAACGAATCTTTGATAGTATCCTGCTAAACCTAGAAAACTCCTAATCTCGATCACTGTCCTCGACTGTTCCCACTGAACTACAGCCTCAATCTTAGATGGATCCACTTATACACCATCCTTTACACAATATGTCCCAAAAATGAGATCTATGACGACCAAAAATCACACTTGCTGAGTTTAGCATACAACTTCTGCTCTCATAAGGTTTGCAATACTATCCTGAGGTGCTTGTCATGATCTTCCTCAGATTTTGAATATACTAATGTGTCATCGATGAAGACAATAACAAACTAATCTAGATATGGCTAGAACACAATGTTCATAAAAGCCAAGAAAGTTACAAGAGCATTCGTCAATCCGAATGGCATAACAAAGAATTCATAATGGCCATATCGGGTCCTATATGCTGTCTTGGGCACATCTCCACTCCGAACCCTCAACTGATGATACCCAGACCTTATATCAATCTTAGAAAAGACCTACACTCCCCGTAGCTGATCTAACAAATCATCAATACGTGGAAGGGGATACCTATTCTTGATGGTTGCCTTATTCAACCCTCTGTAATCTATACACAATCAGAGGCTTCCATCCTTTTTCTTTACAAACAAAACCGGTGCTCCCCAGGGTGAAACACTCGGTCTGATGAAACCTCTATCCAATAGCTCCCGTAACTGTCTCTTGAGCTCCTCCAGCTCAACTAAGGCCATGCGATACAGTGGTTTCGATATAGGTTCAATACCAAGTACGAAATCTATACAGAACTCCATCACTCTGTCGGGTGGTAACCCTTGTAATTCATCCAGAAAGACATCTGGGAACTCATTGATCATAGAAATATCTACCAACTCTGGATGTGCCTTATGCCTATCAACCACGTATGCAATAAAACCTTTAATCACATCCGATGAAGCATCAGTTGTACCTTGGTCCAAGGCATGTACTCGCCCTTGTCCAATGAACTGCTTCCCTTTCTCCTCTACCGTCGCTTTCTTTCTCGATGCAGACATATCAACTGGAGCTCTCTTCGGCTCCTTACCCTTCTATGGGGCAATATCAATGACCTCTGGGAAAATTCTTGCCATATGCCCTAGCTTCCCACATCTGAAGTACAATCCACTAGAAACAAGACAAGGTCTACCTCCATGGAATCTACCACATCTACTACACTGCTCAGTGGTAAGCCTCGGACCTCAAATCACCACACCTCTAGCTAGAGTAATGGCAGGATATGCAAGAGATCTAACAGTCTTCTCCTGTACTTCCTTAATCCATAGTCTCTTACCGAAGAGTATCATCCCTCCTCGATATCCAAAACCTCGAGTACTGTCACTCATCAGCCTCTTCCTATCTCGGTCTCTACTCTTGCTAACTATCCTGAACTCAGAGGTATTCCTCTCATAATCTTGCTCACATAGTTGCACCCTGCGCACTGCCTCATCATAGGTAGAGATGTCAAATGGAACCAGTTTAGACCGTAATATTGGTCTCAGTCCATCGATGAATATATAGACCTTCCTGGTCTCACTACTCATGGTGTCGAGGTCATACCTCCCCAGGGATAAAAATCTGGTCTCATACACATCTACTAAATGACTCCCCTGGCTCAACTCCAAAACCTCGACCTATAGCCTTCGCTACCTGAAGGCATCCAAAAATATATCTCAACTGATATTTGTATGTCGGGCTCTCAATATGGGTCAGGTGGACTTCCACCAATGCTCTGTCGTCCCCTTCTGTAGGAACGCAGCAAATGCGACCATCTCTGAAGTCGTACACTCAAAGAATCCATACAACTTCTCCATCTCTCTTATCTTAGCCAAAACTGGGTCTTTGGCCCTTCGAAAAGATAGAGGTCCTAACTTCTGGAATTGTCGCAGTTTGTCAAGCTCACAACCGTACCCCCAAAACATTACCGCCCTGTCGTGGAGTAACATGAGATGGTGTATCCTGAACTGGTGGGGGTGTAGGTGTATCCATAGACTGTGGCACATGAGTTGACTGTGCAGCCGTACCAGGTGCAGCTACCTCTCCAGGCGCAGTCCCTACATCCTACCCTTGTCCTCATGGCATAGTTTATGCATGTAACTCTACTATAGTCTCAAGGCGATGTTTTAGTCTCGTAAAGCATGCCTCGATACTCTCGGGTACCTCAGTGGGACCTGTCGTCTCATCTCAGGTCTCAAGCCTACCTCTACAGCCTCGAGCCCTACCTCTAGCCCCTCTACCACGACTGGTATTAGCGATAATAGCTAAATTCCTACATTTATAACCATTAGTCTGATTTCCATCTCGTATACACAATTGTAACTAAACAAAGCACAATACTATGAGGATGTACATTTTCCTAATTACTAATATCGACTCATATCAGACCAACTCCACTCTAATACCATTCTGTCACGACCTCCCCTCTCGTGACCTACCAAAACCACCATAAATTTTTCGTATTTTACTCACCACTCCTTCTGTTATAACTCAACACCAACAGTTGGGCTATGATTCGATATTAATCACCTTAACCACATTCATTTCATAACAAGCATACACGTCAAGACAATTATCCATTAATTGTAAATACTCTTTTCTTAAAAGTAAACTCAAATACATAAATACAAATACTTGTATATATATACACACCTGACCGTACATTCGTTTACGTAACTGTGCTTTTACATTGTTCAGTACAAAACTGTCACAGCCCGTGACCTAACTTCTAACATAGACGCGCAATGTTAAGCGAAATTGCATTATGAGATATCGTAAGTATCTCTATGGATTGTTTTACTTGTTGTTTGTGTCCGATGTAGGACCCATGCTACTCTTTTTAATATTTTCATACATGATCAATTTCTAATCACAACTTATATTATCTGGGACACCAAGTTTCTTTTACAATTTTGGCAGCATAACTACATTATAGAATTAAGTCATTCCTACTCAATTATGGCATAATCATCACCAATACTCAACAACAGAAATATTAAATCTGTGTTAACAGGGCCATTAATCATACATCGCATAACCATAAATCCGACAAGTTGGTCAATCCATATAGCATTGCCATGCCGTTCATCCATTTTATACCAAAAAGAAGAAGCCTAAGGTAATCCATGATAACCGAATCTATCATATCAACACATAACCACAGTCATAACCCATCGGTATAACAACTTACAACATATTGCCAAATCTATTGTTTAAACCGAAACCAAAAAGAAGAAACCTAAGTGCAATATTTAGTAATCATACTTAAACATCTTCCAACTAATACATCTCATAAAATACAACCGTGCGAACATATCTAAAAATAAAATGCACATATATATATATATATACATATATACCGTCCATCGTATATACATCGAAATACTCAAAAAGTAGCTAAATAGTCCGAAGGAGTTAGCTAGAACGTGACGCTCGCCCCGAAATCTAATTTGAAAAATATTGGAAAGAGAGGGGTGAGCAACTACACACTCAGTAAGGAATCTACAGAACCGAAGCTAGCAAAACACCATGTAACACACCATGCAGTGGTAAATCATGAAAATCATGTAAAACGTCATGCACTATTCGATAAAACAATGTTGTTCATACTTCAGTTAAGACATTCTTGCAATCTAAAAATCATGCATCGCTAAGCAAATTTTCAATCCAAGAATAACTTAGCAATTCTAAAAAATCGACCCCATAGTCTAAAACGAGCAATTCAATCAAAATACATGCATGATCATACTTGAATTATTCGATACAACAAAGTGAGAATGTGGTAATTTCCCCAACCAGTCATGGAATCCAAATACTCAATTAACATCACCAATATCAATGGAAAATAAACACCTATGACCATAGTGACTACCGCCTTATCCTAACTATGCAAGTTTTGGATTAGGGTACTGAAGACAAGCTCAGGGTTTAACAGTAGTAGGTAGTAATAACAACTCAATGCCACGAAGGCATCCCCGTGAAGCACTTGGCACCATAGGGCAATCACACAGAACCTCCTACCAGGTGCTAGAGATGGCTCTCACGGGACATGACTGCCACACAGGCATAAACTGGGTTGCCAACAAACTCAAAAATCTAACGATGGGTTCACAATAAAATTTAGCAAATCAATCCTAATTTCAAACTTTCTAAAATTTGGGGAAAACAACCCATCAATATATAAAACATGTATCAACAGTCCAAAAAATCAGCATGTATGTAATTTATGCAACTTCATGCTATTTCAAAAATACAATCAAAAGAGCCCACACAACAGCTTCGAAAATCAACAATCTTAATGGAGTTACCGAAATCTATAGTGAAATGCTCACACGCACATGCTACTATCATGTAAAATCATATCTTATAAAACGATAACTCCAAGTTGTGACAGAATTTAAATCATGGCGATTTTTAAAACAACATATGGTAATCGGTAGTATAAGATAGGAAAATTTTAATCTAAGCTATCCTAGCAATTCGGCTAACTTATAGCCTAACTTTAAAAATGGAATCTAACCTATCCTAAGCATTTTACTAACAACAGCCATATAAACCCCTTACCATATAACAGCTACGCGCCCGATTTTACCCTTTTTCGCCTTTCACCTTAGACGCACATATATGCGTCTAAGCTTCCATGGCGCCTTCTGAATTAGTTACTACGAAATCATATTTAAGGGCTTATGTTATTTACCATTCGTATAATAACGACTAAAATTTCAGCACATACACACTCATAAGGTTATTTCGAGACTAACTACAATAAACGTAGTTTACCGGTTTTAAGCCTTACGTTTATTCGTACTTGTAAAAATTTCCTTATGTTTGGTCATAACATAAATTAACCTTAATTATTACTACTTGTTAGCACTAACTTTTGTTCTTCCAACCATAGATTTACATTATTCCCAATCATGCTTTTATGGCCTAATTCTTACAATCCACTATTTAATTATTTTCATTCCATTTAAAGTGGCCGAATGCATTAAGCATATCCTTAACTCCACACTAAATTCATGTAAATCCCATAATTATATAACATTCCTCACCTAAAATTTATTTCAAATTCTGCCATTTCCACATCCAATTTGCTAACATTTTTATTGATTGAAACTCCCATAATCATCCTTATTCATTGTCTAAATTCTGTGTCACGACCCATTTTTCCTAAAAACCCTACAAATTTTTTGCTTTTTCATTTCCTTACCCGTCGTGAACAGTTTCACTACTAACAGTTGGGCTATGAGTCGATGTTAGTCCCTCCTGTCATGTTACTTACCTTAACATCTATTTTTCATATTTCATTTACATATCAATTTATTTTAACTAAATACATCCCCAATATTACATCCGTGTACAATATTGTGCCTCTATATGTTCAGATACAAAAATTATATAAATGTGTATACCTGGTCTTGATAGGAAGCAGGGGATAACCGAAATGCAAGACTAGTGTCACTCTCTTCTACTGAATGTACCCTGTAGGGTGGGAAATGAAAGGGTGAGCACAACTTACTCAGTAAGGCAATAATGCAAGCAGGTAGATAACTACACTATCTACATGCTGGTAAAGGCATGACATGTAAAACATTTATATCTCGAGCATGAGAAAATTAAAACCATGCCAAGTATGAGTATATCATATATCATAAAATATGAATCGGTATGTAAAACATGAAAAGCATCTCATGTAAAACCTCACATGCTCGGTACAATAAAACTCTTTAAAATAATCCAAGAGGGATTTAACACATCTTTAAAATCATTAATATCCTAATAAAAACCCATCAATTTCTCATTTAATACCACATGTAATAAAAATCATCACAAATCGGGGCTCGACCCCTCCTTCGGGTCTACCCTGGTCTAACAAGACCAATCAAATATATATCATGTGAGACATGCAGGTTACTGTATGGAAACAATCGAGGACTATGTCCCTGTGATCCCAGGCTACACGGATCCCAGTGTGTGGGGTATCACAACTGTAACAGGAGGTAGGTCACCCTACCCGCCAGAATATCACATCACGTGAATACAATAGTCATGACTACATAGTACAGCGTACTCCGTGTGACATACACAGTACAACGTACTCCATGAACCTAATATCACAGTCTGGGGATGCCTATCATAGGTCTTATCCTCTTCAAACCATATCGATAACCAACCTATGTCTCAATCTACACGTGCGATCATATCTTCTCACTGTGACACACAGTCTACAGGAGGTTCCAGCACGGTATATGCATGTCATAAAATTCCTGTGCGAGCGAAGCTCCAGCACGGCTCCATGCATATTCATGATATCAGAAAAACCCTTGTGCGAGAGAAGCTCCAGCACGGTTTCATAAAAATCAATGAAATCTGCATACGAGCAGTGCTCCAGTACGACTTAAAACTAATTATAAATCCAATTTAAATTCACGTACGAGCACAGCTCCAGTACGGTAGTCATGTAAAGCAAATTTGTAAAACTCAGTGCGAGTAGTGCTCCAGCACTCTGTATATGAGTTAAAATATAAAATCAAGTGCGAGCAGTGCTCCAGCACGATTTAAAACTCATAAAAACATGATAGGCTATTCAATTTCACTAAAACAAATCAAAAATCACAACTGGCACCTAATTCGTGCCCTTTCATGTAAAAACATGAAATAAACAGCTAGCCTATCCATAATTTGCTTAAAGTAAAGCAATATAATCATACGAATATCAAAAACATGAAAATCATGCAATTTCATAGCCTTACTACCCTTTTTGATATTTTCCTAACTAGGGGAAAAATCATAATTTTCACATATACAACGATTTTCGTAAAAATTATTATTCTATTTCTAGATACCTTATGAAATTCTACGTAATGTAAATAACCCCAAAAATACGCACAGATATCTCTAAGCGCTTACAAAATTCCCTTACCTCATTTTTCTGTACAGTTTGACCTTTTCCATTGATGTCTCATCACGCAGTCTGATTTGCTCCCAATCCAATCTTCGGAACTGCGTATAAATATTTATCGGGTTAAATACAATACACTTATCCATAGTTAACCTTTATTGATCTTAAATTTAAAACGTTGGGCCTGTTTTATTTTATTGGGCCTGATTTCATCTTAATGGGCCTCGAACCATTTTCAGCCCGTTTCCACTTATGAAATCCTTTCTTCGGGTCTATTGGGCTCTTAATACCTATTGGGCTTCATTCCAAACTCTTTGGATAACTCGTATATCATTTACGACAATTAATTCAAAAATACGAATATATTTTATTTTTATGCAGAAATTAATCCGAAATCTGGAAAATAAATTCCAATTGCGTAATAATCATATTGTTGTCGTAAATGAGCTTTACTTACCCAAAATTATGTGATGGCACGTAAATCAGAGTTCGATCGGCTCACGTTCAAAATTTATCGTCGAACTGCACAATTTTATATGTAATTCTGGGTTAATTTTTGATCAATTATAATTTAAATAAATTTTTCGATAATCAAATCGGTCACTTTTGACCTCTTACTGACTTACCCGAAGTTCGGTGTATCCTCAAAAATTCTTCCCATTTTTCCTCTCTTTCTTGGCTGAACCGGTTTGGTCCGATTCAACTCGATTTAGACCTGTCTGGTTCAGCCCGGTTCTGTCCGGTTCGGCCTGTTCAGGGCTTCGTCGGTCGGTTCTTTATCGACTTCCATCTTTGGCAGGTTGGCTGTCCGATGCACAGCTCTGGTGGCATCCACGCTCGGATTGGCGGCAATGAGGCCGGTTCGGCCTTTCTCATCTTTGCCGTAAGTGCCTCTTTCTTCCCGTGCCGTTTGGCACCGTTCCTCGCTGATCTGCACCTGGATCGGTGTCACTGTCACCCCCTCTGGCCGGTGTCAAGTCGCTTCTCCTTCCTTCGGCTGCCGATCGTCACGGTTCTCTCTCTTTCCCTCACTTTCTCTCTCTTTCTCTCTTTCTCTCTCTTTCCCTTGTCGATCGTCGTTTTTTCCAGCAGCTGTCGATGCCGACTAGTTCGGGCGGCTCGGTTGTCTCGCCTAGCAGCTCTCCGGTGGCGTTGGTGGGTCCGTTCGGGAAGCAGAAGGCTCAGGTTTGTCTTCCTCGTTTTCCTTCTGTTTCGCGCGATTCTGCAATTTCGTTTCTTTTTTATTTTGTTTATTTATTTACTTTATTATATTATTATTTTAATTGATTTTATTATTATTTTATTCAATTAAATATTATTATTTTTGACAAAATATCTAAAAAAATTTATATTTAATTCATTTAATCAATAAATGAATTTCTCGGTATTATTTCATCTTTTTGGTATATTTTTTTGATTATTTTCGAGATAATTTCCCGATGTAAAATTTTTGATTAATTCCAATAAATTCATATCTTGATCAATTTAACCCGAAATTTAATTATTTCTTCGTTATTGATCAAGATTTCTCAATCTCATATTTTTAATTAAATTTTCTTATCACGATAAATACTGAATTTCGATCTTTTGATCGTTTTTCCCTTGCATGTGTTCGGGAATGCCATTTCAATCCTTCATTTGATCTTTTCTCATTTCGTGTTTTAAATAAAATCTAGTCTTACAATCTCCCCCACTTAAGAAATTTGGTCCTCCAAATTAAAACTAAGTCAAATGAGTACATAAACAACTCCGGGTACCTCTATCGCATCATACTCTTTAATTCTCATGTGACCTTTTTTTCGGAGTGTAATACTACCAAAGGACTTTGACTAGGGAGATCATCTTAAACCTCAACACTTTCTCCTTCCGTCTAATACCCGAATCGATTTTTTCAATCATACGTTATATTTTCATTGAGCTAAGCTGTTGGAGCTTATATTCGATCACATATGCTGGTCCGGATAGTATTTCTGAAGCATCATAAGATGGGACACATTGTGGATGCCTGTTTATTCAAGTGGTAACGCCAACTAACAGGTATTATCTCCCACTTTGTCCAATCTCTCAAAGAATTCAATCTAACGAAACTCAATTTGCCTTCTTTTCAATTCTCGTTATGCTCTTAGGACAAATAACTGTCAACAATACTGATTTACCCTCGGTGAATTCTAATGGTTTCTATCTCTTGTCAGCATAGCTTTTTTGTCTGCTCTGAGGTGTTCTTAATCTCTCACAAATCAACTGAACATCCTCAGCAGTTTGTCTTACTGATTCGGGAACAATTCTCTATCTGTCACCTACTTCTTCTTACCCAAGTCGGGGAACAACACCTACGGCCATACAATGCCTCATAAAATATTATCCCGATACTCAAGTGACAACTGTCATTATTGGCGAATTCAATTAGTAACAATTGATCATCCCAAGAGCTTATAAAATCAATGGCTATCTGATATCATGCTCCCCGGAACGCTATATAATACTCCACAATCTTCCTTACACATAATTTCACCTACACACTCAGAGTATCTTAGTCAATCTATCGACTACAACCCAGATAGTCTCGTGATTTATCCGGGTCCTCTGTAACCCATCATGATATCCATGGTAACTTCCTCCCATTTTCGTGTCGATATAGGTAGAGGCTGCAATAACTCTGCAGACTTCTAGTACTCTACCTTACTCTGTTGACATACGAGACACTTTGCTACAACTCTACAATATTTCTTTTCATATCTGACCACCAATACCCTTTTCAGAAATTCTGATATATTTATTACTTCCCGGATGCACTGTATATCCCGAAGAGTGAGCTTCTGACAATAACACTATCTCAACAACTATGGTCCTGGGGAGCACTTATACTGTCTCTGAACCTCTATAAGTCATCATCACTCACTGTGAACTCTGTCACTATACCCTTCTGAATCTGACCCACACTATCGACACCATGTTGATCATCACGCTAAGCCTAGCAAATTCGATCACTCAAATCTGGTTCTAACCTCATGCTAGCTGTCTCAAAATCACTGTCATCATCAGAAGGGATCACATCACTACTGAGGCTCACAACTGCTCTAGCAGCTCACGCTCTCTAACCATCATAGGTAACACCATCCCGAGGATCTTTTTGCTCAAGGCATCAACCATTACATTAGCCTTTCCTGGGTGGTACAATTTTCACAATCATAATCCTTAGAAACTCGAACCCTCTTGGTTATATCATATTCTACTCTTTCTGTGAAAACAGATACTCGGGGCTTTTACGATCAGTGCATACCCGAAATTTCTTACCATTTAAGTGGTGGCGCCATACTTTTAGTATAAACGCTACGGCTGCCAACTCTAAATCATGGGTCAGATAGTTTCTCTCATGGTCCTTGAACTATCTAGATCCATAAACGACTATCTTCCCATTTTACATCAATATACATCCCCATCCTTATTTTGAGGTATCCATACAGACTGAAACCTCTTGAGCTGTTGGTTATGGTTAGAATAATTACGGTGGTCAGTTTATTACTTCAATATACCAAAACTCACCGAAGATACTTTCATACTTATAATCCTACTCGTATGAAATCTTTTTCCAAATGAGACATGTCAACTGAGCAGCCCATTTCGAGAAACTCTCAACAACTCGTCATAAGACAGTTTCCTGTTGCTACTCATACTCTTCCCTGGACTTTGAATACATCAAAATATCATCGCTAAAGATGACAACCAATCGGTCCAAGTAAGGTTTAAATACCTCATCGTAGTTGAGTTCCACTAAATATTTCAATCACCCATATCCTTGACCTATGTATGCATAAACGTATAATGTCATTTCGAAATTGCTTCTGTTCAAGATACTAACCCGCGTCATTTCCTTTTTCTTATATTAACGGCTTTTATAAAATTTTAATTTTTAAACCTTCATGATTACTCGAATTCTATATTTCTTTATCGTACCAGTAAAGGTACCCAAATTTTAAATGTATATATTACGACTGTCAATTTCAATTTTATAGGTTATGTCTGCGCTTCTAGACGCTATCAAGTCTTCAGGCGGGGAGGTATTTTGAAATACCTTTATTAACCCTCAGACTTGACCACATGGACTGGTTATAGATATATCCACCCCTTATCCTTAGTCGCAATCCATATTCACTACATATCGCTTAATCCAAATTATTTCACATATCAGAGATATTTGTACCTTGCATACGCCTCTTATTCCAATAGATCTTGTATTTAAGATCTATCACATCTCAAAGCTTATCTCCTTTCATATATAACTTATAACAAACTCTGTCATTACTCATTCCATGAGTACAATCATTTACTCCTTTAATTTCAATCGCTACACCCCTTTTTATCACTTGTCAAAACTTACAGTATACTTTTTAGGGGTAAACATATCACTATCTTAGGATAGAAATCTGAACAGCATAGTATGCAGCCGACCAATTTATTCTCAAATATTACTTCAATTTATTCATATTCCATTGAATAAAATCGGCTGACTTATACTTCTTCCTTCGTTTTCCACTTATAATCTCTTCATAATTATTTCATTAGTTAACCCTCCTTCATTGGGGTACTAACTATCAGTCTTGTACCAAAGGGTGTAGGCATTCATGTCTTTCACTAACTTATATACAAATGAAGGCGGTATGAATAAATGCGTAGTACCAGGATCAAGTAACATAATTACGTCTTTATTCATAACCAGTGTGGTATCTTTCACCACATCATATGAAACATCAGTAGTGTCCTGGTCTAAGGCATACACTCGTCCTTGTCCAACAACCTACTTTCCCTTTCTCTTAGGCAGTGGCCTCCCTTTTTCGGTGCAAAGATACCAACAGGGTTTTCTCTATCTATTTGCCCTTCTGTGGGGCAGTCTCACCCAACTCTGAGCAGTCATTAAATAATTGGCCTGTCTTACCACACTTAACGCCTATTTTAGTCAATAAAGTGTAGGTGTAGGCCCTACTTCTGTGGTATCTACCACACATCCTACACTGCTTACACTGCGGGGTCCTCCAATCACAATAACCCTTAAAAGTGCTGAAATTGGATACACTAAGGCCTTACCAATCATCTTACCCCGTGACTCATCAACTCTAATCTCTTACCAACTGGTCTATTTCCCGCTCTGACATCTCTGTCATTCTTTATTCTCTTTTGTCTCTATTTTGGCCCTTACTACCTTTCCCAATCTCAGAGGCGTGCAACACATGATCTTATTCACACAACTGTTTCTGCGCACTGCCTCAACATAGGTAGTGAGCCAATCGGACTCTACTCGACAATTTGAGACCTTCCATGAACTTTTAGGCTTTTCGACTCTCACTGCCCTTAGTGTCAGGGTAATACCTGCCCAGGAATATAAATTAAGTTTCATACTCGTCAATCAACCAGTTCCTCTGGGTCAGTGTAAGAAATTTTACCTATAATTTCCTTTAAGTAGTGTCCGAGCTATTTTGTCACTGGAATACATCCAGAAATATTTCTCATGTCGACTCTGGACGTCTAACTCTTCAGATGGGTCGAGTGGACTTCCACCAATGCTCCACCCGCCCTCCAACATAAACGTATTTAAAAGTCACTTTCTCAGTCGACATACATCGAAAGAATCCATACAACTTCGCTATCTCATTCACCTAGTCCTTAGTAACTGTTGGTTTCTTTACTTCGCTAAATACCGGAGGGGTGTGGGAATCTCTATAGTCTGAGGCATCTGTTTAGGCTTTACCCTGTCTACCCTCAACTACCTGCATAGATTGAGTAAACAACTCAAAAATATTTTCTACACTCCACTCCATCCTCTTGGAGTGTGTCTCAATACTGTTTGGTCTCTTTATAGGACCCTGTGGAGTATGCTTAACATCAGCCTCCACCTCACTCTCATCTTGAGTCTCATGTGATGACTCATTCGACTCTCAGGCCTATCTCTACGGCCTCAAGCATGTGTACTCGCCCCTCTACCATAGCGGCTATCAGTTATAAAAACTATATTCTTGCATTCGAAACTAAATTCTTAGTTGCACTTCCACCTGGATATACCTAATTGTATCTAAATAATGTACAGTAGATGGGGATTTTAATTTACTTAACCACTAACACCGACTCATATCAGGCCAACACAGCTCTGATACCACCTCTATCACGACCCATTTTTCCTAAAAACCCCTATAAATTTTTCCTTTTTTCATTTTCTTACCCGTCGTGAGTAGTTTCACTACTAATAGTTGGGCTATGAGTCGATGTTAGTCCCTCCTATCATGTTACTTAGCTTAACATCTATTTTCCATATTTCATTTACATATCAATTTATTTTAACTAAATACATCGTCAATATTACATCTGTGTACAATACTGTGCCTTTATATGTTCAGATATAAAAATTATACGAATGTGTATACCTGGTCTTGATAGGAAGTAGCGAATAACTGAAATGCAAGACTAGTGTCACTCTCTTCTACTGAATGTACCCTGTAGGGTGGAAAATGAAAGGGTGAGCATAACTTGCTCAGTAAGGCAATAATGCAAGCAGGTAGATAACTACACTATCTACATACTGGTAAAGGCATGACATGTAAAACATTTATATCTCAAGCATGAGGAAATTAAAACCATGCCATGTATGAGTATATCATATTTAACCTTTATTGAGCATAAATTTAAAATGTTGGGCCTGTTTTACTTTATTGGGCCTGATTTCATCTTAATGGGCCTCGACCCATTTCTAGACTGTTTCAACTTATGAAATCCTTTCTTCGGGTCTATTGGGCTCTCAATACCTATTGGGCTTCGTTCCAAACTCTTTGGATAGCCCGTATATCATTTACGACAATTAATTCAAAAATACGAATATATTTTATTTTTATGCAGAAATTAATCTAAAATCTGTAAAATAAATTCCAATTGCGTAATAATCATATTGTTGTCGTAAATGAGCTTTACTTACCTGAAATTATGTGATGGTGCACAAATCGGAGTTCGATCGGCTCACGTTCAAAATTCATCGTCGAACTGCACAATTTTATATTTAATTCCGGATTAATTTTTGATCAATTATAATTTAAATAAATTTCTCAAAAATCAAATCAATCATTTTGACCTCTTACCGAATTACCCGAAGTCCAGTGTATCCCCAAAAATTCTTCCCCTTTTTTCTTTTTCTCCCTTTTCCTCTCTTTCATGGCTGACCCTGTTCGGTCCAGTTCAACCCGATTCAAATCAATCCTGTTCAGCCCAGTTTTGTCCGGTTCAGTCGGTTCAAGCTTCACCGACTGATTCTTCATTGGGTTCCACCTCCGGCAGGTCCGTCTGGCTATCTGATGCATGGATCTAGTGGCATCCATGCTCGGATTGATGGCAATGAGGCCGGTTCAGCCTTTCTCCTCTTCGTCGACGATGCTTCTTTCTTCCTGCACCGTTTGACATTGTTCCTCGTCGATCTGCACCAGAATTGGTGCCGCTGTCACCCCTTCTGGCCGATGGCGAGTTGGTCGTCCTTCCTCCGACCGTCGATCGTCTCGGTTTTCTCTCTTTCCCTCTCTTTCTCTCTCTTTCTCTCTCTTTCCTTCACCGGTCGCCATTTTTTCTAGCAGCTGTCGGTGCTGGCTAGTTCGGGCGGCTCGGTTGTCTCGCCTGACAGCTCTCCCATGGCGTCGGTGGCTCCGTTCGGGAAGTAGAAGGCTCGGGTTTGTCTTCCACGTTTACCTTCTGTTTCGCGCGGTTCTGCAATTTTGTTTCTTCTTTTTATTTATTTATTTATTTATTTTATTATATTATTATTTTAATTAATTTTATTATTATTTTATTCAATTAAATATTATTATTTTTGCTAAAATATCTAAAAAAATTTATATTTAATCATTTAATCAATAAATGAATTTCTCGATATTATTTCATCTTTTCGATATATTTTTCGATTATTTTCGGGAAAATTTCTCGATGTAAAATTTTCAATTAATTCTAATAAATTCCTATCTTGATCAATTTAACCCGAAATTTAATTATTTCTTTGTTATTGATCAAGATTTCTCAATCCCATATTTTTAATTAAATTTTCTTTTCACGATAAATACCGAATTTTGGTCTTTTGACCGTTTTCCCTTACACGTGTTTGGGAATCCCATTTCAATCCTTCATTTGATCTTTTCTCATTTCGTGTTTTAAATAAAATCGGGTCTTGTCATCTCTCACATCAAACGTTTGGCTGTGATTCGATATTAGTCACCCATCAATCATAACATAGATAGAATTTACTATTCTTTTCCATAATATAAACTCGTGTACATAATTACAAGTATTTGTACATATACATCCTGATCGTACAATCGTTACATAACTGTGCTTATACAATGTTCAATATAAAATATCAAGTGTGTATACCTCTCACAAGATGGATAGCAGCGGAATCAAAGTCTACAAATCTCCAGTCGTGTCCACCTATTGTGGATGCTCTGAAAAGAGGGAAATAATAAGGGGGTGAGCTCACAGCTCAGTAAGGAAATCAGGCAAGTAAGTAGATAACCGCACTATCTACAAAATACAATGCTTATGCCTCGAAATCATTTCCTTACCCATCTATATCTATAGCATGCATCTCTCTTAAATCTTTATGCAATATATATATATAGATACAAAACATCAGTTATAAAACTGGAAATATGCTAGTTTAAGAACAACAGCATTTTATGCACAATATAGCATTTCTCATGTAATTTCATAAATATCACATTTAGCATTTTATGCACAATATAGCATTTCTCATGTAATTTCATAAATATCACATTTATCATGCCATTCATTTAAATCAAAATCAATATGGCAATCATCATGTTTAAAAACATGGAAATATGGGCCTCACCCATGCCTCGGGTTACCCTTTTCACAATTCACAAACTCACATGTTTATATCATAAAACTATGTGGTAATTCATTTAAGAAATCTCAATATTCATAGCATGAAAAGAAAACTGAGATAGGTGACTACATGTTCCGAGTATAACTCATTTTTCGTGATCCCAGGCAACACAGTACTCGGTGTACGGGGTCTCACAATTGCTGTAACGGGAGGTGGGTAAAATCTCTACCGTCAACTCTCATATCAACTGAGGACCTGATCCTGGAGCACACCTGATCCCACTGGATCCCACTCCCATTGCTAACCAGTCCTATCATAGTACATCAAGTACTCACAGTACAACGTACCCCATGTGACATACACGGTACACAGTACTCCATAAACCCTATCTCAAGGTAGGATGCTCGCCATGAGTCTTAGTCCTCAAACCTTGGATATACCTCATAGTCGAGATGCTCGCCAGGAGTCTTAAGCCCCATACTATGGGTTATTTCGATAGCCCTCTGCCATATCTCAAAATATTGCATGTGTGAGCATATATATATATATCAGTGCGACACACAGTCAGCGTAAGCTCCCAACACGATTGTTTCATGCTCTTTTAAATCTGGTACATAAGAGTAAAACTCCCAACACGACGATATCACAATATCACAATCTCTAGTACGAGCAATGCTCATAGCACTAGGTTATATAAAACATGAGTATTTGCAAAGCTCCTAATACTCTATAATGTATGATATATGAAATATGAGTATGAGCAAAGCTCCCAGTACTCTAACATGCATAACACGTATAAAAATGTAGTACGAGTAAACACTCTAGTACTAAGTGATGTGTGAGACCTGAGAATTTTATACGTATCTAATTATGTAATGTGGACATAACTGTAATTAATTGAGCTAAATGTGATGTACTCATATATTGAAGTGGTAAGGAATGAAATTTCTAAGTGATGAATGAATATTGAATAAGAAATAATCAATGAAGTAAATTATGGCAATTATATGTGGAGATTTTATATCAAGTGTGCAACCATAGTGTGAAACTATGAGGCCAAATCGATCTTGGAGAAGAGGGGATCGATCCGATAGGCCAAAGTGACAAGGAATGAAAAAAATGCAAACGAGTAGATCGATCTCCAATGGAAGCAGATCGATCTCCTCGTGATTCTGCCTTAAAGAGATTGGTCTCCTATAGGAGCAGATTGATCTCCAAATGTTTCTGTAAATAGCAGATCGATCTCATCAAGATTATGAGATCGATCTTTCCTCATGACAGATCAATCTGGTAGGAATAAAAAGTGCCCAAAATGTTTCCAAATTCAAAGGCAAATCGATCTCCTACAAGAGCAGATCGATCTCCTGCCCTCTGCCTATATAAAGACCCTTTTGTTTTTGTTGGAATTCATCTTTTCTCTCTCCAAAAAATCAAAATCCCTAGCTTTCCCTGTCCTTTAAAACGACCATTTTTGTTTGAATCAGAGGTAGTGGCAAGAGGGAAAGTTATTCCTCATCGTAAGGGGAATAACATACTTGGAAATCGAAGAACGATTTGAACTGAGGCGTGAATTGAGCACTCCATAAGTTTTGGGTAAATTTCTAAGCTTTAATCCTTGATTTTGAAGTAGATTTCTACGATTGTGGCTGTAGATGTTGTAATGCGTTGGCTGAAAATGGTTAGGGTTGTTAGGATTATTGAGGTATTGAGAAATTTTGAGAATGTGAACAATTGTACTCGATGTTGAGATTTGAGATAATGTGATGACGTGTTGATGATGTTTTTACATCATTGGGACAACCCGGGAGTTCTCGAGAGGAATGCGAGGCTAGTTCGTCGTTCGGGGGAAACGATTGCACTATACGAGGTGCAATGAAGTAAGGGAAAACTTAAACTCATTTGTTTATATGATTTGTGATGATAATTGCAGCATGAAATGTTTTTGAGAAATGAGCCTTTTTTTACGAGTTGTGATTAAATTATTGCACACGGCTTTATAGCCGGATGGGGCCCAATTTTTATGAGTTGTAAACAAAGTGTGAAATTATTTTACAAACTTTTTTGAGTTTAAAAGTGAAAACGGATTTGGGCTCTATGTTAAAGAGTACTGAGATATGAGAAATGTGTGTGTGGTTTTGCCGATTTGAGCTCGATTGTTGACATGTTTTGTAATGAATACAAAAAAAGGTTTTCAGATGAGTTTTATGAGAGAAACCATTATGAGCTCTACGTTAAGGCAAAATAGTTTTATATGATAATGGTTGATATTGAGACTTAGGTGTGTCATGTGATAGCACATCAGGCCTTGCTTTGGTAGCATGTAAGTTCAGGCCTTGCTCTGGTAGCATGTAAGTCCGATTTTCCTCCACTTTGGTACTGAGAGATGCCTCCGTTCTGATAACGTGAGATGACCCTCGCTCTGGTAGCGTTGGGTGGCCTTGCTTTAGTAGCATGTAAGTTCAGGCCTTGCTTTGGTAGCATGTAAGACCGATAGTGTGCATGAGGAGAGGCCTTGCTTTAGTAGCATGTAAGTTCAGGCCTTGCTTTGGTAGCATGTAAGACCGATAGAGTGCATGAGGAGAGGCCTTGCTCTGGTAGCATGTAAGTATAGGCCTTGTTCTGGTAACACGTAAGACCAATAACCATGTACACGACCATCTTGTCGACGTTCACTCTTTTGAGGATGCCTGGGATGCGCACCCAGAGGAGATTATTTTGATGTGCCGTGATTGATGTTTTTATTTGAGTTTTATTACCTAGTTTCCATTTTATAAATGAGATTGTGGTCTCGCCACGTGAATTATTATTGAGGTGATTTCTATCACGTTTTATGAGAAAAGCCATTATCGCATCCTAATTTCCTCATGCTTGTAACTATGGTTTTTTACTAAGCCATTTACTCACCGGTTTCTGCATGATTTTAGAGAAGTGAGGTGATGATGATGTTTTAACGATTTCATGCTACGGTTTCTATTGAGCTTATTGAGTTTCACCTACCAAACAAAATGATTGTGCTATGTAATTGATGTTCTTATTAATGAGTCTCTTACCCCCTTACTGATCGATTTAGAAGCTCACCCTATTTTTATATCCCCTAGATTTCTTCAAGTAAAGTGAGTTCCCTGTGACGTATGGAGTAGTGACTAGTGGAGGACTTGAGCTCCAGGTAGTGTATTGTATTTTGAGGTATACTTTAACATTTCATGTACCTAGACTAAATTTGTATTCACAGACACTTGATGAACAATGATGTATGGGATGTATTAGGATTAATTAACTCTGAATTGAGGAATGTATATGTATGATAATGCATGACACTGTGCAGGAATGTACCTAGAATTGTGTAGTTGATGTAAACAAGTTTTAAATTGCCTTGTTTTCTGCGCTTCTGGGGCGTCACATGATGCATATCTCAAATTATAGTGCGAGTATTCTCTAGCACTTATGGTTTTCACACAAAACATGATAGATGGCTATTCAAATCACAATTCACCCAATTCAAATCAAATCCGCACTAACACGTACTGTTTTCGCATATACATGAAAAAATTAGCCATTATATCATGAAAACTCACGAGTCTTAGTCACATTGGATCACATCAAGTGACCTCTCTTCCTCGGTGCTGCTCACTCTCGCAGTTTGATCAGCTTTCAATGTGATTTTTGAAGCTGTTATACGTATTTACGTTAGTATACCGAAATATACTTGTTTTATTTGCCAAATCTCAATTCCATGCATCAATCTCATTATTTTCTCCCAATATTGGATTATACCACATTTTCCATATAGCTATATTTATTTCTCCTTATTTCCAATATATGCATTTCATAAGATTAATTTATAATCTTCCCTACATGCATATTCCATCATTTAATTCATGTTAACACCATTTCCTCATCATTTTCTCATTTTCATGCCAAAACTAGGTCTTGCTCATTTTTCATGATTCTTTCATTTCCAACAATTTATACATATACCAATTAACTCACCAATACACCTAGTTTAACATATATCAACTTGGTGCATTAAATCTCACCTAGCTGAGATTTCCTTCTTTTCCACCAAAATTGGTAAAATCCTCCTTGCTCTTTCAATCTTTGATTTCAATCTCTTGTTTTCAAGTATGTTGCCCTCCTTTCCACTAAGAACAACTTTGCTCCACTAAATCTCACTCAAAACTGATTGCAAACTGAAGTTTTCTGGTGTAGAAGAGTTAGATTACACTTTTGCTCTTGAATGGAATAGTAAATCCCATGAAAACTGAAGTGCAGAAGTCCAGTATTTATAGAACTGTCTCTATGAGATCGATCTGCTCTCTAAATGAGATCGATCTGCCTTGCATTTTTCCTCTCGAAATCGACCTTTCTGACCTAGTGAGATCAATCTGCCTCTAAGCATGAGATCGATCTGTTCCAAGCAGTAGCTTAAGGAGATCGATTTGCTCCAAGGGTGAGACTGATTCCTTCAACACGGAATGTTTAGCAGATCGATCTAGCCCCATTGGAGATCGATTTAACCTATTCCATAGCTCAAATAAGAGCATTTTTTGCTCTTTCAGATCGATCTTTCCTTCAATGAGATCCATCTGGCATTCATATTTTCTAGATTTTGCTGTAGTGTTCTACAGTAACTCATACAAAACCTTCTAAATTTTGTTACCATAGTCATTTTCTCATCCAACCACCTTTAAGGCTTGAAAATGGCATCCATTCATACTTTATATACATTAAAACTTGTGTGTATTCATTGTATAACCAGAGGTATACGATACAAAACCAAATGAAAGTACAAAGATTTATGCAACTCATGCCACTTCATTCCATTATACCACACTACTCATTTTAATTATATTCACATTCCACTCATGGAATATCCTTCTTACACTCGCTATACACTTTAAAATTTGCATGTATTCGTTTCACAATCCAATATACACCTTACATAATTAAATGGGAGTTTACAAAAATTAAGGGTATTACATATGAATTTAAGGGTCTTACACATTATCACTACTTAATTATCATGAAAATTTTCCATTTAACAGAAATTTACATTATTTCTTATTAATTTTGGTCACTACCTATGGTTACTTACATGAATTTAATTTATTTCTACATTCATGTACATTTAACTTTATGTGTATTGGTAGGTTACCTTAATCTATCCTAATTTGGTGATATGAATATATTTCTACTAAATAAGTTGTGTTCATGAACGTATTCATAAACATACATTATGCATTTAAATTGTGTTCTCCCTATACAATTTATCATTGTTATATTTTATTTATATTGGATTATAAATTTTCAGATTTAACATTTATATTCACCTATCATGTCAATATCTTACACATCCCTATATTTCCTAAACTAAAATACACCAAAATTATTATACTAAGTGGTGTGAACCCAAGAATCACTATCCTAACTCGATATATCCTATCTCTTAATTAAATTAGATCCTCCTATCGCAGATTAATTTTGACTTAACATAACACAAACGAAACATTGGTATAAGGCAATTGCAGTCTTACAAAAACGTTTCAAATGTGTATGCCTTGCGTAAGATGGATATGCAGCAGATCAAGGAATATAATGTCAGACCCATATTTTATGTAGCTTGTTCCTTATGATTCCTATGTGTATGAACACTTTACTATTATAGATGAATCATGAGATGAGTATTTACTTGATTTAAGTGTTAGTGAAATGCTTTAACACTTAAAAGCTACATAAAAGTCGAAAAAGGGCTATGAGAGCCACATGGCTAAACTGAGTGGATCTGAATCATTCTGACAGAAGAGAAGAACTTAAATTGAGAAAATATATAGAGCTAATGAAGGAAAGTTGATTTGATTTAGTCCCGAACACAGAGAAAAAGAGTAAAAGCTAAAAAGGGTAAAACAGACTTTTTAAACGATTTAAGGTATCTAAGGTATTAAGGCACATTTACCTACCAAAAACGGCCAAAACGAAAAAACGAGAGTGTAAAACATAAGATATGACACTTTCAAAATTTTGAGAAAAAGTCAACTTGATCAATGATTAAGGAAAAAGTCAACTATAGTTAAGAAAAGTGGACTTTTACCATAGTTGACTAACCATGGTTAAAAATTAACCTAAGTATGGAGAAAAATTTGGGAAAAAAATTTTTGGTCAGAATACAAGATAATCATCCCCGAAAGTAAGGAAAATTTATTCTGATGGATTCTAGATTAAATTCAATGGGTAAAAACATAATGGGCCAAAGTGAAGATTTTAAAGCCCATTAAGGTATACTAAGTGTAGATCAAATTTCTTAGGTCCCTTAGACCGAATTGTTGGATCGATTGATAGGCCAAATATTTAGACAATTAAAGACCCGATGTAAAGTAAAAAGTTTAGACTGAAAGTTTATTAGGAAGGCCCAAACTGAGGGCCCAATTGTATGGCCCAAATGGATTAAAATTAAGCCTATTAGTTAAAGGTAACTATGACAAATTTGGTAACCATTACCTAAACTTTTTGAAGTCAATTTAAATGGTTGGAAAGTAAGGCTTAATGGTTAAGTAAATGGCTTATAAAATCAGCCACCACATGGTCCTCTTCAACACATCATTCTCGGCTAGAAGAAGAAACCATTAAAACACATTTATCCAAGCTTTCTCTCACTAGAAATCACTAGGATTTAGGCATATTTGGAAATTTCATTCTTCATGAAAGTTATTCCAAATTGAGAGGAGAGTGACATATGTTGGAATTGGCTATCAAGGAGCCATAGTGTGCAAACCGTGAGGCTTCAAAGTTTTGGCCAAGTGTGAACACAAATACTAGGTATAATTTCAAGCTTTCAAATTCATATATGTTAATGTATGAATGATTTTAAGTATATTGGTATATGTTTTAAGCATTGAAACATATGAAATCACTATGAATATTGTTTGACCGAGAGTGAGTAGTGATAAATTGATGAATGCCCATATGATTTTAAGGTATAAATGAGTTGGTGTACATGTGTTCATGATTATGGTATAGTTAGAATCAATCAATTTGATTAATTGATACATGAATTTAGTTGGCAGTCAAGGTGTTTGATAAAATGCCTAAATGAACTAAGTGAAGCTTAAGAACATTGCCAACCAAGTGTTTGTGAAAATGCCTAAGTGAATTGGCTAAATAAATGAACATGGACGGCATGCCATGGTGTGACCGACGGCATGGGATGCTCTCGGCCATGGCATGTAGTCGAGAGGTCCAATGGGCCAAGCCTAACTGGTTTCGAACCAATGTGATGTAATGGGTCTTGGATAAGCCCAATAAGAGTTGGTGGCCCCCACAAGCCCAATAGGCCCAACGAAAATGAATAGTAAAATTAAAATGGGTTTAAGACATAGTTAGGCCCATTAAGTTTATTAAAGCCCATTAAGTGAAATAGACTGTATTTAATGAGAAATACTATAGGGAAAATATAATTAACCTAATAAATTGTTATATATAGCTCCAAAGATTATTGGAGGAGCGAATCGGACTGCTAGATCGAGCAGCGTTGAGAAAGTAAAATTTCTCAAGTGATTGTAGGTAAGGGACTTTTGTGAGTAGTTAGAGATGCCTGCACATATTTTCATCTGCTTTTACATTCACTTAAAAGCTCTGAGGGTCAGAGAAAGTGAATAATAATTATTATGACTCGATAGTGGTAAATTACAATTTTTCCCTTAGTTAGGAAAAAGGTAAACTTTTGGGAAAAGTCGTAAAAAGCGTGGAAACCACAATTATGAGCGTTTTTACTGTTGTTTAGTAGGAGAGTAGGTAGATGGGCTAATGATTTCTTAGTTGATGAGAAATAGCATAATTTATAGTCCTGATTTTGATATTTTAAAAATCATCCCTTTTTAAAGAGCCATCTATCGAATTATGTGAGAATAAATCATGCTAGAGCATAGCTCACAGTTGATTTCATATATATTTCCACATGTATTAGTGCTGATGTATGATTCACACTAGATTTCCATGACATGCATGATAGAGTGCTGAAGTTATTACTCGTACTCAGTTTTATATGATTTATGCATGAGAGAGTGCTGGAACGATTAGCTCATACTCGAATTTTACATGAGATGCATGATAAAGTGCTAGAGCATTACTCGTACTCGATTCTTCATGATTTATACATGACATAGTACTTGAGATATTGCTCATACTTGATTTGATGAGTTTGGTGCATAACATGGTACTGGAGCGATTGCTCGTACTTGATTTGAAACATGAACTATGCATGACCTAGTTGCTTGAGGTTTACTCGTACTAGAGTTGAGCTTGTGATGTGAAACAGTGTTTGAGCGGAGTGTCGACTGTGAGTCGCGCTCAAAGGCATGTACTATAATTTTACTGTGATATATAAGACATGTTGAAAACCATGTTGATTTCTTCGTGTAGAGTGAGTGTCACAATGTAGAGTTGTTCGCATGTGGATTTAGAGACGTGGTATTTATATTCCGTGGTTTGAGGGCTAAAACCTATGGCAGGCACCCGACTGTGAGGTAGGGTCCACGAAGTATGTTATACCGTGCGAGTGGCATGGAGTACACTGTACCGTGTGGTGTTGAGGAGTTTATAGCTAGCAGTTGTGATGGACTGACCCCCTCCCGTTGCAGCAGTGATTGCCTCGCACACCGAGTACTGTGTTGCCTGGGATCACATTATAGGATATGGCCATAGTCCAGGAAATTATTGCATTTAACCATAGAGGCTCACATGATATATCACCTGATTGATTTATTTATTTATGATACAGATAGACCTTAGGAATGGGTCGAAATCCAATTATTGTGTTGTGAATGATTAAATGCCATATTTACTTTAAGTTGAATATAAATGGCATGATTTATCTAAAGGCATCGTGATATTATAAAGATGCATTATTTATACTATGCGCCTTCATTTGGGAACGAAAGCATTATTTCTATACATGAAATTTTAATCTGTACAAGTATATGTATATATTTAAAGACATGTTTTTAAAGGGAGTTAAGGAAATGATATTTTTGAGGCATAGCATTATTTTGAGTAGATAGTGTAGATGTCTGCTTGCTTGCCTAATTTCCTTACTGAGCTATGAGCTCACCCCCTTTTTTTTTTTACATCTCTCTATAGAGCATCAGCAGTAGAGTGAGTACGTTTGAGGGATAGTATTCCTGTTGTCCACTGCTATTTCCTGTCGATCGACAGATATACATATTTTGTATGGTTTTGTATCTAAACATATAAACAACATAATGATGTATACGATATATATTATGGGGAATGTATTTGTATTAGATTTTATATGAACTCACATGTATTATAAAAGAAGTTACAATCAGTGATAGTATATTAACATGTATGTATGATAATGGATGATATGGTAAGAGAGGATGCTGACATCGAATCACAGCCCAACCATTGATAAGGAGAAAGGTAAGTTAAGATGAAAAAAATTGTAGTGGTTTTTATTAAGTCATGGAGGGTCATGACAAAATGGTATCATAGCAGAGGTTGGTCTGATGTGAGTCGGTGTTAGTAAATAGGAAAGTTTACATCCCCATAGTACTGTGATGTGTTTAGATATAACCGTGTATACCAGATAGGAAACAGACTAATTCATGATTGTGAATGTAGGAGCTTAGCCTATATGGCGAATACTCGTAGTGGTAGAGGGACGAGAGGTAGGGCTCAAGGCCGTAGAGATATGCCTGAGAGTCGAGCTGCTACTGAGCCATTTCCTACCCATGAGACTTCAGGTGATGTTGAGGTACCAAAGAGTGCTGAGGCACGCTTCATGAGGTTAGAGCGTAGCCTAGAGATGATAGTGGAGATATTAGCGCAGACGATGCCAGGTAAGCAGGGACAGGAGGCAGGAACTGTGACAGGAGAGGTAGTTGTCCTTGATACGCCTACACAGACAGCTCATGCATCACGGACTACAGATACTCCTACACCCCCACCAGTTTCGTGTAGTAGTGGATTAGGGTATGGATGTGATCTGGATCGGTTGCGATAATTCCAGAAGTTTAGACCTCCATCTTTTAGTGCGGTTAAAGACCCTATTATTGCTGAGGAGTGGGTTAAAGAGATGGAGAAGCTCTATGGATTCTTCGAGTGTACGACATCGGAGATGGTCGCATTTGCTACGTTCCTACTGAAGGGATCTACAGAGCATTGGTGGAAGTCCACCAGACCCATATTGAGAGCCTGACATACTGATATTAGTTGGGAGATATTTCGAGATGCCTTTAGGAGGCAATTTGTTCGAGATATGACACAACGAAAACTACAAGCTATGTTTTTAGGACTGAACTAGGGGAGTTTGTCCATGGACGAGTATGAGACTAGATTCTTATCCCTGGGAAGATATGAACCAGACACCATGTATAGTGAGACCAGGAAAGTCCATAGGTTCATTGATGAACTGAGATCGGTTTTGAGGTCCAGATTGGTCCCATTGGATATAGCCACATATGAGGAAGCAGTGCACAGGGTGTAACTGTATGAACCGGATTATGAGAGGAATGCTTCTGAGTTCGAGAAGTTTAGTTAGAGCCATGATAGAGAGAGGAAGAGACCGGCTAGAGATAGAGGTTTCAGTTATCAAGGAGGGAGGAGACTCTGCGGTAAGATACCACGGATTGAAGAGGCACAAGAGAGACCTGCTAGACCTCCTACTTATCAGGCCATAGCTCCAGCAAAGGGTATTGTCATTGGAGGACAGAGACCTACTACCGATCAGTGTAGTAGATGCGATAGACATCATGGAGGTAAACCTTATCCGCTGACTCCAATAGTGTGTTTTCGATGCAGGGAAACTAGGGCATATTGCTAGAGCTTGCCCAGAGATGGTTGAGACTGCTCCACTTGAGGGCAGAGAGTCAGAGAGAGCTCCAGTTGATACTTCTGCTTTGAGGAGGAGAGCGACAGCAGAAGAGAAGGGGAAGCAAGTGATTGGTCGAGGGTACGTACATGCTTTGGACCGAGGCACAGCTGATGCTTCATCGGATGTGATACGTGGTAACATCCTGATTTATGATATTGAAGCATATGTTTTAATTGATCCTGGTGTCACACATTCATTTATATCGCCTTCTTTTGCATGTAAATCAGTAAGACATGTAGAGCGTACACCGTTATGTATGATGATGTTGATTAGTACGCCTATGAATTGTAGTCAGCCTGTAGAGTATGTATTTAATGATTAAAAGTTGAGAGTAGGGAATAAGGAGATGACAACCAATCTAATATTGCTAAGTATGAGTGACTTGGATGTAATCTTAGGAATGGATTGGTTATCTGCAAACCATGTTGTTTTAGATTGTTATGCTAAGACAGTTATGTTTCCTAACCCTACTAGTTATGTTGTAAAGTGTAATGAAAATAAATGAAAGTAGTAGTTATGACTATAATAACGATGTACTCTATTGATTGAGAAATGAAAATGTTGAAGGTTTCATTGAGTATGTGGTAGATACGGATAAGGTACATCCAGAGTTGTTAGATATTCTTGTGGTCAGTGAGTACCCAGATGTTTTTTCGGATGAGTTACCAGGGTTACCACCAGACAGAGAGATGGAGTTTTGTATAGACTTGGTGTATAGTACAGAGCCTACTTCGAGACCACCTTATCGCATGGCCTTAGTTGAGTTGGAAGAGCTCAAGAGACAGTTGCAGGAGCTGTTAGATAGGGGTTTCATTAGACCGAGTGTTTCAACTTAGGGAGCACCGATTTTATTCGTAAGGAAGAAAGATGGGAGCCTTCGATTGTGTATAGATTATCGATTGTTGAATAAGGCCACCATCAAGAATAGGTATCCCTTCCCACGCATTGACGACTTGTTGGATTAGCTTCGGGGAGCACAGGTCTTTTTCAAGATTGATCTGAGCTCTGGGTATCATCAGCTGAGAGTTCGGAGTAGAGATGTACCCAAGACAGCATTTCATACCCTTATATGGCCATTATGAGTTTTTGGTTATGCCATTCAAATTGACGAATGCTCCCGCGGCTTTCATGGCTTTGATGAACGATGTGTTCAGGCTATATCTAGATCAATTTGTGATCGTCTTCATCGATGACATATTGGAATACTCAAGATCCAAGGAGGAGCATGAGGAGCACCTCAAGATTGTATTGTAGATTCTACGATAGCAAAAGTTATATGCTAAGCTTTGTAAGTGTGACTTTTGGTTGTTACAAATCTCGATTTTAGGACATGTTGTATCGAGGGATGGTGTATTAGTAGATCCATCCAAGATAGAGGTTGTAGTTCAATGGGAACAACCGAGGACAGTCACCAAGATCTGGAGTTTCCTGGGTTTAGCTGGATATTTTCTAAGATTCGTTGAGGGATTTTTGAAGTTGGCTGCTCCGTTGACACGTCTCACTCGGAAGAGTGTACCGTTCATATGGAACGAGGATTGTGAGAAGAGTTTTCAAGAGCTGAAGTGTCGATTGACCGCCACTTCGATTCTCACTATCCCTACCAATTCAGGAGGATTTGCAGTGTATGCTAATGCTTCACATCAGGGACTGGGCTGTGTATTGATGCAGGATGAGAGGGTAGTTGCTTATGGATCCAGACAGCTGAAGGATCATGAGAAGAACTATCCGACCCATGATTTGGAGTTAGCAGCAGTAGTGTTTACGTTGAACGTATGGCATCACTACTTATGTGGTGAGAAGTTCCAAATATTTACTGGCCACAAGAGCCTCAAGTATCTGTTCTTATAGAAGGAGCTGAACATAAGACAGAGAAGATGGCTAGAGCTTCTGAAGGATTACGATTGTGAGATACTTTATCATCCGAGTAAGGCTAACGTTGTAGCTGATGCTTTAAGTAGAAAGAGCCTAGAGATGGTATCGTACATGATGGTTAGGGAACATGAGTTGTTAGAACAGTTTGCCAGCCTCAATTTGGGTGTTGTGCCTTCTAACATGAATACAGGCTATGTGAAAGCTAGTCTACACTTGGAGCCAGATCTGTTAGACAGGATCAGAGTGGCTCAATAGACTGATCTGTTTTGAATTGATGTGAGTGGTCAGATACAGAAGGGCACAATGACTGATTTTGAGTTGAGTTCTGATGGACTACTGAGGTTTAAAGACAGATTATGTGTTCCTAAGGATCCAAGACTCAGGAGATTGATATTGGCGGAAGCTCATTCGTCGAGGTACAAGTTACATCTGGGGAGTAACAAGATGTATCAGAACCTCCGGAAGGTGTACTGGTGGTCGAGTATGAAGGGAGATGTAGCATATTTTGTGCCGAAATGTCTCGTATGTCAGTAGGTGAAGGTAAAACATCAGAAGACTGCACAGTTATTACAGCCTCTACCTATACCGACATGAAAATGGGAGCATATCACCATAGATTTCGTGATGGGTTTACCAAGGACTCGCAGGAATCACGATGCTATATGGGTGATTGTCGACAGACTGATGAAGTCAACCCACTTCCTAGCTACGAGAGCTACCGATACTTTGAGTTCATTGACAGAGCTATACATACGTGAGGTAGTGAGGTTACATGGTGTACCAGTGAGCATAGACTCTTATAGGGATTCCTGCTTCACTTCCCACTTTTGGGAACATTTTCAAGAAGCCATGGGAACCCAGTTGAGTTTGAGCACCGCTTTCCATCCTCAGACAGATGGTCAGTCAGAGAGGACTATAAAGACTTTAGAGGACATGTTGAGAGCATGTGTACTAGATTTTAGAGGCTCCTGAGATGATCACTTGCCACTAGTCAAGTTCACCTATAATAACAGTTATCATTCGAGTATCAGGATGACCATATGAGGCTTTATATGGTCGTAGATGTCGTTCCCCTATTGGATGAGAAGAAGTGGGTGACCGTAAGATTTTCGCTCCTGACTTGGTTACACAAGGATCTAAGGATGTCCGTTTGATTGTAGAGAGATTGAGGATAGCTTAGAGTAGACAGAAGAGTTACGCTGATAAGAGACGAAGGCCACTAGAGTTTGCAGTTGGTAAATCAATGTTTCTGAAAGTTTCTCCTTCTAAGGGCATAACGAGATTTGAAAAGAGAGGAAAGCTGAGTCCTCGCTATATTGGACCCTTTGAGGTACTTGATCGAGTGGGATACAAGGCCTATAGGTTGGCATTGCCACCAGACTTATCAGGTATTCATAACGTCTTCCACTTATCGATGCTTCGAAAGTATCACCCGGATCCGGCACATGTGATTAGTTATGAGCCGTTGAGCTCAGAGAGGACATGCCATATGTTGAGAGACTGATTCAGATACTAGAAAGGAAGGAGAAGGTCTTGAGATCGAAGACTATTGGATTAGTGAAGGTTCTTTGACGACTGACTTGGTTCTAATTTGGAGGACCAAATTTTCTTAGTTGGGGAGGATTGTCAGACCCGTATTTTATGTAGCTTGTTCCTTATGATTCCTATGTCTATGAACACTTTATTATTATAGATGAATCATGAGAAGAGTATTTACTTGATTTAAGTGTTAGTGAAATGCTTTAACACTTAAAAGCTACATAAAAGTCAAAAAAGGGCTATGAGAGCCACATGGCTGAACTGATTGGATCGATATCATTCTAACTGAAGAGAAGAACTTAAAATGAGAAAATATAGAGAGCTCATGAAGGAAAGTCGGTTTGATTTAGTCCCGAACACAGAGAAAAAGAGTAAAAGCTAAAAAGGGTAAAATGGATGTTTTTAACGATTTAAGGTATCTAAGGTATTTAAAGCACATTTACCTACCGAAAATGGCTAAAACATAAAGACAAGAGTGTAAAACATAAGATATGACACTTTTAAAATTTTGAGAAAAAGTCAACTAGGTCAATGATTAAGGAAAAAGTCAATTATAGTTAAGAAAAGTGGAATTTTACCATAGTTGATTAACCATGGTTAAAAATTAACCTAAGTATGGAGAAAAATTGGGAAAAAAATATTTTTGCTCAGAATACAAGATAATCATCCCCGAAAGTAAGAAAAATTTATTCGGATGGATTCTGGATTAAATTCAATTGGTAAAAACGTAATGGGCCAAAGTGAAGATTTTAAAGCCCATTAAGGTATACTAAGTGTAGATCGAATTTCTTAGGTCCCTTAGACCGAATTGTTGGACCAATTGATAGGCCAAATATTTAAACAATTAAAGACCCGATGTATAGTAAAAATTTCAGACTAAAAACCCATTAGGAAGGCTCAAATCGAGAGGCCCAATTGTAAGGCCCAAATGGATTAAAATTAAGCCCATTAATTAAAGGTAACATGACCAATTTGGTAACCATTACCTAAGCTTTTTGAAGTCAATTTAGATGGCTGGAAAGTAAGGCTTAATGGTTAAGTAAATGGCTTATAAAATCAGCCACCACATGGTCTTCTTTAACACATCTTTCTCAGCTAGAAGAAGAAACCATTAAAACACATTTATCCAAGCTTTCTCTCACTAGAAATCACTAGGATTTAGGCATATTTGGAACTTGCATTCTTCATGAAAGTTGTTCCAAATTGAGAGGAGAGTGACATATGTTGGAATTGGCTATCAAGGAGCCATAGTGTGCAAACCGTGAGGCTTCAAAGTTTCGGCCAAGTGAGAACACAAATACTAGGTATAATTTCAAGCTTTCAAATTCATATATGTTAATGTATGAATGATTTTAAGTATATTGGTATATGTTTTAAGCATTGAAACATATGAAATCACTATGAATATGGTTTGACCGAGAGTGAGTAGTGATAAATTGATGAATGCCCATATGATTTTAAGGCATAAATGAGTTGATGTACATGTGTTCATGATTATGTTATAGTTAGAATTAATCAATTTGATTAATTGATACATGAATTTAGTTAGCAATCAAGGTGTTTGATAAAATGCCTAAATGAACTAAGTGAAGCTTAAGAACATTGCTAACCAAATGTTTGTGAAAATGCCTAAGTGAATTGGCTAAATAAATGGACATCGACGACATGCCATGGTGTGACCGACGACATGGGATGCTCTCGGCCATGGCATGTGTAAGACCTGATATTTTCGAGTGCATTTAAAAATGCAAAAAGGATTTAAATGGTATTCTCGAAAACGTGTAAGGGCAAAACGGTCAAAAGACCAAAATTCGATATTAATCGGGACAAGAAAATTTAATTAAAAATATGAGATTGAGAAATCTTGATCAATAACGAAGAAATAATTAAATTTCGAGTTAAATTGATCAAGATATGAATTTATTGGAATAAATCAGAATTTTCGTATCGAAAAATAATCCCGAAAATAATCAAAAAATATACCGGAAAGTTAAAATAATATCGAGAAATTTATTTATTTATTAACTGAATTAAATATTAATTTTTGAAGATATTTTTGACAAAATATTATTATTTTATTGATTAAAATAATAATAAAATTAAATAAAAAAAAAGAAAACAGAAAATCGCGAAAACACAATTTTCTTAGGAAGCCGAAACAGAGGAAACCCCCTTCTGCCTCACCGATCACAGGCGATCGGCAGAGGCCCAGACCAGAGGCGAGGCCAGCCGAGCCACCAACACCCCGAACGATCTGAAGGACGGCGGCAAACGGCGGACGAATGGGGAAGAAAGAAAGGAAGCCGAGACCGAGAAAGAAGAGATCGTCGGCTCCGACGCAACCACCGGCGAACGAAGCGAGGAGACGGTCGGCGGAGGTCGATCGGCACCCCAGGAAGTCGACCCGCACACCCACGCGCCCCGAAGTCGCCGAAAAACGCCAGATCGATGGAGGAGGGCCGCAGGAGAGAAGCTTCGATTCGTCGGCGATGGTCGCGATTCGACCCCAGCCGAGGCCCGATTTAGGAAGCCCAGGCCATGGCGTACCGAACGGCGGTGGAATCATGCCGGGATCGGCCGGACGGCGTCGGCACGACCAAATGTTGCCTGAACCGGCCGAACCGGACTGAACCGACCGAACCAAACTAGACCGAACCGGCGGTCCGAACCGGGTTGAACCGGGCCGGACCGGTTCAGCCAAAAAGAGAGGGGAAAAAGGAAGAAAAAGGGAAAAAGAAAAATAGAAAAAATTGGGGAAAATTCCAATGATGCAATCGAGCTTCGGGTAAGTCGGTAAGCGGTCAAATTGACTGATTTAATTTTTGAAATATTTAATTTGATAAATAATAGACTGAAAGTTTACCCGAAAATATATTTAATTGTGTAGCTCGACGATTGGCATCAACTGAGAGCTCGAGACAGCCTCGATTTGAGTACTATCATGGAATAATGGGTAAGTAACCCTTATTTACGACAATTTTATATCGTTATGCGTGATTGATATTTAACGCATAAATTACGGATTTAATTTTCGCATAAATGAATTAAATTCTGGAAAATTAGGATAAATTATCGTAAATAATTCATAAGCTGTCTGAGAATTTAGAATGAAGCTAAATAAATACTGATGGGCCCAATAAGCCCAATAAGCCTCGATAAAGTGTGGTAAACGGGCTTAAGGCCGATTAAGGCCCATTATGGTGCAATCGGGCCCAAATGGGAAATGGGCCCAATGATTTAAATTAAGCCCAGAAAATTGTGAAATACAATTAAATTGTATTATGTTTGACCTGATGAACATGTATCCGCAATTCCGGAGATTGGATTCGGAGCAAATCAGACTGCGCGACGAGACATCAGTGGAAAAGGTCAGACTGTACAGATAAATGAGGTAAGGGAATTGTGTGAGTAGCTAGAGGTAGCTACGCATATTTTAATAGATTTTGTATACACTGATTATGTATGTATACGCGATTATTGTATAATGATCCTAAAAGTGGTTTAAATGATTTTTAAGGATCGAAATAGGTGAAATGTCTATTTTACCCCTATTGAGGGAAGTTCACCTAAGGATGGTGAAAGCATGACATGCATGAAATGCATGATTTAAGGAAATTTATGGTTTAAGGAATTTCTTGGTTTTTAAGCAAAGCAAACCGATAGATTGGCCAGAAATTATATAATTACGTAAAATAACACTACGTAGGTGTTATTAATATTTAAATGGAAATTTCTTTGGAAAACGGCCAACTATCAAGTTTATATGGAAACAGATAGTGACGACACGTAGTTCGCACTATATCTGCGTTTGTGAATGTGCATAAATGTGCTTGAGCGCTTGCTCGCACCGACTTGTGACATCATATGCATGAAATGTACTAGAGCATGGTGCTCGCACTGATTTTTATTATTGTGAAATGAGAGCTGCTGGAGCCTAGCTCGCACTTTATTTTGACAGGTTTAATGGTATCAGAGCTGAGTTGGCCTGATATGAGTCGGTGTTAGTGGTTAAGAAATTACATCCTCATGTACTGTGCATTGTTTAGATACCATTTTGTATATCGAGATGGAAGTACAGCTAAGAATTTGGTTTTAAATGCAAGAATAGACTCATTGACTGATAGCCGCTATGGTTGAGAGGCGAGTACACGAACTCGAGGCCGTTGAGGTAGGCCCGAGAGTTGTACTGAGTCGCCATATGAGACTTGAGATGAGATTGACGTGGAGGCTGGTATTGAGCATGCCCCACAGAGTCCGACAGAGAGATCGGATAGAGTCTGACAGAGAGATCAAACAGTATTGAGATACGCTTCGCGAGGTTGGAGCGGAGTGTGAAAAATATTTTGCGAGCTAATTGCTCAGAATATGTATGGTATTTGAGGGCGAGTCGGAACATTGATAGAAGTTCGCTCGACCCATTTGAAGAGTTAGACGTCCAAAATGGACATGAAAAGTAATTCTAGATGTATTCCGGTGACAGAATATCCCGGACATTGTTAAAGGAAATTACAGATGATTGTATTTACTCTGACCCAGAGAAACATGTTGATTGACGAGTATGAAACTCTGTTTATATTCCTGGGTAGATGTGACTCCGACACTATGAACAATGAGAGTCGGAATGTTTGAAAGTTCATGGAAGGACTTAGATTATCAATTAGAGTCCGATTAGCCCGTTAGATATCACTACCTATACCGAGGCAGTGCGCAGACTACAATGTGTGAATAAGATTATGAGTAGCACGCCTCTGAGATTGGGAAAGGTAGTGAGGGCCGAAATAGAGACAAAAGAGAATAGAGGATGACAAAGTTGTCAGAATGGGAAAAGGTAATTTGGTAAAAGATTAGAGCTGATGAGTCACAGGGTAAGTTGATTGATAAACCCCAGTATATTTAATTTCAATATTTTAGGGGTATTGTGATTTGAGAACCCCGACATGCTACGGAACGGTGTAGCAGTGTGAACAGTGTAAGATGTGTGGTAGTTACCATAGAAAGTAAGATGTTGGACGAGGGCGATTGTATGCCTTGGACCAGGACACTATTGATGTTTCATATGATGTGGTGGAAGATACCACACTGATTGTGAATAGTAAAATAATTATTTTAAATTGATCCTGGTGCCACGTATTTATTCATATCGCCTTCAGTTGCTTATAAGTTAGTGAAAACTGTGAAGCCTGTACCCTTAAGCAAAACGATGCTAGTTAGCTGATTAGCGCTAACTGAATAAGGGTACAGGGATTATAAGTTTGACAAATAATGAAAGAGTTTGTTATAAGTGATATATTAAAGGAGATATATTGGAATAAGAAACGTATGCAAAGTAAGGATTAAGCAATATGTAGTGTATATGGATTGTGACCAAGATAAGTGGTAGATATATCTCCACCCAGTCGGTATATAGTCAAATCTGAGGGTTAATAAAGGTATTTCAAAATACTTTTCTGCCTAAAGATTTGACAGCGTTGATAAGCGCACACATAACTTATAAACTGAAATCGACAGTCGTAATATATACATTTAAAATTTGGGTACCTTTGTTGGTACGATAAAGAGATATAGAAATTCATTAATCATGAAAGTTTAAAAATTAAAATTTTATAATAGCCGTTAATATAAGAGGAAAGGAAATGACGTGGGTTAGTAGCTTGAACGAAAGCAATTTCGAAATGACGTTATATGTTTATGAGTACATAGGTCAAGGATATGAGTGAATGAAATATTCAGTGGAACTCAACTATGATAAAGTATTTAAAGCTTACCTGGACTGATTGGTTGTCATCTTGAGCGATGATATTTTAATGTATTCGAAGTCCAGGGAAGAACATGAGTAGCAACAGGAAACTGTCTTACAGACAAGGTTTTATGAGTTTCTTGAAATGAGTTGCTCAGTTGACACATCTCGTTTGGAAAAAGATTTCATATGAGTGGTATAATAAGTATGAAAAGGGCTTCAGTGAGTTTTGGTATATTGAAGCAATGAACTGACCACTGTAAGTATTCTCACCATAATCAATAGCTCAAGAGGTTTCAGTGTGTATGGATACCTCAAAATAAGGATTGGGCTGCGTATTGATGTAAAATGGGAAGATAGTCGCTTATGGATCCAGACAATTCAAGGATCATGAGAGAAACTATCCGACCCATGATTTAGAGTTGGCAGTCGTAGCGTTTATTCTGAAAGTATGGCGCCACCACTTATACGGTAAGAAATTTCGGGTATGCACTGATCGTAAAAGCCCCGAGTATCTGTTTTCACAGAAAGAGTCGGATGAGATAACCATGAGGGTTAGAGCTTTTAAGGATTATGATTGTGAACATTGTACCACCCAGGAAAGGCTAATGTAATGGCTGATGCCTTGAACAGAAAGAGCCTCGGGATGGTATCACATATGATGGTCAGGGAGCGTGAGCTGCTAGAGCAGTTGTGAACCTCAGTAGTGATGTGATCCCTTCTGATGATGACGGTGATTTCATGACAGCTAGCCTGAGGTTAGAACCAAATTTGTGTGACCGAATTTGCCAGGCTTAGCGTGATGATCGGCATCGTGTCGATATTGTGGGTCAGATTCAGAAGGGTATAGTGACAGAGTTCACAGTGAGTGATGATGACTGACAGAGGTTCAGAGACAGTATAAGTACTCCCCAGGACCACAGTTGATGAGATAATATTATAGTCAGAAGCTCACTCTTCAGGATATGCAGTGCATCCGAGAAATAATAAATATATCAGAATCTCTGAAAAGGGTATTGGTGGTCAGGTATGAAAAGTGATATTATAGAGTTATGAAGAAGTGTCTCGTATGTCAGCAGATTAAGGTAGAGCAAAAGAAGTTGCAGGATTATTGCAGCCTCTACCTATATTGACACGAAAATGGGAACAAGTTACCATGGATATTCGTGATGGGTTACAAAGGACCCGAATGAATCATGAGACTATCTGGGTGATAGTCGATAGATTGATTAAGTTTACCCACCTTCTGGCTATGGAAATCCCCAGATACTCTGAGTGTGTAGGCAGATTTTTACGTATGGAATATGGTGGAACAAATGTAGTGTTCCAGGGAGCATGATATCAGATAGGGATTCCCGCTTCACCTCCCACTTCTGGGAATATGTTTTTGAAAGCTATGGGGACCCTGATTGTGTGTTAGCACAGCTTCCACCCTCAGACAGATAGTCAGTCAGAGAGGACTGTACAGGTTCTGGAGGATGTGATGAGAGCGTGTGCCATTGATTTTATGAGCTCCTGGGATGATCAGTTGCTACTAATCAAATTCGCCAGTGATGACAGTTGTCACTTGAGTTTCGGGATGAGATTAAATGAGGCATTGTATGGCCATAGGGAGTTGTTCCCTAACTTGGATAAGAAGTGGGTGACAGATAGAAAATTGTTCCCGAATTGGTAAGACAAACCACTGAGGATGTTCAGTTGATTTATGAGAGATTAAGAACACCTCAGAGCAGATAGAAAAGCTAAGCTGACAAGAGACAGAAATCATTGGAATTCACTGAGGGTGAATCATTATTGTTGGCAGTTACTCGTTTTAAGGACATAACGAGATTCGGATAGACAGAGATTGGACAAGTGGAAGGTAAGACCTGTAGGTTGCCGTTACCACTTGAATTAGCAGGCATCCACAATGTGTCCCATATTTTGATGCTTCGGAAATATTATCCGAACCTGATATATGTAATTGGATACGATGCTTCGGCAATACTACCCAGACCCAGTATATGTGATTGGATATGAGCTCCAACAGTTAGCTCAATGAAAGTATAACGTATGATTGGAGAATTGATTCGGGTATTAGACGAAAGGAGAAAGTGTTGAGGGTTAAGATGATCTCCCTAGTCAAGTATGATGGAAGTATTACACTTCGGAGAAAGTCACTTGAGGATGACAGTATATAATATGATAGATGTAACCAGAGTTATTTATGGACTCATTTACTTGGCTCTAATTTAGAGGACCAAATTTCTTAAGTGGGGGAGATTGTAAGACCTGATATTTTCGAGTGCATTTAAAAATGCAAAAAGGATTTAAATGGTATTCCCGAAAATGTGTAAGGGCAAAACGGTCAAAAGACCAAAATTCGATATTAATCGGGACAAGAAAATTTAATTAAAAATATGAGATTGAGAAATCTTGATCAATAACGAAGAAATAATTAAATTTCGGGTTAAATTGATCAAGATAAGAATTTATTGGAATAAATCAAAATTTTCGTATCGGAAAATAATCCCGAAAATAATCGAAAAATATACCGAAAAGTCGAAATAATACCGAGAAATTCATTTATTGATTAACTGAATTAAATATTAATTTTTGAAGATATTTTTGACAAAATATTATTATTTTATTGATTAAAATAATAATAAAATTAAATAAAAAAAAAAGAAAATCGCGAAAACACAATTTTCTGAGGAAGCCGAAACAGAGGAAACCCCCTTCTGCCTCACCGATCACCGGCGATCGACAGAGGCCCAGACCAGAGGCGAGGCCAGCCGAGCCACCAGCACCACGAACGATCTGACGGACGGCGGCAAACGGCGGACGAATGGGGAAGAAAGAAAGGAAGCCGAGACCGAGAAAGAAGAGATCGTCGGCTCCGACGCAACCACCGACGAACGACTAGAGGAGACGGCCGGCGGAGGTCGATCGGCACCCCAGGAAGTCGACCCGCACACCCACACGCCCCGAAGTCGTCAGAAAATGCCAGATCGATGGAGGAGGGCCGCAGGAGAGAAGCTTCGGTTCGCCGGCGATGGTCCCGATTCGACCCCAGCCGTGGCCCGATTTAGGAAGCCCAAGCCATGGCGTACCGAACGGCGGTGGAATCATGCCGGGAACCGGCCGGACGGCGTCGGCACGACCAAATGTTGCCTGAACCAGCCGAACCGGACTGAACCGACCGAACCAAACCAGACCGAACCGGCGGTCCGAACTGGGTTGAACCGGACCGGACCGGTTCAGCCAAAAAGAGAGGGGGAAAAAAGGAAGAAAAAGGGAAAAAGAAAAAGAGAAAAAATTGGGGAAAATTCCAGTGATGCAATCGAGCTTCGGGTAAGTCGGTAAGCGGTCAAATTGACCGATTTAATTTTTGAAATATTTAATTTGATAAATAATCGACTGAAAGTTTACCCGAAAATATATTTAATTGTGTAGCTCGACGATTGGCATCAACTGAGAGCTCGAGACAGCCTCGATTTGAGTACTATCATGGAATAATGGGTAAGTAACCCTTATTTACGACAATTTTATATCGTTATGCGTGATTGATATTTAACGCATAAATTACGGATTTAATTTTCGCATAAATGAATTAAATTCTGGAAAATTAGGATAAATTGTCGTAAATAATTCATAAGCTGTCTGAGAATTTAGAATGAGGCTAAATAAATACTGATGGGCCCAATGAGCCCAATAAGCCTCGATAAAGTGTGGTAAACGGGCTTAAGGCCGATTAAGGCCCATTATGGTGCAATCGGGCCCAAATGGGAAATGGGCCCAATGATTTAAATTAAGCCCAGAAAATTGTGAAATACAATTAAATTGTATTATGTTTGACCTGATGAACATGTATCCGCAGTTCCGGAGATTGGATTCGGAGCAAATCAGACTGCGCGACGAGACATCAGTGGAAAAGGTCAGACTGTACAGATAAATGAGGTAAGGGAATTGTGTGAGTAGCTAGAGGTAGCTACGCATATTTTAATAGATTTTGTATACACTGATTATGTATGTATACGCGATTATTGTATAATGATCCTAAAAGTGGTTTAAATGATTTTTAAGGATCGAAATAGGTGAAATGTCTATTTTACCCCTATTGAGGGAAGTTCACCTAAGGATGGTGAAAGCATGACATGCATGAAATGCATGATTTAAGAAAATTTATGGTTTAAGGAATTTCTTGGTTTTTAAGCAAAGCAAACCGATAGATTGGCCAAAAATTATATAATTACGTAAAATAACACTACGTAGGTGTTATTAATATTTAAATGGAAATTTCTTTGGAAAACGGCCAACTATCAAGTTTATATGGAAACAGATAGTGCCGACACGTAGTTCGCACTATATCTGCGTTTGTGAATGTGCATAAATGTGCTTGAGCGCTTGCTCGCACCGACTTGTGACATCATATGCATGAAATGTGCTAGAGCATGGTGCTCGCACTGATTTTTATTATTGTGAAATGAGAGCTGCTGGAGCCTAGCTCGCACTTTGTTTTGACATGTTTTGACATGCTTTGATTTTTTTTGACGTGGTATGCATAAAATGGTGCTGGAGCGATTGCTCGCACTAGTTTTACAGATTTGATATGCATGAGAGGTGCTGGAGCTTAGCTCGCATCCTGTTTTGATTTTGTAAGACCCCGTATATGTATAATGGTAATGTGAATAATTGGATCAAATAATATGAATGGACTTGTAATGTAAAGTATGATTGATGTAAGTCCATGGATTCAATGTATGTATGTGTAATATAAATTGTAACGTACATACAAGTTTCATTGAGTATGAATACGAAGAAATGAGTTCTAGCAAGTGATGGATGTGATTGAGACTCAAGATGAGTAGTGTGGTAAAATGGAATGGAGTTATGCTTCCATTTGGTTTTATGTAGCATGCCTTTGAACATACAATGAATGCACACAAGTTTCAATGTGCATAAGGTATGAATGGATGCCATTTTCAAGTTATAAAGGTGGATGGATGAGAAAATGGCCATGGCAATAGATTAAGGATGTGTTGGTATGAGTTGCAGCAATGAAACTGCAGGAAATCTGGAAAACATGAGGTCCAGATCGATCTCCTAGGATGAGAGATCGATCTGGAAGAGCCAGAATACTCTGATTTGGGCGAAAGAATAGAGCAGATCGATCTCCAATGGAGCCAGATCGATCTGCCAAGCATCCTGTAAGTGAAAAGATCGATCCTCAAGCACCCAGATCGATCTCCTTAGCTCTCTGTTTGGGACCAGATCGATCTCATGCTTCGACAGATCGATCTCATGCTTCAACAGATCGATCTCATTGCTTCGACAGATCGATCTCAGGCTTAAAAATGCCGTGAAAAAGAGGGATTTTAAGGGACCAGATCGATCTCCTCTTGGACCAGATCGATCTCCTCAAGTTATTTCTATATAAGGAAAGCTGAAAAATCTGGAAATCTCGGAACCTTCCATTTTCAACCCAAAAACCCAACTTTCCCTCTCTAAAATCAGCCATTTTCAGTGAGATTTGGAGAGAGATCATTAGAGGCAAAGTTGTTCCTATCAAAGAGGAGAACAACATAGTGAGAGGGCATTTTCCCATTTTTGGAATTGAAGGAGTTGAGGGCATTACCAATTGGAGCAAGAAGAGAAATCATATTGGTAAGATTCTAACACTCCAATCCAAATGCATTAGCTATTTAATTGATTTTGGAGTTGATTGGTATGAGTATTGATGGATAAACTACCTAGGAATGTAGTGGAATTGGTGTGACCTAGAAATCTAAAATGGGTATAATGTGAGGATATGTGGGATTGAATGAGCTTATGGTTTATGGCATGCTAAAGTTGTTATTGGGGTAATGTTATGATTTTAGAGGGTTAGATGGAATTACTTGGTGAGTAGGAGGAATTGTGAAAATGGGTATGTATATGATTGATAAATGCCATAGTGAGGGAATTCATGGAATATGAACACTATGAGCTTAATGTCGATTTAACATCGATTTTGAATAAGTTAATAGGCCTAAGAAGATCCATAGACTCGAGTTATGGATAAAGTAATGAAACGAGGCCAAATAAGCTTTAATAGAGGCTATAGATTAAATTGACTATAGCAAGCACAAGGGTTGCAATATATGGATCGAATATAATGCGGAATACGATTTTATGCAGTCCCGAAGAGTTCGTTGAAGGCGAACCGAATCGTACGAGTAAGCAGCTTAAGGAAGTGGAATCACGCATCGCGATTCCAGGTAAGGGAATTTTGTAAGTATATAGAGGTAGCTGCTCGTACTTTGAACTTGTGGGTGAATATTGGGTGTTCAAAGGCATGCTACATAAAACCAAATGGAAGCATAACTCCATTCCATTTTACCACACTACTCATCTTGAGTCTCAATCACATCCATCACTTGCTAGAACTCATTTCTTCGTATTCATACTCAATGAAACTTGTATGTACGTTACAATTTATATTACACATACATACATTGAATCCATGGACTTACATCAATCATACTTTACATTACAAGTCCATTCATATTATTTGATCCAATTATTCACATTACCATTATACATATACGGGGTCTTACATTGAGATTGGTATCAGAGCTGTGTTGGCCTGATGTGAGTCATTAATAAAATGTAGGAAAGTACATCCCCATAGTACTGTGCTTTTGTTTAGATATAACTGTGTATACTGTGATGGATTGAGCTTAATAAATTATTATAATACAGGGAGTTAGGCATTATGCCAGTTACACGCAAAGGTAGAGGGGCGAGAGCACGTGCTAGAGGCCGTAGAGGTAGGCCTGAGAGCCGTTCGGAGCCACAGACTGAGCAGGCTCCATAGAACCCTGCTGAGAGAGCAGGTGATACTGAGGCTCGCTTCGCTAGATTAGAGCGGAGTATTGAGAGTCTGGTGGAGATAGTCACGCAGGCCTTGGGCGCCGGTGACAGACGAGGTCCCGCAGCACAGCCTACTACGGAACAGGCAGCTGCAGAGGCGGAGAGACCTCAGACTGCTGAGACAGTTACAGTTACACCACCTCCGGCCCAGGATACAGATTCTCCTATCGCTCCACAGCAGAACGGTAGTGATGTGGGTTATGACTGCGACTTGAGCAGGTTGCGAGAGTTTCAAGCGCTGAAACCCCCAGTGTTCAGAGGGGTGAAGGACCCAGTGATTACGGAGGATTGGGTGTATGAGATGGAGAAACTGTATAGGTTTTTTCGATGCACTTCAAGTGAGAAGGTTGCCTTTGCCGTGTTTATGCTGAAAGGCGAGGCCGAGCATTGGTGGAGGTCCACCGAGGTTATTTTGAGGGCCAGACACTCTGAGATCTCATGGGAGATATTTCTAGAGGCCTTCAGGAGACAATATGTCCCAGCTACCGCACAGAGGAGACTGCGGATGGAATTTATGAACTTGGTTCAGGGGAACCGTACTGTGGACGAGTATGAGTCCAAGTTTATGTCCTTGGGGAGATATGACCCGGACACGATGGGTAGTGAGACCCGAAAGATTCAGAAGTTCATGGATGGATTGAGATTGGCCATCCGAACTAAGCTAGCTCCCTTCGACATTGTGACTTATGAGGAGGCTGTACATAAGGCTCAGTTGTGTGAGCAAGACTTTGAGCGAAATGCCTCCGAGCTTGGGAGAGTCAGTGTCAGAAAGGACAGAGACCGAAAGAGATCCGGGTTTGAAAGAGTGGCCAAGAGAGATGGCCAAAGATTTTTCGAGAAGAGGCCAAAGATTGAGGAGGTGCGGGAGAGAGCTGCTAGACCTCCCGTATACCCAGCCTTGACTGCGCCAAGGGGCATGACTATTGGAAGACCACGGCCTACTACTGATCAGTGTAGGAGATGTGGGAGATTTCATGGGAATAGGCCCTGTCTGATGACCCCTATGGTGTGTTTTAGATGCGAGAGACCAGGACATATGGCTAAGCATTGTCCCGAGAGGATGGAGATTGCCCCACTGTCACGCCCCGAAAATTTGCGGAAAATAGGGCCAATTTAAAACTTTTTACTCGTTAATTCGCAATTAAAGGTGCATTCCTGTGCAGTGTCATACATCATCATAATTATCATGCCTCAGGATCTCATCACAACATAGTGTATATTGAATCATATACATTACTCAATTCCAAGTTAATTAATCCTAATACATCCCATATAATGATATACATCAAGTGTCTGTAATCACATTAATAGTCTGGGTACATGAAAAGATAAAATATACATCAAATACAATATATAGGGCCTGGAGCTCAAGTCCTCCACTAGCCACTACTCCGTACGCCGCAGGGAGATCCTTTTTCACTTGAAGAACTCTGGGGGGAAAGGAAAACAGGGTGAGCTTCTAAATCGCTCAGTAAGGGGGGTAAAGGAACTCAGTTATATAAACCATTTCACACATCACAAATATGTATTTGTTTATAAAGCTCATTTGAAATCGTAGCATGAAAGTTCTCAAAACATCATCTCATAACTCGTTAAATCATGTGAAAACATGAAGATAAAAGGCTTAACACCGAGCACTCACAAGCATGTATAAATATATGCAATAATGGCTATTCTCAAATACGTGATAAAAATCACCTCAGTAAATCACACGTGACAAGGTCACAAAACACAACTCATGTGTAAAACGAGACTAGGCAATAAAACTCAATTAAAATTCGTCATGGCACATCAAATATATATAAGCTCCTCTGGGTGCGCATCCCAGGCATCCTCGTATAGAGGGAACGTCGACAATATGGTTGTGTGCAAAGTATATTGGACTTATATGTTACCAGAACAAGGCCCGGCCTTACTTGCTACCAGAGCAATGCCTCGCCTAATGCACACTGACACGTGGTCCCTGGGTCGGTTCCCAGGCGACCCACTCTCTCGGTCTTACATGCTACCAGAGCAATGCCTCCCAACGCTACCAGAGCGGAGGAATAATCGGACTTACATGTTACCAGAACAATGCCTGTGGTCCCTGGGTCGGTTCCCAGGCGGCCCACTCTCTCGGTCTTACATGCTACCAGAGCAATGCCTCCCAACGCTACCAGAGCGGAGGAATAATCGGACTTATATGTTACCAGAACAATGCCTGTGGTCCCTGGGTCGGTTCCCAGGCGTCCCACTATATCGGTCTTATATGCTACCAGAGCAATGCCGGATGTGTGTTCAACATGACACGCCTAAGTCTCAATCATTAGCCATTATCTTATAAAACGTTATGCCTTCACGTGGAACTCATAATGGTTTTCTCTTAAAAACTCATTTAAAACATTTGTGTACTCAACACAAAACATATTAAAACCGAGTTCCAACTGGCAAAACATGCACACATTTTCTCAAATCTCAATATCGCCTTAACGTAGAGCCCAATTTACTTCTCACGCAACTCAAAGGTTTATAAAGCAATTTCACACTTAGCTTATAAACTCATAAAATAATGGGCTCCAACCGGCTATAAAAACCATGTGCAATTACATCACAACACAAAACATGCTTGCATTCTCAAATCATGGTTCATGCTAACAATTCATCAAAATACATACACAAAATGGTTTAGTTTTCCCTTACCTCTTTGCACCTCGTATAGTGCAATCGTTTCCCCCGTATCACGGACTAGTCTCGCATTCCACTCTGGAACTCCCGAGCTGTCCAAACGATGTTAAAACATCAATACTCCACATCACATAAGCCTCAATTCTCAAAATCGAGCATAATTGCTCATAACACCTCAATTCTCTTGATTTCTCGTAACTCAACCCTAAACTACAACTCTATTCACAATATCACAATGTTCGATATCTCTAATACCAATTATCTACGCTAATTTACCACATTGTCTATATTTTCGTTTATAGCACAATCCTCAAAATTGCCACAATTTCCAAATATCAACATTAATCCAACTACATTACAATCTCATCAATCCCTAATCATTCCTCAACTATTTCGACACGATTACAACCACCAATAACATCAAAATCAACTCAAATATCAAGATCGAGGTTTAGAAATTACCCAAAGCTTGTGATATGCACAACTCACGCCTCGATCCGATTCGTCCTTCGATTTCCAAGTATGTTGTTCTCCCTTTGATGAGTAACAACTTCCCTTCTTACCACAATAGCTGATTCGGCCGGAAATGGGGGATTTGGAGGAGTGAGAAACTAGGTTTTCGAAAAAATGAAGGTTTGGAAGAGAGAGAAAGTGAAATTGCAGAGAAAACACGGGTTCCTTATATAGACTGGAGGTAGGAGATCGATCTGCCTCTTGATGAGATCGATCTGTGTTTGAAATTTGGGGACGATCTGGGCAATTTTATGCCTAGGAGATCGATCTGTCGAGGGGTGAGATCGATCTCTTTATGGCTTTATGAGATCGATCTGCTCCTAAGGAGATCGATCTTCTCCCCAAACAGAAGCATTTGGAGATCGATCTCCTCCTCAGGAGATCGATCTTCTCTCAAACAGATTCATTTGGAGATCGATCTCTTCCTCATGAGATCGATCCCTACTCAAACAGATTCATAAGGAGATCGATCTCTTCCATTGGAGATCGATCTGCTCCTCAAATTTCCCCTTCCTCGTCATTTTTAACTCACCAGATCGATCTCTCCTTCTCCCAGATCGATCTGTCCTCATGCTTCATGCTCATTTTACATACTTAACATATAAATCTCCAATTATAATTCCCACAATTCACTTAGCTCAATAAATTACACTTCAATTTATTATTACATCATTAAAATATGTCTAAAATTCTCAGATCTCACATCCTCCCCACCTTAAAAAGAATTTGGTCCTCCAAATTCAACTCAACTAATCAAAATAGATGGGGGTATTTCTCCTTCATGAGGCTCTCTAGTTCCCACGTTGCCTCTTCCCTTGAGTGATGTTTCCACAAAACTTTCACTAATGGGATGCTCTTGGTTCTCAGTACCTTCTCCTTTCTATCGAGAATCCGGACGGGTTCCTCAGTGTAGCTCATGTCCTCCTGTATGTCCATCTCATCATACTCTATAACATGAGAAGGGTCCGGGTGGTACTTCCTCAACATAGACACATGAAAAACATTGTGTATTCCGGACATCTGTGGGGGTAATGCCAATCTGTAGGCTACCTCTCCCACTCTCTCAAGAATCTCGAATGGTCCTATGTATCGAGGACTCAATTTTCCTTTCTTCCCAAATCGCATGATACCCTTGCTAGGTGATACTCTCAGAAATACTGCATCACCAACATCAAACTCGAGTGGCCGTCTACGCACATCCGCGTAGCTTTTCTGTCTACTCTGTGCAGCCCGTAACCTCTCACATATGAGTTTCACACTCTGTACGGCTTACTCAACAAGCTCGGGGGCATTTATCTTTCTGTCACCAACTTCTTCCCAAGCTACAGGGGATCTACACCTCCTACCATATAGAGCTTTAAAAGGTGCCATTTCAATACTCGTATGATAGCTGTTATTGTATGCAAACTCTGCTAGGGGCAGGTGATCATCCCATGATCCCTTAAAATCCATCGTACACGCCCTCAACATATCCTCCAGGGTCTGAATAGTCCTCTCTGACTGACCATCTGTCTGAGAATGATAGGCGGTACTAAAACTCAATCGAGATCCCATGGACTCCTGAAACTGGGTCTAAAATCTGGAAGTAAACCGAGAATCTCTATCAGAAGTAATACTCACTGGAGCCCCATGTAATCTAGCTATCTCGCTGACATATAGCTCAGCTAAGGCATCCACAGTATCTGTGCTCTTGATGGCAAGGAAGTGGGCACTCTTGGTCAATCTATCCACAATGACCCATATCGCGTCACGACCTCTCCGGGTCCTCGGTAAACCCATAATAAAGTCCATAGTGACATGCTCCCATTTCCATGTAGGTACAGGTAAGGGCTGTAGTAGTCCTCCGGGCTTCCGATGCTCAGCTTTCACTTGCTGGCATACTAAACACCTGGCCACATACTCTGCCATGTCTCGCTTCATACCACTCCACCAATACACCTTTCTCAAGTCTCGGTACATCTTATAGTACTCCCTGAGTGCATGGTGTATCGCGAGCAGTGGGATTCTCTCAGTATCTGTCTCTTCAGGGTATCATCGTCCGGTACACAAATCCGTCCTCTGAACCTCAACAATCCATCCTCACTGATGGTGAGATCCGACTACGAACTCTGCTCAGCTTGGCTAACCATGTCTATCAATCTCTGATCACTGCGCTGCCCAGTTCTAATCTGATCCATGATCTTGGGCTCTATTCGCAGGCTAGCTAAAAATCCAGTCTCTACCTTTTTAACTCTGATCCGAAGTTCGGCAAACTGCTCTAACAAATCCCATTCCCTGATCATCATAGCAGATATCATACTCTTCGTGCTCAGGACATCAGCAACCACATTCGCCTTACCCGGATGATAAAGAATCTCTCAGTCATAATCCTTAAGGAGTTCCATCCATCTCCGTTGTCTCATGTTTAACTCTTTCTGATCAAAGAGATATCTCAAACTCTTGTGATCAGTGAAGATCTGGAATCTTTCCCCATATAAGTAGTGTCGCCAGATCTTCAAAGCAAATACCACAGTGGCTAACTCCAAATCATGCGTGGGATAATTTCGCTCATGGTCTTTCAGCTGTCGCGATCCATATGCGACCACCCTTCTGTGCTGCATAAGCACACACCCCAATCCTTGGTGAGATGCATCACTATACACCGAAAATCCTCCTGATCCCTCAGGGATAGTTAACACAGGTGCCGCTGTTAATCTCCTCTTTAACTCTAGAAAACTGAGCTCACATTGATCAGTCCATATAAATGGAGTCTCTTTGCGCGTGAGCTTAGTCAAAGGGGCGGCAATCCTGGAAAATCCTTCCACAAATCTCCTGTAATACCCTGCCAAACCAAGGAAGCTTCGTACTTTAGTCACTGTCCTCGGTCTTTCCCAATTAAGCACAGCTGCTATTTTACTCGGATCCACTGATACTCCTTCCTCTGAGACTACATGCCCAAGGAAAGCTATCTGGTTCAGCCAAAACTCACACTTACTAAGCTTTCCGTATAATTGCTTATCTCGGAATATCTGAAGTACTAACCACAAATGCTGTGCATGCTCTTCATACGACTGAGAGTACACCAGGATATCATCGATAAAGACTATCACAAACTTATCCAGATAGTCTCTGAACACCTCGTTCATCAATCTCATAAATGCTGCAGGGGCGTTCGTCAATCCAAAGGACATCACCAGAAATTCGTAATGGCCATACCTTGTCCTAAAGGCCGTCTTTGGAATATCTTCCTCCTTGATCCTCAATTGGTGATAGCCCAATCTCAAATCAATCTTAGAAAAGACTGATGCCCCTCTTAGCTGATCAAGTAGATCGTCAATCCTGGGCAGCGGATATTTATTCTTCACCGTGGCTTTATTCAATAGCCGGTAGTCCACACATAATCTGAGACTACCATCCTTCTTCTTAACAAACAGTACTGGCGCTCCCCACGGCGAAACACTGGGTCTAATAAACCCTTGATCCAATAACTCCTGTAGTTGTTTCTTCAATTCCTCAAGTTCCACTAATGCCATCCTGTAGGGAGGTTTAGAGATCGGCTGAGTATCTGGTACCAAATCAAAGGTAAACTCCAGCTCTCTCTCTGGTGGTAAACCTGGCAATTCATCTGGGAAAACATCCAGAAATTCGCAAACCACAGGTATATCCTCAATCCTCGGATGTTCCCGCTCATCGTCCGAGATGAGTGTCTCATAACCTTCACATAAATAATCATATTTAATATTCTCCAAAATAATGTTAAAATTCTCAAATGACTTACTAGAATTCCACATAATCATTTCCTCAATATCTCAACCGTACACTGTAAGGTTCAGGTAGGGAGAAAGTTACAATCTTAGTGTAGCAGTCTAAACTCACTCGATTGGTCGCCAACCAATCCATCCCCAGAATTACATCAAACCCATGTACATTCAACATGATTAGATCTGCTAACATCACTCTATCTCCCACCTTTATTTCACATCCTCTACAGATTAACTCAGTTCTCTGGGATTCACGCATAGGGGTATTTACATGTAGTATATATTCTAGAGGTTCAAACTTCAAGTTTAATCTACATGCAAAATGCTCAGAAATAAACGAATGCATGGATCCTGAATCAATCAACACATGAGCCTCATAATTACAGACAGAGAGTGTACCTCTTATAGTTTTCGCTGACGCGTCTGCGGTCTCCTTATCCAGGGCAAACACACGTCCCTGTGCCACAGGTTTCTTCCCTTTCTCTGCCGCAGTGGCCCGTCTTCGGGGATCCACTCTCTGAGGCTGTTGTCTAGCTGGCTCCGGAGCATGTGGTATCTGAGGTTGGGGACAGTCTTTCACTCTGTGACCCATGTCACCACATCTAAAACATCCGCGGATCGACCCAGTACAACTTCCCTCGTGCGATCGGCCACAGTCTCTACAAAACCTTGTCTCAGGCCTGACATATCGAGGGGTCTCCTTGATAATAGGATAGGCTCTGGGTCTCTCCAATCTGTCCTTCTGTACCTTAATCCTCCCTCTCCTGAAGGAACCTCTCCGAGCCTCTGTTTGGAAAATCGCTGGCCTTTTGCCCTTATCTTTATGTACTGCTCTGAGCTCATGTTGGGATTGTACCATTTCGATTCCTCTTTCAACCTCTTGTGCTCGTCTCAGAGCATCTCCAAACTCAGTAATACATAGCCCCATCAATCTATCTCTAATGACGGGCTTCAACCCATACACAAACTTCTCAGTGCGGAGCTCTTCACTCTTGAAGGTCTTTGGGTCATATCTCAGTAGTGCGGTGAACTGGCTCTCATAGTCATCCACCGACATGTCACCCTGTACCAAACTCAAAAACTCGGCCTGTTTCCTTCTCTGGGCGGCTCGTGGTACATATTGGGTTCTAAAAGCTGTCTGGAACTCTTCCCAACCAATCACATCCTGGCGGGACATCAAGATACCCTGGGTAGTACTCCACCAATCTCGAGCTCTCCCCTTCAGCATATAGGCACTCATACTGACTCTCTCAGCATCGGTGCACCCCAGTAAATCAAATATAACTCTCAACTCCGTCAACCACTCCTCAGCCTCTGTAGGATCCTTCTTTCCCTTAAATACGGGTGGATTCATCTTCAAAAATTCCTTTAGTCGGACCTTACTTCTGTCCTCAGGCTGAGTGACGGGAGGCACTGGGGGTATGGGAGGTCCTGGTGGTGGTGTAGGGGTAGTATCCGAGGCATTAACTCTAAAGTGTTGCGCGAATAGCGCCGCCATCTGCTCGAAACCTTGCCTCACATCGGTCTCAATCCGATTAAATCGAGAGTTAGGACTCTCTGGTTGTGGGACAGGTGGTGGAGGGGACTCTGCCTGCCTCCTCGAACGACCTCGTCGTTTACTCATTCTCAATCTCAACTCGTCTCCTGCGCGTACATATCACAATCGATTGAAATCTCAATCCTCAATTTCATTTCATGACCAGACTATTACAGACACTTGGGATGTATTCTATTTCACTTAACCAACACCGACAGTACTAGACACCCTAAGCTCTGATACCAAGAAAACTCTGTCACGCCTCGAAAATTTACGGAAAATAGGGCCAATTTAAAACTTTTTACTCGTTAATTCGCAATTAAAGGTGCATTCCTGTGCAGTGTCATACATCATCATAATTATCATGCCTCAGGATCTCATCACAACATAGTGTATATTGAATCATATACATTACTCAATTCCAAGTTAATTAATCCTAATACATCCCATATAATGATATACATCAAGTGTCTGTAATCACATTAATAGTCTGGGTACATGAAAAGATAAAATATACCTCAAATACAATATATAGGGCCTGGAGCTCAAGTCCTCCACTAGCCACTACTCCGTACGCCGCAGGGAGATCCTTTTTCACTTGAAGAACTTTGGGGGGAAAGGAAAACAGGGTGAGCTTCTAAATCGCTCAGTAAGGGGGGTAAAGGAACTCAGTTATATAAACCATTTCACACATCACAAATATGTATTTGTTTATAAAGCTCATTTGAAATCGTAGCATGAAAGTTCTCAAAACATCATCTCATAACTCGTTAAATCATGTGAAAACATGAAGATAAAAGGCTCAACACCGAGCACTCACAAGCATGTGTAAATATATGCAATAATGGCTGTTCTCAAATACGTGATAAAAATCACCTCAGTAAATCACACGTGACAAGGTCACAAAACACAACTCATGTGTAAAACGAGACTAGGCAATAAAACTCAATTAAAATTCGTCATGGCACATCAAATATATATAAGCTCCTCTGGGTGCGCATCCCAGGCATCCTCGTATAGAGGGAACGTCGACAATATGGTCGTGTGCAAAGTATATTGGACTTATATGTTACCAGAACAAGGCCCGGCCTTACTTGCTACCAGAGCAATGCCTCGCCTAATGCACACTGACACGTGGTCCCTGGGTCAGTTCCCAGGCGGCCCACTCTCTCGGTCTTACATGCTACCAGAGCAATGCCTCCCAACGCTACCAGAGCGGAGGAATAATCGGACTTACATGTTACCAGAACAATGCCTGTGGTCCCTGGGTCGGTTCCCAGGCGGCCCACTCTCTCGGTCTTACATGCTACCAGAGCAATGCCTCCCAACGCTACCAGAGCGGAGGAATAATCGGACTTATATGTTACCAGAACAATGCCTGTGGTCCCTGGGTCGGTTCCCAGGCGTCCCACTATATCTGTCTTATATGCTACCAGAGCAATGCCCGATGTGTGTTCAACATGACACGCCTAAGTCTCAATCATTAGCCATTATCTTATAAAACGTTATGCCTTCACGTAGAACTCATAATGGTTTTCTCTTAAAAACTCATTTAAAACATTTGTGTACTCAACACAAAACATATTAAAACCGAGTTCCAACCGGCAAAACATGCACACATTTTCTCAAATCTCAATATCGCCTTAACGTAGAGCCCAATTTACTTCTCACGCAACTCAAAGGTTTATAAAGCAATTTCACACTTAGCTTATAAACTCATAAAATAATGGGCTCCAACCGGCTATAAAAACCGTGTGCAATTACATCACAACACAAAACATGCTTGTATTCTCAAATCATGGTTCATGCTAACAATTCATCAAAATACATACACAAAATGGTTTAGTTTTCCATTACCTCTTTGCACCTCGTATAGTGCAATCGTTTCCCCCGTATCACGGACTAGTCTCGCATTCCACTTTGGAACTCCCGAGCTGTCCAAACGATGTTAAAACATCAATACTCCACATCACATAAGCCTCAATTCTCAAAATCGAGCATAATTGCTCATAACACCTCAATTCTCTTGATTTCTCGTAACTCAACCCTAAACTACAACTCTATTCACAATATCCCAATGTTCGATATCTCTAATACCAATTATCTACGCTAATTTACCACATTGTCTATATTTCCGTTTATAGCACAATCCTCAAAATTGCCACAATTTCCAAATATCAACATTAATCCAACTACATTACAATCTCATCAATCCCTAATCATTCCTCAACTATTTCGACACGATTACAACCACCAATAACATCAAAATCAACTCAAATATCAAGATCGAGGTTTAGAAATTACCCAAAGCTTGTGAGATGCACGACTCACGCCTCGATCCGATTCGTCCTTCGATTTCCAAGTATGTTGTTCTCCCTTTGATGAGGAACAACTTCTCTTCTTACCACAATAGCTGATTCGACCGAAAATGGGGGATTTGGAGGAGTGAGAAACTAGGTTTTTAGAAAAATGGAGGTTTGGAAGAGAGAGAAAGTGAAATTGCAGAGAAAACACGGGTTCCTTATATAGACTGGAGGTAGGAGATCGATCTGCCTCTTGATGAGATCGATCTGTGTTTGAAATTTGGGGACGATCTGGGCAATTTTATGCCTAGGAGATCGATCTGTCGAGGGGTGAGATCGATCTCTTTATGGCTTTATGAGATCGATCTGCTCCTAAGGAGATCGATCTTCTCCCCAAACAGAAGCATTTGGAGATCGATCTCCTCCTCAGGAGATCGATCTTCTCTCAAACAGATTCATTTGGAGATCGATCTCTTCCTCATGAGATCGATCCCTACTCAAACAGATTCATAAGGAGATCGATCTCTTCCATTGGAGATCGATCTGCTCCTCAAATTTCCCCTTCCTCGTCATTTTTAACTCACCAGATCGATCTCTCCTTCTCCCAGATCGATCTGTCCTCATGCTTCATGCTCATTTTACACACTTAACATATAAATCTCCAATTATAATTCCCACAATTCACTTAGGTCAATAAATTACACTTCAATTTATTATTACATCATTAAAATATGTCTAAAATTCTCAGATCTCACACCCACAGAAGGGCAAGGAGCCTGAGGGAGCTCCGGTTGAGACAGCAGCCCCGAGGAGGAGGGCTACCGCTGAAGAGAAAGGGAAACAGGCTGCGGGTGTGAGCAGAGGAAGGGTGCACGCACTGGACCAGGACACTGCAGACGCATCGACGGATGTGATTAAAGGTACCATCCGAATCTTTGATTTAGAAGCATTGGTATTATTTGATCCTGGTGCCACGCATTCTTTCATATCATCTTCCTTTGCACATAAATTGTTGAAATATGTGAAACCAACATTGTTGGATAAAATGTTGATGATTTCCACACCCATGAATGATAGTCAATTGACCGAGCATGTATGTAGAGATTGTAAGTTAATGATAGAGGGGAAGGAAATGATAGCCAATCTGATTTTATTAAACATGAATGATTTTGATGTAATTTTGGGAATGGATTGGTTGGCTACCAATCGTGTTGTGATGGATTGTCATGCCAAAACATTGATGTTTTCAGGATTAGACAATCTTATTATAAACTTTGATGAAAATAAATGATATGGAACTAGCATGGTTGTTGTAAATAAAAGGAGTATGATTTTAAATGCATATTGCTTGAGAGATAAATTATTCGATTTGATAAATATTGAATGTGGAGTGATGGTTTATGTTACTAACGACGGAGAGGATAATGTGAAGGGTTCATTGCATACGTGGTCGATATAGATGAGGCACACCCGAAATTGAAAGACATACCCGTAATTATGGATTACCCTGATGTCTTTTCGGATGAATTACCAGGACTACCACCTGAAAGGGAAATGGAATTTTACATTGAGTTAGTGCCTGGTACAGAGCCGATATCGAAGCCACCCTATAGAATGGCTCTGATAGAATTGGAAGAGCTGAAGAAACAGCTGCAAGAGTTGTTGGAGAAGGGGATTATTAGACCGAGTGTCTCACCTTGGGGAGCACCGGTTCTATTTGTAAGGAAGAAGGATGGAAGCCTCCGACTGTGTATAGATTACCGGTTGTTGAATAAAGCCACCATTAAGAACAAGTACCCCCTTTCAAGAATCGATGATTTGTTAGATCAGCTCCAGGGAGCCGAAGTATTTTCTAAGATAGATCTGCGGTCAGGGTACCATCAGTTGAGGATCAGGAGTGGAGATGTACCCAAGACAGCATTTTGTACCCGTTATGGCCACTACGAGTTTTTGGTGATGCCATTCGGATTGACGAATGCTCCCGCAGCATTTATGGCATTGATGAATGATGTATTCAAGCCATACCTGGACAAGTTTGTGATTGTTTTCATAGATGACATTTTGGTGTATTCCAAGTCCAGGGAAGATCATGAGGAGCACTTGAGGATAGTTTTGCAGACCCTCCGAGAGAGAGAATTGTATGCCAAACTCAGCAAGTGTAACTTTTGGTTGGAACAGATCTCATTTCTGGGGCATGTTGTGTCTAAGGATGGGGTATCAGTGGATCCATCCAAGATAGAGGCAGTTGTGCAGTGGAAACAGCCCAAGACAGTAACTGAGATCAGAAGTTTCCTGGGATTGGCAGGATATTATCGGAGATTTGTAGAGGGTTTCTCCAGACTAGCTGCTCCGTTGACACGCCTCACGCGTAAAGATGTTAAGTTTACATGGGATGAGGCATGTGAGAGGAGTTTTGGGGAGCTTAAGCGTCGATTGACGACTGCTCCAGTTCTCACCATTCCTACCAGCTCAGGAGGATTCTCGGTGTATACAGATGCATCACACCAGGGACTGGGCTGTGTGCTTATGCAGGATGGGAAGGTAGTTGCCTATGGATCTAGACAGTTGAAAGATCATGAGAGGAACTACCCGACACATGATTTAGAGTTGGCGGCCATAGTATTTGCTTTGAAAATATGGCGCCACTATCTCTATGGTGAGAAATTTCAGGTGTTCACAGATCATAAGAGCCTTAAGTACCTGTTCTCGCAGAAAGAGCTGAACATGAGACAGAGGAGATGGCTCGAACTCCTGAAAGACTATGATTGTGAAATCATGTACCACCCGGGTAAGGCAAATGTAGTTACCGATGCTTTGAGTAGAAAGAACCTTGGGTTGGTGTCTTATATGATGGTACGAGAACATGAGTTGTTAGAACACTTTGCGAACCTCAGTTTGGATGTAACCCCACCTGGATCTGAGAGACTTGAGATCATGGCTAGTTTGAGACTAGAGCCAGAGTTGATTGGCCGTATTCGGCAAGCCCAGCAGAGCGATCGACGGTGTATCGATTGGCTGAGGTAGATACAGACAGGTGTGGGTAGTGATTTTGAGCAGGGTGTTGATGGCTTATTGAGGTTCAGAGGCAGAGTATGCGTTCCCACAGATCCTGAGATCAGGAGAACGATTTTATCAGAGGCTCACTCATCGAAGTATACGATACATCCGGGAAGTACCAAGATGTATCAAAACCTTCGGAAGGTTTATTGGTGGTCTGGAATGAAAAGAGACATTGCGAAATATGTCGCTAAGTGTCTCGTTTGTTAGCAAGTGAAGGTAGAGCATCAGAAGCCTGCAGGATTATTGCAGCCTCTACCGATACCGACATGGAAGTGGGGGCATGTCACCATGGATTTTGTGATGGGGTTGCCGAGGACCCGCAGAGGTCATGATGCCATATGGGTTATTGTGGACCGGTTGACTAAGTCCGCCCATTTCTTAGCTATGAGAGCTACTGATACACTGAGTCAGTTGGCGAACCTGTATATTCGAGAGATAGTACGGCTACATGGTGTACCAGTGAGCGTTGTTTCTGATAGGGATGCCCGCTTCACTTCCCATTTCTGGGAACACTTTCAGGAAGCGCTGGGGGACCCGACTGAGTTATAGCACCGCTTTTCATCCTCAGACAGATGGGCAGTCAGAGAGGACTATACAGACCCTCGAGGATATGTTGAGAGCGTGTGTGCTGGATTATAGAGGCTCCTGGGATGACCACCTGCAGTTAGGCGAGTTCGCTTATAATAATAGCTATCATGCTAGTATCGGGATGGCACCCTATGAGGCATTATACGGGCGTAGATGCCGTTCCCCCATTGGATGGGAAGAGGTTGGTGACAGACAGATTTTTGCTCCGAACTTAGTGCAGCAGGCATCTGAGGACGTCCAGTTGATATGTGAGAGATTACGGACAGCTCAGAGCCGACAAAAGAGTTATGCTGACAAGAGACGAAGACCACTGGAGTTTGATGAGGGTGAGTCGGTGTTTCTGAGGGTATCACCATCGAAGGGTATTATGAGATTTGGTAAGAAGGGCAAGCTGAGCCCTAGATATATCGGACCCTTCGAGATTTTAGAGAGAGTGGGAGAAAAGGCGTATAGATTGGCGTTGCCACCGGACTTGGCGAATGTCCACAACGTCTTCCACGTCTCGATGCTTCGGAAGTATCACCCGGACCCGACACACGTGATAAGATATGAGCCGTTGGAGCTCCATGAGAGTATGACGTATGTTGAGAAGTCGGTTCGGATATTGGACAGAAAAGAGAAAGTGTTGCGGAATAAGACAATTCCCTTGGTGAAAGTTCTTTGGCAACACCACACGGCGGAAGAGGCCACGTGGGAATTGGAGAACTTGATACGGGAGAAGTACCCCCAACTCTTTGTAGAGTGACTTGGTTCTAATTTGGAGGACCAAATTCCTTGAAGGAGGGGAGAATGTAAGACCCCGTATATGTATAATGGTAATGTGAATAATTGGATCAAATAATATGAATGGACTTATAATGTAAAGTATGATTGATGTAAGTCCATGGATTCAATGTATGTATGTGTAATATAAATTGTAACGTACATACAAGTTTCATTGAGTATGAATACGAAGAAATGAGTTCTAGCAAGTGATGAATGTGATTGAGACTCAAGATGAGTAGTGTGGTAAAATAGAATGGAGTTATGCTTCCATTTGGTTTTATGTAGCATGCCTTTGAACATACAATGAATGCACACAAGTTTCAATGTGCATAAGGTATGAATGGATGCCATTTTCAAGTTATAAAGGTGGATGGATGAGAAAATGGCCATGGCAATAGATTAAGGATGTGTTGGTATGAGTTGCAGCAATGAAACTGCAGGAAATCTGGAAAATATGAGGTCCAGATCGATCTCCTAGGATGAGAGATCGATCTGGAAGAGCCAGAATGCTCTGATTTGGGCGAAAGAATAGAGCAGATCGATCTCCAATGGAGCCAGATCGATCTGCCAAGCATCCTGTAAGTGAAAAGATCGATCCTCAAGCACCCAGATCGATCTCCTTAGCTCTCTGTTTGGGACCAGATCGATCTCATGCTTCGACAGATCGATCTCATGCTTCAACAGATCGATCTCATTGCTTCGACAGATCGATCTCAGGCTTAAAAATACCGTGAAAAAGAGGGATTTTAAGGGACCAGATCGATCTCCTCTTGGACCAGATCGATCTCCTCAAGTCATTTCTATATAAGGAAAGCTGAAAAATCTGGAAATCTCGGAACCTCCCATTTTCAACCCAAAAACCCAACTTTCCCTCCCTAAAATCAGCTATTTTCAGTGAGATTTGGAGAGAGATCATTAGAGGCAAAGTTGTTCCTATCAAAGAGGAGTACAACATAGTGAGAGGGCATTTTCCCATTTTTGGAATTGAAGGAGTTGAGGGTATTACCAATTGGAGCAAGAAGAGAAATCATATTGGTAAGATTCTAACACTCCAATCCAAATGCATTAGCTATTTAATTGATTTTGGAGTTGATTGGTATGAGTATTGATGGATAAACTACCTAGGAATGTAGTGGAATTGGTGTGACCTAGAAATCTAAAATGGGTATAATGTGAGGATATGTGGGATTGAATGAGCTTATGGTTTATGGCATGCTAAAGTTGTTATTGGGGTAATGTTATGATTTTAGAGGGTTAGATGGAATTACTTGGTGAGTAGGAGGAATTGTGAAAATGGGTATGTATATGATTGATAAATGCCATAGTGAGGGAATTCATGGAATATGAACACTATGAGCTTAATGTCGATTTAACATCGATTTTGAATAAGTTAATAGGCCTAAGAAGATCCATAGACTCGAGTTATGGATAAAGTAATGAAACGAGGCCAAATAAGCTTTAATAGAGGCTATAGATTAAATTGACTATAGCAAGCACAAGGGTTGCAATATATGGATCGAATATAATGCGGAATACGATTTTATGCAGTCCCGAAGAGTTCGTTGAAGGCAAACCGAATCGTACGAGTAAGCAGCTTAAGGAAGTGGAATCACGCATCGCGATTCCAAGTAAGGGAATTTTGTGAGTATATAGAGGTAGCTGCTAGTACTTTGAACTTGTGGGTGAATATTGGGTGTTGTATGAAATGCATGAATTACTCAAATAAATGATGGATGGTATTCGTGAATGATGACGAGTATATGCGTGGTTTTGGATTTGAAGTGGATTTTATGAAATGGGATAGTAAGGCTAATAATTGCATAAATCTAATGTTTTGATGTTTTTCCAAAACGAATTGCTTGGTTTTAAGCAAGCTCGTAGATAGGACGGCTAGTATTGTATTGTTGTTGTAGAAAAGCATTTGTGAGTGCTAAACCCGAATTGCCAGGATTGATGAATTGTATATGAGCCGCCTATCACACTTGTATGACATAAATCGCGCTAGAGCCTCGCTCGCGCTGGATTTCTATGTTTTCATTTGTATGAAACGTGCTGGAACCTAGCTCGCACCTTGATTTGGAAACTATAATGATATTTATAAACCGTACTGGAGCTTCTGCTCGTACGTGGATTTTGAGTGGTTGTCTTATGAGTATAACCGTACTAGAGCTATGCTCGTACGCGCCTCTTTATGAGAAGATGCATGATGCATGAGTCGTGCTAGAGCTTTGCTCGCATAAGTTTGCACAATGGGATACGTATAAGGTTATGAAAGTGGGTAAGATCCTTAAGCCTTACATCCTTAAGCTAACATCCTTAAGCCCGAGGAGGCAGGGAGGCTCTGTTAGGCGAGGAGGCTCTGTTTGGCAGGGAGGCTCTCTTACGGTGGGACCCTTAAGCCAACATCCTTAAGCCCAAAGAGGCGGGGAGGCTCTGTTAGGCGGGGAGGCTCTCCTACATGGGTACGGTAAGATCCTTAAGCCCTACATCCTTAAGCTAACATCCTTAAGCCCGAGGAGGCAGGGAGGCTCTATTAGGCGGGGAGGCTCTGTTCGGTGGGGAGGCTCTCTTACGGAAAGGATCCTTAAGCCCTACATCCTTAAGCTAACATCCTTAAGCCCGAGGAGGCAGGGAGGCTCTGTTAGGCGGGGAGGCTCTGTTCGGCAGGGAGGCTCTCCTTCACGAAATATGGAATACTCTTGGTATGGGGTAGATAAGACCCAGGAATGGCACCCCCAATCCCGATATGAGTCTGCGGAGTACGCTGTACCGTGTATATCACATGGAGTACGATGTACCGCATGATGGTTATGTGGTGAAAAAGTCTGGCGAGGGATAATCCATCTTCGTGCCAGCATGATACCCCGCACACCTGGATGCGTGTGGTCTGGGATGATTTATGATGTAATGGTTCACATAGGCACTTTTGATATAGTGACCTAGATTTATACACATGCGTGAATTGTGGAATGTAAATGTGGTTGTGATTGTGAGTTGATTTGGTGGTGTTATGTTGTTGGTTCAAAAAGGAGGTTTCTAAATGAATTGCCCTTTTATGAATTTAAATGAGATTGAGCATGAGATGTTTTATACATGATGTCTCTACCATGTTTTATATGCCAATGCACATGATTTGATACATGATATATATGTATATTCACATGGCATAGTTTTATTCCTCATGCTCCTACTATAAACGATTTATGCATAACACTATAAGCATGTAGATAGAGTAGTTATCTACCATGCTTGCATTATTGCCTTACTGAGCGTGTGGTTGCTCATCCCACTCTATTTTCCCCCCTACAGAGCGTGCATAGTAGCCCAGTGAGGACTGAGGCGTATTATTTTGGACTCCGCTGCATCTCCATCGCTAAGAGGTATATACACAGTGATTCTTTTTGTATCTAAACAATGTAAAAGCACAGTATTCTTTTGAGTTGTACTTATGGGGGATGTAGATGTCAGTAAAACATGTATTCGTATAAGTACACGATTAAATGCACATGTATGACATCGTTCTAATTAATTGAGAATGAATGAGATGTGGCGTTTATTATTGGCTCACAGCCCAACAGTGTGTGGTGAGTTTAGCTCACGACCGGGTAAGGTAACAGTAAAACGCAAAAATTTTTCAGTGATTTTCGGTTAAAGAGAATGGAATTGGGTCGTGACAGATTTGATATTGCATAAATCCGTGCTGGAGTGTAACTCGCACGAGATTTGATTTAATTATGCATAAAGCCGTGCTGGAGTATAACTCGCACGAGATTTGATTAACTTAAGCATTCATTTGTGCTGGACCGTTGCTCGCACAAAGTGTTACATGGTTTTCATAATTCATTTGAATGCCATACTGGAGTTTTTCTCGTACGAGGTTTTACTGAGTTTTATATACATATCCGTACTAGAGCATTGCTCGTACGTGGATTTTACTTGAATTTATAATCAGTTTAAGTCGTACTGGAGCACTGCTCGTACGCAGATTTTACTGATTTTTATGAAACCGTGCTAGAGCTTCGCTCGCACGAGGTTTTTTGATATCATGAATATGCATGGAGCCGTGCTTGAGCTTCGCTCGCACAGGGATTTATATTACATGCATATAGCCGTGTTGGAGCCTCCAGTAGACTGTGTGTCACAGTGAGATGATATGCTCACACGTGCATTTCGAGACAGAGATGTTTGGGTGGATAAGACCTATTACAGGCACCCCTGACTTAGCTTGGGTTCACGAAGTACGTTGTACCGTGTATGTCACGCGGAGTACGCTGTACCGTGGGGATTGTTGGAGTGGAGTGGCATTATCCACGAGGCAGCAAGCCTTGCCCTCGCAATCCTGGTGTTATGCTGTTCTGGCGGGTAGGACAACCCACCTCCCGTTTCAGGTGTGATACCCCGCACACTAGGTACCGTGTTGCCAGGGATCACTAGGATATGGCCATAGTCCTCGATGTTACTGATAATTACCTTATTGTCTCACATGATATAACTTGTGGTCTGTTAGACCAGGGTAGACCCGAAGGAGGGGTCAGGCCCCCGATTTGATGATTTGATGATTTGATGATTTGATGATTTCAGATGATTTTATGATATGTGACCCTGAAAGAAGGGTGGTTTTATAACTCAAGTTTTATAATGAAATATAACAAATTGTTTATGAGTTTTGAGATGATTGACCCAGAGGGGTTATTTTATACTGTGTTTTAAATGAATTGATTTAAATGCAGTGGCATGATGTGTTTTCCATGCTTTCATTTGAAAACCTTGAATTGTCTTACATGACATGAAAGACTGCATGATCTTGATTAAATTCATGCTTAATATGATTTAATGATGTCACATAAAATGCTTTGAATGCATGAATTACATGATTTATATATATGCACAAATAGTTTTGGATAAACTATGGCATTGAATATGCATGACTTTGTGCTTGAGATTTTAATGAAAAGAAATGGATTTAAGGGCATGGCATTATGAGCATGTAGATAGTGGAGCTATCTACTTACTTGCATAATTGCCTTACTGAGCGTGTGGTTTGCTCACCCCCTTATTTTCCCATCTTTTCAGAGCACTTGAAATAGTTATTGAGCGGCTAAGGACTTGCATGCTTGCTATCCGTTGCTGCCCATCGAGAGACAGGTATACACATTGGTATAATTTTGTATCTAAATATGTAATGCACAGTACTGTAAACGGACATTGATGTCGGGGATGTAGAGTTATAAATACCAATGGGTATTTATTTAATTAAAGTCAAAGGATAGTAAACTCTGATGTATAAACTTGATTATGGAAATGGAATTGGTAATAGTGTGAGGTGACTAACACCGAATCATAGCCCAACTGTTTGTAGGATGGTCACGATGAGAGAAAGGTGAGAATTAAATAATAAATGAAAAAGTGAAAAATTTACTCTGATTTTTAGGTAATTCGGGTCGTGACAGCATGTGGCCGAGAGGTCCAATGGGCCAAGCCCAATTGTTTTCGACCAAATGTGATGTAATGGGTCTTGGATAAGCCTAATAAGAGTTGGTGGGCTCCACAAGCCCAATAGGCCCAACGAAAATGAATAGTAAAATGAAAATGGACTTAAGGCATAGTTAGGCCCATTAAGGTTTATTAAAGCCCGTTATAGACTGTATTTAATGTGAAATACAATAGGAAAAGTATAATTAACCTGATAAATGGTTATATGCAGCTCCAGAGATTATTGGAGGAGCGAATCAGACTGCTGGATCGAGCAGCGTTGAGAAAGTAAAATTTCTCGAGTGATTATAGGTAAGGGACTTTTGTGAGCAGTTAGAGATACCTGCACGTATTTTCGTCTGGTTTTACATTCACTTAAAAACTATGAGGGTCAGAGAAAGTGAATAATAATTATTGTGACCCAATAGTGGCAAATTATGATTTTTCCCTTAGCTAGGAAAAAAGTAAACTTTTGGGAAAAGTTGTAAAAAGCATGGAAACCACAATTATGAGTGTTTTTACTGCTGTTTAGCAGGAGAGTAGGTAGATGGGCTAATGATTTCTTGGTTGATGAGAAATAGCATAATTTATAGTGCTGATTTTGATATTTTTAAAATCATCCCTTTCTAAAGAGCCATCTATCGAATTATGTGGAATAAATTGTGCTAGAGCACAACTCGCACTTATATTTTCCACATGTATTAGTGCTGATGTATGATTCATACTAGATTTCCATGACATGCATGATAGAGTGCTAGAGTTATTACTCGTACTCAGTTTTATATGATTTATGCATAAGAGAGTGCTGGAGCAATTAGTTCGTACTCAAATTTTACATGAGATGCGTGACAGAGTGCTAGAGCATTGCTCGTACTTGATTCTTCATGATTTATACTGGACATAGTACTTGAGTGATTGCTCATACTTGATTTCATGAGTTTGGTGCATAGCATGGTACTGGAGCGATTGCTCGTACTTGATTTGAAACATGAACTATGCATGACCTAGTTGCTGGAGGTTTACTCGCACTAGAGTTGAGTTTGTGATGTGAAACAATGTTTGAGAGGAGTGTGTACTGTGATTCGTGCGCACTGTAGTTTTACTGTGATATATAAGATATGTTGAAAACCATGCTAATTTCCTCGTGTAGACTGAGTGTCGCACTGTAGAGATATTCGCATGTGGATTTAGAGATGTTGTATTTATATTCCATGGTTTGAGGGCTAAGACCTATGGCAGGCACCCTGAATGTAAGGTAGGGTCCACGGAGTACGTTGTACCATGTGAGTGGCATGGAGTACATTGTACCGTGTGGTGTTGTGGAGTTGAGGAGTTTATAGCTGGCGGTTGTGATGGACTGACCCCCCTCCCGTTGCAGCAGTGATTGCCTTACACACCGAGTACTGTGTTGCTAGGGATCACATTATAGGATATGGCCATAGTCCAGGATATTATTTCATTTAACCACGAAGTCTCACATGATATATCACCTAGTTGATTTATTTATGATACGGAAAGACCTGAGGGATAGGTCGGAATCCGATTATTGTGTTATGAATGATTAAATGCCATATTTACTGTGATTTGAATATAAATGGCATGATTTATCTAAAGGCATCGTGATATTATAAAGATGCATTATTTTGCACTACATGCCTTCATTTGAGAACGAAAGCATGATTTATGTACATGGAATTTTAATCTGTACAAGTTTATGTATATATTTTAAAGACATGCTTTTAAAGGGAGTTAAGGAAATGATATTTTCGAGGCATAACATTATTTTGAGTAGATAGTGTAGGTGTCTACTTGCTTGCCTGATTTCCTTACTGAGCTGTGAGCTCACCCCTTTTTTTACATCTCTCTATAGAGCATTAGCAGTAGAGCTAGTACGTTTGAGGGATAGCATTCCTATTATCCACTGTTATTTCCTATCGATCGACAAGTATACATATTTTGTACGGTTTTGTATCTAAACATATAAATAGCACAGTGATGTATACGATATATATTATGGGGATTGTATTGGTATTAGATTTTATATGAACTCACATGTATTATAAATTAAGTTACAATAAGTGATAGTATGTGGACATGTATGTATGATAATGGATGATATGGTAAGAGAGGATGCTGACATCAAATCACAGCCCAACCGTTGATAAGGAGAAAGGTAAGTTAAGATGAAAAAAATTGTAGTGGTTTTGGATAAGTCATGGAGGGTCATGACATATAAGTCCTCAGCCATGCTCAACTACTGTGGATGCTATGTAGATATGGGAAATAAAAAGGGAGTGAGCTCACAACTTAGTAAGGAAATCAGGCAAGCAAGTAGATAACCACACTATCTACAAAATACAATGCTCATGCCTTGAAATCATTTCCTTATCGACTCATATCTAAAGCATGCATCGTGCTTGAAACTTTTATGCAATATATACATATAGATACAAATCGTCAGTTATAAAACTGAAAATATGCTCGTTTAACAACCTTAGCAGTTTATGCAAAACATTGCATTTCTCATGTAATTTCATACAAATCACATTTTGTCATGCCATTCAATTAAATCAAAATGATATGGCATATCATCATGTTTAAAAACATGGTGTCACACCTTGTGACCTAACTTCAAACATAGACGCGCAATGCTAAGCGGAATGGCGATATAAAATATCGTAAGTATCTCTATGGATCGTTTTACTTGTCGTTTGTGTCCAATGTAGGAACCATGCTACTCTTTTTAATATTTTCATAAATGATAAATTTCTAGAAGTGATCTATAATATCTGTGATTATCAGGTTTCTTTCACATTTTCTACCCTAAACTCTACATAATAGAATTAAGTCCTTCCTACCATTTTTGGCATAATCATCACAAGTTCTTAACTACAGAATTATTAAATCTGTGATTAAAGGACTATTAATCATACATCGCATAACCACAAAACACGATATAATAGTCAATACCATACAACATGTCTTTCCGTTCATCCACTTTAAACCAAAAAGAAGAAACCTAGATGTAATCCATAGTAACTGAATCCATTATATCAACATATAACCACAATCATGACCATTCGATTTAACCGTTTACAACATATTGCCATTCAATTGTTCAATCCGAAAAGAAGAAACTTAAGAGCAATACATAGTAATCATACTTAAACATCTTCCAACTAAATATACATCTCACAAAACACATCCGTGCGTACATATTTAAAAATAAAATGTATATATATACATATATATCATCCATCGCATATACCTCGGAATACTAAAATCAGCTCGTTAGGTTGAAGGATTCAGCTAGAACGTGTCGCTCACCCCAGAATCTAATATTAAAATGTTGGAAAGAGAGGGTTGAGCAACCACACGCTCAGTAAAGAATCTACATAACTGAAGCTAGTAAAACACCATGCAACACATCATGCAGTGGTAAATCACGAGAATTATGTAAAGACATCATGCACAATTCGATAAAACAATGTTGTTTATTCTTCGGTTAAGACATTCTTGCGTCACTAAAAATCATCCATCTTTTAACAAAATCGGATTTCCAAAGAACACTTAGAAATTCACAAAAATTGACACTATTATCAAAAGAGCAATCCAGTCAAAATACATGCATGAGCATACTTAAATTATTCGATATAATAAAGTGAGAATGTGGCAATTACCCCAACCAATCATGGAGCCAAATACTCAAACAACATCACCAATATCAATGGAAAATAAACACCTATGGACATAGTGACTACCGCCCTATCCTAACTGAGCAAGTTTCGGACTAGGTACTGAAGACGGGCTCAGGGTCTAACAATAGTAGGTAGTAATAACATCTCAATGCCACAAAGGCATCTTCATGAAGCACTTGGCATCGTAGGGCAATCACACAAAACCTCCTACCGGGTGCTAGAGATGGCTCTCACGGGACATGACTACCACACAGGCATAAACCGGATTGCCAACAAACTAAAAAATCTCCACGATGGGTTCACAATAAAATTCAACAAATCAATCCCAAATTCTCAATTTTTAAAGTTCAGGGAAAACAAACAACCCATCGATATATAAAACATGTATGAGAATTTAAAAAATCAACATGTATGTAATTCTTATAACTTTGTGCTATTTCCAAAAAATAGTAAAAAAGAGCCCATGCCAACGGCTTCAAAAATCAACAATCAGAATGGAGTTACGAAAAATTTATAATGAAATGCTCACATGCACATGCTACTAACATGTAAAATCATATCTTATAAAATGATAAACTCCATGCTGTGACTGAATTTTAAACCATGGCGATTTTAAAACAAACATATTACAAATTGGTAGTATAAGGTAAGGGGATTTTAATCTAAGCTATCCTAGCAATTCGGCTAACCTATAGCCTATCTTTTAAAAATGCATCTAACCTATCCTAAAGTATTTCACTAACAACAGCCACATAAACCCCTTACCACAATAGCTATGCACCCGATTTTACCCCTTTTTCGCCTTTCACCTTAGACGCTCATATATGCGTCTAAGCTTCCTTGGCGCCTTCTGAAGTAGTTGTTGCGAAATCATATTTAAGGGCATATGTTATTTACCATTCGTATATTAACGAATAAAATTTCAGCACATACACACTCATAAGGTCAATTTGAGACTAACTATCACTAGCGTAGTTCACTGATTTAAGCCTTACATTTATTCGTACTTGGAAAATTTCCCTTTTTTTTTATTTGGTCATAGCCGAAACTTACCTTAATCATTTCTACTTGTTAGCACAAACCTTGGTTCTTCCAACCCTAGATTTATATCATTTCCAATTATGCTCTAATGGCCTAATTCTTGCAATCCACTAGTTAATTATTTCCATTCCATTTAAAGTGGCCAAATGCCTTAAGCATATTCTTAACTTCACATTAAATTTATACAATCCTATAATTATATAATATTCCTCGCCTAAAATTTATTTTAAATGCTGCAATTTCTAACATCCAATTTGCCAACGTTTTATTAATCGAAACTTCCATAATCATCCTTATTCTTTAGCTAAATTCTAGTTTTATCATTATGAGACTATGTTGTTTATACACTAATTGGCTAACTTAGTTCTTAATTTCCAGCAACCAATATCGTTCCTAAGCTTCTCATTTGACCGAACCTAATCCACCACTTTCTTTTAATAATTTCAACATCCGTTTGACATTATTATTATCAGCTAATAATTTTCTTATAATTTCAGCCAATGAGGATAGTTAAGTTTTAAATTCTGAATTTCTTCTCATTCACTACATGTATCAAATGAATGTATCGATTTCATGATAATTATGTAATCTACTCCCTCTAACTGAATACATGCATGGAATTCCTTAAATTCCTATGATTTAAAATTTGATAAGAAATTGCAATGTATAGGGGTATAGGCTCGACTGTAACAAGAAGGAACAAAAACAGAATTTTCACATGCAAGAAAATGAGAAGTAAGCTAAAATTCTAGAAATCTCATAGTGCTATGTTTAATTAAAATGCAGAAATTAGATGTTAGTTAGTCTGGACTTGAAATCATATAATTCAAGGAAAATAAAAATCAGAATATAAAAGCTGGAAATTTAGGATAAATTAGGTAGATTTAAAATGCTTGGAGAATAATACATAATTTCAAAGAGTAACGAAGTTAATTGCTGGAAAATGGATGAAGAGTAATAGAGATGAAGTGCTCGGCTAAGGTAGGAATTTCAGGAAATTCATGCATGCATTCGGTTAAAGGGAGCTAGATTACATAATTAGCATGACAATAATACATATATTAGATGCATGTAGGAAATGAGAAGAAATGCATAAATTTAATTTCCTTGGCTAAAAATTATAAGAAATTATTAATTGATAATAATAATGTTGAACAAATGGTGAAATAATTGGATGAGTATAGAAGGTAAGTTCGATTAGTTGAGAAGTTAAGTAGGGATAATGCTTGCTAGAAATTAAGGAATTAATTAACCAATTTGTGTAGAAACAATAAAGTCCCATTATGATAAAATCAGAATTTAGACAAGATTAAGGATAATTATGGGAGTTTCAATTAATAAAATGTTGGCAAATTGGATGTTAGAAATTTCAGGATTTAAAATAAATTTTAGGTGAGGAATGTTATATGATTATAGGATTATAGGAATTTAGGTCATGAGAGCATGATTGGGAATAATGTAAATCTATGGTTGGAAGAACCAAAGTTAGTGCTAACAAGTAGTAATGATTAAGGTTAGTTTCGGTTATGACCAAACATAAGGAAATTTTCCAAGTACGAATAAACGTAAGGCTTAAAACCGGTGAACTATGTTAGTGGTAGATAGTCTCGGATTAACCTTGTGAGTGTATATCTGCTGAAATTCTTATTCGTTATTATACGAATGGTAAATAATATATACCATTAAATATGATTTCGCAGCAACTACGTCAGAAGGCGCCAAGAAAGCTTAGACGCATATATGTGTGTCTAAGGCGAAAGACGGAAAAGGGTAAAATCAGGCCCGTAGCTGTTGTGTGGTAAGGGGTTTATATGGTTGTTGTTAGTAAAATGCTTAGTATAGGTTAGATTCCATTTTAAAGATAGGCTATAGGTTAGCCGATTTGATAGGATAGCTTAGAATAAATTCCCTTACCAATATTTTACCGATTTGAAATCTGTTCGTTTTAAAATTGCCATGATTTAAATTCTGTCACAACTTGGAGTTATCGTTTTATAAGATATTATTTTTACATGATAGTAGCATGTGCGTGTGAGTATTTCAATATAGATTTTCGTAACTCCGTTAAGATTGTTGATTTTCGAAGCTGTTGCATGGGAACTTTTGATTGTATTTTCGAAATAGCATGAAGTTGTATATTTTACATACATGCTGATTTTGAACGGTTGATACATGTTTTATTATCAGTGGGTTGTTTTTACCCAAGTTTAAAAAAATTATGAAGGTGGGATGATTTACTGAATTTTATTGTGAACCTATCGTGAAATTTTTGAGTTTGGTTGACGACCCGGTTTATGCCTGTGTGGCAGTCATGTCCCGTGATAGCCATCTCTAGCACCCAGTAGGAGGTTTTGTGTGATTGCCATACGGTGCCAAGTGCTTCTCGGGGATGCCTTCATGGCATTGAGTTGTTATTGCTACCAACTACTGTTAGACCCTAAGCCCATCTTCAGTACCCTAGTCTGGAACTTGCTCAGTTAGGATAGGGCGATAGTCACTATGGCCATAGGTGTTTATTTTCCATTGATATTGGTGATGTTATTTGAATATTGGATTCCATGACTGGTTAGGGTAATTGTCACATTCTCACTTTGTTGTATCGAATGATTTAAGTATGCCCATGTATGTATTTTGACTGAATTGCTCGTTTTGACTATGGGGTCTATTTTGGAGAATTGCTAAGTTGTTCTTGGAATGCAATATTGCTTAACGATACATGATTTTTAGATTGTAAGAATATCTTAACCAAAGTATGAACAACATTGTTTTCTCGAATTGTGCATGACGTTTTACATGATTTTCATGATTTACCATTGCATGGTGTGTTGCATGGTGTTTTGCAAGCTTCGGTTATGTAGATTCCTTACTAAGCGTGTGGTTGCTCACCCCTTTTTTCCAACAGTTTTCAGATTAGTATTCCGGGGCAACCGTCACGTTCTAGCTGTGTCCTGCAGCCTATCGAGCTAATTTTGGTATTTAGAGGTATTATGCGATGGACAGTTTATATGTATATATATGTATTTAATTCTCAGATATGTACGCACGGTTGTATGTGTGAGATGTATTTAGTTGGATGATGTTTAAGTATGATTACTAAACTTAGGTTTCTTCTTTTCAGTTTAAACGTTAGTTTTGGCGATATGTTGTTGTAAGCTATTAAACTGGTGGGCTATGATTGTGGTTATGTGTTGTTATGGTAGATTCGGTTATCATGGATTACCTTAGGTTTCTTCTTTTTGGTTTAAAATGGATGAATGGCATGGCATGCTATATGGATTGAATATTATGTCGGGTTGGTGATTATGCGATGTTTGATTAATAGTCCTGATAACTCGGATTTAGTATTTCTGTGGTTGGGTACTTGTAATGATTATGTCGTAATTGAGTAGAAAAGGACTTAATTCTATTATATAGCTATGTTGCCGAAATAGAGAAAGAAATCAAAATCACAGATAATATAAGCTATAATTAGAAATTGAACATGTATGAAAATATTAAAAGAGAGTAGCATTGTTCCTACATCGGACACAAACAACAAGTAAAATGATCCTTAGAGATACTTACGATATCTCATAATGCAATTTCGCTTTACATTGCGCGTCTATGTTAGAAGTTAGGTCACGAGGTGTGACAACTAATTTTTGGTATCAGAGCAAGCTTATTGTAGGTCATGTCGGTGTCGGTTAGCTAGTCTAGAGGTACATCTCACAATCGTGCATGTCTGAAATGTCTATATACATATGTTCGCATATACTTTTGATTGTTATTAACTCTGTTTGGGTCTTTTGTATAGGAATTGCGAGTCAGTATGAGTGGGAGACGAGCAATGGATAGAGGTAGGCGAGCCCAATCGCCTTCGGTACCTTCCCCACAGCCAGAGAGTCCAAACTCTAAGATGGAGAAACTCCAATGGTCGATGGCAGAGATGTTTACCACATTCACTTCGTTTATGGCAAACTTCTCTAGTGTTGCGAATGCAATGCAAGCTCCTCTACCATAGCCCCGGTAGTACAGCCACCAGTTCAGGATTTAGTGAAAAGGAACATAGAGCGGGTAAGGCAGTTTATGAAGATGAACCCACCTGTGTTTAAGGGAGATAAGGACCCCAACGCAGCTAAGGAGTGGGTTCAGAAGTTAGAAAAGATATTTCGGATTATAAACTACAGCAGCTCGTATAAGGTGGCATTGGCTACCTATATGCTAGAGGGAGAGGAAGAACGATGGTGGACTTCTATCGAGAGTGTTCTATTGATGAGGCACACTGAGATCTCTTGGGAGACTTTCCTCGAGGCCTTTAATGATTAGTATATCCCAGAGTGTGCATGGAGAAAGAAGGAGGCAAAATTTCTAAGCTTGGTTCAATGCAACATGACAGTGGATCAGTATGAGTTGAGGTTCACTGCATTGCTTCAGTATGAGCCCGATATTGCTAGAAATGAGCTGATGAAGATGATCAGGTTCATCCATGGACTAAAGCCAGTAATTCAAAGTAAGTTGGCACCTCTGAACATTTAGACATATGCTGAGGCGATCTAGAGGGCACAGTTTATTGAGCATGACATGAATTTATCCCAAGCTGAGTTTCAGTCTCGACTGAGGAGTCACGACAAGAGGTTTGATGACCGGAGATCCTTCCCGAATAGATGGCAGAATAAGAAGAAGAAGGTCAGAGCCTCTTGTGCCATGGTGACTAGGCTGAGAACTTTTCCTGCACATAACACTTCAGTACCTTATCAGATTCCCATGTGTAACCGATGTGGGAAGAGACATCATGCCAACTAGCCTTGTCGTCGGATCTACGGTACTTGTTTCCAGTGTGGAGAAGTGGGACATATGAAGAGAGATTATCCTAAGTTGATGACTCCACCAGCTCAACCGGTAAGAGTGATTCCTCCACCACCACCAGCTCCAGTGGACAAGGCCAAGAAAGTTATCGATCAGGGGCGGGTCTTCACATTAGATAAGGAAGCTACGGATGCCTCGACATTTTAACGCTTTTGTATTAATAGATTATGGATCAACATATTCTTTTGTATCACCCACTTTTGCTAGGAAGTTACCGATAGAGCCTGAGCCTTTAGGTTACTTTATTTTAAAACACCTATGAAAGAACCGAAAATTATTGAGATAGTGTATAGGAACTGTTACGTAAGGATAGGTGACAAGGTAGTTCCAGCTAAATTGATATTGGTAGATATGTTGGACTTTTATGTGATACTAGGAATGGATTGGCTAGCGACCCATAGAGTTAATTTGGACTGCTTTAGGAAGGTTATGACTTTGTATTTACCCGAAAAGTGTGTAGTAACTTTTGGAGATAAATAAATAAATAAGTAAACTTTTTGTTGTTAAATGTGGTCTTGATAAGTTGATTTCAAATGATGAAGGTTTTATAGCTTTTGTGGAATGTAATGAGAAGCTGAAGCCCAGCCTACAGGATATCCAAGTAGTAAAAGACTTCTCTGATGTATTTCCCAAAGAGTTGCCAGGATTACCTCTCGATAGAGAGTTAGAGTTTGCCATCGACTTGGTGCCTAGAACCGAACCATTGTCTAAACCCCCGTATAGGTTGGCACCTATAGAGTTGGAAGAATTGAAGAAACAACTCTAAGAGCTACTAGATAAGGGATTCATACGGCCGAGTGTGTCACCTTGGGGTGCACTCGTGCTCTTTGTGAAGAAGAAGGATGTTAGCTTAAGGCTGTGCATTGATTATCAGATGCTCAATAAGGTTACTGTCAAGAATCGATACCCGTTGCCGAGGATCGATGACTTGTTCGATTAGTTGAAGGGTGCCAAACTGTTCTCGAAGATAGACCTAAGGTCGGGATATCACCAGCTGAAAGTTAGAGGTGAGGACATCCCCAAGACCGCCTTTCGAACTTGCTATGGGCATTACAAATTCTTTGTCATGCCATTTGGCTTGAGGAATGCCCCTGCTGCATTCCTGAACTTGATGAACGAAGTCTTCAAGGAGTATCTAGATAAGTTCTTGATTGTTTTTGTGAGACCCATATTTTTGTATGACATTTCTTATGATTTCCACTTTGTATGACATTATTATATGTTATTGGAATTATAAAATGGTTGATTTGTACCTGATAAATGTGAATGAAATAAAATAACATACGTAAAATTGCATAAGGGTAAATCGGGAAAGTAGGGACCAAAAAATTTAGTTAAAGGACTTTAATCATTCTGACTGAAGATGAGAACTTAAGATGTGAAAAGATAGTGAGCTAATGAAGGGAAGTCAGTGTGATTTGGTCCCGAAGGTATTGCTATAGAGGAAAGTGCCAAAAAGGCTCAATTAAGCCCTATTTCGATTTTACGCGATTTGGATATTTTGGGGTTAAGGAAAGGTTCTCCAAATTGATGAGAATGGATGTCAGAAGAGTGAAGGCATAAATTCTGAAATAATATGTGAAAGATAAATGCAAATTTGGGTTAAAGTATAAGGAAATGAAGCATAAAGAAAATAATACCTTGAAAATAAGGCTTAAAATCGGGTAACGTGAATAACTGATGAATTAAGCCTGAGATGTGTCTGCAACGGACATGGATACTTAATAAATATGTCAAGACATGTTTGAGGATGATGTATGATAAATTTAATTGAAATTAATAGGCTGAAAATTGGGAGAAATACCTAATGGGCCAAGAGACAATTTTAGAGCCCATTACGGATGTGTTCGGTTTAACCGACTTGTGTGGGCTGAATTGCCCAAAGGAGTGGGCCATTTTATGAACAAAATCTGAAGCCAATTTAAGGCCCTACATGTGGTAAAATTTCAGCGCAAGGACCCAATGGGAAAGCCAAAACCGAGAGCCTATAAGATGAAGCCCAAAACATGCATGCCTTAAGGCCCATTTAAAGTATCCAAGCCCAAAACCCATGACCCAAACCCATAACGAATGGATTTCTTTTAACCCATCAGATTTTAAAGGTTTACAATTGATAAATTTCAGCCAAAAGACTTAACAAAAATCAGACAAACCTTTCTTCTTCACCAAACCGAGACTAGTTCCACCATTGAAGACAAAGTAAGCAAGCTTTCTCTCTCTAGAAAAATCACTAGGTTAGAGATAACCAAACTTTCTTCTACAAAATTGCTCCAAATTGAGTGAGGATTAACATAGCCAAAAATAACCACCTGATCAGCTCATATGTGTCCCACACAAATTGTGCAAAGTTTCAGCCAAGTCTGAGAAAGGTAAGCTAGGCATGTCTACATGCTATCAATTTATAGTATATGTATGTATGGATTTTTCTAAGACTATTGGTATGATTATTGGCTGCTGAAACATATGATTTCATGATGAACAAGTGTTGGCCAAAAATGGGTATGAATAGATTCATGCATGTATGATGAATTTTAATGCATGGTTGTGATAGATAACATGTGTACATGATGTTTCCATGGTTAGTTTCATTCAATTTGGTGGATTAATGGTTGAATAAATTCATGGCAGCCAAGTGTTTGATGAAATGCTTGTGTGAAGCATGATATTAGGTTAAGCCATGCACATTTAGTGTTTAATAATATGCTTGAAAGAGTTTTGGCATGAAAAACTAGGCTTGTTGGCGTGATTGGCATGGCATTTGGCCATGGATTGCCCTGGATGGCCTTTGGCCATTAAGCTAAGGTGGAGAGACATAATGGGCCTAGCCCAAAGATACAAAGCCCATTTCAGAGTTTAAAGACAAGATATGGGGCCCAATAAAGGTCAACAGACCCGATAAGCCCAGTAAACTCCAACAGAGTAAAAATTAAAGGAAAAAGGGCTCGGGAAATTTAGCCAGTATAATTTATTGACATTGGAATGAAATCCATTATGATAAAAATATGGAAATTAACATGATAATTGTTATCTGCAGTTCCCGAGATTGGATTAGGAGCCGATCGGACGGGACAAGCTTCCACCACTTGAATTTAGAGTCGCTCGACATCTTTCGAGGTAATGGAATTTTATAAGCATTTAGAGGTAGCTGTATGTAGTTTTAAGGGAATTTACATTATGTTAAATTCATGAGGCTACCCGAAAAGGGAATAATACTTCTTACGGAAATTGTGGAAATCGTGACAAATTACCTTTTTGCCCCTAGTTTGGAAAATTTCAAAAAGGGTAGTAAGGCTATGAAATTGCATGAATTTCATGATTATGATATTTTTATGATGATATTACTTTAATTCAAGTAATTTATGGATAGGTTGGCTATTATTTTCATGTTTTAAGTGAAAAGGCGTAGGTTAGGTGCCAATTGGGGTTTATTTGACATGTTTTGATGAAATTTAGCCGCCTACCAGTTTTATATGAGTTTTAATCATGCTGGAGCACTGCCCATACTAGATTTTATCTTTTAACACAAACACAGAATGCTGGAGCCTTGCTCGCACTATTTTATAGACTTATTTCACATGACTACTATACTGGAGTTTTTACTCGTACGAGGTTTTCACTGAGTTTTTATACATATTTGTATTAGAGCATTACTTGTACGTGGACTTTAATTGAATTTAAAATTATTTTAATTCATACTGAAGCACTGCTCGTATGCAGATTTCATTGATTTCTATGAAACCGTGCTAAAGCTTCGCTCGCACCAGGTTTTTAAATATCATGAATATGCATGGAGCCGTGCTAGAGCTTCGCTCTCACAAGGATTGATATGACATGCATATAGTCGTGTTAGAGCCTCCTGTAGACTGTATGTCACAGTGAGATGATATGTTCACACGTGCATACTGAGACATAATTGGTATGGGTGGATAAGACCTCTTGCAGGCACCCCCTGACTGAGATTGGGTTCATGAAGTACGTTGTACCATGTATATCACATGGAGTATGTTGTACCATGGGGATTATTGGAGTGGAGTGGCATTAGCCATGAGGCAGCAAGCCTTACCCTCGCAATCCTGATGTTAAGCTATTATGGCGGGTAAGACTGACCCACCTCCTATTTCAGGTGTGATACGTAGCACACTAAGATCCGTGTAGCCAGAGATCATGAGGATAGGGCCATAGTCCTAGATATTACCAATATAGTCACTGACATGTCTCACATGATAAATCCTTTGGTCTTGATAAACCAGGGTAGACTTGAGGGAAGGGTCTGATCCTGATCTTCTTATGAATTCAATTGAGATTTGATTTTCCCACAGAGGGATTTTATGAAACTTTGTGACTTGTAACCCTGAGAGAAAGGTGATTTTATAAAAAAATTTTATAACAAGTTATTTTGTTGAATTGGATTAGATCCATTGAGTTTATCATATTTTTAACCCAGATGGGATGTTTTAAATTGATTAATTCAGTTGAGCATGAGATGCTTCCACATGAGAATCATTCCATGTTTTTAAATGCCAATTTCCTGTTTTAGAACAGTTAATATATATATATATATATGTACAACATATAATTGTTTTTACCTCATGCTCACATATCTTGATTTCCTATCAACATGTAGATAGTATAGCTATCTACCTGTTTATATTTTTGCCTTACTGAGCATGTAAAGCTCACCCTTTCATTTTTCACCCCTTTTTTCAGAGCTTCCACCTTAGAGATAGCGGGTGTAGAGAGTAGACGGCATAGTTGATTATCTGTGGTTCCCATCGACTGTCAAGTATACACCATGTATAGAATTTTGTATTAGTATGCTTACAGCACAGTATTGTATATGAAGGAATATTTGGGGATGTAAATGTAAGTATATTAATTGAAAATGTATGAGAATCGTGTGATGTATAAAACCTATCAACCACTCTATTATATGATAAATGATATCAGTATGCAGGCATGTGATATTTCTTAATGGTTAAAATGGTATATCAATATTGAGTCACAGCCCGACTTGGTCAGAGGGATCTGTCACACGTAGGTAAGAAAAGATTTTCCAAAAGTGAAAAATTTGTACTGATTTATGGTAAGAGTGGGGTTGGCTAGACGTGAATCAGTATTGATAAATACGCAATCAAGAGTTAGAGTTGGTCGGATAAGAGTCGGTAGTGGTCATTAAGGAAATTACATCCCCCTTTAGTACCGTGTTGTATGAGTTGTCAAATTGTATACTAGATGGGAATTAAATTAACAAATGATTTTAGATTACAGGATTTCCATTATGTCGATGACCCGCAGTGGTAAAGGGGCTGGTACACGTGCTAGAGGTCGTAGGGGCAAGCCTGAAAGCCGTGATGATAATATACAAACTGGTCAGGTACCCGATGGTACTATTACGAGACCAAATGAGACTGAGGCACGCTTCGCTAGACTTGAGCGAAGTATTGAGAGCCTGGTTGAGATTATAGCGCAGCAAGCAGCGTTTGGGGCAAGGGATAGACGAGATCCGACGGGATAGGCAGCAGTTGATCCGGAGATGTCGACACAGGCCGTAGAGTTACCTGAGGTTCAAGCTCAAGCTGCAGAGGCAGTGAGACCCCCGCCAGCTCAGGATGCTGGGTACGAGTGTGACCTTGATAGATTTAGACACTTTCAGAAGTTTAGACCTCAAGCTTTCCATGGGAGGAATGATCCAATAGTAGCAGAGGATTGGGTGTATCAGACAGAGAATTTGTAAATGCTTTTCAGGTGCACTACTACCGAGAGGGTTACTTTTGTCGTATTTGTATTTCAGGGGGCGGCAGAGCATTGGTAGAGATCTACCGAGCCTATTTTGAGAGCTCGACATGCCGAGGTCACATGGGAGATATTTTTGGATGCCTTTAGGAGGCAGTATGTTCCCGCTACTACACAGCAGAAGCTGAGGATGGAGTTTATGAGTTTGGTTCAGGGGAACCACTCTATTGATGAGTATGAGACTCAATTCATTTCTTTGGGGAGATATGATTCAGAGAAAATGACAATGAGGACCGGAAGGTCCAGAAGTTTATAGAAGGATTGAGACCAGCCATCAGATCTCGGTTGGCTCCCTTTGATGTTTCGACTTATGAGGAGGCAGTACATAAATCAGTTATGTGAGCAGGATTATGAATGGAACGTCTCCGAGTCAGGAAAGATCAGTAGGAGTAGAGACAGAGATCGAAAGAGATCCGAGAGGATAGATTTGTCAGGAGAAGGGGACAACTCCTTGATAAGAGGTCGAAGATTGAGGAGGTTCAGGAGAGGATAACTAGACCCCCTGTTCATCTGACTTTACCATCACCTAGAGGTATTGTCATTAGAGGACCATGCCCTACTACTGATCGATGTAGGCGATGTGGCAGATACCAGGTACCAGACCTTGTCCAGTGCCTATAGCTACAGTGGTATGTTACCGTTGTGGGAGGCCGAGCACTACCCCACAGAGGGGCAAGGAGCCAGAGAGCTCTAGTGTAGGTTCCTGCTCAGAGGAGGAGAGCTACTGCCGAGGAGAAAGGGAAGCAAGTGATAGGTACAGGGTGAGTTCATGCCTTGGACCAGGATATGGCAGACCAATCGTCGGATGTGGTGAAAGGTACCATCCTAATCTTTGATTTAGAAGCATATGTTCTGATTGATCCTGGTGCCACGCATTCATTCGTATCGCCTTCATTTGCATATATATTGTTTAAGTATATAAAGCTTACCCCTCTGAGTAGTAAATTGTTAATAATTACCCCCATAAACACTAGTTAGCTAGTAGAGTATGTATTCAGGGGACTGTAAATTGAAAGTCGGGGAAAAAGAAATGTCAGCTGACCTTATTTTGATTTATATGAAGGACTTTGATGTAATAGTAGGAATGGATTGGTTGGTTGCCAATCGTGTTGTGTTGATTGCTTTTCTAAGACATTAACGCTTAATACCCCCGAAAGATGTATTGTAAAATTTCCCTGAAAAGTAATAAAAGCAATGGTTGTTCTAAATGGAGCAATGAATTTTTATTGATTTATATTTTGAAGGATTCATTGCATATATGGTTGATACGGACCAGGCACGACCGAATTTGAGAGACATTCTAGTGGTTAAGGAGTTTCTTGATGTCTTTCCAGACGATTTACCAAGATTACCACCAGCTAGAGAGGTGGAGTTTGGGACAGATTTGGTACCTAGTACAGAATTGATTTCTAGACCACCATATAGGATGGCTTAGATTGAGTTAGAGGAGCTGAGAAAGTAGTTACAGGATCTGCTTGAGAAGGGGTTTGTTAGACCGAATGTGTTACCTTGGGGAACTCCGGTCTTGTTTGTGAGAAGGAAATATGGCAGCCTCCGATAGTGTATAGATTACTAATTATTGAATAAGGCTACCATTAAGAACAAGTATCCTCTTCCACGCATTAACGATTTGTTGGATCAGCTTCAGGGAGCACAGGTCTTTTCTAAGATTGATCTGAGGTCTGGGTATCATCGACTGAGGATACGAAGGGAGGATGTGCCTAAGACAGCATTTAGGACCCGTTATGGTCATTATGAGTTTTTGTTATGCCATTCGGGTTGACTAATGCCCTTGCACCATTCATGGCTTTGATGAACGATGTGTTCAAGTCATACCTGGATCAGTTTGTGATTGTGTTTATTGATGATATTTTGGTATACTCTAGATTTAAGGAGGACCACGAGCAACACTTGTGGATAGTTCTACAAACCCTCAAAGAGAGACAGTTGTATGTCAAACTCAATAAGTGTGACTTCTGGTTAGAGCAGATTTCTTTTCTGGGTCATGTGGTATCGAGGGATGGTGTGTCAGTAGACCCATCTAAGATAGAGGCAGTTGTTCAGTGGGAGCGACCCAGGACAGTCATAGAGATTTGGAGTTTTCTGGGTTTGCCAGGATACTACAGGAGATTTGTGGAGGGTTTCTCCATATTAGCTGCTCCGTTGACACGTCTCATAAGGAAGGATGCTGAGTTTGCGTGGAATGATGCTTGTGAGAGGAGTTTTCAGGAGCTGAAGCGTCGATTGACCACTGCTTCGATTCTCACCATTCCTACCAACTCGGTATATACAGATGTATCACATCAGGGACTGGGCTGTGTATTGATGTAGGATGGGAGGGTAGTTGCCTATTAATCTAGACAGTTGGAAGACCACAAGAGGAACTATCCAACCCATGATTTGGAGTTTACGGCCATAGTGTTTGCACTGAAGATATGACGCCATTACTTATATGGTGAGCAGTTTCATATTTTTACAGACCATAAGAGTCTAAAGTATTTATTCTCGTAGAAGGAGCTGAACATGAGACAGAGGAGATGCCACCCGGGTAAGGCTAATGTAGTTACTGATGCTTTGAGTAGGAAGAGCCTATGGTTGGTATCATTTATGATGGTTCGAGAACTTGACTTGTTAGAGCTGTTCGCGAGCCTCAGTTTAGACATAGCACCACCTGAGATTGACAGAGTTGAGATTATTGCAAGCCTAAGGTTAGAGCCGGAGTTGATTGATCGTATCCAATAGGCTTAGCAGAGTGATCAACGATGGATTGAGTTGATGAGTCAGTTACAGGCAGGTACAAATATTGATTTTGGATTGAGTACTAATGGATTTTTGAGGTTCTGAGGTAGGATATGTGATCCCGAGGATCTTAAGATCAGGAAGATGATTTTATCAAAGGCTCACTCAGTGAGGTATACAGTACATCCGGGGAGTATGAAGATGTATCAGAATCTCCGAAGAGTTTATTGGTGGTCTAGGATGAAGAGAGACATAGCAAAGTATGTCGCGAGATGTCTCGTCTGTCAGCAGGTAAAGGTAGAGCATCAGAAGCCTGTAGGATTATTGCAGCCTCTACCGATACCAACATGGAAGTGATAGCATGTCACCATGGATTTTGTGATGGGATTACCAAGGATCCGCAGAGGTCACAATGCCATCTGGGTGATTGTGGATAGATTGACGAAGTCCACCCATTTCTTAGCTATGAGAGCTACAGATGCTCTGAGTACATTAGCGAACCTATATGTTCGAGAGATTGTCAGGCTACATAGCGTTCTAGTGAGCATTGTTTCTGATAGGGATGCTCGCTTCACTTCCTATTTTTGGGAACACTTTCAGGAAGCGTTGGGGACCCAATTGAGATTTAGCATCGCTTTCCATCTTTAGACAGATGGTCAGTCAGAGAGGACTATACATACTCTGGAAGATATGTTGAGGGCGTGTGTGCTGAATTTTAGAGGCTCCTGGGATGACCATTTGCCATTAGCTGAGTTCGCCTATAATAACAGTTATCACTCGAGTATCGGGATGGCACCATATGAGGCACTGTATGGTCGCAGATGCTATTCCCCTATTGGATGGGAAGAGATTGGTGACAGACAGTTATTTGCTCCTGACTTGGTTCAGCAGGCCTCTGAGGATGTCAGATTGATATGCGATAGATTGCAGATAGCTCAGAGCCGACATAATAGTTATGCTGACAAGAGACACAAACCACTAGAGTTTACAATGGGTGAGTCGGTATTTTTGAGAGTTTCTCTTTCCAAGGGTATCATGAGGTTCGGTAAGAAAGGTAAATTAAGCCCTCATTTTATTGGACCCTTTGAGATTCTAGAGCGAGTGGGAGATAAGGCCTATAGATTGGCATTGCCACCATAGTTGGCAGGAGTACACAGTGTCTTCCACGTTTCTATTCTTTGGAAGTACCATCCGGATCCGTCACATGTGATCAACTACGAGCCGTTAGAGCTCAATGATAGTATGACTTATGTTGAGAGACCGGTTCGGATATTGGATAGGAAGGAGAAGATATTACGGTCCAAGATGATCTCCCTGGTGAAAGTTCAGTGGCAGTATCATACTTCGAAGGAAGCTACTTGGGAGTTAGAGAATATGATGCGAGAGAAGTACCCAGAGTTGTTTACCGACTGATTTGGTTCCAATTTGGAGGACAAATGCTTTTAGTGGGGGGAGATTGTGAGACCCATATTTTTGTATGAATTTTCTTATGATTTCCACTTTGTATGACAGTATTATATATTAATGGAATTATAAGATGGTTGATTTGTACCTGATAAATGTGAATGAAATAAAATAATGTATGTAAAATTGCATAAGGGCAAATCGAGAAAGTAGGGACCAAAAAATTTAGTTAAATGAATTTAATCATTCTGACTGAAGATGAGAACTTAAAATGTGAAAAGATAGTGAGTTGATGGAGGGAAGTCAGTGTGATTTGGTCCCGAAGGTATTGCTGTAGAGGAAAGTGCTAAAAAGGCTCAATTAAGCCCTATTTCGATTTTACGTGCTTTGGATATTTTAGGGTTAAGGAAAGGTTTTGGGGTTAAGGAAAGGTTCTCCAAATTGATGAGAATGGATGTCAGAAGATTGAAGATATAAATTCTGAAATAAGATGTGAAAGATAAATGCAAATTTGGGTTAAAGTATAAGGAAATGAAGCATAAAGAAAATAATACCTTAAAAATAAGGCTTAAAATCAGGTAACGTGAATAACCAAAGAATTAAGCCTGAGATGTGTCTGAAATGGACATGGATACTTAAGAAATGTGTCAAGACATGTTTGAGGATGATGTATGATAAATTTAATTAAATTAATAGGCTGCAAATTGGGAGAAATACCTAATGGGCCAAGAGATAAATTTAGAGCCCATTATGGATGTGTTCGGTTTAATCGACTTGTGTGGGCTGAATTGCCCAAAGGAGTGAGCCATTTTATGAACCAAATCTGAATCCGATTTAAGGCCCTACATGTGGTAAAAATTTCAGCCCAAGGACCCAATGGGAAAAGCCCAAACCGAGAGCCTACAAGATTAAGCCCAAAACATGCATGCCTTAAGGCCCATTTAAAGTATCCAAGCCCAAAACCCATGACCTAAACCCATAAATCATGGATTTCTTTTAACCCATCAGATTTTAAAGGCTTAAAATTGACAAATTTCAGGCAAAAGACTTAACAAAAATCGGACAAACCTTTCTTCTTCACCAAACCGAGACTAGTTCCACCATTGAAGACAAAGTGAGCAAGCTTTCTCTCTCTAGAAAAATCACTAGGTTAGAGATAGAATTGATCAAACTTTCTTCTACAAAATTTCTCCAAATTGAGTGAGGATTAACATAGCCAAAAATCAGCATCTGATCATGTCACACCCCGCTTTTGTGAACCCTTCTATCGCATACACCCTGCCTTGACCCACAACTTGTTTTCCTTTTTCTTCAGCCGAGGCTTTCTTTCTTGCAGGAGGTGCAACTGTAGGAACCCTCTCTGGCTCTTTACCCCTCTGTGGAATTGCCTCAACTATCTCCGAGCACTCTCTGGCATAATGTCCAAATTTACCACATCTGAAGCATCAGGTACCCTGAAGATGACATGGCCTACCACCATGGTATCGACCGCATAACCTACACTGATCTGTAGTCGTTCGGGGTCCACCAATCACTATACCCCTGGCTGGTGTCTGAGTCGGAGGCATAAAAGGTCTAACAACCTTTTTTCTGGAACCCATCTACCTCTCTCCGACGCTTACTCATGAATTTTTGACCAAATTTGGCACTCTTGCCATCTCTCAGCTTCCTCGGTCCCTTGTCCTTGCCCAAACTAAACTCAGATCTGCAAGTCGTAATCTTGCTCACATAACTGGGCCCGTCGCACAGCCTCTCTATATGTAGCGACATCAAATGGGGCCAACTTCGCTCGGATCGAAGGCCTCAGTCCATCTACAAATCTACGGACTCTAATAGCCTCGCTCTTGATCGAGTCCGGATCATATCTACCCAGTAAAGTGAATCGTGACTCGTACTCATCAACTGTTCGATTCCCTTGAGTCAGATTCAGAAATTCCATCTGTAGTCTCCATCGAGCAGTATCTGGGATGTATTGCTCTCTGAAAACGTCCAAGAACATATCCCAAGTGATACCCATTCCTTGAGCTCTTAACATCGGCCTAGTGGACTTCCACCAGTGCTCTGCTTCGCCTCTCAATACAAAGGCCGCAAGCGCTACTCTCTCCGTAGCTGAACATCTACAGAAGTCGAATAACTTCTCCATTTGACTGATCCAGTCCTCAGCCACCGTCGGATCCTTTACCCCGCTAAACGAAGGAGGCTTAAAGTCCATAAAATGCCTCAATCTTTCCATATCACAATCATATCCATACCCCAAATCATCATCATGCTGATGTGGGGCTACCGGAGCAGGTACCGGTCGAATATGAGGTTCCCGTGGCCTAGCCGGTTTAGCTTGCGCAGGTGCAACATTCTCAGGTTCAAGTGTAGCTGCTGGGGGATTCGGTGAGCCTGTCCCGCTGTACCAGGTGTACCCTCAAACCTAGCCATGATCTGACCCATCATGGTCATCATCGTGTGCATGTCTTCATCCAATCGAGTTATTCGAGGATCAGAAGCCTCTATCTGCTCCTGGGGCTCATGACTAGAGGATGATCTACTGTACCTCTCCATCCTGTCATTTTACCCTCGAGCTCTCGAGCTCTCTCCCCTCTTGCGGTGTCTCTCAGGCATAACTCACTAGCCTGATAACTTTCCTGTGTTATAACAAACATTTAATTTACTACCAGCTCCGTACACACATTTGTATCTAAATATCGCACAGTAACTTGGGGATGTATGTTTTCTTAGTCCTAAGCATCAACTCACATCAGACCAACCTGGCTCTGATACCAAACCTGTCATACCCCGCTTTTGTGAACCCTTCTATCCATACATTCTCTACTACGGTTGGGCTGTGAGAAGATGCAATTACTAAAAATTCATTCATTTACAGCTGAATATTTAAAGCTTTAATTCACACTCCCAGGTGTGTGCGTAGATACACAAAATTAATTGTATAAATACCATGTGCTTACATATCATCCCCATCATACTGTTTACAATTCCAAGATATAACTGTGCGATACAATATATTAGATACAAAATACTCGTGTATACAAATCTTATACCTTTGCGGATTGTGGGAGCTATTTAACACAAAGATCTAGAGACCACCGCTCTCTTACTTCTCAGTACCTGGAGGGGGAAAATAGTGGGATAAGCAAACCACAGCTCAGTAAGGAAATGTATGCTAGCAGGTAGACATCGTACTACCTACATAGCCCATGCATGCATAAACCAAAACCATGTTTTCGTTATAAATGGAAATATCATACGAAAAATGCATTTAACATATATTTCTCAATAGCATTTTTGTGTAAAATGAGTATCAAGCTTCCATTTAAAACATGCTCATAAATAGTGCCCTCACGGCACGAATGTGAAATTAGAGATTTATCAAAAACACGAAATCTCTTTCATTTCTCAAATCATTCTTTCCGCAATTCTCTTTCTTTTATGAGATTATCTCTGTTTTTCGAATCTCTGAGACAGGCATGGAATTTTCAGCAATCAAATATCCACGACATATGGCCATAGTCAGTGATCCCAGGCCTCACTGATCAGGTGTGCACAGGGTATCACTTTGCCTGAAGGGGGATGGGTCAGTCCTACCCTCCGGCTCATCTCAATCCACCTCATCTCCTCGTATACTCACGGTGAAGATACATCGTGTGTCATCTACGCGATACTCGTACTCACGTGCACCCAGCACGGTACATAGTATACCAACGGGTGACTACACTATTCTACGTACGACCGTGGACCCAAGTCCATACTCCAACTCCGATGGACTTTTTATCCTAAACCATGTCTCATATACCAGGCGAGCAAGTAGCGTGACACACAGTCAACGCAAAGCTCCAGCGCGGTACGATCTATAGTTAAGGCCCAGCCCGTTCAAATGGCCGTCGGCTGGTATCCCCTTGGGTCCCAGACCCCCAGGTTCACCTTAACTCAATAAAACAGGTGCGAGCAAAGTTCCCGCACTTTCTCAAAACCCTCGTGCGAGTTAAAACTCCAACACGGTACATCAAGGCATTAAAACGGGTGTAAGCTAGCGCTTCAACACCAAATCACATCTCAAAACTAATAGACGGCTATTTTCTCCTTTTTAAAATTCAAAACATGTTTATTCTTACAGCATGCCTCTTCATGCTAAAACATGTAAAATTAGCCAACCTATCATCAACGTTTCTTAATCATCAAGATTAACGTATAATAGAGAAAAACATTGAAAACATGCATATCATGCTATTTCCTTACCCTATCCCATTTCTCAATACATATATACATCCTAGTACTTTTCATGCTTCCATATCATTTCATAAAATTATAATATCGTACTAGTTCTAGCAATATATCTACGAAATTACCGTAAAATACGTACGAACATCTCTATAGCTAACACACAGTCCCTTACCTCGCTTTACTTGTGTGCAACTATCCGCCTTTATGCTTCTCGCGTTCTCATCTCGACTTGCTCCGGCGTATCATCAGAAACTGAAATTCATCCATCAAACACTCGAGTTAACGTTTCTAACTCTTGTTCAACTAATCACTTATCCAATGCCTTAAATATACATATTTTACCCTTTGTGGTAAATCTCACAATCTTATCCCAATATCAACATGTCCAAATCATTCTCACAACATGTTCCTCCACTCAAGATATCTCATTCATCATTAACACCTCTACATTCCTCTTTCTCACACTAGACTATTTCTAAGTTATATTCATTTCATACCATTCTAGGTAGTTCTATCCACAATATGCACACCCAAATATCTTTATAAGCATTAACTAAACCAATGTACTTGGATTTGTGCATTAGAACTTACCTCATTGGATTTCCTCTTGCTCCAATTAGGATTGCCCTTTATTTCTTCAATCCATCAAATGGGGAAATGCCTCTAGACTATGTTGTTCTTCTTTTTGTTGTGAACAACTTTGTCTCTAATAGACTCTCCTTAAATCTCACTGAAAATGGCTGGATTTAGGAGTGAGAAAGCTAGTTTTCTTTGAGTTGAAGTGAGAGGAAATGGTTTATCCCAAAATTCTGCAGATCCAACTGCTCCTATTTATAGTTTTGACTTGATGAGATCGATCTCCCTTGGGTGGAGATCAATCTGGTCCTCTAAAATCCCTCTTTTCTAAGACGTTTTAAAGGCAGGAGATCGATCTGTCGAGACTGGAGATCGATCTGCTGTCGAACAGAAGCTTAAGGAGATCGATATGGTCTTAGGGGAGATCGATCTGCTTCCAACCCGAGAGCTAAAGAGATCGATCTGCTTCCTTTGGAGATCGATCTGTTCCCTTCCATTACTCACATGAGAGCATTCTGGCTCTCCCAGATCGATCTCTCATCCTAGGAGATCGATCTGGCCTTCATAAATTCCAAATTTCCTGCAGTTTTCTGCAACAACTCCCTTCAAGACTTCCTCAATTTACCTTCATAGTCCTTTCCTCATTCATCGCTCCTTGAGACTTAAAAATGTCATCCCATCCCATTTAATGTATTTTAAAACTCGTAGGAAATCTTTTTATAACCAAATATACACTTATGTAAATCTTTCCTTCCATTTTACTATACTACTTATATTCCATTTTGATCACATTCTTCTCGTGTTCAAGTTTATTTCCTCCTACTCATTCATAATGCAACTTGTACGTATAATCGCGATTCTTATTACAAGTGCGTACATAATCTTATGAACTTACATTGCATATACTTCACATTACAATGTATCATCATACTTATGATTTTATTTACATTCCCATGTTCCTATATACCTAGCTATACATGTACGGGGTCTCACAGATCAGCTCATATGAGTCCCACAGAAATTGTGCAAAGTTTCAGCCAAATGTGAGAAAGGTAAGCAAGGCATGTCTACAAGCTATCAACTTATAGTACTTGTATGTATGGATTTTTCTAAGACTATTGGTGTGATTATAGGCTGCTGAAACATATGATTTCATGATGAACAAGTGTTGGCCGAAAATGGGTATGAATGGATTCATGCATGTATGATGAATTTTAATGCAAGGTTTTGATGGATAACATGTTTACATGATGTTTCCATGGTTAGTTTCATTCAATTTGGTGGATTAATGGTTGAATAAATTCATGGCAGCCAAGTGTTTGATGAAATGCTTATGTGAAGCATGATATTAGGTTAAGCCATGCACATTTAGTGTTTGATAATATGCTTGAAAGAGTTTTGGCATGAAAAACTAGGCATGTTGGCGTGGTTGGCATGGCATTCGGCCATGGATTGCCATAGAAGGCCTTTGGCCATCAAGCTAAGGCCAAGAGACATAATGGCCTAGTCTAAAGAACAAAGCCCATTTCAGAGTTTAAAGACTTGATACGGGGCCCAATAAAGGTCAACGAACCTAATAAGCCCGATAAACTCCGAAAGAGTAAAAATTAAAGGAAAAAAGGGCTCGAGAAATTTATCCAGTATAATTTATTGATATTGGGCCCATTATTTTAAATGATATCCATTATGATAAAAATATGGAAATTAACCTGATAATGGTTATCTGCAGTTCCCGAGATTGGATTAGGAGCCGATCGGATGGGACAAGCTTCCACTAGTTGAATTTTGAGTCGCTCGACATCTTTCGAGGTAAGAGAATTTTATAAGCATTTAGAGGTAGTTGTACATAGTTTTGAGGGAATTTACATTATGTTAAATTCATTAGGCTACCCAAAAACTGAATAATAATTTTTGTGAAAATTGTGAAAATCGTGATAAATTACCATTTTGCCCCGGGTTAGGAAAATTTCAAAAAGGGTAGTAAGGCTTTGAAATTACATGAATTTCATGATTTTGATATTTTTATGATGACATTACTTTAATTCAAGCAATTTATGGATAGACTGGATATTATTTTCGTGTTTTAAGTGAAAAGGCGCAGGTTAGGTGCCAATTGGGGTTTATTTGACATGTTTTGATGAAATTGAGCCGCCTACCAGTTTTGTATGAGTTTTAATCGTGCTAGAGCACTGCAAATACTAGATTTCATCTTTTAACTCATACACAGAGTGCTGGATCCTTGCTCGCACTATTTTACAGACTTATTTCACATCACTACCGTACTGGAGTTTTTACTCGTACGAGGTTTTCATTGAGTTTTTATACATATCCGTACTAGAGCATTGCTCGTACGTGGATTTTAATTGAATTTATAATTATGTTAAGTCATACTGGAGCGCTGCTCATATGCAGATTTCATTGATTTCTATGAAACCGTGCTAAAGCTTCGTTCGCACGAGGTTTTAAATATCATGAATATGCATGGAGCTGTGCTAGAGCTTCACTCACACAAAGATTGATATGACATGCATATAGCCGTGTTAGAGCCTCTTGTAGACTGTGTGTCACAGTGAGATGATATGCTCACATGTGCATACTGAGACATAATTGGTATGGGTGGATAAGGCCTCTTGCAGGCACCCCCTGACTGAGATTGGGTTCATGGAGTATGTTGTACCGTGTATATCAGAGTACACTGTACCGTGGGGATTATTTGAGTGGAGTGGCATTAGCCATGAGGCAGCAAGCTTTGCCCTCGCAATCTTGATGTTATGCTATTCTTATGGGTAGGATTGACCCATCTCTCGTTTCAGCTGTGATACCCCGCACACTAGGATCCATGTAGCCAGGGATCACGAGGTTATAGCCATAGTCCTAGGTATTACTGATATGTCACCTACATGTCTCATATGATAAATCTTTTGGTCTTGATAGACCAAGGTAGACTCGAGAGAGGGGTCAAGCCCCGATCTTCTTATGAATTCAATTGAGATTTGATTTTTCCATTGAGGGATTTTATGAAACTTTGTGACTTGTAACCCTGAGAGATTGGTGACTTTATAACAGAATTTTATAACAAGTTATTTTGTTGAATTGGATTAGATCCATTGAGTTCATCACATTTTTAACCCATATGGGATGTTTTAAATTGATTGATTCAGTTGAGCATAAGATGCTTTCACATGAGAATCATTCCATGTTTTTAAATGCCAATTTCCTGTTTTAGAACAGTTGATATATATATATATATATATATATATGTACATCATATCATTGTTTTTACCTGATGCTCACATATCCTGATTTTCTATCAGCATGTAGATAGTATAGCTATCTACCTGTTTATATTATTTCCTTACTGAGCATGTGGAGCTCACCCTTTCATTTTTCACCCCCTTTTTCAGAGCTTCCACATTAGAGATAGCGGGTGTAGAGAGTAGACGGCATAGCTGATTATCTATGGTTCCCATCAACTGTCAGGTATACACCGTGTATAAAATTTTGTATTAGTATGCTTACAACACAATATTGTATATGAAGGAATATTTGGGGATGTAAATGTAAGTAGATTAATTGAAAATGTATGAGAATCGTGTGATGTATAAAACCTACCGACCACTCTATTATATGATAAATGATATCAGTATGCAGGCATGTGATATTGCTTAATGGTTACAATGGTATATCAATATTGATTCACAGCCCGACCTGGTCAGAGGGATCTGTCAGAAGTAGGTAAGAAAAAATTTTCCAAAAGCGAAAAATTTTTATACCGATTTATGGTAAGTATAGGGTCGTGACAGTTTTTATAGACGACATCTTAGTATATTCCCGTTCATCAGAGGAACATGAACCACACATGCACATAATCCTTCAAACCCTTAGAGAAAGGAGGTTTTATGCTAAGTTGGACAAATGAGTTCTGGATGAAGCAAATTGGTTTTCTGGGCCATGTAGTAAACGAGGATGGAGTGTCTGTTGACCCATCCAAAGTGGAAGCTATAGTGAACTGGGAGAGGCCACAGACAGTGACGGAGATACGGAGCTTTCTTGGATTAGTCGGGTACTATAGAAGGTTCGTAGAGGGATTCTTAAAAATTGCTGCTCCTCTGACTCGTCTCACCTGTAAGGATGTCAAGTTTGAGTGGAGTGATGCCTGTGAGCGTAGCTTTTTAGAGCTCAGGTGTCAATTAACTTATGCACTGATTCCTACCATACCTGATGAACTTGGGGGATTCACAATGTATAGTGATGCTTCATTGAATGGTTTAGGGTGTGTGCTTATGCAAAACGACAAAGTGGTAGCTTATAGATCTCGTCAATTGAATGAGCATGAAAGGAATTACCCCACGCATGATCTCGAGCTTGCAGCAGTAGTCTTTACCTTGAAAATATATAGGCATTACCTTTATAGAGAAAAGTTTCAGATCTATACCAATCATAAGAGCCTCAAATACCTATTCTCCCAGAAAGTGCTGAACATGAGGCAGTGTAGATGGATTGAATTATTGAAAGACTATGATTGTGAAATTTTGTATCACCCGGGGAAAGCAAATGTGGTAGCTTACGCATTGAGTAGGAAGACCATGAGTATGGTGTCCAGTATGATGGTGAAAGAGTGGGAATTGTTGGGACAGTTTGCAAGCTTGGCTATTGATGTAGTATCATCGAATCAAAGCCCTTTAGTTGCTAGTCTTAAGATTGAGCCGACATTGATTGATCAGATTAGGCAGGCACAGATGCTAGATCAGAAGTTGCTTGAGGTTTCTGGGCAGGTCCAGGAGGGTAGGGATTCTAAGTTTGAGATTGGTTCAGATGGATTGCTCAGATTTAGGGGTCGGATATGTGTGCCGAGGGATGAGGACCTCAAGAGATTGATTTTGGCTGAAGCTCACTCTAGTAGATACACATTGCATCTCGGGAGCACTAAAATGTACCATAACATACGTAAGATGTATTGGTGGCCTGGAATGAAACTTGATGTTGCCGAGTTTGTAGCTAGGTGCTTGGTGTGTCAACAAGTGAAGGTGGAACACTAGAAACTGGCAGGTTTACTCCAACCCCTACCCATACCAACTTGGAAGTGGGAACACGTAACCATGAACTTTGTTAAGGGTCTACCTAGAACTCGAAGGAAGCATGATGTAATTTGGGTGATCGTGGATAGGCTCACCAAGTCAGCACATTTCTTGGCCGTTAGCTCCACTACTCCTTTAAATGCATTGGCTGAATTGTTTGTTAAGGAGATAGTGAGACTTTATGGAACCCCAGTAAGTATCACTTAGAATAGGGACTCTAGGTTCACATCTCGATTTTGGAAGCAAATTCAGGAGTCCTTGGGTTCTCAGATACAGTTTAGAACGATATATCATCCTTAGACAGATGGACTGTCCGAACGGATGATACAAACGTTGAAGGACATGTTGCGTACTTGTGTTATTGATTTTGGAGGTTTATGGGACGAGCATTTACCATTAGCGAAATTTGCTTACAACAATAGTTACCATGCCAGCATAGGAATGGCCTCGTACAAAGCTCTTTATGGACGGAGATGCGGATCACCAATCGATTGGGAAGAGGTTGGTGACAAGAAGATCTATGTTTCAGATTTGGTCAAACAAGCATCAGAGATGTCACGATCCAAATTTCCTAAAAATCACTACAAATTTTTCGTTTTTTAATTTTTGTTTATTATTTAATTCTTACCTTTCCTCTTATTGTGACCATCCTACCAACAGTTGAACTATGATTTGGTATTAGTTCCCTCACACTAATTACCATTCTATTTTCATAATTACATGCACATATCAGGATTTACTATCCTTTAACTTTAACTAAATACATACACAATGGTATTTACATAACCTTACATCCCCGACATCATATACGTTTATAGTACTGTGCATTTACATATTTACATATAAAACTATACAAATGTGTATACTTGTCTCTCGATGGGAAGCAGCGGATACCAGGAATGCAAGTCCTCAGTCGCTCACTAACTATTATGAGTGCTCTGAAAGGATAGGAAAATAAGAGGGATGAGCAAACCACATGCTCAGTAAGGCAATTATGCAAGTAAGTAGATAGCTCCACTATTTACATGCTCATAATGCCATGCCCTTAAATCCATTTCTTTTCATTTATATCAATGCCATAGTTATAAAAACTATTCGTACATATAGAAATTATGCAACTTATGCATCAATGGAATTTTATGTAAAATCATAAAATCAAAATTAGCATGAATTAAATCAAGATCATGTATTAGTTCATGCCATGTAAAACAAATTATGAGAAACAATCCTTTCATGAATTTATCATTAAAGCATGGAAAACTTATCATGCTACTGCATTTAAATCACTTCATTAAAGCTACAGTATAAAATAACCCGAAGGGGTTAAGCATCTCATAAATCAATCTCATTAAAAATTCATTATAAAATTCTGTTATAAAAGTCACACTTCTTTTAGGGACACATTTCATAAAATCCTCTGAAAAATCAGCATCATAGTAGAAAATCACAAAATCTGGGGCTTGACCCCTCCCTCGGATCTACCATGGTTTATCGAAACCACAAGTTATATCATGTGAGACATGTCGATGACTATATCAGTAACAACGAGGACTATGGCCATAACCTAGTGATCCCTGGCTACACGGTGCCTAGTGTGTGGGGTATCACACCTGAAATGGGAGGTGGGTCAATCCTGCTGCCATAACAACATAACATCAGGATTGTGAGGGCAAGGCTTGTTGCCTCGGGGCTAATGCCACTCCACTCCAACAATCCCCACGGTACAACGTACTCTATATGATATACATGGCATATTGTACTCCATGAACCCAATCTCAGTCAGGGGGTGCCAGCAATAGGTCTTATCCACCCATGCCAAATATGTCTCAGTATGCATGTGTGGACATATCATCTCACTGTGACACACAATCTACAGGAGGATCCAACACCGCTATATGCATGTCATATAAATCCCAGTACGAGCGAAGCTCTAGCACGGCTCCATGCATATTCATGATATCTAAAAATCTCGTGCGAGTGAAGCTCTAGCACGATTTCATAAAAATCAATAAAATCTGCGTACAAGTAGCACTCCAATACGACTTTAAAATAGTTATAAATCCATAGAAAATCACGTGCGAGCAAGCTCCAGCACGGGTTTATGCATAAATAAATCAAATCTCATGCGAGTTACACTCCAACATGGCTTTTATGCAATTATCATATCAAAACAGGATGCGAGCTAAGCTCCAGCACCTCTCATGCATGTCAAATCATTAAAACTAGTGCGAGCAATCGCTCCAACACCTTTTTATGCATATCAAGTCAAACAAGTCAAAACAGTCAAAACAGAGTGCGAACTAAGCTCCAGCACCTCTCATGCACATGATGTCACACAAATCGGTGCGAACAACCGCTCTAGCACATTTTATGCACACTCACAAACGCAGATATAGTGCAAGCTATGCACCAGCACTATTTGTTTCCATATAAACTTGATAGTTGGCCTATTTTCCAAAGAATTTTCATTTAAATCTTAATAACACTTACGTAGTGTTATATTGTGAAATTTATGTAATTACTGGCCAATCTATCGATTTGCTTTGCTTAAAAACCAAGAAAATAGCCTTAGGTCAATTTATGCAATTACTGGCCAATCTTAATAACACTTATGTCATGCTTTCACCATCCTTAGGTTAATTTCCCTCAATAGGGGTAAAATAGCCTTTTACCTATTTGGGGTCCTTAAAATCTTTAATCTATTTCTAAGACATTTATACATATTCTGTGTATACATACATATTCAGTGTATACAAAATCTATTAAAATAAGCGTAGCTACCTCTAGCTACTCACACAATTCTCTTACCTCATTTTTTTGTACAGTCTGACCTATCTACTGATGACTCGTCACGCAGTCCGATTTGCTCTCAATCAAATCTTCGGATCTGCGTATAAATATACATCAAGTCAAATACAATACAATTTATTGTGTTTCATATTTTTTGGGCTTAATTTAAATCATTTCGCTCATTTACCCCATTGGGCCTGGTTGCACCATAATGGGCCTAAACCGGCCTTAAGCCCGTTTTCCACTTACTACTCACATTATCAAGGCCTATTGGGCTCATTGGGCCCATCAATATTTATTGGGACTCGTTCTAAACTCTTGGATAGCTCAATTAATTATTTATGACAATTTATCTCTAAATCCAAAATATAATTCATTTTATGCAGAAATTAAATCCGTAATTTATGCGGTAAATTTTTAACATGCATAACGATGCAAATTGTCGTAAATAAGGTTTTTTACCCGAGATTCCATGATAGTACGTAAATCGAGGCTAACTCAAGCTCTCGTTTGACGCTAATTATCGAGCTACACAATTTTTCTTTTTCTTTTTTTTCCAATTTTTCCTCTTTTTCTTTTTCCCTTTTTTCTTTCCTTTTTTCTTCGTTTCTTTTCTTTTTGGCTGAACCGGTCCGGTCCGGTTCAGTATACCATCGCTGCACTGAACCGGTCCGTACCGATTTAGGCCTCACTTTGTCGTTCTGACGCCTTTCGACCGGTTCTCAGCTCGATTCTGGCACCAATCGGCATGCCATCGTCTGGGCGTTCTTCCTTGGGCCTCAAGTTATATCAAATCGGCGTCGATGGCCATCGATTTCTTCTTCTCTCCCGCGGTAATCCCTCCGTCGATCTCCTTTTTTCGGCAACATCACCGCGCATCGCGGCTGCGGGTGGGTCGCGCGGTGTCGGGCTCTCTTCACCGACCCTTACCTGGCCTTCTCCCTCACTCGTGGCCGTCGGATGGAGGGAATCAATGCCCTCGGTTTCTTCTCCCTTTTGTTTTCCAAAAATCGCATTTTGCGATTTTTGTGTTTTTTTATTTTTATTTTTATTTTATTTTATTATTTATAATTTATTTTTATTATTATTTTATTCATTATTTTATTCAATTAAAATCTAAAATATATTCAAAAATTATTATTTTATTCATTTAATCACTAAATGAATTTATCGGTATTATTTCGTCTTTTCGGTATAATTTTTCAATATTTTCGAGATAATTTTTCGATGTGAATTTTCTGATTAATTCCAATAAATTCATATCTTGATCAATTGGACTCGAAATTTAATTATTTCTTATTTATTGATTAATATTTCTCAAATCCACATTTTTAATGAAATTTTCTTATCGATTTTATATCGGATTTTGGTCATTTGATCGTTTTACCCTTGCATGTGTTCGGGACTAAACCAATCCAACTTCCCTTCACAAACACTCACTCATTTCTTGTTTTAAATCCTTATCTCCAGTCTGAATTGTCCGATTCCCATTCATTTAATCTGTGGCCATTTCAATCCTTCATTTGATATTCAAATGCATTCGAGAATTTTTATTCATTCCATTTGCATTTTTTTCATTCACATACAACTCTTCTTATGATTCAATTTACATATAACCATGTTTACATTATTTGAATCATAAGAAATTACGATAAAAATTGGGTCTTACAAGAGAAGGTCCGCATGATTTGTAGAAGGCTTAAGATAGCCCAGGACAGGCAAAAAAGTTATGCAGACCATCAGAGAAGGGATTTGGAGTTTGCAATGGGAGATCATGTGTTCTTGAATGTTTCTCCGACAAAAGGTGTTATGAGGTTTGGAAAAACGGGCAAGTTGAGTCCTCAATATATTGGACCATTCGAGTTATTGGAACGTGTTGGCGAAGTAGCATACCGACTAGCCTTACCTCCCCAGCTAGCCGAAGTACACAACGTGTTTCATGTGTCTATGCTTTGCAAGTATCAGCCTGATCCATCTCACATTCTAGCCTATGAGCCGTTGGAGTTAAGAAAGGATTTGAGCTATGATGAGAAATCGGTTAAAATTCTTGACAGAAAGGACAAAGTTCTGAGATCCAAAACCATTTCCTCTCATCAAAGTTCTCTGGCAACACCACACTGTTGAGGAAGTGACATGAGAATTGGAGAGCTTGATACAAGAGAGATACCCATACCTATTTGACCTGGCTCGAAATTCGGAGAAATGAATTCTTTAAGGAGGGGAGAAATGTAAGACCGCAATTTCCTTATACTAATGTTTCATTTATTTTATCTTAAGTCAAAATTTTACTGCGATAGGAGGATCTAATTTAATTAGGAAATAGGATATATCGAGTTAGGATAGTGATTATTTCGGTTCACACTACTTAGAAAAATAAATTTTGGCGTATGTTAGTTTAGGAAATGTAGGAAGAGGTAAGACATTGACATAGTACGTGAAATTAAATATTAAAATCTGAAAATTTATAATCTAATACAAATCAAATATAACAATGATAAATTGTATAGGAAGAACACAATTTAAATGCATAATGTATGTTTATGAATATGTTCATGAAGACAACTTATTTAGTTGAAACATATTCTTGTGACCAAATTAGGATAGATTAAAGTAATCTACCATTAGACATTAAGCTAAATGTACATGAATGTAGAAATAAATTTAATTCATGTAAGTTGTAAGACCCTTAAATTCATATGTAATACCCTTAATTTTTGTAAAATCTCATTTAATTATGTAAGATGTATATTGGATTGTGAAATGAATACACACAAATTTTAAAGTATATAGCGAGTGTAAGAAGGATATTTCCATGAGTGGAATGTGAATATATTGAGTTTTGGGTGGTATGGTAAAATGGAATGAAATTGCATGAGTTGTATAAATCCTTGTACTTCCATTTGGTTTTGTATTTATACCTTTGGTTATACAATGAATGCACACGAGTTTTAATGTATATAAAGTATGAATGGATGTCATTTTTAAACCTTAAAGGTGGTTGGGTGAGAAAATAACTATGGCAGCAAAATTTATGAAGTTTTATGTGAGTTACTGTAGAAAACTACAGCAAAATTTGGAAAATATGAATGCCATATCGATGTCATTGAAGGAAAGATCGGTCTGGAAGAGCAAAAAATGCTCTTATTTGAGCAATAGAACAGGGCATATCGATCTCCAATGGGGCTAGATCGATCTGCTAAGCATTCTATATTGAAGGAATTGATCCCCTGATGGGCCAGATCGATCTCTAAATACTACTGACTTGGAGAGATCGATCTCACCCTTGGAGCGGATCGATCTCCTTAAGCTACTGCCTGGAACAGATCGATCTCATGCTTAGAGGCAGATCGATCTCATTAGGTCTGAAAGGTCTGTTTCGAGAGGAAAAATGAGGGGCAGATCGATCTCATTGGAGAGCAGATCGATCTCATAGAGACAATTCTATAAATACTGGGTTCTGCATTTCAGTTTTTCACAGGAAAAACTATTCCATTCAATACCAAAAGCTAAACCTAACCTTTCAACACCAGAGCACTTCAGTTTGCAATCAGTTTTGAGTGAGATATAGTTGAGCAAAGTTGTTCGTTTGCAAAGAGGAGAACAACATACTTGGAAACAAGAGATTGAAATCAAGGATTTCAAGAGCAAGGAGGATTTGTACCAATTTGGTGAAAAAGGAAGGAAATCTCAGCTAGGTAAGATTTAATGCACCAAGTTGATATATGTTAAACTAGGTATATTGATGAGTTTATTGGTATATGTATGAATTGTTGGAAGTGAAAGAATCATGAAAAATGAGCATGACCTAGCTACTGGTGTGAAAAATGGGAAAATGATGAGGAAATGGTGTAAACATGAATTTGATGATGGAATATGCATGTAGGGAAGATTATAAATTAATCTTATGAAATGCATATATTGGAAATAAGGAGAAATAAATATAGCTATATGGAAAATGTGGTATAATACCATATTGGGAGAAAATAATGAAAATGATGTGCTAAATTGAGATTTGGAAAATGAAATGACTATATTACGATATAATAATGTAGATAATTATAACAGCTTTGGAAATCACATTAGAAGCTGATCGAACTGCAAGAGTGAGCAGAACCGAGGAAGTGAGGTCACTTGATGTGATCCGAGGTAAGGAAATTTCGTGAGTAGCTAGAGGTGGCTACACATATTTTGAATAGCATTTTGATATTATATGCTATATGAATTCCCTTGAATAGGCATGATGTTATGTTAGAGAATAATGAAGATAAGTGTGTTTTATCCAAAACTAGGGTGAAAATACCTTAGAAGCATGTTGTGACTAAAATGCATGGTTGCATGATAGAATGGCAATTGTTTTCATGAATATGCAAAACCAACACATGTTAGTGCGGATTTGATTTACTTAGGTGAATTGTGATTTGAATATTCCATCTATCAGGTTTTATGTGAAAACCATAAGTGCTAAAGAAAACTCGCACTATATTTTGAGATATGCATCACATAGTACTGAGTATATACTCGTACTACATTTTAATGAGATTTATGTATGTTAGAGTACTGGGAGCATTGCTCGTACTCAATTTTGTGATTGATGCATTATAGAGTATTGGGAGCTATGCTCATACTCAGTTTTACATGATAGAGTACTGGGAGCTTAGCTCGTACTCAGTTTTGATATACTATACATTATAGAGTATTGAGAGCTTTGTTCATACTCGTGTTTTATATGACATAGTGTTGGGAGCATTGCTTGCACTAGAGTTATATCATTGTGTGATATGGTCGTGTTAGGAGTTTTACTCGTACGTACTAGTTTTCAAAAGAGCATGAAACAGTCGTGTTGGGAGCGTGTGCTGACTGTGTGTCGAATCGATATTATATGCTCACATGTGCAATCTTTTGAGACAAGGCCGAGGGCTATCAAAATTTTTACCCATAGTATAAGTCCTAAGACTCGTGGCGAGCATCCCGACTATGAGGTATATCCAAGGTAAGAGGACTAAGACTCATAGCGAGCATCCTCCCTTGAGATAGGGTTCATGGAGTATTGTGTACCATGTATGTCACACAGAGTACGCTGTACCGTGAGTACTTGATGTACTATGATAGGACAGGTTAGCAGTGGGAGCGGGATCTAGTGGGATTTGGTGTGATCCGGGATCAGGTCCTCAGTTGATTAGAGAGCTGACGGTAGAGATTTGACCCACCTCTCGTTACAGCAGTTGTGAGTCCCCGCACACCGAGCACTGTGTTGCCTGGGATCACAGAAAATGAGTTATGATCATACACTCAGAACATGTAGTCGCCTATCTCCATTTTCTTTTCATGCTATGCATATTGAGATTTCTTGAATGAATTACCACATGGTTTTATGATATAAACATGTGAGTTTGTGAATTGTGAAAAGGGTAACTCGAGGGATGGGTGAGGCCCAGATTTCCAATTTTTTAAACATGATGAATGCCATATGATTTTGATTTAAATAAATGGCATGATAAATGTGATTTGTGTGAAATGACATGAGAAATGCAATATTTATGCATAAACTACTGAGGTTGTTAAACTAGCATATTTTCAGTTTTATAACTGATGTTTTGTATCTATAAATATATATTGCATAAAGCTTTGAGAGAGATGCATGCTTTAGATACAATTGAGTAAGGAAACGATTTCAAGGCATAAGCATAGTATTTTCTAGATAGTGTGGTTATCTACTTACTTGCCTGATTTCCTTACTGAGCTATGAGCTCACCCCTTATTATTTCCCTCTTTTCAGAGCATCCACAGTAGGTGGACATAGCTGGAGATTTGTAGACTTTGATTCCGCTGCTATCCATCTTGTGAGAGGTATACACACTTGAACATTTTGTACTGAACAATGTAAAAGCACAGTTACGCAAGGATTGTTTGGTCAGGATGTATATTTACAAATAATTGTATTAATGTATAAGAGCTTATATTATAGAAAGGAACATTAAATTCTATATCCATTATGAATGAAAGTGAATGGGTGACTAATATCAAATCACAGCGCAACTATTTGGTGTAGAGGGATGACAGAGGAAGAGGTACTAGAAATGCGAAAAATTTGTAGTGATTTTGGTAGGTCGCGTGTGAGAGAAGGACGTGACATAATAATCTTAAGTAGTGACCGAAATTATTAGGAAACCAAACTAAATTTGGTTAAATGGAAATTGTATGATAATTAAGTAGTGGTAATTTTAAAATTAAGTAAGCTAATTTAGTTAATTATGAGGCAAATAAATTTAATAATGTAATAAAATCTGAAATATTAAGACTATTCACATTAAGATAAGAAATATACTTATGTGTAATTGTAAAATCTGAAATATATAGATATAAAACCTTGTGTAAAAATTATTTTTGGAACATGTATATATAATTATCATAGATATAAAGTCAGATTTCGAGAAATTAGCATGAACATAAATCTAAAAATATAAATTTCACATATACATTAGAAATATAAGACTTGAACACAAGTTGATTAAACTATAAAATCTGCAATTTAATTAATTGTGTTAAACCATATAAAAAGCTGAAATATATATATTAGAAGTATGAAAACCAGAATACATGAAGATTTAATTATAATCTGCAACATATTTATCAGAAATTAAAACAAAATAAAACTGAAATAAACCAGAAAATATAAAAAGGGGAATTAAACATTTTATGTTTTTTAGTTTCCCTATTCTATTATGTCCCCTTACACGTTTTTCACTAAGCCAAACAAAAACCAGAACATCCTCTTCTCTTCACCTCTCCTCACGCCACCATCACTCCACCAGCTGAAAATCTAGCAGCCAGCCACCACAAATCACGCCACCAGCCACCCAAATCACCTTTCCAAGCTTTCATGCAACTTTCATCTTTGTTTCTTTAGCCTTCCACGCACACATCCCTTCATTTCCAAAAATTGTTTTCAACAGCCAACAAAATCTGAAATTTCTAATGTACATGTTAGTGTAGGTTGATTATGAGCTGGTCTTGGTGTAAGACCCGATATTTACGAGTGCATTTAAAAATGCAAAAGGACTTAATGGTATTCCCGAATACGTGCAAGGGCAAAATGGTCAAAAGACCAAAATTCGGTATTAATCGGGACAAGAAAATTTAATTAAAAATATGAAAATGAGAAATCTTGATCAATGACGAAGAAATAATTAAATTCCGGGTTAAATTGATCAAGATATGAATTTATTGGAATAAACTGGGATTTTTGTATTGAAAAATAATCCCGAAAATAATCGAAAAATATACCGAAAAGGTAAAATCGGACTGAGAAAATTATTTACAGATTAAATGAATTAAATATAATTTTTAAGGATATTTATGCATTTTAATATTATTTTATTGAATAAAATAATATTAAAAGTTAATTATAAAAAAAAAAATTTAAAAAAAATAAAAAAAAAACAAAACAGAAACGAAATCTGAAGAAACAGAGAAAACGCGAAGCAAATGGGGCGAAAGGCGAACCCGAAGAGGAATCCACCGGCGAGCCACCACCGGCGGGATCTAGGGGCCGGTGAGGACCGGCGAGCGCAGCCCAGCACCGGGCGAACCTCCAGCAGCCCAGACGCGCGGCGAGGTGGCCGGAAAACGTCGGAAACGGAGGAGAAGACCGCGGGGGAGAGAACCCCGATTCGCCGGCGATGGGGCTGATTCGACCCCAGCCGAGGCCCGATTTAGGGAGCCCAGACGATTGCGCGCCGATTGGCACCGGAATCATGCCGGGAACCGGCCGGACGGCGCCGGCACGACCAAAGGGAGATTGGACCGGCCGAACCGGACAGAACCGGCCGAACCGGACCAGACCGAACCGGCGGTCCGAACCGGGTTGAACCGGACCGGACCGGTTCAGCCAAAAAGAGGGGGAAAAAAGGAAGAAAAAGGGAAAAAGAAAAAGAGAAAAAATTGGGGAAAATTCCAGTGATGCAATCGAGCTTCGGGTAAGTCGGTAAGCGGTCAAATTGACCGATTTAATTTTCTGAATAATTAATTTAATTAATTCCGACTGGAAATTTACCCGAAAAAATATATTTAATTGTGTAGCTCGACAATTGGCATCAATCGAGAGCTCGAGACAGCCTCGATTCACATACTATCATGGAATCTCTGGTAAGTAACCCTTATTTACGACAATTTTTCATCATTATGCGTGATTGATATTTAACGCATAAATTATGGATTTAATTTCCGCATAAATGAATTAAATTCTGGAAAATTGGATAAATTGTCGTAAATATTAAATTGAGATATCTGAGAATTTAGAATGAGGCTAAATAAATACTGATGGCCCAATGAGCCCAATAGGCCTCGATAAATTTTGGTAAACAGGCTTAAGGCCGATTAAGGCCCATTAAGGTGCAATCGGGCCCAATATGAGAAACGGGCCCAATGATTTAAAATTAAGCCCAGAAAATTATGAAATACATTAAATTGTATTGTATTTGACCTGATGAATGTGTATCCGCAGTTCCGGAGATTTGATTTGGATTCAGAGCAAATCGGACTGCGTGACAAGACATCAGTGGGAAAGGTCAGACTGTACAGAAAAATGAGGTAAGGGAATTGTGTGAGTAGCTAGAGGTAGCTACGCATATTTTAATAGATTTTGTATACACTGATTATGTATGTATACACGATTATTGTAAAATGATCCTAAAAGTGGTTTAATTAATTTTTAAGGATTGAAATAGGTGAAATGTCTATTTTACCCCTATTGAGGGAAGTTCACCTAAGGATGGTGAAAGCATGACATGCATGGAATGCATGATTTAAGGATTTTTATGATTAAGGAATTTTCTTGATTTTAATCAAAGTAAAGCGATAGATTGGCCAGTAAATGCATGAATTTCACAAAATAACACTACGTAGGTGTTATTAATATTTAAATGAAATTTCTTTGGAAAAGAAGCCAACTATCAAGTTTATATGGAAACAGATAGTGCCGACACGTAGTTCGCACTATATCTGCGTTTGTGAATGTGCATAAATGTGCTTGAGCAGTTGCTCGCACCGACTTGTGACATCATATGCATGAAATGTGCTAGAGCATGGTGCTCGCACTGATTTTTAATATTGTGAAATGAGAGCTGCTGGAGCCTATCTCGCACTCTGTTTTGACATGTTTTGACATGTTTTGATTTGTTTTGACGTGGTATGCATAAAATAGTGCTGGAGCGATTACTCGCACTACTTTTAATGATTTGACATGCATGAGAGATGCTGGAGCTTAGCTCGCATCCTGTTTTGATTTAATTATGCATGAAGCCGTGCTGGAGTCTAACTCGCACGAGATTTGATTTAATTATGCATAAAGTCGTGCTGGAGTGTAACTCGCACGAGATTTGATTTATTTGAGCATTCATTTGTGCTGGAGCGTTGCTCGCACAAAGTTTTACGTAGTTTTCATAATTCATTTGAATATCGTACTGGAGTTTTTCTCGTACGAGGTTTTCAGTGAGTTTTTATACATATCCGTACTAGAGCGTTGCTCGTACGTGGATTTTAATTGAAATTATAATCAGTTTAAGTCGTACTGGAGCGCTGCTCGTACGCAGATTTCACTGATTTTTATGAAACCGTGCTAGAGCTTCGCTCGCACGAGATTTTCAGATATCATGAATATGCATGGAGCCGTGCTTGAGCTTCGCTCGCACAGGGATTTATATTACATGCATATAGCCGTGTTGGAGCCTCCTGTAGACTGTGTGTCACAGTGAGATGATATGCTCACACGTGCATTCTGAGACAGAGATGATATGGGTGGATAAGACCTATTACAGGCACCCCTGATTGAGCTTGGGTCCATGGAGTACGTTGTACCGTGTATGTCACGCGGAGTACGCTGTACCGTGGGGATTGTTGGAGTGGAGTGGCATGAGCCACGAGGCAGCAAGCCTTGCCCTCGCAATCCTGGTGTTATGCTGTTCTGGCGGGTAGGACGACCCACCTCCCGTTTCAGGTGTGATACCCCGCACACTAGGTACCGTGTTGCCAGGGATCACTAGGATATGGCCATAGTCCTCGATGTTACTGTTAATTACCTGATTGTCTCACATGATATAACTTGTGGTCTGTTAGACCAGGGTAGACCCGAAGGAGGGGTCAGGCCCCCGATTTGATGATTTGATGATTTCAGATGATTTTATGATATGTGACCCTGAAAGAAGGGTGGTTTTATAACTCAAGTTTTATAATGAAATATAACAATTTGTTTTATGAGTTTTGAGATGATTGACCCAGAGGGGTTATTTTATACTGCGTTTTAAATGAATTGATTTAAATGCAGTGGCATGATGTGTTTTTCCATGCTTTCATTTGAAAACCTTGAATTGTCTTACATGACATGAAAGACTGCATGATCTTGATTAAATTCATGCTTAATATGATTTAATGATGTCACATAAAATGCTTTGAATGCATGAGTTACATGATTTATATATGCACAAATAGTTTTGGATAAACTATGGCATTGAATATGCATGACTTTGTGCGTGTAATTTTAAATGAAAAGAAATGGATTTAAGGGCATGGCATTATGAGCATGTAGATAGTGGAGTTATCTACTTACTTGCATAATTGCCTTACTGAGCGTGTGGTTTGCTCACCCCCCTTATTTTCCCATCTTTTCAGAGCACTTGTAATAATTATTGAGCGGCTGAGGACTTGCATGCTTAATATCCGCTGCTTGCTGCTTCCCATCGAGAGACAGGTATACACATTTGTATGGTTTTGTATCTAAATATGTAATGCACAGTACTGTAAATGGATATGATGTCGGGGATGTAGAGTCATGTAAATACCAGTGGGTATGTGTTTATTTAAAGTCAAAAGGATAGTAGACTCTGATATATGATTATGGGAATGAAATGTTAAATAGTGTGAGGTGACTAACACCGAATCATAGCCCAACTGTGTTGTAGGATGATCACGACGAGAGAAAGGTAAGAATTAAATAATAAATGAAAAAGCGAAAAATTTACTCTGATTTTTAGGTAATTCGGGTCGTGACAGGTTTAATGGTATCAGAGCTGAGTTGGCCTGATATGAGTCGGTGTTAGTGGTTAAGGAAGTTTACATCCCCATGTACTGTGCATTATTTGGATACAATTGTGTATATCGAGATGGAAGTTCAGCTAAGAATTTGGTTTTAAATGCAAGAATAGACTCATTGACTGATAGCCGCTATGGTTGAGAGGCGAGTACACGAGCTCAAGGCCGTTGAGGTAGGCCCATGAGTTGTACTGAGTCGCCACATGAGACTTGAGATGAGATTGACGTGGAGGCTGGTTGATCATGCCCCACAGAGTCCAACAGAGAGATCGGACAGAGTCTGACAAAGAGATCGGATAGAGTCTGACAGAGAGATCAGACAGTATTGAGATACGCTTCGCGAGGTTGGAGCGGAGTGTGGAGAATATTTTGCGAGCTAATTGCTCAGGGTATGTATGAGGGCGAGTCGGAACATTGATGAAAGTTCGCTCGACCCATTTGAAGATTTCGACATCCAGAATGGACATGAAAAATAATTTCAGATGTATTCCGGTGACAGAATATCCCGGACAGTGTTTAAAAGAAAATTACAAATAACATTATTTACTCTGACCCAGAGGAACATGTTGATTGACGAGTATAATACTCAGTTTATATTCCTGGGCAGATGTGACTCGGACACGATAAACAGTGAGAGTCGAGATGTCTGAAAGTTCATGGAAGGACTTAGATTATCAATTAGAGTCCGATTTGTCTGTTAGACATCACTACCTATGCCGAGGCAGTGCGCAGACTACAGTTGTGTAAATAAGATTATAAATTGCGCGCCTCTGAGATTGAGAAAGGTAGTAAGGGCCAAAATAGAGACAAAAGAGAATAGAGAATGACAAGAATGTCAGAACGGGAAAAAGGTAGTTTGGTAAAGGCTTTGAGCTGTTGAGTCACGGGGTAAGTTGATTGATAAACCCCAGTATATCTAATTTTAATACTTATGAGGGGTATTATGATTTGAGGACCCCAACCTGCTACGTAACAGTATAACAGAGTAGCAGTGTGAACAGTGTAAGATGTGTGGTAGTTACCACGGAAATCAGATGTTGGATGAAGGCGAGTGTATGTCTTGGACCAGGACACTATTGATATTTCATAGGATGTGGTGGAAGATACCACATTGGTTGTAAAAAAAAAAAAATGAAATAATTATTTTAATTGATCCTGGTGCCACGCATTTATTCATACCGCCTTCAGTTGCTTATAAGTTAGTGAAAAAATGTGAAGCCTATACCTTTAAGCATGAAGAGGATGATAGTTAGTTGATTTTCACTAACTGAATATGGGTATAGAGATTGTAAGTTGAAAATAGGGGTGAAAATATCACTGAAAAGTGTATTGTAATTTAACAAATAATGAAAGAGTTTGTTATAAGTGATTTATTAAAGGAGATATATTGGAATAAGAGACGTATGCTAGGTAAGAATATCCTTGATATGCAAAGTAAGGATTAAGCAATATGTAGTGTATATGGATTGCGACCAAGATAAGTGGTAGATATATCTACACCCAGTCGATGTGGTTAAATCTGAGGGTTAATAAAGGTATTTCAAAATACTTTTCTGCCTAAATATTTGACAGCGTCGATAAGCGCACACATAACTTATAAACTGAATTCGACGGTCATAATATATACATTAAAATTTGGGTACCTTTGCTGGTACGATAAAGAAATATAGAAATTCATTAATCATGAAAGTTTAAAATTAAAATTTTAAAAAAGCCGTCAATATAAGAGGAAAGAAATGACGTGAGCTAGTATCTTGAACGAAAGCTATTTCGAAATGACATTGTACGTTTATGCGTACATAGGTCAAGTATATGGAAAATTGAAATATTGAGTGGAACTCAACTACGTTAAGGTATTTAAACCTTACCTGGATCGATTGGTTGTCATCTACAGCGATGATATTATGATGTATTCGAAGTCTAGGGATGAGTATGAGTAGCAACAGGAAACTGTCTTACAGACGAGGTGTTGAGAGTTTCTTGAAATTGGCTGCTCAATTGACACGTCTCGTTTGGAAAAAGATTTCATACGAGTGTTATGATAAGTATGAAAATAGCTTCAATGAGTTTTGGTATATTGGAGTAATGAACTGACCACCGTAAGTATTCTTACTATAACTAACAGCTCAAGAGGTTTCAGTGTGTATGGATACCTCCAAATAAGGATTGGGCTGTGTATTGATGTAAAATGGGAAGATAGTCATTTATAGATCCAAATAATTCAAGGACCATGACAGAAACTATCCGACCCATGATTTAGAGTTGGCAGCCGTAATGTTTTCACTAGAAGTATGGTGCCACCACTTAAATGGTAAGAAATTTCGGGTATGCACTGATCGTAAAAGCCCCGAGTATCTGTTTTCACAGAAAGAGTAGAATATGAGATAACCAAGAGGGTTAGAGCTTCTAAGGATTATGATTGTGAACATTGTACCACCCAGGAAAGGCTAATGTAATGGTTGATGCCTTGAGCAGAAAGAGCCTCGGGATGGTATCACATAAGATGGTCAGGGAGCGAGAGCTGCTAGAGCAGTTGTGAACCTCAGTAGTGATGTGATCCCTTCTTGATGATGACGGTGATTTTATGACAGCTAGCCTGAGGTTAGAACCGGATTTGTGTGACCGGATTTGCCAGGCTTAGCGTGATGATTGGCATGGTGTCGATAGTGTGGGTCAGATTCAGAAGGGTATAGTGACAGAGTTCACAGTGTATGATGATGATTCACAGAGGTTCAGAGATAGTATAAGTGCTCTCCAGGACCACAGTTGATGATATAGTATTATTGTCAGAAGCTCACTCTTCGGGATATACAGTGCATCCGAGAAATAATAAATAGATATCGAAATCCTTGAAAAGGGTATTGGTGGTCAGGTATGAACAGTGATGTTGCAGAGATTGTGGAAGAAGTGTCTCCTATGTCAGCAAAGTAAGGTAAAGCAATAGATGTATGCAGAGTCATTGCAGCCTCTACCTATATTGACATGGAAATGGGAACAAGTGACCATGAAGTTGTGATGGGTTATAGAGGACCCGGAAGAATCACGAGGCTATCTGGGTGATAGTCGATAGATTGATTAAGTTTACCCACCTTCTGGTTATGAAATCCCGAGATACTCTGAGTGCGTAGGCGGATTTATGTGTATGGAAAATTGTGATACATGAGGTAGCGTTCCAGTGAGCATGGTATCAGATAGGGATTCCCGCTTCAGTTCCCACTTGGGGAAATGTTTTTCAGGAAGCTATGGGACCCTGATTATGTGTTAGCACAGCTTCCACCCTCAGACAGATGGTCAGTCAGAGAGGACTGTACAGGTTCTGGAGGCTGTGATGAGAGCGTGTGCCATTGATTTTATGAGCTCCTGGATGATCAGTTGCTACTAATCAAATTCGCCAAGGATGACAGTTGTCACTCGAGTATCGGGATAACAAGTTATATGAGGCTTAGTATGGCCGTAGGGAGTTGATCCCTGACTTAGAGAAGAAGTGGGTGACAGATAGAGAATTGTTCCCTAATTTGTAAGATTAACCTCTGAGCATGTTCAGTTGATTTATGAGAAATTAAGAACGCCTCAGAGTAGACAGAAAGACTATGCTGACTAGAGACAGGAAAATCATTGGAATTCACCGAGGGTGAATTAGCATTGTTGGCAGTTACTTGTCTTAAGGACGTAAGGAGATTCAGATAGAGATATTGGACAAGTGGGAGATAAGACCTGTAGGTTGGCATTACCACATGAATTGGCAGGCATCCACAGTGTCCTATCTTTTGATGCTTAAGAAATAATATCCGGATCCGATATATGTGATCGGATATGAACTCTAACAGTTTAGCTCAATGAAAGAGTAATGTATGAAATCGAGTTGGTTATTAAAAATGGAAAGAGAAAGTGTTGAGGGTTAAGATGATCTCCCTAGTTAAGTATGATGGTAGTATTACACTCCGGAGAAGGTCACTTGAGGATGACAGTATATGATGCGATAGACATACCCGGAGTTGTTATGGACTCATATTACTTGGTTCTAATTTGGAGGACCAAATTTCTTAAGTGGGGGAGATTGTAAGACCCGATATTTACGAGTGCATTTAAAAATGCAAAAGGACTTAATGGTATTCCCGAATACGTGCAAGGGCAAAATGGTCAAAAGACCAAAATTCGGTATTAATCGGGACAAGAAAATTTAATTAAAAATATGAAAATGAGAAATCTTGATCAATGACGAAGAAATAATTAAATTCCGGGTTAAATTGATCAAGATATGAATTTATTGGAATAAACTGGGATTTTTGTATTGAAAAATAATCCCGAAAATAATCGAAAAATATACCGAAAAGGTAAAATCGGACTGAGAAAATTATTTACAGATTAAATGAATTAAATATAATTTTTAAGGATATTTATGCATTTTAATATTATTTTATTGAATAAAATAATATTAAAAGTTAATTATAAAAAAAAAAATAAAAAAAAATAAAAAAAAAACAAAACAGAAACGAAATCTGAAGAAACAGAGAAAACGCGAAGCAAATGGGGCGAAAGGCGAACCCGAAGAGGAATCCACCGGCGAGCCACCACCGGCGGGATCTAGGGGCCGGTGAGGACCGGCGAGCGCAGCCCAGCACCGGGCGAACCTCCAGCAGCCCAGACGCGCGGCGAGGTGGCCGGAAAACGTCGGAAACGGAGGAGAAGACCGCGGGGGAGAGAACCCCGATTCGCCGGCGATGGGGCTGATTCGACCCCAGCCGAGGCCCGATTTAGGGAGCCCAGACGATTGCGCGCCGATTGGCACTGGAATCATGCCGGGAACCGGCCGGACGGCGCCGGCACGACCAAAGGGAGATTGGACCGGCCGAACCGGACAGAACCGGCCGAACCGGACCAGACCGAACCGGCGGTCCGAACCGGGTTGAACCGGACCGGACCGGTTCAGCCAAAAAGAGAGGGAAAAAAGGAAGAAAAAGGGAAAAAGAAAAAGAGAAAAAATTGGGGAAAATTCCAGTGATGCAATCGAGCTTCGGGTAAGTCGGTAAGCGGTCAAATTGACCGATTTAATTTTCTGAATAATTAATTTAATTAATTCCGACTGGAAATTTACCCGGAAAAATATATTTAATTGTGTAGCTCGACAATTGGCATCAATCGAGAGCTCGAGACAGCCTCGATTCACATACTATCATGGAATCTCGGGTAAGTAACCCTTATTTACGACAATTTTTCATCATTATGCGTGATTGATATTTAACGCATAAATTATGGATTTAATTTCCGCATAAATGAATTAAATTCTGGAAAATTGGATAAATTGTCGTAAATATTAAATTGAGATATCTGAGAATTTAGAATGAGGCTAAATAAATACTGATGGCCCAATGAGCCCAATAGGCCTCGATAAATTTTGGTAAACAGGCTTAAGGCCGATTAAGGCCCATTAAGGTGCAATCGGGCCCAATATGAGAAACGGGCCCAATGATTTAAAATTAAGCCCAGAAAATTATGAAATACATTAAATTGTATTGTATTTGACCTGATGAATGTGTATCCGCAGTTCCGGAGATTTGATTTGGATTCAGAGCAAATCGGACTGCGTGACAAGACATCAGTGGGAAAGGTCAGACTGTACAGAAAAATGAGGTAAGGGAATTGTGTGAGTAGCTAGAGGTAGCTACGCATATTTTAATAGATTTTGTATACACTGATTATGTATGTATACACGATTATTGTAAAATGATCCTAAAAGTGGTTTAATTAATTTTTAAGGATTGAAATAGGTGAAATGTCTATTTTACCCCTATTGAGGGAAGTTCACCTAAGGATGGTGAAAGCATGACATGCATGGAATGCATGATTTAAGGATTTTTATGATTAAGGAATTTTCTTGATTTTAATCAAAGTAAAGCGATAGATTGGCCAGTAAATGCATGAATTTCACAAAATAACACTACGTAGGTGTTATTAATATTTAAATGAAATTTCTTTGGAAAAGAAGCCAACTATCAAGTTTATATGGAAACAGATAGTGCCGACACGTAGTTCGCACTATATCTGCGTTTGTGAATGTGCATAAATGTGCTTGAGCAGTTGCTCGCACCGACTTGTGACATCATATGCATGAAATGTGCTAGAGCATGGTGCTCGCACTGATTTTTAATATTGTGAAATGAGAGCTGCTGGAGCCTAGCTCGCACTCTGTTTTGACATGTTTTGACATGTTTTGATTTGTTTTGACGTGGTATGCATAAAATAGTGCTGGAGCGATTACTCGCACTACTTTTAATGATTTGACATGCATGAGAGATGCTGGAGCTTAGCTCGCATCCTGTTTTGATTTAATTATGCATGAAGCCGTGCTGGAGTCTAACTCGCACGAGATTTGATTTAATTATGCATAAAGTCGTGCTGGAGTGTAACTCGCACGAGATTTGATTTATTTGAGCATTCATTTGTGCTGGAGCGTTGCTCGCACAAAGTTTTACGTAGTTTTCATAATTCATTTGAATATCGTACTGGAGTTTTTCTCGTACGAGGTTTTCAGTGAGTTTTTATACATATCCGTACTAGAGCGTTGCTCGTACGTGGATTTTAATTGAAATTATAATCAGTTTAAGTCGTACTGGAGCGCTGCTCGTACGCAGATTTCACTGATTTTTATGAAACCGTGCTAGAGCTTCGCTCGCACGAGATTTTCAGATATCATGAATATGCATGGAGCCGTGCTTGAGCTTCGCTCGCACAGGGATTTATATTACATGCATATAGCCGTGTTGGAGCCTCCTGTAGACTGTGTGTCACAGTGAGATGATATGCTCACACGTGCATTCTGAGACAGAGATGATATGGGTGGATAAGACCTATTACAGGCACCCCTGATTGAGCTTGGGTCCATGGAGTACGTTGTACCGTGTATGTCACGCGGAGTACGCTGTACCGTGGGGATTGTTGGAGTGGAGTGGCATGAGCCACGAGGCAGCAAGCCTTGCCCTCGCAATCCTGGTGTTATGCTGTTCTGGCGGGTAGGACGACCCACCTCCCGTTTCAGGTGTGATACCCCGCACACTAGGTACCGTGTTGCCAGGGATCACTAGGATATGGCCATAGTCCTCGATGTTACTGTTAATTACCTGATTGTCTCACATGATATAACTTGTGGTCTGTTAGACCAGGGTAGACCCGAAGGAGGGGTCAGGCCCCCGATTTGATGATTTGATGATTTCAGATGATTTTATGATATGTGACCCTGAAAGAAGGGTGGTTTTATAACTCAAGTTTTATAATGAAATATAACAATTTGTTTTATGAGTTTTGAGATGATTGACCCAGAGGGGTTATTTTATACTGCGTTTTAAATGAATTGATTTAAATGCAGTGGCATGATGTGTTTTTCCATGCTTTCATTTGAAAACCTTGAATTGTCTTACATGACATGAAAGACTGCATGATCTTGATTAAATTCATGCTTAATATGATTTAATGATGTCACATAAAATGCTTTGAATGCATGAGTTACATGATTTATATATGCACAAATAGTTTTGGATAAACTATGGCATTGAATATGCATGACTTTGTGCGTGTAATTTTAAATGAAAAGAAATGGATTTAAGGGCATGGCATTATGAGCATGTAGATAGTGGAGTTATCTACTTACTTGCATAATTGCCTTACTGAGCGTGTGGTTTGCTCACGCCCCCTTATTTTCCCATCTTTTCAGAGCACTTGTAATAATTATTGAGCGGCTGAGGACTTGCATGCTTAATATCCGCTGCTTGCTGCTTCCCATCGAGAGACAGGTATACACATTTGTATGGTTTTGTATCTAAATATGTAATGCACAGTACTGTAAATGGATATGATGTCGGGGATGTAGAGTCATGTAAATACCAGTGGGTATGTGTTTATTTAAAGTCAAAAGGATAGTAGACTCTGATATATGATTATGGGAATGAAATGTTAAATAGTGTGAGGTGACTAACACCGAATCATAGCCCAACTGTGTTGTAGGATGATCACGACGAGAGAAAGGTAAGAATTAAATAATAAATGAAAAAGCGAAAAATTTACTCTGATTTTTAGGTAATTCGGGTCGTGACACTTGGACTTAGATTGTTACCTCTAACCTCACCAAACATGTTTTGTACCTCCCACATACCAGAAATTGTTGAAACAACCATGAAACCTGCACTACAAGCTGAAACCGAGAGGTCCATGGGTGAGAAGAGTGCCTAGGTGATTCAGTTAGGTGAATAACACCTCCAATTGAGCTGCAAACGTGTAGGATTTTAGGAATTCACCAGAAATATCAAGGATTACATAGGATAGAATTGGGGATTTTGGCTAGGATTCTCGGTTTGAGCAATTGAGGTAAGATTGCTGTAATTTCTGGAAAGTCATTGTTGTTTACTGTTACATTGATGTATAATGAGTATTAATTTTGGTTAATTTTAGAAAATTGTACATGCATGAGGATTAGGGTTCTTAGTTAATTAAATTTAGGGATTTTGAGATTAGGGGAAAAATCTGGTTTCCTTAGCTGAATTATAAGAGTTTAGTGATAGATTTACTGCTTAATAGGATAAATTAAATGAATTGAAGAAAATTAGGAGGATTGATTTTGCAAGAAATTAAAGATTAGTGTAGTAATTGAAAATGTGAATAAGCTGTTCTATGCTTACATGATTGAAAATTTAGCTTTGCAAGTAGGGAAATTGAGTGTGAAATCGGCAATATAGAGAATGTAGAAAAGAATTGTGAAATTTGTAAAAGTTGAATTAAATCATATAATCTGGAATAGTAGCATGCAAATGTAAAATTTCTATGCTTAAAATTCAACAAAGAATTGGAATGTTGGAACATAGGCATTCAGCCATAGAGGGAAATGTAGGAAAGAAATTGTTGCATGTGAAGTTGAAATTAATTATGCAATCTGAAATGTTATAATACAAATGTAAATTCCTATGATTTAAAATTTGATAAGAAATTGCAATGTATAGGGGTATAGGCTCGGCTGTAACAAGAAGGAACAAAAACAGAATTTTCACATTCATGAAAATGAGAAGTAAGCTAAAATTTTGGAAATCTCATAGTGCTATGTTTAATTAAAATGCAGAAATTAGATGTTGGTTAGTATAAGTTCATATATGTAAGACCTGTATATTTCTATGTAATGTATATGATTATTTGATGTACAGACAAGTTACATTACATATGAATTACAAGAAATAAATGTTTTTGAGTTCTAAGTGTGAATGGATTGATAAATGAGTGTTGAAGTGATTTAGTATGAGTTTAAATAGGAAAATTTGGCGCAAAATGGTGCAGGGTGAAGGCCAGATCGATCCCATGTAAGGAGAGATCGATCTCATGGCCTGGTGAACACAATGATAAGCATTTTGTAAGAGGGAGATCGATCCTTCACTCAAGCAGATCGATCTCCATTAGCCTCGGGTTGAACCAGATCGATCTCCTCTTAATGGCCAGATCGATCTCCTAAGCTCTCGACCAAAAACAAATCGATCATGTTTCATTGATGCAGATCTATCTCATACAACAGGGTAGATCGATCTCATACATTCAACAGATCGATCCCCTACCCTGAAATGTTGAAAAACTGAGGAATTTAAATAAGGCCATATCAATCTCCACCCTATGCAAATCGATCTCCTAGTACCATTTCCATAAAAAATGAGCAGTTGGATCTGGATTTTCATGGGAAACAAGTTATACTTCCATTTTCAATCTTAAACCTAGCTTTCTCTCTCTAAAATCACCCCATTTCCATTAAAATTTGAGAAAACTCCATTAGAGCAAAGTCGTTCAAAAAAAAGAGAAGAACAACATAGTTTGGAATCAATACTACATTAGTTGGATTGAAGGAGCAAAGGTGTATTCTTATTTGGAGCAAGGAGAAAATCAAACTAGGTGAGTTTCTAATATACCAATCCAATGTACATTCATCTAGTTATTGATTTTGAGTTGATTGGTGTGTATATTAATGATAGAAACTACCTAGGATGTGATGGAACTAGTATGACCTAGAAAATAGAATGAGTCTAGAGTGAGAAATGGTGATATGGGTGAGTTGATGATAAATGAATTATGCTAAAGTGTTTATGAGGTAATATGTATGATTTTTAGAAGGTTGAATGAAGCTACATTGTTAGATTGGCCTAGTTAAGAGAATGAGCATATAAAGAGTTTGACAAAATGCCATGGTGAGGCAAACAATGGATTACAGACTCGATGAACTTGAATATCGATTTAGTACGAATCAATAGACCTAAAGGAGTTTAATAAACTCTCGAGATCTTATAAGCATTAATGGAAACTATAGGTTGAATCGACTAAAGTAAACGCAATAGTTGAGTTGCATTGGACCCAATTGACATGGAATATGATTTTGTGTAGTCTCAAAGATTTCGTTGGAGGCGAATTGAACGGCATAATCAAGCAGCTTTAAGGAAGTGGAATCATACGACGCGATTCCAGGTAAGGGAATTCTGTAAGTGTATAGAGATAGCTGCTCGTATTTTTTGGGTAAATATAGGGCTTTGTAAAATGTATGGCTATTTAAGAAAGTGATTGATGAAATGTGTGAATGACTACAAGTATTTTTACATATGATTTGGTCTCAAAGTGATTATTATAAAAGGGATAGTAAGGCTAATAATTGCATAAATCACATTTTTGATGCTTCGACGAAAACACATTGCTTTGGTTTAAGCAAAATGACGGATAGGTTGGCTAGTGATTTCCTGATTTTGTGAAAAAGCACAAGTGAGGTGCTAACCATGGTTTTGAGAGTGTTTTGTTGAAATAGAGCCGCCTATCCTAATATGAGTTAAATCGTGCTGGAGCTTAGCTCGCACGGGATTTTGGTGTTTTGACATGTATGGAATGTGCTGGAGCTTCTGCTATGATGATGTTTTATAAATCGTATTGGAGCTTCTGCTCGTACGTGGATTTCGATTGACTTTCTTATGCATATAACTATACTTGAGCTATACTCGTATGTGATTCCTTCATGATTTTATGCATAAAGTCGTACTAGAGCGTTGCTCGTACGAGGAGATTTATTGATGATGCATGAATCGTGCTAGAGCTTAGCTCGAATAGGGTTTCACACTGTGGTATGTATGATGTCGTGGAGATAGTAAGATCCTCAAGCCCAACATCCTTAACTCTGTCAAAATCATGTAAAACTAGTGCGAGCTAGGCTCTAGCACTCTGTCATAAAAATCAAGTGAAAATCTGGTGCGAGTTAGACTCTAGCACCCTGTCACGAAAATCATACGAAAATCTGGTGCAAGTTAGACTCCAGCACCTATGCACGTAAAACTCTAGTGCGAGCTTTTGTTCCAGCACTAATGCATGCATCACACAAATCAAAACTCATGCGAGCTGAGCTCTAGCACTTCACACTTTCATAAAATCACGTAGGCAGCTCTGTTATCTCAAAACAATTTTCACAAGAAATCACATTGTTGAAAATATGCAATGTTATGCATTTTTATTTAAAAGTTAGCTAGCCTACCCATGCACGTGTCAAAGCACCTCAAAAACAAGCAGGAACCTCTTGTTCTTGCTTCTCTCAACTTTTCCTAATTTTGGAAATTTTACCCTTCACAGGGGTATTTTGGTCATTTGCCCATTCGGGCACCAAAAATTTTTCTTTTAAATTTAGATCCTTCAGACAATTTTAGGGAATGTAAATGCGATCGAAATTGTGTAAAGTTACCTCTAGCAGTCCGTAAAATTTCCTTACCTAGAATCACGAGCGAGCTTATCCTGTCTCGACCGTACCAGGTTTCTTAGTTCAATTCGCTCCAGACCAAGTCTACGGAGCTGCATATAACCACGTATTTGGGTCAATTTTAATATATTTATCAGTATTTCACTCTTACTGATAGAATCTAGAGCATTGGGCCCGTTTTACTTTATTGGGTCCGATTGCATCTTAATGGGCCTCAACCCCCTTTTCAGCCTGTTTCCACTCATTAAATCCCTTTTTCAGGTCTATTGGGCTCTCAATAACCATTGGGATTTGTTCCAAACTCTTTGGATAGCCCGTATATCATTTACGACAATTAATTCAAAATTACGAATATAATTTATTTTTATGCAGAAATTAATCCGAAATCTGCAAAATAAATTTTAATAGCGTAATAATCATACTGTTGTCGTAAATGAGCTTTACTTACCCGAAATTATGTGATGGCCCGCAAATCGAAGTTCGATCGGCTCACGTTCGAAATTTATTGTCGAACTGCACAATTTATATTTAATTTCAGGTTATTTTTCGATAAAATATAATTTAAATAAATTTCTTGAAAATCAAATCGATCAATTTTGACCTCTTATCGACTTACCCGAAGTCCGGTGTATCCCCAAAAATCTTCCCCCTTTTTTATTGATTTATTTATAATTTATTTTATTATTATTTTATTCATTAAAATATCATTAAAAATTCCAAAATATCAACAAAAATTATATTTTATTCAAATTAATTGATTTAATTTATTTATTGTATTTTAACCTTTTTTTCGGTATATTTTCTCTGTATTTTCGGGATATTGTCCCAAGTGAATTTTCGATAAATCTTAATAATTTCGAATCTTGATCAATTGGACTCGGAATTTAATAATTACCTCGTTATTGATCAAGATTTCTCAATTCCATATTTTTAATGAAATTTTCTTATCGAATTTATACCAAATTTTAATCTTTTGACTGTTTTACCCTTCTACACGTTCGGGACCAATTTTGGCCGACTGTCCTTCTTGGACCCACTATAATTTCTCATTTAAAATTCTTATCTCTTTCCAAATAATTCAAATCTCATAAATTTAATTTAAAATTCCTTAACTGTACATTTTCGGATTTTACGTACGTTCAACTACTTCATTCATATTTATATGATCAAAATCATTCGTCTTATGATTCCATTAACATATAACAATATCCATAAAATGTGTGAATCATAAGAAAATACGATAAAAATTGGGTGTTACATAATCTCCCTCACTTAAGAAATTTGGTCCTCCAAATTAGAACCAAGTTAGTCTGTAAATCATTCAGGATACTTCACACATATCATACTCTTACTCTCTAGCTCATATTTAAATTCCTCCAAAGTGTAATACTGCCGAAGGACTTTAATTAAGGAGATCATCTTTAACCTCAACACCTTCTCCTTCCTGTTTAATACCCGAATCTCATTATACCTTTAGAAATAGAAACTTCCAAACACACTGATTCACACTCGATGAATTCTCACGATCCCCATCTCTTGTCAGCATAGCTTTTTTATCTGTTCTGAGGTGTTCTCATTCTCTCACAATCAGCTGAACACCCTCAGAGGCTTATTATACTAGATCGAGAGCAATTTTCTATCTGTCACCCACTTCTTTCTATCCATTCGGAAAAGCAACCCTTACAGCCAAACAATACTTCACATAATGCCATATCGATACTCGAGTGATGACTATCGCTGTAGGTAATTTAGCTAATAACAAATGATCATTCCAGGAGCTTCTAACATCAATTCCACACGTTCTCATCATATTCTCCAGAACTCGTACAGTCCTCTCTGACTGACCATCTGTCTGAGGACGAAACGTTGTGCTCACACTCAACTGGGTTCCTATGGCTTCCAGAAACATGTTCCCAGAAGTGGGAAGTGAAGAGGGAATCCCTATCTGATACAATACTCCGTGGAATGCTACCTATTGTTCCACAATCTTCTTACTTATATAAATCTGCTTATGCCCTCAGAGTATCTATAGCTTTCATAACCAGAAAGTGGGTAGACTAAGTCAATCTATCGACCATCACTCAAATAGCCTCGTGATTCTTACGATCCTCTATAACCCATCACGATATCCATAGTAACTTGCTCCCATTTCCGTGTCTATATAGGTAGAGGCTGCAATAACCCTGCAAACTTCTATTGCTCTACCTTAATCTGCTGACATACGAGACACTTCTCCACAATCTCTATAATGTCTCTTTTCATATTTGACCACCAATACCCTTTTTCTGAGATTTCAATAAATTTATTACTTCCCGGATACACTGTATATCTCGAAGAGTGAGCTTTTGACAATAACACTATCTCATCAACTGTGGTCTTAGGGAGCACTTATACTGTATCTGAACCTCAGTAAGCCATCATTATTCACTGTGAACTCTGTCACTGTACCATCTGAATTTGACCCACACTATCGACACCCTGCAGATCATCATGCTAAGCCTGTCAAATTCGGTCACTCAAATTCGGTTCTAATCTTAGGCTAGCTATCACACAATAACTGTCATCATCAGAAGGGATCACATCACTACTGAGGCTCCCAACTGCTTTAGTAACTCACACTCCCTGACCATCATTTGTGATACCATCCCGAGGCTCTTTCTGCTCAAGGCATCAGCCATTACATTAGCCTTTCTTGGGTGGTACAATTTCCACAATCATAATTATTCAGAAGCTCTAACCCTCTATGTTATCCATATTCTACTCTTTTTATGAAAACAGATACTTGGGACTTTTATGATCAGTGCATACCTGAAATTTCTCACCGTAAAAGGAGTGGCGCCATACCCTCAGGCATTACTACGACTACCAACTTTAAATTATGGGCTGGATAGTCCTTTCATGGTCCTTGAACTGTTTAGATCCATACGTGACTATCATCTCATTTTGCTTCAATACACAGCCAACTCATTATTTTGAGGTATCCATATACATTACGAAACCTCTTGAGCTATTGGGTAAAGTGAAAATAATTACGGTGGTCAGTTCATACTTCAATACACCAAACTCCTATCACGTCTATCATCCCATTCAAATACAACTTTTTCTAAGTTAAACGTGTCAACAAAGTAGTCCATTTCGAGAACTCTCAACAAATCATCTGTAAAAACAATTTCCAATTGTTGCTTATGATTTTTCGTGGACTTTAAATACACCCAAAATATCATCAATAAGGATGATAAGAAATCTGTCCGGGTAAAGTTTAAATACCTCATTCATCAATGCCCTAACGAGTATAAAGAATTGTCTTGGGCACATCCACATTCCACTAAATATTTCAATCACCCATATCCTTGACCTATGTACGCATAAACGTATAATGTCATTTCGAAATTTCTTCTGTTCAAGATACTAACCCGCGTCATTTCCTTTTTCTTACATTAACAGCTTTTATAAAATTTTAATTTTTTAAACCTTCATGATTAATCGAATTCTATATTTCTTTATCGTACAGGTAAAGGTATCCTAATTTTAAATATATATATTACGACTGTCGATTTCAATTTATAGGTTGTGTACTTCTAGATGCTGTAAAATCTTTAAGACGGGAGGTCTTTTGAAATACCTTTATTAACCCTCAGACTTGACCACATGGACTGGTTATGGATATATCCCCCCTTATCCTTGGTCGCAATGTCACGACCCAAATTACCTAAAAATCAGAGTAAGTTTTTTGCTTTTTTCCATTTATTATTTAATTCTTACATTTCTCTCATCGTGACCATCCTACAACACAGTTGGGCTATGATTCGGTGTTAGTCACCTCTCACTTATTTACCATTTCATTTCCATAATCACATTCACATATCAGAGTTTACTATATTTGACTTTAAATAAAAACATACACAATGGTATTTATAACCATACATCCCCGACATCATATCAGTTTACAGTACTATGCATTATATATTTAGATACAAAACTATACAAATGTGTATACCTGTCTCTCGATGGGAAGCAACAGATACCAAGCATGCAAGTCCTCAGCTGCTCATTAACTATTGCGAGTGCTCTGAAAGGATGGAAAAATAAGGGGGTGAGCAAACCACACGCTCAGTAAGGCAATTATGCAAGTAAGTAGATAGCTCCACTATCTACATGCTCATAATGCCATGCCCTTAAATCCATTACTTTTCATTTAAAATTTCACGCACAAAGTCATGCAAACATCGATGACTTACTTTATAAAACTGTTCGTGCATATATAAATCACACTACTTATGCATCAAAGCATTTTATGTGACATCATTAAATCATAATAAGCATGAATTAAATCAAGATCATGCAGTCTTTCATGTCATGTAAGACAAATCATGGATTTCAAATGAAAGCATGGAAAACTTCACATGCTACTGCATTTAAATCATTTCGTTAAACTGCAATAAAAACTAAGCCTTCCGGGTCAATCAACTCATAAAACAATCTCATAATTTCATTTCAAACTCATAAAACAATTCGTTAAAATTCATTATAAAACTTCGATTATAAAACCACCCTTCTTTCAGGGTCACATATCATAAAATCATCTGAAATCTAGCAATCACGATATAAAATCATAAAATCGGGGGCCTGACCCCTCCTTCGAGTCTACCCTGGTCTATCGACCAATAGTTATATCATGTGAGACAATCAGCTGATTTTATCAGTAACATCGAGGACTATGGCCATATCCTAGTGATCCTTGGCAACACGGTACCTAGTGTGCGGGGTATCACACCTGAAACGGGAGGTGGGTCGTCCTACCCTCTAAAACAGCATAACACCAGGATTACGAGGGCAAGGCTTGCTGCCTCGTGGCTAATGCCACTCCACTCTAACAATCCCCACGGTACAGCGTACTTCGCGTGATATACACGGTACAACGTACTCTGTGAACCCAAGCTCAATCAGGGGTGCCTCTAATAGGTCTTATCCACCCAAATGATCTCTATCTCAGAATGCACGTGTGAGCATATCATCTCACTGTGACACACAGTCTACAGGAGGCTCCAACACGGCTATATGCAAGTAATATAAATCCTTGTACGAACGAAGCTCTAGCACGGCTCCATGCATATTCATGATATCTGAAAACCTCGTGCGAATGAAGCTCTAGCACGGTTTCATAAAAATCAGTAAAATCTGCGTACGTGCAGTGCTCCGTACGACTTAAGATAATTATGAAAAGTAAAATCCACGTACGAGCAATGCTCTAGTACGGATATGTATAAAAACTCAGTGAAAACCTCGTACAAGAAAAACTCCAGTACAGCTTTAAAATGAGTTATAAAATCATATAAAACTTCGTACGAGTAACGCTCCAGCACGAATGAATGCTCAAATAAATCAAATCTCGTGCGAGTTACACTCCAGCACGGCTTTATGCATAATTAAATCAAAACAGGATGCGAGCTAAGCTCCAGCATCTCTCATGCATGTCAAATCATTAAAACTAGTGCAAGCAATCGCTCCAACACCTTTTTATGCATACCACGTCAAAACAAATCAAAGCATGTCAAAACAGAATGCGACCTAGGCTCCAGCAGCTCTCATGCATATCAAATCATAAAATCAGTGCGAGCAACCGCTCCAGCACATTTTATGCATATAATGTCACATAAATCGGTGCGAGCAACCGCTTAAGCACATTTATGCACATTCACAAATGCAGATATAGTGCGAACTACGTGTCGGCACTATCTGTTTCCGTATAAACTTGATAGTTGGCCTATTTTCCAAAGAAATTTCCATTTAAATACAAATAACACTTACGTAGTGTTATCATGTGAAATTCATGCAATTACTGGCCAATCTATCGATTTGCTTTGATTAAAATCACTAAAATCATTAAACCATAAATTTCCTTAAATCATGCATTTCATGCATGTCATGCTTTCACCATCCTTAGGTGAACTTCACTCATTAGGGGTAAAATAGTCTTTTCACCTATTTCGATCCTTAAAATCATTTAAACCATTTTAGAACCTTTGTACAATATCAATGTATACATACATATTCAGTGTATACAAAAACTATTAAAATACGCGTAGCTACCTCTAGCTACTCACACAATTCCCTTACCTCATTTTTCTATACAGTCTGACCTTTCCCACTGATGTCTCGTTACGCAGTCTGATTTACTCCGAATCTAATCTCCGAAACTGTGGATACACATTCATCAGGTCAAATACAATACAATTTAATTGTATTTCATATTCTCTGGGCTAAATTTAAATCATTGGACCCGTTTACCCATATTGGGCCCGATTATACCATAATGGGCCTTAATCGACCTTAAGCCTGTTTTTCACTTACTATTCACATTATCAAGGCCTAATGGGGCTCATTAGGCCCATCAGTATTTATTTAGCCTCGTTCTAAACTCTCAAACAGCTTATGAATTATTTACGACAATTTATCCCAAATTTTCAGAATTTAATTCATTTAATGCAAAATTTAAATCCGAAATTTATGCGATAAATATCAATCACACATAGCGATGCAAATTGTTGTAAATAAGGGTCACTTACCTGTTATTCCATGATCGTACAGAAATCGAGGCTGTCTCAAGCTCTCAGTTGATGCCAATCGTCGAGCTACACAATTAATAATTTTTTCGAGTAAATTTCCAGTCGGATTAATAATCAAATAAAATATTTCGAAATTTAAATCGGTCAATTCGACCGCTTACCAACTTACCCAAAGCTCGATTGCATCACTGAAATTTTCTCCATTTTTTCCTCTTTTTCTTTTTTTTCCCTTTTTCTTCCTTTTTCCTTCTCTTTTTGGCTGAACCGGTCCGGTCCAATTCAACTTGGTTCAGACCGTCGGTTTGGTCCGGTTCGGTTCCGCCGGTTCAGTCCGGTTCGGTCGGTTCAGTCACTATTTGGTCGTTTCGATGCCGTCCGACCGTTTCCAGTGTCGTTCGGTGCGCCATCGCCTGGGCTTCCAAAATCGGGGCTCGGTGTGGCTCGAATCGCCGCCGATCAAGCTTTCTCTCCCGCGACCTCTCCTTCATTTTTCGACGTTTTTCGGCCACCTAGCCGCGCGTCACGGCTGCCTGTGGGTTGCGCGGGTTTCGGGCCTGCTTCGTCGGCCCTCGCCTGGGGTTCCTGGCCGCCGGTAGCTCGCCGGTGAGCCTCCTCTTCCTCGATTGGCCTTCGCTTCTCTGTTTTCGTTTTTGTTTCCTTTTTCCTTCAGAAATCGCGAAATCCAATTTCTTTTTATTTAGATTTCTTTTTTTATATATTTATAATTTATTTTTAATAATATTTTAATCAATTAAATATTATTATTTATCAAATATCCCAAAAAAATTCATATTATATTCATTTAATCCATAAATGAGTTTATCAGTCCGATTTTGCCTTTCCGATATAATTTTTGATTATTTTCGGGATTATTTTTCGAAATGAAAATTTTGATTTATTCCAATAAATTCATATCTTGATCAATTTAACCTGAAATTTAATCATTTCTTTGTTATTGATTAAGATTTCTCAATCCCTTATTTTTAATTAAATTTTCTCGTTACGATAAATACCGAATTTTGGTCTTTTGACCGTTTTGCCCTTACACATGTTCGGGAATTCCATTTCAATCCTTTTTCATTTTTAAATGCACTCGGAAACTTTTATTAATTCCCTTTTTGCTCTCACGATAAAATCGGGTCTTACACGCAATCCATATTCACTACATATTGCTGAACCCAAATTACTTCACATATCAGAGATATTCTTACCTTGCATACGCCTCTTATTCCAATATATCTTGTATTCAGGATCTATCACATCTCAAAGCTTATCTCATTTCGTATATCAACTATAACAAAACTCTTTCATTACTTGTTAAAACTTACTGTACACTTTTCTAAGGTGAAACATCGCTATCTTAGAATAGCAATTTCATTAACATTGTTTGTAGCCAATCAATTTATTCCCCATATTACATCAAAACACTCATATTTCATAGAATGAGATTGGTCTGCATGTTCATTTCCCTCACTTTCAACTTACAATCTCTACCGACATATTCAATTAGCAGACTATCCTTCATTGGGGTGCTAACTATCAGCATTTTGCCTAATGATATAAGCTTCACATATATCACTAACTTATATGCAAATGACGACGATATGAATACATGTGTAGTACCAGGATCAATTAAAATAATTGCTTCAATATTAACAATCAAGATGGTACCTTACGCCATATCAAATGAAGCATCAATAGTGTCTCGGTCCAAGGCATACACTCGCCCTCATTCAACCGCCTATTTTCGTGGTAACTACCACACATCCAACACTGTCCATTAGCAGGTCGGGGTCCTCCAATCACAATATCCATGTAAGCACTGAAACTGGATACACTGGGGCTTACCAATCATTTTACCTCATAACTCACTAACTCTAAATTTCCTACCAAACCACCTCTTTCCCGCTTTGACATCTCTGTTATCCACTATTTCCCTTTTGTCTCTATTTCGGCCCTTATTGCCTTTCTCAAACTCAGAAGCATGCAATTCTTAATCTTATTCACACACTGTGATTTGTGCTCTGCCTCATCGTAAATAGTGATCTCTAATGGGGCTAAATTAGACTCTGATAGACGGTCTGAGTCTTTCCATGATTTTTGGACCTTTCGATTCTTACTGTCCACAATATCGGGTTCATATCTGCCCAGGGATGTAATCTGTGATTCATACTCATCAATATATTTGGTTTCCCTGAACTAAACTCATAAATTCATCTGTAACTTCCTCTAAGCAGTATTCGGGATTTACTTTACCCGAAATGCATCCAGAATTATCTCCCATATCATTCCTGGATGTCTAACTCTTAAAATGGATCGAGCGAATTTCTACCAATGCTTCGCCTCGCCCTCCAACATAAACGTATTTAAAAGTCACTTTCTCGGTCAACATACACCGATAGAACCCATAAAACTTTGTTGTCTCATTCACACAGTCCTCAGTTACTATTGGTTTCTTTACTTCGCTAAATACCTGAGGGGTGTGAGAATCTTTATAGTCTGAGGCATCTGTTCAGGTTTTACCCTACCTATCCTCAACTACCTGTATAGACTAAGTAAACAACTCCAAAATATTTTCTACACTCTACTTCATCCTCGTTAAGCGTGTCTCAATACTATCTGGTCTCTTTATAGGACCCTGTGGAGTATGCTCAACATCAGTCTCCACCTCAACCTCTTCATGAGTCTCATGGGTCGACTCAGCACGACTAGCAAGCTCAGGCCTACCCCTACGGCCTCTGCCTAGTGCTTTACCTCTTCAACCGCGACTGGTAACAGGCATAATGCCTATATTCTTGCATTCACAATCATTTCTTAGTCAAAACCCATCTCAATATACACGATTGTATATAACCAAGCACAGTAACTCGGGGTTGTAATTTCCTAATTACTGACACTGACGTACATCAGACTAATTTTGCTCTGATACCACCATTTATCACGACCCAAAACTCAGAGTAAATTTTTCAATTTTCTTTCATACTTACCTGTCCTCTGATCATGACCACACTCTACTAACAATTGGGTTGTGCGTCAATGCCAGTCCCACTATTCATTCACCGTATAACTTAATTCATTATTAAAGGAAAGGTAAACACATGAGTTTTTCCCAAATTCTTTCTCATTCATTTACAAGTGTTTACAATGTCTATACATCCCCGAAAATTATTTACAAACATGTTATTGTGCTATTCTTATTTAGATACAATATATACAAGTGTATATACCTCAAAATGATGGGCAGCAGTGGATATCAGGAATGCAGTACTCAGTCACCTCAAAGTCTACTGAAAGAAATCTGTGTGGGAAAATTAAAGGGGTGAGCACATCAAGCTCAATAAGGCAATTCTACGAACAAGTAGGTAGCCATACTACCTACATGAACATGGTGTCATGCATAAACCACCATTTCTCCATACATTTTAAAATAAATGCTACAATTCATGATGTCATGTAAAACAAGTTTACATATGGATTTCAAAGAGCATGGAAAACTCAACATGCAAATCCATTTAAATCATTTCATTCTCGTTAAAATTTCACAACACAGCTAGGACTCCACCCATTCCTCGGGTGTTCCTGACTCACACAAAATCATGAAATCAGATACTTTTCAAAGCAATAATAACATGAGACATAATGAATGTCATGTAAAACCAGTTTACATGACATCTGGGTTTAAATAGCATGGAAATAACGTCATGCAAATTTCAGTTTAAATCCCCGTTTCATTCTCATGAAAATCATATCTCAGTCAGGATCCAACCCCTCATTCGAGTGCTCCAGACTCACATAAAAATCCACAGAACATGATTCTCAAAAATATCAAGTAATAACATGCGAGACTAGGCAATATATATATATATATATCAGGCAAATAACCAGGAGTATTGGCCGTATACTCGTGATCCCACTGCTACATGGATCCCATGTACGGGGTCTCACCACTATCGAAAACTGTCCCGGGAGGTGGGTCAGTCCATCCAATCGGTCCTGTCCGATATCCCGCATCCGAAGATGCCGCATAATCAATCCTAGCATGGTACAACGTACTCCATGCTACTTGCACGGTACAACATACTCCGTGGACCCATATCTCATATCCACAATCGTGCCTGTCTCAAAACGCACGTACGAGCATATTTAATCGGTGTGACACATAGTCTACCCGACGCTCCAAGCATGGCTCATCGTATGTCTCATAAAATCAGTGCAAGCGATGCTCCAGTACTCTCATAAAATCAAGGAAAATCTCATGCGAACAAAGCTCCAGCACGCGTATTATAAAATCTCATAAGATCTAGTGCGAGCTAAGCTCCAGAACTCTATCAAAATCATGTAAAACTAGTGCGAGCTAGGCTCCAGCACTCTGTCATAAAAATCAAGTGAAAATTTGGTGCGAGTTAGACTCCAGCACCGTGTCATGAAAATCATATGAAAATCTGGTGCGAGTTAGACTCCAGCACCTATCCACGTAAAACTCTAGTGCGAGCTTTTGCTCCAGCACTTATGCATGCATCACATAAATCAAAACTCGTGCGAGCTGAGCTCTAGCACACACACTTTCATAAAATCACGTAGGCAGCTCTGTTATCTCAAAACAATTTCCATAAGAAATCACATTGTTGAAAATATGCAATGGAACCTCTTGTTCTTACTTCTCCCAACTTTTCCTAATTTTGGAAATTTCACCCTTCACAAGGGTATTTTGGTCATTTACCCATCCGAGCACTAAAAATTTTTATTTTAAATCTAGACCCTTCAGACAATTTTAGGGAATGTAAATGCGGTCAAAATTGCGTGAAGTTACCTCTAGCAGTCCGTAAAATTCCCTTACCTATAATCACGCGCGAGCTTATCCTGTCTCGACCGTACCAGGTTTCTCAATCCAATTCGCTCCAGACCAAGTCTACAGAGCTGCATATAACCACTTATTTTGGTCAATTTTAATATATATATCAGTATTTCACTTTTACTGATCGAATCTAAAGCACTGGGCCCGTTTTACTTTATTAGGCCCGATTGCATCTTAATGGGCCTCGACCCCTTTTTTAGATCATTTCCAATTATTGAATCTCTTCTTCGGGTCTATTGGGCTCTCAATACCCATTGGGCTTCGTTCCAAACACTTTGGATAGCCCGTATATCATTTACGACAATTAATTCAAAAATACGAATATAATTTATTTTTATGCAGAAATTAATCCGAAATCTGCAAAATAAATTCCAATTGCGTAATAATCATATTGTTATCGTAAATGAGCTTTACTTACCTGAAATAGTGTGATGGTGCGCAAATCGAAGTTCGATCAGCTCATGTTTGGAATTTATCGCCGAACTACACAATTTATATTTAATTCTGGGTTATTTTTTGATCAAATATAATTTAAATAAATTTTTCAAAAATCAAATCGGTCAATTTTGACCTCTTACCGACTTACTCGAAGTCCGATGCATCCCCGAAAATCTTCTCTTTTTTTATTGATTTATTTATAATTTATTTTATTATTATTTTATTCATTAAAATATCATTAAAAATTCCAAAATATCAACAAAAATTATATTTTATTCAAATTAATTGATTTAATTTATTTATTGTATTTTAACTCTTTTTTCGATAAATTTTCTCTGTATTTTCGAGATATTGTCCCGAGTGAATTTTCGATAGATCTGAATAATTTCAGATCTTGATCAATTGGACTCGAAATTTAATAATTTCCTCATTATTGATCAAGATTTCTCAATTCCATATTTTTATTGAAATTTTCGTATAGAATTTATACCGAATTTTGGTCTTTTGACCGTTTTACCCTTCTACACGTTCGGGACCAATTTAGGTCGACTTTCCTTCTTGGACCCACTATAATTTCTCATTTAAAATTCTTATCTCTGTCCAAATAATTCAAATCTCATAAATTTAATTTGAAATTCCTTAACTGTCCGTTTCTAAATTTTACGTACATTCAACTACTTCATTCATATTTATATGATCAAAATCATCTGTCTTATGATTCCATTAACATATAACAACATCCATAAAATGTGTGAATCATAAGAAAATACAATAAAAATTGGGTGTTACACTCCATCTCCAAGAGGCATACACACAGGGATTCTTTTTGTATCTAAACATGTAAAGGCACAGTAATCATTTTGAATTGTAATATGGGAGACGTAAATGTTAGGAAACATGTCATGTATAAACATGTGACTCAACTATCAAATGTATGACATTGTTTTTGATTAATTGGGAATGAATGAGAAATGATGATTAATATTGACTCACAACCCAACTGTTATTGGTGAGGGTTGTTCACGACTGGGTAAGTTAGCGGTTAAAGCGAAAAAATTTGTAGTGATTTTTAGACGAATTAGATAAAAAAGGTCGTGACAATATAATTCAAGGAAAATAAAAATCAGAATATAAAGGCTGGAAATTTAGGATAAATTAGGTAAATTTAAAATGCTTGCAGAATAATGCATAATTTCAAAGAGTAATTGTAAGACCCGATTTTTTTTATCGAAATTTCTTATGATTCATATGATGTAAATATGGTTGGAGGTAAATTGAATCATAAGAAGAGTTGTACGTAAATGAAAAATGTAAATGGAATGAATAAAAAATTCTAGAATGCATTTAAAGATCAAATGAAGGATTGAAATGGCTACAAATTAAATGAATGGGATTTGGACCATTCGAATTGGAGATAAGGATTTAAAACATGAAATGAGAAAGGGTTCGTGAAGGGAAGTTGGATTGGTTTGGTCCCGAACACGTTGAAGGGTAAAACGGTCAAAAGACCCAAAATTCAGTGTCAATTCGGTAAGAAATTGACATTGTAAACATGGATTCAGGGAATCTTGATAAATAAAGGAGCAATAATTAAATTTCAGGTTAAATTGATCAAGATATGAATTTATTAGAATTAACCGAAATTTTCACCTTTGGAAATTATCTCGAAAATACAAAAAAAAATACACCGAAAAGATAAAATAAGATAGATAAATACATTTAATGGATTAACTAAACAAAATATTAATTTACTTGAGATATTTTGGGTTTTATTATAATTTATTTGATTAAAATAAAATATAATAATAAAAAAAAAGAAACACAAAATTGCGAAATCGCGATTCTACAGAAGGGCGAAAAGGAGAAGACAGAACCGAGGGAGTTGGTTGTAAGACCCGATTTTATTTAAAACACGAATTGAGAAAAAAAATCAAAATCAAATGAAGGATCTAAATGGTATTTCCGAAGATGTGCAAGAGTAAAACGGTCAAAAGACCAAAATTTGGTATTAATCGGGACAAGAAAATTTAATTAAAAATATAGGATTGAGAAATCTTGATCAATAACGAAGAAATAATTAAATTTCAGATTAAATTGATCATGATATGAATTTATTGGAATTAATCGAAATTTTCACCTCGGAAAATAATCCCGAAAATAATCAAAAATTATATCGAAAAGCCGAAATAATACCGATAAATTCATTTAGTGATTAAATGAATAAAGTATAAATTTTTTTAAGATATTTGTGGATTTTAATATTATTTTAATGAATAAAATAATATTAAAATAAATTATAAATAAATAAAATAATTAAAAAAATGAAATTGAAATCGAGCGTTGCGATTTCGAAAGCAGAAACCGAGCCCGACTTCTACATCCCCGACGGCCACCGGCGAGAAGGCCAGGCGAGGTCGGCGAAGGTAGCCCAACGAGAGGCGACCACCACTGGCCTAAAGGAACCACGAACGATGGCAAACGACGAAGGGAGAGAGAAACCGAGCAACCGAGAGAAGAAAGGAGAATTCCCGACAATCGGCACCAATCTGGGCCCGGCCACCAACAGCCGAGCGATCCCCAGGCGCAGGCAACGCGATTGGTGGCAGCATCGATTGGTGGGGCGGCGACTAGCGCCAAAAAATAGAAAGAAAAGAGAAAGTCGCCGTCGGCAAGGAGAGAAGAGCCGGACCGGCCACTTTCCGGTGACCTCGGACCAAACCGACCCCAGATCCTAGCTAAGGACAATCCCGCAGAGCTGTTGGTAGCAGAAACCGATGGAGAATCGACCGGAGAGGCACTGAACCGATCGAACCAGACCAAATCGATGGTCTGAACCGGGTTGAACCGGACTGAACCGGTTCAGCTAAAAAGAAAAGAAAAGAAAGAGAGAAATGGGAAAAAGAAAAGAGGAAAAATTGGGAAAAATCACAGTGATGTAATCGAGTTACGGGTAAGTCGGTAAGCGATCGAATCGACTTATTTAAATTTTGGAATATTTAATTTCATAAATAATCGACTGAAAGTTTACCCGAAAAAATATTAAAATTTTGTAGCTCGATAATTAACATCAAACGAGAGCTCGAGACAGCCTCGATTTGTGTACGATCATGGAATATCGGGTAAGTAACCCTTATTTACGACAATTTTACATCGTTATACGTGTTAAAATTTACCGCATAAATTATAGATTTAATTTTCGCATTTAATGAATTAAATTCTGGAACATTGGATAAATTTTCGTAAATACTAAATTTAAGCTATCCGAAAATTTAGAATGAGGTCCAATAAATACTGATGGGCCCAATGAGCCCAATAGGCCTCGATAATATGAATAGTAAGTGGAAAACGGGCTTAAGGTCGATTAAGGCCCATTATGGTGCAATCGGGCCCAATATGGGTAAACGGGCCTAATGATTTAAATTAAGCCCAGAAAATATGAAATACAATTAATTGTATTGTATTTGACCTGATGAATATTTATACGCAGTTTCGGAGATTGGATTGAGAGCAAATCGGACTGCGTGACGAGTCATCAGTGGAAAGGTCAGACTGTACAGAAAAATGGGGTAAGGGAATTGTGTGAGTAGCTAGAGGTAACTACGTGTGTTTTAATAGCTTTTGTATACACTGAATATGTATGTATACACTGATTATGTACATAGGTCGCACTATATCTGTGTTTGTGAGTATGCATAAATGTGCTTGAGCGATTGCTCGCACCGACTTGTGTGACATCATATGCATGAAATGTACTAGAGCGATTGCTCGCACTGATTTTTATTCTTGTGTAATGCATGAGAAGTGCTGGAGCCTAGCTCGCACTCTGTTTTGAATGTTTTGATGGTTTTGACTGAATATGCATAAAAAGGTGCTGGAGCGATTGCCCGCACTAGTTTTAATGATTTGACATGCATAAGAGGTGCTGGAGCTTAGCTCGCATCCTGTTTTGATATGAAATTGCATAAAGCCATGCTAGAGTGTAACTCGCACGAGATTTGATGTATTTATGCATAAACCATACTGGAACGTTGTTCGTACGAAGTTTTGATATACTTGAGCATTCATTCGTGCTGGAGCATTGCTCGCACGTGATTTTATATGAATTTTATAACTCATTTTAAAGTCGTACTGGAGTGCTATCGTACACAGGTTTTACTAATTTTTATGAAATCGTGCTAGAGCTTCGCTCGCATGAGATTTTTAGATACCATGAATATACATGGAGCCGTGCTAGAGCTTCACTCGTACAGGGATTTATATGACATGCATATAGCGGTGTTGGAGCCTCTTGTAGACTATGTGTCGCAGTGAGATGATATGCTCACATGTGCATACTGAGACAGATATGATATGGGTGGATAAGACCTATTGTAGGCACCCCTAACTGAGCTTGGGTTCACGGAGTACGTTATACCGTGTATGTCACACAGAGTACGCTGTACCATGGGGATTGTTGGAGTGGAGTGGCATTAGCCATAAGGCAGCAACCCCTGCCCTCGCAATGCTGATGTTATGCTGTTCTGACGGGTAGGACCGACCCACCTCTCGTTTCAGGTGTGATACCCCGCACACTAGGTACTGTGTTGCCAGGGTTCACAAGGTTATGGCCATAGTTCTATGTTGTTACTGATAGTCACCTACTTGTCTCACATGATATAACTTATGGTCTGATAGACCAGGGTAGGCCCGAGGGAGGGGTCAGGCCCTCAATTTTACGATTTTATGATTTTATGATATGTGACCCTAAAAGAAGGGTGGTTTTATAACCGAAGTTTTATAATGAATTTTAATGAATTGTTTTATGATTTTGGAATTAAATTATGAGATGGTTAACCTCTTTGGGTTATTTTATACTGCATTTTATATGAAATGATTTAAATGCAGTAGCATGATGAGTTTTCCATGCTTTAATGATAAATTCATGAAATGATTGTATCACACATTTATTTTATATCGCATGAAATAATGCATAATTTTGATTTAAGTCATGCTAAGTACGATTTAATGATGTCACATAAAATGCTATTGATGCATAAGTAGTATGATTTATATATGCACAAATCGTTTTATAAACTAATTCATTGATGAAATACATGATTTGTGCTTGAGATTTTAATGAAAAGAAATGGATTTGAAGGGCATGGCATTATGAGCATGTAGATAGTGGAGCTATCTACTTACTTGCATAATTGCCTTACTGAGCATGTAGTTTGCTCACCCCTCCTTATTTTCCCATCTTTTCAGAGTACTCGCAATAATTAGTGAGCGGCTGATGACTAGCATTCTTGGTATTCGCTGCTTCCCATCGAGAGACAGGTATACACATTTGTATAGTGTTGTATCTAAATATGTAATGTACAGTACTGTAAACGGATATAATGTCATTGATGTAGAGTTATAAATACCATTGTGTATGTATTCAGTTAAAGTCAAAAGATAGTAAACTCTGATATGTGAATGTGATTATGGAAATGGAATGGTAAAAAGGTGAGAGGTGACTAACACCGAATCATAGCCCAACTGTTTGTAGGATGATCACGATGAGAGAAAGGAAAGAATTAAATAATAATTGAAAAGAGAAAAAGTTGTAGTGATTTTAGGTAAATTTGGGTCGTGATAGGTTTAATGGTATCAGAGCTGAGTTGGCCAGATATGAGTCAGTGTTAGTGGTTAAAAAGTTTACATCCCCATGTACTGTGCATTGTTTAGATACAATTGTGTATATCGAGATGGAAGTGTAGCTAAGAATTTGGTTTTTGAATGCAAGAATGGACTCATTAACTGATAGCCGCTATGGTAGAGGGGCGAGTACACGAGCTCGAGGCTGTAGAGGTAGGCCTGAGAGTCATACTGAGTCGTCACATGAGACTCAAGATGAGATTGAAGTGGAGGTTGATGCTGAGCATGCCTCACAGAGTCCGACAGAGAGATCGGATAGAGTCTGATATGGAAACTGAACAGTATTGAGATACGCTTCACGAGGTTTGAGTGGAGTGTGGAGAACATTTTGCGAGCTAATAGCTCGGTGTATGCATGGTATTTGAGGGTGAGTATGAGCATTGATGGAAGTCCGCTCGACCCATCTTAAGACTCAGACACCCAGAATGGACATGAGAACATAATTCTAGATGTATTCCAGTGACAGAATATCTCAGACACTGCTTAAAGAAAATTACAGATAAAATTCTTTACTCTGACCCAGAGGAACTGATTGATTGATGAGTATGAAACTCAGTTTATATTCCTAGGCAGATATGACCCAACACTATGAACAGTAAGAGTCAAAATGTCTAAAAGTTCATGGAAGGGCTCAGATTGTCAATTAGAGTCCGATTGGCCTCATTAGATATCACTACCTATGCTGAGGCAGTACGCAGACTACAGTTGTGTGATAAGGTCATGAGTTGCATGCCTCTGAGATTGGGAAAGGTAGTAAAGGTTAAAATCGAGACAAAAAGAGAATAGAGAATGACAGAGATGTCAGAACGGGAAAAAGGTAGTTTGGTAAAAGCTTAGAGCTGATGAGTCACGGGGTAAGATGATTAGTAAGGCCCAGTGTATCCAATTTCAGCACTTACGAAGGTTATTGTGATTGGAGGACCCCAACCTGTTCTGTAGCAAGTGTGAATAGTATAGGATGTGTGGTAGATACCACAGAAATAAGATGTTGGACGAGGGCGAGTGTATGCCTTTGACCAGGACACTACTGATATTTTATTTGATGTGGTGGAAGATACCACACTGGTTGTGAATAATGAAGTAATTATTTTAATTGATCCTGGTGCCACGTATTTGTTCATACCACCTTCAGTTGCTTATAAGCTAGTGAAAGATGTGAAGCATGTACCCTTAGGCAAGATGACGATAGTTAGTTGAATTTCACTAACTGAATATGGGTATAGGGATTATAAGTTGAAAACGGGGGAAAAAAGGAAATGTCAGCCGATTTTATTCAATGAAATATGAATAATTTTAAAGAAATATTTTGAGAATAGATTGATTCGGCCGCAAACTATGATGTTTAGATTGTTATCCTAAGATAGTGATGTTTTCACCCCTGAAAAGTATACTGTAAATTTTGACAAGTAATGAAAGAGTTTGTTATAAGTGATATATGAAAGGAGATATATTGGAATAAGAGGCGTATGCACGATAAGAATATCTTTGCTATGTGAAGTAAATTTGGATTAAGCGATATGTAGTGAATATGAATTGCGGTCAAGGATAAGGCTCCTCGCCTGAAGATTTGACAACGTCTAGAAGCGTACACATAACCTATAAATTGAAATCGACAGTCGTAATATATACAGTTAAAATTTGGGTACTTTACTGGTACGATAAAGAAATATAGAATTTGATTAATCATGAAGGTTTAAAAATTAAAATTTTATAAAAGCCGTTAATATAAGAAAAAGGAAATGACATGAGTTAGTATCTTGAACGAAAGCGATTTTTGCAATGACATTATATGTTTATGCGTACATAAGTCAAGGATATAGGTGATTGAAATATTTAGTGGAACTCAACTACGATGAGGTATTTAAAGCTTACCTGGACTAATTGGTTGACATCTTTAGCGATGATATTTTGATGTATTCGAAGTCCAGGGAAAAGCATGAGTAGCAATAGGAAACTGTCTTGCAGACGAGTTGTTGAGAGTTTCTCGAAATGGACTGCTCAGTTGACACATCTTGTTCGGAAAAGATTGTATGCCAGTAGGATGATAAGTATGAAAGTAGCTTCAGTGAGTTTTGGTATATTAAAGGTATAAACTGACCACTGTAATTATTCTCACCATAACCAACAGCTCAAGAGGTTTCAGTGTATATAGATACCTAAATAAGGATTGGGCTGTGTACTGATGTAAAATGGGAAGATAGTTGTTTATGGATCCAGTTAGTTCAAGGACCATGAGAGAAACTATCCACCCATGATTTAGAGTTGGCAGCTGTAGCATTTACACTAAAAATATGGCGCCACCACTTATACGATGAGAAATTTCAGATATGCACTGATCGTAAAAGCCCCGAGTATCTGTTTTCATAGAAAGAGTAGAATATGTTAACAAAGAGGGTTAGAGCTTCCAATGGATTATGATTGTGAACATTGTACCACCCAGGAAAGGCTAATGTAATGGTTGATGCCTTGAATAGAAAGAGCCTCGGGATGATATCACATATGATGGTCAAGCAGCGTGAGCAGCTAGAGCAGTTGTGAGCCTCAGTAGTGATGTGAATCCCTTCTGATGATGATGGTGATTTTATGACAGCTAGCCTGAGGTTAGAACCAGATTTGAGTGATCGAATTTGCCAGGCTTAGCTTGATGATTGGCATGGTGTCGATAGTGTGGGTCAGATTCAGAAGGGTATAGTGATAGAGTTCACAATGAGTGATGATGACTTATAGAGGTTCAGAGACAGTATAAGTGCTCCCCAGGACCATAGTTGATGAGATAGTGTTATTGTTAGAAGCTCACTCTTCGAGATATACAGTTCATATGGAAAGTAATAAATATATCGAAATCTCTGAAAAGGGTATTGGTGGTTAGATATGAAAAGAAATATTGTAGAGTTGTGGAAAAGTGTCTTGTATGTCAACAGATTAAGGTAGAGCAAAAGAAGTTGCAGGGTTATTGCAGCCTCTACCTATATTGACACGAAAATGGGAACAAGTTACCATGAATATTATGATGGGTTATAGAGGACCTAAATGAATCACGAGGCTATCTGGGTGATAGTAAATAGATTGATTAAGTCTACCTACCTTCTAGTTATGAAAATCCCCAGATACTCTGAGTGTGTAGGTAAATTTATGTGTATGGAAAATTGTGATACATTTTGTACCGTTCCAGTGAGCATGGTATCAGATAGGGATTCTCGCTTCACTTCCCACTTCTGGGAACGTTTTCAGGAAGCTATGGGAACCCGATTCAGTGTTAGCACAGCTTCCGTCCTCAGACAGATGGTCAGTCAGAGAGGACTGTAGTTTTGGAGGATATGATGATAGCATGTGCCATTGATTTTATAAGCTCCTTGGATGATCAGTTATTACTAATCGAATTCGCCAATAATTACAGTTGTCACTTGAGTATCAGGATGACATTTTATGAGGTATTGTATGGCCGTATGGGTTATTCCCTGACTTGGATAAGAAGAAGTGGGTGACAGATAGAATTGTTCCCGAATTGATAAGACAAATCTCTGAGGATGTTCAGTTGATTGAGAGAGATTAAGAATATCTCAGAGCAAACAGAAAGACTATGCTGACAAGAGACAAACCATTGGAATTCACCGAGGGTGAATCAGTATTGAGTTTCGTTAGATTGAATTCTTTGAAAGATTGGACAAAGTGGGAGATAAGGCCTATAAGTTGGCCTTACCACCTGAATAAGCAGGCATCCACAATGTGTCCCATCTTTTGATGCTTCGAAAATACTATCCGGACCCAACATATGTGATCGGATATGAGTTTCAACAGCTTAGCTCAATGAAAGTATAACGTATGTTGAAAAATTAATTCAGGTTTTAGACGGAAAGAGAAAGTGTTGAGGTTTAAGATGATCTCTCCAGTTAAGTATGTTGGTAGTATTACACTCTGGAAAAAGTCACATGTGAATTAAAGAGTATGATGCGATAGAGGTACCCGGAGTTGTTTATGGACCCATTTGACTTGGTTCTAATTTGGAGGACCAAATTTCTTAAGTGGAGGAGATTGTAAGACTCGATTTTATTTAAAACACGAAATGAGAAAAAAAATCAAAATCAAATGAAGGATTTAAATGGTATTCCCGAACACGTGCAAGGGTAAAACGAAAAAAAAGACCAAAATTCGGTATTAATTGGGACAAGAAAATTTAATTAAAAATATAGGATTGAGAAATATTGATCAATAATGAAGAAATAATTAAATTTTGGATTAAATTTATCAAGATATGAATTTATTGGAATTAATCGAAATTTTCACCTCGGGAAATAATCTCGAAAATAATCAAAAATTATACTGAAAAGCTGAAATAATATCGATAAATTCATTTAGTGATTAAATGAATAAAATATAAATTTTTTAAAGATATTTGTGGATTTTAATATTATTTTAATGAATAAAATAATATTAAAATAAATTATAAATAAATAAATAAATAAATAAATAATTAATTAATTAAAAAAACAAAATTGAAATCGCGCGTTGCGATTTTGAAAGCAGAAGCCGAGCCTGACTTCTGCATCCCCGACGGCCACCGGCGAGAAGGCCAGGTGAGGTCGACGAAGGTAGCCCAGCCGAGAGGCAGCCACCATAGCCTAAAGGAACCACGAATGGCGGCGAATGGCGAAGGGAGAGAGAAACCGAGCAACCGAGAGAAGAAAGGAGAATTTTCGACGATCGGAGCTGATCTGGGCCCGGCCACCACTAGTCGAGCGATCCCCAGGTGCAGGCTGCGCTATTGGTGGCAACATCGGTCTGTGGGGCGGCATCTAGCGCCGAAAAATGAGAAGAAAATAGAAAGCCACCAACGGCGAGGAGAGAAGAGCCAGACCGGCCACTTTTCGGCGACCACGGACCAAACCAACCCTAGATTCGAGCTGCAGACGACCCTGCGAAGCTATTGGTGACGGAAACTGACGGAGAATCGGTCGACGAGGCACTAAATCGATCGAACCGGACTGAACCGGCGGTCTGAACTGGGTTGAACCGGACTAAATCGGTTCAGCCAAAAAGAAAAGAAAAGAAAGAGAAAAAAGGGAAAAAGAAAAGAGGAAAATTGAGGAAAAATCCTAGTGATGTAATCGAGCTACGAGTAAGTCGGTAAGCGGTCGAATTGATTGATTTAAATTTTGAAATATTTAATTTGATAAATAATCGACTGAAAGTTTACCTGAAAAAATATTAAAATTTTGTAGCTCGACAATTGAAATCAAAAGAGAGCTCGAGACAGCCTCGATTTGTGTACGATCATGGAATATCGGGTAAGTAACCTTTATTTACGACAATTTTACATCGTTATGCATGTTAGAATTTACCGCATAAATTACAGATTTAATTTTCGCATTTAATGAATTAAATTCTGGAAAATTGGATAAATTGTCGTAAATACTAAATTTAATGTAAGACCCGATATTTTCGAGTGCATTTAAAAATGCAAAATGACTTAAATGGTATTCCCGAATACGTGCAAGGGCAAAATGGTCAAAAGACCAAAATTCGGTATTAATCGGGACAAGAAAATATAATTAAAAATATGAGAATGAGAAATCTTGATCAATGATGAAGAAATAATTAAATTTCGGATTAAATTGATCAAGATATGAATTTATTGGAATAAATCGAAATTTTCGTATTGAAAAATAATCCCGAAAATAATCGAAAAATATACCGGAAAGGTAAAATCGGACTGAGAAAATTATTTACAGAATTAAATATAATTTTTTAAGGATATTTATGCATTTTAATATTATTTTATTGAATAAAATAATATTAAAAGTTAATTATAAATAAATAAATAATAATTGAAAAAAAAAAGGAAACGAAACGAAAGTCTGAAACAGAAACAGAGAAGAAGAAACGCGAAAGGCGAAACCGAGGAGATCGTCCGATCCGACGACCACCGGCGGAGCTGAGGGGTCGGCGAGGACCGACGAACGTAGCCCAGCACCGGGCGAACCTCCAGCAGCCCAGACGCGCGTCGAGAACGGCGAAAATCACCGAAAACGGAGGAGGAACCCGCGGGAGAAAAGCTTCGATTCGCCGGCGATGGTGCCGATTCGAGCCAAACCGAGGCCCGATCTAGGGAGCCCATGCGAAGACGCGTCGAACGGCGGTGGTGAGGCACTGAGAACCGGCCGGACGACGTCAGCACGACCAAAGGATGACTGGACCGGCCGAACCGGACTGAACCGGCCAAGTTGAACCGAACCGGACCCGAGCTGAACCGGCGGTCCGAACCGGGTTGAACCGGACCGGACCGGTTCAGCCAAAAAGAGAGGGAAAAAAAGGAAGAAAAAGGGAAAAAGAAAAAGAAAAAAAAATTGGGGAAAATTCCTGTGATGCAATCGAGCTTCGGCTCGACGATTGGCATCCACCGAGAGCTCGAGACAACCTCAATTTGAGTATTATCATGGAAACACGGGTAAGTAACCCTTATTTACGAAAATTTATATCGTTATGCGTGATTGATATTTAACGCATGAATTACGAATTTAATTTCCGTATAAATGAATTAAATTCTAGAAATTGGGATAAATTGTCGTAAATAATTCATAAGCTATCTAAGAATTTAGAAAGAGGCTAAATAAATATTGATGGGTCCAATGAGCCCAATAGGCCTCGATAAAGTGTGGTAAACGGGCTTAATGCCGATTATGGTCCATTATGGTACAATCGGGCCCACTATGGGTAAACGGGCCCAATGATTTAAATTAAGCCCAGAAAATTAAGAAATACAATTAATTGCATTGTATTTGACCTGATGAACATTTATCCGCAGTGCCGGAGATTTGATTTGGATTCGGAGCAAATCGGACTGCGTGACGAGACATCGATGTAAAGGTCAGACTGTACAGATAAATGAGGTAAGGGAATTGTGTGAGTAGCTAGAGGTAGCTACGCATATTTTAATAGATTTTGTATACACTGATTTTGTATGTATACACGATTATTGTAAAATGATCCTAAAAGTGGTTTAAATAATTTTTAAGGATCGAAATAGGTGAAATGTCTATTTTACCCCTATTGAGGGAAGTTCACCTAAGGATGGTGAAAGCATGACATGCATGGAATGCATGATTTAAGGATTTTTATGATTAAGGAATTTTCTTGATTTTAATCAAAGTAAAACGATAGATTGGCCAGTAAATGCATGAATTTCACAAAATAACACTACGTAGGTGTTATTAATATTTAAATGAAATTTCTTTGGAAAAGAGGCCAACTATCAAGTTTATATGGAAACAGATAGTGCCAACACGTAGTTCGCACTATATCTGCGTTTGTGAATGTGCATAAATGTGCTTGAGCAGTTGCTCGCACCGACTTGTGACATCATATGCATGAAATGTGCTAGAGCATGGTGCTCGCACTGATTTTTAATATTGTGAAATGAGAGCTGCTGGAGCCTAGCTCGCACTCTGTTTTGACATGTTTTGATTTGTTTTGACGTGGTATGCATAAAATAGTGCTGGAGCGATTACTCGCACTACTTTTAATGATTTGACATGCATGAGAGATGCTGGAGCTTAGCTCGCATCCTGTTTTGATTTAATTATGCATAAAAGCCGTGCTGGAGTGAAACTCGCACGAGATTTGATTTAGTTATGCATAAAGCCGTGCTGGAGTATAACTCGCACGAGATTTGATTTACTTGAGCATTCATTTGTGTTGGAGCGTTGCTCGCACAAAGTTTTATATGATTTTCATAATTCATTTGAATGTCGTACTGGAGTTTTTCTCGTACGAGGTTTTCACTGAATTTATATACATATCCGTACTAGAGCGTTGCTCGTACGTGGAATTTACATGAAATTATAATCAGTTTAAGTCGTACTGGAGTGCTGCTCATACGCAGATTTCACTAATTTTTATGAAACCGTGCTAGAGCTTCGTTCGCACGAGATTTGCAGATATCATGAATATGCATGGAGCCGTGCTTGAGCTTCGCTCGCACAGGGATTTATATTACATGCATATAGCCGTGTTGGAGCCTCCTGTAGACTGTGTGTCACAGTGAGATGATATGCTCACACGTGCATTCTGAGACAGATGATATGGGTGGATAAGACCTATTACAGGCACCCCACACTGAGCTTGGGTTCACGGAGTACTTTGTACCGTGTATGTCACGCGGAGTACGCTGTACCGTGGGGATTGTTGGAGTGGAGTGGCATTAGCCACGAGGCAGCAAGCCTTGCCCTCGCAATCCTGGTGTTATGCTGTTCTGGCGGGTAGGACGACCCACCTCCCGTTTCAGGTGTGATACCCCGCACACTAGGTACCGTGTTGCCAGGGATCACTAGGATATGGCCATAGTCCTTGATGTTACTGTTAATTACCTGATTGTCTCACATGATATAACTTGTGGTCTGTTAGACCAGGGTAGACCCGAAGGAGGGGTCAGGCCCCCGATTTGATGAATTTATGATTTCATATGATTTTATGATATGTGACCCTGAAAGAAGGGTGGTTTTATAACCGGAGTTTTATAATGAATTTTATTGAATTGTTTTATGAGATGGCCCGGAAGGGTTAGTTGTAACTGCAGTTTTAATATTTTGATTTAAATGCAGTAGCATGTGAAGTTTTCCATGCTTTCATTTGAAATCCATGTTTTGTCTTACATGGCATAAAAGACTGCATGATCTTGATCTAATTCATGCTTAATATGATTTAATGATGTCACATGAAATGCTTTGAATGCATGAATTACATGATTTGTATATGCACAAATAGTTTTGGATAAACTAAGTCATTGATGTTTGCATGACTTTGTGCTTGATGATTTTAATGAAAAGAAATGGATTTAAGGGCATGGCATTATGAGCATGTAGATAGTGGAGCTATCTACTTACTTGCATAATTGCCTTACTGAGCGTGTGGTTTGCTCACCCCCCCTTATTTTCCTATCTTTTCAGAGCACTTGAAATAGTTATTCAGCGGCTGAGGACATGCATGCTTAATATCCGCTGCTTGCTGCTTCCCATTGAGAGACAGGTATACACATTTGTATGGTTTTGTATCTAAATATGTAATGCACAGTACTGTAAACGGATATTGATGTCGGGGATGTAGAGTTATAAATACCATTGAGTATGTATTTAATTAAAGTCAAAGATGGTAAACTCTGATGTATAAATGTGATTATGGAAATGGGATTGGTAATAGTGTGAGGTGACTAACACCGAATCATAGCCCAACTGTGTTGTAGGATGGTCACGACGAGAGAAAGGTAAGAATTAAATAATAAATGAAAAAGTGAAAAAAATTTACTCTGATTTTTAGGTAATTTGGGTCGTGACATTTAAGCTATCCGAGAATTTAGAACGAGGTTCAATAAATACTGATGGGCCTAATGAGCCCAATAGGCATCGATAATGTGAATAGTAAGTAAAAAATGAGCTTAAGGCTGACTAAGGCCCATTATGGTGCAATCGGGCCCAATATGGGTAAACGAGCCCAATGATTTAAATTAAGCCCAAAAAATATGAAATACAACTAATTGTATTCTATTTGACCTAATGTATATTTATACGCAGTTTCGGATATTAGATTAGGAGCAAATCGGACTGCGTGACGAGTCATCAGTGGAAAGGTTAGACTGTACAGAAAAATGAGGTAAGGGAATTGTGTGAGTAGCTAGAGGTAGCTACGTGTATTTTAATAGCTTTTGTATACACTGAATATGTATGTATACACTGATTATGTATAAAGGTTCTAAAAATGGTTTAATGATTTTAAGGACTCGATATAGGAAAAGTCTATTTTACCCTTATTGAGGGAAGTTCACCTAAGGATGGTGAAAGCATGACATGCATGAAATGCATGATTTAAGGAATTTTTTGAATTAAGAAATTTTATTGGTTTTAATTAAAGCAAATTGATAGATTGGCTAGTAATTGCATAAATTTCACAATATAACACTACGTAGGTGTTATTTATATTTAAATGAAATTTCTTTGGAAAAAGGCCAACTATCAAGTTTATATGGAAACAGATAGTGCTGGCACATAGCTCGCACTATATCTGCGTTTATGAGTGTGCATAAATGTGCTTGAGCGGTTGCTCACACCAACTTGTGTAACATCATATGCATGAAATGTGCTAGAGCGGTTGCTCGCACTGATTTTTATTCTTGTGTAATGCATGAGAAGTGCTGGAGCCTAGCTCGCACTCAGTTTTGACTGTTTTGACGGTTTTGACTGAATATGCATAAAAAGGTGCTGGAGCGATTGCTCGCACTAGTTTTAATGATTTGACATGAATGAGAGGTGATGGAGCTTAGCTCACATCCTATTTTGATATGAAATTGCATAAAGTCGTGCTGGAGTGTAACTCGCACGAGATTTGATGTATTTATGTATAAGCCATATTGGAGCGTTGCTCGTACGAAGTTTTGATTTATTTGAGCATTCATTCGTGCTGGAGCATTGCTCACACGTGATTTTATATCAATTTATAACTCATTTTAAAGCCGTACTGGAGTGCTACTCGTACGCAGGTTTTACTGATTTTTATGAAACCGTGCTAAAGCTTCGCTTACACGAGATTTTTAGATATCATGATTATGCATGGAGCCGTGATAGAGCTTCGCTCGCACAGGGATTTATATGACATGCATATAACTGTGTTGGAGCCTCCTGTAGACTATGTGTCACAGTGAGATGATATGCTCACACGTACATACTAAGACAGATATGATATGGGTGGATAAGACCTATTGCAGGCACCCCTAACTGAGCTTGGGTTCACGGAGTACGTTGTACCGTGTATGTCATACGGAATACACTGTACCGTGGGGATTGTTGGAGTGGAGTGGCATTAGCCACGAGGCAGCAAGCCTTGCCCTCTCAATCCTGATGTTATGTTGTTCTGGTGGGTAGGACCAACCCACCTCCTATTTTAGGTGTGATACCCCGCACACTAGGTACCGTGTTGCCAGGGATCACGAGGTTATGGCCATAGTCCTATGTTGTTACTGATAGTCACCTACTTGTCTCACATGATATAACTTGTTGTCTGATAGACCAGGGTAGACCAGAGGGAGGGGTCAGGCCCCCGATTTTACGATTTTATGATTGTATGATATTTGACCCTGAAAGAAGGGTGATTTTATAACTGAAGTTTTATAATGAATTTTATGAATTGTTTTATGATTTTGGAATTGAATTATGAGATGGTTAACCCCTTTAGGTTATTTTATACTGCGTTTTAAATGAAATGATTTAAATGCAGTAGCATGATGAGTTTTTCATGCTTTAATGATAAATTCATGAAATGATTGTATCACATGATTTGTTTTATATCGCATGAAATAATGCATAATTTTGATTTAATTCATGCTAAGTACGATTTAATGATGTCACATAAAATGCTATTGATGCATAAGTAGTATGATTTATATATGCACGAATAGTTTTATAAATTAATTCATTGATGAAATACATGATTTGTGCTTGAGATTTTAATGAAAAGAAATGGATTTTAAGGGCATGGCATTATGAGCATGTAGATAGTGGAGCTATCTACTTACTTGCATAATTGCCTTACTGAGCGTGTGGTTTGCTCACCCCCTTATTTTCCCATCTTTTCAGAGCACTCGCAATAATTAGTGAGCGGCTGATGACTAGCATTCTTGGTATTCGTTGCTTCCCATCGAGAGATAGGTATACACATTTGTATAGTGTTGTATCTAAATATGTAATGCACAGTACTGTAAACAGATATAATGTCAGGGATGTAGAGTTATAAATATCATTGTGTATGTATTCAGTTAAAGTCAAAAGATAGTAACCTCTAATATGTGAATGTGATTATGGAAATGGAATGGTAAATAGGTGAGAGGTGACTAACACCGAATCATAGCCCAACTGTTTGTAGGATGGTCACGATGAGAGAAAGGTAAGAATTCAATAATAATTGAAAAGAGAAAAATTTGTAGTGATTTTAGGTAAATTTGGGTCGTGACATCGGTTCCCTCCATCCGCAGAACCATCGATCGATAGAAGGGTAGGCGCGGGCCTACGAGAGGAGCCCAGCACCGTGGGAGTCACCGGCAGACCCCATTCGCACCGGTGACGCCTGACGGAGGAGATCGAAAGAGGAGAGTGCCGCGGGAGAGAAAGGGAGATTCACCGGCGATGGTGCCGATTCGACCCACCTCGAGGCCAGTCGAAGGTCCCCCTCGCGATGGCACCCCAATTGGTGCCGAAAACTGGTGGACAACCGACCAGATGGCACCAGAATGGTGAAAATGAGCCTGAACCGCTACGAACCGGTTAGGTTCAGTGAGGGTATGCTTAACTGGACCGGACTAGTTCAACCAAAAAGAAAAGAAAAGGAAAAGAAGAAGAGAAAAAATTGGGAAAAATTCTGGTGATGCAATCGAACTATGAGTATGTCAGTAAGCGGTCGAAATTGACCGATTTAAATTTTGAAATATTTAATTTGATTAATATTCGACTGAAAATTTACTCAAAAAAATGTAATTGTGTACCTCGACAATTGGCATCAAACGAGTGCTCGAGTCAACCTCGATTTACGTATCATCATGGAATCTCGGGTAAGTAACCCTTATTTATAGCAATTTACATAGTTATGCATGTTAGAAATTTACCGCATAAATTACGGATTAATTCCGTATAAAATGAATTAAATTTTGGAATTTAAGATAAATTGTCATAAATAATTAATCGAGCTATCCGAGAGTTTAGAACGAGGCCCAATAAATACTGATGGGCCTAATGAGCCCAATAGGCCTCGATGATGTGAATAGTAAGTGAAAAATGGGCTTAAGGCCGATTAATGCCCATTATGGTACAATCGGGCCCAATATGGGTAAACGAGGTCAATGATTTAAATTAAGCCCATAAAACACGAAATACAATTAATTATATTGTATTTGACCTGATGAATATTTATACGCAGTTTCGGAGATTGGATTGAGAGCAAATCGGACTGCGTGACGAGATATCAGTAGAAAGGTCAAACTGTACAGAAAAATGAGGTAAGGGAATTTTGCGAGTAGCTAGAGGTAGCTACGCGTATTTTTAACAACTTTTACATACACTGAAAATGTATAAAGGTCCTAAAAATGGATTAAAAATTTTAAGGACCTGGGATGGGTAAAAGACTATTTTACCCCTACTTAGGGAAAATTCACCTAAGGATGGTGAAAGCATGACATGTATGAAATGCATGATTTGGTAAATTTTCGTGGTTTTTAAGCAAATCAAATTGGTAGATTGGCCAGTGTTTGTATAAATTTCATAAGATAACACTACGTAAGTGTTATTTAGATTTAACTGAAATTCTTTGGAAAATGGGCCAACAATCAAGTTTATATGAAAACAAATGGTGCTGGAGCCTTGCTCGCACTATATCTGAGTTTGTGAGTGTGCATAATGGTGCTGGAGCGGTTACTCGCAACGATTTGTGTGACATGATATGCATAAAAAGGTGCTGGAGCAATTGCTCGCACTAGTTTTAATGATTTGACATGCATGATAGGTGCTGGAGCCTAGCTCGCACCTTGTTTTGACTTGATATGCATAAAAAGGTGCGAGAGCAATTGCTCGTACTAGTTTTAATGATTTGACATGCATGAGAGGTGCTAGAGCTTAGCTCGCACGAGTTTTGAACTGTGTGACGCATGCATTAGTGCTGGAGCAAGGGCTCGCGTTAGAGTTTTACATGCATAGGTGCTGGAGCCTAGCTCGCACCAGATTTTCACATGTTTTTTGTGACAGGGTGCTGGAGTCTAGTTCGCACCAGATTTTTACATGATTTTTATGACAGAGTACTAGAGCTTAGCTCGCACTAGTTTTACTTGATTTTATGATAGAGTGCTGGAGCATAGCTCGCACTGGTTTTATGAGGAAATTATAGTCGTACTTGGAGCTTCGGGTATATTGTGTGTTACACCGATTAAATAGGCTCGCATGTGCATTTTGATTTGAGACATGCTATGAGTCGTGCTTGAAGCTTCGGGTAGACTGTGTGTCACGTTGATTAAACAAGCTCGCGCGTGCGTTTTAAGACATGGCACTAGTATTGATATGAGATATGGGTCCACGGAGTACGTTGTACCATGAAAATTGCATGTATTACGTTGTACCGTGTTATGATATATTATATTTATGTGGCGTCTTCAGATACGAGTGATCGGGTTGGACCGACGGGTTGGATTTGACCCACCACCCGTGGCGGTTCCCGATAGTGGTGATACCCTGCACACCTGATCCGTGTAGCCTGGGATCACGAGGATATAACCATAGTCCTAGTTATTTCCATGATACATTGCCTAGTCTCGCATGTTAATGTTACTATATGATTTTTGAAAGATTGAGAATGCATGGATTTTGTGTGAGTCTGGACCACCTGAGGAAGTGGTTGGATCCTGACTGATGATGTTGGTTTTGTTGTGAATAAATGAAATTTTCAATGTTTTCGAAAATGCTTGGAAATAAATGATTTTATGTGGATCAGGATCACCCGAGGGAGGGGTTGAGTCCTGATGAGTGTGATGGATGTGGATTTTTGAAATGAATGAAGTGTTTTCTAAGGTTTTGTGGAAACTCAGCATGATGTATTTTTCATAATTGTTTATAATTCATGCAATGGAATGTTTTAGAAGTGGAGGTTATCCATGCTTTAATTGAAAATGCATGATTTTGATTTAATTCATGTATTTTATGATTTTCCATAAGCACGAACATCTTTTATAAACTATGGCATTGATGTGTGCATGATTCCGTGCGTGAGCTTTAAACGAAAAGAAATGGATTTAAGGGCATGACATTATGAGCATGTAGATAGTGGAGATATCTACTTACTTGCATAATTGCCTTACTGAGCGTGTGGTTGCTCACCCCCTTATTTTCCCCCTCTACAAAGTCCTTTCAGGGGATAGAAAGCGGTAGTGATCGTGCATTCCTCTTATCCGCTATTTCCCATCGAGAAAAGGTATACACACTTGTATGGTTTTGTATCTAAATATGTAAATGCACAGTACTGTAAACGTATATGACGTCGAGGATGTAAGGTTATGTAAATGCAATTGTGAACGTATTAGTTAAAGTCAAAGGATAGAAAAATCTTAATGTGTAAATGTAACATGGAAATGGAATGGTAAGTAGTGTGAGGGGACTAACATCGAATCATAGCTCAACTATTGGTAGTATGGTCACGATGAGAGGAAGGTAAGAATTAAATAACAAACGAAAAATGAAAAAAAAATTGTAGTGATTTTTTGGTAATTTAGGTTGTGACAGTAATTAAGTGAATTGCTGGAAAATGGATGAAGAGTAATGGAGATGAAGTGCTCGGCTAAGGTAGGAATTTCAGGAAATTCATGCATGCATTCAGTTAAAAGGAGTTAGATTACACAACTAGAATTAAAACAATACATATATTGGATGCATGTAGGAAATGAGAAGAAATGCAGAAATTTAATTTCCTTGGCTGAAAATTATAAGAAATTATTAGCTGATATTAATAATGTTGAACAAATGGTGAAATGATTGGATGAGTATAGAAGGTAAGTTCGGTTAGTTGAGAAGTTAAGTAGGGATAATGCTTGCTGGAAATTAAGGAATTAATTAACCAATTTGTGTAGAAACAATAGAGTCACATTATGATAAAATCAGAATTTAGACAATGATTAAGGATGATTATGGGAGTTTGATAATTCTATTAAAATAGAATTATTTGTGCTTAATTTCTTAATTAATTATTTAAATCCCCAATTTATTTTATTAATTATCCCCTCAATTTAATTAAAATTTTTTAATGTGCAGGTAAAATAAATCCGGATGAAACTCAGTCGTTTCAGTCAAAAATGGGTTGAAAACGGGCTAAAGGAGAGTGGACCACTTCCAATTCGTAGACCGAGTTACCAGTCGTCTGGACACGCATGATGCTAGGTGTCTGTATTTTATTTGCTCCAAAACGATAAGATCGACGTACACCGTGCCAACCTTCTAAAACACACACGTCGGGCCACATTGCATAACCAATTGGACAAAAAGTCGAGTGACGTGGAAATATCTACTCTACAGCAAATCAAATGAAGACAAGTGGCCAAACAATGCCAACTCATCTAGGATGAAAACTTACCATTATACCCCTAAGTTTGTGTATAAATAGAACATGATGAGCAATTGAAAAAAAAGGTGTAGAATTTAAGGTAGTTTTTAGTGTAGTTTTAGGGTAGGAGTAGTGTAGAGTAATTTAGGAGTAGTTTTAGTTTTTAAAGTTTTTATTTTTTCCTTTCAAGCTTTCCGATTAGTTTTTAGCTACCATTTTCTACTCTAATGTTCATGTCAACTTTAAATTTGTTAGATTTTATGAAAAGCTTTATCATTTCTCTTTCGTTTGTAGTTCAGGTTTATGGCAACCATTTTTATTTCTTATTCTTGGTTTGTTTTTTTTTCTTTACTATGTTACTTCAAGTTTTTTTTCAATGTTCTACATTATGTCTTTAATTTTAGCTTACTGTTTCGAGACTTTAAAGGTGGATCGACAATAGTATAGTTTTATTTGCTAAGATTTTACATAATGCTTGTACAGCTTCAGTTTTTTGGATTTTAGTTTTGGTTCCTCTTACAATCTTCTTAATCCCAATTTTTTTGGTTGCACGCTTAATTTTTTTTTTTATGCATCATATAGTTCTTATTTCAGCATTTCATTCTTCTCTGCATTTTTTTTTTATTTGTGGTGTCTACTTTTCTTGGTGATATGAGAAGTTGAACCGAAGCAGAACGTGCCTTGCCAAAGCTGGACTGGTAGCGTGGGATGCCTATGTTCTTGGCGTAGCTGGAAGGCCGCGATAGATGATATACAGAGGAACCACTGTTTTCGCAATACCTCTACTACTGTTGAGGGGAAGAGTTAGCAGCGGACAGTGTAGTGGGGTGATTGCAGCTGCTGTGTTTCTAGACAGTGGTTCATGTTCGGAGATATGGCTCATTTCCATGCTCCTGACTGTTGTTTGATGGAAGCGTGACATTATCACTGCCATGCTCTGTTCTCCCCTGTTCAAGGCTTCATTTACTGTTCCCCTTCTTTATATTCTGTACCTTGTTATTTCAAGCATTTGCTCACTTACATTTCCATATTTCAGTTATCTGCTTTAGTGAATTAGAATTAGCTTAACTCTGATTTGTTCAAAACTTTTTTTTTTTTGTTTCTTTTATAGTTCAAGTGAAATAGAATTGTTTAGTTTTCCAGTTTTTGGTTTGCATCTTTGTTGACTAGTTATTGTTTAATTTTCAAAAATTTTCCTTTGCATCTGCTGTTGTGTGCTTGCTGCCAAGAGCAGGGGCTACTTCATGTGTCGCTGTACAACATTCTCTGGCCAGCTCTGAATTCACAAACCGTGGCTCAAGAGTAGAACGGGGCTAGATGATTGTTGTTGTTGGCAGTAGGTGCAAAAACATGTTCAGCGTCGGTCAGCTCTTGGAGCAGTCTCTAATTATTGGCTGATGTGCGGCAGGTACCAGCTGGAGGCAGGATGGAAAGATTGCTCGTACATGGAAGAATAGAGCAGGCAGCATGCGCAGGTACTGGACATCGCCTAGTGCAAAAATGGAAAATGAAAGATGTACAATACCTGCATAGTCGGGACCGCAAGCAGCCAGCTAGGAGTTATGGTTAAGGCCGTGTTTAGCCATTACATTTTAGTTACATAATCCATTTTCATGCATTTTAGATATCTTGATTTCAATTTCATTTGTTAGCTTAAGCAATTAGAGTTCTAAATTAATTTGCATGATTAGTTATAGTTCCTTTGCTTGATTAGTTTAAAACTTAGATTTAATTATGTCATTAGTTAATTTTTATTTTAGTGTTAGGTGTTACACTTAGAATTAAATTAGAGTAAAATCATTTTATGCATGTTTTAAGTTTTCATTTTAAATTGAAAAATCCAAAAATATTAGTTCTCATGTATTATTTAGATTTTTTTTATTGTTAGTAATTAGTTAGAGTTAGATTTAATTTAGGATCATTTTATAGGTAGTTAATTTCTTAATTAGATTTAAGAATTTCTTTAGGTTAATAGAATTTTATTTTATTAGACTTTAGGTTAGTTTAATTTGTATTTTTATTAATTAGTTTAACTACATGCATCTTTTATTTTTAGGATTATTTAATTTTAGTTTAATTAATTTTGTCTCTTATTTTCATATTTGCATTTTTAATTGCGTTAATTAATTTTAACTGTTTTAATTATCTTTTGTAGGTTAATGCTTTTAATTACTCGGAGCTCTGTAAGTAATTTTAGCTCGGTTTTATTTTCTTTAGTTTATAGTTTTTATTATTTTCAGTATTGTTCATCTTGTCGATTACTCCATAAAAATTCATAATTTGCTAGGATATACTTAGGGTAAGATTAACCGGTAGTTAATTAGGCTAATCAACTTCTTTGTGAGATGATAATCTGGGACTCAAATCCCATTATTACTTGTACGACCCGTACACTTGCGGATACACGTCTAAGTCACTTAGAGTGGGCGTAGTCGGCTATCAGAGTTTCGATTGATAAAATGTTGGCAAATTGGATGTTAGAAATTTCAGGATTTAAAATAAATTTTAGGTGAGGAATGTTATATGATTATAAGATTGTAGGAATTTAGGCCATGAGAGCATGATAGGTGTAAGACCTGAAATTTACGAGTGCATTTAAAAAAATGCAAAAGGATTGAAATGGCATTCCCGAATAAGTGCAAGGGCAAAATGGTCAAAAGACCAAAATTCGGCATTAATCTGGACAAGAAAATTTAATTAAAAATATGAGAATGAGATAAATTTCGGGTTAAATTGATCAAGATATGAATTTATTGGGATAAATCGGAATTTTCGTATTGGAAAAATAATCTCGAAAATAATCGAAAAATATACCGGAAAGGTAAAATCGGACTGATAAATTCATTTATAGATTAAATGAATTAAATAATAATTTTTTAAGATATTTTGTAATTTTAATATATTTTAATTGAATAAAATAATATTAAAAATAAATTATAAATAAATAAATAAAAAATGTAAAAAAAAAAGAAAGAAGAAAGAAACGAAGTCTGAAACAGAAGAGAAATGAAACAGAAACAAAAGAGAAACGAAGCAGCAGAAACCGAGAGAAGGTTTCCCTCTCGCCGACGAGCCACCGGCTGGGCTGAGGGGCCGGCGAGGACCGGTGAAGGTGGCCCTACACCAGGCGAACCACCGGCAGCCCGACGCGCCGTGGAGACGCCGGGAGAGAGGAGATCGACGGAGGGTGGCCGAAAGAGAGAAGAGGTGATTTCGCCGGCGATGGCTGCGATTCGACCCCAGTCGAGGCCCGATTTAGGGAGCCCATGCGACGGCGCACTGAACGGAGGTGGAATCACTCCGGGAACCAGACGGACGGCCCCGGAACGGCAAAATGATGGGTGAACCGGACTAAACCGACGGTCTGAACCGGACCGGACCGGTTCAGCCAAAAAGAGAGGGGAAAAAAGGAAGAAAAAGGGAAAAAAAAGAGAAAAAAATTGGGAAAAATTCCAGTGATGCAATCGAGCTTCGGGTAAGTCGGTAAGCGGTCAAATTGACCGATTTAATTTTTGGAATATTTAATTTGATAAATAATCGACTGAAAGTTTACCCGAAAATATATTTAATTGTGTAGCTCGACAATTGGCATCCACCGAGAGCTCGAGACAGCCTCGATTTGTGTACGATCATGGAATAAGGGGTAAGTGACCCTTAATTTACGACAATTTGTATCGTTATGCGTGATTGATATTTATCGCATAAATTATGGATTTAATTTCCGCATAAATGAATTAAATTCTGGAAAATTTGGGATAAATTGTCGTAAATAATTCATAAGCTGTCTGAGAGTTTAGAACGAGGTTAAATAAATACTGATGGGCCCAATGAGCCAAATAGGCCTCGATAAAGTGTGGTAAGCGGGCTTACGGCCGATTAAGGCCCATTAAGGTGCAATCGGGCCCAATATGGGTAAACGGGCCCAATGATTTAAATTAAGCCCAGAAAATTATGAAATACAATTAAATTGTATTGTATTTGACCTGATGAATGTGTATCTGCAGTTCCGGAGATTTGATTTGGATTGGGAGCAAATCGGACTGCGTGACGAGTCATCAGTGGAAAGGTCAGATTGTACAGAAAAATGAGGTAAGGGAATTATGTGAGTAGCTAGAGGTAGCTACGCGTACTTTAAATAGTTTTTGTATACACTGATTTTGTATGTATACATTGATATTGTATAAAGGTCCTAAAAAAATGGTTTGAATGATTTTAAGGATCGAAATAGGTGAAAAGATTATTTTACCCCTATTGAAGGAAGTTCACCAAAGGATGGTGAAAGCATGACATGCATGATTTAAGGATTTATATGATTAAGGAATTTTCTTGGTTTTAATCAAAGTAAATCGATAGATTGGCCAATAATTGCATAAGTTTCCCAAAATAACACTACGTAGGTGTTATTAATATTTAATGGAAATTTCTTTGGAAAACGGCCAACTATCAAGTTTATATGTAAACAGATAGTGCCGACACGTAGTTCGCACTATATCTGTGTTTGTGAATGTGCATAAATGTGCTTGAGCAGTTGCTCGCACCGACTTGTGTGTCATCATATGCATGAAATGTGCTAGAGCATGGTGCTCGCACTGATTTTTATTATTGTGAAATGAGAGTTGCTGGAGCCTAGCTCGCACTCTGTTTTGACATGTTTTGACATGTTTTGATTTGTTTTGACGTGGTATGCATAAAATGGTGCTGGAGCGATTGCTCGCACTAGTTTTAATAATTTGACATGCATGAGGGATGCTAGAGCTTAGCTCGCATCTAGTTTTGATATGATATTGCATGAAGCCGTGCTGGAGTGTAACTCGCACGAGATTTGATTTAATTATGCATAAAGCCGTGCTAGAGTGCAACTCGCATGAGATTTGATTTACTTGAGCATTCAGTTGTGCTGGAGCATTGCTCGCACAAAGTTTTACGTGGTTTTTATAATTCATTTGAATGTCGTACTGGAGTTTTTCTCGTACGAGGTTTTCACTGAATTTCTATACATGTCCGTACTAGAGCATTGCTCATACGTGGATTTTACTTGAAATTATTATCAGTTTAAGTCGTACTGGAGCGCTGCTCGTACGCAGATTTCATTGATTTCTATGAAACCATGCTAGAGCTTCGGTCGCACGAGGTTTTCTGATATCATGAATGCATGGAGCCGTGCTTGAGCTTCGCTCGCACAGGGATTTGTATTACATGCATATAGCCGTGTTGGAGCCTCATGTAGACTGTGTGTCACAGTGAGATGATATGCTCACACGTGCATTCTGAGACAGAGATGATATGGGTGGATAAGACCTATTACAGGCACCCCTGATTGAGCTTGGGTCCACGGAGTACGTTGTACCGTGTATGTCATGCGGAGTACGCTGTACCGTGGGGATTGTTGGAGTGGAGTGGCATGAGCCACGAGGCAGCAAGCCTTGCCCTCGCAATCCTGGTGTTATGCTGTTCTGGCGGGTAGGACGACCCACCTCCCGTTTCAGGTGTGATACCCCGCACACTAGGTACTGTGTTGCCAGGGATCACTAGGATATGGCCATAGTCCTCGATGTTACTGATAATTACCTTATTGTCTCACATGATATAACTTGTGGTCTGTTAGACCAGGGTAGACCCGAAGGAGGGGTCAGGCCCCCGATTTGATGATTTGATAATTTGATAATTTGATGATTTCAGATGATTTTATGATATGTGACCCTGAAAGAAGGGTGATTTTATAACTCAAGTTTTATAATGAAATATAACAAATTGTTTTATGAGTTTTGATATGATTGACCCAGAGGGGTTATTTATACTGCGTTTTAAATGAATTGATTTAAATGCAGTGGCATGATGTGTTTTCCATGCTTTCATTTGAAAACCTTGAATTGTCTTACATGACATGAAAGACTGCATGATCTTGATTAAATTCATGCTTAATATGATTTAATGATGTCACATAAAATGCTTTGAATGCATGAATTACATGATTTATATATATGTACAAATAGTTTTGGATAAACTATGGCATTGAATATGCATGACTTTGTGCTTGATGATTTTAATGAAAAGAAATGGATTTAAGGGCATGGCATTATGAGCATGTAGATAGTGGAGCTATCTACTTACTTGCATAATTGCCTTACTGAGCGTGTGGTTTGCTTACCCCCCTTATTTTTCCATCTTTTCAAAGCACTCACAGAAATTAGTAAGCAGCTGAGGACTTGCATGCTTGCTATTTCCCATCGAGAGACAGGTATACACATTGGTATGATTTTGTATCTAAATATGTAATGCACAGTACTGTAAATAAATATGATGTCGGGGATGTAGAGTTATAAATACCATTGGGTATGTATTTATTTAAAGTCAAAGAATAGTAAACTCTGATATATAAATGTGATTATGAAAATGAAATTGGTAATAGTGTGAGGTGACTAACACCGAATCATAGCCCAACTGTGTTGTAGGATGGTCACGACGAGAGAAAGGTAAGAATTAAATAATAAATGAAAAAGCAAAAAATTTACTCTGATTTTTAGGAAATTCGGGTCGTGACAGGTTTAATGGTATCAGAGCTGAGTTGGCCTGATATGAGTCGGTGTTAGTGGTTAAGGAAGTTTACATCCCCATGTACTGTGCATTGTTTGGATACAATTGTGTATATCGAGATGGAAGTGCAACTAAGAATTTGGTTTTGAATGCAAGAATACACTCATTAACTGATAGCCGCTATGGTTGAGAGGCGAGTACACGAACTCGAGGCCGTTGAGGTAGGCCCGAGAGTTGTACTGAGTCGCCATATGAGACTCGAGATGAGATTGACGTGGAGGCTGGTATTGAGCATGCCCCACAGAGTCCGACAGAGAGATCGGACAGAGTCTGACAGAGAGATCAGATAGTATTGAGATACGCTTCGTAAGGTTGGAGCGGAGTGTGGGAAATATTACGAGCTAATTGCTCAGAGTATGTTTATGATTTGAGGGCGAGTCGAAACATTGGTGGAAGTTCGCTCGACCCATCTTAAGAGTTAGACATCCAGAATGGACATGAGAAATAATTCGTGATGTATTCCGGTGACAGAATATCCCGGACATTGTTTAAAGGAAATTACAGATGATAGTATTTACTCTGACCCAGAGGAACTGATTGATTAACGAGTATGAAACTTAGTTTATATTCCTGGGCAGATATGACTCGGACACTATGAACAGTGAGAGTCGAGATTTTTGAAAGTTCATGGAAGGGCTCAGATTGTCAATTAGAGTCCGATTAGCCCGAGATATTGCTACCTATGACGAGGCAGTGCGCAGACTACAGTGTGTGAATAAGATCATGAGTTGCATGCCTCTGAAATTGAGAAAGGTAGTGAGGGCCGAAATTGAGACAAAAAGAGAATAAAGAATGACAAAGATGTCAAAATAAGAAAAAGGGCAGTTTGGTAAAAGATTAGAGCTGATGAATCACGGTAAGTTGATTGATAAACCCTAGTATATCTAAATTCAAATACAACAATTTTAAGGGGTATTGTGATTTGAGAACCCCGACCTGCTACGTAACAGTATAATAGATTAGCAGTGTGAACAGTGTAAGATGTGTGGTAGTTACCATGAAAATAAGATGTTGGACGAGGGCGAATATATGCCTTGGACCGGGACACTATGGATGTTTCATATGATGTGGTGGAAGATACCACACTAGTTAAGAATAATGAAATAATTATTTTAATTAATCCTGGTGCCACGCATTTATTCATATCGCCTTCAGTTGCTTATAAGCTAGTGAAAAATGTGAAGCCTATACCCTTAGACAAGAGGATGATAGATAGCTTATTTTCACTAACTGAATAAGGGAATAGTGTGAGACCCCGTATATGTATAAGGGTATATATGTACATAGAAGTGTAAATAGAGTTGTACTATGAATTAATGAGTGAAGTATATGTGATGTAAGTCCACAAGTAATGTACACACTTGTAATGAGAGTGGTAATCGTACATACAAGTTTCATTTTGTACAAATGTGTAGAAATGGACTTAAACATGTGGAGAATGTGTGTAGAATGGATTTTGAATAGTTTGATAAAATGGAAGTAGAATTGCATAAGATGTGCACTTCCATTTTTGTTTATATTAAATACCATTGGTCACACAAAGATCCTACACAAGTTTTAATGTGTATGAAGTGAGGATGGATGCCATTTTCAAGTCTCAAAGATGAATGAATGAGGAAATGATCATGGTAGCAAATTAAGGATGTTTGGTAAGTGTTGTTGCAGAGGAACTGCAGAAAATCTGGAAATTTTGAAGGGCAGATCGATCTCATGGGATGAGAGATTGATCTGGAAGAGCCAGAATGCTCTTATTTGAGCAAAAGAATAGAACAGATCGATCTCCAATGGACCAGATCGATCTCCTTAGCTCTCTGTTTGGGAGCAGATCGATCTCATGCCTCGACAGATCGATCTCATGTCTCCACAGATCGATCTCATGCTTCGACAGATCGATCTCAGGCTTAAAAATACCGTGAAAAGAGGGATTTTAAGGGACCAGATCGATCTCCTCTTGGACCAGATCGATCTCCTCAAGCTATTTCTATATAAGGAGTGCTGGAAATCAGAAAATTTCGGGAAAAACACAAACCTTTCACTTTCAACCCAAAAACCTAACATTCTCTCTCAAAAATCAGCCATTTTCAGTGAGGTTTGAAGAGAGACCATTAGAGACAAAGTTGTTCCTATCAAAGAGAAGAACAACATAGTTTGAAAGCAATTTCCCATTGTTGATATTGAAGGATTTAAGGGCATTGCCATTGGAGCAAGAAGAGAAATCAAATTTGGTAAGATTCTAACACTCTAACTATGGTACATTGTTTATTTAATTGATTTTGGAGTTGTTTGGCATGAGTATGGATGGTTAGAAACTATCTAAATACATTGGAATGATTTTGACCTAGAAATGGTCTAGACTGAGAAAGTGGAATGTATGGAGATTAATGATGAATGAGATATGTAAAAGTTATTTATAGTGTTGTGGTATGATTTTAAGATGTGGTTAGTGGATAAATTGGGAGATTTACCTAAAAGAGGTAAAATGAGGGTTAAGGCATTTGTAAAATGCATAAGTAAATAATGTTGACTAGTGAGGTCAATTATGGGTTAAATACGTTAACTCAATCGATTTAATGAATGAATCGCAGCTTCCGAGGATACGCCGAGGCGAGTTGACCCAAGAGCGTGAGGAGCTAAGAGAAAAGGAGTCACACCAAGTAAATCGAGGTAAGGGAATTGTGTGGACTCTTAGAGATATTGTGCGCAATTTGGGCGCATAAATGTTTTGCTAGAATGCATGAGATTAGGAAATGTTGTTGTTGGGTGATTGAAGGGTAAAAGTTGGGAGTTTGAGAAATGTGCATGAAAACAAAAGCATATTGCTTTGAAAATCATGTTTTATTGCTTTTTAGCAAATGATTGGTAGGTAGGCTAACATTGAAATGATTTGCAAAAGAAATGAGTATGTTTTGGTTTTGATAACCACATTTTGCAAGTTTTGAGCCACCTACATGATTTCGTGAGTATGGAAGAGTGCAAGAGGCACTAGTTTTCACATGGATTTCATATTGTTTTGGCATTGTGCTTTGAGTTTGTCTCGCACTGGATGCCCATCTTGCATGTTGCCGTGTTTGGAGCTTCGAGTAGACTTGGTGTCACATCGATTAAATAGGCTCACACGTGCATTGTTTTGAGACATGGCATGTTAAAACAACCTGATGAGCCCGAATGAGGGATAAGGGTTGGAGATCCACCTGATGAGCCCGAACGAGGGATAAGGGTTGGAGGAACAGCTGATGAGCCCGAACGAGGGATAAGGCTGGGGGTCCACGGAGTACGTTGTACCGTGCATGTAGCATGGAGTACATTGTACCGTGTTGTGATGTGATGTGCCGTCTTCGGACGAGATCTGCTATGGACCGGCGGGTAGGATTTGACCCACCTCCCGTGTGGAAGCAGATGGTGGTGATATCCCGCACACCTGATCCGTGTAGCCGGTATCACAGGTTATGTACATAGACCTTGAGGTTATTACCTATTGTTGAAACTGCCTATCTCACATGTATAATGCTATTTGAGAATAAATCCATGTTTGAAGTGATTGTGGTCAGGAAAGCCCGAGGGATGGGCTGGGACCTGACGTTGAATTGATTTGTTAATGGTTTTTAAAGTGCACGAATGCATGATGTTTAATGCCATGCCTTATTGTGAAAATGCATGATGTTTAATGCCATGCTTTTATTGTGAATTATGCATGATGATTTATACCATGCGTTGAGTTGAAATGTGCACTGAATTTAAATAGCATGAATGCTTTACATACCATTAACACAATCATACACTCATGTTTTGAGATAAACTATGAATAAAATGCTTTTGAGCATGGCATCACGATCACGTAGATAGTACAGTATCTACATGTTCGCATGATTGCCTTACTGAGCGTGTGGTTTGCTCACCCCCCCTTATTTTCCCCTCTCTACAGAGATTTGAGTATAGATTGGACGTGACTGGAGGCATTCCCTTTTTGGTAATCCGCTGCATCCCATCGCTAAAGGTATACACACTTGGATTATTTTGTATCTAAACTAGACATAGCACAGTAGCATTTTGTATGTAACTACTGGGGATGTAAAACAATGTAAACACATGTAACAACTCTGATATATATACATTTATACAAGTGTTTACTCATAAATAATGTTTCAAATTGAATTGGCATGGTGGAGTGAGTTAGACGTCGACACACAGCCCAACTGTTAAGCGTGTGGTTGTTCACGATCGAGGAAGGATGATTAAGGATTGATGCATGAAAATGCGAAAAATTTGTACGTATTTTGGTAAGTTGAGGGACGTGACAGAAGTTGGTATCAGAGCTCGAGTTGGTCTGACGTGTGTCGTGTCTAAAATACTTAATAAGTGAAAAAAAAATTACATCCCCAAGTTACTGTGCTTGTTTAGATACAAATAGTGTATGTCGATGGGTTGACTAAGTAATTGGTTATGAATGTAGGGAACTGAGTAAGTATGCCTAATACCAGTCGCGGTAGAGGGATGAGAGCACAGGCTCGAGGCCGTAGAGGTAGGCCTGGGGGTCGTGTTGAGCCGGAAACACACGAGGCTCAGGAGGATGTTGAGGTGGAGGTCGACGTTGAGCACGCTCCACAGGGTCTAGAGGAGAGGCCCGAGAGTACTCAGGCTCGCTTCGCGAGGATTGAGCGGAGCATTGAGATGATTTTGGAATTGGTCACTCAATCTTTACCTGGAGTTGGCGGTAGACAGAGTCCCACTACACAGGGTGATGCTGAGCAAGCAGCTGCTCCCGAGGCACGGGCGAGGCAAGCCCAAGGACCTCAGACGACAGATACCCCACCCCCACAGGATGTGCCTACGCCGGTTGCTATGCCAGGCAGTAGAGGTTGGGGATATGGATGTGATTTGGATAGACTGCGGCAGTTCCAGAAGTTTGGACCGCCGTCTTTCAGTGGAGTAAAGGACCCAGTAGCGGCTGAGGATTGGATCAATGAGATCGAGAAATTATATGGGTTCTTTGAGTGCACTACTACCGAGATGGTAGCATTTACCGCTTTCATGCTGAAGGGATCAGCAGAACATTGGTGGAAATCCACCAGGCCTATTTTGAGAGCCCGGCATACTGAAATCAGCTGGGATGTGTTTCTAGAGGCCTTCCGGAGACAGTATGTCCCGGATACCGCCCAGCGGAAGCTGAAGATGGCATTTTTGGGACTGACCCAAGGGAGCAGGACTGTGGATGAGTATGAGACTGCTTTTATATCCCTGGGCAGATATGATCCCAACACGATGAGTAATGAGGTCGAGAAGATCCAGAAGTTTGTGGATGGATTGAGACCAACCATCAGGTCTAAATTGGTTCCCTTGGATATACCGACCTATGAAGAGGCAGTGTGCAGGGCGCAATTATGTGAACAAGATGTTGATAGAATCGCCTCAGAATTTGGAAAGGTTGGTAAGATGAGGGACAGAGATAAGAAGAGACCTATGATGGATAGAGGCTTCAGCTATAAAGGAAGCAAGAGATTCTCTGGAAGGAGGCCGAGAATTGATGAAATCCGGGAGAGGACAGTTGATACTCCCATGTATCCGACCATTGCTCCAGCTAAGGGAATCGTGATTGGAGGACCACGGCCTACTACAGACCAGTGTGGCAAGTGTGGTAGGTACCATGGTACTCGACCATGTTACGGACCTCAGGTTGTATGCTTCAGATGTGGGAAGCCAGGGCACGTAATCAGAGATTGCCCAGAGATGATAGAGAGAGCCCCACAGAAGGGCAAGGAACCAGAGAGAGCTCCAGTTGGTACTGCTGCTCCGAGGAGGAGGGCTACAGCTGAGGAAAAGGGGAAGCAAGTAGTGGGTGTAAGCAGAGGACGAGTGCACGCACTGGATCAGGATACTGCAGATCAGTCATCAGATGTGGTAAAAGGTACCATCCAAATCTTTGATTTAGAAGCTTATGTACTGTTTGATCCTGGTGCCACGCATTCCTTTACTTCGCCATCCTTTGCATGTAAATTGTTGAAGCATGTAAAACCCACGCTACTTGATAAGATGCTGTTGATATCTACCCCTATGAATGATAGTCAGTTGACTGAGCATATATATAGGGATTGTAAAATGAAGATAGGAGGTAAAGAGATGGCAACCGATTTAATTTTATTAAATATGAGTGATTTTGATGTTATCCTAGGAATGGATTGGTTGGCTGCCAATCATGTTGTTATGGATTGTCATGCTAAAACCTTGATGTTTCCAAAGATAGACAATCTTGTAGTTAATTTTGTGAAATGAAATTAAAGAACATGATTTTTATAAGTGTGATGAGTATAATCTTGATACATGATGTATGAAAGATAAATTTGATTTCATTTATGTATGTGATGTGATGATTTATGATACTAATGGTGGAAAGAATAATGTGAAGGATTCATCGCTTTTGTGATTGAGATGGATAAGGCACGTCCGGAATTGGAAGACATACCAGTGGTTAGGGAATTTCCAGATGTCTTTCCGGATGAGTTACCAGGATTACCTCCAGATAGGGAGATGGAGTTTGGTATAGATTTGGCACCTGGTACAGAGCCGATGTCCAAGCCACCATACAGGATGGCTCAAGTTGAGTTAGAGGAGTTAAAGAAACAATTACAAGAGTTGCTGGAGAAGGGGTTTATCAGGCCGAGCGTCTCACCTTGGGGAGCACCGGTTCTGTTTGTAAGGAAGAAAGATGGAAGCCTCCGACTGTGTATAGATTACCGGTTGTTGAATAAGGCCACCATCAAGAATAAGTATCCCCTCCCACGCATCGATGATCTGTTGGATCAGCTTAAGGGAGCGCAAGTCTTTTCCAAGATAGATCTGAGATCAGGGTACCATCAGTTGAAGATACGAGATGGAGATGTACCCAAGACAGCTTTTCGCACCCGGTATGGACATTATGAGTTTATGGTTATGCCATTCGGGTTGACGAATGCTCCCGCAGCTCTTATGTCTTTGATGAATGAGGTATTCCACCAGTACTTGGATCGATTTGTTATTGTGTTCATTGATGATATACTGGTGTATTCAAGGTCTAGAGAGGAGCATGAAAGGCATTTAAGGATAGTGCTACAAACCCTTCGAGAGAAGAAGTTGTACGCTAAACTCAGTAAGTGCGACTTTTGGTTGGAACAGATCTCTTTTCTGGGTCACATAGTATCAAAGGATGGAGTATCAGTGGATCCATCTAAGATTGAGGCCGTAGTTCAGTGGCAGAGACCCCAGACAGTGACAGAGATCAGAAGTTTCCTGGGTTTAGCTGGGTATTATTGAAGGTTTGTAGAGGGATTTTCGAGGTTAGCTGCTCCTTTGACACGTCTCACGAGGAAAAATGTAGAGTTTGTGTGGGACAAAAAGTGCGAAGAAAGTTTTGAGGAGTTGAAAAGGAGATTAACTACAGCTCCAATACTCACCATTCCTACCAGCTCAGGAGGTTTCTCGATGTATGCAGATGCTTCACACCTAGGACTGGGCTGTGTATTGATGCAGGATGGGAAGGTAGTAGCCTATGGATCAAGACAGTTAAAGGATCATGAGAGGAACTACCCGACCCATGACTTGGAGTTGGCAGCGGTGGTGTTTGCGCTGAAGATATGGCGCCACTACCTCTATGGTGAGAGATTTCAGATTTATACAGATCATAAGAGCCTTAAGTACCTGTTCTCACAGAAAGAGTTGAACATGAGACAGAGGAGATGGCTCGAGTTGTTAAAGGATTATGATTGTGAAATCCTATACCACCCGGGTAAAGCAAATGTGGTTGCTGATGCATTGAGTAGGAAGCATCTCGGGATGGTATCATTCATGATGATCAGGGAACACGAGCTGTTGGAACAGTTCATGAACCTCAGTTTGGATATGACCCCACCTGACGCTGATAGTGGATTTATGATAGCTAGCCTGTAGTTGGAACCGGATCTGGTAGATCGAATCTGACAGGCTCAGCGAGTTGATCACCAGTGTAGTGATATTGTCGGGCAGATACAGAGGGGTATAGAGACGGACTTTGGGTTGAGTTCGGATGGATTGTTGAGGTTCAGAGGTAGGATATGTGTTCCTGATGACGCAGAGATCAGAAGGTTGATCCTGACAGAGGCTCACTCATCGAAGTATACGATACATCCAGGGGGTACCAAAATGTATCAAAACCTTCGAAAGGTTTATTGGTGGTCGGGAATGAAAAAGCACATTGCTGAATATGTTGCTAAGTGTCTCGTTTGTCAGCAGGTGAAGGTAGAGCATCAGAAGCCTGCAGGGTTATTGCAGCCTCTACCGATTCCGACATGGAAGTGGGAGCATGTCACCATGGATTTTGTGATGGGATTGCCGAGGACCCGGAGAGGTCATGATGCCATATGGGTGATTGTGGATCGGTTGACGAAATCAGCCCATTTTCTAGCTATGAGAGCTACCGATACTCTGAGCCAGTTAGCGAACCTATATGTGCGCGAGATAGTGAGGCTACATGGAATTCCAGTGAGCGTTGTTTCTGATAGGGATGCCCGCTTCACTTCCCACTTTTGGGAACATTTTCAGGAAGCGATGGGGACCCAGTTGAATTTTAGCACCGCGTTTCATCCTCAGCCAGATGGTCAGTCAGAGAGGACTATACAGACCCTGGAGGACATGTTGAGAGCGTGTGCATTGGATTTTGGAGGCTCCTGGGATGACCATTTGCCACTCGCAGAGTTCGCGTATAATAACAGTTTTCATGCGAGTATCGGGATGGCACCATATGAGGCATTGTATGGGCGTAGATGCCGTTCCCCTATTGGATGGGAAGAGGTTGGTGACAGACAGATCTTTGCTCCCGACTTGGTTAGATAAGCCTCTGAGGACGTCCAATTGATATGTGAGAGGTTACGGACAGCTCAGAGCAGGCAAAAGAGTTATGCTGACAAGAGACGGAGACCACTAGAGTTTGAGGTGGGTGAGTCAGTGTTTTTGAAAGTTTCCCCTTCGAAGGGAATTATGAGATTTGGGAAGAAGGGAAAGTTGAGCCCTTGATATATCGGGCCATTTGAGATACTTGATAAGGTGGGAGACAAGGCGTATAGACTGGCATTGCCACCAGAGTTGGCAAGTGTGCATAACGTCTTCCACGTATCCATGTTGAGGAAGTATCACCCGGACCCGACACATGTGATAAGATATGAGCCTTTGGAGCTCAATGAGGGTATGACCTATGTTGAGAAGCCAGTTCGGGTATTGGACAGAAAAGAGAAAGTGCTGAGGACAAAGACAATTCCCTTGGTGAAGATACTTTGGCAACATCACACTGTGGAAGAAGCCACATGGGAATTGGAGAGTTTGATGCGGGAGAGGTATCCCGAGTTGTTCACAGAATAATTGGTTCCAATTTGGAGGACCAAATTTTCTAAGTGGGGGAGAATGTGAGACCCCGTATATGTATAAGGGTATATATGTACATAGAAGTGTAAATAGAGTTGTACTATGAATTAATGAGTGAAGTATATGTGATGTAAGTCCACAAGTAATGTACACACTTGTAATGAGAGTGGTAATCGTACATACAAGTTTCATTTTGTACAAATGTGTAGAAATGGACTTAAACATGTGGAGAATGTGTGTAGAATGGATTTTGAATAGTTTGATAAAATGGAAGTAGAATTGCATAAGATGTGCACTTCCATTTTTGTTTATATTAAATACCATTGGTCACACAAAGATCCTACACAAGTTTTAATGTGTATGAAGTGAGGATGGATGCCATTTTCAAGTCTCAAAGATGAATGAATGAGGAAATGATCATGGTAGCAAATTAAGGATGTTTGGTAAGTGTTGTTGCAGAGGAACTGCAGAAAATCTGGAAATTTTGAAGGGCAGATCGATCTCATGGGATGAGAGATCGATCTGGAAGAGCCAGAATGCTCTTATTTGAGCAAAAGAATAGAACAGATCGATCTCCAATGGACCAGATCGATCTCCTTAGCTCTCTGTTTGGGAGCAGATCGATCTCATGCCTCGACAGATCGATCTCATGTCTCCACAGATCGATCTCATGCTTCGACAGATCGATCTCAGGCTTAAAAATACCGTGAAAAGAGGGATTTTAAGGGACCAGATCGATCTCCTCTTGGACCAGATCGATCTCCTCAAGCTATTTCTATATAAGGAGTGCTGGAAATCAGAAAATTTCGGGAAAAACACAAACCTTTCACTTTCAACCCAAAAACCTAACATTCTCTCTCAAAAATCAGCCATTTTCAGTGAGGTTTGAAGAGAGACCATTAGAGACAAAGTTGTTCCTATCAAAGAGAAGAACAACATAGTTTGAAAGCAATTTCCCATTGTTGATATTGAAGGATTTAAGGGCATTGCCATTGGAGCAAGAAGAGAAATCAAATTTGGTAAGATTCTAACACTCCAACTATGGTACATTGTTTATTTAATTGATTTTGGAGTTGTTTGGCATGAGTATGGATGGTTAGAAACTATCTAAATACATTGGAATGATTTTGACCTAGAAATGGTCTAGAGTGAGAAAGTGGAATGTATGGAGATTAATGATGAATGAGATATGTAAAAGTTATTTATAGTGTTGTGGTATGATTTTAAGATGTGGTTAGTGGATAAATTGGGAGATTTACCTAAAAGAGGTAAAATGAGGGTTAAGGCATTTGTAAAATACATAAGTAAATAATGTTGACTAGTGAGGTCAATTATGGGTTAAATACGTTAACTCAATCGATTTAATGAATGAATCGCAGCTTCCGAGGATACGCCGAGGCGAGTTGACCCAAGAGCGTGAGGAGCTAAGAGAAAAGGAGTCACACCAAGTAAATCGAGGTAAGGGAATTGTGTGGACTCTTAGAGATATTGTGCGCAATTTGGGCGTATAAATGTTTTGCTAGAATGCATGAGATTAGGAAATGTTGTTGTTGGGTGATTGAAGGGTAAAAGTTGGGAGTTTGAGAAATGTGCATGAAAACAAAAGCATATTGCTTTGAAAATCATGTTTTATTGCTTTTTAGCAAATGATTGGTAGGTAGGCTAACATTGAAATGATTTGCAAAAGAAATGAGTATGTTTTGGTTTTGATAACCACATTTTGCAAGTTTTGAGCCACCTACATGATTTCGTGAGTATGGAAGAGTGCAAGAGGCACTAGTTTTCACATGGATTTCATATTGTTTTGGCATTGTGCTTTGAGTTTGTCTCGCACTGGATGCCCATCTTGCATGTTGCCGTGTTTGGAGCTTCGAGTAGACTTGGTGTCACATCGATTAAATAGGCTCACACGTGCATTGTTTTGAGACATGGCATGTTAAAACAACCTGATGAGCCCGAACGAGGGATAAGGGTTGGAGATCCACCTGATGAGCCCGAACGAGGGATAAGGGTTGGAGGAACAGCTGATGAGCCCGAACGAGGGATAAGGCTGGGGGTCCACGGAGTACGTTGTACCGTGCATGTAGCATGGAGTACATTGTACCGTGTTGTGATGTGATGTGCCGTCTTCGGACGAGATCTGCTATGGACCGGCGGGTAGGATTTGACCCACCTCCCGTGTGGAAGCAGATGGTGGTGATATCCCGCACACCTGATCCGTGTAGCCGGTATCACAGGTTATGTACATAGACCTTGAGGTTATTACCTATTGTTGAAACTGCCTATCTCACATGTATAATGCTATTTGAGAATAAATCCATGTTTGAAGTGATTGTGGTCAGGAAAGCCCGAGGGATGGGCTGGGACCTGACGTTGAATTGATTTGTTAATGGTTTTTAAAGTGCACGAATGCATGATGTTTAATGCCATGCCTTATTGTGAAAATGCATGATGTTTAATGCCATGCTTTTATTGTGAATTATGCATGATGATTTATACCATGCTTTGAGTTGAAATGTGCACTGAATTTTAATAGCATGAATGCTTTACATACCATTAACACAATCATACACTCATGTTTTGAGATAAACTATGAATAAAATGCTTTTGAGCATGGCATCACGATCACGTAGATAGTACAGTATCTACCTGTTCGCATGATTGCCTTACTGAGCGTGTGGTTTGCTCACCCCCCCTTATTTTCCCCTCTCTACAGAGATTTGAGTATAGATTGGACGTGACTGGAGGCATTCCCTTTTTGGTAATCCGCTGCATCCCATCGCTAAAGGTATACACACTTGGATTATTTTGTATCTAAACTAGACATAGCACAGTAGCATTTTGTATGTAACTACTGGGGATGTAAAACAATGTAAACACATGTAACAACTCTGATATATATACATTTATACAAGTGTTTACTCATAAATAATGTTTCAAATTGAATTGGCATGGTGGAGTGAGTTAGACGTCGACACACAGCCCAACTGTTAAGCGTGTGGTTGTTCACGATCGAGGAAGGATGATTAAGGATTGATGCATGAAAATGCAAAAAATTTGTATGTATTTTGGTAAGTTGAGGGACGTGACATATAGGGATTGTAAGTTTGACAAATAATGAAAGAGTTTGTTATAAGTGATATAAGAAAGGAGATAAGCTTTGAGATGTGATAGATCTTGTATACAAGACATATTGGAATGAGAGGCGTATGCAAGGTAAGGATATCCTTGATATGCAAAGTAATTTGGATTAAGCAGTATGTGGTCAAGTCTGAGGGTTAATAAAGGTATTTCAAAATATTTCCTGCCTGAAGACTTGACAGTGTCGATAAGCGCACACATAAGCTATAAATTGAAAAGTCGACAGTCATGAAATATATACATTAAATTTGGGTACCTTTGCTGGTACGATAAAGAAATATAGAATTTGATTAATCAAGAAGGTTTAAAATTTAAAATTTTATAAAAGCCGTTAATATAAGAAAAAGGAAATGACGCGAGTTAGTATTCTCGAACGGAAGCGATTTCGAAATGACATTATACGTTTATACGTACATATGTCAAGGATATGCGTGAATGAAATATTCAGTGGAACTCCACTATGATAAAGTATTTAAAGCTTACCTGGACTGATTGGTTGTCATCTTGAGCGATGATATTTTAATGTATTCGAAGTCCAGGGAAGAACATGAGTAGCAACAGGAAACTGTCTTACAGACAAGGTGTTATGAGTTTCTTGAAATGAGTTGCTCAGTTGACACATCTCATTTGGAAAAAGATTTCGTACGAGTGGTATGATAAGTATGAAAATGGCTTTCGTGAGTTTTGGTATATTGAAGTAATGAACTGACCACCGTAAGTATTCTCACCATGACCAACAGCTCAAGAGGTTTCAGTGTGTATGGATACCTCAAAATAAGGATTGGGCTGTGTATTGATGTAAAATGGGAAGATAGTCGTTTTATGGATCCAGTTAGTTCAAGGATCATGAGAGAAACTATCTGACCCATGATTTAGAGTGGCAGTCGTAGCGTTATACTAAAAGTATGGCCCCACCACTTATACGGTGAGACATTTCGGATATGCACTGATCGTAAAAGCCCCAAGTATCTATTTTCACAGAAAGAGGAGAATATGAGATAACCATAAGGGTTAGAGCTTTTAAGGATTATGATTGTGAACATTGTACCACCCAGGAAAGGCTAATGTAATGGCTGATGCCTTGAACAAAAAGAGCATCGGGATGGTATCACATATAATGGTCAGGGAGCGAGAGCTGCTAGAGCAGTTGTAAACCTCGGTAGTAATGTGATCCCTTCTGATGATGACATTGATTGTGTGACAGCTAGCCTGAGGTTAGAACCGGATTGTGTGACCGGATTTACCAGGCTTAGCATGATGATCGGCATGGTGTCGATGGTATGGGTCAGATTCAGAAGGGTATAGTGACAGAGTTCACAGAGAGATGATGACTTACAGAGGTTCAGAGATAGTATAAGTGCTCCCCAGGACCACAGTTGATGATATAGTGTTATTGTCAGAAGCTCACTCTTCGGGATATACAGTGCATCCGAGAAATAATAAATATATCAGAATCTCTGAAAAAAAAGGTATTGGTGGTCAGGTATGAAAAGTGATATTGTAGAGAATTGCGAAAAAGTGTCTCGTATGTCAGCAGAGTAAGGTAGAGTAAAAGGAGTTTGCAGAGTTATTGCAGCCTCTACCTATATTGACACGAAAATGGGAACAAGTTACCATGAATTTCATGATGGGTTACAGAGGACCCGGATGGATTACGAGGCTATCTGGGTGATAGTCGATAAATTGATTAAGTCTACTCACCTTCTGTTTATGGAAATCCCTAGATACTCTGAGTGTGTATGCTGATTTATGTGAATGGAATATTGTGAAACATTATGTAGCGTTCCAGTGAGCATGATATCAGATAGGGATTCCCGCTTCACTTCCCATTTCTGGGAACGTTTTTCAGGAAGCTATGGGAACCTGATTGTGTGTTAGCACAACTTCCACCCTCAGACAGATAGTCAGTCAGAGAGGACTGTACAGGTTCTGGAGGATGTGATGAGAGCGTGTGCCATTGATTTTATGAGCTCCGGGGATGATCAGTTGCTACTAATCAAATTCGTCAATGATGACAATTGTCAGTTGAGTATCGGGATAACATTTTATATGAGGCAGTGTATGGCTATAGGGAGTTGTTCCCTAACTTGGATAAAAAGTGGGTGACAGATAGAGAGTTGTTCCTAAAATTGTAAGACAAACCTCTGAGGATGTTCAGTTGATTTATGAGAAATTAAGAACACCTCAGGGCAGATAGAAAAGCTATGCTGACAAGAGACAGAAACCATTGGAATTCACCGAGAGTGAATCAGTATTGTTGATAGTTACTTGTCCTAAGAGCGTAAGGACGTAACGAGATTCATATAGAGATAGTGGACAAGTGGGAGATAAGACCTGTAGGTTGGCGTTACCACTTAAATAAACAGGCATCCACTATGTGTTCTATCTTAAGATGCTTTGAAAATAATATCCAGACCCGACATATGTGATTAGATATGAGCTTCAACGGCTTAGCTCAATGAAAGTATAACATATGATTGGAGAAATCGATTCGGGCATTAGACGGAAGGAGAAAGTGTTGAGGTTTAAGATGATCTCCCTAGTTAAGTATGATGATAGTATTACACTCCGGAGAAAGTCACTTGAGGATGACAGTATATGATATAATAGATGTAATCGGAGTTATTTATGGACTCATATTACTTGGTTCTAATTTGGAGGACCAAATTTCTTAAGTGGGGGAGATTGTAAGACCTGAAATTTACGAGTGCATTTAAAAAAATGCAAAAGGATTGAAATGGCATTCCCGAATAAGTGCAAGGGCAAAATGGTTAAAAGACCAAAATTCGGCATTAATCTGGACAAGAAAATTTAATTAAAAATATGAGAATGAGATAAATTTCGGGTTAAATTAATCAAGATATGAATTTATTGGGATAAATCAAAATTTTCGTATTGGAAAAATAATCCCGAAAATAATCAAAAAATATACCGGAAAGGTAAAATCGGACAGATAAATTCATTTATAGATTAAATGAATTAAATAATAATTTTTTAAGATATTTTGTAATTTTAATATATTTTAATTGAATAAAATAATATTAAAAATAAATTATAAATAAATAAATAAAAAATGTAAAAAAAAAAGAAAGAAGAAAGAAACGAAGTCTGAAACAGAAGAGAAATGAAACAGAAACAAAAGAGAAACGAAGCAGCAGAAATCGAGAGAAGGTTTCCCTCTCGCCGGCGAGCCACCGGCGGGGCTGAGGGGCCGGCGAGGACCGGTGAAGGTGGCCCTACACCAGGCGAACCACCGGTAGCCGCGACGCGCTGTGGAGACGCCGGGAGAGAGGAGATCGACGGAGGGAGGCCGAAAGAGAGAAGAGGTGATTTCGCCGGCGATGGCTGCGATTCGACCCCAGCCGAGGCCCAATTTAGGGAGCCCATGCGACGGCGCACCGAACGGCGGTGGAATCACGCCGGGAACCGGACGGACGGCGTCGGAACGGCAAAATGATGGGTGAACTGGACTGAACCGACGGTCTGAACCGGACCGGACCGGTTCAGCCAAAAAGAGAGGGGAAAAAGGAAGAAAAAGGGAAAAAGAAAAAGAGAAAAAAAATTGGGGAAAATTCCAGTGATGCAATCGAGCTTCGGGTAAGTCGGTAAGCGGTCAAATTGACCGATTTAATTTTTGGAATATTTAATTTGATAAATAATCGACTGAAAGTTTACCCGAAAGTATATTTAATTGTGTAGCTCGACAATTGGCATCCACCGAGAGCTCGAGACAGCCTCGATTTGTGTACGAACATGGAATAAAGGGTAAGTGACCCTTAATTTATGACAATTTGTATCGTTATGCGTGATTGATATTTATCGCATAAATTATGGATTTAATTTCCGCATAAATGAATTAAATTCTGGAAAATTTGGGATAAATTGTCGTAAATAATTCATAAGCTGTCTGAGAGTTTAGAATGAGATTAAATAAATACTGATGGGCCCAATGAGCCCAATAGGCCTCGATAAAGTGTGGTAAACGGGCTTACGGTCGATTAAGGCCCATTAAGGTGCAATCGGGCCCAATATGGGTAAACGGGCCCAATGATTTAAATTAAGCCCAAAAAATTATGAAATACAATTAAATTGTATTGTATTTGACCTGATGAATGTGTATCTGCAGTTCCGGAGATTTGATTTGGATTGGGAGCAAATCGGACTGCGTGACGAGTCATCAGTGGAAAGGTCAGACTGTACAGAAAAATGAGGTAAGGGAATTATGTGAGTAGCTAGAGGTAGCTACGCGTACTTTAAATAGTTTTTGTATACACTAATTTTGTATGTATACATTGATATTGTATAAAGGTCCTAAAAAATGGTTTGAATGATTTTAAGGATCGAAATAGGTGAAAAGATTATTTCACCCCTATTGAGGGAAGTTCACCTAAGGATGGTGAAAGCATGACATGCATGAAATGCATGATTTAAGGATTTATATGATTAAGGAATTTTCTTGGTTTTAATCAAAGTAAATCGATAAATTGGCCAATAATTGCATAAGTTTCCCAAAATAACACTACGTAGGTGTTATTAATATTTAATGGAAATTTCTTTGGAAAACGGCCAACTATCAAGTTTATATGGAAACAGATAGTGCCGACACGTAGTTCGCACTATATCTGTGTTTGTGAATGTGCATAAATGTGCTTGAGCAGTTGCTCGCACCGACTTGTGTGACATCATATGCATGAAATGTGCTAGAGCATGGTGCTCGCACTGATTTTTATTATTGTGAAATGAGAGTTGCTGGAGCCTAGCTCGCACTCTGTTTTGACATGTTTTGACATGTTTTGATTTGTTTTGACGTGGTATGCATAAAATGGTGCTGGAGCGATTGCTCGCACTAGTTTTAATGATTTGACATGCATGAGGGATGCTGGAGCTTAGCTCGTATCTAGTTTTGATATGATATTGCATGAAGCCGTGCTGGAGTGTAACTCGCACGAGATTTGATTTAATTATGCATAAAGCCGTGTTAGAGTGCAACTCGCACGAGATTTGATTTACTTGAGCATTCATTTGTGCTGGAGAGTTGCTCGCACAAAGTTTTACGTGGTTTTTATAATTCATTTCAATGCCGTACTGGAGTTTTTCTCGTACGAGGTTTTCACTGAATTTCTATACATGTCCGTACTAGAGCATTGCTCGTACGTGGATTTTACTTGAAATTATTATCAGTTTAAGTCGTACTGGAGCGCTGCTCGTATGCAGATTTCATTGATTTCTATGAAACCATGCTAGAGCTTCGCTCGCACGAGGTTTTCTGATATCATGAATATGCATGGAGACGTGCTTGAGCTTCGCTCGCACAGGGATTTGTATTACATGCATATAGCCGTGTTGGAGCCTCATGTAGACTGTGTGTCACAGTGAGATGATATGCTCACACGTGCATTCTGAGACAGAGATGATATGGGTGGATAAGACCTATTACAGGCACCCCTGATTGAGCTTGGGTCCACGGAGTACGTTGTACCGTGTATGTCACGCGGAGTAGGCTGTACCATGGGGATTGTTGGAGTGGAGTGTCATGAGCCACGAGGCAGCAAGCCTTGCCCTCGCAATCCTGGTGTTATGCTGTTCTGGCGGGTAGGACGACCCACCTCCCGTTTCAGGTGTGATACCCCGCACACTAGGTACCGTGTTGCCAGGGATCACTAGGATATGGCCATAGTCCTCGATGTTACTGATAATTACCTTATTGTCTCACATGATATAACTTGTGGTCTGTTAGACCAGGGTAGACCCGAAGGAGGGGTCAGGCCCCCGATTTGATGATTTGATAATTTGATAATTTGATGATTTCAGATGATTTTATGATATGTGACCCTGAAAGAAGGGTGATTTTATAACTCAAGTTTTATAATGAAATATAACAAATTGTTTTATGAGTTTTGATATGATTGACCCAGAGGGGTTATTTTATACTGCGTTTTAAATGAATTGATTTAAATGCAGTGGCATGATGTGTTTTCCATGCTTTCATTTGAAAACCTTGAATTGTCTTACATGACATGAAAGACTGCATGATCTTGATTAAATTCATGCTTAATATGATTTAATGATGTCACATAAAATGCTTTGAATGCATGAATTACATGATTTATATATATGCACAAATAGTTTTGGATAAACTATGGCATTGAATATGCATGACTTTGTGCTTGATGATTTTAATGAAAAGAAATGGATTTAAGGGCATGGCATTATGAGCATGTAGATAGTGGAGCTATCTAATTACTTGCATAATTGCTTTACTGAGCGTGTGGTTTGCTCACCCCCCTTATTTTCCCATCTTTTCAGAGCACTCACAGAAATTAGTAAGCAGCTGAGGACTTGCATGCTTGCTATTTCCCATCGAGAGACAGGTATACACATTGGTATGATTTTGTATCTAAATATGTAATGCACAGTACTGTAAATAAATATGATGTCGGGGATGTAGAGTTATAAATACCATTGGGTATGTATTTATTTAAAGTCAAAGAATAGTAAACTCTGATATATAAATGTGATTATGAAAATGAAATTGGTAATAGTGTGAGGTGACTAACACCCAATCATAGCCCAACTGTGTTGTAGGATGGTCACGACGAGAGAAAGGTAAGAATTAAATAATAAATGAAAAAGCGAAAAATTTACTCTGATTTTTAGGAAATTCGGGTTGTGACAATAGGGAATAATGTAAATCTATGGTTAGAAGAGCTAAAGTTAGTGCTAACAAGTAGTAATGATAAAGGTTAGTTGCGGTTATGACCAAACATAAGGAAATTTTCCAAGTACGAATAAACGTAAGGCTTAAAACCAGTGAACTACATTGGTGGTAGATAGTCTCGGATTAACCTTGTGAGTGTATATGTGCTGAAATTTTTATTGGGTATTATACGAGTGGTAAATAACATATACCCTTAAATATGATTTCGCAACAACTACCTCAAAAGGCGCCAAGGAAGCTTAGACGCTTATATGCGCGTCTAAGGCGAAAGGCGAAAAAGGGTAAAATCTGGTGCGTAGCAGTTGTGTGGTAAGAGGTTTATATGGCTGTTGTTAGTAAAATGCTTAGGATAGGTTAGATTCCATTTTTTAAGATAGGCTATAGGTTAGCCGATTTGATAGGATAGCTTAGAATAAATTCCCTTACTGATATTTTACCGATTTGAAATCTGTTCGTTTTAAATTTACCATGATCTAAATTCTGTCACAACTTGGAGTTATCGTTTTATAAGATATTATTTTTACATGATAGTAGCATGTGCGTGTGAGCATTTCAATATAGATTTTCATAACTCCGTTAAGATTGTTGATTTTCGAAGCTGTTGCGTAGGCACTTTTGACTATATTTTCAAAATAGCATGAAGTTGCATATTTTACATACATGCTGATTTTGAATGGTTGATACATGTTTTATTATCAATTGGCTATTTTTCCTGACCTTTGAAAATTATGAATTTGGGAGGATTTGCTGAATTTTATTGTGAACCCAACATGAAATTTTTTAGTTTGGTTGGCGACCCAGTTTATACCTGTGTGGCAGTCATGTCCCGTGAGAGCCATCTCTAGCACCCGGTAGGAGGTTCTATGTGATTGCCCCAAGTGCTTCATGGGGATGCCTTTGTGGCATTGAGTTGTTATTGCTACCTACTACTATTAGCCCTGAGCCGTCTTCAGTACCCCTAGTCCGGAACTTTCTCAGTTAGGATAGGGCGATAGTCACTATGGCCATAGGTGTTTATTTTCTATTGATATTGGTGATGTTATTTGAGTATTGGATTCCATGACTGGTTGAGGTAATTACCGCATTCTCACTTTGTTGTATCGAATGATTTAAGAATGCCCATGCATGTATTTTGACTGAATTGCTCGTTTTGACTATGGGGTCAATTTTTGAGTATTGCTAAGTTTTTCTTGAAATGCAATATTGCTTAACAATGCATGATTTTTAGATTACAAGAATGTCTTAACTGAAGTATGAACAGCATTGTTTTATCGAATTGTGCATGATGTTTTACATGATTTTCATGATTTACCATTGCATGGTGTGTTGCATGGTGTTTTGGTAGCTTCGATTATGTAGATTCCTTACTGAGCGTGTGGTTGCTCACCCCTCTGTTTCCAACATTTTTCAAATTAGTATTCCGGGGTGAGCGTCACATTCTAGCTATCTCCTTCAACCTAGCGAGCTGATTTTGGTATTTCGAGGTATTATGCGATGGACGGTTTATATGTATATATATATGTATTTAATTCTCAGATATGTACACACGATTGTATTTGTGAGATGTATTTAGCTGGCTGATGTTTAAGTATGATTACTAATTACGCACTTAGGTTTCTTCTTTTCGGTTTAAACGTTAGTTTTGGCAATATGTTGTAAGCTATTAAACCGGTGGGCTATGATTGTGGTTATGTGTTGATATGGTAGATTTGGTTATCATGGATTACCTTAGGTTTCTTCTTTTCGATTTAAAATGGATGAACGACATGGCATACTATATGGATTGAATATTATGTCAGGTTGGTGGTTATGCAATGTTTGATTTACAGTCCTGATAACCCGAATTTAATATTTCTGTGGTTGGGTACTTGTGATGATTATGTCGTAATTGAGTAGAAATGACTTAATTCTATTATGTAGCTATGTTGCCGAAATAGAGAAAGAAACTGAAATCACAGATAATATAAGCTACGATTAGAAATTGAACAGGTATGAAAATATTAAAAGAGAGTAGCATGGTTCCTATATCGGACACAAACAACAAGTAAAACGATCCATAGAGATACTTACGATATCTCATAATGCTGCTTTACATTTGTCACGACCCAAAAATCAGAGTAAATTTTTCATTTTTTTTATACTTAGCTGTCCTCTGATCGTGACCACACTCCACTAACAATTGGGCTGTGCGTCAATGCTAGTCCCACCATTCATTCACCATATAACTTAATTCCTTATTAAAAGGGAGGTAAACACATGACTTTTTAACTAATTCTTTCTCATTCATTTACAAGTGTTTACAGTGTCTATACATCCCCGAAAGTTACTTACAAACATGTTACTGTGTTATTCTTATTTAGATACAATATGTACAAGTGTATATACCTCAAAATGATGGGCAGCAATGAATATCAGGAATGCAGTATTTAGTCGCCTCAAAGTCTACTGAAAGAAATCTGTGTAGGAAAATGAAAGGGGTGAGCAAATCAAGCTCAGTAAGGCAATCCTACGAACAAGTAGGTAACCATACTACCTACATGATCATGGTGTCGTGCATAAGCCACCCTTTCTCCACACATTTTAAAATAGATGCTACAATTCATGATGTCATGTAAAACAAGTTCACATATGAATTTCAAAGAGCATGGAAAAACTCAACATGCAAATCCATTTAAATCATTTCATTCTCGTTAAAATTTCACAACACAGCCAAGACTCCACCCATTCCTCGGGTGTTCCTGACTCACACAAAATCATGAAATCATATGCTTTTCAAAGCATTAATAACATGTGACACAATGAATGTCATGTAAAACCAATTTACATCACGTCTGGGTTTAAATAGCATGGAAATAACATCATGCAAATTTCAATTTAAATCCCAATTTCATTCTTATTAAAATCACATCTCAGTCAGGATTCAACCCCTCCCTCGGGTGATCCGGACTCACAAAAGTTTATTAACATGATTTTCAAAACATCAAGTAACAACATGCGAGACTTTACACTATATATATATATCTCAGGAAAATAACCAGGAGTAGTGGCCATATACTCGTGATCCCACTGCTACACGAATCCTGTGTGCGGGGTCTCACCACTATCGAGAACCGTCCCGGGAGGTGGGTCAGTCCATCCTGTCGGTCATGTTCGATATCTCGCATCCGAAGATGCCACTCGCATCTGAAGATGCCATATAATCAATCTCAGCACAGTACAACGTACTCCATTCTACTTGCACAGTACAACGTACTCCGTGGACCCATATCTCATATCCACACTCATGCCTGTCTCAAAACGCACGTGCGAGCATATTTAATCGGCATGACACACAGTCTACCCGACGTTCCAAGCACGGCTCATCGCGTGTCTCATAAAATCAGTGCGAGCGATGCTCCAGCACTCTCACAAAATCAAGGAAAATCTCATGAGAACAAAGCTCCAGCACGCATTTCACAAAATCTCATAAGATCTAGTGCGAGCTAAGCTCTAGCACTCTGTCCAAATCATGTAAAACTAGTGCGAGCTAGGCTCCAGCACTGTGTCATAAAAATCAATTGAAAATCTGGTGGGAGTTAGACTCCAGCACCCTATCACGAAAATCATATGAAAATCTAGTGCGAGTTAGACTCCAGCACCTATGCATGTAAAACTCTAGTGCGAGCCCTTGCTCCAGTACTAATGCATGCATCACACAAATCAAAACTCGTGCGAGCTGAGCTCTAGCACGTCACACTTTCATAAAATCATGTAGGCGGCTCTGTTATCTCAAAACAATTTTCACAAGAAATCACATTGTTGAAAATATGCAATGCTGTACATTTTTATTTAAAAGTTAGCCAACCTACTCATGCACGTGTCAAAACACCTCAAAAATAAGCTAGAACCACTTGTTCTTGCTTTTCCCAATTTTTTCTAAATTTGGAAATTTTACCCTTCACAAGGGTATTTTGGTCATTTGTCCATCCAGGGCACTAAAATTCTTATTTTAAATCTAGACCCTTTAGACAATTTTAGGGAATGTAAATGATGTCGAAATTGCGTAAAGTTACCTCTAGCAGTCCGTAAAATTCCTTTACCTGGAATTACGCGCAAGCTTATCCCGTCTCGCCAATACCAGGTCTCTAAGTCCAAATTCACTCCAACCAAGTCTACGGAGCTGCAATATAACTAGGTATTTGGGTCAATTCTAATATACTTATTAGTATTTCACTTTTACTGATCGAATCTAAAGTACTGGGCCCGTTTTACTTTATTGGGCCCGATTGCACCTTAATGGGCCTCGACCCATTTTTAGCTCATTTCCCCTTATTAAATCCCTTCTTCGGGTCTACTGGCTCATTTGACTTACCAATACTCATCAGGCTTCGTTCCAAACTCATTGGATAGCTCGTATATCATTTACGATAATTACGTTAAAATTTCGAATGTAATGCCTTTTATGCAGAATCAATCCGTAAAATAATCTTAACTCTGCATTAAGGACTCAAATTGTCGTAATTAAAATGTACTTACCCAATACTATGCGGGGTACGAAAATTGGAGCTCAATCGGCTCTCGTTCGGGTTCTGTCGTAAACTGCACAATTTGATCAATCCAGGTTATTTTTCGTTAATATAATATAAAATTAATTCTCAGAATTTATCCGCAGGTCAATCTTGACCCTCGGTCAACTTACCCGAATCTCGAGTCGTCCCCGGTAAATTTTCTTTCCTTTTTTTTCCTTTTCTTTCTTTTTCTTTTCTTTTCTTTTCCTTTCCTCCATTTTCCATCCCTTTTCCTTCCCCTTTCCTCTTGGCCAAACAGTGCCGTTTTTGGTTCCTCACCCTCACCGGCGTTCCCAGCCGTTTCGTCGGTCACTATCGGTACCAAAAGGATCAGCTCGTCCTCCCGATCACACCAGTGGCCACTATTCATGCCCAGCTGCCGTAGATCGTCGAAATCGACTAGGTTTCGTCCTCGAATTTTCGTTAGCCGATTCGCCGGAATCTTGCGTCGTTGGAGCACATTATCGATACCGATGGGTTCTTCGGGCTGTCCTTTATCTTCTTCGACCCTCGTCTGGGCTCGTCGGCCGTCGGTGGCTCATCGGTGTGCACGTGTTTCAGCTTCGATTTTTCTATTTCACTCTCCTCACGATTTCTCAGATTTTTTAGTTTTTTTATTAATTTATTTTATTATTATTTTAATCATTAAAATCCATTAAAAATAAAAATATCCCAAAAAAATCTTATTTTATTCATTTATTCAATAAATGAATTTATCTATCTTATTTCGTCTTTTCGGTATATTTTTTCATTATTCTTGGGATAATTTTCTGAAGTAAAAATTTTGATTAATTCAATAAATTCATATCTTGATCAGTTAGACTCGAAATTCAATATTTTTCTTGTTATTGATTAAGATTTCTCAATTCCATATTTTTAATGAAAATTTTCTTATCGAATTTATACTAGATTTCGATCTTTTGACCGTTTTACCCTTCTACACGTTCGGGACCCATATAGGCCGACTTTCCTTCTTGGACCCACTATAATTTCTCATTTAAAATTCGTATCTATGTCTGGACAATTCAAATATCATAAATTTAATCTGAAATTCCTTAACTGTCCATTTTCAAATTTTACGTACATTCGACTACTTCATTCATATTTATATGATCAAAATCATCCGTCTTTGTCAGACCCGAGTTTTCGATTTTATATGAAGCTTATACCTTATGATTCCTATGTGTACGAACACTTTATTTTATAGTTAAATCATAAGAGGAGTATTTACTATCATGCAATCGACTAATTGAGAAAATTAAAAATGCATGTAAGCTACATAATAGCGAGATAAGGGTTAAGTTGATTCCCGAACAAGTACAGGGGTAAAACGGTCAAATGATCGAAATCAGGTATAAATCTGATGCGAAAATTTCATTAAAAACATGAAATTGAGAAATCTTGATCAATAACGAGGAAAATATTAAATTTCGAGTCAAATTGATCAAGATATGAATTTATTTAATATTTTTGAAATTTTTGCCTTAAAAAATGACCTCGAAAATAGGAAAAAAATATACAAGAAAAGTAAAATCGGACTGATAAATTCATTTACGGACTAAATGAATTTAATATGACTTTTTGGGATATTTTTGAAATTTTTATTATTATTTTAAGGAATAAAATAATAATAAAAATATATTATAAAAGAAAAGAAATTAGAAAAAAAACGAAATTGAAAAGTTAGAAACGCGGGGAGAGAGAAACCCATGCGAGGAAATCGAAGCAAAACCGACGGAGAGGAGAAGACCACCGGACGACGAGCACCGACGACCCCACAGCCAGGCCAGCGGTCGAAAAAGAGAGAGGAAGTCGGCGCGATCCTTATGCCACCGGTCACACCCGCAACCGACGCCGGACGCCGACGAATCGAAGAGGGGAAGGCCGCGAAAGGAAAGGAGGAATCTGGCGGCCATCGACGGTGCTAGGGTCCGATCGAGCCCAGCCGAATGTTCCCCGGGCTGTGGCGCACTGAACGACGGCAGTGGCACCTAGAGAACCGACTGGACGATACCGGCACGACTAAAGGAAGCCTGAACAGGTCGGCGGTTCAGGGAAGAACCTTCTATGCTGAATCGTACCGGACCGGTTCAGCCAAGGAGAAAAGGGGAAAAAGAAGAAAAAAGAAAGAAAAAGAAAAAGAAAAATTTTTGAGATTTCACCGGACTTCAGGTAAGTTGATACGAGGTCAAAAGTGACCGATTTGATTTTCGATAAATTTATTTAAATTATATTTAATCGAAAATTGACCCGGAGTTAAATATACAAAATTATGCAGTTCGATGATAAATTCTGAACGGAAGCCCGATCGAACTTCGATTTATGTACCATCGCATAATCTTGGGTAAGTAAAGCTCATTTACGACAATTTAAGTGATTTATGCATATTTAAGATTTAATTTACGCATTTCGGATTAAATTTCGTAATTAGTGAATTATATTCAGAATTTTGAAATAAATGTCGTAAATGTTATACGGGCTATCCAAAGAGCTTGGAATAAAGCCCAATGGGTATTTATAGGCCCAATGAGTTAATAGACCCTGGTGAATGAGCTTAATACGAGTTAAGGCCCATTTAGAGTAAACGGGCCCATTTAAGTGAAATGAACTGTATTAAATGTGTAATACAGTAGGAAATATGAAAGAATGGTATCAGAGCGTAAGTTGGTCTCATGTGAATAGGTGTTAGTAATTAGGAAAAATGTACATCCCCATATCACTGTATTTTGTTCAGTTACAATTGTGTATAAAAGATGGGAGTTGGACAAATTAATGTTTGTGAATGCAGAAATCTAGCCATAATGGCAATTACTCACCGTGGTAGAGGGGCGAGAGGAAAGGCTAGAGGCCCTAGAGGTAGGCCTGAGAGCCGAGATGAGTCCTCATTTTACTTGGTGACATAGAGTCCCATTGAGGTTCTAGAGAGTATCGAGGCATGCTTCACGAGGTTGAAGGGTAGCCTAGAGACGATAGTAGGGTTATTGGCAGAGACTTTGCAGGTAGACAGGGATAGGATGCAGAGACTACGACAGGGGAGGCAGTTGCCCCTGATACACCTGCGCAGCCTGTACAAAGGCCACAGACTACTGATACTCCTACACCCCACCAGTTCAGGTTAGTAGTGGATTGGGATATGGGTGTGATTTGGATCAACTGCAACAGTTCTAGAAGCTTGGACCTCCATCTTTTCGAGGGGTTAAGGACCCAGCCAGTGCTGAGGAGTGGATTGGCGAGATGGAGAAGTTGTATGACTTCTTTAACTGTACGACTTCAGAGAGAGTCGCATTTGCTGTGTTCCAACTGAAGGGAACGGCAGAGCATTGGTGGAAGTCCACCAGGCCGATATTGAGAGCCCAACATGCTGAGATTAGTTAGGAGATGTTTCTGGATGACTTCAGGAGGCAGTTTGTTCCTGATACGGCGCAGCGTAGACTGTAGGCTGAGTTTTTAGGATTGACCAAGGAGAGTCTCACAGTGGACGAGTACGAGACTAGATTTTTGGCCTTAGGGAGGTATGATCCCGATACCATGTATAGCGAGACCAGGAAGGTCCATAGATTTGTCGATGGATTGAGACCAGTGTTACGGTCTAGGTTGATACCATTTGATATTAGTACGTATGATGAGGCAGTGTGTAGGGCGCAGCTTTGTGAGCAAGATTATGATTGGTATTCCTCTGAGTTTGGGAAGTTTAGTCGGAGTTGAGATAGAGAGAGGAAGAGGCCAACTAGAGACAGGGGCTTCAGTTATCGAGGAGGGAGAAGACTCTTTGGTAAGGGACCATAGATAGAGGAGGTGCGAGAGCGACTAGTTAGACCTCCTACATACCCAGCCATAGCTCCGACGAAGGACATTGTGATTGGAGGATCGAGGCCTACTACTGATCATTGCAGCCGATGTGGTAGACATCATGGCGGTAGACCTTATCCATTGAGCCCTTTTGTATGTTTTCGATATGGGAAACAGGGGCACATTGCTAAAGAGTGCCTAGAGACATTTGTGACTGCCCCACAGAAGGGCAGGGAACCTGATAGAGCTCCAGCTGGTACGTCTACTCAGGGAGGTAGAGCGAAGGTAGAGGAGAAAGGGAAGCAAGTGCTGGATCGAGGGTGAGTACATGCTTTGGACTAGGACACAGCTGATGCTTCTATGGATGTGATTAGAGGTTTCATTGCGTAGGTGGTGGATACGGATAAGGTACATCCGGAGTTGGTAGATATTCTTGTGGTCAGTGAGTACCCAGATGTTTTCCCGGATGAGTTACCAGGGCTACCACCAGACAGAGAAATGGAGTTCTGTATAGATTTGGTGCCTGGTACTGAGCCTATTTCGAGACCACTGTATCGCATGGCCTTAGTTGAGCTAGAGGAGCTCAAGAGACAAGTGCAGGAGCTGTTGGATAGGGGTTTCATTCGACCGAGTGTTTCACCGTAGGGAGCACCGATTTTGTTTATGAGGAAGAAGGATGGAAGCCTCCGATTGTGTATAGACTACAGATTATTGAATAAGGCTACCATCAAGAATAGATATCCCCTTCCACGCATTGACGACTTACTGGATCAGCTTTGAGGAGTGCAAGTCTTTTCTAAGATTGATCTAAGGTCTGGGTATCATCAGTTGAGAGTCCGGAGTGGAGATGTACCCAAGACGGCATTTAGGACCCGATATGGTCCCTATGAGTTCCTAGTTATGCCATTCGGACTGACGAATGCTCCTGCAGCTTTCATGGCTTTGATGAACGATATGTTCAAGCCATATCTAGATCAGTTTGTTATTGTATTTATCGATGACATATTGGTGTATTCGAGATCCGAGGAGGAGCATGAGCAGCACCTCAGGATAGTATTGCAGACTCTACGAGGGCAGTAGTTGTATGCTAAACTCAGTAAGTGTGATTTTTGGTTGACAGAGATCTCATTTTTGGGACATGTAGTGTCGCAGGATGGTGTGTCAGTAGACCCATCCAAGATTGAGGATGTAGTTCAGTGGGAACAGTCGAGGACAGTTACCGAGATTAGGAGTTTTTTGGGTTTAGTAGGGTACTATCAGAGATTCGTTGAGGGATTTTCGAAGTTGGCTGCTCCGTTGACACGCCTCACTCGTAAGAGTGTTGCATTCGAGTGGGACGAGGATTGTGAGAGGAGATTTTAGGTAGTGTGTTGATGCAGGATTGGAGGGTAGTTGTTTATAGATCCAGACAGCTGAAGGACCATGAGAAGAACTATCCCACCCACGATTTAGAGTTGGAAACAGTAGTGTTTACGTTGAAGGTATGGCGCCACTACTTGTATGGTGAGAAGTTTCAGATTTTTACCGACCATAAGAGCCTCAAGTACCTGTTCTCACAAAAGGAGCTAAACATGAGATAGAGAATATGGCTAGAGCTTTTGAAGGATTATGATTATGAGATAATTTATCATTCTAGTAAGGCTAGCGTTGTAGAAGATGCTTTGAGTAGGAAGAGCCTTGGGATGATATCGTATATAATGGTTAGGGAGCACGAGCTGCTAGAGCAGTTTGCTAGCCTCAGTTTGGGAGTTATGCCTTCAGACATGGATGCAGATTGTATGATTGTGAGTTTACGCTTAGAGACAGATCTGTTAGACATGATCAGACAGGCTCAACAGACTGATCCGTATTGCATTGATGTGATTGGTTAGATGCAGAGGGGCATAGTGATTGATTTTGAGTTGAGTTCTGATGAACTACTGAGGTTCAGAGGTAGATTGTGTGTTCCCGAGGACCCAGAACTCAAGAGATTGTTATTGTCAGAAGCTCATTCATCGATGTACACATTGCATCCGGGAAGTGGCAAGATGTATCAGAACCTCCAGATTGTATGTTGGCAGGATTGTATGTACGCGAAGTAGTGAGGTTACATGGTGTTCTAGTGAGCATAGTTTCAGATAGGGATTCCCGCTTCACTTCCCACTTTTGGGAACATTTTCAGGAAGCCATGGGAACCCAGTTGAGTTTGAGCACAGCTTTCCATCCTCAGACAGATGGTCAGTCAGAGAGGAAAATACATACTCTGGAGGATATGTTGAGAGCATGTGTATTGGATTTTAGAGGCTCATAGGATGACCACTTGCCACTAGCCGAGTTCGCCTACAACAACAGTTATCATTCGAGTATCGGGATGGCACCGTATGAGGCTTTATATGGCCATAGATGTCGTTCCCCTATTGGGTGGAAAGAAGTGGGTGACCGAAAGATTTTTGCTCCTGATATGGTTACACAGGCTTCTGAGGATGTCCGATTGATAGTTGAGAGATTGAGGATAGCTCAGAGTCGACAGAAGAGTTATACTGACAAGTGACGTAGGCCACTTGAGTTCGCAGTTGGTGAGTCAGTGTTTCTGAAGGTTTCTCCTTCCAAGGGTATAGCGAGGTTTGGGAAGAGGGGTAAGCTGAGTTTTCGCTACATTGGACCCTTTGAGATACTTAATCGAGTGGGAGATAAGGCCTATAGGTTGGCATTGCCACCAGATTTGTCAGGCGTGCATAACGTCTTCCACATTACGATGCTTCAGAAGTATTATCCGGATCCGACGTATGTGATTAGTTATGAGCCATTGGAGCTCAGTGAGGACATGTCATATGTTGAGAGGCCGATTTGGATACTGGATAGGAAGGAGAAGGTTGTGAGATCGAAGACTATCGGGTTAGTGAAAGTTTTATGGCAGCATCACACTTCCGAGGAGGCTACTTGGGAGTTAGAGAGCTTGATGCGAGAGAAGCACCCCCAGTTGTTTGGCGAGTGATTTGGTACTAATTTGGAGGACCAAATTCTTTTAGTTGGGGAGGATTGTTAAACCCGAGTTTTCGATTTTATATGTAGCTTATATCTTATGATTCCTATGTGTACGAACACTTTATTTCATAGTTGAATCATAAGAGGAGTATTTACTATCATACAATCGACTAATTGAGAAAATTAAAAATGCATGTAAGCTACATAATAGCGAGATAAGGGTTAAGTTAATTCCCGAATAAGTACAGGGGTAAAACGATCAAATGATCAAAATCTGGTATAAATCCGATGCGAAAATTTCATTAAAAATATGAAATTGAGAAATCTTGATCAATAACTAGGAAAATATTGAATTTCGAGTCCAATTGATCAAGATATGAATTTATTTAATATTTTTAAAATTTTAACCTCGAAAAACGAGCCCAAAAATAGGAGAAAAATATACAAGTAAAATTGGACTGATAAATTCATTTATGGACTAAATGAATTTAATATGAATTTTTGGGATATTTTTGGGATTTTTATTATTATTTTATGGAATAAAATAATAATAAAAATATATTATAAAGGAAAAGAAATTAGAAAAAAAAACGAAATTGGAAAGTTAGAAACGCGGGGAGAGAGAAACCCACGCGAGGAAAACGAAGCAAAACCGATGGAGAGGAGAAAACCACCGGCGACCCCACGGCCAGGCCAGCGGCCGAAAAAAAGAGAGGAAGTCGGCGCGATCCTTCTGCCACAGGTCACGCCCTCCACCGACGCCGGCTAATCGAAGAGGGGAAGGCCGCGGAAGGAAAGGAGGAATCCTGCGGCCATCAGCGGTGCTAAGGTCCAATCGAGCCCAGCCGAACGTTCCCCAGGATGTGGCGCACTGAACGGTGGTAGCGGCACCCGGAGAACCGACCGGACGATGCCGACACGGCCAAAGGAAGCCTGATCCGGTCGGCGATTCAGGGAAGAACCTTCTATGCTGAATCGGACTGGACCGGTTCAGCCAAGGAGAAAAAGGGAAAAAGAAGAAAAAAGAAAGAAAAAGAAAAAGAAAATTTTTTGAGATTTCACCGGACTTCAGGTAAGTTGATACGAGGTCAAAAGTGACCGATTTGATTTTCGATAAATTTATTTAAATTATATTTAATCGAAAATTGACCCAGAGTTAAATATACAAAATTGTGCAGTTCGACGATAAATTCTGAACGGAAGCCCGATTGAACTTCGATTTACGTACCATCACATAATCTCAGGTAAGTAAAGCTCATTACGACAATTGAAGTGATTTATGCATATTTAAGATTTAATTTACGCATTTCGGATTAAATTCCGCAATTAGTGAATTATATTCGAAATTTTGAAATAAATGTCGTAAATGTTATACGGGCTATCCAAAGAGCTTGGAATAAAGCCCAATGAGTATTTATAGGCCCAATGAGTCAATAGACCCTGATGAACGAGCTTAATACGGGTTAAGGCCGAATTAAAGTATTTAGGCCCATTTAGAGTAAACGGGCCCATTTAAGTGAAATGAACTGTATTAAATGTGTAATACAGTAGGAAACGTGAAATTAATCCAGTGAATGGTTAAATACAGCTCCAGAGTCATATTGAGAGTGACCGAACTGTAAGGTTTTGACAGCACAGAGGAAGAGAGGTCACACTGCGTGATCCGAGGTAGGGGACTCTTGCAAGTAGTTAGAGATATTTGTACATATTTTCGTCTGCTTTTGCATTCACTGAAATTGTTTAAGGGTTAGAGAAAATCAATAATATTCTAGGGACCTGATATGGGTAAATTATGATTTTGCCCCTAGTTAGGCAAAAAAGTCAAATTTTAGAAAAAGTTGTAAAAAGCATGGAAATGATGTTTTGAGTGGTTTTTACTGCTGTGTAGCAGAATAGTAGGTGGATGGGCTAATGTTTTGAGGTTGATGTAAACTAAGAACACTTTATAGTGCTGATTTTAGTGATTTTAAACATCCCTGTTTTTAAAGAGCCATCTACCGAATTATGTGGAAACAATCATGCTGGAGCATAGCTCGCACTTGATTTTAGATGTTTTTCACATACATTAGTGCTGGAGGTTTACTTGCACTACATTTATTTGACATGCATGATAGAGTACTGGAGCACTGCTCGTACTTAGTTTTATGTGATTTGTGCATGATAGAGTGCTGGAGCGATTAGCTCGTACTCGAGTTTTACATGAGATGTATGACAGAGTGCTGGAGCGTTGCTCGTACTTTGTAACGACCCTTGACCCTTGAAAATCGGGGGATTTTTTTTTTGAACTTATTTTACCCACTTATTCCCTTCTTCACTTAGGCTGTATTCCTGTTCAGTGTCAATCCTTAAAAATATTTCACTTCATTTATCCTAATACAGATTTCATCCCGACACATTATTTTCAATAGATGTCTGTGCATACAAATAGTCTGGTATAGGGATAAGAGTGTATACCTCACGCATATACAAAAGGTAGTCTGGGGAAGCTCATATCCGCCAGCCTATGTTGTCAACGCAGCATTTATTAATTGTAATTCATTACAAAGATCTGAGAGGTAGAGGGGTAAGCTTTCGGGAAAAAGCTCAGTAAGAAGATGTATTTAAAACGATTCTAGCAATTCAAATGTGTATAAAACATGATAATGCGTATAATGATACTTTCTGAAACTAATAATAATGACATTCAAAGATTAAAGAAAGTCATAAACATCGAGATTCAAAACGTAATTCTTTAGGTATTTGAACTTAACAGATATTATGTAAAACTAGTCGTACATTTAGAATTCCAAACAGGAATACATATCAAATCACATACTACCAAATCCATTTTTGAAATCAGAGTTTAATTTTCATAATGAGACTGCATCGGCCATATAATTATCACGTGGCAATAACAAATTTATCACGCGGCAATAACAAAGTAATCACGCGGCGGCAAAATAACAAGGTAATCACGCGGCAAAATAACCCGGTCATCCTCCGTAGAGGGAATTCAGAACTTAAGAGTAATTCCCGACGCCATAAAGGCGGAAAACAGGCGCCACACAGGCGAAATACAGGCGCCAAGAAGGCGAAATACAAGCGCCACAAAGGCGAATTACAGGCGCCACATAGGCGAAATATAGGCGCCACACAGGCGAAATACAAGCGCCAAGAAGGCGAATTACAGGCGCCACGAAAGCGAATACAGCCGCCACACAGGCGAAATACAGGCGCCATACAGGCGAAATACATGCACCACACAGGCGAAATACAGGCGCCACACAGGCGAAATACAGGCGCCACGAAGGCGAAATACAAGCGCCACGAAGGTGAAATACAGGCACCACACAGGCGAAATACAGGCACCACACAGGCGAAATACATGCATCACACAGGCGAAATACATACGCCACACAGGCGAAATACAGGCGCCACACAGGCGAGTTCAAATGCCACACAGGTGAATTCAGACGCCACACAGGCGAAGTTGACGTGCATAAGCACACAACATAAATGGCCCTTAGTCTCAAAACAACTATAGTTTTCATATACGAAAATATCGAAATAAATTCATCTTATTCGAAAGATCATTTTAAAAGACATGCTCATATTCCGAAATCAAATTCAGTTATATAAAATTAGTCAAAAACATAAACACAGAGAGCATAGTCTTGATCAGAAATATAACTTAGAAACATGCATGAAAATCATACTTCATGTCTTTGCAAGCTTTCTTTATCAAGTTTCGGTAAGTAACTATTACCGTTTTAAATTATATCCCCTTACCTCAATCTATCGAAAGTATCAGTTTGAATAGTGATGCCTCCACGTATTCTTCCCTAAATCCTTGTACGATTCTCCTACACCGAAATTTATATTTCTTAGTATCCTATTTATTCGAATTACTTACGATGCATTAAGATTGTAACCTTGCTTACCTAGGGAAAATATACTTGAAATCGTAAAATACGTACAGTTATCTCTAAAACTTACATAAATTTCTTACCTCGGTGTCTGTCCGTTGTCCTTAATTGCTTTAACTTAGTGAGTCGGCAAGTCCGATCTACTCGGGTTATTTCTATCGAAGCCCCTTTCCCTTGGGTTTCCACATTCTTTGTGTCCTTTCCTCTATTCCAAATATATATATAATTATATATATAAATCCCCCTTTTTATTTTTTTTCTCGGCTACGGTTCATTTTTCACTATTCATCATTTCATTTTTTTTGAATTTTCCCGTCATTTCTTCTTTTCTTTCATTCTTTCATTCTTTCTTTCTCGCAAGTAGCCGAAGCCACTGCTCACGATCATCTTCGCCTTCTTCCTCCCTCGGCGTTTCCTTCAGGCGCTGATGGCTTCTCCGTCCACCCCAATACCAGTGGCCACATTGACCTCCGCCGTTTGCCACCATTTTTGCCTCTCCCGATCACCTGTTTCAATCGTCTGTTTTGGCAGTCTCCTCTATTTTCTGGCCTATATCACTGCTCAGGTTCCTTGCGGTCTCCTCCATCATTCTTGGTCACACTCTGGTTTCTAGCTCCCTCGCGATTCGCCTTTGCCGTCTTTGGCGCTGCCGTTCCCTCCTCCTCCCATCTCGGTCACCTGCTACCAACAGCTTCTTCTTCCTACAGTCACCTCGATTGTCACTGTTTCTTCCGAGGTCCACGTCTTCTGCTCTCCGCTTCTTCTCGGGTTGTAAAAATTTCAGGGGCTAAGCTTTCTGTTTCCAATCCTGAACTGGCCCTCTCGTTTTCGCTCTCTGTTTCCCGTTTCTTTTTCCCATCTCCTGCTTCCATCATGCCTTATGTTTGCCTCGGTTCGACTCTGCAGCTTTGTTTCACATTTTCCAGCTTCATGTTTCCCTTCAACTCTGTTTCTCTCGGTCTACCCCATGCTTTAGGTCTGCCTTTATTTCTTCTTTGTGACAGACCGCTTGCAAGTTATTTAACCACTTTCTAACCTTTCGTTCCTACTGCCATTTCAATAGTATGATTACGTATATATGTATCTACCCAGAATCCCAAATATCAGGCCACCGTAATATCCTTTGCTTCAAGTCTTTGTCTTTCAACAGCTTGTTTCTTTTTCCTTGATTGCTGCTAGTTGTTACAGTCTCCTACAAGTTATCTAGATTGCGTGCAACTCTTGCTGCAGGTTTTCATATATAGATATATATATATATGTATGTACTATATAAAATATATATTCCTATTGTTTCTTTATTATTTCCACTTACTGAAACTACTTCCACTAACTCAATGTTTTTTTTTTATTTTAGCTGCTCTCGTTTCTATCCTCTTGAGTCGACATTGTTGCAGTAAAGTTCCTGTGTTCGCGCCTCAACAACTCTCAATAAAATTCAGTCTCTATAGTTTCATTTATCATTTCGTTTCAATCTCGCCACTATGCTGTTTCAGATGTATTCTTTCATTTCTATGCGAGTATATATATATATATTAATCCATAATTACCTCCTTTGTCAGCAGACCTTGCATCCCTCATTCCTTTGCTGGTGACCAAGCCATCATTCACTGCAAATTACATGCCAAACACTGCAGTTCCAATAAATGTTTTTATTTGATATTCGGCTGTAGCCACTGCACCTACTGCCATTCATTTAATTCAGTTTAGGCTTTCCTCATAGTATTTTACTGATTGGATACCACTTATACTTCAATCTTAACATGTTGTCAATCGTTATTGCCACTGTATTCATCAGGAAATTCCAGCCCTTTACGTTTTCTTTATCACGTTTCCTGTATCATGTTTCCTGTTTAGCGTTTCCTGCTTCTTCTGCTGATGGGAGCTCTCGGCCAGTGAATGTATATTGTTTATATACATATATCTATTGTACTCAATTAAATTCTTATTTTTACACCTCATAATTATTTATTCCTCAAATCAAAATATTTTAATAATTTATCCTCGTCCAAATTTCTCATATTATAATTCAAATTAATTATCCACCAATAAATGCATTCTCCATTATTATTTAAACCGAATACAGAAAAATTCGTGGGGTTTACATTCTCCCCACCTTAGGAAATTTGGTCCCCAAATTTAATATTACATTAGCCTTTAAACAATTGCGGGTATTTCTCTCATATTAAACTTTCTAATTCCTGCGTAGTCTCTTCCAATTATTAATTCCTGAGTAGTCTCTTCCAATTATATCTCTTATTGTCCCTTTCAATCATATCTCTTATTGTCCCTGACTGCCGATATATCTTCAGAAGATCTGATAAATCTTATTAGTCTCCAAATGTGGGGTATATCTCTGTAAATGAGTCTCTGACAACATCAATTCATTTAACTAAAGATCATTTGGTATACAATTTTATTTTTAAATCTCCATAAATCACTAATAATTCAATAACTCATGTCATTGACCAATATACGTAACGTCGTCCCGTAATCACTTCAGCTCAAAGCACTAACTCGAGTCATTCATCATTTTTTTTGTATTTGACAGCTTTTGTAAAATTTAATACTTAACCTTCATGATCAGTAGAATTCCCTCATTCTTCATAGTACAAGTAATGGTATCCTGACTTCAAACACAAATATTTCGACTGTCAACTTCAATTTATCCTTTAGTCACACTCATTCTGCTGTGGAGCTACAGGAGCAGGCATATTTATAGTTCTGAAACATCTTTACAGGCTGTGCGGGCGTATCGGGAGTAATCTGCCCGTCTATTCTTCCGTCTACTCCATCACCTAACATAGCCTATGTCCCAATTTTTTTCCATAGTATGTTCAACACTCCGCTCAATCTTAACAAAGTGTATCTCAGTAACTTCTGTCTTTTTCACAAGACCTGATGGAGCATGCTCAACATCAGTTTCAATCTCAGTATCATTTATGAGTCTCATATGATGACTCTACATGATTCTCAGGCCTATCTCTGCGACCTCTAGCTCGTGATCTAATTCATCACGTGAACCCAACATTAAGTCTTAACTTAATTAGGTATACTTACTCTACAACCAAACAAGCACAGACATTTGAAATGTAATCATATCCTTATTATTGACATTAACAGTACTAGACAACCTTTGCTCTGATACCACTAAATGTAACGACCCTTGACCCTTGAAAATCGGGGGATTTTTTTTTTGAACTTATTTTACCCACTTATTCCCTTCTTCACTTAGGCTGTATTCCTGTTCAGTGTCAATCCTTAAAAATATTTCACTTCATTTATCCTAATACAGATTTCATCCCGACACAATATTTTCAATAGATGTCTGTGCATACAAATAGTATGGTATAGGGATAAGAGTGTATACCTCACGCATATACAAAAGGTAGTCTGGAGAAGCTCATATCCGCCAGCCTACGTTGTCAACGCAGCATTTATTAATTGTAATTCACTGCAAAGATCTGAGAGGTAGAGGGGTGAGCTTTCGGGAAAAAACTCAATAAGAAGATGTATTTAAAACAATTCTAGCAATTCAAATGTGTATAAAACATGATAATGCGTATAATGATACTTTCTGAAACTAATAATAATGACATTCAAAGATTAAAGAAAGTCATAAACATCGAGATTCAAAACGTAATTCTTTAGGTATTTGAACTTAACAGATATTATGTAAAACTAGTCGTACATTCAGAATTCCAAACAGGAATACATATCAAATCACATACTACCAAATCCATTTCTGAAATCAGAGTTTAATTTTCATAATGAGACTGCATCGGCCATATAATTATCACGTGGCAATAACAAATTTATCACGCGACAATAACAAAGTAATCACGGGGCAAAATAACAAGGTAATCACGCGGCAAAATAACAAGGTAATCACGCGGCAAAATAACCCGGTCATCCTCTGTAGAGGGAATTCAGAACTTAAGGGTAATTCCCGACGCCACAAAGGCGAAAAACAGGCGCCACACAAGCGAAATACAGGCGCCATGAAGGCGAATTACAGGCGCCACACAAGCAAATTACAGGCGCCACACAGGCGAAATACAGTCGCAACACAGGCGAAATACAAGCGCCACGAAGGCGAATTACAGGTGCCACTAAGGCGAATTACAGGCGCCACACAGGTGAAATACAGGCGCCACACAGGCGAAATACATGCGCCATACAGGCGAAATTCAGGAGCCACACAGGTGAAATACAGGCGCCACGAAGGTGAAATACAGGCGCCACGAGGCGAAATACAGGCGCCACGAAGGCGAAATACAAGCGCCACAAAGGCGAGTTACAGGCGCCACACAGGCGAAATACAGGCACCACACGGCGAAATACAGGCGCCACACAGGCGAATTACAGGCGCCACACAGGCGAGTTCAAATGCCACACAAGCAAATTCGGACGCCACACAGGCGAAGTTGACATGCGTAAGCACACAACATAAATGGCCCTTAGCCTCAAAACAACTATAGTTTTCTTATACAAAAATATCGAAATAAATTCATCTTATTCGAAAGATCATTTTAAAAGACATGCTCATATTCCGAAATCAAATTCAGTTATATACAATTATTCAAAAACATAAACACAGAGAGCATAGTCTTGATCAGAAATATAATTTAGAAACATGCATGAAAATCATACTTTATGTCTTTGCAAGCTTTCTTTATCAAGTTTCAGTAAGTAACTATTACCGTTTTAAATTATATCCCCTTACCTCAATCTATTGAAAGTATCAGTTCGAATAGTGACGCCTCCACGTATTCTTCCCTAAATCCTTGTACGATTCTCCTACACCGAAATTTGTATTTCTTAGTATCCTATTTATTCGAATTACTTATGATGCGTTAAGATTGTAACCTTGCTTACCTAGGGAAAATATACTTGAAATCGTAAAATACGTACAGTTATCTCTAAAACTTACATAATTTCTTACCTCGGTGTCTGTCCGTAGTCCTTAATTGCTTCGACTTAGCGAGTCGGCAAGTCCGATCTACTCGGGTTATTTCTGTCGAAGCCCCTTTCCCTTGGGTTTCCACATTCTTTGTGTCCTTTCCTCTATTCCAAATATATATATAATTATATATATATATAAATCCCCCTTTTTATTTTTTTTTCCCGGCTACGGTTCATTTTTCACTATTCATCATTTCATTTTTTTTGAATTTTCCCACCTTTTCTTCTTTTCTTTCATTCTTTCATTCTTTCTTTCTCACAGGTAGCCGAAGCCTCTTCTCACGATCATCGTCGCCTTCTTCCTCCCTTGGCGTTTCCTTCAGGCGCTGATGGCTTCTCCGTCCACGCCAATACCAGTGGTCACATTGACCTCCGCCGTTTGCCACCATTTCTGCCTATCTCGATCACCTGTTTCAATCGTCTGTTTTGGCAGTCTCCTCTGTTTTATGGCCTATATCACTGCTCAGGTTCCTTGCGGTCTCCTCCATCATTCTCGGTCACACTCTGGTTTCTAGCTCCCTCGCGATTCGCCTTTACCGTCTTTGGCGCTGCCGTTCCCTCCTCCTCCCATCTCGGTCACCTGCCACCAACAGCTTCTTCTTCCTACAGTCACCTCGGTTGTCACTGTTTCTTCCGAGGTCCACGTCTTCTGCTCTCCGCTTCCTCTCGGGTTGTAAAACTTTCAGGGGCCAAGCTTTCTGTTTCCAGTCCTGAACCGACCCTCTCGTTTTCGTTCTCTGTTTCCCGTTTCTTTTTCCCATCTTCTGCTTCCGTCATGCCTTATGTTTGCCTCAGTTCAACTCTGCAGCTTTGTTTCACATTTTCCAGCTTCATGTTTCCATTCAACTCTGTTTCTCTCGGTCTACCCCATGCTTTAGGTCTGCCTTTATTTCTTCTTTGTGACAGACCTCTTGCAGGTTATTTAACCACTTTCTAACCTTTCGTTCCTACTACCATTTCAATAGTATGATTACATATATATGTATCTACCCAGAATCCCAAATATCAGGCCACCGTAATATCCTTTGTTTCAAGTCTTTGTCTTTCAACAGCTTGTTTCTTTTTCCTTGATTGCTGCTGGTTGTTACAGTCTCCTACAAGTTATCGAGATTGCGTGTAACTCTTGCTGCAGGTTTTCATATATAGATATATATATATATATATGTATGTACTATATAAAATATATATTCCTATTGTTTCTTTATTATTTCCACTTATTGAAACTGCTTCCACTAACTCAATGTTTTTTTTTTTATTTTAGCTGCTCTCGTTTTTATCCTCTTGAGTCGACATTGCTGCAGTAAAGTTCCTGTGTTCACGCCTCAACAACTCTCAATAAAATTCAGTCTCTATAGTTTCATTTTATCATTTCATTTCAATCTTGCCACTGTGTTGTTTCAGATGTATTCTTTCATTTCTATGCGAGTATATATATATATATTAATCCATAATTACCTCCTTTGTTAGCAGACCTTGCATCCCCCATTCCTTTGCTGGTGACCAAGCCATCATCCACTGCAAATTACACGCCAAACATTACAGTTCCAATAAATGTTTTTATTTGATATTCGGCTGTAGCCACTGCACCTACTGCCATTCATTTAATTCAGTTTAGGCTTTCCTCATAGTATTTTACTGATTGGACACCACTTATACTTCAATCTTAACATGTTGTCAATCGTTATTGCCACTGTATTCAGCAGGAAATTCCAGCCCTTTACGTTTTCTTCATCACGTTTCCTATATCATGTTTCCTGTTTAGCGTTTCCTGCTTCTTCTGTCGATGGGAGCTCTCGGCCAGTGAATGTTTATTGTTTATATACATATATCTATTGTACTCAATTAAATTCTTATTTTTACACCTCATAATTATTTATTCCTCAAATCAAAATATTTTAATAATTTAGCCTCGTCCAAATTTCTCATATTATAATTCAAATTAATTATCCACCAATAAACGCATTCTCCATTATTATTTAAACTGAATACAAAAAAATTCGTGGGGTTTACATACTTGAGCGATTTTCTCGTACTTGATTTGAATGAGAACTATGCATGACCTAGTGTTGGAGGTTTACTCGCACTAGTGTTGATATTTTGACATGCATATACAGTGTTTTGAGGCAGTGCGTTGACTATGAGTCACACTCAAGACACGCACTATAATTTACGTGATATATAGACATGTTAGAAAAATCGTGATGATTTCCTCTGTGTAGACTGAGTGTCACACTGTTGAGATGTTCTCATGTGGATTTAGAGATGTGGCATTTATTCCATAGTATGAGGGCTAAAACCTATGGCAGGCACCCTAACTATGATGTATTTCCATGGTATGAGAGGCTAAGACCTATGGCAAGCACCCCGACCATGATGTAGGGTCCACGGGTGTACGTTGTACCGTGCATGTGGCATGGAGTACACTTTATCGTGTTTTATGTTGTGGAGTTATGGAGGAGAGTTGTTGATAGCTGGCGGTTATGATGGACTGACCCCCCTCCCGTTACAGCAGTGATAACCCGCACACCGAGTACTGTGTTGCCTGGGATTTCACCACATGTTAGGATATGGCCATAGTCCAGAGATATTGCATTTAGCCTGAGTCTCTCATGATATATCACATGTATTTTTATAATACGGGTAGACTTGAGGGATGGGTCGGAACCCGATTTGTTTATGTGGTGATGAGAAATGCCATATTTACTGTGTTTTGAATGTAAATGACATATTTTATATAAAGGCATTCTTAAATGATTAAATATGCACTGTTTTGCATGAATGCCTCTGATTGATAAATCAGCGTGTGTTTAGTACATGGGATTTTAAATCTGTACTATATTATATATATATTGAAATATTCTTTTGAATTGAGAGAAGGAAAGGCAAAGCACTATTTTCAGTAGATAGTATGGATGTCTACTTGCTTGCCTGATTTCCTTAATGAGCGCGTTGATAGCTCATCCCATTCATTTTCCCCCATCTCTATAGATTCTCGTTAGTAGATCGAGTCGGCTAGGGTATTGCATTCCTTTGATCCGCTGCCACTCCCCATCTAGCGAAAGGTATATACAAGCGCACTCTTTTGTATTTGAACAATGCATAAACACAGTGATGTACACGGTTTTAATGTTGGGGATGTAAATGTAATGATGTAATTATATTTAAGCATATGAACTTACTTATGATATGAATGTCATGTATGTATGATACCAAAAAAAATGGTAAGATATGTATGGATGAGGAGACTAATGCCTATTCACAGCCCAACTGTTGAGGAGATAAAGGTAAGTAAAAAGTGAAAAAGTTATTGTGGTTTTTGGTAAGTCACGTGTGGGAGGAGGGCATGAAAGTCTTATGATTCCTTAACATATAACAATATCCATACAATGTGTGAATCATAAGGAAATATAATAAAAATTGGGTCTTACAACATTGCACATCTATGTTAGAAGTTAGGTCACGAGGTGTGACAATGTAGTCGCCAATCTCGTTCTCCTTTCATGCAATGTAAATTGATATTTCTTAAATGAATTATCACATGGGTTTATAACCTGAACATGTGAGTTTGTGTGTGATAAAAGGGTAACCCGAGGGATGGGTGAGGCCCAGATTTCCATGTTTTTAAACATGATGATATGCCATATTATTTTGATTTAATTGAATGACATGACAAAATGTGATTCATGTGGAATAACATGAGAAATGCAATGTTTTGCATGAACTGCTGAGGTCGTTAAACCAACATATTTCCAGTTTATAACTGATGATTTGTATATATATATATATATTGCATAAAAGCTTTAAGCAAGATGCATGCTTTAGATATGAATAGATAAGAAAATGAGTTCAAGGCATAAACATTATCTTTGTAGATAGTGTGGTTATCTACTTGATTGATTTCCTTACTGAGCTATGAGCTCACCCCAATTTTATTTCCCTCTTTACAGAGCATCCACAATAGGTGGACACGGCTGAGGACTGATATTCCTTGATCCGCTGCATATCCATCTTATGAGAGGTATACACAAACTCGAACATTTTGTAGTGAACAATGTAACAGCATAGTCATGTAAACGAATGTACGGTCGGGGATGTATATATACAAGTATTTGTATTAATGTATAAGAGTTACATAATAGAAAAGAATATTGACTTGTATGCATGTTATGAAAGAGTAATGAATGGGTGACTAATATCGAATCACAGCCCAACATTTTGGTGTTGAGTGATGACAGAAGGAGAGGTAAGTAAAATGCGAAAAAAAATTGGTGATGATTTTGGTAGGTCACGGGATGGGAGGTCGTGACAATTAACTTACTTAAATTTAAGATTATTACTACTTAATTATCATGCAAATTTCCATTTAACCAAATTTAACATTATTTCCTATTAATTTCGGTCACTACCTAAGATTACTTGCATGAATTTAATTTATTTCTACATTCATGTACATTTAACTTAATGTCTAATGGTAGATTACCTTAATCTATCCTAATTTGGTCACAGGAATATATTTCTGCTAAATAAGTTGAGTTCATGAACCTATTCATGCACATACATTATGCATCTAAATTATGTTCACCGTATACAATTTATCATTGTTGTATTTTATTTATATTGGATTTTAAATTTTCAGATTTAACATTTATATTCACCTATTATGTCAATGTCTTACACATCCCTACCTTTCCTAAACTAAAATACACCAAAGTTATTATACTAAGTGGTGTGAACCCGAATAATCACTATCCTAACTCGATATATCCTATCCTTTAATTAAATTGGATCCTCCTATCCATAGATTAATTTCGACTTAACATAAAAATAAACGAAACATTGGTATAAGGAAATTGCGATCTTACAAATGGAAATCTGGGCCTCACCCATCCATCAGGTTACCCTTTATCACACACAAATTCATATGTTCAGATTATAAAATCATGTGATAGTTCATTAAAAAAAAAAAACTCAATTTGCATCAAAGGGGATAGGCGATTACATGTTCCGAGATTATGATCATAACTCATTTTTCTATGATCCTAAGTTATACAGTACTCAATGTGCAGGGTCTCACAATTGCTGTAATGGGAGGTGGGTCAAATCTCTACCGTCAACTCATAACTCAATCACATCGTGTACTCACGGTACATCGTACTCCATGTGAAATACACGGTACAAAGTACTCCATGAACCCAATCTCAAGGTTGGGATGCTTGCCATAAGTCATAGTCCTCATACCTTGGATATACCTCATAGTCAGGTGCTTGCCATAAGTCTTAGCCCTTATACTATGGGTTATATTCTCAATAGCCCTCGGCCATATCTTAAAACTTTACTCATGTGAGCATGTAATCGGTGCGACACACAGTCAGCACAGGCTCCCAACACGTCTGTTTCATGCTCTATTTCAAAACTCAGTACATGCGACTAAACTCTCAGCACGACCATAAAAAAACTAATATAAATCAAGTGTGAGCAATGCTCCCAAAACTATATCATGTAAAAACTGAGTATGAGCAATGCTCTAATACTCTATAATGCATCAATCAATGAAAACTGAGTACAAGAAATGCTCCCATTACTCTATCATGTAAAACTGTCAGACCCGTATTTTTATGTAGCTTGTTCCTTATGATTCCTATGTGTATGTGAAATGATTTAACACTTATACGCTACATAAAAGCCTAATGTGAGCTATAAGAGCCACAGGTTAAACCGAGTGGATTTGAATCATTCTGACTGAAGAGAAGAACTCAAAATGAGAAAATATCGAGAGCTCATGAAGGAAAGTCAGTTTGATTTAGTTCCGAACACAAAGAACAAGAGTAAAAGCTAAAAAGGGTAAAACAGACCTTTTTAACGATTTAAGGTATTTAAGGCATATTTACCTACCGAAAACGGCTAAAACGTAAAGACAAGAGTGTAAAACATAAGATATGACACTTTCAAAATTTTGAGAAAAAAGTCAACTTGGTCAATGATTAAGGAAAAAATCAACTATAGTTAAGAAAAGTGGACATTTATCATAGTTGACTAACCATGGTTAAAAATTTACCTAAGTATGGAGAAAAATTTGAGAAAAAGTATTTTTAGTTAGAATACAAGATAATCATCCTTGAAAGTATGGAAATTTTTTTCGGATGGATTTCGAATTTAAATTTAATGGATAAAAACGTAATGGGCCAAAGTGAAGATTTTAAAGCCCATTAATGTATACTAACTGTAGATCGAATTTCTTAGGTCCCTTAGACCGAATTGTTGGACCGATTGATAGGCCAAATATTTAGACAATTCAAGGCCCGAAGTATGGTAAAAATTTCAGCCCGAAAGCCCATTAGGAAGGCCCAAACCGAGCGGCCCAATTGTAAGGCCCAAATGGATTAAATATCTAGCCCATTAGTTAAAGGTAACTATTGTTATTTTGGTAACCATTACCTAAGCTTTATGAAGTCAATTTAGATGACTGGAAAGTAAGGCTTAATGGTTAAGTAAATGGCTTATAGAATCAGCCACCACATGGTCTTCTTCAACATGTCATTCTCGACTAGAAGAAGAAACCATTAAAACACATTTATCCAAGCTTTCTCTCACTAGAAATCACTAGGATTTAGGCATTTTTGGAACTTGCATCCTTCATGTAAGTTATTCCAAATTGAGAGGAAAGTGACATAGGTTGGAATTGGCTATCAAAGAGCCATAGTGTGCAAACCGTGAGGCTTCAAAGTTTCGACTAAGTGTAAACACAAATTCTAGGTATAATTTCAAGTTTTCAAATTCATATATGTTAATGTATGAATGATTTTAAGCATATTGGTATATGTTTTAAGCATTGAAACATATGAAATCACTATGAACATGGTTTGACCGAGAGCGAGTAGTGATATATTGATGAATGCCCATATGTTTTTAAGGCATAAATGAGTTAATGTACATGTGTTCATGATTATGGTATAGTTAGAATTAATCATTATGATTAATTGATACATGAATTTAGTTGGCAATCAAGGTATTTGAAAAAATGCCTAAATGAACTATGTGAAGCTTAAGAACATTGCTAACCAAGTGTTTGTGAAAATTCCTAAGTGAATTGGTTTAACAAATGGACATGGACGGCATGCCATGGTGTGACCGACGACATGGGATGCTCTCAGCCATGGCATGTGGCTAAGAGGTCCAACAGGCCAAGCCCAATTGGTTTCGGTCCAATGTGATTTAATGGGTCTCGAATAACCCCAATAAGAGTTGGTCGGCCCCACAAACTCAATAGGCCCAATGAAAATGAATAGTAAAATAGAAATGGGCTTAAGGCATAGTTAGACCTATTAAGGTCTATTAAAGCCCATTAAGTGAAATAGATTGTATTTAATGTGAAAAACAGTATGAAAAGTATAATTAACCTGATAAATGGTTATATGCAGCTCTGGAGATTAGTGGAGGAACAAATTAGACTGCTGGATCGAGCAGCGTTGAGAAAGTAAAATTTCTCGAGTGATTACAGGTAAGAGACTTTTGTGAGTAGTTAGAGATACCTGCACATATTTTCGACTGCTTTTACATTGACTTAAAAACTCTGAGGGTCAGATAAAGTGAATAATAATTATTGTGACCTGATAGTGACAATTTACGATTTTTTCCCTAATTATGAAAAAAGTCAACTTTTGAGAAAAGTTGTAAAAAGCATGGAAACCACCAATTTTGAGTGTTTTACTGCTGTTTAGCAGAAGAAATAGATGGACTAATGTTTTAAGGTTGATGTGAATTAAGCACACTTTATAGTCCTGATTTTGATATTTTAAAAATCATCCCTTTTTAAAGAGTCATCTATCGAATTTGTGAGAATAAATTGTACTAGAGCATAGCTCGCACTTGATTTCAAATATTTTCCACATATATTAGTGCTGATGTATGACTCGCACTAGCTTTCCATGATATGCATGATGGAGTGCTGGAGCAATTAGCTCGTACTCGAATTTTTCATGAGATGCATGGCAGCGTGCTAAAGCATTGCTCGTACTCGATTCTTCATGATTTATACCTGACATAGTACTTGAGCGATTACTCATACTTGATTTGATGAGTTTGGTACATAGCATGGTACTGGAGCGATTGCTCATACTTGATTTGAAACATGAACTATGTATGACCTAGTTGCTGGAGGTTTACTCGCACTAGAGTTGAGTTTGTGATGTAAAACAGTGTTTAAGCGGAGTGTCGACTATGAGTCGCGCTCAAAGGCGTGCACTGTATTTTATGTGATATATAAGACATGTTGAAAAATCATGCTTGATTTCCTCGTGTAGACTGAGTGTCACTCTGTAGAGATGTTCGCATGTGAATTTAGAGACGTAGTATTTATATTCCATGGTTTGAGGGTTAAGACCTATGGCAGGCACCCCGACTATGAGGTAGGGTCCACAGAGTACGTTGTACCGTGCGAGTGGCATGGAGTACACTATACGGTGTGGTGTTGTGGAGTTTAGGAGTTTATAGCTGGCGATTGTGATGGACTGACCCCCCTCCCGTTGCAGTAGTGATGCCTCGCACACCGAGATCTGTGTAGCCTGGGATCACCATTATAGGATATGGCCATAGTCCAGGATATTATTACATTTAACCATAGAGTCCCACATGATATGTCACCTGACTGATTTATTTATGATATGGATAGACCTGAGCGATCGGTCAAAATTCGATTATTGTGTTGTGAATGATTTAAATGCCATATTTACTGTGATTTGAATATCAATGGCATGATTTATCTAAAGGCATTGTGATATTATAAAGATGCATTATTTTGCACTACATGCCTACATTTGAGAACGAAAACATGATTTCTGTACATGGGATTTAATCTGTGGAAGTATATGTATATATTTTAAAGACATGCTTTTAAAGTGAGTTAAGGAAATGATATTTTCGAGGCATAGCATTATTTTGAGTAGATAGTGTAGATGTCTACTTGCTTACCTGATTTCCTTACTGAGGTGTGAGCTCATCCCTTTTTTTTACACCTCTCTACAAAGCATCCGCAGCAGAACGATTTCGAGAGAGGGATAGGATTCCTGTTGTCCGCTATTTTTCCTATCGATCGACAGGTATACATATTTTGTACGATTCTATATCTAAACATATAAACAATACAGTGATGTATACAATATATATTATGGGGAATGTATTTGTAGTAAATTTTATATGAGCTCACATATATTATAAAAGAAATTTCAGTCAGTAGATAGTGTATTGACTTGTATGTATGAAAATGGATGAATGATATGGTAAGTAAGGATACTGACATCGAATCACAGCCCAACCATTGATGAAAAGAAAGGTAAGTTAAAAAGAGAAAAAATTGTAGTGGTTTTGGTTAAGTCATGGAGGGTCATGACAGAATGGTATCAGAGCAGAAGTTGGTCTGATGTGAGTCGGTGTTAGAATTAGGAAAGTGTACATCCCTATAGTACCGTGTTGTGTTTAGATACAACTGTGTATACCAGATGGGAAACAGACTAATTCATGATTGTGAATGCAGGAACTTAGCATATATGGCGAATACCCGTAGTAGTAGAGAGACGAGAGGTAGGGTTCGAGGCCGTAGAGATAGGCTTGAGAGATGAGCTGCTACTGAGCCATTACCTTCCCATGAGACTCCAGGTGCTACTGAGGTACCAGAGAGTGCTGAGGCACACTTCACGAGGTTAAAACGTAGCTTAGAGAAGATAGTGGAGATATTGGCATAGAAGATGCCAGGTAGGTAGAGATAGGAGGCAGGAACTACGACAGGAGAGACAATTACCCCTGATACACCTACACAGATAGCTCATGCATCGAGGACTACAGATACTCCTATACCCCCACCAGTTTCGAGTTTTAGTGGATTAGGGTACGGATGTGATTTAGATCGGTTGCGACAGTTCTAAAAGTTTCGACCTCCATCTTTTAGTAGGTCAAGGACCCTGTTGCTGCTAAGGAGTGGGTTGGAGAAATGGAGAAACTCTATGGATTCTTCGAGTGTACGACATCGGAGATGGTCACATTTGCTGCATTCCTACTGAAGGGATCTGCAGAGCATTGGTGGAAGTCCACCAGACCCATATTGAGAGCCCGACATACAGATATTATTTGGGAGATATTTTGGGATGCCTTTAGGAGGTAGTTTATTCCAGATACCACGCAACAGAAACTACAGGCTGAGTTTTTAGGACTGAACTAGGGGAGTTTGTCCATGGATGATTATGAGACTAGATTCTTATCTTTGGGAAGATATGACCCAAACACCATGTATAGTGAGACCAGGAAGGTCCACAGGTTCATAGATGGACTGAGACTAGTTCTGCGGTCCAGATTGGTCCCATTTGATATAGTCACATATAAGGAAGCAGTGCGCAGGGTGCAACTGTGTGAGTCAGATTATGAGAGGAATGCTTCGTAGTTTGGGAAGTTTAGTCGGAGCCGTGATCGAGAGAGGAAGAGACTAGCTAGAGATAGAGGTTTTAGTTATCGATGAGGGAGGAGACTCTTCGGTAAGAGACCACGAATTGAGGAGACATGAGAGAGACCTGCTAGACCTCCTACTTATCTGGTCGCTGCTCTAGCGAAGTGTATTGTCATTGGAGGACAGAGACCTACTACTGATCAGTGCAGTAGATGCGCTAAACATCATGGAGGTAAACCTTGTCCGCTGACTCCTATAGTGTGTTTTTGATGTAGAAAACCAAGGCATATTGCTAGAGCTTGCCCAGAGATGGTTGAGACTGCTCCATTGAAAGGCGAGGAGCCAGAGAGAGCTCTATTTGATACTTCTGCTTTGAGGAGGAGAGTGACAGTAGAAGAGAAGGGGAAGCAAGTGATTGGTCAAGGGCGCGTACATACTTTGGACCAGGGCACAGCTGCTGCTTCATCGGATGTGATACGAGGTAACATCCTGATTTATGATATTAAAACATATGTTTTAATTGATCCTGATGCCACGCATTCATTTGTATCACCTTCATTTGCATGTAAATTAGCAAGATATGTAGAGCGTACACCGTTATGTATGATGATGTTGATTAGTACGCTTATGAATAGTAGTCAGCTTATAGAGTATGTATTTAATGATTGCAAGTTTAAAGTAGGGGAAAAGGATATGACAGCCAATCTAATATTGCTAAGTATGAGCGACTTTGATATAATCTTAGGAATGGATTGGTTATCTGTAAACCTTGCTATTTTAGATTGTTATGCTAAGACAGTTATGTTTCCTAACCCTACTAGTTATGTTGTAAAGTTTAATGAAAAGAAATGAAAGTAGTAGTATGATTATAATAATGATATACTCTGCTGACTTAGAAACGAATATGTTGAAGGTTTCATTGCGTACGTGGTAGATACAGATAAGGCACATCCGGAGTTGTTAGATATTCCTGTGGTCAGTGAGTACCTAGATGTTTTTCCGGATGAGTTGCCAGGGTTACCACCAGACAAAGAGATGAAATTCTGTATAGACTTGGTGCCTAGTACAGAGCCTATTTCGAGACCACCTTCTGGCATGGCCTTAGTAGAGTTAGAAGATCTCAAGAGACAGTTGCAGGAGCTGTTGGATAGGGGTTTCATTAGACCGAGTGTTTCACCTTGGGGAGCACCGATTTTATTCGTAAGGAAAAAGGATTGGAGCCTTCGATTGTGTATAGATTACCGATTGTTGAATAAGGCCACCATCAAGAATAGGTATCCCCTTCGACGCATTGACGAATTATTGGATCAGTTTCGAGGAGCACAGGTCTTTTCCAAGATTGATCTGAGGTCTGGGTATCATCAGCTGAGAGTTCGAAGTGAAGATGTACCCAAAACAACGTTTCGTACCCGTTATGGCCATTATGAGTTCTTGGTTATGCCATTCGGATTGACGAATGCTTCCACGGCTTTCATAGCTTTGATGAACGATGTGTTCAAGTCATATTTGGATCAGTTTGTTATCGTCTTCATCGATGACATATTGGTGTACTCGAGATCCAAGGAGGAGCATGAGGAGCACCTCAAGATTATATTGCAGATTCAACGAGAGCAGAAGTTATATGCTAAGCTCAGTAAGTGTTACTTTTGGTTGTCATAGATCTCATTTTTGGGACATGTTGTATCGAGGGATGGTGTGTCAGTTGATCCATCCAAGATAGAGGCTGTAGTTCAGTGGGAACAGCTGAGGATAGTCATTGAGATCAAGAGTTTTCTGGGTTTAGCTGGATATTATCGGAGATTCATTGAGGGATTTTTTAAGTTGGCTGCTCCGTTGACACGTCTCACTCGGAAGAGTGTACCGTTCGTATGGAACGAGGATTGTGAGAAGAGTTTTCAGGAACTGAAGCGTCGATTGACCACCGCCTCGATTCTCACTATCCCTACCAGCTGAGGAGGATTTACAATGTCCACTGATGCTTCGCATCATGGACTGGGATGTGTATTGATGCAAGATGGGAGGGTAGTTGCTTATGGATCCAGACAGCTGAAGGATCATGAGAAGAACTATCCGACTCATGATTTGGAGTTAGCAGCAGTAGTGTTTGTGTTGAAGGTATGGCGCCACTACTTGTATGGTGAGAAGTTCCAGATATTTGCCGACCATAAGAGTTTCAAGTATCTGTTCTCACAAAAGGAGCTGAACATGAGACCGAGAAGATAGCAAGAGCTTATGAAGGATTACGATTACGAGATACTTTATCATCCGGGTAAGGCTAACGTTGTAGCAGATGCTTTGAGTAGGAAGAGCCTATGGATGGTATCGTACATGATGGTTAGGGAACATGAGTTGCTAGAGCAGTTTGCTAGCCTCAGTCTAGGAGTTGTGCATTCTGACATAGGTACAGGCTTTGTGATAGCTAGTCTACGCTTGGAGTTAGATCTGTTGGATAGGATCATATGGCTCAGTAGACTGATCCGTTTTGTATTGATGTGAATGGTCAGATGTAGAGGGGTACAGTGACTGATTTTGAGTTGAGTTCTGATGGACTGCTGAGGTTCAGAGGTAGATTGTGTGTTGCCGAGATCCAAGACTCAGGAGATTGATATTGGCAGAAGCTCATTCGTCGAGATACACGTTACATCTGAGAAGTAACAAGATGTATCAGAACCTCCGGAAGGTGTACGGGTGGTCGAGTATAAAGAGAGATGTAGTAGATTTTGTGGCGAAATGTCTCATATGTCAGTAGGTGAAGGTAGAACATCAGAAGCCTATAGGGTTATTGCAGCCTCTACCTATATCGACATGGAAATAAGAGTATATCACCATAGATTTCGTGATGGGTTTACCGAGGACTCGCAGGAATCACAATGCTATATAGGTGATCGTCGACAAACTGACGAAGTCAGCCCACTTCCTACCTATGAGAGCTACCGATCTCTGAGTTCATTGGCAGAGCTATATGTACGCGAGGTAGTGAGGTTACATGGTGTACCAGTGAGCATAGTCTCTTATAGGGATTCCCTCTTCACTTCCCACTTTTGGAAACATTTTCAGGAAGCCATGGGAACCCAGTTGAGTTTGAGCACCGCTTTCCATCCTCAGACAGATGGTCAGTCAGAGAGGACTATACAGACTCTGGAGGACATGTTGAGAGCATGTGTGCTATATTTTAGAGGCTCTTGGGATGATCACTTGCCACTAACCGAGTTTGCCTACAACAACTATTATCATTCGAGTATCGAAATGGCACCATATGAGGCTTTATATGGCTGTAGATGTCGTTCTCCTATTTAATAGGAAGAAGTGGGTGACCGTAAGATTTTCGCTCCTGACTTGGTTACACAAGCATCTGAGGATGTCTGTTTGATTGTAGAGAGATTGAGGATAGCTCAGAGTAGATAGAAGAGTTACGCTGACAAGAGACGAAGACCACTAGAGTTTGCAGTTGGTGAATCAGTGCTTTTGAAAGTTTCTCATTCCAAGGGCATAGTGAGATTTGGAAAGAGAGGAAAACTGAGTCCTCGTTATATTGGAACCTTTAAGATACTTGATCGAGTGGGAGATAAGGCATATAGGTTGGCATTGCCACCGGACTTATCAGGTGTCCATAACATCTTTCACATATCGATACTTCGGAAGTATCACCCGGATCCGACACATGTGATTAGTTATAAGCCGTTGGAGCTCAGAGAGGACATGTCATATGTTGAGAGATCATTTCAGATACTGGATAGGAAGGAGACGGTCTTGAGATCGAAAACTATCAGATTAGTGAAGGTTCTCTGGCAGCAACATACTTCACATGAGGCTACTTGGGAGCTGGAGAGTCTGATGCGAGAGAAGCACCCCTATCTGTTTGATAACTGACTTGGTTCTAATTTGGAGGACCAAATTTTCTTAGTTGGAGAGGATTGTCAGACCCGTATTTTTATGTAGCTTGTTCCTTATTATTCCTATGTGTATGAACACTTTATTATTATAGATGAATCATAAGAGTATTTACTAGACTTAAAGTGTATGTAAAATGATTTAACATTTATAAGCTACATAAAAGCCTAATATGAGCTATAAGAGCCACAAGTTAAATCGAATGGATTTGAATCATTCTGACTAAAGAGAAGAACTCAAAATGAGAAAATATAGAGAGCTCATGAAGGAAAGTCAGTTTGATTTAGTCCCGAACACAAAGAACAAGAGTAATAGCTAAAAAGGGTAAAACACACCTTTTTAACGATTTAAGGTATTTAAGGCATATTTACCTACCGAAAATGGCTAAAATGTAAAGACGAGAGTGTAAACCATAAGATATGACACTTTCAAAATTTTGAGAAAAAAGTCAACTTGGTCAATGATTAAGAAAAAAGTCAACTATAGTTAAGAAAAGTGGACATTTACCATAGTTGACTAACCATGGTTAAAAATTTACCTAAGTATGGAGAAAAATTTGGGAAAAAATATTTTTGATCAGAATACAAGATAATCATCCTCAGAAGTAAGGAAAATTTATTCGGATGGATTCCGAATTTAAATTTAATGGATAAAAACGTAATGGGCCAAAGTGAAGATTTTAAAGCCCATTAAGGTGTACTAACTGTAGATCGAATTTCTTAGGTCCCTTAGACCAAATTGTTGGACCGATTGATAGGCCAAATATTTAGACAATTCAAGGCCCGAAGTATGGTAAAAATTTCAGTCCGAAAGCCTATTAGGAAGGCCCAAACCGAGCGGCCCTAAGGCCCAAGTGGATTAAATATCTAGCCCATTAGTTAAAGGTAACTATTGTTATTTTGGTAACCATTACCTAAGCTTTATGAAGTCAATTTAGATGGCTGGAAAGTAAGGCTTAATGGTTAGGTAAATGGCTTATAAAATCAGCCACCACATGGTCTTCTTCAACATATCATTCTATCATACTTATCATACCTCAGGATCTCATCATTAAATAGTATATATCATATCATATACATTACTCGATCTCAAGTTAATTAATCCTAATACATCCCATATAATGTTATACATCAAGTGTCTGTAATTACAATAATTGTCTGGGTACATGAAAAGATAAATGATACCTCAAAACACAATATATGGCCTGGAGCTCAAGTCCTCCACTAGCCACTACTCCATACGTCGCAGGGAAACCCTTTTTCCCTTGAAGAAATCTGGGGGCAAGAAAAACAGGGTGAGCTTCTAAATCGCTCAGTAAGGGGGTAAGGGACTCGTTATATAAACCATAATGCACATCATAAAATATTTATTTGCACGTGAAACTCAGTATACTCATTTGAAAACCATAGCATGAAAGTTCTCAAAACAATATTCTCATATCTCAAAATCATGTGGAAACATGAAGTAAAAGGCTCGGTATAGAGCAGTAACCAAGCATGTGAAAATAATGCGATAATGCCTTTCTCAATATACTTGATAAAATCACTGTAATAATAATGCACGTGGCGCAGCCACCAAACACACGTGGCATAGCCACTGATTTAGATTCACACGTGGCACAGCCACAGAATAGGGTTTCTCACGTGGTAACGGCCACCAAATATACGTGGCACAGCCATGGAATGAGGTTTCTCACGTGGCAACGGCCACCAATTAGGGTTCTCACGTCGCAACGGCCACCAAATATATGTGGCATAGCCACCGAATGGGTTTCTCATGTGGCAATGGCCACCAATTAGGGTTCTCACGTGGCAACGGCCACCAAATATACGTGGCATAGCCACCGAATAGGGTTTCTCACGTTACTAGAACGGAGAAGAATCAGGCTTACATGCTACCAGAGCAATGCCCTGTGTGTACTCAAAATTACACACCTAAGTCTTTATCAATAGCCATTATCATATAAAACTGGTTTGCCTTCACGTAGAACTCATAGTGGTTTTCTCTCATAAAACTCATTTAAAACCGTTTTGTACTCAACACAAAACATATTTAAAAGCTGAGTCCCAACCGGCAAAACACGCACACATTTCTCAAATCTCAATATTACCTTAACGTAGAGCCCAATTCATTTCTCACACAACCTCAACGGTTTATAAAGCAATTTCACACTCAGCTTATAAACTCATAAAATAATGGGCTCCAACCGGCTATAAAAACCGTGTGCATTCTCATCAAAACACAACACATCAAACATGCTTGTTTTATAAATCGCAAATCATGCTATAATAGTTCACAAATCACATACACAAATGGTTTAGTTTCCCTTACGTCTTTGCACCTCGTATAGTGCAATTGTTTCCCCCTTGTCACGGACTAGTCTCGCATTCCACTCTGGAACTCCCGAGCTGTCCAAACGATGTTAAAACATCAATACTCATCACCGCAGTAACCTCAATTCTCAAAATCGAGCATAATTGCTCATAACACCTCAAATCTCTCAATTCCCGTAACTCTATCACAATCCACAATCTCATTCACAACATCTCAACATCCTACACTTCCCATGCCACAATATCTATGCTAAATCACCATATTGTCTAAATTTTCATTTATAACTCAAAATTCCCAAAATTACCAAAATTGCTAAATATCATCATCACCCCAACTACATTGTAATTTCATCACAATGCCAACAACCATTATCACCAAAATCATCTCTAATATCAAGATCGAGGTTTAGAAATTACCCAAAACTTATGGAGAGCTTATCTCTTGCCTCGATTCAATCCGTCTTCTGATTTCCAAGTATGTTGTTCTCCCTTTGATGAGGAGCAACTTTCCTTCTTGCCACAGCCTCTGATTTGGACGGAAATGGGTGCTTTGGATGAGTGAGAAAGCTAGGGCTTTGACAGAAATGGGGTTTTAAAGAGAGAGAAAATGAAATTACAGGAGAAAACAGGGGTTCCTTATATAGACGGAGGGCAAGAGATCGATCTGGCTCTTGATGAGATCGATCTGCATTTGAATTTGGGGACGATTTAGGGCAGTTTTATGCCTAGGAGATCGATCTGTCGAGGGGTGAGATCGATCTCTTTATGGCTTTATGAGATCGATCTGCTCCTTGAGGAGATCGATCTTCTCCCAAACAGAAACATTTAGAGATCGATCCCTTCCTCATGAGATCGATCTTCTCTTAAACAGAATCATAAGGATATCGATCCTCTTCCATTGGAGATCGATCTGCTCCTTAAATTCCTCCTTCCTTGTCATTTTTAACTCACCAGATCGATCTCTCCTTCTCCAAGATCGATCTGACCTCTTAGTTTCACACTTATGTTAAACACTTACACATAAATCTCCAAATATAATTTCCACAATTCACTTAGCTCAATAAATTACACTTCAAGTTCTTATTACATCATTAAAATATATCTAAAATTCTCAGATCTCACAGTTTTCTAACTTAAAAATGTTAGGTTGCACTTTTGCTCTTGAATGAAATAGTAACTCTCGTGCAAACTGAAATGCAGAAGTCTAGTATTTATAGAATTATCTCTATGAGATCGATCTGCTCTCCAATGAGATCGATCTTCCCTAGACTTTTTCCTCTCGAAATCGACCTTCCAAACTTAATGAGATTGATCTGTTTCCAAACATGAGATCGATCTTAACAACACAGAACCTTAAGGAGATCGATCTGCTCTCCAAATGAGATCAATCTTCTTCAAGTCAGTAGCTTAAGGAAATTGATCTGTCCCTCTAAGGATTGATTCCTTATTACATAGAATGTTTAGCAGATCGATCTGGCTCCCTTGGAGATCGATCTGTCCCTATTCCATTGCTCAAATTAGAGCATTTTTTGCTCTTTCATATCGATCTCTCATCCCTTGAGATTGATCTCTCATCCCTTGAGATCGATCTCTCATTCATATTTTCCAGATTTTACTATAGTTTTCTACAGTAACTTACACCAAACTTCATACATTTTACTGCCATAGTCATTTTCTCATCCAATCCTCTTTAAGGCTCGAAAATGACATTCACTCATAATTCCTATACATTGAAACTTGTGTGCATTCATTGTATAACCACATGTATACAATACAACACCAAATGGAAGTATTAAGATTTATGCACTTATGCAACTTCCTTCCATTTTACCATACGACTCATTTTTCATTCAACTCACATTCATCATCTACAAAAGTCCATTTCTTCTTATTTATATATAATGAAACTTGTACATACATCACAACTCATATTACAAGTGTGTACAATGGACTTTACATCTTTTATACCTCACATAGCATATACATGTATTTACTTATGAATTTAAGGGTCTTATAAAGCATGAAAAGAATTACCCCACGCATGATCTAGAACTTGCAGCAGTAGTCTTTGCCTTAAAAATATGGAGCCATTACCTTTACGGAGAAAAGTTTCAAATCTATACCGATCATAAGAGCCTCAAATACCTATTCTCCTAAAAGGAGCTGAACATGAGGTAGCGTAGATGGATGGAGTTATTGAAAGACTACGATTGTGAAATTTTGTATCACCCGGGGAAAGCAAATGTGGTAGCAGACGCATTGAGTAAGAAGAACATGAGTATGGTGTCCAGTATGGGCTGCTCAGTTGACACGTCTCATTTAGAAAAAGATTGCATGCCAGTGGGATGATAAGTATGAAAATGGCTTTCGTGAGTTTTCGTATATTGAAGTAATAAACTGACCACCGTAATTATTCTCACCATAATCAACATCTCAAGAGGTTTCAGTGTGTATGGATACCTCAAAATAAGGATTGGGCTGTGCATTGATGTAAAACGGGAAGATAGTCATTTATGGATCCAGATAGTTCAAGGACCATGAGAGAAACTATCCGACCCATGATTTAGAGTTGGTAACTGTAGCGTTTACACTAAAAGTATGGCACCACCACTTATATGGTAAGAACTTTTGGGTATGCACTGATCATAAAAGCCACAAGTATTTGTTTTCACAGAAAGAGTAGAATATGAGATAACCAAGAGGGTTAGAGCTTCTAAGGATTATGATTGTGAACATTGTACCACCCAGGAAAGGCTAATGTAATGGCTGATGCCTTGAGCAGAAATAGCCCCGGGGTGGTATCACATATGATGGTCAGGGAGAGTGAGCTACTAGAGCAGTAGTGAGCCTCAATAGTGATGTGATCCCTTCTGATGATGATGGTGATTTTGTGACAGCTAGCTTGAGGTTAGAACCAGATTTGAGTGACCGGATTTGCCAGGCTTAGCGTGATGATCGGTATGGTGTCGATAGTGTGGTTAGATTCAGAAGGGTACAGTGACAGAGTTCACAGTGAGTGATGATGACTTACAGAGGTTCAAAGACAGTATAAGTGCTCCCTAGGACCATAGTTGCTGAGATAGTGCTATTGATAGAAGCTCACTCTTACAGTACATTCGAGAAGTAATAAATATATCAAAATCTCTAAAAAGGGTATTGTGGTCAGATATAAAAAAGTTCATTGTAGAGTTATGGAGAAGTGTTTCGTATGTCAGTAGATTAAGGTAGAGCAAAAGAAGTTGCAGGATTATTACAGCCTATACCTATAGAGACACGAAAATGGGAACAAGTTACCATGAATTTCGTGATGGGTTACAGAGGACCCGGATAAATCATGAGGCTATCTGGGTGATAGTCGATAGATTAACTAAGTTTACCCACCTTCTGGCTATGAAAATCTCCAGATACTCTGAGTGCATGGCAGAATTATATATACAAAAAATTGTGAAACATTATGTAGCGTTCCAGTGAGCATGGTATCAGATAGGGATTCCCACTTCACTTCCCACTTCTGGGAATATTGTTTTTCAGGAAGCTATGGAAACCTGACTGAGTGTTAGCATAGCTTCCATCCTCAGACAGATGGTCAGTCAGAGATGACTGTACAGGTTATGGAGGATATGATGAGAACGTGTGCCATTGATTTTATAAGCTCCTGGGATGATCAGTTGTTACAAATCGAATTCGTCAATAATGACAATTGTCACTTGAGTATCGGGATAACATTTTATTTGAGGCATTGTATGGCCGTAGGGGTTGTTCCCTGACTTGGATAAGAAAAGTGGGTGACAGATAGAGAATAGTTCTCGAATTGGTAAGATAAACCTTTGAGGATGTTCAGTTGATTTGTGAGAGATTAAGAACACCTCAGAGCAGATAGAAAAGCTATGCTGATAAGAGAAAGAAAACCATTGGAATTCACCGAGGGTGAATCAGTATTGAGAGATTGGACAAAGTGGGAGATAAGGCCCTTAGGTTGGCGTTACCACTTGAATAACAAGCATCCACAATGTGTCCTATCTTTTGATGCTTCGGGAATAATATCTGAACCCAGCATATGTGATCGGATATGAGCTCCAACAGTTTAGCTCAATGAAAGTATAACGTATGAAATCGATTCAGTTATTAGATGGAAAGAGAAAGTGTTGAGGTTTAAGATGATATCCCTAGTCAAGTCCATTGGTAGTATTACGCTCCGAAAAAAGTCACTTGAGAATGATAGTATAATGCGATAGACGTACCCGGAGTTGTTTATGGACCCATTTGATTTGGTTCTAATTTGGAGGACCAAATTTCTTAAGTGGGGGAAATTGTAAGACATGATTTTTATCGCAAGAGCAAATAGAATGAATAGAAATTTTTGAGTGCATTGAAAAATGCAAAAAGATTGAAATGGAATTATCGAACACGTGCAAGGGCAAAACGATCAAAAGATTAAAATTCGGTATTAATCGGGACTCGACAATTTAATTAAAAATAATGGCTTGAGAAATCTTGATCAATAACGAAGAAATAATTAAATTTCGGGTTAAATTGATCAAGATATAAATTTATTGGAATAAACCGAAATTTTCAAATCGGGAAATTATCCCGAAAATAATCAAAAAATATATGGAAAAGGTAAAATCGGACTAATAAATTCATTTTCGGATTAAATGAATTTAATATGAATTTTTGAGATATTTTTGGGATTTTTATTAATATTTTAATGAATTAAATAATAATAAAATTTAATTATAAATAATAAAATAAAGTAAATGTAAAAATTAAAAAAAACAGAAAAATCGCAAGATGCAATTTTCTGGAGGAAGAAACGAAACAGAAAAGCAAAAGGCGAACCCGAGGAAAAAGAGATACACCGGCGACGAACCAGCGGCAGACGGCGCGAGGAATGCTGGGCAACGGAATAACCGGCACCGGGGGATAGCTAGACAGCCACCCCGCACTGTGAATTGCCGCCAGCTAGGAGATCTGTGAGAGGGAAGCCGCGGGAGAGAAGGATGGATTCGACGAAATTCAACGCCGGTCAACCCCAGACGAGGCCAAAAGAAGCCTCTAGAGGCGAAGCCGAACCCTTTGGAGGTGGAATCAACCGAAGAACCGGTCAGATGGTGCCGGAATGGCAAAATGATGCCTGAACCGATCGAACCTCACTGAACTGCTGGACCGAACCAGACTGAACCGTTGGATCGAACCTTTCAAGACCCAAATTACCTAAAAATCAGAGTAGATTTTTCGCTTTTTCATTTATTATTTAATTCTTACATTTCTCTCATCGTGGCCATCCTACAAACAGTTGGGCTATGATTCGGTGTTAGTCACATCTCACCTATTTACCAATCCATTTCCATATTCACATTCATATATCAGAGTTTACTATCCTTTGACTTTAATTAAATACATACACAATGGTATTTATAACACTACATCCCCGACATCATATCCTTTTACAGTACTGTGCATTACATATTTAGATACAAAACTATACAAATGTGTATACTTGTCTCTCGATGGGAAGCAGCGGATACTAAGAATACAAGTCCTCAGCCGCTCACTAACTATTACGAGTGCTCTGAAAAGATGGGAAAATAAGGGGGCTGAGCAAACCACATGCTCAGTAAGGCAATTATGCAAGTAAGTAGATAGCTCCACTATCTACATGCTCATAATGCCATGCCCTTAAAATCCATTTCTTTTCATTAAAATCTCAAGCACAAATCATGTATTTCATCAATGAATTAGTTTATAAAACTATTTGTGCATATATAAATCATGTAATTCATGCATCAATAGCATTTTATGTGACATCATTAAATCATACTTAGCATGAATTTAATCAAAATCATTCATTGTTTCATGCGATATATAACAAATCATGAGATACAATCATTTCATTAATTTATCATTAAAGCATGGAAAACCCATCATGCTACTGCATTTAAATCATTTCATAAAAATGCAGAATAAAATAACCCCTTTCGGGTCAATTATCTCATAAATAAATCTCAATTTCATAAAACGATTCGTTATAAAATTCTGTTATAAAATCACCCTGCTTTTAGGGTCACATCTTATAAAATCCTCTAAAAATCTATCATCATATTATAAAATCATATCACAGTGAAAATCACAAAATCGGGGGCCTGACCCCTCCCTCGAGTCTACCCTAGTCTATCGACCAATAGTTATATCACGTGAGACATGTAGGTGACTATCAGTAATAACATAGAACTATGACCATAACCTAGTGATCTTTGGTAACACGGTACCTAGTGTGCGGGGTATCACACCTAAAACGGGAGGTGGGTCGGTCTTACCCACCAGAACAACATAACATCAGAATTGCGAGGGCAAGGCTTGTTGCCTTGTGGCTAATGCCACTCCACTTCAACAATCCCCACGGTACAGCGTACTCCGCGTGACATAAACAGTACAACGTACTCCGTGAACCCAATCTCAGACAGGGGTGCCTGTAATAGGTCTTATCCACCCATATCATCTCTGTCTCAGTATGCACATGTGAGCATATCATCTCACTGCGACACAGTCTACAAAAGGCTCCAACACTGCTATATGCAAGTCATATAAATCCCTGTGCGAGCGAAACTCTAGCACGACTCCATGCATATTCATGATATCTGAAAACCTCGTGCGAGCGAAGCTCTAGTACGATTTCATAAAAATCTATAAAATCTGCGTACGAGTAGCACTTCAGTACGACTTAGAAATGAATGAGTTCTAAATCCATATAAAACTTCGTACGAGCAAGTTCCAGCACGGTGTTATGCTTCAATAAATCAAATCTCGTGCGAGTTACACTCCAGCACGGCTTTATGCATAAATAAATCAAATCTCGTGCGAGTTACACTCCAGCACGACTTTTATGCAATTATCATATCAAAACAGGATGCGAGCTAAGCTCCAGCACCTCTAATGCATGTCAAATCATTAAAACTAGTGCGAGCAATCGCTCCAACACCTTTTTGTGCATTTCAGTCAAAACAGTCAAAACAGAGTGCGAGCTAAGCTCCAACACTTCTCATGCAGTCCACAAGAATGAAAATCAGTGCGAGCAACCGCTCTAGCACATTTCATGCATATGATGTCACACAAGTCAGTGCGAGCAACCACTCAAGCACATTTATGCACACTCACAAACTCAGATATAGTGCGAACTATATGCCAGCACTATCTGTTTCCATATAAACTTGATAGTTGACCCTTTTTCCAAAGAAATTTCATTTAAATCTTAATAACAGTTACGTAGTGTTATTTTGTGAAACTTATGCAATTATTGGCCAATCTACCGATTTACTTTGCTTAAAAACCAAGAAAATTCATTAATAAAAAAATTCCTTAAATCATGCATTTCATGCATGTCATGCTTTCACCATCCTTAGGTGAACTTCCTTCAATAGGGGTAAAATAGACTTTTACCTATTCCGAGTCCTTAAAATCTTTAAACCATTTTTAGGACCTTTATACATAATCAGGGTATACATACATATTCAGTGTACAGAAAAGCTATTAAAATACGCGTAGCTACCTCTAGCTACTCACACAATTCTCTTACCTCATTTTCTGTACAGTTTGACATTTCACTGATGTCTCGTCATGCAGTCTGATTTGCTCTCAATCAAATCTCCGAAACTGTATATAAATATACATCAGGTCAAATACAATACAATTTAATTATATTTCATATTTTCTTGGCTTAATTTAAATCATTGGGCCCGTTTACCCATATTGGGCCCGATTGCACCATAATGGGCCTTAATCGGCCTTAAGCCTGTTTCTCACTGGCTATTCACATTATCAAGGCCTATTGGGCTCACAGGGCCCATCAGTATTTATTGAGCCTCGTTCTAAACTCTCGGATATCTCAATTAATTATTTACGACAATTTATCCAATTTTCCAGAATTTAATTCATTTAATGCAGAAATTAAATCCGTAATTTATGCGGTAAATTTTTAACACGCATAACGATGCAATATTATCGTGAATAAGGGCTACTTACTCAAGATTTCATGATAGTACACAAATCGAGGTTGTCTCGAGCTCTCGGTTGACGCCAATCGTCGAGCTACACAATTAAATATTTTTTCGAGTAAACTTTCAGTCGGATATTAATTAAATTAAATATTCTGAAATTTAAATCGATCAATTTCGACTGCTTACTGACTTACCCGTAGCTCGATTTCATCACTGAGGTTTTTTCCAATTTTTTCTCTTTTTCTTTTTCCCTTTTTCTCTTTCTTTTCTTTTCTTTTTGGCTGAACCGGTTCGGTCTGGTTCAACCCGGTTCAAACCGGTTCGGTCTAGCGGTTCAGTCCTGTTCGATCCAGCTGTTCAGTCCAGTTCGACCGGTTCGGTGCTTTGCCGATTGGTTCTTCGTCGATTTTCGCCGCCAGAAGCTTCGTGGGGTCATCCGATGCTCGAATTCGGGGTCGATTTCATCTGAGGTTGTCGGAAAGGGGCCGGTCCAGCTCTTCTCCTTTTCGGCATCGGTGGCTTTCCTTTATTCCTCCGTTTTTCGGTGCTGGCCGTCATTCTACCGGCCAAGGCTGCCACCAATCAGCTGGTCTTCGCTTAGCGCTCCCTCGGCTGGCGGTGGCTGGGCCTAGATCGGCGCCGGTCACCAGGTCCTCTTTTCTCCCTTTTTGGTTTCTCTCGATTTCTCTCTCTCCTTACCAATCGCCGTTCCTTCGAGCTGGTGGTGCCAACAGTGGCTCGCGCTCCCCCTCTTCCGGCCAGCTCGCCTGGGCCCGACGTCGGTCGCCTCCATCCAGTGAGGCAGCAGTCGGGTTATGCTTCATTTTTTTTCTTCTGCAGAAATCGCGATTCTGCGATTTTCCTTTTTTTTTTACTTTATTTTATTTTTATTTTTATTTATTTATAATTTATTTTTATTATTATTTTATTTAATTAAATATTATTATTTTTGCCAAATATCTAAAAAAATTATATTTAATTTATTTAATCTATAAATGAATTTCTCAATATTATTTCATATTTTCGGTATAATTTTTGATTATTTTTGGGATTATTTCTCGAGGTGAAAATTTCGGTTAATTTCAATAAATTCATATCTTGATCAATTTACCCTGAAATTTAATTATTTCTTCGTTATTGATCAAGATTCTCAAATCCATTATTTTTAATTAAATTTTCTTGTCACAATAAAATCAAATTTCGATCTTTTGACCGTTTTACCATTGCACGTGTTCGGGACTTCCATTTCAATCCTTAATTTGATCATTTCTCATTTCGTATTTTAAATAAAATCGGGTCTTACAATCTCCCCCACTTAAGAAATTTGGTCCTCCAAATTAGAACCAAGTCAAATGGGTCCATACACAACTCCGGGTATGTCTATTGCATCATACTTTTTAATTCTCATGTGACTTTTTTCAGAGTGTAATACTACCAACGGACTTGACCAGGGAGATCATCTTAAAGCTCAGCACTTTCTCCTCCCGTCTAATACCCGAATCAAATTTCCAACATACGTTACACTTTCATTGAGCTAAGCTGTTGGAGCTCATATTCGATTACATATGCTGGGTCCGTATAGTATTTTTGAAGGATCAAAAGAGAGGACATATTGTGGATGCTTGCTTATTCAAGTGGTAACGCCAACCTACAGGCCTTATCTCCCACTTTGTCCAATCTCTCAAAGAATTCAATTTTCGAATCTCGTTATGTCCTTATGACAAATAACTGCCAACAATACTGATTCACCCTCGGTGAATTCCAATGGTTTTCTATCTCTTGTCAGCATAGCTTTTATGTCTGCTCTGAGGTGTTCTTAATCTTTCACAATTTAACTGAACATCTTCAGAGGTTTGTCTTACCAATTCGGGAGCAATTCTCTATCTGTCACCCACTTCTTCTTATCTAAGTCGGGAAACAATCCCTACTGCCATACAATGCCTAATATAAGGTCATCCCGATACTCGAGTAACAACTGTCATTATTGGCGAATTCGATTAGTAACAACTAATCATCCCAGGAGCTTATAAAATCAATGGCACACGCTCTCATCATATCCTCTAGAACCTGTACAGTCCTCACTGACTGACCATCTATCTGAGGACTGAAGCTGTGCTAACACTCAATCGGGTTCCCATAGCTTTCAAAAATAATATTACCAGAAGTGGGAAGTGAAGCGGGAATCCCTATCTGGTACCATGCTCACTGAAATGCTACATAATGTTCCACAATCTTCCTTACATATAAATTCACCTACGCACTTAGAGTATCTGGGAATTTCCATAGCCAGAAGGTGGGTAAACTAAATCAATCTATCGACTATCATCCAGATAACCTCGTGATTTATCCGAGTCCTCTATAACCTATCACAAATTCATGATAACTTGTTCCCATTTTTGTGTCAATATAGGTAGAGGCTGCAATAATCCTACAGACTTCTAGTACTCTACCTTAATCTGCTGACATACGAGACACTTTTTCACAATCTCTATAATGTCTTTTTTCATACCTAACCACCAAGACCCTTTTCAGAGATTTCGATATATTTATTATTTCCCGGATGCACTGTATATTGCGAAGAGTGAGCTTCTGTCAATAACACTATCTCAATAACTGTGGTCTTGGGGAGCACTTATATTGTCTCTGAACCTCTGTATCTCATCATCACTCACTGTGAACTCTGTCACTATACCCTTCTGAATCTGACCCACACTATCGACATCATGCCAATCATCACACTAAGCCTGACAAATCCGATTCTAACCTCAGACTAGCTGTCACAAAATCACCGTCATCATCAGAAGGGATCACATCACTACTGAGGTTCACAACTGCTCTAGCAGCTCATGCTCCCTGACCATCATATGTGATACCATCCCGAGGCTCTTTCTGTTCAAGGCATCAGCTATTACATTAGCCTTTCCTGGGTGGTACAATGTTCACAATCATAATCTTTAGAAGCTCTAACCCTCTTGGTTATCTCATATTCTATTCTTTCTGTGAAAACAGATACTCGGGGCTTTTACGATCAGTGCATATCCAAAATTTCTCACTGTATAAGTGGTGGAGCCATACGTTTAGTGTAAACGCTACGACTGCCAACTCTAAATCATGGGTCGAATAGTTTCTCTCATGGTCCTTGAACTATCTGGATCCATAAACGACTATCTTCCCATTTTACATCAATACATAGCCCAATCCTTATTTTGAGGTATCTATATACACTGAAACCTCTTGAGCTGTTAGTCATAGTGAGAATACTTACGGTGGTCAGTTTATTACTTCAATATACCAAAACTCACCGAAGCTACTTTCATACTTATCATCCCACTCGTATGCAATCTTTTCCCGAATGAGATGTGTCAACTGAGCAGCCTATTTCGAGAAAATCTCAACAACTCGTCTGTAAGACAGCTTCCTGTTGCTACTCATGCTCTTCCCTAGACTTCGAATACATCAAAATATCATCGTTAAAGATGACAACCAATCGGTCCAGGTAAGGTTTAAATACCTCTTCGTAGTTGAGTTCCACTAAATATTTCAATTATCCATATCATTGACCTATGTACGCATAAACGTATAATGTTATTTCGAAATCACTTCCATTCAAGATACTAACCCACGTCATTTTGTTTTTCTTATATTAACGGCATTTATAAAATTTTAATTTTTAAACCTTTATGATTAATCAAATTCTATACTTCTTTATCGTACCAGTAAAGGTACCCAAATTTTTAAATGTATATATTATGATTGTCGATTTCAATTAATAGTTATGTGTGCGCTTCTAGACGCTATCAAGTCTTCAGCCAGGGAGCCTTATCCTTGACTGTAATTCATATTCACTACATATCGCTTAATCCAAATTTACTTCACATATCAAAGATATTCTTACCTTGCATACGCCTCTTATTCCAATATATCTCGTATTCAGGATCTACCACATCTCAAAACTTATCTCTTTTCATATATCACTTATAACAAACTCTTTCATTACTTGTTAAAACTTACAGTATACTTTTCAGTGATGTTTTCACCCCTATTTTCAACTTACAATCTCTATACCCATATTCAGTTAGTGATAATCATCTAACCATCATCATCTTGCCTAAGGGTACAGGCTTCACATCTTTCACTAACTTATAAGCAACTGAAGGCGGTATGAATAAATGCGTGGCACCAGGATCAATTAAAATAATTATTTCATTATTCATAACCAGTGTGGTATCTTCCACCATAACATATGAAACATCAATAGTGTCTTGGTCCAAGGCATATACTCGCCCTCGTCCAACATCTTATTTCTATGGTATCTACCACACATCCTACACTGCTATACTGTTACACTGCTACGTTGCAGGTTGGGGTCCTCCAATCACAATACCCCTCAAAAGTATTGAAATTAAATACACTGGGGCTTTATAATCATCTTACCCCGTGACTCATCAATTCTAATCTTTTACCAAACTATTTTTTTCTCGTTCTGACATCTCCGTCATTCTCTATTTTCTTTTTTGTCTCAATTACGGCCCTTACTACCTTTTCCAATCTCAGAGGCATGCAACTCATGATCTTATTCATACAACTGTAGTCTGCGCACTGCCTCGACATAAGTAGTGATATCAAACGGGCTAATCGGACTCTAATCGACAATTTGAGTCCTTCCATGAACTTTCAGACTTTTCAACCCTCACAGTTCATAGTGTCGGGGTCATATCTGGGTATATTTGTACAAACCGAGATTCATACTCATCAATCAACCAGTTCCTCTGGGTCAGAGTCAAGAATTTTATCTGCAATTTCCTTTAAACAATATTCAAGATATTCTATCACCAGAATACATCTAAAATTATTTTCCATGTCCATTCTGGATGTCTAACTCTTAAGATGGGTCGAGCGGACTTCCACCAATGCTCCAACTCGCCCTCAAATCACATACATACTCTGAACAATTAGCTCCCAAAATATTCTCCACACTCCGCTCCAACATCGTGAAGCGTATCTCAATACTATCCGATCTCTCTGTCAGACTCTGTGGGGCATGCTTGACATCAGCCTCCACTTCAATCTCATTTTAAGTCTCATGTGGCGACTCAGTACGACTCTTAGGCCTACCTCCATGGCCTCGAGCTCGTGTACTCACCTCTTTACCATAGCGGCTATCAGTTAATGAGTCTATTCTTGCATTTAAAAACCATATTCTTAGTTGCAATTCCATCTCGATATACACAATTGTATCTAAACAATGCACAGTAAATGGGGATGTAAACTTTCTTAACCACTAACACCTACTCATATCAGACCAACTCAGCTCTGATACCATTAAACTTGTCACGACCCAAATTACCTAAAAATCATAGTAAATTTTTCGCTTTTTCATTTATTATTTAATTCTTACCTTTCTCTCATCGTAACCATCTTACCAAACAGTTGGGCTATGATTCGAAGTTAGTCAACTCTCACCTATTTACCATTCTATTTCCATAATCACATTCACATATCAGAGTTTACTATCTTTTGACTTTAACTAAATACATACACAATGGTATTTATAACTCTACATCCCCGACATTATATCCGTTTATAGTACTGTGCATTATATATTTAGATACAAAACTATACAAATGTGTATACCTATCTCTCGATGGGAAGCAGCAGATACTAAAAATGCAAGTCCTCCGCTGCTTACTAATTACTGTGAGTGCTCTGAAAAGATGGGAAAATAAGGGGGGTGAGCAAACCACACGCTCAGTAAGGTAATTATGCAAGTAAGTAGATAGCTCCACTATCTACATGCTCATAATGCCATGCCCTTAAAATCCATTTCTTTTCATTAAAAACTCAAGCACAAAATCATGTATTTCATCATGACTTAGTTTATAAAACTATTCGTGCATATCAAAATCATGTATCAATGGCATTTTATGTGACATCAGTAAATCATACTTAGCATGAATTAAATCAAAATCATGCATTATTTCATGCGATATAAAACAAATCATGAGATACAATCCTTTCATGAATTTATCATTAAAGCATGGAAAACTCATCATGCTACTTCATTTAAATCATTTCATTTAAAACGTAGTATAAAATAACCCAAAGGGGTTAAGCATCTTATAAATCAATTCGTTATAAAATTCTCAAAAAACTCTAGCATGATAGTAATAAAACACAATTCAGTGAAAATCAAAAAATCAGGGGCCTGACCCCTGTCACGACCCAATACTACCAAAATTAGCACAAATTTTTCGCTTATGAAAAATCTTTCTTACCTCCTCGTGACATATCCCTTTAAACAGGTCGGGCCGTGAATCAATATCGATATACCATTCTAACCATTAAGAAATATCACACGTAAACATACATACTAATATCATTTATCATATAATAGAGTGGTCGGTATGTTTATACATCATATGATTCTATATTTACATCCTCAAATATTCCTTCATATACAATACTGTGCTATAAGCATACTGATACAAAATTCTGTACGTGGTGTATACCTGAAAGTCGATGGGAATCACAAAAATCAGTTATGCCGTCTCTTCACTACACCCGCTATCTCTATGGTGGAAACACTGAAAGTGGGTGAAAAATGAAAAGGTGAGCTCCACATGCTCAGTAAGGCAATAATACAAACGGGTAGATAGCTATACTATCTACATGCTGATAAGAAATCAGGATATATGTGAGCATGAGGTAAAAACAATGATATGCCATATATATAATATCATCTGTTCTAAAACAGGAAATCGGCATATAAAACATGGAATGATTCTCATGTGAAAACATCTCATGCTCAAATGGATAGATACATTTTAAAACACCCCATCTGGGTCAAAATATGATACACTCAACAATTCAAAATCCATTCCAACAAAATTATAAATTTTCAAAATTTCGTTATAAAATCACCCTTCTCACAGGGTTACAAATCAATGAAGGTTTCATAAGATCCCTTCATGGGAACAATCAAAACTCAATTGAAATCATATGAAAATCAGGGCCTGACCCCTCCCTCAGGTCTACCTTGGTTTATCAAGACCAAAAGTTATATCATGTGAGACATGTAAGCGACTATATCGGTAATATCCAGGACTATGACCATAACTTCATGATCCCTGGCACACATATCCTAGTGTGCGGGGTCTCACACCTAAAACGAGAGGTAGGTCGATCCAACCCACCAGAACAGCATAATATCAGGATTGCGAGGGCAACACTTGCTGTCTCGTGGCTAATGTCACTCCACTCCAACAATCCCCACGGTACAGTGTACTCTGTGTGACATACACGGTACAACGTACTCTGTGAACCCAAGCTCAATCAGGGGTGCTTGTAATAAGTCTTATCCACCCATGTCAAGTATGTCTCAGTATGCACATGTGAGCATATCATCTCACTATGACACAAAGTCTACAAGAGGCTCCAACATGACTATATGCATGTCATATAAATCCCTGTGCGAGCAAAGCACTAGCATGGCTCCATGCATATTCATGATATCTGAAAACCTCGTGCGAGCGAAGCTCTAGCACGGTTTCATAGAAATCAATGAAATCTGCGTATGAGCAGCGCTCCAGTACGACTTAAACTGATTATAAATTCAATTCAAATCCACGTACGAGCGTTGTTCTAGTACGGATATGTATAAAAACTCAATGAAAACCTCGTACGAGAAAAACTCCAATATGGTAGTCATATGAATTAAATCTATAAAATAGTACGAGCAAGGCTCCATCACTCTATGTATGAGTTAAAATATAAAATCCAGTGCGAGCAGTGCTCAAGCACGATTAGAACTCATATTCCACTGATAGGTGACTCAATTTATCAAAACATGTTAAATAAATATCAATTGGCACCTAACCTGTGCCTTTTCACTTAGAACATGAAAATAATAGCCAACCTATCCATAAATTGCTTGAATTAAAGCAATATCATCATGAAAACATTAAAATCATGAATTTCATGCAATTTCACAGCCTTACTACCCTTTTTGAAATTTTTCTAACTGGGGGCAAAATAGTCATTTATCACTATTTCCATATTTTCTCGTAAAAATTATTATTTTGTTTTCGGGTAGCCTAATGAATTTAACATAATGTAAATCCTTCGAAACTATGTACAGCTACCTCTAAGTGCTCATAAAATTCCCTTACCTGGAATCACGTGTGAGCTTATCCCGACCCGGTTGTACCAGGTCTCTCAGTCCAATTCGCTCGTCTACGGAGCTTCATAAACCACATATGGGTTCAGTTCAAATATACTGATCAGTATTTCACTCTTACTGATCGAATCTAAAGCTCTGGGCCTGTTTTACTCTATTGGGCCTGATTGCACTTTAATTGGCATCGACCCCTTTTTCAGCCCGTTTTCACTTTTTAAATCCCTTCTTCGGGTTTACTTGGCTTATCAATAATCGTCGGGCTTCATTCCAAACTCATTGGATAGCTCGGATACTATTTACGATAATTACTTTAAAATTTTGAATAAAATTCCTTTTTATGCAGAATTAATCCGTAAATTCCGTAAAATAATCTTAACTCTGCATTTAAGGACTCATATTTTCGTAATTAAAACATACATACCCAATATGATACGGGGTACGAAAATCGAAGCTAAATCAGCTCTCGTTCGGGCTCTGTAGTAACACTGTACAATTATTTAAATTCGGGTCATTTTCTAATAAAATAATATTAAATTGAATTCCTGGAATTTATCCGCAGGTCAATTCCGACTCTCGGTCACTTACTCGAATTTCGAGTCATCCTCGGGTAATTTTCTTTCCTTTTTCCCTTTTCTTTCTTTTCTTTTTCCTTTTCTTTTCCCCTTTCTTTTCTTTTTTTTCTTTTCTTTTCTTCCTTCTCGGCTACGGTACCGTTTTGGCCCGTTTGCCGTCGCCGGTGATTTCGGCCATCTCGTCAGCCGCCAGTAGGCTCAAAAGAACCGCCTCGGCCAGGGGAGGGCTCGGTTGGGCTGAATCGGTGCTGGGACACCGCCGTTCATCGGGACCGATGCGATTTCTCCTCGGATCTTTTGGTCATCGATTCGCCGAAGATAGGGACCGTCGGCGTGCGTCACCGATACCAATGGAACCGCCGGGCTCTCCTCTACCTTTTTCGATAGTCAGCTGGGCTCGTCGAAAGCCGGTGACTCGTCGGACTCCTCGGGTTTGGCTGTCAGGTTTCGCGGGTTCTGTTTCGGTTTCTCTCTCCCCAAAAAATTTTAGATTTTCTATTTTTTTTATTAATTCATTCATTATTATCTTAATACATTAAAATATATTAAAGTAATCCAAATATCCCTGAAATCTTAAAAATTATTATTTTATCCATTTAATCAATAAATGGATTTCTCAGTCTATTTTTGTCTTTTCGGTATATTTTTCGATTATTTTTTGGATAATTTTTCAAATTAAAAATCCCGATTAATTTCAAATTAATTCTGATTAATTCTCGTAAATTCTAATAAATTTATATCTAGATCAATTGAACTCGAATTTAAATATTTTCCTCGTTATTGATCCAGATTTCGCAAATTCCATAATTTAAGGAAAATTACTTATCGAATATATATCGAATTTTGGTATTTTGACCATTTTACCATGGCACGTGTTCGGGACTAAATTGAATCGACTTTCTTTCATAAATGTACAATCTTTTCCCTATTTCCAATTCCTTATTTTTAGTCAACTCAATTAAATTCCTTAAACGAACTTGTTGCTTCGTTGTTTTCCTTATTTATCCTTATTCAATTTTACGTACATTATTTCGTTTCATCCACATTTATCAAATCCGAACCAACCATCTTATGAATCCATTAACATATAATAATGTCATACAGTATGGAAATCATAAGGAATATCATACAAAAATTGCGGATCTCACAATCTTCCCCACTAAAAGCATTTGGTCCTCCAAATTAGAACCAAATCAATCGGTAAACAACTCCGGGTACTTCTCCTGTATCATGCTCTCTAGCTCCCAGGTAGCTTCCTCTAGAGTGTGATACTGCCACTGAACCTTCACCAGGGAGATCGTCTTGGATCGTAATACCTTCTCCTTCCTATCCAAAATCTGAACCGGTCTCTCAACATATGTCATACTGTCACTGAGCTCTAACGGCTAGTAGTGAATCACATGTGACGGATCCGGATGGTACTTCCGAAGCATAGAAATATGGAAGACACTATGTACACCGGCCAACTCTGGTGGCAATACCAATCTATAGGCCTTATCTCCCACTCGCTCCAAAATCTCCAAGGGTCCAATAAAACGAGGGCTCAGTTTACCTTTCTTACCGAACCTCATGATACCCTTGGAAGGAGAAACTCTCAAAAACAACAACTCACCCTCTGCAAACTCTAGTGGTCTACATCTCCTGTCAGCGTAACTCTTCTATCGACTCTAAGCTGTTCGTAATCTATCGCTTCTCAATCTGACATCCTCAGTAGCCTGCTGAACCAAGTCAGGAGCAAATAACAGTCTGTCACCAATCTCTTCCCATCCAATAGGGGAACGACATCTGTGACCATACAGTGCCTCATACGGTGCCTTCTCGATACTCGAGTGATAACTGTTATTGTAGGCGAACTAGGCTAATGGCAAATGATCATCCCAAGAGCCTCCAAAATCCAGCACACACGCTCTCAACATATCCTCCAGAGTCTGTATAGTCCTCTCTGACTGATCATCTGTCTGAGGATGGAAAGCGGTGCTAAATCTCAACTGGGTCCCCAACGCTTCTTGAAAGTATTCCCAAAAATAGGAAGTGAAATGAACATCCCTATTAGAAACAACGCTCACTGGAATGCCGTGTAGCCTGACAATCTCTCGAACATATAAGTTCGCCAACGTACTCAGAGCATCTGTAGCTCTCATAGCTAAGAAATAGGCAGACTTCGTCAGTCAATCCAGAATCACCCAGATGGCATCGTGACCTTTGTGGGTCCTCGGTAATCCCATCATAAAATCCATGGTGACATGCTCCCACTTCCATGTCGGTATTGGTAGAGGCTATAATAATCCTGCAGGTTTCTGATGCTCTACCTTTACCTGCTAATAGACGAGACATCTCGCAACATACTCTGCTATATCTCTCTTCATCCCAGACCACCAATAAACTTTTTGGAGATTCTGATACATCTTCGTACTCCCCAGATGTACTATATACCTTGCTGAGTGAGCCTCTGATAAAATCATCCTCCTGATCTCAGGATTCTCGGGAACACATATCCTACCGCGGAACCTCACTAACCTATCAATACTCCATGCAAAATCGGTATCTGCACCTGCTTGTACTTGACTCATCAACTGAATACATCCCTGATCACTCTGCTGAGCCTGCCGGATTTGATCAATCAACTCTGGCTCCAATCTCAGGCTCGCAATGATCTCAACTCTATCAATCTCAGGGGTGCTATGTCCAAACTGAGGCTCGCGAACTGCTCTAACAGGTCATATTCCCGAACCATCATAAATGATACCAACCCTAGGCTCTTCCTACTCAAAGCATCAGCAACTACATTAGCCTTACCCGGGTGGTATAATATCTCACAATCATAATCCTTCAGGAGTTCGAGCCATCTCCTCTGTCTCATGTCCAGCTCCTTCTACGAGAATAAATACTTTAGACTCTTATGGTCTGTAAAAATCTAAAACTGCTTACCATATAAGTAATGGCGCCATATCTTCAGTGCAAATACTATGGCCGCCAACTCCAAATCATCGATCGGATAGTTCCTCTCGTGATCTTTCAGCTGTCTAGATCCATAGGCAACTATCCTCCCATCCTGCATCAGTACACAACCTAGTCCCTGATGCGATGCATCTGTATATACCAAGAAACCTCCTGAGCTGGTAGGTATGGTGAGAACTGGAGCAGTGGTCAATCGACGCTTCAACTCCTGAAAACTCCTCTCACAGGCATCATCCCACACAAACTCAACATCCTTCCGTGTGAGACGTGTTAACGGAGTAGCTAATTTGGAGAAACCCTCAACAAATCTCCTGTAGTATCCTGCCAAACTAGAAAAACTTCGAATCTTTGTAACTGTCCTGAGCCGCTCCCACTGAATAACTGCTCCTATCTTGGATGGGTCCACTGACACCCCATCCCTCGATACCACATGGCCCAGAAAAGAAATCTGCTCCAACCAGAAGTCATACTTACTGAGTTTGGCATACAACTGTCTCTCTCTGAGGGTCTGTAGCACTATCCCCAAGTGCTGCTCGTGGTCCTCCCTAGATCTACAGTATACCAAAATATCATCGATAAACACAATCACAAACCGATCCAGGTATGGCTTGAACATATCGTTCATCAAAGCCATGAATGCTGCGGGGGCATTAGTGAACCCGAATGGCATAACCAAAAACTTATAATGACCATAACGGGTCCTAAATGCTGTCTTGGGTACATCCTCCCTCCGTATCCTCAGCTGATGATACCCAGACCTCAAATCAATCTTAAAAAAGACCTGTGCTCCTCGAAGCTGATCCAACAGATCATCAATACGTGGAAGGGGATACTTATTCTTAATGGTAGCCTTATTCAACAATCTGTAATCCATACACAATTGGAGGCTGCCATCTTTCTTCCTCACAAACAAGATCGGAGCTCCCGAAGGTGATATGCTCGGTCTCACAAACCCCTTCTCAAGCAAATCCTATAACTGCTTCCTCAACTCCTCCAACTCAATTGGAGCTATCCTATACGGTGGTCTCGAAATCGATTCTGTACCAGATACTAAATCTATCCTAAACTCCATCTCTCTGGCTAGTGGTAATCCTGGTAAATCGTCTGGAAAGACATCAGGGAACTCCCTAACCACTGGAATGTCTCTCAAATCCGATCATACCTGGTCCGTATCAACCACATATGCGATGAATCCTTCAAAATATAATTCATAAAATCAGTAAAAATTCATTGCTCCTTTTACAACAACCATTGATTCCATTACTTTTCAGGGAAATTTTACAACACATCTTTCGGGGATATTGAACATTAACGTCTTAGAAAAGCAATCTAACACAACATGATTGATAGCCAACCAATCCATTCCTAGTATGACATCAAAGTCTCTCATATACATCAAAATAAGGTTGGCTTACATTTCTTTTTTCCCCGACTTTTAACTTACAGTCCCTGACTACATACTCTACTAACTGACTAGTGTTTATGGGGGTAAGTATTAACAATTTACTACTTAAAGGAATAGGCTTTACATACCTAGACAATTTATATGTAAATGAAGGTGATACGAATGAATACGTGACACCAGGATCAATCAAAACATATGCTTCTAAATCAAAGATCATGATGGTACCTTTCACCACATCAGACGACTGATCTACCGTATCTTGGTCCAAAGCATGAACTCGCCCTGTACCCATCACTTGCTTCCCTTTCTTTTCGGCAGTAGCTCTCCTCCTCTGAGCAGGAACCTGAACTGGAGCTCTCTCCGACTCCTTGCCCTTCTGTGGAGCAATGTCCTGTCTCTCTGGGTAATCTCTCACCACATGCCCTGGCCTCCCATAACGATAACATACTACAGTAGTAGCTATAGGCACTGGACAAGGTCTGGTACCATGATATCTGCCACATCACCTACATTGATCAGTAGTAGGGCGTGGTCCTCCAATGATAATGCCTCTAGCTGGTGGTAAAGCTGGATGAACAGGGGGTCTATCTGTCCTCTCCTGAACCTCCTCAATCTTCTACCTCTTATCAGAGAGCCGTACCCCTCTCTTGACAAATCTGTCTCTCTCGGGTCTCTTCCGATCTCTATCTTGACTCCTACTAAACTTTCCTGTCTCGAAGACGTTTTACTCATAATCCTGCTCACACAGCTGAGCTCTATGTATTGCCTCCTCATAAGTCGAAACATCAAAAGAAGCCAACCAAGATCTGATAGCTGGTCTCAGTCTATCTATAAACTTTTGGACCTTTCGATCCTCACTGCTCATCGTCTCTAAATCATATCTCCCCAAAGAGATGAATTGAGTCTCATACTCATCAATAGACTGGTTCCCCTGAACCAAACTCATAAACTCCATCCTCATCTTTCGCTGTGCAATAGCCGAAACATACTGCCTCCTAAAGGCATCCAAAAATATCTCCCATGTGATCTCAGCATGTCGAGCTCTCAAAATCGGCTCGATAGATCTCCACCAATGCTCTGTCGCTCCCTGAAATACAAATACGGCAAAAGCAACTCTCTCAGTAGTAGTGCACCTGAAAAGCCTATATAACTTCTCCATCTGATACACCTAATCCATAGCTGCTACTAGGTCCTTCCTCCCATGGAAGACTGGAGGTCTAAACTTCTGAAAATGTCTAAATCTATCAAGGTCACACTTATATCCAGCATCCTGAGTTGGCTGGGGTCTCACTGCCTCTGCAGCTTGAGCCTGAACCTCGGGTAACTCTACGACCTATGCCGGAATCTTGGGATCAGCTACTGCCTGTCCCGCCAGATCTCGCCTATCTTTAGCCCCGAGCACTGCTTGCTGCGCTACAATCTCAGCCAGGCTCTCAATACTCCACTCAAGTCTAGCAAAGCGTGCCTCAGTCTCATCTGGTCTCACAGCAGTACCCTCGGGTACCTGACCAGTCTGTATACCATCACCACAGCCTTTAAGCCTACCCCTACGGCCTCTAGCACTTGTACTAGCCCCTCTACCACTACAGGTGACCGGCATAATGTAAATCTCGTGATCCAATTTCATTTGTTAATTTAGTTCACATCTAGTATACACTTTGACATCTCATACAACACAGTACTAAGGGGATGTAATTTTTCTTAACGACCACTATCGACTCTTATCCGACCAACTCTAACTCTTAATTGCATACTTATCGATACTAATTCACATCTGGCCAACCTCCACTCTGATACCACTTTTACTGTCACGATCCAATACTACAAAAATCAGTACAAATTTTGCACTTTTGAAAAATCTTTTTTACCTCCTCGTGACATATCCCTTTAAACAGGTCGGGCTGTAAATCAATATCGATATACCATTCTAACCATTAAGAAATATCACACGTAAACATACATACTGATATCATTTATCATATAATAGAGTGGTTGGTATGTTTATACATCATATGATTCTATATTTACATCCTCAAATATTCCTTCATAAACAATACTGTGCTATAAGCATACTGATACAAAATTCTTTACGTGGTGTATACTTGAAAGTCCATGGGAATCACAGAAATCAGCTATGCCGTCTACTCACTACACCCGCTATCACTATGGTGGAAACACTGAAAGTGAGTGGAAAATGAAAGGGTGAGCTCCACATGCTCAGTAAGGCAATAATACAAACGAGTAGATAGCTATACTATCTACATGCTGATAAGAAATCAGGATATATGTGAGCATGAGGTAAAAACAATGATATACCATATATATAATATCATCTGTTCTAAAATAGAAATCGACATACAAAACATAGAATGATTCTCATGTGAAAACATCTCATGCTCAAATGGATCGATACGTTTTAAAACACCCCATCTAGGTCAAAATATGATATAGTCAACAATTCAAAATCCATTCCAACAAAATTCTTTATTTTTAAATTTTCGTTATAAAATCACCCTTCTCATAGGGTTACAAATCAATGAAAGTTTCATAAAATCCCTTCATGGGAACAATCAAAACTTAATTGAAATCATACGAAAATCGAGGCCTGACCCCTCCCTCGGGTCTACCCTGGTCTATCAAGACCAAAAGTTATATCATGTGAGACATGTAAGCGACTATATCGATAATATCCAGGACTATGGCTATAACCTCGTGATCCCTAGCACACAAATCCTAGTGTACGGGGTGTCACACCTGAAACGGGAGGTGGGTCGGTCCTACCCGCCAAAACAGTATAATATCAGGATTGCGAGGGCAAGACTTGCTGTCACGTGGCTTATTCCACTCCACTCTAACAATCCCCAAGGTACAGCGTACTCCGCGTGACATACACGGTACAACGTACTCCGTGAACCCAAGCTCAATCAGGGGTGCCTGTAATAGGTCTTATCCACCCATGTCAAGTATGTCTCAGTATGCACGTGTGAGCCTATCATCTCACTGTGACACACAGTCTATAGGAGGCTCCAACACGGCTATATGCATGTCATATAAATCCCTGTACGAGCAAAGCTTTAGCACGACTCCTTGCATAATCATGATATCTGAACACCTCGTGCGAGCGAAGCTCTAGCACGGTTTCATAGAAATCAATGAAATCTGAGTACGAGCAGCGCTCCAGTACGACTTAAACTGATTATAAATTCAATTCAAATACACATGCGAGCATTGCTCTAGTACGGATATGTATAAAAACTCAATGAAAACCTCGTACGAGAAAAACTCTAGTACGGTAGTCATATGAAATAAATCTGTAAAATAGTGCGAGCAAGGCTCCAGCACTCTGTGTATGAGTTAAAGTATAAAATCCAATGCGAGCAGTGCTCAAGCATGGTTAGAACTCATATTACACTGATAGGTGGCTCAATTAATCAAAACATGTTAAATAAATATCAATTGGCACCTAACCTTTGCCTTTTCACTGAGAACATGAAAATAATAGCCAACCTATCCATAAATTGCTTGAATTAAAGCAACATCATCATGAAAACATTAAAATCATGAATTTCATGTAATTTCATAGCCTTACTACCCTTTTTGAAATTTTCCTAACTGAGGGAAAAATAGTCATTTGTCACTATTTCCATATTTTTTCGTAAAAATTATTATTCTGTTTTCGAGTAGCCTAATGAATTTAACGTAATATAAATCCCCTCGAAACTACGTACAGCTACCTCTAAGTGCTCATAAAATTTCCTTACCTAGAATCACACGCGAGCTTATCCCGACTCGACTGTACCAGGTCTCTCAGTCCAATTCGCTCGTCTACGGAGTTGCATATAACCACATATGGGTTCAGTTCAAATACACTAATCAGTATTTCATTCTTACTGATCGAATCTAAAGCTCTGGGCCTATTTTACTCTATTGGGCCCGATTGCACTTTAATGGGCCTCGACCCCTTTTTCAGCCCGTTTTCACTTTTTAAATCCCTTCTTCGGGTTTACTGGGCTTATTTGCCTTATCAATAATCATCGGGCTTCATTCCAAACTCATTGGATAGCCCGGATACTATTTACAATAATTACTTTAAAATTTCGAATAAAATTCATTTTTATGCAGAATTAATCCGTAAATTTCGTAAAATAATCTTAACTCTGCATTTAAGGACTCATATTATCGTAATTAAAATATACTTACCCAATATGATACGGGGTATGAAAATCGGAGCTAAATCGGCTCTCGTTCGGGCTCTGTAGTAACACTGCACAATTATTTAAATTCGAGTCATTTTTTAATAAAATAATATTAAATTGAATTCTCGAAGTTTATCCGCAGGTCAATTCCGACTCTCGGTCACTTACCCGAATTTCGAGTCGTCCCTAGGCAATTTTCTTTCCTTTTTCCCTTTTCTTTCTTTTCTTTTCCCTTTTCTTTTTTTTTTCTTTTTTTCTTCCTTCTCAGCTACAGTGCCGTTTTGGCCCGTTTGCCGTCGTCGGTGATTCCTGCCATCTCGTCGGGCGCCAATAGGCTCAAAAGAACCGCCTCGGCCAGAGGAGTGCTCGACTGGGCTGAATCGACGTCGGGACACCGCCGTTCGTCGGGACGAACACGATTTCTCCTCGGATCTTTCGGTCGTCGATTCGCCGGAGATAGGGACAGTCGGAGCACGTCACCGGTACCAATGGAACCGTCGGGTTCTCCTCTACCTTTTTCGACCGTCAGCTAGGCTCGTCGGACACCAGTGACTCGTCGGACTCCTCGGGTTTGGTTATCAGGTTTCGCGGGTTCTGTTTCGATTTCTCTCTCCCCAAAAATTTTCAAATTTTTTGTTTTTTTTAATTATTAATTCATTTATTATTATTTTAATACATTAAAATGTATTAAAATAATCCAAATATCCCTAAAATCTTAAAAATTATTATTTTATCCATTTAATCAATAAATGGATTTTTCAGTCTATTTTCATCTTTTCGGTATATTTTTTAATTATTTTCGGGATAATTTTTCGAATTAAAAATCTTGATTAATTCTGAATTAATTTTGATTAATTCTCGTAAATTCCAATAAATTTATATCTAGATCAATTGGACTCGAATTTAAATATTTTCCTCGTTATTGATCCAGATTTCGTAAATTCCATATTTTAATGAAAATTACTTATCGAATTTATACCGAATTTTGGTATTTTGACCATTTTACCCTTACACGTGTTCGGGACTAAATTGAATCGACTTTCTTTCATAAATCCACAATCTTTTCCCTATTTTCAATTCCTTATTTTCAGTCAACTCAATTAAATTCCTTAAACGAACTTGTTCCTTCGATGTTTTCCCGATTTATCCTTATTCAATTTTACGTACGTTATTTCATTTCATCCACATTTATCAAATCCAAACCAACCATCTTATGAATCCATTAACATATAATAATGTCATACAATATGGAAATCATAAGGAATATCATACAAAAATTGCAGATCTCACAACCCCTCCCTCGGGTCTACCCTGATCTATCGAGACCACAAGTTATATCATGTGGACATGTAGGTGACTATCAATAACAACATAGGACTATGGCCATAACCTCGTGATCCCTAGCAACATGGTACCTAGTGTGCGGGGTATCACACCTGAAACGGGAGGTGGGTTGGTCCTACCCGCCAGAACAGCATAACACCAGGATTGCGAGGGCAAGGCTTGCTGCCTCGTGGCTAATGCCACTCCACTCCAACAATCCCCACGGTACAGCGTACTTCGCGTGACATACACGGTACAACGTACTCCGTGAACCCAAGCTCAATCAGGGGTGCCTGCAATAGGTCTTATCCACCCATATCATCTCTGTCTCAGTATGCACGTGTGAGCATATCATCTCACTGTGACACACAGTCTACAGGAGGCTCCAACACGGCTATATGCATGTCATATAAATCCCTGTACGAGCGAAGCTCTAGCACGACGCCATGCATATTCATGATATCTGAAAACCTCGTGCGAGCGAAGCTCTAACACGGTTTCATAAAAATCTGTAAAATCTGCATACGAGTAGCACTCCAGTATGACTTAAAAATGAATGAGTTATAAATCCATATAAAACTTCGTGTGAGCAAGCTCCAGCACGGTGTTATGCATCAATAAATCAAATCTCATGCGAGTTACACTCCAGCACGGGTTTATGCATAAATAAATTAAATCTCATGCGAGTTACACTCCAGCACGACTTTTATGAAATTATCATATCAAAACAGGATGCGAGCTAAGTTCCAGCACCTCTCATGCATGTCAAATCATTAAAACTAGTGCGAGCAATCGCTCCAGCACCTTTTTATGCATTTCAATCAAAACAGAGTGCGAGCTAGGCTCCAGCACTTCTCATGCATTCCACAAGAATAAAAATCAGTGCGAGCAACTGCTCTAGCACATTTCATGCATATGATGTCACACAAGTCGGTGCGAGCAACCGCTCAAGCACATTTATGTAAACTCACAAATGCAGATATAGTGCGAACTATATGCCAGCACTATCTGTTTCCATATAAACTTGATAGTTAGCCCTTTTTCCAAAGAAATTTCATTTAAATCTTAATAATAGTTACGTAGTGTTATTTTGTGAAACTTATGCAATTATTGGCCAATCTACCAATTTGCTTTACTTAAAAACCAAGAAAATTCGTTAATCAAAAAATTCTTTAAATCATGCATTTCATGCATGTCATGCTTTCACCATCCTTAGGTGAACTTCCCTCAATAGGGGTAAAATAGACTTTTACCTATTCTGAGTCCTTAAAATCTTTAAACCATTTTTAGGACCTTTATACATAATCAGGGTATACATACATATTCAGTGTACAGAAAAGCTATTAAAATACGCGTAGCTACCTCTAGCTACTCGCACAATTCCTTTACCACATTTTCTGTACGGTCTGACCTTTCACTGATGTCTCGTCATGCAGTCCGATTTGCTCTCAATCAAATCTTCGAAACTACGTATAAATATACATCAGGTCAAATACAATACAATTTAATTGTATTTCATATTTTTTGGGTTTAATTTAAATCATTGGGCCCGTTTACCCATATTGGGTCCGATTGCACCATAATTAGCCTTAATCGGTCTTAACCCCGTTTCTCACTAACTATTCACATTATCGACGCCTATTGGGCTCACAGGGCCCATTAGTATTTATTGAACCTCGTTCTAAACTCTCGGATATCTCAATTAATTATTTACGACAATTTATCCAATTTTTCAGAATTTAATTCATTTAATGCGAAAATTAAATCCGTAATTTATGCGGTAAATTTCTAACACGCATTACGATCCAATATTATCGTAAATAAGGGTTACTTACCCGAGATTTCATGATAGTACACGAATTGAGGCTGTCTCGAGCTCTCGGTTGACGCCAATCGTCGAGCTACACAATTAAATATTTTTCCAGGTAAACTTTCAGTCGGATATTAATTAAATTAAATATTCTGAAATTTAAATCGATCAATTTCCACCACTTACCGACTTACCTGTAGCTCGATTGCATCACTGGGATTTTCCCAATTTTTTCTCTTTTTCTTTTTCCCTTTTTCTCTTTCTTGTCTTTTCTTTTAGCAGAACCGGTTCAGTCTGGTTCAACCCGGTTCAGATCGGTTCGGTCCAATGGTTCAGTCCGGTTCGGTCCAGCAGTTCAGTCCGGTTCGGTGCGTTGCCGGTTTATTCTCCGTCGATTTTCGCTGCCAGAAGCTCCGTGGGCTCGTCCGATGCTCGAATCTGGGGTCAGTTTCGTCCGAGGTCACCGGAAAGTGGCCGGTCCGGCTCTTCTCCTTTCCGGCGTCGGTGGCTTTCCTTTCTTCCTCCGTTTTCTGGCAATGGTCGCCGTTTTACCGGCCAAGTCTGCCACCAATCGGCCGATCTTCGCATGGCGCTCCCTCGACTGGCGGTGGTCGGGCCTAGATCGGCGCCGATCACCGGTTCCTCTTTTCTCCCTTTTCGGTTTTTCTCGATTTCTCTATCTCTCCTTTCATCGGTCGTCGTTCCTCCGAGCTGGTGGTGCCGACAGTGGCTCGCGCACCCCCTCTTCCAGCCAGCTCGCTTGAGCCCGATGTCGGCCGCCTCCATCCGGTGAGGTAGCAATCGGGTAATCCTTCGTTTTTTTTCTTCTGCAGAAATCGCGATTCTGTGATTTTCCCTTTTTTTTACTTTATTTTATTTTTATTTTTATTTTTATTTATTTATAATTTATTTTTATTATTATTTTATTCAATTAAATATTATTATTTTTGCCAAATATCTAAAAAAATTATATTTAATTTATTTAATCTATAAATGAATTTCTCGGTATTATTTCGTATTTTCGGTATAATTTTTGATTATTTTCGGGATTATTTCCCGAGGTGAAAATTTCGGTTAATTCCAATAAATTCATATCTTGATCAATTTACCCCGAAATTTAATTATTTCTTCATTATTGATCAAGATTCTCAAATCAATTATTTTTAATTAAATTTTCTTGTCACAAATACCGAATTTTGATCCTTTGACCGTTTTACCTTTGCACGTGTTCGGGACTTCCATTTCAATCATTCATTTGATCATTTCTCATTTCGTATTTTAAATAAAATCGGGTCTTACAGAATTCTTTAAGGTGGGGAGAAATGAAAGACCGCAATTTCCTTATACCAATGTTTCATTTATTTTTATTTTAAGTCATAATTAATCCGTGGATAGGTGGATCCAATTAAATTAAGAGATAGGATATATCAAGTTAGGATAGTGGTTATTTGGGTTCACACCACTTAGTATAATAACCTTGGTGTATTTTAGTTTAGGAAAGGTAGGGATGTGTAAGACATTGACATAATAGGTAAGTATAAATGCTAAATCTGAAAAAAAAAATTTATAATCCAATACAAATAAAATATAACAATGATAAATTGTATAGGGTGAACATAATTTAAATGCATAATGTATGTTTATGAATATGTTCATGAGCACAACTTATTTGGTAGAAACATGTTCATATGACCAGATTAGGATAGATAAATGTAACTTACCATTAGTCATTAAGTTAAATATACATGAATGTAGAAATAAATTAAATTCATGTAAGTAATCTTAGGTAGTGATCGGAATTTATAGGAAATAATGTTAAATTCGGTCAAATGGAAATTTGCATGATAATTAAGTAGTGATAATCTTAAATTTAAGTAAGCTAATTAAGTCAATTATGAAGCAAATAAATTTAATGATGTAATGTAACAAAATCTGAAATATTAAAACTATTAACATTAAGATAAGAAATATACTTATGTTTATTTGCAAAATTTGAAATACATAGATATAAAACCGTATGTAAAATTATTTTGGAACATGTATGTAGAAATATTAGAGGTATAAAGTCAGATTACATGAATTTTGTATGAAAATAAATCTGAAATGTAATTACACATATATATTAGAAATATAAAACCTGAACACGTGTAAATTAAATTAAAAATTTGCAACTTAGTTATCAAATTATTAAAACAATGTAAAAGCTGAAATAATGGGAAAAATATAAATAGGAATTACAAATTATTTTCGGATTTTCCCTCTTCACTTTTTCCCTCCCACGTTTTCACCAAGCAACAAAACTAGAAAATCCTCTTCACTCTTCCTCACGCCACCCCCACACCAGCCAGCTGAAAATCCAGCAGCAACATCCCATTGTCACGCCACCAGCCACCCAAACAGCCCCTCCAACCTGCATGCAACTTTCATTTTGATTTCCTTTGCCTTCCACCGAACAGCCCCCTCATTTTCAGAAAAATTTTCAGTTCAGTCAACAAACCTGCAAAATCCTAGTGTGCATGTTAGTGTAGAGTGATTAGGAGTTAGTTTTAGACTTAGATTGTTAACTGCACTCTCCACCATTCTGAAAATTTTAAAACAGCCACCAACCCTGCTCTGCATGTTGAAATCGAGAGCACCATGGGAGAGGGGAGTGCCTAGGTGGTCTGGTTAGATGAAGATTACCCCCAATTGAGCTGAAAACATGTAGAACTTTAGGATTTCACAAAGAATTACAAGGAATTTCAAGAATTACATAGAATAGAATTGGGGATTTTAGCTAGGAGTTTCGGCATTGGCAATTGAGGTGAGAATGGTGTAATTTCTGGTAATTGATTGTTGATTACTGTTATATTGGTGTAGAAATAACGTTAATTTTAATCAATTTCAGAAATTTGTACATGCATGAGGATTAGGGTTCTTAGCTAATTGAGTTTGGGGATTTCGAAATTAGGGGAAGAATTTGATTTCCTTAGCTAAATTAAAAGAGTTTTAGTGATGAATTTACTGTTAGATACGATAAATTTAGTAAATTGATGAAATTTCAGTATGAACATAGAGGATGAGTATTCGGCCACTTAGAGTTAATTTAGGAAAATTGGTTTAGCTGAAATTTATAGATTAGATCAGTAATTTATAATGTGAATAATGTTGTTCTATGGTTGCATGATTAAACTTAAGCTATGCAAGTAGGGATATTAAGTTGTGAGTTTCAGCAATATGGAAAAAGTAGAAAAGAATTGATGAATTGTAAAGGCTGAATTAAATCAAGTAATCTAAAATGTTATTAAACAAATGTAGATGTATATGATTTAAAATTTGACAAGAAATTTGAATGTATGGGGGATATAGGCTCGGCTGTAACAAGAAAGAAAAAAAAAACAGATTTTTACATGCATGTAAATGAGTATGCAATCTAAAATTCTGGAAATTTCATGGTGTTATGTTTAAATTAAAATGTAGAAATTAGATGTTGGTTGGTTTAAGTTTCATGTAATTCAAAGGAAAAAAAATCAAAATTGAATGGCTGGAAATTTAGGATGAATTAGGTATATTTAAAATGCTTGGAGAATAATGCACTATCTCAATGAGTAAATGAAGAGAATTGCTGGAAATTGACAAGGAGTAATGGGAATGAGTGCTCGGCTACGGTAGGAAATCTAAGGAAATTCATGCATGTATTCGGTTAGAGGGAGTTAGATTACATAATTAGCATGAAATTGATACATACATTTGATGCAAGTAGGGAATGAGAAGAAATTCAGAATTTAAAACTTAACTATCCTCCTTGGTTGAAATTATAAGAAATTATTAGCTGATAATAATAATGCCAAACGGATGTTGAATTTGTTAAATGAAAATGGTGGATTAGGTTCGGTCAAATGAGAAGTTTAGGAACGATATCGATTGTTGGAAATTAAGAATTTAATTAATCAATTTGTGTAGAAACAACATAGTTCCCAAATAGTAAAACCAGAATTTAGACAATGAATAACGATGATTATGGGAGTTTCGATCAATAAAAACGTTGGCAAATTGGATGTTTGAAATTGCAGAATTTAAAATAAATTTTAGGTTGTCACACCCCGTGACCTAACTTCTAACATAGACGCGCAATGTTAAGCGAAATTGCGTTGTGAGATATTGTAAGTATCTCTATGGATTGTTTTACTCGTTGTTTGTGTTCGATGTAGGAACTATACTACTTCTTTAAAATATTTCCATACACGATCAATTTCTAATAATAACTTATATTTTCTAGGATATCATGTTTCTTTACAATTTTGGCATAATCATCACAAGTACTCAACAACAGAGAAATTAAATTTGGGTTATCAGGACTATTAATCATACATTGCATAACCACAAAACCTGACATCATAGTCAATACCAATAGTATGCCATGTCGTTCATCCATTTTAAACCAAAAAGAAGAAACCTAAGGTAATTCATGATAACTGAATCTACCATATCAACACATAACCACAATCATGTCCAATCGGTTTAATAGCTTGCAACATATTGATAAATCTATTGTTCAACCGAAACCAAAAGAAGAAACCTAAGTGCAATACTTAGTAATTATACTTAAACATCTTCCAACTAATACATCTTACAAAATACAACCGTGCGTACATATCTGAAATTAAAATGCATATATATATATATATATATACATATATATCGTCCATTCGCATATACCTAGGAAAACTCAAAAAGTAGCTAAATAGACCAAATGGAGTCAGCAAAATGTGGAGCTCTCCCGCGAATCTAATCTGAAAAGTGTTGGAAAAAGAGGGGTGAGCAATCACACGCTCAGTAAGAAGTCTACATACCCGAAGCTAGCAAAACACCGTGGAACATACCATGTAATGGTAAATCATGAGAATCATGTAAAACGACATGCACAATTTGATAAAACAATGTTGTTCATACTTTGGTTAAGACTTTCTGGCAATCTAAAAATTATGCATCATTAAGCAAATTTGCATTCCAAGAACAACTTAGCAATTCTAAAAAAAATCAACCCTATAGTCAAAATACATCAATTTAGTCAAAATACATGCACGTGCATACTTAAATTATTCGATACAACAAAATGAGAATGTGGCAATTACCCTAACCAGTCATGGAACCAAATACTCAAATAACATCACCAATATCAATGGAAATAAACACCTATGGCCATAGTGACTACCACCCTATCCTAACTGAGCAAGTTCTGGACTAGGGTACTGAAGACGGGCTCAAGGTCTAACAGTAGTAGGTAGCAATAACAACTCAATGCCACGAAGGCATCCCCGTGAAACACTTGGCACCGTAGGGCAATCACACAGAACCTCCTACTGGGTGCTAGAGATGGCTTTCACGGGACATGACTACCACACAGGCATAAACCGAATTGCCAACAAACTAAAAAATCTCACGATGGGCTCACAACAAATTCAGCAAATCATCTCAAATTCATAATTTTCAAAGTTGGGGAAAACACCCATCAACATATAAAACATGTATCAACAGTTCAAAAATTAGGATGTATGAAATTTATGCAACATCGTGCTATTTTGAAAATACAGTCAAAAGAACCCACATAACATCTTCGAAATCAACAATCTTAATGGAGTTACGAAAATCTATATTGAAATGCTCACACGCACATGCTACTATCATGTAAAAACAATATCTTATAAAACGATAACTCCAAGTTGTGACAGAATTTAAATCATGGCAATTTTAAAAACGAACGGGTTTCAAATCGATAACATAAGGTAAGGGAATTTATTCTAAGCTATTCTATCAAATTGGCTGACCTATAGCCTATCTTTAAAAATGGAATCTAACCTATCCTAAGCATTTTACTAACAACAGCCATATAAACCCTTTACCACACAACTGCTACGTGCCCGCTTTTACCCTTTTTGACTTTCGCCTTAGATGCGCATATATGCATCTAAGCTTCCTTGGCGCCTTCTGATGTAGTTGTTGCGAAATCATATTTAAGGGCATATGTTATTTACTGTTCGTATAGTAAGGAATACAATTTTCAGCACATACACACTCACAAGGTTAGTCCGAGACTATCAACCACTAACGTAGTTCACCAGTTTTCAGCCTTACGTTTATACGTACTTGGAAAATTTCCCTTTTTATTTGGTCATAACCGAAACTAACCTTATTTATTTCTACTTGTTAGCACAAACTTTGTTTCTTCCAACCATATATTTACATTATTTCCAATCATGCTCTCATGGCCTTAATTATTTCCATTCCATTCAAAGTGGCCGAAAGCCTTGAGCATGTTCTTAACTCCACACTAAATTCATACAAATCCTATAATTACATAATATTCACCTCCTAAAATTTATTTTAAATGCTGTAATTTTTTTATCATCCAATTTGCCAATGTTTTATTAATCGAAACTCCCATAATCATCCTTATTCTTTAGCAAATTTCTCGTTTTATCATTATGGGACTATGTTATTTATACACTAATTGGCTAACTTAGTTCTTAATTTCCAGCAAGCAATATCTTTCCTAACTTCTCATTTGGCCAAACCTAATCCACCATTTTCATTTAATAATTTCGATACTTGCTAGACATTATTATTTTCAGCTAATAACTTCTTATAATTTTCAGCTAAGGGAATTAAATTCCTGCATTTCTTCTCATTTCCTACATGCATCCAATATATGTATTATTTTCATGCTAATATGTAATCTAGCTCACTTTAACCGAATGCATGCATGAATTTCCTGAAATTCCTACCTTAGCCGAGTATTCACCACCAGTTATTCTCATCAATTTCCAGCAATTCTCTATAATTGCTAATTAAAATAATGCATTATTCTCCAAGTTTGTTGAATCTACCTATTTCATCCTAAATTTTCCAGCTATTAAATTTTGATTTTATTTTCCTGGAATTACATGAACTTATAACTAACTAACATCTAATTTCTGCTTTTTTAATTAAACATAGCACTATGAAATTTCCAGATTTTTAGCTTACTTACAATTTACTTACAATATCTGTTTTAGTTCTTTCTTATTACAGCCGAGCTTATACCCCTATACATTGCAAATTTCTTATCAACTTTTAAATCATATACATCTAAATATGTATTATAACATTTCAGATTATTCAATCTAATTAAATCCTTCACATGCAACATTTTCTTCTATACTTCTCTTATCACGCCCCTCTCCCACACATGACCTACCGAAATCACCATAAATTTTTCGCATTTCACATACCTCTTCTTCTGTCATCTCTTACATCAAACGTTGGGTTGTGATTCGATATTAGTCACCATTCACACTCATTCATAACATGTATAGAATTTAATATTCCTTTATACATTAATACAATTATTTGTACATATACATCCCGACCGTACCTTAATTTATATAGTTGTGCTTATACAATGTTCAGTACAAAATGTTCGTGTGTATATACCTCTAGCAAGATGGATATGTGATAATTCTATATTTTTAGAATTATTTGTGCTTAATTTCCTAATTAATTATTTAAATCCCCAATTTATTTTGTTAATTATCCCCTTTATTTAATTAAAATTCTCATGTTTGCAGATAAATTAAATCCGGATGAATTTTTAATATTTCGGTAGAAAACGGACCGAAATTGAGCTAAAATCGAGATTGGACCACGTAGACAACACGAGCCTAGCATATCCAGTTGGACAAAAAGACGGATGACATGAAAATATTATTTTACAAGGAGCCAATGGTGTGAAGACAAGTGGCCAAACAATGCCAACTCATTTAGGATGGAAAAATTATAATTGTACCCCTAAGTGTGTATATAAATAGAAAAAGATGGCAATTGAAAAAAGGGGTGGCAGTTTTAGTTTTTTTTAGGTTAAACATTTTATTGTTAGGTTTTATTTTTTTCTTAGGTTTTCTTTTAATTTTTTTGGCTGGTGACAGTAGCCACGATTCATCACATTTCTTCTAGGATTTGTTCAGTTTCCATTCCATTATTATTTTACTGTTTGAGTTTTAATTAAAAGTGATTATTTTTATATTGTTGCTCTCGGTTTGCTTCCTATTTTGGTTTTCTTTCTTTGTTTTTCTACTGCTTATTCATATTTCGCTACAGTCACTCTATATGCTTTGATTATCACCGCCTGTGTCCTATTCTGGTGTTTTGATGCAGGTTGGGTGCTGGGTATTGTTTCCGAGTTGTTGGCACAGCAGTAGGAGGAGGAATCGAAGCAACCCGAGAAGACTAGTTTTCCCTGTCATGTGATTTATGGATAGTTTTGGTTAATTTTTCAGTGTTGATCTTCACTTAGTTCTTTTAGTTTTTAAGCTTTTATCTAGCAATGCACTGTTATTTGATTCTCCTGGTTTCATTTTTCTTTGTTTGCATTACACAGAAGCTACTCTTTATTGCATAATAATGCTAGCTACCGTTACTTTCCATTGCATTCACCCTTCTGGGTTTTTTTTTTTATTTGCTTATCTTTATATGTTTGTGTTCTACTTTTCTTTTGCTTGCTGGTATTAATGAGAAGTAAGGAGCATTGTCGTGTGGTGAGGAGTAGAAGAGTGTGTCCATAGGTGCAGTAGAGAGCATCCATAAACATCCTCTGTTGTGCTCTGTTTTCGGTAATTGACACTATTCATTTTAGTTATTCTTCTAGGCTGCATTTGTCCATTAATTACTGGTGTTTCAGATTTGGTTAGTGATCTGTTTATATGGTATCATATGCTAATAGGAATGGTGCAGAGCTGTTGTAATATAATGACAGCATAAGCTGGAGACAGCAGCAGACCGAGAGCAGTGCATCACCAGCAGCACCTGGGAAGATGACAAGCAGTAACAGCAGCTGAGGCACGACAGGGCAGCAACAGCATCTGGAGCAGAAGCCTCGGACGAATGCTGGACAGACTTGGACATCCGAGAGCAGCAAGATCGTGCTGGAGAAAGAAGACACGCCTGGAACTGAGAGCAGGAAAAAGCACTGCCTGGAAATGAAATTGAAGACGTGAACAATGTTTGGAGGGACATTTGGATGATTTAAAATTGGTTAAGGCTTGTTTGGCTAGTGCATAATAGTTAATTAATTCATTTTCATGCATTGTTAGTTTAGTTTAATTTCTATTTAATTTGTTAGCTTAGTTTAGAGTCTTTAATTAAATTGCATGATTAGTATTCTTGCTTAATGGTTTAGAACTTAGTTTTAATTAGGTTGATAGTTAATTAAGTGCCCATTTAGAATTAGATTAGGGGTAAATTTATTTAATTAAATCTTCACTTAGTTTAAATTGCATTTTGATTAAGTAGTTTAATTGCATTTTAGGTTAGTTTAATTTTAGTTTAATTAATCTTGCTTTGTTATTTTCATAATTGCATTTTATTTTAATTGCATTAATTAGTTTTAACTGTTTTAATTATTTTTGTAGGTTTTTTATTTTAATCGCATGGAGCACTGTAAGTAATTTTGCTCGGTTTTATTTAGTTCTTTTTATTTTATTGCTTTCCAGTATTTTTAACTTTAGACTTAGTAGATCACCCATCTTAATCTCATAATTTGTTAGAATATACTTAGGGTAAAATTAACCGGTAGTTAATTAGGCTAACCAACTTCTCTGAGGGACGATAACTCGGGACTAAAATCCCATTATTACTTGTACGACCCGTGCACTTGCAGTAATACCTTTAGGGCGTGTCAATATGCAACAGAATGAGGGAATGTCAGTCTTTAGTCGTGTCCACCTACTGTGGATAACCGCACTATCTACAAAATACAATGTTTATGCCTTGAAATCTTTTCCTTACCTAAATTGTATCTAAAGCATGCATCTCTCTCAAAGCTTTATGCAATATAGATATATAGATACAAAACATCAGTTATGAAAACTGGAAATGTGCTGGTTTAACAACCTCAGCATTTCATGCGAAACACTGAATTTCTCGTGTAATTTCACACTAATCACATTTATCATGCCATTTAGTTAAATCAAATCAATATGGCATTTACCATGTTTAAAAACATGGAAATCTGGGCCTCACCCATCCCTCGGGTTACCCTTTCACAATTCACAAACTCCCATGTTTATATCATAAAACCATGTGGTAATTCATTCAAGAAATTTCAATATCCATAGCATGAAAAGAAAATGAAGATAGGTGACTACATGTTCCGAGTGTATGATCATAACTCATTTTCTGTGATCCCAGACAATACAGTACTCGATGTGCGGGGTCACCCAATTGCTATAATGGGAGGTGGGTCAAATCTCTACCGTCAGCTCTCTACTCAACTGAGGACCTTATCCCAAATCACACCAGATCCCATTGGATGCCGCTCCCACTGCTAACCAGTCCTATCATAGTACATCAAGTACTCACGGTACAACGTACCCCATGTGACATACACGGTACATAGTACTCCATGGACCCTATCTCAAGGTGGGATGCTCGCCATGAGTCATAGTGCTCAAACCTTGGATATAACTCATAGTCGGGATGCTCACCATGAGTCTTAGGCCTCATACTATGGGTTATTTCGATAGCCTTCTGCCTTATCTCAAAATAATGCACATGTGAGCATATAATATCAGTGTGACACACAGTCAGCACAGGCTCCCAACACGGCTGTTTCACGCTCTTTTCAAATCCTTTACGTGTGAGTAAAACTCCCAACACGACCATATCACAATGTCACAATCACTAGTGCCAGCAATGCTCCCAGCACTAGGTTATATAAAACTCGAGTATGAGCAAAGCTCCCAATACTCTATGATATATAATATATGAAAACTGAGTACGAGAAAAGCTCCCAATACTCTATCATGTAAAACTGAGTATGAGCATAACTCCCAATACTCTATAATGCATCAATCACAATCTGAGTACGAGCAATGCTCCCAGTACTCTAATACGTATAAATCGCATTAAATATGTAGTACGAGTATATACTCTAGTACTATGTGATGAATATATCAAAATATAGTGCGAGTAATCTCTAACACTTATGGTTTTCACACAAAACCTGATAGATGACATATTCAAACCACAATTCACCCAAGTAAATCAAATAAGCACTCAAATGTGTTATTTTCGCATATACATGAAAACAATTGTCATTCTATCATGCAACTCATGAATCCTAGTCACAATAGGCTTCTAGGGTAATTTCACCCTAGTTTTAGATAAAACACACTTACCCTCATTATTCTCAATCATCATAATATGCCTATTCAAGGGATTTCATATAGCATATAATATCGAAATGCTATTCAAAATACGTGGAGCCATCTCTAGCTACTAACGAAATTCCCTTACCTCAGATCACGTCAAGTGACCTTACTTTCTTGATTCTGCTCACTCTTGCAGTCCGATCAGCTTCCAATGTGAGTTTCGAAGCTATTATACGTATTTACGTTAGTATATCGTATTATACTCGTTTCATTTGCCAAATCTCAATTTAGCACATCACTTTCATTATTTTCTCCCAATATGGTATTATACCACATTTTCCATATAGCTATATTTATTTCTCCTTATTTCCAATATGTGCATTTCATAAGATAAATTTATAATCTTCTCTACATGCATATTCCATCATCAAATTCATGTTAACATCATTTCCTCATCATTTTCCCATTTTCATGCCAAAACTAGGTCATACTCATTTTTCATGATTCTTTCATTTTCAACAATTCATACATATACCAATAAACTCATCAATACACCTAGTTTAACATATATCAACTTGGTGTATTTCCTTTTTCACCAAATTGGTATAAATCATCCTTGCTCTTGAAATCCTTGATTTTAATCTCTTGTTTCCAAGTATGTTGTTCTCCTCTTTGCCAAAAACAACTTTGCTCAACTATATCTCACTTAAAACTGATTGCAAACTGAAGTTTTCTAGCTTAGAAATGTTAGGTTACACTTTTGGTATTAAATGAAATAGTAAATCCCGTGAAAACTGAAGTGCAAAAGTCCAGTATTTATAAAGCTATCTTTACGAGTCTGCTCTCCAAATGAGATCAATCTGCCCTGCATTTTTCCTCTTGAAACTGACCTTTCAGACCTAATGAGATCGATCTACCTCTAAGCGTGAGATCAATATGTTCCAAGTTAGTAGCTTAAGGAGATCGATTTGCTCTAAGGGTGAGATCGATCTTCTCCAAGTTAATAGCATTTGGAGATCGATTTGGCCCTTCAAGGGATCGATTCCTTCTATATAGAGTGCTTAGCAGATTGATCTAGCCCCATTGGAGATCGATCTGACCTGTTCCATCTCTCAAATAAGAGCATTTTTTGCTCTTCCAGATTGATATTTCCTTCAATGAGATCGATCTCTCATTCATATTTTCCAGATTTTGCTATAGTTTTCTGCAGTAACTCACACCAAACCTCCTTAATTTTGCTGCCATAGTCATTTTCTCATCCAACCACCTTTAAGGCTTAAAAATGACATCCATTCATACTTTATATACATTAAAACTTGTGTGCATTCATTATATAACCAAAGGTATACAATACAAAACCAAATGGAAGTACAAAGATTTATGTAACTTCATTCCATTTTACCACACCACTCATTTTTCATTCCACTCACATTCATAACATACAAAAGTCGATTTCTGCCTATACATACATAATGAAACTTGTACGTACATCACAAACTCATATTACAAGTGTGTACATTAAATTTATGGACTTTACATCACTTATGCTTCACATAGCATGTACATGTATATACTTCTGAATTTAAGGGTCTTACAATCCTCCTCTCTTTAAAGGAATTTGGTCCTCCAAATTAGAACCAAGTTACTCTACAAACAATTGGGGATATCTCTCTAGCTCCCAAGTAGCTTCCTCTAAAGTGTGATACTGCTAGAGAATCTTCACTAACTCGATAGTCTTATTCCTCAAGACTTTCTCCTTTCTATCTAGTATTCGGATTGATTTCTCTATATATGTCAAATCATCTTTGAGCTCTAATGGCTCATACTGAATCACATGGTCTGGATCTGGATGATACTTCCTCAACATCAAAATGTGGAAGACATTATGCACTCTCGATAAATTCGGTGGCAATGCCAATCTATATGCCTTATCTCCCACTCTGTCTAGTATTTCAAAGGGTCTAATGTAGCGAGGACTCAATTTACCTCTCTTTCCAAATCTCGCTATACCCTTGGAAGGAGAAACTTTAAAAATACTAACTCACCAACTGCGAATTCAAGTGGTCTCCGTCTCTTGTCAGCATAACTCTTTTGTCTACTCTGAGCAGTCCTTAATCTCTTAATTATCAACTGGACATCCTCAGAAGACTGTGTAACCAAGTCAGGAGCAAAAATCTTTCTATCACCCACTTCTTCCCATCCGATAGGGGAACGACATCTACGACCATATAAAGCCTCATATGGTGCCATCCCGATACTCGCATGATAACTGTTGTTGTAGGTGAATTCGGCTAGTGGCGAATGATCATCCCAGGACCCTCTAAAATCCAGCACACACGCTCTCAACATATCCTCCAGAGTCTGTATAGTCCTCTCTGACTGACCATCTGTTTGAGGATGATAAGCGGTGCTCAAACTCAACTGGGTTCCCATGGCTTCCTGAAAATGTTCCCAAAAGTGAGAAGTGAAGTGGGAATCCCTATCTGAAACAATGCTCATTGGAATACCATGTAACCTCACTACCTCACGTACATACAACTCTGCCAAAGCACTTAGAGTATTGGTAGCTCTCATAGCTAAAAAGTGGGCTAATTTCGTCAGTCTATCAACAATCACCCATATAGCATCGTGATTCCTCCGGGTCCTCGGTAAACCCATCACGAAATCCATAGGATATGCTTGCATTTCCATGTCGATATAGGTAGAGGTTGCAATAACCCTGCAGGTTTCTGATGCTCTACCTTCACTTGCTGACGTACGAGACATCTTACCATAAAATCTGCCACATCTCTCTTCATACCTAACTACCAGTACACTTTTTAAAGATTTTGGTACATCTTATTGCTCATCGGATGTAGTGTGTATCTAGATGAATAAGCTTTCAATAATATCAATATCCTGAGCTTTAGGTCCTCGGGAACACACAATCTACCTCTAAACCTAAAAGTCCATCAGAACTCAACTCAAAATTAGTCTCTATGCCCTTTTGTATCTAACCTCTCATGTTAATGCAATACAGATTAGTCTACTGAGCCTTTCAGATCCTGTTCAACAGATCCGGCTCTAAGTGTAGACTGGCAATCATATAGTCTGTATTCATGTCAGAAGGCATGACTCCCAAACTGGGGCTACCAAACTGCTCTAGCAACTCATGTTCCCTAACCATCATATACGATACCATCCCAAGGCTCTTCCTGCTCAAAGCATCGGCTACAACGTTAGCCTTACCCGGATGATAAAGTATCTCACAATCATAATCCTTTGAAAGCTCTAGCCATCTTCTCTATCTCATGTTTTGTTCTTTCTGTGAGAACAGATACTTAAGGCTCTTGTGGTCTGTAAAGATCTGAAACTTCTCTCCATACAAGTAGTGACGCCATGACTTCAACGCAAACACTACTGCTGCTAACTCCAAATCATGGGTCGGATAGTTCTTCTCATGGTCCTTCAGCTGTCTGGATCCATAAACAACTACCTTCCCATCTTGCATCAATACACAACCCAGTCCTTGATGTGAAGCATCGGTATACACTAAAAATCCTCTTGACCTGGTAGGGATAATGAGAATTGGAGTAGTAGTTAATCGACTCTTCAACTTCTGAAAACTCTTCTCACAATCTTCATCCTATACAAAAGCTACACCCTTTCGAGTGAGACGTGTTAACGGAGCAGCTAACTTCAAAAATCCCTCTACGAATCTCCGATAATATCCTGCTAAACCCAAGAAACTTTTGATCTTGATAACTGTCCTCAGCTGTTCCCACTGAACTATAGCCTCAATCTAGAAGGGATCTATTGATACACCATCCTTTGACACCACATGTCCCAAAAACGAGATTTGTGACAACCAAAAATCACACTTGTTGAATTTAGCATATAGCTTCTGCTCTCGTAAAGTCTGTAGTACAATCCTGAGGTGCTTCTCATGCTCTTCCTCAGAATTTGAATATACCAAGATATCATCTATGAAGACGATAACAAATTAATCTAGGTATGGCTTGAACACACCGTTCATTAAAGCCATGAAAGTTGCGAGAGCATTTGTCAATCCGAATGGCATAACCAAAAACTCGTAATGGCCATATCAGGTCCTAAATGCTGTCTTGGGTACATCTCCACTCCGAACTCTCAGCTAATGATACCCAGACCTCGGATCAATCTTAGAAAAGACTTACGCTCCCCCGAGTTGATCCGATAAATCATCTATATGTGGAAGGGGATATCTATTCTTGATGGTTGCCTTATTCAACAATCTGTAAACTATACATAATCGGAGGCTTCCATCCTTCTTCTTTACAAATAAAATCGGTGCTCCCTAAGGTGAAACACTCGGTCTAATGAATCCCCTATCCAAAAACTCCTGTAATTGTCTCTTGAACTCCTCCAGCTCAACTAAGACCATGCGATACAGTGGTTTCTATTTAGGTTCAGTACCAGGCACCAAGTCTATATAGAACTCCATCTCTATGTCTGGTGGCAACCCTGGTAACTCATCCAGAAAGACATCTGGGAATTCACTAGCCACAGGAATATCTGCCAACTCTGGATGTACCTTATCCGTATCAACCACGTATGCAATAAAACCTTCAACATATTTATTCCTCAGTCAACATAGTACATTATCAATCACAATCATAACTACTACTTTTATTTTTTTCATCAAGCTTTACAATATATTTTTTAGGGTTGTGAAACATAACTGTCTTAGCATAACAATCTAAAATAGCCTAGTTTGACGATAACCAATCCATCCTTAAGATTACATCAAAATCACTCATGCTTAACAGTATTAGATTTGCTGTCATGTCCTTTTCCCCTACTTTCAGCTTATAAACATTTAATACATACTCTACTAGCTGACTATTATCCATGAGCATACTAATCAACATCATCCTACTCAAAGGTGTACGCTCTACATGCTTTTCTAACTTACATGCAAATGAAGGTGATACAAATGAATGCATGGCACCAGGATCAATCAAAACATGTGCTTCTAAATCATATATCAGGATGTTACCTCTAACACATCGGATGAAGCATCAGCTGTCCCTTGGTCCAAAGCATGCACTCACTCTCGTCCAATAACTTGCTTCCCCTTCTCTTCTGCTGTTACTCTCCTCCTCGGAGTAGACACATTAGTTGGAGCTCTCTCAGGCTCCTTACCCTTCTGTGGGGCAATATCTATGACCTCTTGGCAAACTCTGGCCATGTGTCCTGGCTTCCTGCATCTGAAGCATATACCAATAGAAACAGGACAAGGTCAACCTCTGTGAAATCTACCACATCTACTGCATTGCTCTGTGGTAGGCCTCGATATCCAATCACTACTCCTCTAGCTGGAGCAATAGCCAGGTATGAAGGATATCTAACAATACTCTCTTGTATTTCCTCAATCTTTGTTCTCTTACCGAAGAGTCTCCTTCTTCCTCGATATCCGAAACCTCGAGTACTGTCACTCACCGGCCTCTTCCTATCTCTGTCTCTACCTTTTCCCATTGTTCTAAACTTTGAGACATTCCTCTCATAATCCTATTCACAGAGTTGTGCCCTGCGCACTACCTCATCATAGGTAGAAATATCAAATAGAACCAGTTTAGACCGCAATACTTGTCTCAGTCCATCGATAAACCGACGGACCTTCTTGGTCTCGCTAATCATGGTGTCAAGGTCGTACCTCCCCAAAGATAAAAATCTAGTCTCATACTCATCTACCGAATGATTCCCCTAGCTTAACCCCAAAAATTTGGCCTACAGCCTCTGCTGAGCCATATCTGGAACGAACTGCCTCCTGAAGTCATCCAGAAATATCTTCTAACTGATCTCTATATGTTAGGCTCTCAATATGGGTCGGAAAGATTTCCACCAATGCTCTACCGTCCTCTTCAGCAGGAATGCATTAAATGTGACCATCTCTGAAGTCGTACACTCAAAGAATCCATACAACTTTTTCATCTCTCCTATCCATTCCTCTGTCAATGTTGGGTCATTAATCTCACAGAAAGTTGGAGGTCTAAGTTTCTGGAATTGTCAGAGTCTGTCCAAATCACAACCATACTCCAATCCACTACTACCCGAAATTGGTGGAGCTGTAGGTGTATCAGGTGCAGCTGCCTCTCCAGGCTCAGTTTTTGCATCCTGTCCATATCCTCCTGGCATAGTCTATGCCAGTATCTCAACTATGGTCTCTAAGCGACGTTCTAATCTCTCAAAACGTGCCTTGGTACTCTTTGGTACCTCAGTCTGACCAGTAGTCTCATCTCGGGTCCCAGGCCTACCTCTGCGGCCTCGAGCCCTATCTCTAATCGCCCTACGACGGAGAGTAATAACCATAATGGTTAAATCCCTACATTTATAATCATTAATTAGTCTGATTTTAATCTCGTATACACAATTGTAACTGAACAAAACACAATACTATAGGATGTATACATTTCCTAATTACTAATATCGGTTCACATCAGACCAACACTGCTCTGATACCATTCCTGTCACACCCTTCTCCCACACATGACCTATCAAAATCACCATAAATTTTTTGCATTTCACTTACCTCTTCTTCTATCATCTCTCACATCAAACGTTAGGCTGTGATTCGATATTAGTCACCCAATCACAATCATTCATAACATGTATAGAATTTAATATTCCTTTATACATTAAAACAATTATTTGTACATATACATCTCGACCGTACCTTAATTTACATAGCTGTCCTTATACAATGTTCAGTACAAAATATTCGAGTGTGATACCTCTAGCAAGATGGATATGCAGCGGAATCGAGGAATGTTAGTCCTCAACCGTGTCCACCTACTATGGATGCTCTGAAAAGAGGGAAATAATAAGGGGGTGAGCTCACAGCTCAGTAAGGAAATCAGGCAAGCAAGTAGATAACCGCACTATCTACAAAATACAATGCTTAAGCCTTGAAATCTTTTCCTTACCCAAATTATATCTAAAACATGCATCTCTCTCAAAGCTTTATGCAATATAGATATATAGATACAAAACATGAGTTATGAAAACTGGAAATGTACTGGTTTAACAACCTCAGCATTTTATGCAAAACACTGCATTTCCTGTGTAATTTCACATAAATCACATTTATCATGCCATTTAGTTAAATCAAATCAATGTGTCATTTACCATGTTTAAAAACATGAAAATCTGGGCCTCACCCATCCCTCGGGTTACCCTTTTCACAATTCACAAACTTACATGTTTATATCATAAAACCATGTGGTAATTCATTCAAGAAATTTCAATATCCATAGCATGAAAAGAAAACGAAGATAGGTGACTACATATTTCGAATGTATGATCATAACTCATTTTTTGTGATACAGGCAACATAGTACGGGCTCTCAAAATTGCTGTAATGGGAGGTGGGTCAAATCTCTACCGTCAGCTCTCTACTCAACTGAGGACCTAATCCCGGAGCACACCAGATCCCATTTGTCATGACCCTCTATGACTTAACCAAAACCACTACAAATTTTTCGCATTTTAACTTACCTTTCTCCTTATCAATGGTTAAACCGTGATTCGATGTCAGCATCCTCGCTTACCATTCATCCATTATCATAAATACATGTCAATATACTATCTCTGATTGTAACTTCTTTTATAATACATGTGAGCTCATATAAAATATAATACAAATACATTCCCCATAATATATATCGTATACATCATTGTGCTGCTTATATGATTAGATACAAAATCGTACAAAATATGTATACCTGTCGATCGATAGGAAATAGCTACGGACAACAGGAATACTATCCCTCAAACGTACTTGTTCTACTGCTGATGCTCTATAGAGAGATGTAAAAAAAAGGGGTGAGCTCATAGCTCAGAAAGAAAATCAGGCAAACAAGTAGACATCTACACTATCTACTCAAAATAATGCTATGCCTTGAAAATATCATTTCCTTAACTCCCTTTAAAAGCTTGTCTTTAAAATATATACATATACTTGTACAGATTAAAATCCATGTACAGAAATCATGCTTTCTTTCTCAAATGAAGGCATGTAGTGCAAAATAATGCATCTTCATAATATCACGATGCCTTTAGATAAATCATGCCATTTATATTCAAATCACAGTAAATATGACATTTAATCATTCACAACAAAATAATCGGATTTCGACCCATCCCTCAGGTCTATCCGTATCATAAATAAATCAATAAGGTGATATATCATGTGAGACTCTGTGGTTAAATGCAATAATATTTTGGAATATGGCCATATCATATAATGGTGATCTCAGGCAAAATGGTACTCGGTGTGAAGGGCAATCACTACTACAATGGGAGGAGGGTCAGTCCATCACAACCGCCAGCTATAAACTCCTCAACTCCACAACACCACACGGTATAGTGTACTCCATGCCACTCGCACGGTACAACGTACTCCATGGACCCTACCTCATAGTTGGGGCGCTTGTCATATGTCTTAGCCTTCAAACCATGGAATATAAATACCACATTTCTAAATCCACATAAGAACATCTCTACAGTGCGACACTCAGTCTACACGAGGAAATTAGCATTGTTTTTAACATGTCTTATATATCACAGTAAAACTACAGTGCGCGCCTTTGAGCACGGCTCACAGTCGACACTCCATTCAAACACTATTTCACATCATAAACTCAACTCTAGTCCGAGCAAACCTCCAGTAACTAGGTCATGCATAGTTCATGTTTCAAATGAAGTACGAGCAATCGCTCCAGTACCATGCTATGCACCAAACTCATCAAATCAAGTACGAGCAATCGCTCAAGTACTATGTCATGTGTAAATGATGAAGAATCAAGTACGAGCAACGCTCTAGCACTTTGTCATGCATCTCATGTAAAATTCGAGTACGAGATAATCGCTCCAGCACTCTCTCATGCATAAATCATATAAAATTGAGTATGAGTAATAACTCTAACACTCTATCATGCATGTCTTGGAAATCTAGTGCGAATCATACATCAGCACTAATACATGTGGAAAATATATGAAATCAAGTGCGAGCTATGCTCTAGCATGATTTATTCTCACATAATTTGATAGATGGCTCTTTAAAAAGGGATGATTTTTAAAATATCAAAATCAGCACTATAAGTTGTGCTATTTCTCATCAACCAAGAAATCATTAGCCCATCTACCTACTCTTCTTCTAAACAGTAGTAAAAACACTCATAATTGTGGTTTCCATGCTTTTTACAACGTTTCCCAAAAGTTGACATTTTTTCCTAACTAAGGGTAAAATCATAATTTACCACTATCGGGTCACAAGAATTATTATTCACTTTCTCTGAACCTCAGAGTTTTTAAGTTAATGTAAAAGCAGTTAAAAATACGTGCAGGTATCTCTAACTACTCACAAAAGTCTCTTACCTACAATCACTCGAGAAATTTTACTTTCTCAATGCTACTCGATCCAGTAGTCCGATTCGCTCCTCCAATAATCTCTGGAGCTGTATATAACCATTTATCAGGTTAATTATATTTTTCCTACTGTATTTCACATTAAATGCCGTCTATTTCACTTAATAGGCTTTAATAAACCTTAATTGGCCTAATTATGCCTTGAGCCCATTTTCAATTTACTATTCATTTTCGTTGGGCCTATTGGGCTTGTGGGGCCCACCAACTCTTATTGGGCTTATCCAAGACCCATTACATCACATTGGGCCGAAACCAATTGGGCTTGGCCCATTGGACCTCTCGGCCACATGCCATGGCCGAGAGCATCCCATGCCGTCAGTCACACCATGGCATGCCGTCCATGTCTATTTATTTAGCCAATTCACTTAGGCATTTTCACAAACACTTGGTTGGCAATGTTCTTAAGCTTCACTTAGTTCATTTAGGCATTTTATCAAACACCTTGATTGCCAACTAAATTCATGTATCAATTAATCAAATTGATTAATTCTAACTATACCATAATCATGAACACATGTACATCAACTCATTTATGCCTTAAAATCATATGGGCATTCATCAGTTTTTCACTACTCACTCTCGGTCAATCCATATTCATAGTGATTTCATATGTTTCAATGCTTAAAACATATACCAATACACTTAAAATCATTCATACATTAACATATATGAATTTGAAAGCTTGAAATTATACCTAGTATTTGTGTTCACACTTGGCCGAAACTTTGAAGCCTCACGGTTTGCACACTATGGCTCTTTGATAGCCAATTCCAACATATGTCACTTTCCTCTCAATTTAGAACAACTTTCATGAAGAATGCAAGTTCCAAATATGCCTAAATCCTAGTGATTTCTAGTGAGAGAAAGCTTGGATAAATGTGTTTTAATGGTTTCTTCTTCTAGCCGAGAATGATGTGTTGAAGAAGACCATGTGGTGGCTGATTTTATAAGCCATTTACTTAAACATTAAGCCTTACTTTCCAGCCATCTAAATTGACTTCAAAAAGCTTAGGTAATGGTTACCAAAATAACAATAGTTACCTTTAACTAATGGGCTTAAATTTAATCCATTTGGGCCTTACAATTGGGCCTCTCGGTTTGGACCTTCCTAGTGGGCTTTCGGTCTGAAATCTTTACTATACATCGGGCCTTCAATTGTCTAAATATTTGGTCTCTCAATCGGTCCAACAATTTGGTCTAAGGGACTTAAGAAATTTGATCTACACTTAGTATACCTTAATGGGCTTTAAAATCTTCACTTTGGCCCATTACGTTTTTACCCATTGAATTTAATCCGAAATCCATCCGAATAAATTTTCCTTACTCCGGGGATGATTATCTTGTATTTTGATCTAAAATATTTTTTTCCAAATTTTTCTCCATACTTAGGTTAAAAAACTTAGGTTAATTTTTAACCATGGTTAGTCAACTATAGTAAAAGTTCACTTTTCTTAACTATAGTTGACTTTTTCCTTAATCATTGACCAAGTTGACTTTTTCTAAAAATTTTGAAAGTGTCATATCTAATGTTTTACACTCTTGTCTTTATGTTTTAGCCATTTTCGGTGGTAAATGTGCCGTAAATACCTTAGATACCTTAAATCGTTGAAAAGGTCTGTTTTACCCTTTTTAGCTTTTACTCTTGTTCTCTGTGTTCGGGACTAAATCAAACCGACTTTCCTTCATGAGCTCTCTAAATTTTCTCATTTTAAGTTCTTCTCTTCAGTCAAAATGATTCAGATCCACTCAGTTTAGCCATGTGTCTCTCATAGCCCTTTTTCGACTTTTATGTAGCTTTTAAGTGTTAAAGCATTTCACTAACATTTAAATCAAGTAAATACTCTTCTCATGATTCATCTATAATAATAAAGTGTTCATGAACATAGGAATCATAAGGAACAAGCTACATAAAATACGGGTCTGACAATCCTCCCCAACTAAGAAAATTTGGTCTTCCAAATTAGAACCAAGTCAGTCGTCAAACAAATTGGGGTGCTTCTCTCATATCAGGCTCTCCAGCTCCCAAGTAGCCTCCTCTGAAGTATGATGCTGCCAGAGAACCTTCACTAATCCGATAGTCTTCAATCTCAAGACCTTCTCCTTCCTATCTAGTATCCGAATCGGTCTCTCAACATATGACATGTCCTCTTTGAGCACCAACGGCTCATAACTAATCACATGTACCGGATCTGAGTGCTACTTCTGAAGCATCGATATATGGAAGACGTTATGAACACCTGATAAGTTTGGTGGCAATGCCAACCTATAGGCCTTATCTCCCACTCAATCAAGTATCTCAAAGGGTCCAATATAGCGAGGACTCAGCTTTCCTCTCTTTCCAAATCTCGCTATGCCCTTGGAAAGAGAAATTTTTAGAAACACTGATTCACCAACCGTAAACTCTAGTGGCCTTTGTCTCTTGTCAGCATAACTCTTCTGTCTACTCTGAGCTGTCCTCAGTCTCTCTACAATCAAACGAACATCCTCAGATGCTTGTGTAACCAGGTCAGGAGCAAAAATATTACGGTCACCCACTTCTTCCCATCCAATAGGGGAACGACATCTACGGCCATATAATGCCTTATATGGTGCCATCCCGATACTCGAATGATAACTGTTGTTGTAGGTGAACTCGGCTAGTGGCAAGTGATCATCCCAGGAGCCTCTAAAATCTAGCACACACACTCTCAACATGTCCTCCAGAGTCTATATAGTCCTCTCTGACTGACCGTCTGTCTGATGATGGAAAGCGGTGCTCAAACTCAATTGGGTTCCCATGGCTTCTTGAAAATGTTCCCAAAAGTGGGAAGTGAAGCGAGAATCCATATCAAAAACTATGCTCACTGGTACACCATGTAACCTTACTACCTCGAATACATACAACTCTGCCAATGAACTTAGAGTATCAGTAGCTATCATAGCTAGGAAGTGGGCTGACTTCGTCAGTCTGTCGACGATCACCCATATAGCATCGTGATTCTTGCGGGTCCTCAGTAAACCCATCACGAAATCCATGGTGATATGCTCTCATTTCCATGTCGGTATAGGTAGAGGCTGCAATAACTCTGTAGGTTTCTGATGTTCTACCTTCACTTGTTGACATACGAGACATTTTGCCACAAAAATTACTACATCTCTTTTCATACTCGACCTCCAATACACCTTCTAGAGGTTCTGATACATCTTGTTACTCCCCGTATGTAATGTGTACCCCGACGAATGAGCTTTCGCCAATATCAATCTCCTGAGTCCTAGATCCTCAGGAACACACAATCTACCTCTGAACCTCAGTAGTCCATTAGAACTCAACTCAAAATTAGTCATTATGCCCCTCTGCATCTGACCACTCACATTAATGTAAAACGGATCAATCTACTGAGCGACTCTGATCCTATCCAACAGATCTGGCTCCAAGTGTAGACTAGCTATCACATAGTCTGTATCCATGTCAGAAGGCACAACACCCAAACTGAGGTTGGCAAACTATTCTAGCAACTCATGTTCCCTAACCATCATGTACGATACCATCCCTAGGCTCTTCCTACTCAAAGTATCAGCTACAACGTTAGCCTTACCCGGATGATAAAGTATCTCACAATTGTAATCCTTTAGAAGCTTTAGCCATCTTCTCTGTCTCATGTTCAACTCTTTCTGTGAGAACAGATACTTGAGGCTCTTGTGGTCGGTAAATATCTGGAACTTCTCACCATACAAGTAGTGGCGCCATACCTTCAATTCAAACACTACTGCTGCTAACTCTAAATCATGGGTTGGATAGTTCTTCTCATGATCCTTCAGCTGTCAGCATCCATAAGCAACTACCTTCCCATCCTGCATCAATACACAGCCCAATCCCTGATGTGAAGCATCAGTATACACTGCAAATCCTCGTGAGGTGGTAGGGATAGTGAGAATCGGAGCGGTGGTCAAACGATGCTTTAGCTCCTGAAAACTCTTATCACAATCCTCGTTCCATACAAACGGTACACTCTTCCGAGTGAGACGTGTCAACAGATTAGCCAAACTTTAAAAATTCCTTAATGAATCTTTGATAATATCCAGCTAAACCCAGGAAACTCTTGATCTTGGTGACTGTCCTGGGCTGTTCCCACTGAACTACAGCCTCTATCTTGGATGGATCTACTGATACACCATCCCTCGATACAACATGTCCCAAAAACGAGATCTGTGACAACCAAAAGTCACACTTACTGAGTGTAGCATATAACTTCTCTTCTAGTAGAATCTGCAATATAATCTTAAAGTGCTCCTCATGCTCCTCATTGGATCTTGAGTATGCCAATATGTAATCGATGAAGATGATAACAAATTGATCCAGATATGGCTTGAACAATAATTCATCAAAGCCATGAAAGCAGCGGGAGCATTCGTCAATCCGAATGGCATAACCAAAAACTCATAATGGCCGTATCGGGTACGAAATGCTGTCTTGGGTACATCTTCATTCCAAACTCTCAACTGATGATACCCATACCTCAGATCAATCTTGGAAAAGACCTGTGCTCCCCGAAGCTAATCCAACAAGTTGTCAATGCGTGGGAGGGGATACCTATTCTTGATGGTGGCCTTATTCAACAATCGATAATCTATACACAATCGGAGGCTCCCATCCTTATTCCTTACGAATAAAACCGGTGCTCCCCAAGGTGAAACACTCAGTCTAATGAAACCCTTATCCAACAGCTTCTGCAATTGTCTCTTGAGCTCTTCCAGCTCAACTAAGGCCATGCGATAAGGTGGTCTCGAAATAGGCTCTGTACCAGACACCAAGCCTATACAGAACTCCATCTCTCTGTTTGGTGGTAACCCTGAGAACTCATCCGAAAAAACATCTGGGTACTCACTGACCACAGGAATATTTAACAACTCCGGATGTACCTTATCCGTATCTACCACGTACGCAATGAAACCTTCAACATATTCGTTTCTCAGTAAGCAGAGTATAACGTTATTATAGTCATAACTACTACTTTGATTTATTTTCATTAAACTTTACAACATAACTAGTAGGGTTAGGAAACACAACCGTCTTAGTATAAGAATCTAAAACAGCATGGTTTGTAGATAACCAATCCATTCCTAAGATTACATCAAAGTCACTCATACTTAGCAATATTAGATTGGCTGTCATCTCCTTGTTTCCTACTCTCAACTTGTAATCATTAAATACATACTCTACAAGCTGACTACTATTCATAGGCGTACTAATCAAAATCATCATACATAACGGTGTACGCTCTACATGTCTTGCTAATTTACATGCAAATGAAGGCGATACAAATGAATGCGTGGCACCAGGATAAATTAAAACATATGCTTCAATATCATAAATCAGGATGTTACCTCGTATCACATTCGATGAAACATCAGCTGTGCCCTGGTCCAAATCATGTACGCGCCCTCGATGAATCACTTGCTTCCCATTCTCTTCTGCTGTCGCTCTCCTCCTCGAAGCAGAAGTATTAATTAGAGCTCTCTCTGGCTCCCTGCCCTTCAGTGGAGCAGTCTCAACCATCTCCGGGCAAGCTCTAGATATATGACCTGGTTTCCTGCATAAAAAATACACTATAGGAGTAAGCGGACAAGGTCTACCTCCATGATGTCTACCACATCTTCTGAACTGATCAGTAGTAGGTCTATGTCCTCCATTGAAAATACCCTTCACTAGACCTATGGTCGGATAAATAGGAGGTCAGCAGGTCTCTCTCGTGCCTCCTCAATCCGTGGTCTCTTACCGAAGAGTCTTCTCCCTCCTCGATAACTGAAACCTCTATCTCTAGCTGGTCTCTTCCTCTCTCTATCACAGTTCTGACTAAACTTCTCAAAATTGAAAGCATTCCTCTATTAATCCTGCTCACACAGTTGCGCCCTACGAACTGCTTCATCTTATGTGGCTATATCCAATGGGACCAATTTAGACTGCAGAATCGATCTCAGTCCATCAATGAACCTGTGGACCTTCCTGGTCTCACTATATATGGTGTCTGAGTCATATCTTCCCAGGGATTAGAATCTAGTCTTATACTCGTCCACGGACAAACTACCCTGGCTCAGTCCTAAAAACTCAGCCTGTAGTTTCCGCTGTACAGTATCTGGAACAAACTGCCTCTTAAAGGCATCCTAAAATATCTCCTAACTAATATCTGTATGTCGGGCTCTCAAAATGGGTCTGGTGGACTTCCACCAATGCTCTGCAGATCCCTTCAGTAGGAACGCAGCAAATGCTACCATCTTTGATGTCGTACACTTGAAGAATTCATATAGCTTCTCCATCTCTCCAACCTATTCCTCAACAGCAACAAGGTCCTTAACCCCACTAAAAGATGGAGGTCTAAACTTCTGAAACTATCGCAATCGATCCAGATCACATCCTTACCCTAATCCACTACTACTCGAAACTGGTGGGGTTGTAGGAGTATCTATAGTCTGCGGTGCATGAGCTGTCTATGTAGGCGTATCAAGGGTAACTACCTCTCCTGTCGCAGTTCCTGCCTCCGTCCCTGCCTACCTGACATCGTCTGTGTTAATATCTCCACTGTCGTCTCTAGGCTACGCTCTAACCTTATGAAGCGCACCTCAGCACTCTCTGGTACCTCAGCATGTCAGACCCAGATTTTTGTAGCTTGTACCTTATGATTCCTATGTGTATGAACACTATGTAATTATAGTTGAATCATAAGAAGAGTATTTACTAGACTTAAAGTGTTATTAAAATGAATTAACACGCAAAAGCTACATAAAATGCCTAATATGAGCAACGGGTATCACAGGCTAAACTGAGTTATTCTAAATCATTCTGACTGAAAATAAGAACTTAAAATAAGAGAACGTAGAGAGCTCATGAAGAGAAGTCAGCTTGATTTAGACCTGAAAACACAAAACGAGAGTAAAAGCTAAAAAGGGTAAAATGGACCTTTTTGGCGAAATAAGGTGTTTCGGGTGAAATTATCCACCGGGAGCGATTGGAATATAAAGATGAGAGTGTAAGACATAAGATATGACACTCTCGAAATTTTAAGAAAAAGTCAACATGGACAATGGTTAAGGAAAAAGTCAACTATAGTTAAGAAAGTGGACTTTTACCATAGTTGACTAATCATGGTTAAAAATTAACCTAAGTGTGGAGGAAAATTTGGAGAAAAATATTCTTGGCCAGAATATAAGATAATCATCCCCGGAAGTAAGGAAAATTTATTCGGAAGGATTTCGGATTTAAATTGATGGTTAAAAACGGGATGGGCCTAAGGTAAAAATTTTAAAGCCCATTAAGGTATACTAAACGTATATCGAAATTCTTAGGTCCTTTAGACCGAATTGTTGGACCAATTGATTGGCCAAATTTTGAGACAATTAAAGGCCCGAGGTATAGTAAAAATTTCAGCCCGAAAGCCCATTAGAAAAGCCCAAACCGAGAAGCCCAAATGGAAAAGCCCATGAGATAAATATCTAACCATAGTTAAAGTTAACTATGACTCATAAGGTGACTCATGGCTAAGGTTTGGAAAGTCAAGCATAATGGCTGAAAAGTAAAGCTTAATGGCTAAGTATATGGCTTATAAATTCAGCCACACCATTTTCATCTTCATCACACCAAATCCAGCTAGAAGAAGAAACCATTGAAATATATTTTCCAAGCTTTCTCTCACTAGAAATCACTAGGAATTAGGCATATTTGGAACTTGCATTGTTCATGGAAGTTGTTCCAAATTGAAAGGAGATTGACATATGTTGGAATTGGCTATCAAGGATGTCACGACCCTTAACTTACCAAAATACGTACAAATTTTTTTTGCATTTTCATGCATCAATCCTTAATCATCCTTCCTCGATCGTGAACAACCACACACTTAACAGTTGGGTTGTGTGTCGACGTCTAACTCACTCCATCATACTAATTCAATTTGAGACATTATTTATGAGTAAACACTTGTATAAATGTATATATATCAGAGTTGTTACATGTGTTTACATAGTTTTACATCCCCAGTAGTTACATACAAAACGCTACTGTGCTATGTCTAGTTTAGATACAAAATAATCCAAGTGTGTATACCTTTAGCGATGGGATGCAGCGGATTACCAAAAAGGAACGCCTCCAGTCACGCTCAATCTATACTCAAATCTCTGTAGAGAGGGGGAAAATAAGGGGGGTGAGCAAACCACACGCTCAGTAAGGCAATCATGCGAACAAGTAGAAACTATACTATCTACGTGATCGTGATGCCATGCTCAAAAGCATTTAATTCATTGTTTATCTCAAAACATGAGTGTATGATTGTGTTAATGGTATGTAAAGCATTCATGCTATTAAAATTCAGTGCACATTTCAACTCAAAGCATGGTATATATCATCATGCATAATTCACAATAAAAGCATGGCATTAAACATCATGCATTTTCACAATAAAGCATGGCATTAGACATCATGCATCCGTGCACTTTAAAACCATTAACAAATCAATTTCAACATTGGTCAGGTCTCGGCCCATCCCTCGGGCTTTCCTGATCCACAAATCATTTTCAAACATGGATTTAATCTCAAATAGCAGTAGACATGTGAGATAGGCAGTTCAACAACAGGTAATAACCTCAAGGCCTATGTACATAACCTGTGATACCGGCTACACGGATCAGGTGTGCGGGATATCACCACTATCGCTTCCACACGGGAGGTGGGTCAAATCCTACTCGCCGGTCCATAGCAGATCTCGTCCGAAGACGGCACATCACAACTCAACACGGTACAACGCACTCCATGCTACATGCACGGTATGACGTACTCCGTGGACCCAATCAACACATCATATCACACCACATCTCAAACGCACGTGTGAGCCTATTTAATCGGGGCGACCTCTTGTCTATCCGAAGCTCCTAACACGGCTAATTAATCATGTCAAAACAATGCACGTGTGAGCCTATTTAATCGATGTGACACCCAGTCTACTCGAAGCTCCAAACACGGCAACATACAAGGTGGGCATCCAGTGCGAGACAAACTCGAGCACAATGCCAAAACAATTATGAAATCCATGTGAAAACTAGTGCCTCTTGCACTCTTCCATACTCACAAAATCATGTAGGTGGCTCAATACTTGCAAAATGTGGTTAACAAAACCAAAACATACTCATTTCTTTTGCAAATCATTTCAATGTTAGCCAACCTACCAATCATTTGCTAAAAAGCAATAAAACATGATTTTCAAAGCAATATGCTTTTGTTTTCATGCACATTTCTCAAAATCCCAACTTTTACCCTTCAATCACCCAACAACATTTCCTAATCTCATGCATTCTAGCAAAACACTTAAGCGCCCAAATTGCGCACAGATATCTCTAAGAGTCCACACAATTCCCTTACCTCGATTTACTTGGTGTGACTCCTTTCCTTTTAGCTTCTTACGCTCTTGGCTCAACTCGCCTCGACGTATCCTCGGAAGCTGCGATTCATTCATTAAATCGATTGAGTTAATGTATTTAACCCATAATTGACCTCTCTAGTCAACATTATTCACTTATGCATTTTACAAATGCCTTAACCCTCATTTTGCCTCTTTTAGGTAAACCTCACAATTTATCCACTAACCACATCTTAAAATCATACCACAACGCTATCAATTATTTCTACATATCTCATTCATCATTAATCTCCATACAATTCCACTTTCTCACTCTAGACCATTTCTAGGTCAAAATCATTCCAATGCATTCTAGATAGTTTCTAACCATCCATACTCATGCCAAACAACTCCAAAATCACTTAAATAAATAATGCACCATAGTTGGAGTGTTAGAATCTTACCCAATTTGATTTCTCCTCTTGCTCCAAATGGAAATGCCCTTAACTTCTTCAATATCAACAATGGGAAAATGCCTTCCAACTATGTTGTTCTTCTCTTTGATAGGAACAACTTTGCCTCTAATGGTCTCCCTTCAAACCTCACTGAAAATGGCTGATTTTAGAGAGAGAAAGTTAGGTTTTTGGGTTGAAAGTGGAAGGTTTGTGTTTTTTCCCGAATTTTCTGATTTCCAGCACTCCTTATATAGAATTAGCTTGAGGAGATCGATCTAGTCCAAGAGGAGATCGATCTGGTCCCTTAAAATCCCTCTTTTTCACGGCATTTTTAAGCCTGAGATCGATCTGTCGAAGCATGAGATCGATCTGTCGAAGCATGAGATCGATCTGCTCCCAAACAGAGAGCTAAGGAGATCGATCTGGTCCATTGGAGATCGATCTGTTCTATTCTTTTGCCCAAATAAGAGCATTCTGGCTCTTTCAGATCGATCTCTCATCCCATGAGATCGATCTGCCCTTCAAAATTTCCAGATTTTCTGCAGTTCCTCTGCAACAACCCTTACCAAACATCCTTAATTTGCTACCATGATCATTTCCTCATTCATTCATCTTTGAGTCTTGAAAATGGCATCCATCCTCACTTCATACGCATTAAAACTTGTGTAGAATCTTTGTATGACCAATGGTACTTAATATAAACAAAAATGGAAGTGCACATCTTATGCAATTCTACTCCCATTTTACCAAACTATTCATAATCCATTCTACACACATTCTCCACATGTTTAAGTCCATTTCTTCACATTCATACATAATGTAACTTGTGTGTACAATTACCACTCTCATTACAAGTGTGTACATTACTTATGGACTTACATCACATATACTTCACTTATGAATTCATAGTACAACTCTATTTACATTTCCATGTACATATATACCCTTATACATATACGGGGTCTCACATTCTCCCCACTTAGAAAATTTGGTCCTCCAAATTGGAACCAATTATTCTGTGAACAACTCGGGATACTTCTCCCGCATCAAACTCTCCAATTCCCATGTGGCTTCTTCCACAGTGTGATGTTGCCAAAGTATTTTCACCAAGGGAATTGTCTTTATACTCAACACTTTCTCTTTTCTGTCCAATACCCGAACTGGCTTCTCAACATATGTCATACCCTCATTGAGCTCCAAAGGCTCATATCTTATCACATGTGCTAGGTCCGGGTGATACTTCCTCAACGTGGATACGTGGAAGACGTTATGCACACTTGCCAACTCTGGTGGCAATGCCAACCTATACGCCTTGTCTCCCACCTTATCAAGTATCTCAAATGGCCCTATATATCGAGGGCTCAACTTTCCCTTCTTCCCAAATCTCATAATTCCCTTCGAAGGGGAAACTTTCAAAAACACTGACTCACCCACCTCAAACTCTAGTGGTCTCCGTCTCTTGTCAGCATAACTCTTTTGCCTGCTCTGAGCTGTCCGTAACCTCTCACATATCAATTGGACGTCCTCAGAGGCTTGTCTAACCAAGTCGGGAGCAAAGATCTATCTGTCACCAACCTCTTCCCATCCAATAGGGGAACGGCATCTACGCCCATACAATGCCTCATATGGTGCCATCCCGATACTCGCATGAAAACTGTTATTATACGCGAACTCTGCGAGTGGCAAATGGTCATCCCAGGAGCCTCCAAAATCCAATGCACACGCTCTCAACATGTCCTCCAGGGTCTGTATAGTCCTCTCTGACTGACCATCTGTCTGAGGATGAAACGCGGTGCTAAAATTCAACTGGGTCCCCATCGCTTCCTGAAAATGTTCCCAAAAGTGGGAAGTGAAGCGGGCATCCCTATCAGAAACAACGCTCACTGGAATTCCATGTAGCCTCACTATCTCGCGCACATATAGGTTCGCTAACTGGCTTAGAGTATCGGTAGCTCTCATAGCTAGAAAATGGGCTCATTTCGTCAACCGATCCACAATCACCCATATGGCATCATGACCTCTCCGGGTCCTCGGTAATCCCATCACAAAATCCATGGTGACATGCTCCCACTTCCATGTCGGTATCGGTAGAGGCTGCAATAACCCTGCAGGCTTCTGATGCTCTACCTTCACCTGCTGACAAACGAGACACTTAGCAACATATTCAGCAATGTGCTTTTTCATTCCCGACCACCAATAAACCTTTCAAAGGTTTTGATACATTTTGGTACCCCCTGGATGTATCGTATACTTCGATGAGTGAGCCTCTGTCAGGATCAACCTTCTGATCTCTGCGTCATCAGGAACACATATCCTACCTCTGAACCTCAACAATCCATCCGAACTCAACCCAAAGTCCGTCTCTATACCCCTCTGTATCTGCCCGACAATATCACTACACTGCTGATCATCTCGCTGAGCCTGTCGGATTCGATCTACCAGATCCGGTTCCAACTGCAGGCTAGCTATCATAAATCCACTATCAGCGTCAGGCGGGGTCATATCCAAACTGAGGTTCATGAACTGTTCCAACAGCTCGTGTTCCCTGATCATCATGAACGATACCATCCCGAGATGCTTCCTACTCAATGCATTAGCAACCACATTTGCTTTTCCCGGGTGGTATAGGATTTCACAATCATAATCCTTTAACAGCTCGAGCCATCTTCTCTGTCTCATGTTCAGCTCTTTCTATGAGAATAGGTACTTAAGGCTCTTATGATCTGTATAAATCTGAAATCTCTCACCATAGAGGTAGTGGCGCCATATTTTCAGTGCAAACACCACCGCTGCCAACTCCAAGTCATGGGTCGGGTAGTTCCTCTCATGATCCTTTAACTGTCTTGATCCATAGGCTACTACCTTCCCATCCTGCATCAATACACAGCCCAGTCCTAGGTGTGAAGCATCTGCATACACCGAGAAACCTCCTGAGCTGGTAGGAATGGTGAGTATTGGAGCTGTAGTTAATCTCCTTTTCAACTCTTCAAAACTTTCTTCACACTTTTTGTCCCACACAAACTCTACATTTTTCCTTGTGAGACGTGTCAAAGGAGCAGCTAACCTCGAAAATCCCTCTACAAACCTTCGGTAATACCCAGCTAAACCCAGGAAACTTCTGATCTCTGTCACTGTCTGGGGTCTCTGCCACTGAACTACGGCCTCAATCTTAGATGGATCCACTGATACTCCATCCTTTGATACTATATGACCCAGAAAAGAGATCTGTTCCAACCAAAAGTCACACTTACTGAGTTTAGCGTACAACTTCTTCTCTCGAAGGGTCTGTAGCACTATCCTTAGATGCCTCTCATGCTCCTCTCTAGACCTTGAATACACCAGTATATCATCTATAAACACGATCACAAATCGATCCAAATACTGGTGAAATACCTCATTCATCAACGACATAAAAGCTGCGGGAGCATTCGTCAACCCGAATGGCATAACCATAAACTCATAATGCCATACCGGGTGTGAAAAGCTGTCTTGGGTACATCTCCATCTCGTATCTTCAACTGATGGTACCCTGATCTCAGATCTATCTTGGAAAAGACCTGCGCTCCCTTAAGCTGATCCAACAAATCATCGATACGTGGGAGGGGATACTTATTCTTGATGGTGGCCTTATTCAACAACCGGTAGTCTATACACAGTCGGAGGCTTCCATCCTTCTTCCTTACAAACAGAACCGGTGCTCCCCAAGGTGAGATGCTCGGCCTGATGAACCCCTTCTCCAGCAACTCTTGTAATTGTTTCCTTAACTCCTCTAACTCAACTTGAGCCATTCTGTATGGTGGCTTGGACATCGGCTCTGTACCAGGTGCCAAATCTATACCAAACTCCATCTCCCTATCTGGAGGTAACCCTGGTAACTCATCCGGAAAGACATCTGGAAATTCCCTAACCACGGGTATGTCTTCCAATTCCGGACGTGCCTTATCCGTCTCAATCACAAAAGCGATGAATCCTTCACATTATTCTTTCCACCATTAGTATCATAAATCATCACATCACATACATAAATGAAAGCAAATTTATCCTTCATACATCATGTATCAAGATTATACTAATCAAACTTATAAAAATCATGTTCTTTAATTTCATTTCACGAAATTAACTACAAGATTGTCTATCTTTGGAAACATCAAAGTTTTTGCATGACAATCCATAACAACATGATTGGCAGCCAACCAATCCATTCCTAGGATCACATCAAAATCACTCATGTTTAATAAAATTAAATCGGCTGCCATCTCTTTACCTCCTATCTTCATTTTACAATCCCTATATATATGCTCAGTCAACTGACTATCATTCATAGGGGTAGATATCAACAACATCTTATCAAGCAGCGTGGGTTTTACATGCTTCAACAATTTACATGCAAAGGATGGCGAAATAAAGGAATGCGTGGCACCAGGATCAAACAGTACATAAGCTTCTAAATCAAAGATTTGGATGGTACCTTTTACCACATCTGATGACTGATCTGCAGTGTCCTGATCCAGTGCGTGCACTCGTCCTCTGCTTACACCCACTGCTTGGTTCCCCTTTTCCTCAGCTGTAGCCCTTCTCCTCGGAGCAGCTGTACCAACTGGAGCTCTCTCTGGCTCCTTGCCCTTCTGTGGGGCTCTCTCTATCATCTCTGGGCAATCTCTGATTATGTGCCCTGGCTTCCCACATCTGAAGCATACTACAGGAGATCCATAGCATGGTCTAGTACCACGGTACCTACCACACTTGCCACACTGTTCCGTAGTAGGCCGTGGTCCTCCAATCACGATTCCCTTAGCTGGAGCAATGGCTGGATACATGGGAGTATCAACTGTCCTCTCCCGGATCTCATCAATTCTCGGCCTCTTTTCAGAGAATCTCTTGCTTCCTTTTTAGCTGAAGCCTCTATCCATCATAGATCTCTTCTTATCTCTGTCCCTCATCTTACCAACCTTTCCAAACTCCGAGGCGATTCTATCAACATCTTGTTCACATAATTGCGCCCTGCGTACTGCCTCCTCATAGGTCGGTATATCCAGGGGAACCAGTCTAGACCTGACGGTCGGTCTCAATCCATCCACAAACTTTTGGATCTTCTCGACCTCATTACCCACCGTGTTGGGATCATACCTGCCCAGGGATATAAAAGCAGTCTCATACTCATCCAAAGTCCTGCTCCCTTGGGTCAGTCCCAAAAATGCCATCTTTAGCTTCCGTTGTGCGGTATCCGAGACATACTGTCTCCGGAAGGCCTCTAGAAACACATCCCAGCTGATCTCAGTATGCTGGGCTCTCAAAATAGGCCTGGTGGATTTCCACCAATGTTCTGCTGATCCCTTCAGCATAAAAGCGGCAAATGCTACCATCTCGGTAGTAGTGCACTCAAAGAACCCATATAATTTCTCGATCTCATTGATCCAATCCTCAGCCGCTACTGGGTCCTTTACTCCACTGAAAGACGGCGGTCTAAACTTCTGGAACTGCTGCAATCTATCCAAATCACATCCATATCCCCAACCTCTACTGCCTGGCATAGCAACCGACGTAGGCACATCCTGTGGGGGTGGGGTATCTGTCGTCTGTGGCCTCTGGGCTTCCCTTGCCAGTGCCTCAGGAGCTGCCGCCTGCTCGGCATCACCCTGTGTAGCGGGACTCTGTCTACCGCCAACTCCAGATAAAGATTGGGTGACCAACTCCATAATCATCTCAATGCTCCGCTCAATCCTCACGAAGCGAGCCTCAGTACTCTCGGGCCTCTCCTCTGGACCCTGTGGAGCGTGCTCAACATCAGCCTCCACCTCAACATTCTCCTGAGCCTCGTGTGTTTCTGGCTCAACACGACCCCCAGGCCTACCTCTACGGCCTCGAGCCTGTGCTCTCATCCCTCTACCGCGACTGGTATTAGGCATACTTACTCAGTTCCCTACATTCACAACTAATTTCTTAGTCAACCCATCGACATACACTATTTGTATCTAAACAAGCACAGTAACTTGGGGATGTAATGTTTTTCACTTTTTAAGTATTTTAGACACGACACACGTCAAACCAACTCGAGCTCTGATACCAACTTCTGTCACGACCCTTAACTTACCAAAATACGTACAATTTTTTTTTGCATTTTCATGCATCAATCCTTAATCATCCTTCCTCGATCGTGAACAACCACACACTTAACAGTTGGGCTGTGTGTCGACGTCTAACTCACTCCACCATACCAATTCAATTTGAGACATTATTTATGAGTAAACACTTGTATAAATGTATATATATCAGAGTTGTTACATGTGTTTACATAGTTTTACATCCCCAGTAGTTACATACAAAACGCTACTGTGCTATGTCTAGTTTAGATACAAAATAATCCAAGTGTGTATACCTTTAGCGATGGGATACAGCGGATTACCAAAAAGGAACGCCTCCAGTCACGCTCAATCTATACTCAAATCTCTGAAGAGAGGGGGAAAATAAGGGGGGTGAGCAAACCACACGCTCAGTAAGGCAATCATGCGAACAGGTAGATACTGTACTATCTACGTGATCGAGATGCCATGCTCAAAAGCATTTAATTCATTGTTTATCTCAAAACATGAGTGTATGATTGTGTTAATGGTATGTAAAGCATTCATGCTATTAAAATTCAGTGCACATTTCAACTCAAAGCATGGTATATATCATCATGCATAATTCACAATAAAAGCATGGCATTAAACATCATGCATTTTCACAATAAAGCATGGCATTAGACATCATGCATCCGTGCACTTTAAAACCATTAACAAATCAATTTCAACATTGGTCAGGTCTCGACCCATCCCTTGGGCTTTCCTGACCCACAAATCATTTTCAAACATGGATTTAATCTCAAATAGCAGTAGACATGTGAGATAGGCAGTTCAACAACAGGTAATAACCTTAAGGCCTATGTACATAACCTGTGATACCGGCTACACGGATCAGGTGTGCGGGATATCACCACTATCTGCTTCCACACGGGAGGTGGGTCAAATCCTACCCGCCGGTCCATAGCAGATCTCATCCGAAGATGGCACATCACAACTCAACACGGTACAACGTACTCCATGCTACATGCACGGTACGACGTACTCCGTGGACCCAATCAACACATCATATCACGCCACATCTCAAACGCACGTGTGAGCCTATTTAATCGGGGCGACCTCTTGTCTATCCGAAGCTCCTAACACGGCTAATTAATCATGTCAAAACAATGCACGTGTGAGCCTATTTAATCGATGTGACACCCAGTCTACTCGAAGCTCCAAACACGACAACATACAAGGTGGGCATCCAGTGCGAGACAAACTCGAGCACAATGCCAAAACAATTATGAAATCCATGTGAAAACTAGTGCCTCTTGCACTCTTTCATACTCACGAAATCATGTAGGTGGCTCAATACTTGCAAAATGTGGTTAACAAAACCAAAACACACTCATTTCTTTTGCAAATCATTTCAATGTTAGCCAACCTACCAATCATTTGCTAAAAAGCAATAAAACATGATTTTCAAAGCAATATGCTTTTGTTTTCATGCACATTTCTTAAACTCCCAACTTTTACCCTTCAATCACCCAACAACATTTCCTAATCTCATGCATTCTAGCAAAACACTTAAGCGCCCAAATTGCGCACAGATATCTCTAAGAGTCCACACAATTCCCTTACCTCGATTTACTTGGTGTGACTCCTTTCCTTTTAGCTTCTCACGCTCTTGGCTCAACTCGCCTCGGCGTATCCTCGGAAGCTGGGATTCATTCATTAAATCGATTGAGTTAATGTATTTAACCCATAGTTGACCTCTCTAGTCAACATTATTCACTTATGCATTTTACAAATGCCTTAACCCTCATTTTGCCTCTTTTAGGTAAACCTCACAATTTATCCACTAACCACATCTTAAAATCATACCACAACACTATCAATGATTTCTACATATCTCATTCATCATTAATCTCCATACAATTCCACTTTCTCACTCTAGACCATTTCTAGGTCAAAATCATTCCAATGCATTCTAGATAGTTTCTAACCATCCATACTCATGCCAAATAACTCCAAAATCACTTAAATAAATAATGCACCATAGTTGGAGTGTTAGAATCTTACCCAATTTGATTTCTCCTCTTGCTCCAAATGGAAATGCCCTTAACTTCTTCAATATCAACAATGGGAAAATGCCTTCCAACTATGTTGTTCTTCTCTTTGATAGGAACAACTTTGCCTCTAATGATCTCCCTTCAAACCTCACTGAAAATGGCTGATTTTAGAGAGAGAAAGTTAGGTTTTTGGGTTGAAAGTGGAAGGTTTGTGTTTTTTCCCGAATTTTCTGATTTCCAGCACTCCTTATATAGAATTAGCTTGAGGAGATCGATCTGGTCCAAGAGGAGATCGATCTGGTCCCTTAAAATCCCTCTTTTTCACGGCATTTTTAAGCCTGAGATCGATCTGTCGAAGCATGAGAACGATCTGTCGAGGCATGAGATCGATCTGTCGAAGCATGAGATCGATCTGCTCCCAAACAGAGAGCTAAGGAGATCGATCTGGTCCATTGGAGATCAATCTGTTCTATTCTTTTGCCCAAATAAGAGCATTCTGGCTCTTCCAGATCGATCTCTCATCCCATGAGATCGATCTGCCCTTCAAAATTTCCAGATTTTCTGCAGTTCCTCTGCAACAACCCTTACCAAACATCCTTAATTTGCTACCATGATCATTTCCTCATTCATTCATCTTTGAGTCTTGAAAATGGCATCCATCCTCACTTCATACGCATTAAAACTTGTGTAGAATCTTTGTATGACCAATGGTACTTAATATAAACAAAAATGGAAGTGCACATCTTATGCAATTCTACTCCCATTTTACCAAACTATTCATAATCCATTCTACACACATTCTCCACATGTTTAAGTCCATTTCTTCACATTCATACATAATGTAACTTGTGTGTACAATTACCACTCTCATTACAAGTGTGTACATTACTTATGGACTTACATCACATATACTTCACTTATGAATTCATAGTACAACTCTATTTACATTTCCATGTACATATATACCCTTATACATATACGAGGTCTCACAAAGGAGCCATAGAGTGCAAACCAAGAGCCTCCAAAGTTTCGGCCAAAGGGTGAACACAACAATTGGTATATTTTCTAATTTCCAATTTCATATATGTTAATGTATGAATGATTTCAAGTATGTTGATATATGTTTTAAGCATTGAAACATATTAAATCACCATGAAGTGGGTTAGGCCGAGAGTGAGTAATGGGATGTTAAATTATGTCAATATGATTTTAAGACATAAATGGATTAGTGTACATGTATTAATGTTAATGGTGTAATTAGAATTAATCAATTTGATTAATTAATGCATGTAATTTGTTGGCAATCAAGGTGTTTGATAAAATGCCTAAATGAACTATGTGATGATTGGTAATGTTGCCTACCAAGTGTTTGTGAAAATGCCTAAGTGAAAATGGCTAAATAATAGGCATGGATGGCATGCCATGGTAAAACCGAGACATGAGTAGCTCTCGGCCATGGCATGTGGCCGAGAGGCCCAATGGGCCAAGCCCAATTATTTTAGGCCCAATAGGGTGTAATGGGTCTTGGATAAGCCCAATAAGAGTTGGTGGGCCCCACAAGCCCAATAGGCCCAACAAAAGTGAATAGTAAAATGAAAATGGGCTTAAGGTATAGTTAGGCCCATTAAGGATTATTAAGGCCCATTAAGGGAAAATAGACTGTATTAATGTGTAATACAGTAGGAAAATTATAATTAACCTAGGATTGGTTATTTACAGCTCCGGAGTTTACATTGAGAGCTGATCGGACTGCGGGATTTAGCAGCACCGAGGAAGTGAGGTCACGTGACGTGATCCGAGGTAAGGGACTTTTGCGAGTAGTTAGAGATACCTGCACGTATTTTCACCTGCTTTTACATTCATGTAAAAACTCTGAGGGTCAGAGAAAGTGAATAATAATTATTGCGACCCGATAGTGGCAAATTACGATTTTGCCCCTAGTTAGTCAAAAAGTCAACTTTTGTGAAAAGTTGCAAAAAGCATGGAAACAATTATTGTGAGTGTTTAATTGCTGTTTAGCATGAAAATAAATAGATGGGCTAATGATTTTAAGGTTGATGTGACTTAAGCACACTTTATAGTGCTGATTTTGATGTTTTATAAACAATCCCTTTTAAAGAGCCATCTATCATATTATGTGAGAATGAATCGTGCTAGAGTATAGGTCGCACTGGATTTCATATGTTTTCCACATACAGTAGTGCTGGATTTTTATACGCACTAGATTTCCATGACATGCATGATAGAGTACTGGAGTTTTACTCGTACTCAGCTTTTAATGATATATGCATGACACAGAGTGCTGGAGCGATTAGCTCGTACTCGATTTTTACATGAGATACATGACAGAGTACTGAAGCGTTACTCGTACTCGATTCTTCATGGTTTATACATGACATAGTACTGGAGCTATGGCTCGTACTTGATTTGATGATATTATGCATAGCATAGTACTGGAGCTATTGCTCGTACTTGATTTAATACATGAACTATGCATTGACCTAGTTGCTAGAGATTGCTCGCACTAGAGTTAAGTTTGTGATGTGAAACAGTGTTCGACGTAGTGTCGACTGTGTGTCGCACTCGAGGGCGCACACTGTATGTGATATTATATACATGGTACCTATTCATGCCGCATTCTTGTGTGACTGAGTGTCACATTTTGAGAGGATGGCCAGCATGAGGGTATTTGAGATGTGGTATGATATTTCCACAGGCGCGAGGGCTAAGACCTGTAGTAGGCACCCAGACTGTGATGTTGATATTCCACGGGTGCGAGAGCTAAGACCTATGGTAGGCACTCTGGCCGTGAGGACGGGTCCACGGGTGTACTTTGTACCGTGCCTGAGTGGCGCGAGGTGTACGCTGTACCGTGTGTTGTTGTGGAGTTGAGGAGGATATAGCTGACGGTTGTGATGGACTGACCCCCCTTGCGTTGCAGTAGTGATGCCCCGCACACCGAGATCTGTGTTGCTTGGGATCACATGTCGGATATGATCATAGTCCAGGATACTATTTGCACTTAACCACAGAGTCTTACATGATATATCACATTGATTGAATGATTTAAACTGCGGACAGACCTGAGGGATGGGTCGGACTCCGATTTTGTGTTGTGAATCATTTGATGCCATATTTATTGTGATTTAAATATACATGGCATGATTTACATAAAGGCATGATTTATATACGATGCATTGTTTTGTACTACATGCCTACATTTGAGAAAGAAAGCATGATTTTCTGTACATGGGATTTATTTTGTACAAGTATATATATTATATTTCAAGACATGCTTTTAAAGCGAGTAAAGGAAATAATGTTTTCAAGGCATAGCATTATTTTGAGTAGATAGTGTTGATATCTACTTGCTTGCATGATTTCCTTACTGAGCGCGTTGTATGCTCACCCCTCTTTCTTTACATCTCTCTACAGAGCGTCAGTAGAGCGAGAGCTATCGAGGGATAGTGTCCCAGAGTCCACTGCTAGTTCCTATCGATCGCCAGGTATACCTTTATGTACAGTTGTGTATCTAAACATAGAAACAGCACAGTGATGTATACGATATATATTATGGGGAATGTATTTGTATTAGATTTATATAATCTTACATGTATAATAAAAGCAGTTACAGTCAGTAATAATATATTGACATGTATGTATGAAATGGATGATGTGGTAAGTGAGGACTCTGACATCGAATCACAGCCCAACCTTTGAAGAGCGGAAATGTAAGTTAAGAATGCAAAAAATTTATAGTGATTTTTGGACAAAGTCATGGATTGAGAACGGGTCTTGACACAGCAGCACCTGGAGTCTCATGGGTAGGAAATGGCTCAATAGCAGCTCGACTCTCAGGCTTATCTCTACGGCCTCGAGCCCTACCTCGCATCCTTTTTCCACTACGAGTTTTTGCGATAAAGGCTAAGTTCTTACATTCACAATCATGAATTAGTTCGTTTCCCATATGGTATACACAGTTATATCTAAACACATTATAGTACTATGGGGATGTACACTTTCCTATTTACTAACACCGACTCACATCAGACCAATCTCTGCTCTGATACCATTCTGTCATGACCCTCTATGACTTAACCAAAACCACTACAAATTTTTCGCATTTTAACTTACCTTTCTCCTTATCAATGATTGGGCTGTGATTCGATGTCAGCATCCTCGCTTACCATATCATCCATTATCATACATACATGTCAAAATAGTATCTTTGATTGTAACTTCTTTTATAATACATGTGAGCTCATATAAAATCTAATACAAATACATTCCCCATAATATATACCATATACATCACTGTGTTGTTTATATGTTTAGATACAAAACTGTACAAAATATGTATACATGTCAATTGATAGGAAATAGCAGTGGACAAGAGGAATACTATCCCTCAAATGTACTCGCTCTACTACTGATGTTCTGTACAGAGATGTAAAAAAAAAAAAGGGTGAGCTTACAGCTCAGTAAGGAAATCAGGCAAGCAAGTAGACATCTACACTATCTACTCAAAATAATGCTATGCCTTGAAAATATCATTTCCTTAACTCCCTTTAAAAGCATGTCTTTAAAATATATACATTTACTTGTACAGATTAAAATCCATGTACAGAAATCATGCTTTCGTTCTCAAATGAAGGCATGTAGTGCAAAATAATGCATCTTTATAATATCACGATTCCTTTAGATAAATCATGTCATTTATATTCAAATCATAGTAAATATGGTATTTAATCATTCACAATAAAATAATCGAATTCCAACCTATCCCTCAAGTCTATCTATATCATAAATAAATCAATCAGGTGATATATCATGTGAGACTCTGTGGTTAAATGCAACAATATCCTGGACTATGGCCATATCCTATAATAGTGATCCCAGGTAACAAAGTACTCGGTGTTCGGGGTAATCACTGCAGCAACGGGAGGGGGGAGTCAGTCTATTACAATTGTCAGCTATAAACTCCTCAACTCCACAACACCACAGGTACAGTGTACTCCATGCCACTCTCACGGTACAACGTGCTTCGTGGACCCTACCTCATAGTCGGGGTGCCTGTCATATGTCTTAGCCCTCAAACTAAGGAATATAAATACCACGTCTCTAAATCCACATGTGAACATCTCTACAGTGCGACACTCAGTCTACACGAGGAAATCAGCATGGTTTTCAACATGTCTTATAAATCACAGTAAAACTACAGTGCGTGCCTTTGAGCGGGCCTCACAGTCGACACTCCGTTCAAACACTGTTTCATATGACAAACTCAACTCTAGTCCGAGTAAAGCTCTAGCAACTAGGTCATGCATAGTTCATGTTTCAAATCAAGTACGAGCAATCGCTCTAGTACCATGCTATGCACCAAACTCATCAAATCTAGTACAAGCAATCACTCAAGTACTATGTCATGTATAAATGATGAAGAATCGAGTACGAGCAACACTCTAGCACTCTCTCATGCATCTCATGTAAAATTCGAGTACGAGCTAATAACTCTAGCACTCTCTCATGCATAAATCATATAAAACTGAGTACGAGTAATAACTCCAGCAGTCTGTCATGCATGTCTTAGAAATCTAGTGCGAATCATACATCAACACTAACACTTGTGGAAAATATATGAAATCAAGTGCGAGTTGTGCTCTAGCATGATTTATTCTCACATATTCGATAAATGGATCTTTAAAAAGGGATGATTTTCAAAATATCAAAATCAGCACTATAAATTGTATTATTTCTCAACAACTAAGAAATCATTAGCCCATCTACCTGCTCTTCTGCTAAATAGTAGTAAAAACACTCATAATTGTGGTTTCCATGCTTTTTACAACTTTTCCCAAAAGTTAACCTTTTTTCCTAACTAGGGGTAAAATCATAATTTGCCACTATCGGATCACAATAATTATTATTCACTTTCTATGACCCTCAGAGTTTTTAAGTGAATGTAAAAGAAGACAAAAATACGTGCAGGTATCTCTAACTACTCACAAAAGTCCTTTACCTATAATCACTCGAGAAATTTTACTTTCTTAACGCTGCTCGATCCAGTAGTCCAATTCGCTCCTCCAATAATCTCTAGTGTTGCATATAACCATTTATCAGGTTGATTATATTTTCCTGCTGTATTTCACATTAAATACATTCTATTTCACTTAATGGGCTTTAATAAACCTTAATGGGCCTAACTATGCCTTAAGCCCATTTTCATTTTACTATTCATTTTCATTGGGCTTGTAAGGCCCACCAAATCTTATTGGGCTTATCCAAGACCCATTACATCACATTGGGCCGAAACTAATTGGGCTTAAATCGTTTATAAAGACAAACATGAACTTATCTAGATACTCCTTGAAGACTTCGTTCATCAACTTTATAAATGTAGCAGGGGCATTCGTCAAGCTAAATGGCATGACCAGGAATTCGTAATACCCATAGCGAGTTTGAAAAGCTGTCTTGTGGATGTCCTCACCTCAAACTTTCAGCTGGTGATATTCTGACCTTAAGTCTATCTTCGAGAACACTTTGGCACCCTTCAACTGATCGAACAAGTCATCGATCCTCGGCAATGGGTATCGGATCTTGACAGTAGTCTTATTGAGCATCCGATAATCAATGCACAGCCTCAAGCTACTAACCTTCTTCTTCACAAAGAGCACAGGTGCACCCCAAGGTGACACACACGGGCGTATGAATCCCTTATCTAGTAGCTCTTGGAGTTGTTTCTTCAATTCTTCCAACTCTATAGGTGCCAACCTATATGGGGGTTTAGGCAAAGGTTCGGTTCCAGGCACCAAGTCAATGGAAAACTCCAACTCTCTATCGGGAGGTAATCTTGGCAACTCTTCGGGAAATACATCGGGGAAATCTTTCACTATAGTGATATCCTGTAGGCTAGGCTTCGGCTTCTCATTACATTCCACGAAAGCTATAAAACATTCATCATTGAAATCAACTTATCAAGGCCACATTTAATCAAATAAAAAGTTTAATTATTTATTCATTTATCTCCAAAAGTTACTACATATTTTTCGGGTAAGTACAAAGTCATAACCTTCCTAAAACAGTCCAAATTAACTCTATGGGTCGCTAACCAATCCATTCCTAGTATCACATCAAAGTCCAACATATCAAGCAATATCAAGTTAGCTGGAACTACCTTATCGCCTATCTTTACCTCACAGTTCCTATACATTACCTCAGTAATTTGTGATTCTTTCATAGGTGTTTTTACACGAAGTAAATAACCTAAAGGCTCAGGCTCTATCAGTAACTTCCTAGCAAACGTGGGTGATACAAAAGAATGTGTTGATCCAGAATCTATTAATAAAAAAATGTTAACATTTGAGATGAGAAGATTACCCTTCACCACTGATGTCGAGGCATCCACAGCTTACTTATCCAAAGTGAAGACTCGCCCCTGACCAATAACTTTCTTGCCCTTGTCCACTGGAGCTGGTGGTGGTGGAGGAATCACTCTTACTGGTTAAACTTGTGTAGTCATCAGCTTAGGATAATTTCTCTTCATGTGTCCCATTTCTCCACACTGAAAATAGGTGCCATAGATTTGACGGCAATGCTGGTTGGCATGATGTCTTGTAATACCCATAATTTCACATGTAATTATTGTGAAGCTGTGATGTATATGTAAATCATTATAAATGGATAAATAATAAAGGATGTAAGGATTATGAATTTAATGAAATATCCAAGATTTCAAGTTGTATGTATAAGTTTTAATACCGATGAACTATATGGAGTGGATGCCATTGTATGTTAATTGTGCACGGATTGATAATTGAGGTATGAAGCAAATGTGGATAAGTGTACATCTGGAAATCTGTAAGAAACTGCAGAAATGAGGGCGCAGGGGATGAGGGATCGATCTCATATGAAGAAGAGATCGATCTCCTCTCATGAAATGCCAAGGAACAGCTCAATGGAACAGGGCAGATTGATCTCATGGGAAGATAGATCGATCTCCTTAAGTCTATGTTTGGAATGAATCGATCTCACATAAGGCACAAATCGATCTCCTTAAGTCTTGACCAAGAAGAGATCGAAATCCCCTAAGCGACAGATCGACCTCCCCTTTACAAAATAAATCGATCTCATCATGAAAGTAGATCGATCTGGTAGTAGTTATGTTTGGTAAAAGGACTACCAAACCATGCAGAGATCGATCTCCACAAGGGCCAAATCGATCTCATGTGTCTGCATCTATAAAAAGAGCACGAGATTTGGACTAGAAATCAGATTTCCTCCCACCAAACCTGCACCTTTCCATTTCTGTCAAAGAACCAAGCTTTCTCACTCTAAATATCACTACATTCCAACTAGAATCTGAAGAAACTCAAGAAGGGAAAGTTATTCCTTGAAGTAAGGAGAACAACATATACCCAAAAATCACACATTGGTTTGACCAAGAGAAAGAGGTTTGGCTACCACAAGTTTGGCTAAGGATGAGACTAAGCTAGGTAAGCTTTTCAACATTCTAGCTTTAAATATGGATTTCTAGACATTTGGTGGATTGAATGGTATGTGAAATCTTGATAGGAATAATGAATGTAGTGTTGAGTGAGTAATATTAAGAGGAATTTATGTAGGGAAAATCCAAGGAAAAGTGATGGAAAACTTAAGATGAGATATAGTGATACAAATGGAAAAGGTGAAATATGATTTAAAGGCTTGGGGAGTATCAATGGATAAGTAAACGATAATGTGTATTTTTAGAAAAAGGAAAAGAAAATAACTTAATGATTTATACGTGTAGATTGAAATACGTGGAACACGATTAACCCAGATTGCGAACGGGGCAAACGAGACGAAGGGAATACCAGCACGATTCGAGGTAAGGGATTGTATGTTAGTGATAGAGGTATTTGTACGTATTTTACAGCAATTTTAGTAGGTATGATGCTAGAAGTAGTATGTTTAGCTATTAAGCTATGAAATGATATGAGAGCATGAAACGTATTATGATATATATATATATATTGTGAAAATAGGATGAGGTAAGGAAATAGCATGACATGCATGATTTTGATATTTTCTCAACTATGTACTGATTTTGTGATTGAGAAATGATGATGGATATGTTGGCTATTTTTACATGTTAGCATGGGACGGCATGCTATGTAAATAAACACGTTTTTTATTTTTAAAAGAGACAATAGCCACCTATCGAATTTGAGATGTGATTTGGTGTTGTAGCACTAGCTCACACCGATTTTAATGATTTAAGCTATGATGGAGTTTTTGCTCGCATATGTTGCATGTTTTGATATACCGTGCTAGAGCGTAGCTCGCACGTGGTTTTATGATGATGATTATGTGCTGGAGTTTAGCTTGCACATGCTTTTTATGGTTTCATGATGATGATGATGTGCTGGAGCCTAGCTCGCATACGACTTTTGAGATGATACAGTGCTAGAAGCAGTTGCTCGTACTGAGATATACCGCGCTGGAGCATGGCGATGACTGTGTGTCACGCTGATTTTGCTCGCTTAGTATATGAGGCATGGTACAAGATGACGAGTCCATCAGAGCAGGGTGGATGGACTGGGTCCACGATCGTACATTGAACTATGTAGTTATCCATGGATTACTATGTACCGTGTTAGGTACACGTGAGTACGAGTATGGCGTAGATGACACATGGCGTACATTGCACCCTGTGTATATGTGATATGATGAGGAAGATGATGATGATTATTAAGATGAGCCGGAGGGTAGGACTGACCCATCCTCCTTCAAGCAAGTGATGCCTTGTGCATACCTGATTAGTGAGGCCTGGGATCACTGACTATGGCCATATGTCATGGATACTAGTTTACCGAGATTTCCATGCCTGTCTCAGAGATACGAGAATTTGAGAAAACTCAGAAAGTAAGAGATTAGATGAAAAGAAATGATTTGAGAAAAGCAAAAAGATTGTGATTTGATAAATCTCGTTATTGAAATACTTGTGTTGTGATAACACTATTTTTATGACATGTTTTTGAATGGAACCATCCTATATTTGTTTTTATGAAAATGCTTATGAAAGGAGAATATTTAAATGCATTTTCTAGAGATATTTCCATTTATAATGAAATATGGTTTGATATTTCATGCATGGGCTATGTAGATAATACAATATCTACCTGTTAGGATTCTTTTCCTTACTGAGATGTGGTTCACTCATCCTACTATTTTTCCCCCTCTAAATACTCAAAAGTAGGACAGTGCGGTGGTCACCAGATCTCTTTTGTATTGGATAGCTCCCAGCAGTTGCAAAGGTATAAGAATTGTATGCACAAAAGCATTTTGTATATATTGTAATGTATCGCACAGTTGTGAATTGGAAATGTAAATAGTTTTATGGGGATGTTATATAAAGATAATTTATTATACAATTAATTTTGTATATCTACACACATACCTGGGAGTGTGTGAGTTAAAGTTTTAAATGTTTCTAATATAAATGTATGGAATATAGTTATTACGTCAGCTCACAGCCCAATCGCAAGTAGTATAGGTATGGATGCAGGGCACCCAGAGTTGGGATGTGATAGAATCTAGTATCAGAGCAAGGTTGGTATGATGTGAGTCGATGTTTAGGACTAAGAAAACATACATCCCCAAGTTACTATGCGATATTTCGATACAAATGTGTATACGGAGCTGGTAGTGATTTAAAAAGTTTGATATAAATGCAGGAAAGTCAGCAGGCTTGTGAGATATGCCTAAGAGACACCGCAAGAGGGGAGAGAGCTCGAGAGCTGAGGGGCGGAATGATAGGACTTAGAGGCATAGTAGATCGTCCTCTAGTCATGAGCCCCAAGAACAGATAAAGGCTTCTAATCCTCAGATAGCCAGATTAGAGGAAGATATGTACACGATGATGACCATGATGGTTCAGATTATGGCCAGGGTTGAGGGTATACCTGGTACAATGGGACAAGCTGCATCGAATCCCCTGGTAGCTGCATCTGCACAACCTGAACCTGAGAATGCTACACCTGTATAACTTGAACCTGTTAGGCGACAAGATCCCCTTATTAGCCAATTCCTCCTCTAGCAGCCGCACAGCAGTATGATGATTATTTGGGGTATGGTTATGGTTGTGATATGGAGAGGTTGAGGCGTTTTATGGACTTTAAGCCTCCTTCTTTCAGTGGGGGTAATAGATCCAGCAGTGGTTGAGGACTAGATAAGTCAGATAGAGAAGCTGCTTGACTTCTGTAGATGTTAGGCTACAGAAAGAGTAGCACTTGTAGCCTTTGTGTTGAGAGGCGAAGAAGAGCACTGGTGGAAGTCCACTAGACCTATGTTGATGACTTAGGATACAACGATCACGTGGGATATGTTTTGGTTTGCTTTCAGAGAGTATTACATCCTAAATACCGCTCGACATAGGTTACAGATGGAGTTTCTAAATCTGACTTAAGGACTGTTGATGAGTACGAGTCACGATTCACCTCATTGGGCCAGTATGATCTAGACTCTATCAGGAGTGAAGCTATCAGGGTCCATAGATTTGTTGATGGACTAAGGCCTTCGATTAGAGCTAAATTGGCCCCATTTAATGTTGCTACATATAGAGAAGCAGTACAACGGGCGTAGTTATATGAGCAGGACTATGACTTGTAAATTTCAAAGTTCAGTTGGGGTAAGGACAAGGGTCCGAGGAAATTAAGGGTTGGCAAGAGTTCTAAGTTTGGATAGAGAGGCGCTGGTAAGCATCGGAGAAAGACAGATGATTCATAAAAAAGGGGTGCTAGACCTTATGTACATCTGACTCTGACACTGCTAGAGGTATAGTGATTGGTGGACCCCAACCAACTACTGATCAATGCAGAGTATGTGGCCGATATCATGGTAGTAGGCCTTGTCATTTTCAGGATACATGTTGCTTCAGATGTGGTAGGCTTGGGCATTATGCAAGAATTGCCCAGAAGCAGTTGAGGTAGTCCCACAGAAGGGTAAGGAACCGGAGAAAGTTCCTACAGTTATACCTCCTGCAAGGAAGAGAGCCATGATTGAAGAAAAAAGGAAGCAAGTTGTGGGTCAAGGTAGGGTATATGCGATAGACCAGACATTGGTAGATACCTCTTCTGAGGTAATAAAAGGTACAATTCTGATTTTTAAATTGGAGGCTATAGCTTTATTTGATTCTGGTGCTACGCATTCCTTCATATCGCCTGCATGTGCATCAAAGTTGACAAGTTTTGTAAAACCCACATACCTAAATGGAACCTTATTAATAAGTACTCCAATGAAAGTGAGTCAGTTAGCCGAACAAATATACAAAGATTGTAAACTGAAGGTAGGAGATAAGCGTACAACAACTATTCTGATTTTATTGAATATGTATGACTTTGATGTAATCTTAGGATTGGATTGGTTAACTACCAATCATGCTGTCTTAGATTGTCACTTTAGGACTGTTACATTTTCCTTACCTGAGAAATCTGTTGTAAAATTTTACAAGGAGAAATGAAATCCTGATTTTGTTGCAAGAATAGTGCATTAGTACATAAATGACGTAAATGTTGTTTTGAAGGTTTTATTGCTTATGTGGTGGACTTGCACAAAACACATCCAGATATAGATGACATTCCAGTGGTTAGAGAATTTCATGATGTTTTTCCAGAAGACCTATCGGGATTGCCACCAGTAGAGAAATGGAATTTGGTATAGATTTGACACCTGGAATTGAGCCAATTTCCAAACCACCATACAGGATGGCTCGAGTTGAACTAGAGGAATTAAGGAAGCAATTGCAAGATATGCTAGATAGGGGGCTTATAAGATCGAGCGTCTCACCATGGGGAGCTCCAGTATTGTTTGTGAAGAAGAGAGATGGGAGCCTTAGGTTGTATATTGATTATCAGATGTTAAATAAGGCTACCATCAAGAATAAGTATCCCTTGCCGCACATCGATGATCTATTGGATCAGTTTCAGGGAACACAGATCTTTTGAAAGATAGATCTGAGGTCTGGGTATCATCAACTGAAGATTCAGAAAGAAGATGTGCCCAAGATAGCTTTTTGCACCCGCTATGGGCATTACGAATTCCTGGTGATGCCTTTTGGGTTGACAAATGCGCTAGCAGCTTTTATGGCTCTAATGAATGAAGTGTTCAAGCCATACTTAGATCAATTTATGATTGTATTTATTGATGATATATTGGTTTATTTCGGATCCAGGAAAGACCACGAGCAGCACTTGAGGATCGTTTTACAAACCCTCTAAGAGAGAAAGTTGTATGCCAAGCTGAATAAATGTGACTTTTGGTTAGATGAAATTTCTTTTCTGGGACATATTGTATCGAAGGATGGGGTGTTAGTAGATCCATCCAAGATTGAGGCTATTGTTTAGTAGGAACAGCCCAAGATTGTCACAGAGATCAAAAGCCTTTTGGGTTTGGCTGGTTACTATAGGAGATTTGTAGATGGTTTCTCTAGACTGGCTGCTTCGTTGACTTGTCTTTCAAGAAAGAATATGGAGTTTGCATGCGATGAAACGTGTGAGTGGAGTTTTTAGGAACTTAAGAACAGACTAACTACCGCGCCAGTTCTCACCATTCTTAACAACTCAGGAAACTATTTGGTTTACACTGATTCTTCACAACAAGGACTAGTCTGTGTTTTGATGCAAAATGGAAGGGTAGTTGTGTATGGATCAAGACAGCTGAAGGATCATGAGAAGAACTACCCCACTCACAATTTAACGATTTAGAGTTGGCAGCCGTAGTATTTGCATTAGAGATTTGGCGCCACTACTTGTATGGTAAGAGATTTTAGATTTTTACACATCACAAGAGTCTTAAGTATCTGTTCTCACAGAAGGAGTTAAATATGAGACAAAGAAGGTGGTTAGAACTCCTCAAAGACTATGATTGTGAGATTTTGTACCACCTAGGGAAGGTGAATGTGGTTGCAGATGCATAGAGTAGAAAGAGTCTCAGGTTTGTATCATATATGATGGTTAGGGAGCACAAGTTATTGGAACAATTCACAAACCTTAGTTTGGAGATGACCCTACTTGAGATTGAGAGTTATGGGATTATAGCTAGCTTGAGGTTAGAACCGAAATTGATTGAGAGAATCCGATAAGCTTAGCAGAATGATTAATGATGCATTGATGTGATTAGCCTAATTCGGAAAGGTAAGGGTACTAATTTTGTATTGAGTTCAGATGGAATACTAAGGTTCGAGAATAGAATATGTGTTTCAAAGGATTTAGAGCTCCAAAAGTTGATTTTATTAGAGGCTCACACGTCGAGATACACAGTACACCTGAGGAGCAGTAAAATGTATCAAAATTGCCGAAAAGTATATTGGTGGTTTGGGATGAAAAGAGACATAGCTGAGTATGTCGCTAGATGTCTCATTTGTCAGCAAGTTAAGGTAAAGCATCAGAAACCTGGCGGATTATTGTAACCTTTACAAATACCGACCTGGAAGTGGGAGCATGTCACCATGGATTTTGTAATGGGGTTACAGAGAACCCGTAAGAACCACGATGCTATCTGGGTGATAGTGGGTAGGTTGACGAAATCAACAAACTTCTTAGCTATGAGATCTACATATACTTTGAGTGCACTGGTGAACTTGTATGTATAGGAGATAGTGAGATTGCATGGAGTCCCAGTGAGTATTGTTTCTGATCGGGATGCCCGCTTCACTTCCCACTTTTGGGAACATTTTCAGGAAGCGATGGGGACCCAATTGAGCTTTAGCACCACTTTTCATCCTCAGACAGATGGTCAGTCAGAGAGAACTATACAGACCTTGGAGGATGTGTTGAGAGTGTATGTGCTGGATTGTAGAGGCTCATGGGACGATCATTTGCCATTGATTAAGTTTACCTAAAATAACAGCTATCCCTTAAGTATTGGTATGGCCCCTTATGAGGCACTATATGGCCGTAGGTGCCAATCACCTATTGGTTGGGAAGAAGTTGGTGACAGATAGCTACTCGCTCCCGATTTGGTTAGACAAGCCTCAGAGGATGTTTGGATAATACGTGAGAGGTTGCGAATGGCTCAAAGTTGACAGAAGAGCTATGCTGACAGGAGACGGAGACCACTTGAGTTTAATGTGGGTGAGTCCGTATTTTTGAAACTATCTCCTTCTAAGGGAATAACAAGGTTTAGGAAGAAAGGAAAACTAAGTCCTCATTACATCAGTCCTTTTAAGATTTTGGATAGAGTAGGAGACAGAGCATATAGGCTAGCCTTACCACCTGAGCTAGTAGAAGTCCACAATGTCTTCCATGTTTCCATGCTTCAGAAGTACTACCCAGATCAAGCACATGTAATTAGCTATGAGCCATTAGAGCTCAAGGAAGATATGCCATATATAGAGAAACCGATCCGGATGTTAGACAGAAAAGAGAAGGTGTTGCGGAACAAAATGATTTTATTGGTTAAGGTCTTATGGCAGCGTCACACACCAGAGGAAGCCACTTAGGAGTTAGTGTACCTGATGAAGGAGAAATATCCCTAACTTTTTGAGGAATAGACTTGGTTCAATTTAGAGAACGAAATTTTCTAAGGAGGGGAGAAATGTAATGCCCGTAATTTCACATGTAATTATTGTGAAGTTGTGATGTATATGTAAATTGTTATAAGCGGATAAATATTAAAGGATGTAAGGATTATGAATTTAATGAGACATCTATGATTTCAAGTTATATGCACAAGTTTTAATACATATGAACTATATGGAGTGGATGCCATTGTACGTTAATTGTGCATGAATTATAAATTGAGGTATGAAGCAAATATGGATAAGTGTACATCTAGAAATCTGCAAAAAACTGCAGAAATGAGGGTGCAAAGGATGAGAGATCGATCTCATATGAAGAAGTGATCGATCTCCTCTTATGAAATGCCAAGGAAGAGCTCAATGGAACAGGTCAGATTAATCTTATGGGAAGACAGATCGATCTCCTTAAGTCTTTGTCTAGAATGAATCAATCTCTCATAAGGCATAGATCGATTCCTTAAGTCTTGGTCGTGAAGATATCGATCTCCCTTAAGCGACAGATCGATCTCCCCTTTACAAAACAGATCGATCTTATCATGAAAGTAGATCGATCTGGTAGTAGTTACGTTTGGTAAAAGGACTACCAAACCATCCAGAGATTGATCTCCACAAGGGCCAGATCGATCTCATGTCTCTGCATCTATAAAAAGAGCATGAGATTTAGACTAAAAATCAGATTTCCTCCCACCAAACCCGCACCATTCCATTTCTCTCAAAGAACCAAGCTTTCTCACTCTAAATATCACTACATTCCAGCTAGAATCTGAAGAAGCTTAAGAAGGGAAAGTTGTTCCTTGAAGTAAGGAGAACAACATATACCCAAAAATCAAACATTGGTTTGACCAAGAGAAAGAGGTTTGGCTACCACAAGTTTGGCTAAGGATGAGACTAAGCTAGGTAAGCTTTTCAACCCTCAAGCTTTAAATATGGATTTCTAGACATTTTGTGGATTGAATGGTATGTGAAATCTTGATAGGAATAATGAATGTAGTGATGAGTGAGTAATATTAAGAGGAATTTATGAAGGGAAAATCCATGGAAAAGTGATGGAAAACTTAAGATGAGATATAATGATACAAATGGAAAAGGTGAAATATGATTTAAAGGCTTTGGGAGTATCAATGGATAAGTAAATGACAATGTGTATGTTTAGAAAAAGGAAAAGAAAATAACTTAATGATTTATACGTGTAGATTGAAATACGTGAAACACGATTAACCCGAATTATGAACGGAGCAAACGAGACGAAGGGAATACCAACACGATTCGAGGTAAGGGATTGTATGTTAGCGATAGAGGTATTTGTACGTATTTTACTGCAATTTAGTAGGTATGACGCTAGAAGTAGTATGTTTAGCTATTGAGCTATGAAATGATATGAGAGCGTGAAATGTATTATGATATATATATATACTGTGAAAATGGGATGAGGTAAGGAAATAGCATGACATCCAAGATTTTGATATTTTCTCAACTATGTATTCATTTTGTGATTGAGAAATGATGATGAAAAGGTTGGTTAGTTTTACATGTTTAGCATGGGACGACATGCTACGTAAATAAACATGTTTTGAATTTTTAGAAGAGAAAATAGCCACCTATCGGATTTGAGATGTGATTTGTTGTTGGAGCAGTAGCTCACACCGGTTTTAATGATTTAAGCTATGCTGGAGTTTTTGCTCACATATGTTGCATGTTTTGATAAACCGTGCTGGAGCGTAGCTCGCACGTGGTTTTATGATGATGATTTTATGCTGGAGTTTAGCTCGCACAAGTTTTTTTATGGTTTCATGATGATGATGATGTGCTGGAGCCTAGCTCGCACACGACTTTTGAGATGATACAGTGCTAGAAGTAGTTGCTCGCACTGAGATATACCGCGCTGGAGCATGGCGATGACTGTGTGTCACGCTGATTATGCTCGCTTGGTATATGAGACATGGTACAAGATGATGAGTCTATCGGAGCAGGGTGAATAGACTGGGTCCACGATCGTACGTTGAACTATGTAGTTATTTGTGGAATACTATGTATCGTGCTGGGTACACGTGAGTACGAGTATCGCGTAGATGACACATGGCATACATTATACTGTGAGTATATGTGATATGATGAGGAAGATGATGCTGATTATTGAGATGAGCTAAAGGGTAGGACTGACCCATCCCCCTTTAGGCAAGTGATGCCCTGTGCACACCTGATCAGTGACGCCTGGGATTGCTAACTATGGCCATATGTTGTGGATATTAGTTTGCTGAGGATTCCATGCCTATCATAGAGATACGAGAATTTGAGAAAACTAATAAAGTAAGAGATTTGATGAAAAGAAATGATTTGAAAAAAGCAAAGAGATTGTGATTTGATAAATCTCGTTATTTAAATACTTGTACTGTGATAACACTATTTTTATGACATGTTTTTCAATGGAAGCATTCTATATTTGTTTTTAAGAAAATGCTTATGAAAGGAGAGTATTTAAATGCATTTTCTAGTGATATTTCCATTTATAATGAAACATCGTTTGTTATTTCGTGCAAGGGCTATGTAGATAGTACAATATCTACATGTTAGCATTCTTTTCCTTACTGAGCTGTGGTTCGCTCATCCCACTATTTTTCTCCCTCCAGATACTGAGAAGTAGGACAGTGCGGTGGTCACCAGATCTCTTTTGTATTGGTTAGCTCCCACCAGTTGTAAAGGTATAAGAATTGTATACACAAAAGCATTTTGTATCTATTATAATGTATCGCACAGTTATGAATTGAAAATGTAAATAGATTTACGGGGATGTTATATAAAGATAATATATTATACAATTAATTTTGTATATCTACATACATACCTGGGAGTGTACGAGTTAAAGTTTTAAATTTTTTCGCTATAAATGTATGGAATATAGTTATTGCATCTGCTCACAGCCCAACCATAGTAGTATAGGTATGGATGCAGGGCACTCGGAGTCAGGGTGTGACATGTCTCTTCCCACATCGATTACACATGGGAATTTGATAAGGTATTGGATTGTTCTATGCAGGAAAAGGCCTCGGCCTAGTCACCATGGCACGAGAAGCTCTGACCTTCTACTTCTTGTTCTGCCATTTATTCTGAAAGGATCTCCGGTCATCAAACCTCTTACCATGACTCTTCAATCGTGACTGAAACTCAGTCTGAGATAGATTCATGTCCTTCTCAACAAACTGCGCCTTCTGGATAGCCTCAGCATATGTCCGAATGTTTAGAGGTGCCAACTTGCCTCGAATTGCCGACTTCAGTCCATGGATGAACCTAACTGTCTTCTTCAGCTCATTTCTTGCAATATCGAGCTCATACCGAAGCAGTGCAGTAAACCTCGACTCATATTGATCCACTGTCATGTTACCCTGAACCAAGATAAAAAATTCTACCTCTATCTTCCTCCGTGCACACTCTGGGATATATTGATCAATAAAGGCCTCGAGGAAAGTCTCCCAAGAGATCTTAGTGTGCCTCGCCAATAGGACAGTCTCGGCAGAAGTGTAAGACCCTTAATTCTCGGTGTAATGTATATAATTATATGATGTATAAAAAAGTTGAATTATGTATGAATCATAAGAAAGGAATGTTTTTGAGTTCTAAGTGTGAATGGAATGATAATTGGGTGTTGAATTGATTCAGTATGAGTTTGAATGAGGAAATTGCAGTAAAAAGGGTATAGGATGAAGGCCAGATCGATCCCAAGCAAGGAGAGATCGATCTCATGATCTGCAGAATACAAAATCAAGCATGCTGGAAGAGAGAGATTGATCCCTCACTCAAGCAGATCGATCTCCTTAACTCTCGAGCTAGAGCAGATCGATCTCCCCTTAAGGCCAGATCGATCTCTGTGAGATCTGAGAATTGCAGACATATTTTAATTATGTAACATGAACATGAAGTATAATTTATTGAGCTAAGTGAATTGGGGAATGATAATTGGAGATTTATATGTTAAGTGTTTAAAATAAGTATGAAGTTATGAGGGCAGATCGATCTGGGAGAAGGGGAGATCGATCTAGTGAGTTAAAAATGACAAGGAAGGAGGAATTTAAGGAGCAGATCGATCTCCAATGGAAGAGGATCATCTCCTTATGATTCGTTTGAGAGAAGATCGATCTCATGAGGAAGAGATCGATCTCCAAATGATTCTGTTTGGGAGAAGATCGATCTCCTCAAGGAGCAGATCGATCTCATAAAGCCATAAAGAGATCGATCTCACCCCTTGACAGATCGATCTCCTAGGCATAAATTACCCCAAATCGTCCCCAAATTCAAATGCAGATCGATCTCATCAAGAGCCAGATCGATCTCTTACCCTCAGTCTATATAAGGAACTCCTCTTTTTCTCCTGCAATCTCACTTTCTCTCTCTTCCAACCCCCATTTTCACCGAAACCTAGCTTTCTCACTCATCCAAAGCACCCATTTTCGGCCAAATCAGAAGTTGTGGCAAGAAGGAAAGTTGTTCCTCATCAAAGGGGGAACAACATACTTGGAAATCGTAAGACGGATCGAATCGAGGCAAGAGATAAGCTCTCCACAAGTTTTGGGTAATTTCTAAACTTCGATCCTTATATCTGAGATGATTTTGATGATAATGGTTGTTGGCATTGTGTTGAAATAGCTGAAAAATGATTAGGGATTGATGAAATTGCAATGTGGTTGGAGTGATAATGATATTTAGCAATTTTGGGAATTTGAGCTATTATTTTATGAGCTAAAAATGATTAGGGATTGATGAAATTGCAAAGAGGTAAGGGAAACTAAACCATTTGTGTATGTGATTTGCGAACTATTATAGCATGATTTGTGATTTATAAAACAAGCATGTTGAGTGTTGTGTTATGATACAATTGCACACGATTTTTATAGCCGGTTGGAGCCCATTATTTTATGAGTTTATAAGCTGAGTGTGAAATTGCCTTATAAACCGTTGAATTTTGTGTGAGTAATGAATTGGGCTCTACGTTAAGGCAATATCGAGATTTGAGAAATGTGTGCGTGCTTTGTCGGTTGGAAATCGGTTTTATTATGTTTTGTGTTGAGTACAAAACGGTTTTTAAATGAGTTTTATGAGAGAAAAACCACTATGAGTTCTACGTGAAGGCAAACTAGTCTTATGTGATTAAGACTTAGGTGTGTAATTTTGAGTACACACCGGGCATTGCTCTGGTAGAATGTAAGCCCGATTCTTCTTCGTTCTGGTAACGTGAGAATAACCCATTCTGTGGCTATGCCACGTATACTTGGTGGCCGTAGCCACGTGAGAAACCCTATTTGGTGGCCGTTACCACGTGAGAAACCCTATTTGGTGGCCGTTGCCACGTGAGAACCCCATTTGGTGGCCGTTGCCATGTGAGAACCCCATTTGGTGGCCGTTGCCACGTGAGAAACCCTATTTGGTGGCCGTTGCCACGTCAGAACCCTATTTGGTGGCCGTTGCCACGTGAGAAACCCTAATTGGTGGCCGTTGCCACGTGAAACCCTATCCTGTGGCTGTGCCACGTGTAAATTTAACTCAGTGGCTATGCCATGTGTGCTTAGTGGCTGTGCCACGTGTAAATTTAACTCAGTGGCTATGCCATGTGTGCTTAGTGGCTGTGCCACGTGTGAATTTAAATCAGTGGCTATGCCACGTGTGTTTAGTGGCTGTGCCACGTGCATTATTATTACAGTGATTTTATCACGTTAATTGAGAAAGCGTTTATCTCATTATTTTCACATGCTTTGTTATTGCTCTAGACTGAGCCTTTTTACTTCATGTTTTCGCATGATTTGAGACATGAGAATGTCGTTTTGAGTACTTTCATGCTATGGTTTTCAAATGAGATTAATGAGTTTCACATACAAATAAATATTTTGTGATGTGCATTTTGGATTATGAAATGAGTCCCTTACCCCCTTTACTGAGCGATTTAGAAGCTCACCCTGTTTTCTTTCCCCCCAGATTTCTTCAAGTGAAAAGGGTTTTCCTGCGACGTACGGAGTAGTGGCTAGTGGAGGACTTGAGCTCTAGGCCATATATTGTATTTTGAGGTATCTTTTATCTTTTCATGTACCCAGACAATTACTGTAATTGTAGACACTTGATGTATAACATTGTATGGGATGTATTAGGATTAATTAACTTGAGATCAAGTAATGTATATGATATAATATATACTATTCAATGACGAGATCCTGAGGTATAATATAGGTGATGATGTATGACACTGCACAGGAATGCACTCTTAATTGTGAATTAATGAATAAAAAGTATTAAATTTGCCTTATTTTCTGCATTTTCGGGGCGTGACAGAGTTTTCTTGGTATCAGAGCTTAGGGTGTCTAGTACTATCAGTATTGGTTAAGTGAAATAGAATACATCCCAAGTGTCTGTAATAGTCTGGTCATGAACTGAAATTGAGGATTGAGATTTCAATCGATTCTGATATGTACGCGCAGGAGACGAGTTAAGATAGATAATGAGTGGCCGACGAGGTCGTTCGAGGAGGCAGGCAGAGTCCTCTCCGCCACCTGTCCCATAACCAGAGAGTCCTAACTCTCGATTTAATCGGATTGAGACCGATGTGAGGCAAGGTTTTGAGCAGATGGCAGCGTTATTCGCGCAACACTTTGGAGTTAATGCCTCGGGTACTACTCCTACACCACCATAAGGACCTCCCATACCCCCAATACCTCCCATCACTCAGCCTGATGATAGAAGTATGGTCCGACTGAAGGATTTTCTGAAGATGAATCCGCCCGCATTTAAGGGAAATAAGGATCCTACAGAGGCTGAGGAGTGGCTGACGGAGTTGAGAATTATATTTGATTATCTGGGGTGCACCGATGCTGAGAGGGTCAGTATGAGTATCTATATGTTGAAAGGGAGAGCTCGAGATTGGTGGGGTACTACCCAGGGTATTCTGATGTCCCGCCAGGATGTGATTGGTTGGAAAGAGTTTCAGACCACCTTTAGGACCCAATATGTACCACGAGCCGCCCAGAGAAAGAAACAGGCCGAGTTTTTGAGTTTGGTACAGGGTGACATGTCTGTGGATGACTATGAGAGCCAATTCACCGCACTATTGAGATATGACCCAGAGACCTTTAAGAATGAAGAGCTCTGCACAGAGAAATTCGTATATGGATTGAAGTCCATCATCAGAGATAGATTGATAGGGCTATGTATTACTGAGTTTGGAGATGCTCTGAGACAAGCACAAGAGATTGAAAGAGGAATTGAAATGGTACAATCCCAGAATGAGCTCAGAGCGGTGAATAGAGATAAGGGCAAGAGGCCAGTGATTTTCCAAACAGAGGCTTAGAGAGGTTCCTTTAGAAGAGGAAGGATTGAGGTACAGAAGGGCAGGTTAGAGCGACCCAGAGGGTACCCTAACATTAGAGAGACCCCTCGAGATGTCAGGCCTGAGACAAGGTTTTGCAGAAATTGTGGCCGAATGCATGAGGGATGTCGTACTGGGTCGATCCATGGATGTTTTAGATGTGGAGACATGAGTCACATGGTGAAGGATTGCCCTCAACCTCAGAAACCATATGTCTTGGAGCCCACTAGACAACAGCCTCAGAGAGTGAATCCCCCGAGACGGGCCACTGCTGCAGAGAAAGGAAAGAGACCTGTTACCCAGGGACGTGTGTTTGCCTTAGATAAGGAGACTGCTGACACTTCTGCAGAAACTATAAGAGGTACACTCTCTGTCTGTAATCATAAGGCTCATGTGTTGATTGATTCAAGATCCACGCATTCGTTTATTTCTGAGCATTTTGCATGTAGATTAAACTTGAAGTTTGAACCTCTAGAATATATACTACATGTAAATACCCCTATGCGTGAATCCCAAAGAACTGAGTTAATCTGTAGAGGATGTGAGATAAAGGTGGGAGATAAAGTGATGTTAGCAGATCTAATCATGTTGAATATACATGGGTTTGATGTAATTTTGGGAATGGATTGGTTGGCAACCAATCGAGTGAGCCCAGATTGCTACACTAAGATTGTAACTTTCTCCTTACCTGAACCTTACAGTGTACGATTGAGATAGTGAGGAAATGAATATGTGGAATTCTAGTAAGTAATTTGAGAATTTTGATATTATTTTGGAGAATATTAAATATGATTGTTCATGTGAAGGTTATGAGACACTCATCTCAGACGATGAGCGGGAACATCCGAGGATTGAGGATATACCTGTGGTGTGTGAATTCCCAGATGTTTTCCCAGATGAGCTGCCAGGTTTACCACCAGAGAGAGAGCTAGAGTTTACTATTGATTTGGTACCAGATACTCAGCCGATCTCTAAACCTCCCTACAGGATGGCATTAGTGGAACTTGAGGAATTGAAGAAACAACTACAAGAGTTATTGGATCAAGGGTTCATTAGGCCCAGTGTTTCACCGTGGGGAGCACCGGTTTTATTTGTCAAGAAGAAGGATGGTAGTCTCAGATTATGCGTAGACTATCGGTTGTTGAATAAAGCCACGGTGAAGAATAAATACCCATTGCCCAGGATTGATGATCTGCTTGATCAGCTGAGAGGGGCATCAGTCTTTTCTAAGATTGATTTGAGATCGGGCTATCACCAATTGAGGATCAAGGAAGAAGATATTCCAAAGATGGCATTCAGGACGAGGTATGGCCATTATGAATTTCTGGTGATGTCCTTTGGATTGACGAACGCCTCTGCAGCATTTATGAGATTGATGAACGAGGTGTTCAGAGACTATCTGGATAAATTTGTGATAGTCTTTATTGATGATATCCTGGTATACTCTCAGTCGTATGAGGAGCATGCACAGCATTTGTGGTTAGTACTACAGATACTCCGAGATAAGCAATTATATGGAAAGCTTAGTAAGTGTGAGTTTTGGCTGGATCGGATAGCTTTCCTTGGTCATATAGTCTTAGAGGAAGGAGTATCAGTGGACCCAAGCAAGGTGGAGGTTGTGCTTAATTGGGAGAGACCGAGGACAGTTACTGAGGTACGAAGCTTCCTTGGTTTGGCAGGGTATTACAGAAGATTTGTGGAAGGATTTTCCCGGATTGTCGCCCCTTTGACTAAGCTCACGCGCAAAGAGACTCCATTTATATGGACTGATCAATGTGAGCTCAGTTTTCAGGAAATAAAGAGGAGGTTGACAGCGGCACCTGTGTTAACATTCCTAAGGGATCAGGAGGATTCTCGGTGTATAGTGATGCATCTCATCAAGGATTGGGGTGTGTGCTTATGCAGCACGGAAGAGTGGTCGTATATGGATCGCGACAGCTGAAAGACCATGAGCGGAATTACCCCACGCATGATTTGGAGTTAGCCGCTGTGGTATTTGCTTTGAAGATCTGGCCACACTACTTATATGGGGAAAGATTCCAGATCTTCACTGATCACAAGAGTTTGAGATATCTCTTTGATCAGAAAGAGTTAAACATGAGACAGAGGAGATGGATGGAACTCCTTAAGGATTATGACTGCGAGATTCTATATCATCCGGACAAGGCGAATGTGGTTGCTGATGCCCTGAGCAGGAAGAGTATGATATCTGCTATGATGATCAGGGAATGGGATTTACTGGAGCAGTTTGCCGAACTTCGGATCAGAGTTAAAGAGATAGAGACTGGATTTGTGGCTAGCTTGCGAATAGAGCCCAGTATCATGGATCAGACTAGAACTGGGCAGAGCAGTGATCAGAGATTGATAGATATGATTAGCCAAGCTGAGCAGAGTTCGCAGTCGGATCTCACCATCAGTGAGGATCGATTGTTGAGATTCAGAGGACGGATTTGTGTACCGAACGATGATACCCTAAAGAGACTGATACTGAGAGAATCCCACTGCTCGCGATATACCATGCACCCAGGGAGTACTAAGATGTACCGAGACTTGAGAAAGGTGTATTGGTGGAGTGGTATGAAGCGAGACGTGGCAGAGTATGTGGCCAGGTGTTTAGTATTCCAGCAAGTGAAAGCTGAGCATCGGAAGCCCGGAGGACTACTACAGTGTAAGACCCGATATTTTCGAGTGCATTTAAAAAATGCAAAAGGACTTAAATGGTATTCCCGAATACGTGCAAGGACAAAATGGTCAAAAGACCAAAATTCGGTATTAATCGGGATAAGAAAATTTAATTAAAAATAAGAGAATGAGAAATCTTGATCAATGACGAAGAAATAATTAAATTTCGGATTAAATTGATCAAGATATGAATTTATTGGAATAAACCGGGATTTTCGTATCGAAAAATAATCCCGAAAATAATCGAAAAATATACCGAAAAGGTAAAATCGGACTGAGAAAATTATTTACAGATTAAATGAATAAAATATAAATTTTTTAAGGATATTTATGCATTTTAATATTATTTTATTGAATAAAATAATATTAAAAGTTAATTATAAATAAATAAATAAAAAAAAAAAAAAAAAAAAAAAAAAAAAAAACGAAAGTCTGAAACAGAAGAGAAAAGAAACAGAGGCGAAACGAAGCAAAAGACGCGAAGGCCAAACCCGAGGGGGAGGTTCGTCACCGGCGAACCACCGGCGACGCTGAGAGGCCAGCGAGGACCGGCGAACGTAGCCCAGCATCGGGCGAACCTCCAGCAACCCAGACGCGCGCCGAGAACGGCGAAAATCGTCGGAAACGGAGGAGAAGCCGCGGGGGAGAGAAGCCCGATTCGCCGGCGATGGGGCCGATTCGACCCAGGTCGAGGCCCGATTTGAGAAGCCCAGTCCATGGCGCGTTGAATGGCACCGGAATCGGCCAGAGAACCGGCCGGACGGCGCCGGCACGACCAAAGGGAGCCTGGACCGGCCGAACCGGACAGAACCGGCCGAACCGGACCAGACCGAACCGGCGGTCCGAACCGGGTTGAACCGGACCGGACCGGTTCAGCCAAAAAGAGAGGGAAAAAAGGAAGAAAAAGGGAAAAAGAAAAAGAGAAAAAATTGGAGAAAATTCCTGTGATGCAATCGAGCTTCGGGTAAGTCGGTAAGCGGTCAAATTGATCGATTTAATTTTTGGAATATTTAATTTGATAAATAATCGACTGAAAGTTTACCCGAAAATATATTTAATTGTGTAGCTCGACAATTGGCATCCACTGAGAGCTCGAGACAGCCTCGATTTGTGTACGATCATGGAATAACGGGTATGTAACCCTTATTTACGACAATTTTGCATCGTTATGCGTGATTGATATTTAACGCATAAATTATGGATTTAATTTTCGCATAAATGAATTAAATTCTGAAAATTGGATAAATTGTCGTAAATAATTCATAAGCTGTCTGAGAATTTAGAACGAGGTTAAATAAATTACTGATGGGCCCAATGAGCCCCATTGGCCTCGATAAAGTGTGGTAAAAGGGCTTAAGGTCGATTAAGGCCCATTAAGGTGCAATCGGGCCCAATATGAGAAACGGGCCCAATGATTTAAAATTAAGCCCAGAAAATTATGAAATACATTAAATTGTATTGTATTTGACCTGATGAATGTGTATCCGCAGTTTCGGAGATTTGATTTGGATTCGGAGCAAATCGGACTGCGTGACAAGACATCAGTGGGAAAGGTCAGACTGTACAGAAAAATGAGGTAAGGGAATTGTGTGAGTAGCTAGAGGTAGCTACGCATATTTTAATAGTTTTTCTGTACACTGAGTATGTATGTATACATGGATATTGTATAATGATCCTAAAAATGGTTTGAATGATTTTAAGGATCGAAATAGGTGAAATGTCTATTTTACCCCTATTGAGGGAAGTTCACCTAAGGATGGTGAAAGCATGACATGCATGAAATGCATGATTTAAGGAATTTTCCGAATTAAAGATTTGATTGGTTTTAATCAAAGTAAATCGATAGATTGGCCAATAATTGCATAAGTTTCCCAAATTAACACTACGTAGGTGTTATTAATATTTAAATGAAATTTCTTTGGAAAAGAGGCCAACTATCAAGTTTATATGGAAACAGGTAGTGCCGACACGTAGTTCGCACTATATCTGCGTTTGTGAATGTGCATAAATGTGCTTGAGCAGTTGCTCGCACCGACTTGTGTGACATCATATGCATGAAATGTGCTAGAGCATGGTGCTCGCACTGATTTTTATTATTGTGAAATGAGAGCTGCTGGAGCCTAGCTCGCACTCTGTTTTGACATGTTTTGATTTGTTTTGACGTGGTATGCATAAAATAGTGCTGGAGCGATTACTCGCACTACTTTTAATGATTTGACATGCATGAGAGATGCTGGAGCTTAGCTCGCATCCTGTTTTGATTTAATATTGCATAAAGCCGTGCTGGAGTGTAACTCGCACGAGATTTGATTTAGTTATGCATAAAGCCGTGCTGGAGTATAACTCGCACGAGATTTGATTTACTTGAGCATTCATTTGTGCTGGAGCGTTGCTCGCACAAAGTTTTATATGGTTTTCATAATTCATTTGAATGCCGTACTGGAGTTTTTCTCGTACGAGGTTTTCACTGAATTTATATACATATCCGTACTAGAGCGTTGCTCGTACGTGGAATTTACATGAAATTATAATCAGTTTAAGTCGTACTGGAGCGCTGCTCGTACGCAGATTTCACTGATTTTTATGAAACCGTGCTAGAGCTTCGCTCGCACGAGATTTTCAGATATCATGAATATGCATGGAGCCGTGCTTGAGCTTCGCTCGCACAGGGATTTATATTACATGCATATAGCCGTGTTGGAGCCTCCTGTAGACTGTGTGTCACAGTGAGATGATATGCTCACACGTGCACTCTGAGACAGATATGATATGGGTGGATAAGACCTATTACAGGCACCCCTGATTGAGCTTGGGTTCACGGAGTACGTTGTACCGTGTATGTCACGCGGAGTACGCTGTACCGTGGGGATTGTTGGAGTGGAGTGGCATTAGCCACGAGGCAGCAAGCCTTGCCCTCGCAATCCTGGTGTTATGCTGTTCTGGCGGGTAGGACGACCCACCTCCCGTTTCAGGTGTGATACCCCGCACACTAGGTACCGTGTTGCCAGGGATCACTAGGATATGGCCATAGTCCTCGATGTTACTGATACTTACCTAATTGTCTCACATGATATAACTTGTGGTCTATTAGACCAGGGTAGACCCGAAGGAGGGGTCAGGCCCCCGATTTGACGATTTGACGATTTTATGATTTTATGAAATGTGACCCTGAAAGAAGGGTGGTTTTATAACCGAGTTTTATAATGAATTTTAATGAATTGTTTTATGAGATGATTGACCCGGAAGGGTTAGTTTTTACTGCAATTTTAATGAAATGATTTAAATGCAGTAGCATGATGTGCTTTTCCATGCTTAAATGATAAATTCATGAAATGATTATATCCCGCGATTTGTTTTATATCGCATGAAGTAATGCATGATTTTGATTTAATTCATGCTGAATATGATTTAATGATGTCACATAAAATGCTTTGAATGCATGAGTTACATGATTTATATATGCACAAATAGTTTTGGATAAACTATGGCATTGAATATGCATGACTTTGTGCGTGTAAATTTTAAATGAAAAGAAATGGATTTAAGGGCATGGCATTATGAGCATGTAGATAGTGGAGCTATCTACTTACTTGCATAATTGCCTTACTGAGCGTGTGGTTTGCTCACCCCCTTATTTTTCCATCTTTTCAGAGCACTTGCAATAGATATTGAGCGGCTGAGGACTTGCATGGTTGATATTTGCTGCTTCCCATCGAGAGACAGGTATACACATTTGTATGGTTTTGTATCTAAATATGTAATGCACAGTACTGTAAATGGATATGATGTCGGGGATGTAGAGTCATGCAAATACCATTGGGTATGTGTTTATTTAAAGTCAAAAGGATAGTAGACTCTGATATATGATTATGGAAATGGATTGGTAATAGTGAGAGGTGACTAACACCGAATCATAGCCCAACTGTGTTGTAGGATGGTCACGACGAGAGAAAGGTAAGAATTAAATAATAAATGAAAAAGCGAAAAATTTACTCTGATTTTTAGGTAATTCGGGTCGTGACAGGTTTAATGGTATCAGAGCTTAAGTTGGCTTGATATGAGTCGATGTTAGTGGTTAAGGAAGTTTACATCCCCATGTACTGTGCATTATTTAGATACAATTGTGTATATCGAGATGGAAGTGCAGCTAAGAATTTGGTTTTAAATGCAAGAATAGACTCATTGACTGATAGCCGCTATGGTTGAGAGGCGAGTACACGAGCTCGAGGCCGTAGAGGTAGGCCAATGAGTTGTACTGAGTCGCCACATGAGACTTGAGATGAGATTGACGTGGCGGCTAATGTTGAGCATGCCACACAGAGTCCGATAGAGAGATCGGATAGAGTCTGACAGAGAGATCGGACAGTATTGAGATACGCTTCGCAAGGTTGGAGCGAAGGGGGAGAATATTTTGAGAGCTAATTACTCAGAATATATATGATATATGAGGGCGAGTTAGAGCATTAATTGAAGTTCGCTCGACCCATTTGAAGAGTTAGACGTCCAAAATGGACATGGAAAAGTAATTCTATATGTATTCCGGTGACAGAATATCCCGGATATTGTTTAAAAAAAAAAAAAATTACAGATGATATTCATTACTCTGACCCAGAGGAACATGTGAAGCTCAGCTTATATTCCTGGGCAGATGTGACTCAGACACGATAAACAGTGAGAGTCGGAATGTATGAAAGTTCATAGAAGGACTCAGATTGTCAATTAGAGTCCGATTAGCCCGTTTGATATCACTACCTATGCCGAGGCAGTGCGCAGACTATAGTTGTATGAATAAGATCACGAGTTGCATGCCTCTGAGATTGAGAAAGGTAGTGAGGGTCGAAATTTAGACAAAAAGAGAATAGAGAATGACAAAGATGTCAGAACAAGAAAAGGTAATTGGTAAAAAGCTTAGAGCTGATAAATCACGGGGTAAGTTGATTGATAAACCCCAGTATATCTAATTTTAACACTATTGAGGGGTATTATGATTTGAGGACCGCAACCTGCTACGGAGCATTGTAAACAGTATAACAGAGTAGCAGTGTGAACAGTGTAAGATGTGTGGTAGTTATCACGAAAATAAGATGTTGGACGAGGGCGAGTGTATGCCTTGGACCAGGACACTACTGATATTTCATTGGATGTGGTGGAAGATACCACACTGGTTGTGAATAATGAAATAATTATTTTAATTGATCCTGGTGCCACGCATTTATTCATACCGCCTTCAGTTGCTTATAAGTTAGTGAAAAATGTGAAGCCTGTACCCTTAGGCAAGAGGATGATAGTTAGTTGATTTTCACTAACTGAATATGAGTATAGGGATTGTAAGTTGAAAATAGGAGTGAAAATATCACTGAAAAGTGTATTGTAACTTGACAAGTAAGGAAAGAGTTTGCCATAAGTGATATTGTGGAGATTGTTTACAAGTGTCTTCTATGTCAGCAGATTAAGGTAGAGTAAAAGAAGATGCAGAGTCATTGCATTCTCTACCTATATTGACACGGAAATGGGAACAAGTTACCATGAATTTCGTGATGGGTTACAGAGGACCCGAATGAATCTTGAGGCTATCTAGGTGATAGTTGATAGATTGATTTAGTTACCCACCTTCTGGTTATGAAAATCCCTAGATACTCTAAGTGTATAGGCGGATTTATGTGTGTGGAATATTGTGAAACATTGTGTAGCGTTCCAGTGAGCATGGTATCAGATAGGGATTCCCGCTTCACTTCCCACTTCTGGGAATATTGTTTTTGAAAGTTATGGGAACCCGATTATGTGTTAGCACAGCTTCCACCCTCAGACAGATGGTCAGTCAGAGAGGACTGTACAGGTTCTGGAGGATGTGATGAGAGCGTGTGCCATTGATTTTATGAGCTCCTGGGATGATCAGTTGCTACTAATCAAATTCGCCAGTGATGACAGTTGTCACTTGAGTATCAGGATGAGATTATATGAGGCATTTTATGGCCATAGGGATTGTTTCCCTGACTTGGATAAGGGAAGTGGGTGACAGATAGAAAATTGTTCCCGAATTGGTAAGACAAACCTCTGAGGATGTTCAGTTGATTTGTGAGAGATTAAGAACACCTCAGAGCAGACAGAAAATTCATGCTGACAAGAGACAGAAAATCATTGGAATTCACCGAGGGTGAATCATTATTGTTGATAGTTACTTGTCCTAAGAGCATAAGGACGTAACGACATTCGGATAGAGATATTGGACAAGTGGGAGATAAGACCTGTAGATTGGCGTTACCACTTGGGTAAACAGGCATCCACTATGTGTCCTATCTTATGATGTTTCGAAAATATTATCCGAACCCGATATATGTAATCGGATATGAGCTTCAACGGTTTAGCTCAATGAAAATATAACGTATGATTGGAGAAATCGATTCGGGCACTAAATGGAAAGAGAAAGTGTTGAGGGTTAAGATGATCTCCCTAGTTAAGTATGATGGTAATATTACACTCCGGAGAAAGTCACTTGAGGATGACAGTATATGATGCGATAGACATACCCGGAGTTGTTATGGACTCATATTACTTGGTTCTAATTTGGAGGACCAAATTTTTTTAAGTGGGGGAGATTGTAAGACCCGATATTTTCGAGTGCATTTAAAAAATGCAAAAGGACTTAAATGGTATTCCCGAATACGTGCAAGGACAAAATGGTCAAAAGACCAAAATTCGGTATTAATCGGGATAAGAAAATTTAATTAAAAATAAGAGAATGAGAAATCTTGATCAATGACGAAGAAATAATTAAATTTCGGATTAAATTGATCAAGATATGAATTTATTGGAATAAACCGGGATTTTCGTATCGAAAAATAATCCCGAAAATAATCGAAAAATATACCGAAAAGGTAAAATCGGACTGAGAAAATTATTTACAGATTAAATGAATAAAATATAAATTTTTTAAGGATATTTATGCATTTTAATATTATTTTATTGAATAAAATAATATTAAAAGTTAATTATAAATAAATAAAAAAAAAAAAAAAAAAAAAAAAAAAAAAAAAAACGAAAGTCTGAAACAGAAGAGAAAAGAAACAGAGGCGAAACGAAGCAAAAGACGCGAAGGCCGAACCCGAGGGGGAGGTTCGTCACCGGCGAACCACCGGCGACGCTGAGAGGCCAGCGAGGACCGGCGAACGTAGCCCAGCATCGGGCGAACCTCCAGCAACCCAGACGCGCGCCGAGAACGGCGAAAATCGTCGAAAACGGAGGAGAAGCCGCGGGGGAGAGAAGCCCGATTCGCCGGCGATGGGGCCGATTCGACCCAGGTCGAGGCCCGATTTGAGAAGCCCAGTCCATGGCGCGTTGAATGGCACCGGAATCGGCCAGAGAACCGGCCGGACGGCGCCGGCACGACCAAAGGGAGCCTGGACCGGCCGAACCGGACAGAACCGGCCGAACCGGACCAGACCGAACCGGCGGTCCGAACCGGGTTGAACCGGACCGGACCGGTTCAGCCAAAAAGAGAGGGAAAAAAGGAAGAAAAAGGGAAAAAGAAAAAGAGAAAAAATTGGAGAAAATTCCTGTGATGCAATCGAGCTTCGGGTAAGTCGGTAAGCGGTCAAATTGATCGATTTAATTTTTGGAATATTTAATTTGATAAATAATCGACTGAAAGTTTACCCGAAAATATATTTAATTGTGTAGCTCGACAATTGGCATCCACTGAGAGCTCGAGACAGCCTCGATTTGTGTACGATCATGGAATAACGGGTATGTAACCCTTATTTACGACAATTTTGCATCGTTATGCGTGATTGATATTTAACGCATAAATTATGGATTTAATTTTCGCATAAATGAATTAAATTCTGAAAATTGGATAAATTGTCGTAAATAATTCATAAGCTGTCTGAGAATTTAGAACGAGGTTAAATAAATTACTGATGGGCCCAATGAGCCCCATTGGCCTCGATAAAGTGTGGTAAAAGGGCTTAAGGTCGATTAAGGCCCATTAAGGTGCAATCGGGCCCAATATGAGAAACGGGCCCAATGATTTAAAATTAAGCCCAGAAAATTATGAAATACATTAAATTGTATTGTATTTGACCTGATGAATGTGTATCCGCAGTTTCGGAGATTTGATTTGGATTCGGAGCAAATCGGACTGCGTGACAAGACATCAGTGGGAAAGGTCAGACTGTACAGAAAAATGAGGTAAGGGAATTGTGTGAGTAGCTAGAGGTAGCTACGCATATTTTAATAGTTTTTCTGTACACTGAGTATGTATGTATACATGGATATTGTATAATGATCCTAAAAATGGTTTGAATGATTTTAAGGATCGAAATAGGTGAAATGTCTATTTTACCCCTATTGAGGGAAGTTCACCTAAGGATGGTGAAAGCATGACATGCATGAAATGCATGATTTAAGGAATTTTCCGAATTAAAGATTTGATTGGTTTTAATCAAAGTAAATCGATAGATTGGCCAATAATTGCATAAGTTTCCCAAATTAACACTACGTAGGTGTTATTAATATTTAAATGAAATTTCTTTGGAAAAGAGGCCAACTATCAAGTTTATATGGAAACAGGTAGTGCCGACACGTAGTTCGCACTATATCTGCGTTTGTGAAGGTGCATAAATGTGCTTGAGCAGTTGCTCGCACCGACTTGTGTGACATCATATGCATGAAATGTGCTAGAGCATGGTGCTCGCACTGATTTTTATTATTGTGAAATGAGAGCTGCTGGAGCCTAGCTCGCACTCTGTTTTGACATGTTTTGATTTGTTTTGACGTGGTATGCATAAAATAGTGCTGGAGCGATTACTCGCACTACTTTTAATGATTTGACATGCATGAGAGATGCTGGAGCTTAGCTCGCATCCTGTTTTGATTTAATATTGCATAAAGCCGTGCTGGAGTGTAACTCGCACGAGATTTGATTTAGTTATGCATAAAGCCGTGCTGGAGTATAACTCGCACGAGATTTGATTTACTTGAGCATTCATTTGTGCTGGAGCGTTGCTCGCACAAAGTTTTATATGGTTTTCATAATTCATTTGAATGCCGTACTGGAGTTTTTCTCGTACGAGGTTTTCACTGAATTTATATACATATCCGTACTAGAGCGTTGCTCGTACGTGGAATTTACATGAAATTATAATCAGTTTAAGTCGTACTGGAGCGCTGCTCGTACGCAGATTTCACTGATTTTTATGAAACCGTGCTAGAGCTTCGCTCGCACGAGATTTTCAGATATCATGAATATGCATGGAGCCGTGCTTGAGCTTCGCTCGCACAGGGATTTATATTACATGCATATAGCCGTGTTGGAGCCTCCTGTAGACTGTGTGTCACAGTGAGATGATATGCTCACACGTGCACTCTGAGACAGATATGATATGGGTGGATAAGACCTATTACAGGCACCCCTGATTGAGCTTGGGTTCACGGAGTACGTTGTACCGTGTATGTCACGCGGAGTACGCTGTACCGTGGGGATTGTTGGAGTGGAGTGGCATTAGCCACGAGGCAGCAAGCCTTGCCCTCGCAATCCTGGTGTTATGCTGTTCTGGCGGGTAGGACGACCCACCTCCCGTTTCAGGTGTGATACCCCGCACACTAGGTACCGTGTTGCCAGGGATCACTAGGATATGGCCATAGTCCTCGATGTTACTGATACTTACCTAATTGTCTCACATGATATAACTTGTGGTCTATTAGACCAGGGTAGACCCGAAGGAGGGGTCAGGCCCCCGATTTGACGATTTGACGATTTTATGATTTTATGAAATGTGACCCTGAAAGAAGGGTGGTTTTATAACCGAGTTTTATAATGAATTTTAATGAATTGTTTTATGAGATGATTGACCCGGAAGGGTTAGTTTTTACTGCAATTTTAATGAAATGATTTAAATGCAGTAGCATGATGTGCTTTTCCATGCTTAAATGATAAATTCATGAAATGATTATATCCCGCGATTTGTTTTATATCGCATGAAGTAATGCATGATTTTGATTTAATTCATGCTGAATATGATTTAATGATGTCACATAAAATGCTTTGAATGCATGAGTTACATGATTTATATATGCACAAATAGTTTTGGATAAACTATGGCATTGAATATGCATGACTTTGTGCGTGTAAATTTTAAATGAAAAGAAATGGATTTAAGGGCATGGCATTATGAGCATGTAGATAGTGGAGCTATCTACTTACTTGCATAATTGCCTTACTGAGCGTGTGGTTTGCTCACCCCCTTATTTTTCCATCTTTTCAGAGCACTTGCAATAGATATTGAGCGGCTGAGGACTTGCATGGTTGATATTTGCTGCTTCCCATCGAGAGACAGGTATACACATTTGTATGGTTTTGTATCTAAATATGTAATGCACAGTACTGTAAATGGATATGATGTCGGGGATGTAGAGTCATGCAAATACCATTGGGTATGTGTTTATTTAAAGTCAAAAGGATAGTAGACTCTGATATATGATTATGGAAATGGATTGGTAATAGTGAGAGGTGACTAACACCGAATCATAGCCCAACTGTGTTGTAGGATGGTCACGACGAGAGAAAGGTAAGAATTAAATAATAAATGAAAAAGCGAAAAATTTACTCTGATTTTTAGGTAATTCGGGTCGTGACATACAGCCCTTACCTGTACCTACATGGAAATGGGAGCATGTTACTATAGACTTTATTATGGGTTTACCGAGGACCCGAAGAGGTCGTGACGCTATATGGGTTATAGTGGATAGACTGACCAAGAGTGCCCACTTCCTTGCCATCAAGAGCACAGATAGTGTGGATGCCTTAGCTGAGCTGTATGTCAGCGAGATAGCTAGATTACATGGGGCTCCAGTGAGTATTACTTCTGATAGAGATTCCAGGTTTACTTCCAGATTTTGGACCCAGTTTCAGGAGTCCATGTGATCTCGATTGAGTTTCAGTACCGCCTATCATCCTCAGACAGATGGTCAGTCAGAGAGGACTATTCAGACCCTGGAGGATATGTTGAGGGCGTGTACGATGGATTTTAAGGGATCATGGGATGATCACCTGCCCCTAGCAGAGTTTGCATACAATAACAGCTATCATGCAAGTATTGGAATGGCACCCTTTGAGGCTCTATATGGTAGGAGGTGTAGATCCCCTGTAGCTTGGGAAGAAGTCGGTGACAGAAAGATAAATGCTCTCGAGCTTATTGAGCAAGCCGTGCATAGTGTGAAACTCATATGTGAGAGGTTACGGGCTGCACAAAGTAGACAGAAAAGCTACGCGGATGTGTGTAGACGGCTACTCGAGTTTGAGGTTGGTGATGCAGTATTTCTGAAAATATCATCGAGTAAGGGTATCATGCGATTTGGGAAGAAAGGAAAATTGAGTCCTCGATATGTGGGACCATTCGAGATTCTTAAGAGAGTGGGAGAGGTAGCTTACAGATTAGCATTACCCCCACAGATGTCCGGAATACACAGTGTTTTTCATGTGCTATGTTGAGGAAGTACCACCCGGACCCTTCTCATGTCATAGAGTATGACGAGATGGACATTCAAGAGGATATGAGCTACACTGAGGAACCCGTCCAGATTTTCGATAGAAGAGAGAAGGTACTGAGAACTAAGAGCATCCCATTAGTGAAAGTTTTGTGGAAACATCACTCAATGGAAGAGGCAACGTGGGAACTAGAGAATCTCATGAAGGAGAAATACCCCCATCTATTTAACTAGTTGAGTTGAATTTGGAGGACCAAATTCTTTTAAGGTGGGGAGGATGTGAGATCTGAGAATTTCAGACATATTTTAATTATGTAATATGAACATGAAGTATAATTTATTGAGCTAAGTGAATTGGGGAATGATAATTGGAGATTTATATGTTAAGTGTTTAAAATAAGTATGAAGTTATGAGGACATATCGATCTGGGAGAAGGAGAGATTGATCTGGTGAGTTAAAAATGACAAGGAAGGAGGAATTTAAGGAGCAGATCGATCTCCAATGGAAGAGGATCGATCTCCTTATGATTCTGTTTGAGGGAAGATCGATCTCATGAGGAAGAGATCGATCTCCAAATGATTCTGTTTGGGAGAAGATCGATCTCCTCAAGGAGCAGATCGATCTCATTAAGCCATAAAGAGATCGATCTCACCCCTCGACAGATCGATCTCCTAGGCATAAATTACCCCAAATCATCCCCAAATTCAAATGCAGATCGATCTCATCAAGAGCCAGATCGATCTCCTACCCTCAGTCTATATAAGGAACTCCTCTTTTTCTCCTGCAATCTCACTTTCTCTCTCTTCCAACCCCCATTTTCATCGAAACCTAGCTTTCTCACTCATCTAAAGCACCCATTTTCGGCCAAATCAGAAGTTGTGGCAAGAAGGAAAGTTGTTCCTCATCAAAGGGGGAACAACATACTTGGAAATCGTAAGACGGATCGAATCGAGGCAAGAGATAAGCTCTCCACAAGTTTTGGGTAATTTCTAAACTTCGATCCTTATATCTGAGATGATTTTGATGATAATGGTTGTTGGCATTGTGTTGAAATAGCTGAAAAATGATTAGGGATTGATGAAATTGCAATGTGGTTGGAGTGATAATGATATTTAGCAATTTTGGGAATTTGAGCTATAAATAGAAATTTAGACAATGTGGTGAATTAGCATAGATAATTGGCATGAGAAATGTAGAACGTTGAGATGTTGTGAATGAGAGTGTAGTTTGGGGTAGAGTTACGAGAATCAAGAGATTTGAGGTGTTATGAGCAATTATGCTCGATTTTTGAGAATTGAGGTTACTGTGATGATGAATGTTGATGTTTTAACATCGTTTGGACAGCTCGGGAGTTCCAGAGTGGAATGCGAGACTAGTCCGTGTTAAGGGGGAAACGATTGCACTATACGAGGTGCAAAGAGGTAAGGGAAACTAAACCATTTGTGTATGTGATTTGCGAACTATTATAGCATGATTTGTGATTTATAAAACAAGCATGTTGAGTGTTGTGTTATGATACAATTGCACACGATTTTTATAGCCGGTTGGAGCCCATTATTTTATGAGTTTATAAGTTGAGTGTGAAATTGCCTTATAAACCGTTGAATTTTGTGTGTGTAATGAATTGGGCTCTACGTTAAGGCAATATCGAGATTTGAGAAATGAGTGCGTGCTTTGCCGGTTGGAACTCGATTTTATTATGTTTTGTGTTGAGTACAAAACGGTTTTCAAATGAGTTTTATGAGAGAAAAACCACTATGAGTTCTACGTGAAGGCAAACTAGTCTTATGTGATTAAGACTTAGGTGTGTAATTTTGAGTACACACCGGGCATTGCTCTGGTAGCATGTAAGCCCGATTCTTCTCCGTTCTGGTAACATGAGAATAACCCATTTTGTGGCTATGCCACGTATACTTGGTGGCCGTTGCCACGTGGAAACCCTATTTGGTGGCCGTTGCCACGTGAGAAACCCTATTTGGTGGCCGTTGCCACGTGAGAACCCCATTTGGTGGCCGTTGCCACGTGAGAACCCCATTTGGTGGCCGTTGCCACGTGAGAAACCCTATTTGGTGGCCGTTGCCACATGAGAAACCCTATTTGGTGGCCGTTGCCATGTGAGAACCCTATTTGGTGGCCGTTGCCACGTGAGAAACCCTAATTGGTGGCTGTTGCCACGTGAAACCCTATCCTGTGGCTGTGCCACGTCTAAATTTAACTCAGTGGCTATGCCACGTGTGCTTAGTGGTTGTGCCACATGTAAATTTAACTCAGTGGCTATGCCACATGTGCTTAGTGGCTGTGACACGTGTGAATTTAAATCAGTGGCTATGCCACGTGTGTTTAGTGGCTGTGCCACGTGCATTATTATTACAGTGATTTTATCACGTTAATTGAGAAAGCGTTTATCGCATTATTTTCACATGCTTTGTTATTGCTCTAGACTGAGCCTTTTTACTTCATGTTTTCACATGATTTGAGACATGAGAATGTTGTTTTGAGTACTTTCATGCTATGGTTTTCAAATGAGATTAATGAGTTTCACATACAAATAAATATTTTGTGATGTGCATTTTGGTTTATGAAATGAGTCCCTTACCCCCTTTACTGAGCGATTTAGAAACTCACCCTGTTTTCTTTCCCTCCAGATTTCTTCAAGTGAAAAGGGTTTTCCTGTGACGTACGGAGTAGTGGCTAGTGGAGGACTTGAGCTCCAGGCCATATATTGTATTTTGAGGTATCTTTTATCTTTTCATGTACTCAGACAATTACTGTAATTGCAGACACTTGATGTATAACATTGTATGGGATGTATTAGGATTAATTAACTTGAGATCAAGTAATGTATATGATATAATATATACTATTCAATGACGAGATCCTGAGGTATAATATAGGTGATGATGTATGACACTGCACAGGAATGCACTCTTAATTGTGAATTAATGAATAAAAAGTTTCAAATTAGCCCTATTTTTCGCGTTTCCAGGGCGTGACAATCTCCTTAGCTCTCTACCTGAGACAAATCGATCTTGTTTCATTGAAGTAGATCGATCTTATTCACTGAAGCTGATCTATCTCAAGCCTTCGACAGATCGATCTCATGCCTTCAAGATGTCGTGAAAATGAGGGATTTCAGAGGACAAGATCGATCTCCACCCAAGATGGCTCGAACTCTTAACATATTATGATTGTGAGATCATGTACCACTCAGGTAAGGCAAATGTAGTTACTGATGCTTTGAGCAAGATAAACCTCGGGTTGGTGTCTTATATGATGGTTCGAGAGCACGAGTTGTTGGAACAATTTACGAACCTCAGTTTGGATGTAACCCCACTTGGGTCAGAGAGATTGGATATTGTGGCTAGTTTGAGACTGGAGCCAGAGTTGATTTCTGGTATTCGACAGGCTCAATAGAGCGATCGACAGTGCATCGATTGGCTGAGATAGATACAGGCAGGTGCGAGTACTGATTTTGATCTGAGTACAGATGGGTTATTGAGGTTCAGGGGCAGAGTATGTGTCCCCGAGGATTTAGAGATCAGGAGGTTAATTTTATCAGAGGCTCACTCATCGAAGTGCACGATACATCCAGGGAGTACTAAGATGTATCAAAACCTTCGGAAGGTTTATTGGTGATCTGGAATGAAAAGATACATTATTGAATATGTTGCTAGATGTCTCATCTGTCAGCAAGTAAAGGTATAGCATCAGAAGCCTGTAAGGTTATTACAGTATCTACCGATATCGACATGGAAATGGGAGCATGTCACCATGGACTTTGTGATGGGATTACCGAGGACTCGTAGAGGTCATGCTGCCATTTGGGTTATTATCGATCGGTTGATGAAGTCAGCCTATTTCTTGGCCATGAGGGCTATTGATACTCTAAGTCAGTTGGTGAACTTGTATGTTCGAGAGATAGATCGGTTACATGGTGTATCGGTGAGCGTTATTTCGAATCGAGATGCTCGCTTCACTTCCTATTTCTTGGAACATTTTCAGGAAGTAATGCTTTTCATCCTCAGCCAGATGGTCAGTCAGAAAGGACTATACAGACCCTGGAGGATATGTTAAGAGCGTGTGTATTGGATTTTGGAGGCTCTTGGGATTATCACCTACAGTTAGCCGAGTTCGCCTATAATAACAGCTATTATGCCAGTATCATAATGCCACCATATGAGGCATTATATAGACATAGATGTTGATTCCCTATTGGATGGGAAGAGGTTGGTGACAGACAGATTTTTGCTCCGAATTTGGTGTAGTAGGTCTCTGAGGACGTCCAACTGATATGTGAGAGATTACAGATAGCTCAGAGCTGGCAAAAGAGTTATGCTGACAGGAGACGGAGACCACTGGAGTTTGATGTGGTTGAGTCGATATTTCTGAGAGTTTCTCTCTCGAAAGGGATTATGAGATTTGGTAAGAAGGGAAAGTTAAGTCCTTGATATATCGTACCCTTCAAGATTTTGGAGAGAGTGGGAGATAAAGCTTACATGTTGGCGTTGCCACCAGACTTAGCAAACGTTCATAACGTATTCCACGTCTCTATGCTTCAGAAGTATCAACTGGACTCGGCACATGTGATAAGATATGAGCCATTGGAGCTCAATGAGAGTATGATGTATGTTGAGAAGCCAGTTCGGATATTGGATAGGAAGGAGAAGGTGTTAAGGAGAAAGATAATTCCATTAGTGAAAGTTCATTGGCAATATCACACTCCGGAGGAAGCTACCTGGGAGTTAGAAAGTATGATGCAAGAGAAGTACTCGGAGTTATTTTAGATTAACTTGGTTCTAATTTGGGAGACCAAATTCCTTAAAGGAGGGGAGGATTGTAAGACCCTTAATTTTCGGTGTAATGTATATAATTATATGATGTACAAATAAGTTGAAATATGCATGAATCATAAGAAAGGAATGTTTTTGTGTTCTAAGTGCGAATGGAATGATAATTGGGTGTTGAAGTGATTGAGTATGAGTTTGAATGAGGAAATTACAGTAAAAAGGGTGTAGGATGAAGGCCAGATCGATCCCATGCAAGGAGAGATCAATCTCATGGCCTGAAGAAAGCAAAATCAAGCATGCTGGAAGAGAGAGATCGATTCCTCACTGAAGCAGATCGATCTCCTTAACTCTCGGGTTGGAACAGATCGATCTCCCCTTAAGGCTAGATCGATCTCCTTAGCTCTCTACCTAAGACAAATCGATCCTGTTCCATTGAAGCAGATCAATCTCATTCACTGAAGCGTATCGATCTCAAGCCTTCGACAGATCGATCTCATGCCTTCAAGATGTCGTGAAAATGAGGGATTTAAGAGGATAAGATCGATCTCCACCCTATGTAGATCGATCTCATCAAGCCAATTCTATAAATATGGAGCAGTTGGATCTGTAATTCATGGTAAAGAACTCCATCTTTCCATTTTCAATCCAAAACCTAGTTTTCTCACTCCAAAATCATCCTATTTTCATAGAGATTTGTGAAAATATCATTAGAGCAAAGTTGTTCCTTATAAAGAGAAGAACAACATACTTTGCAATCAAAGCTACATTAGTTGGATTGAAGGAGCAAAGGTGCATTCCCATTTAGAGCAAGGAGGAAATCAAGCTAGGTGAGTTTCTAATGCACCAATCCAAGTATATTTGTTTAGTTATTGATTTTGGAGTTGATTGGTGTGCATATTAATGATAGAAATTACCTAGGATGCAATGGAACAATTATAACCTAAAATGAGTCTAGTGTGAGAAAATGCATTATAGGTGAGTTAATGATAAATGGAGTATGCTAAAGTGTCTATGAAGTATTATGTATGATTTTTAGAAGGTTTAATGAAGCCACATTGTTAGATTGGCTTAGTTAAGTGAATGAGTATATGAGGTGTTTGACAAAATGCCATGGTCAGGTAAATGATGAAATATAAACACTATGAGCTTAAATGTCGATTTAGTAAGAATCAAGGGATCTAAGAGAATCCAATAGACCATCGAGATATGAGTAGAGTAATTAATGAAGCCTTATAGGCATTAATGGAAACCATAGGGCAAGTCGACTATAGTAAGCGTAAAGATTTGTGTTATGATTGGACCCAATTGACATGGGATATGATTTTGTGCAGCCCCGAGGAGTTCATTGGAGACGAAATGAACCACGCAATCAAGCAGCTTTAAGGAAGTGGAATCACGCGACGCGATTCCAGGTAAGGAAATTTTGTAAGTATATAGAGATAGCTGCTCGTATTTTGTGGGTATATAGGGCATTGAAAAATGCATGATTATCTAGAAAAAATGAATTGATGGTGTATATGAATGACTACAAGTGTTTTTGGTGTATGATTTGGTTTTGAAGTAGATTTGATAAAAAAGGATTAGTAAGGCTAATAATTGCATAAATCACATTTAAATGTTTTTCGAAAACACATTGCTTTGGTTTAAGCAAAATGACGCATAGGCTGGCTAATGAATTTTCTTGATTTTGTGAAAAAGGCACAATTGAGGTGCTAACCACTGTTTTGAGATTCTTTTCTTGAAATAGAGCCGCCTATCGTGTTTATATGAGTTAAATCGTGCTAGAGCATCGCTCGCACTAGATTTTAGTGTTTTCATATGTAAGAAACATGCTGGAGGTTAGCTCGCACCTTGATTTGAATTGTGATGATGCTTTATAAGCAGTCCTGGAGCTTCAACTCGTACGCAGATTTTAATTGACTTTCTTATGCATATAACTGTACTTGAGCTATGCTTGTAAGTGATTTCATCATGATTTTTATGCATAAAGCCATACTTGAGCGTTGCTTGTACAATGAGATTTATTAATGATTTATGAATCATGCTAGAGCTTAGCTTGCATAGGTTTTCACACTGTGGTATGTATGATGTCATGGAGATGGTAAGATCCTCACGCCCTACATTCTTAAGCTCGACAGGGTAGGGAGGCTTTGTTCAGTGGGGAGGCTCTCTCACGGTAGGATCCTTAAGCCAACATCCTTAAGCCCGATGGGGTGGGCAGGCTTTGTTAGTGGGGAGGTTCTCTTACATGGATACGAGAAGCTCCACGTGCACTTGAGACTATACAGGTTACACATGGGATGGGGTAGATAAGACCTATGACTGGCACCCCCAACCATGATATGAGTCCGTGGAGTACGTTGTACCGTGTTTATCACATAGAGTACATTGTATTGCGTGGTTGTGATGATGATTTGAAAAGTCTGGTGAAGAACTAACCCACCTTCATTCCAGCATGATACCTCGTACACCGGGATCCATGTGGTCTGGGATGATTATGACATAGTTGGCCAACATAGTCTTTGAGATATAGTGACCGCCTGTCTCACATAATATTACATAGTACCACATGGTTTTATACATTGAGTGTGATTGTGTTGTCCAGTGTAGACCCGATGGCGGAGTCGAACCTTGTGGGATTTTGTTTAAAGAAATGATATCTGTTATGATGAGATTTGACTTGTGTTGAGAAAATGGCATATCTTAAAGGATGTTTCTTAATGAATTTCTTTTTTTATGAAGATATTTAATAAAGATGAGCATGAGAGGTTTTACATGATGATTATTCCATGTTTTACATGCCTGTTTTTCATGTTTTAAGTACATGATATATTTATATACATGGGACATAGTTTTATTTCCTCATGCTCCGACTATAAATGATTTATGCCATGACATTATCAGAATGTAGATAGAGTAGTTATCTACCATGCTTGCATTATTACCTTATTGAGTGTGTGGTTGCTCATCCCTCTACTTTCCCCATCTACAGAGTGTACATAGTAGCCTTGTGAAGGACCAAGACATTACATTTTAGACATCCGCTACACTCCATCGCCAAGGGTATACACATATGATTCTTTTTGTATCTAAACATGTAAAGGCACAGTAGTCATTTGGAATTGTGATATGGGGAATGTAAATGTCAGTAAACAAGTCTTGTATAAGTGTATAACCTAACTTTTAAATGTATGACATGACTTTTGATTTATTAGAAATGGATGGTAAATGATGATTATTATTGATTCACAGCCCAACTGTGTAGTGGTAAGAAAGTTCACGACTTGGTAAGGAAATGAAAAATGCGAAAAATTTATAGTACTTTTCAGATAAAAAGGGATAAAAAGGGTCATGACAAGAAGTCCACCATCACTCTGCCTCTCCCTCTAGCATTTAGGTAGCCAATGCCACCTTATCCGAGCTACTGTAGTTCATGATCCTGAATATCTTTTCCAACTTCTGAACCCACTCCTCAGCTGCATTGGGGTCCTTATCTCCCTTAAATACAAGCGGGTTCATCTTCTGAAACTGCCTTACTCGCTCCATGTTCCTTTCCACCGAATCCTGAACTGGTTGCTGCACTATCGGTGGCTGTGGTGGAGGTATGGGTTCCTGTGGAACTGGTGGTTGTTGAGGCTCTGGAGGTGGAGGAGTTTGCCGCACATTCACGGCATTAGCGAAGTTCGCCATAAATTGAGTAAATGTGGTAGACATCTCTGCCATCGACTGCTCGAGTCTCTCCATCTTGGAGTTCAGACTCTCTGGCTGCAGGGGAGGTACCAGAGGCAACTGGGCTCGCCTACCTCGGCCCCTTGCTCATCTCCCATTCATATTGACTCGCAATTCCTATACCAAAGACCTAAACGGAGTTAATAACAATCGAAAGTGTATGCGAACATATATATATACATTTCAGACATGCACAGTTGTGAGATGCATCTCTAGACTAACTAGCCTACATTGACACGACCTACAACAAGCCGGCTCTGATACCAAAAATTATGTTATCACACCCCGTGACCTAACTTCTAACATAGACATGCAATGTTAAGCGGAATTGCGTTGTGAGATATTGTAAGTATCTATATGGATCGTTTTACTCATTATTTGTGTCCGATGTAGGAACCATACTACTTCTTTAAAATATTTCCATACATGATCAATTTCTAATCATAACTTATATTATCTAGGATATTAGGTTTCTTTACAATTTCGGCATAATCATCACAAGTACTCAACAATAGAGAAATTAAATACGGGTTATCAGGACTATTAATCATACACCGCGTAACCACAAAACCCGACATCATAGTCAATACCAATATCATGCCATGCCATTCATCCATTTTAAACTAAAAAGAAGAAACCTAAGGTAATTCATGATAACTGAATCTACCATATCAACACATAACCACAATCATGTCCAATCGGTTTAACAGCTTAAAACATATTGGTAAATCTATTGTTGAACCAAAACCAAAAGAAGAAACCTAAGTGCAATACTTAGTAATTATACTTAAACATCTTCCAACTAATACATCTCACAAAATACAACCGTGCGTACATATCTAAAATTAAAATGCATATATATACATATATACCATCCATTCGCATATACTTCGAAAACTCAAAAAGCAGCTAAATAGACTGAATAGAGTCGGCAAAACGTGGAGCTCTCCCCGCGAATCTAATCTGAAAAGTGTTGGAAAGAGAGGGGTGAGCAATCACACGCTCAGTAAGAAGTCTACATAACCAAAACTAGCAAACACCATGCAGTGGTAAATCATGAGAATCATGTAAAATGACATGCACAATTTGATAAAACAATGTTGTTCATACTTCAGTTAAGACTTTCTTGCAATCCAAAAATTATGCATTGTCAAGAAAATTTGCATTCCAAGAACAACTTAGCAATTCAAAAAAAAAATTGACCACATAGTCAAAATGCAACAATTTAGTCAAAATACATGCATGGACTTACTTAAATTATTTGATACAACAAAATGAGAATGTGGTAATTACCCCAACCAGTCATGGAACCAAATACTCAAATAACATCACTAATATCAATAGAAATAAACACTTATGGCCATAGTGACTACCGCCCTATCCTAACTGAGTAAGTTCCAGACTAAGGTACTGAAGACAGGTTCAGGGTCTAACTGTAGTAGGTAGCATTAACAACTCAATGCCATGAATGCATCCCCATGAAGCACTTGGCACTGTAAGGGTAGTCACACAGAACTTCCTACCGGGTGCTAGAGATGGCTCTCACGGGACATGACTGCCACACAAGAATAAATCAGATTACCAACAAACTCAAAAATCTCACGATGGGTTCATAACAAATTCAGCAAATCATCCCAAATTCATAATTTTCAAAGTTTGGAAAAACACCCACCAACGTATAAAACATGTATCAAGAGTTCAAAAGTCATGATGTATGAAATTTATGCAACTTCGTGCTATTTCGAAAATGCAGTCAAAAGAGCCCACTCATCAGCTTTGAAATCAACAATCTTAATTGAGTTACAAAAATCAATATTGAAATGTTCACACGCAGATGCTACTATCATGTAAAAATAATATCTTATAAAACGATAACTTCAAGTTCTGACAAAATTTAAATCATGGCAATTTTAAGAACGAACGGGTTTCAAATCGATAACATAAGGTAAGGGAATTTATTCTAAGCTATTCTATCAAATCGGCTAACCTATAGCTGTAAGACCCATAAATTTCTATGTAATGTATATGATTATTTGATTTATAGAAAAGTTACATTACAGATGAATTACAAGAAATAAATGTTTTTGAGTTCTAAGTGGGAGTAGATTAATATAAGTATGACTTTAAATGGGAAAATTTACAATAAAAAGGTGTAGGATGAAGGCCAAATCAATCCTATGCAAGCATTCTGGAAGATGAACATCGATCCTCACTCAAGCAGATCGATCTCCATTAGCCTCGGGTTGAACTAGATCGATCTCCTCTTAATGGCTAGATCGATCTCTTAAGCTCTCTGCCTGAGACAAATCGATCCTGTTTCATTGAGCAGATAGATCTCATGCAACACGATAGATTGATCTCATGAATTCAATAGATCGATCTTATATCTACAAAATGTCGAGAAACTAAAGAATTTTAGAGTATCAGATCGATCTCTACCCTATGCAGATTGATCTTATTAAGCCATTTCTATAAAAAGGGAGTAGTTGGATGTCAGGACCCCAGTTTCAATCCTTGACTTTTACCAAATACCACAATAAATTTTTCGCATTTTTAACTTACCTTTCCTCTCTTCACTGGTTGGGCTGTGATTCGATGTCAGAGTCTTCACTTACCATAATATCCATTCTCATACATACATGTCAATATATTAATTCTGACTGTAGTTGCTCTTATTATACATGTAAGATTTTATAAAATCTAATACGATTACATTCCCCATAATATATAACGTATACATCACTGTACTGTTTCTATGTTTAGATACTCAACTGTACATAATAAGTATACCTGATGAATCGATAGGAACTAGCAGTGGACTCTGGGACACTCTCCCACGATAACTCTCGATCTACTGACGCTCTGTAGAGAGATGTAAAGAAAAAGGGGGTGAGCATAACGCGCTCAGTAAGGAAATCAAGCAAGCAAGTAGATATCTACACTATCTACTCAAAATAGTGCTATGCCTTGAAAACATTATTTCCTTAACTCACTTTAAAAGCATGTCTTGAAATATAATATATATACTTGTACAGAATAAATCCCATGTACAGAAAATCATGCTTTCTTTCTCAAATGTAGGCATGTAGTGCAAAACAATGCATTGTATATAAATCATGCCTTTATGTAAATCATGCCATGTATATTTAAATCACAATAAATATGGCATCAAATGATTCACAACACAAATCGGAGTCCGACCCATCCCTCAGGTCTGTCCACAGTTTAAATCAGTCAATCAATGTGATATATCATGTGAGACTCTGTGGTAAATGCAAATAGTATCCTGGATTATGATCATATCTGAAAAGTGATCCCATGCGACACAATACTCGATGTGCGGCAATTACTGCTGTAACGGGAGGATGGTCAGTCCAATGTCAACCGCCAGCTACGTAACACACGACACATCGTACACCTCGTGTCCCAAACACGGTATAAAGTACACCCGTGGACCCTCACAGCCAGGGTCTTTAGCCCTCGAAACCATGGAAATCCTCATAGCCAGGGTCTTTAGCCCTCAAAAGCATGGAAATCCTCACAGCCAGGGTCTTTAGCCCTCGAAACCATGGAATTAAGTATACCACGTCTATATCAACCTCATGCGGATATCCTCTCTAGCTATGACACACAGTCACACAAGGACTCAGGCATGGGTTTCAACATGTATTACATATCACATACAGTGTGCGTCTTGAGTGCGACTCACAGTCGTTACTCCGCTCAAACACTGTTTCACATCACAAAACTCAACTCTAGTGCGAGCAAACCTCTAGCAACTAGGTCAATGCATAGTTTATGTATTAAATCAAGTACGAGCAATAGCTCCCAGTACTATGTCATGTATAAACCATGAAGAATCGAGTACGAGCCAATCGCTCCAGTACTCTGTCATGCATATATCATTCAAAGCTGAGTACGAGTAAAACTCCAGTACTCTATCATGCATGTCATGAAAATCTAGTGCGTATCAAAATTCAGCACTAATGTTATGTGTAAAACATATGAATCCCAGTGCGAGCTATGCTCTAGCACGATTCATTCTCACATAATATGATAGATGGCTATTTAAAAGGGATTGTTTACAAAATAGTAAAATCAGCACTAAAAGTGTGCTTAAGTCATATCAACCTTAAAATCATTAGCCCATCTATTTATTTTCATGCTAATAGCATTTAAACACTCACAATAGTATTTTCCATGCTTTTTGCAACTTCTCACAAAAGTTGACTTTTTGACTAACTAGGGGCAAAATCGTAATTTACCACTATCGGGTCGTAATAATTATTATTCACTTTCTCTGACCCTCAGAGTTTTTAAGTGAATGCAGAAGCAGTTGAAAATACGTGCAGGTATCTCTAACTACTCGCAAAAGTCCCTTACCTCGGATCACGTCAAGTGACCTCGCTTCCTCGGTGCTGCTAAATCCCGCAGTCCGATCAGCTCTCGATGTAAACTCCGGAGCTGTAAATAACCATTCCTCAGGTTAATTATCATTTTCCTACTGTATTACACATTAATACAGTTTAATTTCCCTTAATGGGCCTTAAAATCCTTAATGGGCCTTAATCCGTATTAAGCTCGTTTTCCACTTATTATTTCCCTTCATCAGGGTCTATCGACTCATTGGGCCTATCAATACCCATTGGGCTTTATTCCAAGCTCTTTGGATAGCCCGTATATCATTTACGACATTTAATTCAAAATTCTGAATATAATTCACTAATACGGAATTTAATCCGAAATGCGTAAATTAAATCTTAAATACGCATAAATCACATAATTTGTCATAAATGAACTTTACTTACCCGAGAATATGCGATGGTACGCAAATCGAAGTTCGATCGGGCTTCTGTTCTGAATTTATCGTCGAACTGCACAATTTATTATATTTAACTCCGGGTTAATTTTCGATTAAATATAATTTAAATAAATTCATCGGAAATCAAATCGGTCACTTTTGACCTCGTATCGACTTACCCGAAGTCCGGTGAAATTTCGAAAATTTTCCTTTTCCTTTTTCTTTCTTTTTCCTCTTTTTCCCCTTTTCTCCTTGGCTGAACCGGTCCGGTCCGGTTTAGCACAGAACCTTCTCCACTGAACCGCCGACCGGTTCAGGCATCCTTTGGCCGTGCCAGCCTATTCCGGCCGGTTCTCGACGCATCACCACCGCAGTTCGACGCGCCTAAGCCTGGGCAACACTCGGCTGGGTTCGATCGGGACCAAGCACCGCCGGTGGCCGCCGGATTCCTTCTTTTCCTCCGCGACTTCACCTCTTCGATTCGCCGGCGTCCGGCGACGGTGGAGGTCGTGACCGGTGCCGATGGGTGCGCACGGTCCTCCTCTTCCTTTTCCGGCCGCTTGCCTGCCCGTGGGGTGGCCGGTGCTCGCCGTCCGGTGGTCTTCTCCCTTGGGTCGGCTTGCTTCCGTTTCTCTCCATTTTTTCTCTCTCCCCGCGTCCCAAATTCAGATTTCTCTCTCTTTTTTTTTTATAATATATTTTTATTATTATTTTACTATAAAATAATAATAAAAATCCCATAAATATCCCATAAATATCCCAAAAATATCTCCAAAAATCATATTAAATTCATTTAATCCGTAAATGAATTTATCAGTCCGCTTTTACCTTTTCGGTACATTTTTCCACTATTTTTGGGCTCATTTTTCGAGGTAAAAATTTTGATAAATTTTAATAATTTATATCTTGATCAATTGGGCTCGAAATTAAATATTTTCCTCGATTTTGATCAAGATTCCTCAATTTCATATTTTTAATGAAATTCTCTTATCAAAATTATACCGAATGTCAATCATTTGACCGTTTTACCCCTGCACTCGTTCGGGAATTAACTTAAACCTTATCTCGTTGTTATGTAGCTTACATGCATTTTTAAATTTCTCAAATAGTCGATTGCATGATAGTGAATACTCTTCTTATGATTCAACTATAATTACATAGTGTTCATACACATAGGAATCATAAGGAAATAAGCTACAAAAATCCGGGTCTGACAATCCTCCCCCACTCAGAAAATTTGGTCCTCCAAATTAGAACCAAGTCAGTCCTCAAATAGGTGAGGGTACTTCTCTCGCATCAGACTCTCTAGCTCCCAAGTAGCTTCCTCTGAAGTATGATGCTGCCAGAGAATCTTCACTAATCCGATGGTCTTCGATCTCAATACCTTCTCCTTCCTATCCAATATCCGAATCGGTCTCTCTACATATGACAAGTCCTCTCGGAGCTCCAAAGGCTCGTAACTAATCACATGTGACGGATCCAGGTGATACTTCCGAAGCATCGATATGTGGAAGACGTTGTGGACACCTGATAATCCGGTGGCAATGCCAACCTATATGCCTTATCTCCCACTCGATCAAGTATCTCAAAGGGTCCAATGTAGCGAGGATTTAGTTTCCCTCTCTTCCCAAATCTCGCTATGCCCTTGGAAGGAGAAACTCTCAGAAATACGGACTCACCAACTGCAAACTCTAGTGGCCTACGTCTCCTGTCAGCGTAACTCTTCTGTCTGCTCTGAGCTGTCCTCAGTCTCTCTACTATCAAGCGGACGTCCTCAGATGCTTTCGTAACCAAGTCAGGAGCAAAAATCTTACGGTCACCCACTTCTTCCCATCCAATAGGGGAACGACATCTACGGCCATACAAAGCCTCATACGGTGCCATCCCGATACTCGAATGATAACTGTTGTTGTAGGCGAACTCGGCTAGTGGTAGGTGGTCATCCCAGGAGCCTCGATAGTCTAGCACACATGCTCTCAACATGTCCTCCAGAGTCTGTATAGTCCTATCTGACTGACCATCTGTCTGAGGATGGAAAGCGGTGCTCAAACTGAACTGGGTTCCCATGGCTTCCTGAAAATGTCCCCAAAAGTGGGATGTGAAGCGGGAATCCCTATCAGAGACTATGCTCACTGGTACACCGTGTAACCTCATTACCTCGCGTACATACAGTTCTGCTAAAGAACTCAGAGTATCGGTAGCTCTCATAGCTAGGAAGTGGGCTGACTTCGTCAGTCTATCAACGATCACCCATATAGCATCGTGATTCCTGCGGGTCCTCGGTAAACCCATCACGAAATCCATGGTGATATGCTCCCATTTCCATGTCGGTATAGGTAGAGTCTGCAATAACCCTGCAGGTTTCTGATGCTCTACCTTCACCTGCTGACATACGAGACACTTTGCCACGAAGTCTGCTACATCTCTCTTCATACCCGACCACCAGTATACCTTCCGGAGGTTCTGATACATCTTGTTACTCCCCGGATGCAACGTATACCTCGACGAATGAGCTTCCGCCAATATCAGTCTCTTAAGTCCTCGATCCTCGGGAACACACAATCTACCTCTGAACCTCAGTAGTCCATCAGAACTCAACTCAAAATCAGTCACGGTGCCCTTCTGCATCTGACTACTCAAATCCATACAAAATGGATCTGTCTGCTGAGCCACTCTGATCCTGTCCAACAGGTCCGTCTCCAAGCGTAGACTAGCTATCACATAGCCTATATCCATGTCAGAAGGCACGACTCCCAAACTGAGGCTAGCAAACTGCTCTAGCAAATCATGTTCCCTAACCATCATATATGATACCATCCCCAGGCTCTTCCTGCTCAAGGCATCGGCTACAATGTTAGCCTTACCCGGATGATAAAGTAGCTCACAATCGTAGTCCTTCAGAAGCTCTAGCCATCTTCTCTGTCTCATGTTCAGCTCCTTCTGCGAGAACAGATGCTTGAGGCTCTTGTGGTCGGTAAATATCTGGAACTTCTCACCATACAAGTAGTGGCGCCATACCTTCAAAGCAAACACTACTGCAGCTAGCTCCAAATCGTGGGTCGGATAGTTCTTCTCATGATCCTTCAGCTGTCTGGATCCATAAGCAACTACCCTCCCATCTTGCATCAATACACAGCTCAGTCCCTAATGCGAAGCATCGGTATATACTGCAAATCCTCCTGAACTGGTAGGGATAGTGAGAATTGGAGCGGTGGTCAATCGACGCTTTAACTCCTCAAAACTCTTCTCACAATCCTCGTTCCATATGAACGGTGCACTCTTTTGAGTAAGACGTGTCAACGGAGCAGCCAACTTCAAAAATCCCTCGACGAATCTCCGATAGTATCCAGCTAAACCCAGAAAACTCCTGATCTCGGTGACTGTCTTTGGCTGTTCCCACTGAACTACAGCCTATATCTTGTGACGGCCCAGCCCAGCCTACACAGGCGCAACCCCTCATGGGCCCCTGGTCCGACTGCTGTGACATCGTCCAACTCCATGTATTGTCCTCTTTAGGCCCACAGGCCCTCAAGGTTTTGCTCCACTAGGGGGCAAGCCCATCTCCCAGGAGACGCGTCCCAAAAACGAGATCTGTGACAACCAAAAGTCACACTTGCTGAGCTTAGCATATAACTCATGCTCCCGTAACGTCTGCAACACGATCCTGAGGTGCTCCTCATGCTCCTCCGTGGATCTCGAATACACCAATATGTCATCGATGAAGACGATAACAAACTGGTCCAAGTATGGCTTGAACACATCGTTCATCAAAACCATGAAAGCAGCTGGAGCATTCGTCAATGCGAATGGCATCACCAAGAACTCGTAGTGGCCATATCGGGTACGAAATGCTGTCTTGGGTACATCTCCACTCCGAACCTTCAGCTGATGATACCCAGACCTTAGGTCAATCTTGGAAAAGACCTGTGCTCCCTGTAGCTGATCTAGCAAGTCGTCAATGCGTGGAAGGGGGTACCTATTCTTGATGGTGGCCTTATTCAACAATCGGTAGTCTATACACAATCGGAGGCTCCCATCCTTCTTCCTCACAAACAAAACCGGTGCTCCCCAAGGTGAAACACTCGATCGTACAAAGCCCTTGTCCAACAGCTCCTGTAACTGTCTCTTGAGCTCCTCCAGCTCAACTAAGGCCATGCGATAAGGTGGTCTTGAAATAGGCTCCGTACCAGGTACCAGATCTATACAGAACTCCATCTCTCTGTCTGGTGGTAACCCTGGTAATTCATCCGGGAAAACATCTGGGTACTCACTGACCACAGTGATATCTGTCAACTCCGGATGTGCCTTATCCATATCTACCACGTACGCAATGAAACCTTGATACGTTGAAGGTTTTCTAAACCAGAAATCATGTAATAATCATAACCACTCCTTTCATTTATTTTTATTAAACTTTACAACATATCTTGTAGGGTTAGGAAACATAACTGTCTTAGCGTAACAATCTAAAACAGCATGGTTTGCAGATAGCCAATCCATTCCTAATATTATATCAAAGTCGCTCATACTTAGTAATATTAGATTGGCTGTCATCTCCTTATCCCCTACTCTCAACTTGCAGTCATTATATACATATTCTATAACTTGACTACTATTCATAAGCGTACTGATTAACATCATCATACATAAACGTGTACGCTCTACATGTCTTGCTAATTTACATGCAAATGATGGCGATACAAAAGAATGCGTGGCACCAGGATCAATTAAAACATATGCTTCAATATCATAAATCAGGATGTTACCTCGAATCACATCCGATGAAGCATCAGCTGTTCCTTGGTCCAAAGCATGTACTCGCCCTTGACCCATCACTTGTTTCCCTTTCTCCTCTGCCGTCGCTCTACCTCTCTGAGCAGACGTACCAGCCGGGGTTCTATCAAACTCCCTGCCCCTCTGTGGTGCAGTCACAAACGGCGCTGGGCAATCTCTAGCCAGATGCCCCTGTTTCCCACATCGGAAACATACCATAGTACCCTGTGGACACGGTCTATCTCCATGTGATCTGCCGCATCTTCTACACTGATCTGCAGCAGGTCGCGGTCCTCCCATGACAATGCCCTTCGCTGGGGCTGCAGTCGGATAAGCAGGAGATCTAGCATATCTCTCTCGTGTCCCCTCTATCCGTGATCTCTTACCCAAGGATATCTTTCCCCCTCGATAACTAAAATCTCTAGCCGGCCTCTTCTTCTGCAAGTCTAGGCTACGGCTAAACTTCCTAAACTCGGAAGCATTCCTCTCATAGTCCTGCTCGCATAGTTGCACCCTGTGCACTGCCTCCTCATAAGTCACTATGTCTAATGGGACCAACTTAGACCGTAGCACTGGTCTCAACCCGTCGATAAACCTGTGGACCTTCCTGGTCTCACTGTACATAGTATCCGGGTCGTATCTTCCTAGGGATAGGAATCGAGTCTCATACTTGTCCACCGATAATCTCCCCTGGTTGAGTCTCAAAAATTCTGCCTATAACTTCCGCTGTGCGGTGTCAGGAATAAACTGCCTCCTAAAGGCCTCCCGAAATATATCCCAAGTGATATCTGTGTGTCGGGATCTCAATATAGGTCGGGTGGACTTCCACCAATGCTCTGCGGCTCCCTTCAGTAGGAACGCAGCAAACGCGACCATCTCCGAGGTCGTGCACTCGAAGAATCCCTAGAGCTTCTCCAGCTCTGCCAACCACTCCTCCGCAGCTACGGGGTTCTTGACCCCACTAAATGATGGAGGTCTAAACTTCTGGAACTCCCTCAACCGATGCAGGTCACATCCATATCCTAATCCACTACCACCCAAAACCGGTGGGGGTGTAGGAGTATCTACTGTCCTCTGTGCATCAGCTGTCTGGGTAGGTGTATCAGGGGCAACTGCCTCTCCAGTAGTAGCTCCTGCCTCTTGTCTCTGCCTACCTGGCATCGTCTGTGCCAGTATCTCAATAATAGTCTCGAGACCACGCTCTAATCTCGTGAAGCGCGTCTCGGCACACTCGGGTGCCTCAGTAGCACTTGGAGTCTCATGCGTAGGTAATGGCCTGGCAGCGGCTCGTCCCTCGGGTCTATCTCCCCGACCTCGAGCCCTACCTCTCATACCTCTACCACTACACGTATTTGCCATATCGGCAAAGTTCCTGCATTCATAATAGTGACTCAGTCCATTTCCTATTTGGTATACACAGTTATATCTAAACACAACACAGTACTATGGGGATGTACACTTTCCTATTTTCTAACACCGACTCACATCAGACCAACTTCTGCTCTGATACCATCCTGTCAGGACCCCAGTTTCAATCCTTGACTTTTACCAAATACCACAATAAATTTTTCGCATTTTTAACTTACCTTTCCTCTCTTCACTGGTTGGGCTGTGATTCGATGTCAGAGTCTTCACTTACCATAATATCCATTCTCATACATACATGTCAATATATTAATTCTGACTATAGTTGCTCTTATTATACATGTAAGATTTTATAAAATCTAATACGATTACATTCCCCATAATATATAACGTATACATCACTGTGCTATTTCTATGTTTAGATACTCAACTGTACATAATAAGTATACCTGATGAATCGATAGGAACTAGCAGTGGACTCTGGGACACTCTCCCACGATAACTCTCAATCTACTGACGCTCTGTAGAGAGATGTAAAGAAAAAGGGGGGTGAGCATAACGCGCGCTCAGTAAGGAAATCAGGCAAGCAAGTAGATATCCACACTATCTACTCAAAATAGTGCTATGCCTTGAAAACATTATTTCCTTAACTCACTTTAAAAGCATGTCTTGAAATATAATATATATACTTGTACAAAATAAATCCCATGTACAGAAAATCATGCTTTCTTTCTCAAATGTAGGCATGTAGTGCAAAACAATGCATTGTATATAAATCATGCCTTTATGTAAATCATGCCATGTATATTTAAATCACAATAAATATGGCATCAAATGATTCACAACACAAATCGGAGTCCGACCCATCCCTCAGGTCTGTCCGCAGTTTAAATTAGTCAATCAATGTGATATATCATGTGAGACTCTGTGGTAAATGCAAATAGTATCCTGGATTATGATCATATCCAAAAAGTGATCCCATGCGACACAGTACTCGGTGTGCGGCAATCACTGCTGTAACGGGAGGATGGTCAGTCCAATGTCAACCGTCAGCTACGTAACACATGGTACAGCGTACACCTCGTGTCCCAAACACGGTACAAAGTACACCCGTGGACCCTCACAGCCAGGGTCTTTAGCCCTCGAAACCATGGAAATCCTCATAGCCAGGGTCTTTAGCCCTCGAAACCATGGAAATCCTCACAGCCAGGGTCTTTAGCCCTCGAAACCATGGAATTAAGTATACCACGTCTATATCAACCTCATGCGGATATCCTCTCTAGCTATGACACACAGTCACACAAGGAATCAGGCATGGGTTTCAACATGTATTACATATCACATACAGTGTGCGTCTTGAGTGCGACTCATAGTCGTTACTCCGCTCAAACACTGTTTCACATCACAAAACTCAACTCTAGTGCGTACAAACCTCTAGCACCTAGGTCAATGCATAGTTTATGTATTAAATCAAGTACGAGCAATAGCTCCCAGTACTATGCTATGCATAATATCAAAATCAAGTACGAGCAATAGCTCCCAGTACTATGTCATGTATAAACCATGAAGAATCGAGTACGAGCCAATCGCTCCAGCACTCTGTCATGCATATATCATTCAAAGCTGAGTACGAGTAAAACTCCAGTACTCTATCATGCATGTCATGAAAATCTAGTGCGTATCAAAATTCAGCACTAATGTTATGTGTAAAACATATGAATCCCAGTGCGAGCTATGCTCTAGCACGATTCATTCTCACATAATATGATAGATGGCTATTTAAAAGGGATTGTTTACAAAATAGTAAAATCAGCACTAAAAGTGTGCTTAAGTCATATCAACCTTAAAATCATTAGCCCATCTATTTATTTTCATGCTAATAGCATTTAAACACTCACAATAGTATTTTCCATGCTTTTTGCAACTTCTCACAAAAGTTGACTTTTTGACTAACTTGGGGCAAAATCGTAATTTGCCACTATCGGGTCGCAATAATTATTATTCACTTTCTCTGACCCTCAGAGTTTTTAAGTGAATGCAGAAGCAGTTGAAAATACGTGCAGGTATCTCTAACTACTCGCAAAAGTCCCTTACCTCGGATCACGTCAAGTGACCTCGCTTCCTCGGTGCTGCTAAATCCCGCAGTCCGATCAGCTCTCGATGTAAACTCCGGAGCTGTAAATAACCATTCCTCAGGTTAGTTATCATTTTCCTACTGTATTACACATTAATACAATTTAATTTCCCTTAATGGGCCTTAAAATCCTTAATGGGCCTTAATCCGTATTAAGCCTGTTTTCCACTTATTATTTCCCTTCATCAGGGTCTATCGACTCATTGGGCCTATCAATACCCATTGGGCTTCCAGCTCTTTGGATAGCCCTTATATCATTTACGACATTTAATTCAAAATTCTGAATATAATTCACTAATACGGAATTTAATCCGAAATGCGTAAATTAAATCTTAAATACGCATAAATCACATAATTTGTCATAAATGAACTTTACTTACCCGAGAATATGCGATGGTACGCAAATCGAAGTTCGATCGGGCTTCTGTTCGGAATTTATCGTCGAACTGCACAATTTATTATATTTAACTCCGGGTTAATTTTCGATTAAATATAATTTAAATAAATTCATCGGAAATCAAATCGGTCACTTTTGACCTCGTATCGACTTACCCGAAGTCCGGTGAAATCTCGAAAATTTTCCTTTTCCTTTTTCTTTCTTTTTCCTCTTTTTCCCCTTTTCTCCTTAGCTGAACCGGTCCGGTCCGGTTCAACACAGAACCTTCTCCACTGAACCGCCGACCGGTTCAGGCATCCTTTGGCCGTGCCGACCTATTCCGGCCGGTTCCCGACGCATCACCACCGCAGTTCGGCGCGCCTAAGCCTGGGCAACACTCGGCTGGGCTCGATCAGGACCAAGCACCGCCGGTGGCCGCCGGATTCCTTCTTTTCCTCCGAGGCTTCACCTCTTCGATTCGTCGGCGTCCGGCGACGGTGGAGGTCGTGACCGGTGCCGATGGGTGCGCACGGTCCTCCTCTTCCTTTTCCGGTCGCTTGCCTTCCCTTGGGGTGGCCGGTGCTCGCCGTCCGGTGGTCTTCTCCCTCGGGTCGGCTTGCTTCCTTTTCTCTCCATTTTTTCTCTCTCCCCGCGTCCCAAATTCAGATTTCTCTCCTTTTTTTTAATATATTTTTATTATTATTTTACTATAAAATAATAATAAAAATCCCATAAATATCCCATAAATATCCCAAAAATATCTCCAAAAATCATATTAAATTCATTTAATTCGTAAATGAATTTATCAGTCCGCTTTTACCTTTTCGGTATATTTTTCCACTATTTTTGGGCTCATTTTTCGAGGTAAAAATTTTGATAAATTCTAATAATTTATATCTTGATCAATTGGGCTCGAAATTAAATATTTTCCTCGATTTTGATCAAGATTCCTCAATTTCATATTTTTAATGAAATTCTCTTATCGAAATTATACCGAATGTCAGTCATTTGACCGTTTTACCCCTGCACTCGTTCGGGAATTAACTTAACCCTTATCTCGTTGTTATGTAGCTTACATGTATTTTTAAATTTCTCAAATAGTCGATTGCATGATAGTGAATACTCTTCTTATGATTCAACTATAATTACATAGTGTTCATACACATAGGAATCAGAAGGAAATAAGCTACAAAAATCCGGGTCTGACATTGGATCTGTATTTCATGGGAACAAATCATTTTCTTCCATTTGAATCTTAAAAACCTAGCCTTATCACACTAAAATAATCCTATTTTCATAAAGATTTGAGGAAAGACCATTAGATCAAAGTTGTTCATTTTAAAGAGAAGAACAACATAGCTTGGAATCAATACCCCCTTTGATTGGATTAAAGGAGCAATGAGTGTTCTTATTTGGAGCAAGAAAGAAATCAAGTTAGGTGAGTTTCTAATACACCAAACTCAAGATATATCTATCTAGTTGTTGTTGTGAGTTGATTGGTGCGTATATTAATGATAGAAACTACCTAGGATGTGATGGAACTAGTATGACCTAGAAAATAGAATGAGTTTAGTGTGAGAAATGGTGTTATGGGTGAGTTGGTGATAAACAGATTATGCTAAAGTGTTTATTAGGTAAGATGTATGATTTTTAGAAGGTTAAATGAAGTTACGTTGTTAGATTGGCTTAGTTAAGAGAATGAGCATATGAAGTGGTTAACAAAATGCCATAATGAGGTAAATGATGGATTAGAGACTCGATAAACTTGAATATCGATTTAGTATGAATCAATAAACCTAAAGGAGTTTGATAAACTCCCGAGAAACTATTAAGCGATCAAAACAGACTTAAAAGGAAATGAGATCTTATAAGCGTTAATGGAAACTATAGGTCGAATCGACTAAAGTAAACGCAATAGTTGAGTTGTATTGGACCCAATTGACATGGAATATGATTTTGTGCAGTCTAGAAGATTTCGTTGGAGGTGAATCGAACTGCACAATCAAACGGCTTTAAGGAAGTGGAATCACTCAACGCGATCTCAGGTAAGCAAATTTTGTGAGTGTATAGAGATAGTTACTCGTATTTTTTGGGTAAATACAGGGCTTTGTAAAATGCATGGCTATTTAAGAAAGTGATTGATGGTATGTGTAAATGACTATAAGTATTTTTGTATATGATTTGGTTTCGAAGTGATTCTTATAAAAGGGATAATGAGGCTAATAATTGCATAAATCACATGTTTTTATGCTTTGACGAAAACTACCTAGGCTGGCTAGCGATTTCTTAATTTTTGGAAAAAACACAAGTGAAGTGCTAACCATGGTTTTAAGAGTGTTTTGTTAAAATAGAGCCGCCTATCGTAATTACGTGAGTTAAATCGTGTTGGAGCTTCGCTAGCACAGGATTTTGGTGTTTTGACATGTATGAAATGTGTTGGAGCTTAGCTCGCACCTTGATTTGAACTATGATGATGTTTCATAAATCTTACTGGAGCTTCTACTCATACGTGGATTTTGATTGACTTTCATATGCATATAACCGTACTGGAGCTATGCTGGTACGTGATTTCTTCATGATTTTATGCAAAAAGTTATACTAGAACGTTGCTCGTACGAGGAGATTTATTGATGATGCATGAATCGTGCTAGAGCTTAGCTTGCACAGGTTTTCACATTGTGGTATGTATGATGACGTGGACATAGTAAGATCCTCAAGCCCAACATCCTTTAGCCCATTGGGGTGGGGAGGCTCTATTCGTTGGGGAGGCTCTCCTACAATAAGATCCTTAAGCCAACATCCTTAAGCCCATTGGGGTGGGGAGGGTCTATTCAGTGGGGAGGCTCTCTTACATGGAAATGAAACACTCCTACGTGCATTTGAGACTGTGTAGGTTATACATGGTATGGGGTAGATAAGACCTACGGCTAACACCCCCAACCATGATATGGGTCTGCGGAGTACATTGTACCGCGTAGATCACATGAAGTACATTGTTCTGCGTGGTTGAGATGTTGATTTAAAAGTCTGGTGAAGAACTAACCCACATTCGTTCTAGCATGATGCCCCGCACACTGGGATCCGTGTGGTCTTGGATGATTATGATGTAGTTGGCCAACATAGTCCTTGAGATATAGTGACCGCCTGTCTCTTATAATATTACATAGTACCACATGGTTTTATACACTGAGTGTGATGTGTTATTCAGGGTAGACCCGAGGGAGGGGTCGATCCTGGTGGGATTTTGTTTAAAGAAATGATATTCTATTTGTAATAAGATTTGATGTGTTTTGAGAAAGTGATAAATCTTAAAGGATGTTTCGCATTGAATTTCCCTTTTCATGATGAGTTTTAATAACGATGAGTATGAGAGGTTTTACATGATGATTTTACCATGTTTTACATGCCTATTTCCATGTTTTCAGTACATGATATATGCATATACATGTGGTATAGTTTTTAATATTTCCTCATGCTCTGATTATAACGATTTATGCCATGACATTATCAACATGTAGATAGGGTAGTTATCTACCATGCTTGCATTATTGCCTTATTGAGCGTGTGGTTGCTCATCCCTCTATTTTTCCCCTACAGAGTGCACATAGTAGTCCAGTGAGGACTAAGGTGTTTTATTTCGACATCCGCTGTACTCCATCGCTAAGAGGTATACACACAGGGATTCTTTTTGTATCTAAACATGTAAAGGCACAATAATCATTTTGAAATGTAATATGGGGGATGTAAATGTTAGGAAGCATGTCAAGTATAAACATGTGACTCAACTATCAAATGTTTGACATTGTTTTTGATTAATTGGAAATGAATGTGAAATGATGATTAATATTGACTGACAACCCAACTGTTATTGGTGAGGGTTGTTCACGACCAGGTAAAGAAAATGAAAAAAATGCGAAAAATTTATATTGATTTTTAGACGAAATGGATAAAGAGGGTCGTGACAGAGATTGCTATCAGAGCTGAATTGGCCTGATGTGAGTCAGTATTAATAAGTAGAAAAGTTACATCCCCATATTACTGTGCTTTTGTTTAGATATAACTGTGTATACCGAGATGGAATGAGACTAATAAATGATTATGAATAGAGGAAGTTAGGCATTATGGTGGTTACACGCCGAGGTAGAGGGGCGGGTACACGTGCTAGAGGCTGTAAAGGTAGGCCAAAGAGCCATGCGGAGCCACAGACTGACCAGGCTCCACATGACTCTACTGAGAGACCAGGGGCTACTGACGGACACATTGCTAGGATGAAGCAAAGTATTGAGAGCCTCGTGGAGATAGTCATGCAGGCATTAGGTGCCGGTGATAGATGAGGTCCCACAACACAACCTACTACTATTGGACAGGCAGCTGTCGACGAAGAGAGGCCTCAGACTACAAGACTATCACACCCCCAGTTCAGGATACGGCTTCTCCCATCGCTCCACAGTTGAGCGACAACGACCTGGGGTATGATTGTGCACTGAGTAGGCTACGTCAGTTCCAAGAGTTGAAACCTCTAGTATTCAGAAGAGTGAAAGACCCGGTGATTACTGAGGATTGGGTCTATGAGATGGAGAAATTATATAGATTCTTCAGATGTATATCAACTGAGAAAGTGACCTTTAACGTATTTATACTAAAGGGTGAGGAAGAGGATTGGTGGAGATCCACCGAATCTATTTTTAGGGCCCGACACTCCGAGGTCACATTGGAGATATTCTTGGAGGCCTTCTGGAGGTAATATATTTCGACCACCGCACAAAGGAAATTACGGATGGAGTTCATTAACTTGGTTCAGAGGAACCATTCTGTCAATGAGTATGAGTCGAGGTTCATGTCTTTAGGGAGATACAACCCTGATACGATAAGCAGTGAGACTTGGAAGGTTCAGAAGTTTATGGATGGATTGAGATTAGCCATCCAGACTAAATTAGCTCCATTTGACCTTCACACTTACGAGGAGGTTGTACATAAGGCACAGTTGTGTGAACAAGACTTTGAGTGGAATGCCTCCGAGCTTGGGAAGATTAGTGGTCGAAAGGATAGAGACCAGAAGAAATCCAAAATTGATAGAGTGGTTAGAAAGGGAGGCTAAAGATTGTTAAAGAAAAGACCTAAGATTGAGGAGGTGCAGGAGAGAGTTGCTAAACCTCCCATGTACCCGGCTTTGACTGCACTGAGGGGTATGGTTATTGGAGGACCCTGGCTTACTATTGAGCAGTGTAGGAGATGTGGCAGATTTCATGGAACTAGACCCTGCCAGACACCCCCTGTTACATGTTATAGATGTGGGAAGCTAGGGCATATCACAAGGTATTGTCCTGAGATGATGGAGACTGCCCCATAGAAGGGTAGGGAGCCAGAGAGAGCTCCAGTTGAGACAGCTGCTCCGAGGAGGAGGGCTATAGCTGAGGAAAAAGGGAAACAGGCAGTTGGCGTGAGTAGAGGATGGGTGCACATACTAGACCAGGACATAGCAAACGCATCGACGGAAGTGATTAAAGGTACCATCCAAATTTTTGATTTAAAAGCATTTCTATTGTTTGATCCTGGTGACACGCATTCCTTTAAATCGCCTTCCTTTACGTATAAATTGTTGAAGCATGTAAAACCCACATTGTTAGATAAAAAATGTTAATGATTACCACACCGATGAATGATAGTCAACTGACTGAGCATGTATATAGGAATTGTAAGTTGAGGATAGGAGGAAAGTATATGGCAGCCGATTTAATGTTATGAAATGTGAATTATTTTGATGTAATCTTAGGAATGGATTGGTTGGTTGTAAATCATGTTGTTATGGATTTTTATGCTAAAAATTGACGTTTCTAGAGATAGATAATCTTGTTGTAAGCTTTGCTGAAAAGAAATGAAAAACATGATGATTGTAAATGAAAAGAGTATAATTTTGATCCATCATATTTGACAGATGAGTTTATTTATTATTTATGAATGTTAAAGTGGTGACTTGTGTTGCTAACGGTGGAAAGAATGATGTGAAGGGTTCATTGCCTACGTGGTTGACACAGATAAGCGACACCTGGAATTGGGAGACATTCCAATAGTGGCAGAATTTCCTAATATCTTTTCAGATGAGTTACCAAGGCTACCACCTGATAGGGAAATGGAGTTTTATATAGAGTTAGTACCTGGTACAAAACCGATATCTAAGCCACCATATAGAATGGCTCCGATAGAGTTGAAAGAGCTAAAGAAAAATTAGCAAGAGTTGTTAGAGAAAAGGTTTATTAGACCGAGCATCTCACCTTAGGGAGCTCCGATTCTGTTTGTAAGGAAGAAGGATGGAAGCCTCCAACTGTGTATAGATTTTCGATTGTTGAATAAGGCCACCATTAAGAACAAGTACCCCTCCCACAGATTGATGATTTGTTGGATCAGCTCCAGGGAGCACAAGTCTTTTCTAAGATAGATCTGTGCTTTGGGTACCATCAGTTGAAGATAAGGAGTGGGGATATACCCAAGAAAGCATTTCGTACCCGTTATGGCCACTACGAGTTTTTAGTTATGCCATTCGGATTGACGAATGCCCCCGTAGCATTTATGGCATTGATGAATGATGTATTTAAGCCATACCTGGACCAATTTGTGATTATGTTTATTGATGACATTTTGGTTTATTCCAAGTCCAGGGAAGATTATGAGCAGCACTTAAGGATAGTTCTGTAGATCCTCTGAGAGAAGGAATTGTATGCCAAACTCAGTAAGTGAAACTTTTGGTTATAGCAGATCTCATTTTTAGGCCATGTTGTGTCGAAGGATAGGGTATAAGTGGATCCATACAAGATTGAGGCAGTTGTACGGTGGGAATAGCCCAAGACAATTACTAAGATCAGAAGTTTTCTAAGATTGGCAGGTTATTATCAGAGATTTGTTGAGCGTTTCTCTAGACTAGCTTCTTCATTGACACGCCTCACACAAAAAGATGTTAAGTTTGTGTGGGATGAGGCATGTGAGAGGAGTTTTTGAGAGCTTAAGCGGTGGTTGAGCATTGCTCCGATTCTCACCATCCCCACCAGCTCAAGAAGTTTCTCTGTGTATACAGATGCATCAGACTAAGGATTGGTCTGTGTACTTATGCAGGATGGGAAGGTTGTAGCTTATTGATTAGACAGCTGAAGGATCATGATGGGAACTACCCGACCCACGATTTAGAATTGGCGTCCGTAGTGTTTGTATGGAAGATATGGTGCCACTATCTCTATGGTGAGAAATTTCAGGTATATATGGTCATAAGAGCCTTAAGTTCCTATTTTCATAGAAGAAGTTAAATATGAGACAGAGAAGATGGCTTGAACTCATGAAAGATTATGATTGTGAGATCATGTACCACCCGGGTAAGGCGAATGTAGTTGCCGATGCCTTGAACAGGAAGAACCTCGAGTTGGTGTCGTATATGATGGTTCGAGAACACGAGTTGTTAGAGAATTTTGTGAACCTCAGTTTGAATGTAACCCCACCTAGTTCAAAGAGATTAGATATTATGGCTTGTTTGATATTAGAGCCAGAGTTGATTTGTCGTATTCGACCGTCTCAGCAGAGCGATCGATAGTGTATCGATTGGTTGAGTCAGATACAAATAGGTGTGGGTACTAGTTTTGAGCTGAGTACAGATGGATTATTGAGGTTCAGGGGCTGAGTATGTGTTCCTGAGGATTTAGATATGAGGAGGTTAATTTTAGCAGAGGCTCACTCATCGAAGTACACGATACATTCGGGGAGTATTAAGATGTATCAAAATCTTCAAAAAGTTTATTGGTGGTCTGGAATTAAAAGAGACATTGTTGAATATGTCGCTAGATTTCTCGTCTATCAGTAAGTGAAGGTAGAGCATCAAAAGCCTACAGGGTTATTGCAACCTGTATCGATACCAACATGGAAGTGGGAGCACGTCACCATGGATTTTGTGATGGGATTACCGAAGACCAGTAGAGGTCATGATGCCATTTGGGTTTTTGTGGATCGGTTGACGAAGTCAACCCATTTCTTGGCCATGAGGGCTACTAATAGTCTTATCAGTTGGCGAACTTTTATGTTCGAGAGATAGTTCGGCTACATGGTGTACCAGTGACCGTTGTTTCTGATCGGGATGCTCGCTTGACTTCTCATTTCTGGGAACATTTTTAGGAAGCGATGGGGGCCTAACTGAGTTTAAGCACCGCTTTTCAACCTCAGACAGATGGTCAGTCAGAGAGGACTATACAGACCCTGGAGGATATGTTGAGAGCGTGTGTGTTGGATTTTGGAGGCTCCTGGGATGATCACTTACAGTTAGCCGATTTCGCCTATAATGACAGCTATTATGGGAGTATCGGAATGGCACCATATGAGACACTATATGGATGCAGATGCTGATAGCTCGACTACGCCCACTCTAAGTGACCTAGATGTGTATCTGCAAGTGCACAGGTCGTACAAGTAATAATGGGATTTGAGTTCCGGATTATCATCCCACAGAGAAGTTGAATTGCCTAATTAAGTACCGGTTAATCTTACCCTAAGTATATTCTAGCAAATTATGAATTGTTGATGGGTGATCTATAAGGCTAACAGTACTGAAAACAAAAAGTTATAAACTAATGAAAATAAAACAGAGCTAAAATTACTTACAGAGCTCTAAGAAATTAAAAGCAAATACCTACAAAAGATAATTAAAACAGTTAAAATTAATTAACGCAATTAAAAATGCAAATATGAAAATAAGAAACAAAATTAATTCAACTAAAATTAAACAAACGTAAAATAAAATAAGCATCTAATTAAACTAATTACTAAAAATGCAAATTAAACTAAATTAATATTCAATGCAATAAACTCCAAGAAAATAACCATAAATCTAAATGTCTAAACTATGGAATCTAAAATTAATCTTAATTACATCTAAATTCTAACTTAAGAAAAAAAATCTAAATAATGCATGAGAAATATTTTTGGATTTTCAATTTAAGATGAAGACTAAATTAAAAATGCATGTAACAAATTTAATCTAAATTAATTCTAAATGCAACTCATAAATTCTACACTAAAATTAAATCCTAAATCCTATTAGATAAAATTAACCATTAACATAAATTAAAACTAAAAATTAAATTAACAACCAAAGACAGTAAAACTAGCCTACCATTTTAATTGATCAAATTACCTAAACTAACAACTACTAAAGGATCAAAACAATTAAACTAATTAATAGAAAAACATGAAATATTAAATTTGCAAGGGGAATGAGCAGCCAAACGTGGCCTTAACAAATTATCTATCTAGTTCGTTGTCCCTTTTGTGCGATGGTACTGTGCATGTTTGCTTTGTTTTGGTTTTGCATCCAGGTGTTGTCTTGGTCTGCTGTCTCAGGTTTTGTTGCATGCACCAGGACCACATCCTGCTTCCAATACCCGCACACGTTGCCAGCCAGGCAGTCCTGACAACGCTACGATACTGCACACACAGCAGGTGATGTCTTTTACTGGTACGAGCTTCATTCAGGTGCTGCTCCAGGATACCATTCCTCGGCTTACTGCTGTACATACCACTATGTTCCTCATGCATCAGTTTTGCTTCAACCTGCATCACCCGACCTGCAACAGCAAATAAGAGGTTAGTGCAAAATCACAGCAACTTAATAATGAACAGTAACATGATCAAAGAGTAGAGTAGAACAGAGGAAGAACATCGATCCCTGTTTACTCCATCTTTGGTTAGTTGCAGACAACATTTGTTCCACCAGCATGCACTAGCTCCACTCCTTCTTTCCGCTAGCTTCTGTAGTCACACACTGCTTAAAGATCAACACTTGGCCAGAATGAAACAACCCAAGACAATACCAATAATCAACACCTTTCCGTACTTTCAACAGTAGGTATCAACACAGTCAATCAGCAACTCACAGAGCAACCTCTTGCTGTGTTCTTTTCTCTTCTTACCGTATTCTAGATGCTGCCACAACTCAACAAACATGCACACTTAAACTAAAAAAAAAAATTGATAAAAGGAAGGCTGCAAAATAGATGAGCAAATACCAAATATAAGCAGAATAGAGGAAATAAACAATAAAAAAATATATATCAAAAAGCTTCATTAAACGAAGGAAATACCGAGAAGAAGTAGGCACAATAGCTACTGTCACCAGCTATGTATAACATCTCCCATTACTCGCCTGCCCCTTTGAAACCATGAACCGAATGAACAGTGGAAAAATAAAGAGATGAAACCAAACCAGAAAATGAACCGATAGCAACAAATAGAAAAATAAAAACTTTTCATTAAAAACTAAAACAGTAAAACAATAAAGGAATTGAACAAAACCGAGAAGAAAAATGGTGGCTGCTGTCACCAGCCACCGTGAAAAACCTAAGGAAAATATATAACCTAACAATAAAATTTTTAACCTAAAAAAAAAAAAACTAAAGCTACCCTAAAAAAAAATCCATTTTCAATTACTCATCATATTCTATTTATTAACAAAATTGGGGGTACAATTGTAATTTTTAATCCTAGATGAGTTGGCATTGTTTGGCCACTTGTCTTCATTCCATTCGCTTCGGAAAAGATATTTCCAAGTCATTTGTCTTTTTGTCCACTTGGATGTGCGATGTTGCCCGACGTGTGTCTTCCAGAAGGTGGGCATGGTATCCGTTGATCTTATATTTTTGAGGCGAATAGAATACGAACACCCGACATCACACATCTCTACAACGAATGGTGACTCAGACTACAAAATGGTAGTGGTCCAGCCTCTTTTACTCCATTTTTAGCCCATTTTCTACTGAAATGACTGAAATTCATCCTGATTTAATTTACCTACACGTAAGAGAATTTTAATTAAATTGAGAGGATAATTAATAAAATAATATGGGGATTTAAGTAATCAATTAAGGAATTATCACACCCCCAAACTTGAGCTTTTGCTTGTCCTCAAGCAAAGCAAAATTCATGTAGGAATGACAAGTACCCGACATAATAATTTCCCCAGTATTATCCTCAAAGAAAAAGTACAAACTCTGATATCGAAGATTCACGATTATAAGTCCAACATTTCGAATTATTCAATCATAAGTCCTAACACAAATTGGACTCCTTGTGTGTGTGTGAATGTGTCAAAGCCACTTCACAGTACATTATTCGGATCAGATTATGTAAACACAGTGAATGCAAAGTCAATGACATGTGATCATTCCCATAAGTTTGCTTTTCACTTCTCTCACCACTAATGTAGCCACACTTAATTAAAGATCAATAGGACTTCATTAAGCTTGTAATGTAAGGCTAGGGCTAAGGTATTATAAAGTCGATTTCGGTTTAATTACCCCTTAACATGCATTACTTCCTAGGATCTTTTAATGTAAGAGCTCATATTTATTCCCCCCCAAACTTATTTATTTTGCTAAACATGTTATTCTATTTTTGTATTTTTCTTCTTCTTTTTCTCTCTCTTCTTTTTTTTCATTTCATTTTTTTCTCTTTTTTTTTTTTTAAATTTCACTATCACCTATAACCCATATGTACAAAGCTTAAGATATATCCTAATGAATTTACAGCTTTCGGGGTAAGGGATAGGAACAGAGTGTTTTAGGATAAGGAAAAATAAGCAGGTGTATTTACAGAAAAAAAAAAACATATTTAGCCCAGATGGGTGACTAGGGTGATATATGTACAAGGATGGCTGGAAAGGCTCAAACGATCCAAAGATGGCCTAAATCATCTCCCTAATTAAGTGTGATCTAATATTTCACCTCGAGATCAAATCTAACAAATTCTAGAATATTGTGCACAAAATTAACAAAACAAATGCAATCCTATGTCCACATAAGCTTTCTCTAAATTAATATACAGATTCATGACATGACATGTGCATAGAATGAGGAAATCATAATCAGAATCAAGATAAATTCAAGAATTCAACTTTATGCTTTTCCTATAATCATGCTTCTTATTTAATCAAAGTCAGACTAAATCATGGGGTTATATCATCGGAATATGGGAAAACTACATGCTAAGCACTAAATCATCCCAAAATCAAACAATATCAGCTCATATTTTTGAATTTTTTTTCAATTTTGCCCAAAATTTTAAAAAATGCTCAAGTGATATCCCCTCCCCCAAACTTTAAGTTCACAGTGTCCTCAATGTGAAGATAATATAAGAATTGAAGTTCAAGAACAGAGCACTCCCGTATCTGATGATGATGACGAACAACCGAAGCTTGATTGAAAACGTAATACTAGAAAAGAAATCTGCAAAATAAACAAAGAAAGAAAAAGCAAAAAAAAAAGAGAAAAGAACTGTACAAAAAGTAAAAAAGAGAGATTAAGCCACTTCAAATGCAGCTAAAGAAAATAACACTCAGCAGCAAGGCAAAGAGTAGGAGGGTCAGCCAAAGTGGTGACAGAGTGCTGATAGTCAAATCCTCTTGAGCTCTATCTACTTCCTTCCTTCTTTCAGATATCTTGTGCTCAAGCATTCTATCTTCCTTATCCTTCATCATAAAACACTCTTGAGAGTCATCAAGGAGCTTCAAAAGTTTGAAAACATTAAACTTCACTTCCTGATCTTGAACTCTCATTGTTAACTCCCCTTTTTGTACATCAATTAAAGTTCTACCAATTGTTAGGAAAGGTCTGCTTAGTATAATGGGGACTTCCTTGTCTTCTTCCATGTCTAACATGATAAAATCTGTAGGGAACATAAATTTGTCCACCTTTACCAACACGTCTTCATTGACCCCCTTTGGATATTTAATGGATCAATCAGCCAGCTGAAGGGTCACTGTAGTGGGTTAGGCATCCTCTATTCCTAACTTCTGATAAATATAGAAAGGCATCAGATTGATACTGGCTCTTAAATCACATAGGGCTCTACCAAAGAATAGATTTTCTATCGTGCAGGGTATGGTAAAACTCCTAGGATCTTTGAGCTTAGGGGTAATTTCTTTTGAATAATTGCACTACATTCCTCAGTTAAGGCGATCGCCTCGTAATCTTCCAATCTTCTTTTCCTTGAAAGGATATCCTTCAGGAACTTCACATAACTCGACATTTGTTCTAAAGCATCTGCGAAAGGAATGTTGATGTGAAGTTTCTTAAAAACCTCAAGAAATTTGGTGAATTATTGGTCAAGCTTTTGGTTTTGAAACCTCTGAGGAAAAGGTACTGGTGGTCTAACTGGGAGGGATGTAGTGGTAACATGTGTAGCCTCAGAGTACGAGGAAGGTTGTGAAAAAGAAGAAGGTATAGATGAAGAAGCACCTATCTTTGTTTCCTTTGTAGCCTGATCCTGATGTTCCAACTCTTTCTAAGCTGCTTCTTTAGAACCTAAGGATTCTACCACTGTGGGCTCAATAGGACTGGACTTAACTTGTGGATCGTTTAGCTCTCTGCCACTCCTAAGGGTGATGGATTTAACATGTTCCTTACCCTCATTTTGCCTAACAAGATTAGTTTCAGTGTTACTAGAAAGGGTCCCTTGTGGACGTTGGCTAAGAGCATTGGCTATTTGTCTAACCTAAACTTCTAAATTCTTGATTGAGGCAGCTTGATTTTGCAAGATCGTTGTAAACATTTCCTCAAGCGATGGCTTCTTCTCAGTTGCTGGTGCATAGTAATGTTAGGGCTGCATAACTGGTGGTGGTGGTGGTGGATATGACTGATGTGGTGGTACATGAACAAGTGGAGCTTGAAAACCAAGGGGTTTTATAGGTCTGAAATTAGAAGATTGCCCTTGATTTTGACTCCAGGAAAAATTAGGATGGTTCCTCTACCCTGGATTGTAGGTGTTTGAAAAGGGGTTGTTTTGTTTCTTCTGAGATGGGGCAACGTACTGAACAAATTCTAAATTAAGCGGACACATAACAGAGTGTGTACCACCACACTGATCGCATAAAAGAAAATGACTTTGTACATAATAAACAGGATTAGGACTGGTGGAAGGATTATGCTGGGTACTGAGGGACTCTACCTTTTTTGTAAGGTTGGCTATTTGAGACGTTAAGGTAGATAGTGCGTCTAACTCATAGATACCTGTAGAATTCTTAGGCAGCTGCCTCTCCGAAGACTATAAATAATTGTTAGCTGCCATCTTGTCTAACAACTCGTAATCTTCCTCCTCTGTTTTGCACATTAGAGCTCCATCCACAGCAGCATCAACGATGGTCCTATTTTAGCTTGTAAGTCCGTTGTAGAAGGTCTGGACTTGCAGCCATAAAGGTAGGCCATGATGAAGGTAGTTCCTAAGAATCTCCTTATATCGTTCCCAAGCTTCGTAAAGAGATTCAGAATCAAATTGGGTAAAGGAAGATATGTCACTACGGAGTTTAGCCATTTTAGAGGGAGGGAAAAACTTAGATAAAAATCGATAGGCTAACTCATCCCAAGTAGAAATGGATCTTGGAGGTAAGGAGGTTAACCAGTGTCGTGCCCTATCCCTAAGCGAGAAGGGAAATAACCTAAGCGTAAGCGTATCATCAGAGAATCCATTGTGCATGAAGGTGTTGCACAGGTCCAGGAATTGCCCAAGGTGAGCATGTGGGTCATCATGAGGAAGCCCACTGAACTGTAGCGACGTTTGGATCATCTGGAGGATTGAAGGCTTTATTTCAAAATTATTTGCAGGGACAGCTTGTATCCTAATACCGGTATAATACCCTCCAATAGTCGGCATTGCATAATCTCCAACGGTCTTAATTTCTCTGTTTTCTGCCATGGTTTTTTGCAGCGGAGCTATTAATTTCCTAGATTCCTTTCTAATTTTCCTAAGTGTTCGCTCAATTTTGAGATCTAAAGGAAAGTAATCAAAGCTTTGGCTCTACACATGCAAACATCTAAAAGTCCTCAAAAAAATTTTAAGTTTTCTTTTTTAATGAGAGAGAAAATTAACTAATCTAGATTAAAGCTGTAAATATTCACAACCTAAGTATTTACAAGCTAGAATTACAGCTAAGCATAATTTCACCGATATTAATTAACGGCTAATTGTATTCCCCAACAACGGCACTAAAAACTTGATAGCCCGACTACGCCACTCTAAGTGACATAGACATGTATCCGCAAGTGCACAAGTCGTAGAAGTAATAATGGGTTTGAGTCCCGGATTATCGTCCCACAGAGAAGTTGAATTGCCTAATTAAGTACCGGTTAATCTTACCCTAAGTATATTCTAGCAAATTATGAATTGTTGATGGGTGATCTACAAGGCTAACAGTACTGAAAACAATAAAAATTATAAACTAATGAAAATAAATCAGAGCAAAAATTACTTACAGAGCCCTAAGAAATTAAAAGCAAATACCTACAAAAGATAATTAAAACAATTAAAATTAATTAATGTAATTACAAATGCAAATATGAAAATAAGAAACAAAATTAATTCAACTAAAATTAAACAAACCTAAAATAAAATATGCATCTAATTAAACTAATTACTAAAAATGTAAATTAAACTAAATTAAAATTTAATGCAATAACCCCATGAAAATAACCATAAATCTAAAGGTCTAAACTATGGAATCTAAAATTAATCCTGATTATATCTAAATTCTAACTTAACAAAAAAATCTAAATAATGCATGAGAAATATGTTGGATTTTTCAATTTAAGATGAAGACTAAATTAAAAATGCATTACACAAATTTAATCTAAATTAATTCTAAATGCAACTCATAAATTCTACACTAAAATTAAATCATAAATCCTAAATCCTAAAGCCACCTCCTGCTGTGTTCTTTTCTCCTCTTACTCGTAATCTAGATGCTGCCACAACTCAACAAACGTGCACACTTAAACCAAAAAAAAAAGGTGAATGGAAGGCTGAAAAATAGATGAGCAAATACCAAATATAAGCGGAATAGAGGAAATAAACAATAATATATATATATATATATATATATATATAAGTTTCATTAATCGAAGGAAATGTCGAGAAGGAGTAGGCACAATAGCTACTGTCACCAGCTATGTATAACCTCTCCCACTACTCGGCTGCCCCTTTGAAACCATGAACCAAATGAACAGTGGAAAAATAAAGAGATGAAACCAAACCAAAAAATGAACTAATAGCAACAAATAGAAAAATAAAAACTTTTCATTCAAAACTAAAACAGTAAAACAATAAAGGAATTGAACAAAACCAAGAAGAAATATGGTGGCTGTTGTCACCAGCCACCGTGAAAAACCTAAAAGAAAACCTAAGGAAAATATATAACCTAACAATAAAATTTTTAACCTAAAAAAAAAAAAAACTAAAGCTACCCTAACAAAAAAAAAAAAAAACTCATTTTTCAATTGCTCATATTCTATTTATAAACAAAATTGGGGGTACAATTGTTTTTTAATACTAGATGAGTTGGCATTGTTTGGCCACTTGTCTTCAATCCATTCGCTTCAGAGAATATATTTCCACGTCACTTGTCTCTTTATCCACTTGGATGTGCGATGTAGCCCGGCGTGTGTCTTCCAGAAGGTGGGCACGGTATCCGTTGATCTTATATTTTTTAGGCCAATAAAATACGAACACCCGGAATCACACATCTCTACAATGAATGGTGACTCAGACTGCGAAATGGTAGTGGTCCAGTTTCATTTAGCCCATTTTCTACCGAAACAACTGAAATTCATTCGGATTAAATTTACCTGCACACAAGATAATTTTAATTAAATTGAGGGGATAATTAATAAAATAATATTAGGATTTAAGTAATTAATTAGGGAATTAAGCACAAATAATTCTATTAAAAATTGAATTATCAGATGCTAATCCCCTATTGGATGGGCAGAGGTTCGTGATAGAAAGATTTTTGCTCCTGATTTAGTGTAGCAGGCCTCTGAGAATGTCCAGTTGATATGTGAGAGATTACGGACAGCTCAGAGTCGACAAAAGAGTTATGCTGACTAGAGACAGTGACCACTGGAGTTTGCTATGGGTGAGTCAGTATTTTTGAGAGTTTCTCCCTCACAAGGGATTATGAGATTCGGTAAGAAGGGAAAGTTAAGCCCTCGATATATCAGACCCTTCAAGATTCTGGAGAGAGTAGGAGATAAGGCTTATAGATTGGCATTGCCACCAAACTTAGCAAATATTCATAACGTCTTCCACATCTCTATTCTTTGGAAGTATCACCTGGACCTAGCACATGTGATAAGATACAAGCCATTAGAGCTCAATGAGAGTATGACGTATTTAAGAAGTCGGTTCAGATATTGGATAGGAAGGAGAAGGTGCTGAGGTCAAAGATGATTCTCTTAGAGAAAGTTCTTTGGCAATATCACACTCCGGAGTAAGCTACATGGGAGTTAGAAAGCATGATGAAAGAGATGTACCCAGAGTTATTTTCAGATTAACTTGTTCCAATTTGGAGGACCAAATTCCTTGAAGGAGGGGAGGATTGTAAGACTTGTAAATTTCTATGTAATGTGTATTATTATTTGATGTATAGATAAGTTACATTACATACGAATTACAAGAAATAAATGTTTTTGAGTTCTAGGTGTGAGTGAATTGATAAATGAGTGTTGAAGTGATTTTAAATGGGAAAATTTACAACAAAAGGGTGTAGGATGAAGGCCAGATCGATCCCATGCAAGGAGAGATCGATCTCATGGCCTGGAAAACACAATGCTAAGCCTCTTAGAAGATCAACCCCTCACTCAAGCAGATCGATCTCCATTAGCCTCAGGTTGAACTAGATCGATCTCCTCTTCATGGCCAGATCGATCTCCTAAGCTCTCTGCCTGAGATAAATCGATCCCATGCAACACGACAGATCGATCTCATGCATTCAATAGATCGATCTCATACATTTAAAATGTTGAGAAACTGAAGAATTTAAGAGGGCCAAATCGATCTCTATCCTATGCAGATCGATCTCATCAAGCCATTTCTATAAAAAGGGAATAGTTGGATCTGCATTTCACTGGAACAAACCATTTCCTTCCATTTCAATCTTAAAAACCTAGCTTTCTCACTCTAAATTCATCCCATTTTCATAAAGATTTGAGGAAAGACCATTAGAGTAAAGTTGTTCATTTTAAAGAGAAGAACAACATAGCTTGGAATCAATACCCCCTTTGGTTGGATTGAAGGAGCAAGGAGTGTTCTTATTTGAAGTAAGAAAGAAATCAAGCTAGATGAGTTTCTAATACACCAAACTCAAGATATATCTATTTAGTTGTTGTTGTGAGTTGACTGGTGTGTATATTAATGATAAAAACTACCTAAGATTTTATGGAACTAGTATGACCTAGAAAATAAAATGAGTTTTGTGTAAGAAATGGTGATATGGGTGAGTTGATGATAAATGGATTATGCTAAAGTGTTTATGAGGTAATATGTATGATTTTTAGAAGGTTGAATGAAGCTGCATTATTAGATTGGCCAAGTTAAAAGAATGAGCATATGAAGTGTTTGACAAAATGCCATAGTGAGGCAAATGATGGATTAGAGACTCGATGAACTTGAATATCGATTTAGTATGAATAAATAAACCTAAAAGAGTTTGATAAACTCCCGAGAAACTATTAAGCGATCAAAATGAACTTAAGAGGAAATGAGATCTTATAAGCGTTAATGGAAACTATAGGTCGAATCGACTAAAGTAAACGTAATAGTTGAGTTGTATTGGACCCAATGGATGTGGAATATGATTTTGTGCAGTCTTGGAGATTTCGTTGGTGGTGAATCGAACTGCGCAATCAAACAGCTTTAAGGAAGTGGAATCACTCGAAGCGATTCCAAGTAAGGGAATTCTTTGAGGGTATAAAGATAGCTGCTTGTATTTTGTGGGTAAATATAGGGCTTTGTAAAATGCATGGCTATTTAAGAAAGTGATTGGTGGTATGTGTGAATGACTACAAGTATTTTTGTATATGATTTAGTTTCAAAGTGATTCTTATAAAAGGGATAGTAAGGCTAATAATTGCATAAATCACATGTTTTGATGCTTTGATGAAAAAACATTGCTTTGGTTTAAGCAAAATGACAGATAGGTTGGCTAGTGATTTCCTGATTTTGTGAAAAAGCATAAGTGAGGTGCTAACCATGGTTTTGACAGTGTTCTATTGAAATAGAGTTGACTATTGCAATTACGTGAGTTAAATCGTGCAGGAGCTTCTCTCGCACGGGATTTTAGTGTTCTGACATGTATGAAATGTACTGGAGCTTAGCTCGCACCTTGATTTGAACTATGATGATGTTATACAAATCGTACTGGAGCTTCTGCTGGTACGTGGATTATGATTGACTTTCTTATGCATATAATCATACTGGAGTTATGCTCGTACGTGATTTCTTTATGATTTTATACATAAAGCCGTACTAGAGCGTTGCTCGTACGAGGAGATTTATTGATGATGCATGAATCGTGCTAGAGCTTAGCTCGCACAGGTTTTTACATTGTGGTATGTATGATGCCGTGGAGATAGTAAGATCCTCAAGCCCAACATCCTTAAGCCCGTTAGGGTGGGGAGGCTCTCTTATAGTAAGATCATTAAGCCAACATCCTTAAGCCCGTTAGGGTGGGGAGGTTATGTTTGGTGGTGAGGCTCTCTTACTTGGAAACAAAACGCTCCCACATGCATTTGTGATTGTGTAGGTTATGCATGGTATGGGGTAGATAAGACTTGCAACTTGTATCCCCAACCATGATATGGGCTCGCGGAGTACGTTGTACCGTGTAGATCACATGGAGTACGTTGTACTGCGTGGTTAAGATGTTGATTTGAAAGTCTGACGAAGAACTAACCCACCTTTGTTCCTGTCACGACCCAATTCCATTCTCTTTAACCGAAAATCACTGAAAATTTTTCGCGTTTTACTGTTACCTTACCCGGTCGTGAACTAACTCACCACATACTGTTGGGCTGTGAGTCAATAATAAACACCACATCTCATTCATTCTCAATTAATTAAGACGATGTCATACATGTGCATTTAATCGTGTACTTATACAATACATGTTTTACTGACATCTACATCCCCCATAAATACAACTCAAAAGAATACTGTGCTTCTACATTGTTTAGATACAAAAAGAATCACTGTGTATATACCTCTTAGCGATGGGGATGCAGCGGAGTCCAAAATAATACGCCTCAGTCCTCACTGGGCTACTATGCACGCTCTGTAGGGGGAAAATAGAGTGGGATGAGCAACCACACGCTCAGTAAGGCAATAATGCAAGCATGGTAGATAACTACTCTATCTACATGCTGATAGTGTTATGCATAAATCATTTATAGTAGGAGCATGAGGAATAAAACTATGCCATATGAGTATACATATATATCATGTATCAAAGTCATGTAATATTGGCATATAAAACATGGTAAAACATCATGTATAAATCATCTCATGCTCGATCTCATTTAAATTCATAAAAAGGGCAATTCATTAAGAAACCTCCTTTTTAAACCCACGTCATAAATCTCTTTCTCATCACATACAATCACATCACATCAATTCACAATCACAACCACGTTTTCATTTCACAATTCAAATCCACGAGGCTCGACCCCTCATTCGGGTCTACCTTAAACAATCACAATCACACTTAGAGATTTAAAATCATGTGGTAGTAAGTAAATCAAGCAAGGAGACAGGTTACTATATCTCAAGTGACTACATTGGCCAATCGTCACATATCATCCCAGACCACACGGATTTCGGTGTGCGGGGTATCATGCTGGCACGAAAGTGGGTTAGTTCTCCGCCATACTTTCTCAATCAAGTAACCACCACGCGGTACATCGTACTCCATGTGATATACACGGTACATCGTACTCCGCGGACCCATAACATGGTTAGGGGGTGCCTGCCATAGGTCTTATCTACCCCATATCGAGTGTAACCTTTATAGTCTCAAGAGCGCGTGGGAGTAACCGCAATACCAGGTCCTAGCCCCTCATGGCCTTGCTCGCCCTTGTTGGGTTCCCTGATCCAGGTCCTAGCCCCTCACCCTCACCCCACCTAAGAGGTCTGTCAGGCCTGTTGGGTTCCCTGGATGGATTATGTCAGGTCCTAGCCCCTCACCCTCACCTCACCAAAGAGGTCTGTCAGGCCTATTGGGTTCTCTGAGTTAATCCGTATCTCTCACCACGGCCTCATACATACCACAGTGTGAAAACCAGAGCGAGCTACGCTCTAGCGCGAATTCATACATCAAAACCAATCACTTCGTACGAGCAACGCTCTGGTACGACATTTATGCATAAAATATGAAGAAACCATGTACGAGCATAGCTCCAGTACAGTTATATGCATAAGAAAAACCACTCAAATCCACGTACGAGTATAAGCTCCAGTACGGTTTATAAACATCATCACAATTCAATTTCAAAGTGCGAGCTAAGCTCAAGCACGTTTCACACAAGTGAAAACATAGAAGTCTCGCGCGAGCGAGGCTCTAACACTAATTATATCTCATACACGCGATAGGCGGCTTACATGCATTCAAAACATCTCATAATATGCTTAGTGCCTCATATGGGCTATTTCACAACATCATTCAAGTACTAGCCAGCCTATCCTTTTATTTGCTCAAATCAAAGCATTGTGTTTTGTAAAAGCATTCAAAACACATGATTTATGCAATTATTAGCCTTACTATCCCTTTTTCATAAAATCCACTTCAAATCCAAAACCACGCATATACCCATCATCTTTCACGAATACCATCAACATTTATTTGAGCAATCATGCATTTCATAAAAACACCCGATATTCACCCACAAGTTCAAAGTACGAGCAGCTACCTCTATATACTCACAAAATTCCCTTACCTGGAATCGCGATGCGTGATTCCACTTCCTTAAGCTGCTTTCTCGTACGGTTCGGTCCGCCTTCAACGAACTCTTCGGGACTGCACAAAATCGTATCCCGCATTATATTCGATCCATATAATTGCAACCCTTGTGCTTGCTATAGTCAATTTAATCTATAGCCTCTATTAAAGCTTATTTGGCATCGTTTCATTACTTTACCCATAGCTCGAGTCTATGGACCTTCTTAGGCCTATTAACTTATTCAAAGTCGATATCAAATCGACATAAAGCTCATAGCGTTCATATTCCATGAATCCCCTCACTATGGCATTTATCAATTATATACATACCCATTTCCACAATTCCTCCAAACTCACTATGTAATCTCATTTAACCGTTTAAAATCATAAATATTATCCCAATAACAACTTTGGCATGCCATAAATCATAAACTCATTCAATCCCTCATATTCTCACATTATACCCATTTTAGATTTCTAGGTCACACCAATTCCACTACATTCCTAGGTAGTTTATCCATCAATACTCATACCAATCAACTCCAAAATCAATTAAATAGCTAATGCATTTGGATTGGAGTGTTAGAATCTTACCAATATGATTTCTCTTCTTGCTCCAATTGGTAATGCCCTCAACTCCTTCAATTCCAAAAATGGGAAAATGCCCTCTCACTATGTTGTTCTCCTCTTTGATAGGAACAACTTTGCCTCTAATGATCTCTCTCCAAATCTCACTGAAAATGGCTGATTTTAGAGAGGGAAAGTTGGGTTTTTGGGGTTGAAATTGTAAAGTTTGGTGTTTTTTCGAGATTTCCAGATTTTCAGCTCTCCTTATATAGAAATGACTTGAGGAGATCGATCTGGTCCAAGAGGAGATCGATCTGGTCCCTTAAAATCCCTCTTTTTCACGGTATTTTTAAGCCTGAGATCGATCTGTCGAAGCAATGAGATCGATCTGTTGAAGCATGAGATCGATCTGTCGAAGCATGAGATCGATCTGGTCCCAAACAGAGAGCTAAGGAGATCGATCTGGGTGCTTGAGGATCGATCTTTTCACTTACAGGATGCTTGGCAGATCGATCTGGCTCCATTGGAGATCGATCTGCTCTATTCTTTCGCCCAAATCAGAGCATTCTGGCTCTTCCAGATCGATCTCTCATCCTAGGAGATCGATCTGGACCTCATATTTTCCAGATTTCCTGCAGTTTCATTGCTGCAACTCATACCAACACACCCTCAATCTATTGCCATGGCCATTTCCTCATCCATCCACCTTTATAACTTGAAAATGGCATCCATTCATACCTTATGCACATTGAAACTTGTGTGCATTCATTGTATATTCAAAGGTATGCAACAAACCAAATGGAAGCATAACTCCATTCCATTTTACCACACTACTCATTTTGTGTTTCAATCACATCCATCACTTGCCATAACTCATTTCTTCGTATTCACACTCAATGAAACTTGTATGTACGTTACAATTTATATTACACATACATACATTGAATCCATGGACTTACATCAATCATACTTTACATTACAAGTCCATTCATATTATTTGATCCAATTACACATATTACCCTTTTACATATACGGGGTCTTACATTCTCCCCTCCTTCAAGAAATTTGGTCCTCCAAATTAGAACCAAGTCACTCTTCAAACAGTTGGGGGTACCTCTCCCGTATCAAGTTCTCCAATTCCCACGTGGCCTCTTCCGCCGTGTGGTGTTGCCAAAGCACTTTCACCAAGGGAATTGTCTTATTCCGTAACACTTTCTCTTTTCTATCCAGTATCCGAACTGGCTTCTCAACATACGTCATACTCTCATGGAGCTCCAACGGCTCATATCTTATTACGTGTGCTGGGTCCGGGTGATACTTCTGAAGCATCGAGACGTGGAAGACGTTGTGGACATTCGCCAAGTCCGGTGGCAATGCCAACCTATACGCCTTATCTCCCACTCTCTCCAAAATCTCGAAGGGTCCGATGTATCTAGGGCTCAGCTTGCCCTTCTTACCAAATCTCATAATACCCTTCGATGGTGATACCCTCAGAAACACCGACTCACCCTCATCAAACTCCAGTGGTCTTCGTCTCTTGTCAGCATAACTCTTTTGCCGGCTCTGAGCTGTCCGTAATCTCTCACATATCAACTGGACGTCCTCAGATGCCTGCTGCACTAAGTCCAGAGCAAAAATTTGTCTGTCACCAACCTCTTCCCATCCAATGGGGGAACGGCATCTACGCCCGTACAATGCCTCATAGGGTGCCATCCCGATACTAGCATGATAGCTATTATTATATACGAACTCGGCTAACTGCAGGTGGTCATCCCAGGAGCCTCTAAAATCCAGCACACACGCTCTCAACATATCCTCGAGGGTCTGTATAGTCCTCTCTGACTGCCCATCTGTCTGAGGATGAAAAGCGGTGCTAAAACTCAGTCGGGTCCCCAGCGCTTCCTAAAAATGTTCCCAGAAATGGGAAGTGAAGCGGGCATCCCTATCAGAAACAACGCTCACTGGTACACCATGTAGCCGTACTATCTCTCGAATATACAGGTTCGCCAACTGACTCAGTGTATCGGTAGCTCTCATAGCCAAGAAATAGGCGGACTTAGTCAACCGGTCCATAATAACCCATATGGCATCATGACCTCTGCGGGTCCTCGGCAACCCCATCACAAAATCCATGGTGACATGCTCCCACTTCCAGGTCGGTATCGGCAGAGGCTGCAATAATCCTGCAGGCTTCTGATGCTCTACCTTCACTTGCTGACAAACGAGACACTTAGCGACATATTCCGCAATGTCTCTTTTCATTCCAGACCACCAATAAACCTTCCGAAGGTTTTGATACATCTTGGTACTTCCCGGATGTATCGTATACTTCGATGAGTGAGCCTCTAATAAAATCGTCCTCCTGATCTCAGGATCCCTGGGAACGCATACTCTGCCTCTGAACCTCAATAAGCCATCAGCACTCTGCTCAAAATCAATACCCACACCTGTCTTTATCTGCCTCAGCCAATCGATACACCGTCGATCGCTCTGCTGGGCTTGCCGAATACGGCCAATCAACTCTGGCTCTAGTCTCAAACTAGCCATGATCTCAAGTCTCTCAGATCCAGGTGGGGTTACATCCAAACTGAGGTTCGCAAAGTGTTCTAACAATTCATGTTCCCGTACCATCATATAAGACACCAATCCAAGGTTCTTTCTACTCAAAGCATCGGCAACCACATTTGCCTTACCTGGGTGGTACATGATTTCACAGTCATAGTCTTTCAGAAGTTCGAGCCATCTCCTCTGTCTCATATTCAGCTCTTTCTGCGAGAACAGGTACTTAAGGCTCTTATGATCTGTGAACACCTGAAATTTCTCACCATAGAGATAGTGGCGCCATATTTTCAAAGCAAATACTACGGCCGCCAACTCTAAATCATGTGTCGGGTAGTTCTTTTCATGATCTTTCAACTGTCTAGATCCATAGGCAACTACCTTCCCATCCTGCATAAGCACACAGCCCAGTCCCTGGTGTGATGCATCCGTATACACCGAGAATCCTCCTGAGCTGGTAGGAATGGTGAGAACTGGAGCAGTCGTCAATCGACGCTTAAGCTCCTCAAAACTCCTCTCACATGCCTCATCCCACACAAACTTAACATCTTTTCGAGTGAGGCGTGTCAACGGAGCAGCTAGTCTGGAGAAACCCTCTACAAATCTCCGATAATATCCTGCCAATCCCAGGAAACTCCTGATCTCAGTTACTGTCTTGGGCTGTTCCCACTGTACAACTGCCTCTATCTTGGATGGATCCACTGATACCCCATCCTTAGACACAACATGCCCCAGAAATGAGATCTGTTCCAACCAAAAGTTACACTTGCTGAGTTTGGCATACAATTCTCTCTCTCGGAGGGTCTGCAGAACTATCCTCAAGTGCTCCTCATGATCTTCCCTGGACTTGGAATACACCAAAATGTCATCTATGAAAACAATCACAAACTTGTCCAGGTATGGCTTGAATATATCATTCATCAATGCCATAAATGCTGCGGGAGCATTCGTCAGTCTGAATGGCATCACCAAAAACTCATAGTGACCATAACGGGTACGAAATGCTGTCTTGGGTACATCTCCACTCCTGATCCTCAACTGATGATACCCTGACCGCAGATCTATCTTAGAAAATACTTCGGCTCCCTGGAGCTGATCCAACAAATCATCGATTCTTGGAAGGGGGTACTTGTTCTTAATGGTGGCCTTATTCAACAACCGGTAATCTATACACAGTCGGAGGCTTCCATCCTTCTTCCTTACAAATAGAACCGGTGCTCCCCAAGGTGAGACACTCGGTCTAATAAACCCCTTCTCCAACAACTCTTGCAGTTGTTTCTTCAGCTCTTCCAACTCTATCGGAGCCATTCTATAGGGTGGCTTCGATATCGGCTCTGTACCAGGCACTAACTCAATGCAAAATTCCATTTCCCTTTCAGGTGGTACCCTGGTAATTCATCCGGAAAGACATCAGGGTAGTCCGTAATTACGGGTATGTCCTTCAATTCCGGGTGTGCCTCATCTATATCGACCACATAGGCAATGAACCCTTCACATTGTCCTCTCCATCGTTAGTAACATAAACCATCACTCCACATTCAACATTTATCATAAATAATAAATTTATCTCTCAAGCAATATGAATTTAAAATCATACTCCTTTATTTACAACAAACATGCTATTTTCATATCATTTCTTTTCATCAAAGTTTACAATAAGATTGTCTATTCCTGAAAACATCAATGTTTTGGCATGACAATCCATCACAACACGATTGGTAGCCAACCAATCCATTCCCAAAATTACATCAAAATCATTCATATTCAATAAAATCAGATTGGCTATCATTTCCTTCCCCTCTATCTTTAACTTACAATCCCTACATACATGCTCAGTCAATTGACTATCATTCATGGGTGTGGAAATCATCAATATTTTATCCAATAATGTTGGTTTCACATACTTCAATAATTTATGTGCAAAGGAAGGCGATATGAAAGAATGCGTGGCACCAGGATCAAATAATACCAATGCCTCTAAATCAAAGATTCGGATGGTACCTTTAATCACATCCGTCGAAGCATCTGCGGTGTCCTGATCCAGTGCATGTACTCTTCCTCTGCTCACACCCGCAGCCTGTTTCCCTTTTTCCTCAGCTGTAGCCCTCCTCCTCGGGGCCGCTGTCTCAACTGGAGCTCCCACAGGCTCCTTGTCCTTCTGTGGGGCAACCTCAATCATTTCAGTGCAGTACCTCGATATATGCCCTGGCCTCCCACACCTAAAACACGAAACAGGCGGCGCCTGACATGGCCTAGTCCCATGGTATCTCCCACATCTCCTACACTGATCCGTGGTAGGTCGTGGTCCTCCAATAGTTATACCCCTCGGCACTGTCAAGGCTAGGTATACGGGAGGTCTGGCAGCTCTCTCCTGCACATCCTCAATCTTAGGCCTCTTCTCGAAAAACCTTTGGCCACCTCTCTTGGCCACTCTTCCAAACCCGAATCTCTTCCGGTCTCTGTCCTTCCTGACACTGATCCTTCTAAGCTCGGAGGCATTTCGCTCAAAGTCTTGCTCACATAACTGAGCCTTATGTATAGCCTCCTCATAAGTCACAATGTCGAAGGGAGCTAGCTTAGTTCGGATGGCCAATCTCAACCCATCCATGAACTTCTGAATCTTTCGGGTCTCACTACCCATCGTGTCCGGGTCATATCTCCCCAAGGACATAAACTTGGACTCATACTCGTCCACAGTACGGTTCCCCTGAACCAAGTTCATAAATTCCATCCGCAGTCTCCTCTGTGCGGTAGCTGGGACATATTGTCTCCTGAAGGCCTCTAGAAATATCTCCCATGAGATCTCAGAGTGTCTGGCCCTCAAAATAACCTCGGTGGACCTCCACCAATGCTCGGCCTCGCCTTTCAGCATAAACACGGCAAAGGCAACCTTCTCACTTGAAGTGCATCGGAAAAACCTATACAGTTTCTCCATCTCATACACCCAATCCTCCGTAATCACTGGGTCCTTCACCCCTCTAAACACTGGGGGTTTCAGCGCTTGAAACTCTCGCAACCTGCTCAAGTCGCAGTCATAACCCACATCACTACCGCTCTGCTGTGGAGCGATAGGAGAATCCGTATCCTGGGCTGGAGGTGGTGTAACTGTAACTGTCTCAGCAATCTGAGGTCTCTCCGCCTCTGCAGCTGCCTGTTCAGTAGTAGGCTGTGCTGCGGGACCTCATCTGTCACCGGCGCCCAAGGCCTGCGTGACTATCTCCACCAGACTCTCAATACTCCGCTCTAATCTAGCGAAGCGAGCCTCAGTATCACCCACTCTCTCAGCAGGGTTCTGTGGAGCCTGCTCAGTCTGTGGCTCCGCACGGCTCTCAGGCCTACCTCTACGGCCTCTAGCACGTGCTCTCGCCCCTCTACCTTTGCGTGTAACTGGCATAGTGCCTAACTCCCTGTATTATAATAATTCATTAAGCTCAATCCATCACGGTATACACAGTTATATCTAAACAAAAGCACAGTACTATAGGGATGTACTTTCCTACATTTTATTAATGACTCACATCAGGCCAACACAGCTCTGATACCAATCTCTGTCACGACCCAATTCCATTCTCTTTAACCGAAAATCACTGAAAATTTTTCGCGTTTTACTGTTACCTTACCCGGTCGTGAACTAACTCACCACATACTGTTGGGCTGTGAGTCAATAATAAACACCACATCTCATTCATTCTCAATTAATTAAGACGATGTCATACATGTGCATTTAATCGTGTACTTATACAATACATGTTTTACTGACATCTACATCCCCCATAAATACAACTCAAAAGAATACTGTGCTTCTACATTGTTTAGATACAAAAAGAATCACTGTGTATATACCTCTTAGCGATGGAGATGCAGCGGAGTCCAAAATAATACGCCTCAGTCCTCACTGGGCTACTATGCACACTCTGTAGGGGGGAAAATAGAGTGGGATGAGCAACCACTCGCTCAGTAAGGCAATAATGCAAGCATGGTAGATAACTACTCTATCTACATGCTGATAGTGTTATGCATAAATCATTTATAGTAGGAGCATGAGGAATAAAACTATGCCATATGAGTATACATATATATCATGTATCAAAGTCATGTAATATTGGCATATAAAACATGGTAAAACATCATGTATAAATCATCTCATGCTCGATCTCATTTAAATTCATAAAAAGGGCAATTCATTAAGAAACCTCCTTTTTAAACCCACGTCATAAATCTCTTTCTCATCACATACAATCACATCACATCAATTCACAATCACAACCACGTTTTCATTTCACAATTCAAATCCACGAGGCTCGACCCCTCCTTCGGGTCTACCTTAAACAATCACAATCACACTTAGAGATTTAAAATCATGTGGTAGTAAGTAAATCAAGCAAGGAGACAGGTTACTATATCTCAAGTGACTACATTGGCCAATCGTCACATATCATCCCAGACCACACGGATTTCGGTGTGCGGGGTATCATGCTGGCACGAAGGTGGGTTAGTTCTCCGCCAGACTTTCTCAATCAAGTAACCACCACGCGGTACATCGTACTCCATGTGATATACACGGTACATCGTACTCCGCGAACCCATAACATGGTTAGGGGGTGCCTGCCATAGGTCTTATCTACCCCATATCGAGTGTAACCTTTATAGTCTCAAGAGCGCGTGGGAGTAACCGCAATACCAGGTCCTAGCCCCTCATGGCCTTGCTCGCCCCTGTTGGGTTCCCTGATCCAGGTCCTAGCCCCTCACCCTCACCCCACCTAAGAGGTCTGTCAGGCCTGTTGGGTTCCCTGGATGGATTATGTCAGGTCCTAGCCCCTCACCCTCACCTCACCTAAGAGGTCTGTCAGGCCTATTGGGTTCCCTGAGTTAATCCGTATCTCTCACCACGGCCTCATACATACCACAGTGTGAAAACCAGCGCGAGCTACGCTCAAGCGCGAATTCATGCATCAAAACCAATCACTTCGTACGAGCAACGCTCTGGTATGGCATTTATGCATAAAATATGAAGAAACCATGTACGAGCATAGCTCCAGTACAGTTATATGCATAAGAAAAACCACTCAAATCCACGTACGAGTATAAGCTCCAGTACGGTTTATAAACATCAAATTCAATTTCAAAGTGCGAGCTAAGCTCAAGCACGTTTCACACAAGTGAAAACATAGAAGTCTCGCGCGAGCGAGGCTCTAACGCGAATTATATCTCATACACGCGATAGGCGGCTTACATGCATTCAAAACATCTCATAATATGCTTAGTGCCTCATATGGGCTATTTCACAACATCATTCCAGTACTAGCCAGCCTATCCTTTTATTTGCTCAAATCAAAGCATTGTGTTTTGTAAAAGCATTCAAAACACATGATTTATGCAATTATTAGCCTTACTATCCCTTTTTCATAAAATCCACTTCAAATCCAAAACCATGCATATACCCATCATCTTTCACGAATACCATCAACATTTATTTGAGCAATCATGCATTTCATAAAAACACCCGATATTCACCCACAAGTTCAAAGTACGAGCAGCTACCTCTATATACTCACAAAATTCCCTTACCTGGAATCGCGATGCGTGATTCCACTTCCTTAAGCTACTTTCTCGTACGGTTCGGTCCGCCTTCAACGAACTCTTCGGGACTGCACAAAATCGTATCCCGCATTATATTCGATCCGTATAATTGCAACCCTTGTGCTTACTATAGTCAATTTAATCTATAGCCTCTATTAAAGCTTATTTGGCCTCGTTTCATTACTTTACCCATAGCTCGAGTCTATGGACCTTCTTAGGCCTATTAACTTATTCAAAGTCGATATCAAATCGACATAAAGCTCATAGCGTTCATATTCCATGAATCCCCTCACTATGGCATTTATCAATTATATACATACCCATTTCCACAATTCCTCCAAACTCACTATGTAATCTCATTTAACCGTTTAAAATCATAAATATTATCCCAATAACAACTTTGGCATGCCATAAATCATAAACTCATTCAATCCCTCATATTCTCACATTATACCCATTTTAGATTTCTAGGTCACACCAATTCCACTACATTCCTAGGTAGTTTATCCATCAATACTCATACCAATCAACTCCAAAATCAATTAAATAGCTAATGCATTTGGATTGGAGTGTTAGAATCTTACCAATATGATTTCTCTTCTTGCTCCAATTGGTAATGCCCTCAACTCCTTCAATTCCAAAAATGGGAAAATGCCCTCTCACTATGTTGTTCTCCTCTTTGATAGGAACAACTTTGCCTCTAATGATCTCTCTCCAAATCTCACTGAAAATGGCTGATTTTAGAGAGGGAAAGTTGGGTTTTTGGGGTTGAAATTGTAAAGTTTGGTGTTTTTTCGAGATTTCCAGATTTTCAGCTCTCCTTATATAGAAATGACTTGAGGAGATCGATCTGGTCCAAGAGGAGATCGATCTGGTCCCTTAAAATCCCTTTTTTTCACGGCATTTTTAAGCCTGAGATCGATCTGTCGAAGCAGTGAGATCGATCTGTTGAACATGAGATCGATCTGTCGAAGTATGAGATCGATCTAGTCCCAAACAGAGAGCTAAGGAGATCGATCTGGGTGCTTGAGGATCGATCTTTTCACTTACAGAATGCTTGGCAGATCGATCTGGCTCCATTGGAGATCGATCTACTCAATTCTTTCGCCCAAATAAGAGCATTCTGGCTCTCCCAGATCGATCTCTCATCCTAGGAGATCGATCTGGACCTCATGTTTTCCAGATTTCCTGCAGTTTCATTGCTGCAACTCATACCAACACACCCTCAATCTATTGCCATGGCCATTTCCTCATCCATCCACCTTTATAACTTGAAAATGGCATCCATTCATACCTTATGCACATTGAAACTTGTGTGCATTCATTGTATATTCAAAGGCATGCAACAAACCAAATGGAAGCATAACTCCATTCCATTTTACCACACTACTCATTTTGTGTTTCAATCACATCCATCACTTGCCATAACTCATTTCTTCGTATTCACTCTCAATGAAACTTGTATGTACGTTACAATTTATATTACACATACATACATTGAATCCATGGACTTACATCAATCATACTTTACATTACAAGTCCATTCATATTATTTGATCCAATTACACATATTACCCTTTTACATATACGGGGTCTTACAGTTCCAGCATGATGCCCCGCACACCGGGATCCGTGTGGTCTGGGATGATTATGACGTAGTTGGCCAACATAGTCCTTGAGATATAGTGACCACCTGTCTCCTATAATATTACATAGTACCACATGGTTTTATACATTGAGTGTGATTGTGTTGTCCAGGGTAGACCCGAGGGAGGGGTCGAGCCTGGTGGGATTTTATTTAAAGCTATGATATTCTATTTGTAATAAGATTTTATGTGTTTTGAGAAAGTGATAAATCTGAAAAGATGTTTCGCATTGAATTTCCCTTTTCGTAATGAGTTTTAACAACGATGAGCATGAGAGGTTTTACATGATGATTTTACCATGTTTTACTTGCCTATTTCCATGTTTTCAGTACATGATATATGTATATACATGTGGCAAAATTTTTAATATTTCCTCATGCTCTGATTATAACGATTTATGCCATGACATTATCAGCATGTAGATAGGGTAGTTATATACCATGCTTGCATTATTGCCTTACTGAGCGTGTAGTTGGTCATCCCTCTATTTTCCCCCCTACAGAGCTCACATAGAAGTCCAATGAGGATTGAGGTGATATATTTGGACATCCACTGCACTCCATCGCCAAAAGGTATGCACACAGGGATTCTTTTGTATCTAAACATGTAAAGGTACAGTAATCATTTTGTAATGTAATATTGTCATGACCCATTTTTCCTAAAAATCCCTACAAATTTTTTGCTTTTTCATTTTCGTACCCGTCGTGAAAAGTTTCACTACTAATAGTTGGGCTATGAGTCGATGCTAGTCCCTCTTGTCATATTACTTACATTAACATCTATTTTCCATATTACTTACCGAAATGCAAGACTACTGTCGCTCTCTTCTACTGAATGTACCCTGTAGGGTGAAAAATGAAAGGGTGAGCGCAACTTGCTCAGTAAGACAATAATGCAAATAGGTAGATAACTGCACTATCTACATGCTGGTAAAGGCATGACATGTAAAACATTTATATCTCGAGCATGAGGCAATTAAAACCATGACATGTATAAGTATATCATATATCGTAAAACATGAATCGGCATGTAAAACATGAAAAACATCTCATGCAAAACCTCTCATGCTCAGTACAGTAAAACTCATCAAAACAATCCCAGATGGATTCAACACATCTTTAAAATCATTAATATCCTCATAAAACCCATCAATTTCTCATTTAATACCACATTTCATGAAAATCGTCACAAATTGGGGCTCGACCCCTCCCTTGTGTCTACCCTGGTCTAACAAGACCAATAAAATATATATCATGTGAGACATTCAGGTTACTGTATGGAAACAATCGAGGACTATGTCCCTATGATCCCAAGCTACATGGATCCCGATGTACGGGGTATCACAACTTTAACGGGAGGTGGGTCACCCTACCAGCCAGAATATCACATCACGCGAATACAATAGTCATGACCACATGGTACAGCGTACTCCGTGTGACATACACAGTACAACGTACTCCATGAACCTAATATCACAGTTTGGGGATGCTTGCCATAGGTCTTATCCCACTCCAAACCATATCGATAACCAACCCATGTCTCAATCTACACGTATGAGCATATCTTCTCACTATGACACACAGTCTATAGGAGGCTCCAGCACGGTCATATGCATGTCATAAGATTCCTGTGCGAGCGAAGCTCCGGCACGACTCCATGCATATTCATGATATCAGAAAAACCCTCGTGCAAGAGAAGCTCCAACACGGTTTCATAAAAAATCAATGAAATCTGCATACGAGCAGCGCTCCAGTACGACTTAAAACAATTATAAATCTAATTTAAATTCAGGTACGAGAAATGCTCTAGTACGGATGCATAAGACCAAGTAAAATCCATGTACGAGCATAGCTCCAGTACGGTAGTCATGTAAAGCAAGTTTGTAAAACTCAATGCGAGTAGTGCTCCAACACTCTGTATATGAGTTAAGATATAAAATCCAGTGTAAGCAGTGCTCCAACACGAATTAAAACTCATAAAAACATGATAGGCTGCTCAATTTCACTAAAACAAATCAAAAATCACAACTGGTACCTAACTCGTGCCCTTTTCATGTAAAAACATTAAATAAACAGCCAGCCTATCCATAATTTGCTTAAATTAAAGCAACATAATCATAGTAATATCAAAAACATGAAAATCATGCAATTTCATAGCCTTACTACCCTTTTTGAAATTTTCCTAACTAGGGGCAAAATCGTAATTTTCACATATACCACGATTTTCTTAAAAATTATTATTCTATTTCTAGATACCTTATGAAATTCTACGTAATGTAAATAACCCCAAAAATACGCGCAGGTATCTCTATGCGCTTACAAAATTCCCTTACCTCGATTCTTTATACAGTCTGACTTTTTCAATGTAGAGAATTTCGCTCAGTCCGATTTGCTCCCAATTAAATCTTCGAAGCTGCATATAACTATTATCGGGTTAAATACAATACACTTATCCATATTTAACCTTTATTGAGCTTAAATTTAAAATGTTGGGCTCGATTACACCTTAATGGGCTTTACTCCGGTTTTACACCCATTTCCACTTACTATTCACATCATCGAGGTCTATTGGACTCATTGGGCCCTCAACGCTTATTTGGGCCTCGTTCTAGACTCCTTGGATAGCTTATACAGTTATTTACGACAATTAATTTCTAATTCCAAACATTACGAAATTATACGGAAATTAAATCGTAACGTACGCGATTAATTCCTAACTCATATAACTATTCAATTTATAGAAATTGAGCTTCACTTACCCAAGATTCCTTGTTGATATGCAAATTGAGGCTGGCTCGAGCTCTCGTTTGTCGTCAATTATTGAGCTACACATTTATACATTTATCGGGTCAATTTCAATCAAATATAATTTAAATAATTATCCCGAGGATTAAATTGATCAATTTTGATCACTTACCGACCTACCCGTAGCTCGATTGCTTCACTGAAATTTTTCTCCAATTTTTTCACCTTTTCTTTTTCCATTTTTCTCTTTCTTTTTCTTCTTTTCTGGCTGAACTGGTTCGATCATGTTCAACCCGGTTCAGACAGGTCTGGTTCAGCCAGTTTAGTCCGGTTCGATTTTCTTCTTGGCCGTTCGGAGCTCTGCCGGCCTATTCTTCATCGGCTTTCACCTCCAGCAGCTCCGCGGGATAGTCCGATTCACGAATCTGGCCTCGGTTTCACCAACGGTGGTTGAAAAGTGGCTTGTTCGGCCTCTTCTCTCCTCCGACGTCGGTGTTTTTCTCTTTTCTCTTCCTTGTTGGCGCTGGACGCCATTTCCCAAGCCGTTTTCGACATCGATTGCGTCGCCTGCACCTAGGGAACCATCGGCTAGGGTCGGTTGGGACTAGATCGACGCTAGCTCGTCGAATTTTTCTTTTCCTCTCTCAGGTTCTCTCTTCCTCTCTCTCACCGGTATTCTCCCGCCGTTCGTCTGTTCGTTGGTGCCGGTGGTGGCTTGGCTGCCTCTCCCCTATTGGCTTCTCGCCTGGACTCACAGCCGATCGCCTCCATTGGTGAGGCAGAAGGCGAGGTTCACGCGAGGAAATTTCCAGAATCGCGAATCACGAATCTGTTTCGATTTTTTTTATAATTTATTATGTTATTATTTTATTCATTAAAATATTGTATTTTACCAAAATATCTAATAATTATATATTTTATTATATAATTAATTTATTTAATCTATTTTTCCATTTTCCCAGTATATTTTCTCCATATTTTTGGGATATTATCCCGAGTGAATTTTCGGTAAACTTTAATAATTCTGGATCATGATCAATTGGACTCAGAATTCAATAATTTCCCCAGTATTGATTAGGATTTCCTAAATTCATATTTTTAATTAAAATTTTCTTACCGAATTTACACTGAATTTTGGTCTTTTGATCGTTTTACCCTTTTACACTTTCAGAACCAAGTTAGACCGACTTTCCTTCTTGGACCCACTATAATTTCTCATTTAAAATTCGTATCTCTGTTCGGACAATTCAAATCTCATAAATTTAATTTGAAATTCCTTAACTGTCCATTTTTGGATTTTATGTACGTTTGACTATTTCATTCATATTTATATGATCAAAATCATCTGTCTTATGATTCTATTAACATATAACAATATCCATACAATGTGTGAATCATAAGGAAATACGATAAAAATCAAGTCTTACAAATATGGGGGATGTAAATGTTAGGAAACATGTCAGGTATAAACATGTGACTCAACTATCAAATGTATGACATTGTTTTTGATTAATTGGAAATGAATGAGAAATGATGATTAATAGTGACTCATAGCCCAACTGTTATTGGTGTGGGTTGTTCACGACCAGGTAAGGAAAATGAAAAAATGCGAAAAATTTATAGTGATTTTTAGATGAAATGGATAAAGAGGGTCGTGACAATAACCTACTTTAAAAATGGAATCTAACATATCCTAAACATTTTACTAACAATAGCCATATAAACCCCTTACCACACAACTGCTACGCGCTCGATTTTACCCTTTTCACCTTTCGCCTTAGACGCGCATATATGCGTCTAAGCTTCCTTGGCACCTTCTGACGTAGTTGCTGCGAAATCATATTTAAGGGCATATGTTATTTACCATTCATATAATAATGAATATAATTTTTAGCACATACACACTCACAAGGTTAGTCCAAGACTATCGACACCCAACGTAGTTCACCGGTTTTAAGCCTTACGTTTATACGTACTTGGAAAATATCAATTTTTATTTGGTCATAACCGAAACTAACCTTATTCATTTATACTTGTTAGCACACACTTTGGTTCTTCCAACCATAGATTTACATTATTTCCAATCATGCTCTCATGGCATAATTCTTACAATTTACTAGTTAATTATTTCCATTCCATTCAAAGTGGCCGAAAGCCTTGAGCATGTTCTTAACTCCACACTAAATTCATACAAATCCTATAATTACATAATATTCACCACCTAAAAATTATTTTAAATGCTGCAATTTTTTTATTGTCCAATTTGGCAACATTTTATTAATGGAAACTCCCATAATCATCCTTATTCTTTAGCAAATTTCTAGTTTAACTTAGTTCTTAATTTCCATCAAGCAATATCTTTCCTAACTTCTCATTTGGCCGAACCTAATCCACCATTTTTATTTAACAATTTCGATACTTGCTAGACAATATTATTTTCAGCTAATAACTTCTTATAATTTTCAGCTAATGGAATTAAATTCCTGCATTTCTTCTCATTTCCTACATGCATCCAATATATGTATTATTTTCATGCTAATATGTAATCTAGCTCCCCTTAACCGAATGCATGCATGAATTTCTTGAAATTCCTACCTTAGCCGAGCATTCACCACCATTTATTCCTCATCAATTTCCAACAGTTCTCTATAATTGCTCATTTAAATAATGCATTATTCTCCAAGCTTATTGAATCTACCTATTTCATCCTAAATTTTCCAGCTATTAAATTCTGATTTTATTTTCCTTGAATTACATAAACTTAACTAACCAACATCTAATTTCTGCATTTTTAATTAAACATAGCACTATTTTTAGCTCACTTACAATTTACATGCATGTTAAAAATCTGTTTTAGTTCTTTCTTGTTACAGTCGAGCCTATGCCCCTATACATTGCAAATTTCTTATCAACTTTTAAATCATATACATCTACATATGTATTATAACATTTCACATTATTCAATCTAATTAAATCCTTCATATGCATCATTTTCTTCTATACTTCTCTACATGGCCGAATGTCTTGTTCCAATATTCCAATTTCTTGTTGAATTTTAAATCATAGAGATTTATATTTGCTTTTCAGTATTTCAGATTGCATAATTAATTTCAACTTCACATGCAACAATTTCCTTCCTACATTTCCCTATATAGCCGAACTCACACTTAATTTCCCTACTGTCATAGCTTAATTTTAATCATGCAATCATAGAACAACATTATTCACATTATAAATTACTAATCTAATCTTTAAATTCTAGCAAAATCAATCTTCCTAATTTAATTCTAAGTGGCCGAATATCATCCTAATGGCCATGCTAAATTTTCTTCAATTCATATAACTTATTAATTGCTTTACTAAATTCACACTTGCAGGTTACCTTTTTAATTATGAAATAAGTTCCTACACTTGTAAATTTCAAAATTCCCAATTTCAATTAGCTAAGAACCCTAATCCTCATGCATTATAATTTTTTGAAATTAACCAAAATTAATACTCATTCTACATTAATGTAACAGTATGTCAGATCCGTACTTTTATGTAGCTTGTTCCTTATGATTCCTATGTGTATGAACACTATATTATTATAGTTGAATCATAAGAAGAGTATTTACTAGATTTACAGTGTATGTAAAATGATTTAACACTTATAAGCTACATAAAAGCCTAATATGAGCTATAAAAGCCACAGGTTAAACTGAGTGGATCTGAATCATTCTGACTGAATAGAAGAACTTAAAATGAGTAAATATAGAGAGCTCATGAAGGAAAGTCAGTTTGATTTAGTCCCGAACATAGAGAACAATAGTAAAAGCTAAAATGGGTAAAACAGACTTTTTAGCGAGTTAAGGTATTTCGAGCATATTTACCTATCGGGAACGGTTAAAACGTGAAGACAAGAGTGTAAAACATAAGATATGACACTTTCAAAATTTTAAGAAAAAGTCAACGTGGTCAATGATTAAGGAAAAAGTCAACTATAGTTAAGAAAAGTGGACTTTTACCATAGTTGACTAACCATGGTTAAAAATTAACCGAAGTATGGAGAAAAATTTGGGGAAAATATTTGTCACGACCCAATACTACCAAAATCAGTGCAAATTTTTCGCTTTTGAAAAATCTTTCTTTCCGCCTCATGACATATCCCTCTAAACAGGTCTAGCTGTGAATCAATATCGATATACCTTTCTAACCATTTTGAAAATATCACACGTAAACATACATACTGATATCATTTATGTCAGGACCCGTTCTCAATCCATGACTTTATCCAAAAATCACTATAAATTTTTCGCATTTTTAACTTACCTTTCCTCTCTTCAATGGTTGGGCTATGATTCGATGTCAGAGTCCTCGCTTACCACATCATCCATTTCATACTTACATGTCAATATATTATTACTGACTGTAACTGCTTTTGTTATACATGTAAGATTATATAAAATCTAATACAAATACATTCCCCATAATATATAACGTATACATCAATGTGCTGTTTCTATGTTTAGATACACAACTGTACATAATATGTATACCTGGCGATCGATAGGAACTAGCAGTGGACTCTGGAATACTGTCCCTCGATAACTTTCACTCTACTGACGCTCTGTAGAGAGATGTAAAGAAAGGGGGGTGAGCATACAACGCGCTCAGTAAGGAAATCAGGCAAGCAAGTAGATATCAACACTTCTACTCAAAATAATGCTATGCCTTGGAAACATTATTTCTTTTACTCGCTTTAAAAGCATGTCTTGAAATATAATATATATACTTGTAAAGAATAAATCCCATGTACAGAAAATCATGCTTTCTTTCTCAAATGTAGGCATGTAGTGCAAAACAATGCATCGTATATAAATCATGCCTTTATGTAAATCATGCCATGTATATTTAAATCACAATAAATATGGCATCAAATGATTCACAACACAAAATCGGAGTCCGACCCATCCCTCAGGTCTGTCCGCAGTTTAAATCATTCAATCAATGTGATATAACATGTAAGACTCTGTGGTTAAGTGCAAATAGTATCATGGACTATGATCATATCCGAAATGTGATCCCAAGCAACACAGTACTCGGTGTGCGGGGCATCACTTACTGCAACGGGAGGGGGGTCAATCCATCACAACCGTCAGCTATATCCTCCTCAACTCCACAACAACACACGGTACAGCGTACACCTCGCGCCACTCAGACACGGTACAAAGTACACCCGTGGAACCGTCCTCACGGCCAGAGTGCCTACCATAGGTCTTAGCTCTCGCACCTGTGGAATATCAACATCAAAGTCAGGGTGCCTACAATAGGTCTTAGCCCTCACGCCTGTGGAAATATCATACCACATTCACAAATACCCTCATGCTGGCCATCCTCTCAAAATGTGACACTCAGTCACACAAGAATGCGACATGAATAGGTACCATGTATATAATATCACATACAGTGTGCGCCCTCGAGTGCGACACACAGTCGATACTGCGCTCGAACACTGTTTCACATCACAAACTCAACTCTAGTGCGAGCAATCTCCAGCAACTAGGTCAATGCATAGTTCATGTAATAAATCAAGTATGAGCAATAGCTCCAGTACTATGCTATGCACAATATCAAATCTAGTACAAGCCATAGCTCCAGTACTATGTCATGTATAAACCATGAAGAATCGAGTACGAGCAACGCTCCAGTACTCTGTCATGTATCTCATGTAAAACTCGAGTACGAGCTAATCGCTCCAGCACTCTGTGTCATGCATATATCATATAAAACTGAGTACGAGTAAAACTCCAGTACTCTATCGTGCATGTCATGGAAATCTAGTACGTATAAAAATCTAGCACTAATGTATGTGGAAAACATATGAAATCCAGTGCGAGCTATGCTCTAGCACGATTCATTCTCACATAATATGATAGATGGCTCTTTAAAATGGATTGTTTATAAAACATCAAAATCAGCACTATAAAGTGTGCTTAAGTCACATCAACCTTAAAATCATTAGCCCATCTATTTATTTTTATGCTAAATAGCAATTAAACACTCACAATAATTGTTTCCATGCTTTTTGTAACTTTTCACAAAAGTTGACTTTTTGACTAACTAGGGGCAAAATCGTAATTTGCCACTATCGAGTCGCAATAATTATTATTCACTTTCTCTGACCCTCAGAGTTTTTAAGTGAATGTAAAAGTAGACGAAAATACGTGCAGGTATCTCTAACTACTCGCAAAAGTCCCTTACCTCGGATCACGTCACGTGACCTCACTTCCTCGGTGCTGCTAAATCCCGCAGTCCGATCAGCTCTCAATGTAAACTCCAGAGCTGTAAATAACCATTCCTCAGGTTAATTATACTTTTCATACTGTATTACACATTAATACAGTCTATTATCCCTTAATGGGCCTTAAAAATCCTTAATGGGCTTAACTAGGCCTTATGTCCATTTTCATTTTACTATTCACTTTCGTTGGCCTATTGGGCTTGTGGGGCCCATAACTCTTATTGGGCTTGTCCTAGGCCCATTACACCCTATTGGGCCTAAAATAATTGGGCTTGGCCCATTGGGCCTCTCGGCCACATGCCATGGCCGACAGCTACTCATGCCTCGGTTTCACCATGGCATGCCATCCATGCCTATTATTTAGCCATTTTCACTTAGGCATTTTCACATACACTTGCTAGGCAACATTACCAATCATCACATAGTTCATTTAGGCATTTTATCAAACACCTTGATTGCCAACAACTTACATGTATTAACTAATCAAATTGATTAATTCTAATTACACCATTAACATTAATACATGTATACAAATCCATTTATGTCTTAAAATCATATTGACATAATTCAATATCCCATTAATCACTCTCGGCCTAGCCCACTTCATGGTGATTTAATATGTTTCAATGCTTAAAACATATATCAACATACTTGAAATCATTCATACATTAACATATATGAAATTGGAAATTAGAAAATATACCAATTGTTGTGTTCACCCTTTGGCCGAAACTTTGGAGGCTCTCGGTTTGCTCTCTATGGCTCCTTGATAGCCAATTCCAACATATGTCAATCTCATTTCAATTTGGAACAACTTTCATGAAGAATGCAAGTTCCAAATATGCCTAATTCCTAGGGATTTCTAGTGAGAGAAAGCTTGGAAAATATGTTTCAATGGTTTCTTCTTCTAGCCGGATTTGGTGTGATGAAGATGACAATGGTGTGGCTGGATTTATAAGCCATATACTTAGCCATTAAGCTTTACTTTTCAGCCATTTAACTTGACTTTCCAAACCTTAGCCATGAGTCACCTTATGAGTCACCTTATGAGTCATAGTTAACTTTAACTATGGTTAGATATTTATCTCATGGGCTTTTCCAATTGGGCTTCTTGGTTTGGGCTTTCCTAATGGGTTTCGGGCTGAAATTTTTACTATGTCTCGGGCCTTTAATTGTCTCAAAATTTGGCCGATCAATTGGTCCAACAATTCGGTCTAAAGGACCTGAGAGTTTCGATAATCGTTTAGTATACCTTAATGGGCTTTAAAATTTTCACCTTAGGCCCATTACATTTTTAACCATTTAATTTATTCCGGAATCCTTCCGAATAAATTTTCCTTACTTCGGAGATGATTATCTTGTATTCTGGCCAAGAATATTTTTCCCCAAATTTTTCTCCATACTTAGGTTAATTTTTTTTAACCATGATTAGTCAACTATGGTAAAAGTCTACTTTCTTAACTATAGTTGACTTTTTTCCTTAACCATGTTGACTTTTTTTCAAAATTTTGAGAGTGTCATATCTTATGTCTTACACTCTCGTCTTTATATTCCAACCGCTCCCGGTGGATAATTTCACCCGAAACTCCTTTTCTCGCCAAAAAGGTCCATTTTACCCTTTTTAGCTTTTACTCTCGTTTTATATGTTCGGGACTAAATCAAGCTGACTTTCCTTCATGAGCTCTCTACGCTCTCTTATTTTAAGTTCTTATTTTCAGTCAGAATGATTTAGATTTACTCGGTTTAGCCTGTGATACCCATCGATCACATTAGGCATTTATGTAGCTTTTGCGTGTTAATTCATTTCAATAGCACTTTAAGTCTAGTAAATACTCTTCTTATGATTCAACTATAATTACATAGTGTTCATACACATAGGAATCATAAGGTACAAGCTACAAAGATCTGGGTCTGACAATTTATCATATAATAGATAGTCGGTATGTTTATACATCACATGATTCTATATTTACATCCCCAAATATTCATTTATATACAATACTGTGCTGTAAGCATACTAATACAAAATTCTGTACGTGGTGTATACCTGACAGTCGATGGGAAACAAAGATATCAGCTATGCCGTCTACTCTCTACACCCGCTATCTCTATGGGGGAAATACTAAAAGTGGGTGGAAAATGAAAGGGTGAGCTCCACATGCTCAATAAAGCAATAATACAAACGAGTAGATAGCTATACTATCTACATGCTGATAAGAAATCAGGATATATGTGATCATGAGGTAAAAACAATGATATGCCATATATATAATATCATCTGTTCTAAACACAGGAAATCGGCATATTAAAACATGGAATAATTCTCATGTGAAAACATCTCATGCTCAATGAAACAACACGTTTTAAAATACCTCATCTGGGTCAAAATACGATACACTCACAAATCAAAATCCATTTCAACAAAATTCTTTATTTTCAAATCTTCGTTATAAAATCACCCTTCTCACAGGGTTACAAGTCAATGAAAGTCTCATAAAATCCCTCCATGGGAATAATCAAATCTCAATTGAAATCATAAGAAAATCAGGGTCTGACCCCTCTCTCGGGTCTACCTTGGTCTATCAAGACCAATAGTTATATCATGTGAGACATGTAAGCGACTATATTGGTAATATCCTGGACTATGGCCATAACCTTGTGATCCCTAGCACACAGATCCTAGTGTGCGGGGTATCACACCTGAAACGGGAGGTGGGTCATCCTACCCGCCAAAACAGCATAATATCAGGATTGCGAGGGCAAGACTTGCTATCTCGTGGCTAATGCCACTCCACTCCAACAATCCCCACGGTACAGCGTACTCCGTGTGACATACACGGTACATCGTACTCCGTGAACCCAAGCTTAATCAGGGGTGCCTGTAATAGGTCTTATCCACCCATGTCTAGTATGTCTCAGTCTGCACGTGTGAGCATATCATCTCACTATGACACACAGTCAACAGGATGCTCCAACACGGCTATATGCATGTCATAAAATTCCTGTGCGAGCGAAGCTCCAACACGGCTCCATGCATATTCATGATATCTGAAAACCTCGTGCGAGCGAAGCTCTAGCACAGTTTCATAGAAATCAAAAAAAATCTGCGTATGAGCAACGCTTCAGTACGACTTAAACTGATTATACATTCATTTCAAATCCACGTATGAGCATTGCTCCAGTACGAATATGTATAAAAACTCATTGAAAACCTCGTACGAGAAAAACTCCAATACGGTAGTCATATGAATTAAATCTGTAAAATAGTGCGAGCAAGGCTCCAGCACTCTGTGTATGTGTTAAAATATAAAATTCAGTGCGAGCAGTGCTCAAGCACGGTTACAACTCATATAACACTGATAGGTGGCTCGGTTTTATTAAAACATGTTAAATAAATATCAACTGGCACCTAACCTGTGCCTTTTCACTTAAAACATGTAAATAATAGCCAACCTATCCATAAATTGCTTGAATTAAAGCAATATCATCATGAAAACATTAAAATCATGAAATTCATGCAATTTCATAGCCTTACTACCCTTTTTGAAATTTTCCTAACTGGGGGCAAAATAGTCATTTTTCACTATTTCCATATTTTTTCGTAAAAATTATTATTCTATTTTCGGGTAGCCTATTGAATTTAACGTAATGTAAATCCCCTCAAAATTACGTACAGCTACCTCTAAATGTTCATAAAATTCCCTTACCTGGAATTCAAGCGCAAGCTTATCCCGACTCGACCATACCAGGTCTCTCAGTCTAATTCGCTCGTGTACGGAGCTGCATCGACCACATATGGGTTCAGTTCAATATACAGATCAGTATTTCACTCTTACTGATCGAATCTAAAGCTCTGGGCTCGATTGCACTTTAATAGGCCTCGAACCCCTTTTTCAGCCCGTTTCCACTTTTAAATCCCTTCTTCGGGTTTACTGGGCTCATTTGATTTATCAATAATCATCGGGCTTCGTTCCAAACTCAGTGGATAGCCCGGGTACTGTTTATGATAATTACGTTGAAATTTCAAATAAATTTCCTTTTATGCAGAATTAATCCGTAATTTCCGTAAAATAATCGAAACTCTGCATTAAAGGACTCATATTATCGTAATTAAAATGTACTTACCCAATATGGTACGGGGTACGAAAATCGAAGCTAAATCGGCTCTCGTTCGGGCTCTGTAGTGACACTGCATAATTATGCGATTTCGGGTCATTTTCTAATAAAATAATATTAAATTGAGTTCCCAAAATTTATCCGTAGGTCGATCCCGACCCTTGGTCACTTACCTGAATTTTCGAGTCGTCCTCGGGTACACTTTCTTCCTTTTTCCCTTTTTTGCTTTCTTTTCTTTTTTTTTCCTTTTCTTTTTTTTTCCTTTTCTTCCTTCTCGACTACGGTGCCGTTTTGGCCCGTTTGCCGTCGCCTGAGATTCCGACCATCTGGCCGGCAGCCAGTGGCCTCAACAGAACCGTCTCGACCAGGGGAAGGCTCGGCTGGGCTGAATCAGCACTGGAATGCCGCCGTTCGCCGGGACCAACGCGTTTTCTCCCCGAAACTTTCGACCGTCAATTCGTCGAAAATAGCTGCCGTCGGAGCGCGTCACCGATACCAATAGACTCGTCGGACTCTCCTCTATCGCCTCTTACCGTTGGCTTGGCTCGTCGAACGCCGATGGCTCGTCGGAGGTCACGGGTTGCCTGTCGGGTTCGGTTGGGTTGCTGGGTTCCGTTTTCAGTCTTTCTCTCTCCTCGAAATCTGATTTTCGATTTTTTTTCCAATTTTCCATTTTTTTTATTTATTAATTTTTTTATTATTTTAATCAATTAAAATATATTAAATAATCCAAATATCTCTTAAAAAATCTTAAAAAATATTATTAAATTTATTTAATCAATAAATGAATTTATCAGTGTATTTTCGTCTTTCCCGGTATATTTTTCAATTCTTTTCGGGATAATTTTTTTTGAATTAAACATCTCGATTAATTTCAAATTAATTATCGTAAATTTCAATAGATTAATATCTAGATCAATCGGCCTCGAATTTAAATATTTTCCTTGGTATTGATCCAGATTTCGCAAATTTCATATTTTAACGAAAATTACTTATCGATTTTATACCGAATTTTGGTCTTTTGACCATTTTACCCTTGTACGTGTTCGGGGCCAAATTAAATAGACTTTCTTTCATCAATCCACAATCTTTTCCCTATATTAAATGTTTCATTTTCAGTCAACTCGATTTAATTCCATAGACAAACTTATTGCTTCTAATTTTCCCGATTTATCCTTATTCGATTTTACGTAATTTATTTCGTTTCATCCACATTTATCAAATCTGAATCAACCATCTTATGAATCCATTAACATATAATAATGTCATACAATATGGAAATCATAAGGAATATCATAAAAAAAATTGTGGATCTCACAATATTTTTGGTCAGAATACAAGATAATCATCCCCGAAAGTAAGGAAAATTTATTCGGAAGGATTCCGGATTAAATTTAATGGATAAAAACATAATGGGCCGAAATGAAGATTTTAAAGCCCATTAAAGTATACTAAATGTAGATAGAAATTCTTAGGTCCCTTAGACCGAATTGTTGGACCAATTGATAAGCCAAATATTTAGACAATTAAAGGCCCGAGGTATAGTAAAAATTTTATCCTGAAAGCCCATTAAGAAAGCCTAAACCGAGAGGCCCAATTGTAAGGCCCATTAGGATTAAATATCTAACCTTAATTAAAGCTAACTATGACTCATTAGATGACTCATTAGGTGACTCATAACTAAACCTTAGGAAGTCAATTATAATGGCTAGAAAGTAAGGCTTAATGGCTAAGTTAATGGCTTATAAAATCAGCCACACCATTGTCATCTTCACCATACCATTCTCGGCTACACAAGGAAACCATTTGAAATACATTTATCCAAGCTTTATCTCACTAGAAATCACTAGGATTTAGGCATAATTGGAACATACACTATTCATGAAAGTTATTCCAAATTGAGAGGAGAGTGACATATGTTGGAATTGGCTATCAAGAAGCCATAGTGTGCAAACCGTGAGGCTCCAAAGTTTCGACCAAGTGTGAACACAAATACTAGGTATATTTTCAAGCTTTCAAATTCATATATGTTAATGTATGAATGATTTTAAGTATATTGGTATATGTTTTAAGCATTGAAACATATGAAATCACTATGATCATGGTTAGGTCGAGAGTGCGTAGTGAAATATTGATGAATGTACATATGATTTTAAGGCACAAATGAGATGATATACATGTGTTAATTATTATGGTATAGTTAGAATTAATCAATGTGATTAATTGATACATGTATTTAGTTGGCATTCAAGGTGTTTGATAAAATGCCTAAATGAACTATGTGAAGCTTAAGAACATTTCCAACCAAGTGTTTGTGAAAATGCCTAATTGAAATTGGCTAAACAAATGGACATGGACAACTTGCCATGGTGTGACCGACGACATGGGATGCTCTCGACCATGGCATGTGGCCGAGAGGTCCAATGGGCCAAGCCCAATTGGTTTCGGCCCAATGTGATGTAATGGGTCTCAGATAAGCCCAATAAAGAGTTGGTTGACCCCACAAGCCCAATAGGCCCAACGAAAATAAATAGTAAAATAGAAATGGGCTTAAGGCATATTTAGGCCCATTAAGGTTTATTAAAGCCCATTAAGGGAAATAGACTATATTTAATGTGAAATACAGTAGGAAAATATAATTAACCAGATAAATGGTTATATGCAGCTGCAGAGATTATTGGAGATGCGAATTGGATTGCTGGATCGAGCAGCGTTGAGAAAGTAAAATTTCTCGAGTGATTGCAGGTAAGGGAATTTTGTGAGTAGTTAGAGATACCTACACGTGTTTTCATCTACTTTTACATTCATTTAAAAGCTTTGAGGGTCAGATAAAGTGAATAATAATTATTTTGACCCGATAGTGGTAAATTATGATTTTACCCTTAGTTAGAAAAAAGTCAACTTTTGTGAAAAGTTGTAAAAAACATAGAAACCACCATTTTGACTATTTTTTCTATTGTTTAGCAACAGAGTAGGTAGATTGGCTAATGATTTTAAGGTTGATGTGAATTAAGCACACTTTACAGTGCTGATTTTGATGTTTTGAAAATCATCCCTTTTTAAAGAGCCATCTATCAAAATATGTAAGAATAAATCGTGCTAGAGCACAACTCGTACTAGATTTCATATATTTTCCACATATGCTAGTGTTGGATTGTGATTCGCACTAGATTTTCATGACCTGCATTATAGAGTGCTGGAGTTATTACTCGTACTCAGTTTTATATGATTTATGCATGAGAGAGTGCTGGAGCGATTAGCTCATACTCGAATTTCACATGTGATGCATGACAGAGTGCTAGAGCGTTGCTCGTACTCGATTCTTCATGATTCATACATGACATAGTACTTGAGCTATTGCTCGTACTTGATTTGTTGAGTTTTGTGCATAGCATGGTACTAGAGCTATTGCTCGTACTTGATTTGAAACATGAACTATGCATTGACCTAGTTGCTGGAGGTTTACTCACACTAGAGTTTGAGTTTGAGATGTGGAACAGTGTTTGAGCGAAGTGTCGACTGTGAGTCGCGCTCAAAGGCGCGCACTGTATTTTATGTGATATATAAGACATGTTGAAAAAATCGTGCTTGATTTCCTCGTGTAGACTGAGTGTCACACTGTGAGATGTTCGCATGTGGATTTAGAGATGTGGTATGTATATTCCATGGTTTGAGGGCTAAGACCTATGGTAGGCACCCCGACTGTGATGTAGGGTCCACGAAGTACGTTGTACCATGCGAGTGGCGTGGAGTACACTGTACCGTGTGGTGTTGTAGAGTTGATAGCTCGCGGTTGTGATGGACTAACCCCCTCCCATTACAGCAGTGATGCCCCACACACTAGGATTTCGTGTAACCTGGGATCACCATTATTGGATATGGCCATAGTCCGAGATATTATTGCATTTCACCACAAAGTCTCATATGATATATCACCTGACTGATTGAATTATTTATGATACGGATAGACCTGAGGGATGGGTCGAAATCTAATTTTGTGTTGTGAATGATTTAAATGTCATATTTGCTGTGATTTAAATATACATGGCATGATTTATCTAAAGGTATTGTGATATTATAAAGATGCATTATTTTGCACTACATGCTTATATTTGAGAAATAGAGCATGATTTCTATACATGGAATTTAATCTGTGCAAGTTTATGTATATATATTTTAAAGACATGCTTTGAAAGTGAGTTAAGGAAGTGATATTTTGAGGCATGACTTTATTTTGAATAGATAGTGTAGATGTCTACTTGCTTGCTTGATTTCCTTACTGAGCGCATTGTTTGCTCACCCCCCTTTATTTTACATCTCTCTACAGCGCATCAGCAGTAGAGTGAGAGCATTTGAGGGATAGTATTCCTATTGTCCGCTGCTATTTCTTATCGATCGACAGGTATACATATTTTTTATGGTATGTATCTAAACATATAAACAGCATAGTAATGTATACGATACATATTTTGGGGAATGTATTTGTATTAGATTTTATATGATCTTACATGTATTATAAAAGAAGTTTACAGTCAGAAATAATATATTGACATGTATTTATGGTAATGAATGATAGGTACGCGAGGAAGCTAACATCGAATCACAGCCTAACCATTGATGAAAGGAAAGGTAAGTTAAAATGCGAAAAATTTGTAGTGATTTTGGCTAAGTCAGGAAGGGTCTTGACAAAATGGTATCAGAGCTGAGGTTGGTCTGATGTGAGTTGGTGTTAGAAAATAGAAAGTATACATCCCCATTGTACTGTGTTGTGTTTAGATATAACTATGTATACCAGATGGGAGACAGACTAATTCATGATGGTGAATACAGGAACTTTACCTATATGGCAAATACTCGTAGTGGTAGAAGGACGAGAGGTAGGGCTCGAGGCCGTAGAGATAGGCCTGAGAGACGAGCTGCTACCGAGCCATTACTTACCCATGAGACTTCAGGTGCTACTAAGGCACCAGAGTATGCTAAGATGCACTTTACAAGATTAGAGTATAGTCTAGAGACGATAGTAGAGATATTGGCACGGACGATGCTAGGTAGGCAAGGATAGGAGGCACGAGCTGCGATAAGAGAGGCAGTTGCCCCTAATACACCTACACAGTCAGCTCATGCACCGAGGACTATAGATACTCCTACACCCCCATCAATTTCGAGTAGTAGTGGATTAGGGTATGGATGTGATCTGGATTGATTACGACAGTTCCATAAGTTTAGACTTCCATCTTTTAGTGGGGTTAAGGACCCAATAGCTGCTGAGGAGTAGGTTAGTGAGATGGAGAAGCTTTTTGGATTCTTCGAGTGTACAACATTAGAGATGGTCGTATTTGCTGCGTTCCTACTGAAGGGAGTTGCAGCGCATTGTGAAAATCCACCAGACCCATATTGAGAGCCCGACATACAGATATTAGTTGGGAGATATTTCAAGATGCCTTTAGGAGACTGTTTGTTCCTGATACCGCATAGTGGAAACTACAGGCTGATTTTTTTAGACTGAACCAGGGGAGTTTGTCTGTGGATGAGTATGAGACTATATTCCTATCCCTAGGAAGATATGACCCAAATACCATGTATAGTGAGGGTAGGAAGGTCCACAGGTTCATCGATGGATTGAGACCGGTTCTGCGGTCCAGATTGGTCCCATTTGTTATAGCCACATATGAGGAAGCAGTGCACAACTATGCGAGCAGGATTATGAGAGGAATGCTTTCGAGTTCGAGAAGTTTAGTTAGAGTCGAGATATACAGAGGAAGAGACCAGTGAGAGATAGAGGTTTTAATTATGAGGAGGGAGGAGACTCTTCGGTAAGAGACCACAGATTGATGAGGTACAAGAGAGACCTGCTAGACCTCCTGCTTATCCGACCGTAGCTCTAGCAAAGGGTATTATCATTGGAGGACAGAGGCCTACTACCGATCAGCGCCATAGATGCGGTAGACATCATGGAGGTAGACAGTGTCCACTGACTCTTATAGTGTGTTTCCGATGCGGGAAACTAAGGCATATTGCTAGAGCTTACTCGGAGATGGTTGAGACTGCTCCACTGAAGGGCAGGGATCCAGGGAAAGCTTCTGTTGATTCTTCTACTTCGAGGAAGAGAGCGACAGCATAAGAGAAGGGGAAGCAAGTGATCAGGCGAGGGCGCATACATGTTTTGGACCAGGGCACAGCGAATGCTTCATTAGATGTGATACGAGGTAACATCCTGATTTATGATATTGAAGCATATTTTTAATTGATCCTGGTGCCACACATTCTTTTGTATCGCCTTCATTTGCATGTAAATTAGCAAGACATGTAGAGCGTATACCGTTATGTATGATGATGTTGATTAGTACGCCTATAAATAGTAGTCAGATCGTAGAGTATGTATTTAATGATTGTAAGTTGAGAGTAGGGAACAAGGAGATGATAGCCAATCTAATATTGCTAATTATGAGTGACTTTGATATAATCTTAGGAATGGATTGGCTATCTGCAAACTATGCTGTTTTAGATGGTTATGCTAAGACAATTATGTTTCCTAACCCTACTAGATATGTTGTAAAGTTTAATGAAAATAAATGAAAGGAGTAGTTATGATTATGATATGATTTACTGACTTAGAAAACCTTTAACGTATCAAGGTTTCATTGCGTACGTGGTAGATATGGATAAGGCTCATCCAAAGTTGTTAAATATTCCTGTGGTTAGTGAGTACCAAGAAGTTTTTCGGATGAGTTGCCATGGTTACCACCAGATAAAGAGATGGAGTTCTGTATAGATTTGGTGCTTGGTACGGAGCCTATTTTGAGACCACCATATTGCATGGCCTTAGTTTAGATGGAGGAGCTCAAGAGACAGTTATCGAAGCTATTGGATAGGGGTTTTGTTAGATCGAGTGTTTCACCTTAGGGAGCACCGATTTTATTTGTAAGGAAGAAGGATGGGAGCCTCTGATTGTGTGCCGATTACCGATTGTTGAATAAGGCCACCATCAAGAATAGGTATCCCCTTCCACGCATTGACGACTTCTTGGATCAGCTTCAAGGAGCATAGGTCTTTTCCAAGATTGATCTAAGGTCTGAGTACCATCAGCTGAGAGTTTGGAGTGGAGATGTACCCAAGATAGCGTTTTGTACCCGATATGGCCATTATGTGTTCTTGGTTATGCCATTCGGATTGACGAATGCTCTCATGGCTTTCATGGCTTTGATGAACGATGTGTTTAAGCCATATTTGGATAAGTTTGTTATCGTCTTTATTGATGAAATATTGGTATATTTGAGATCCAAGGAGGAGCATGAAGAGCACCTTAAGATTGTATTGCAGACTCTACGAGAGCAGAAGTTATATGCTAAGCTTAGTAAGTGTGACTTTTGGTTGTTACTGATCTCGTTTTTAGGACATGTTGTATCGATGGATGGTCTATCAGTCGATCCATCCAAGATAGAGGTTGTAGTTCAGTGGGAACAGCCGACGACAGTCACTAAGACTAGGAGTTTTCTGGGCTTAGCTAGATATTATCAGAGATTTGTTAAGAGATTTTTGAAGTTGGCTGCTCTGTTGACACGTCTCACTTGAAAGATTGTACCATTCGTATGGAACGAGGATTGTGAGAAGAGTTTTCAGGAGTTGAAGTGTCGATTGACCATCGCTCAGATTCTCACTATCCCTACCAGCTCAAGAGGATTTGTAGTGTATACTGATGCTTCGCATCAAGGATTGGGCTGTGTATTGATGCAGGATGGAAGGGTAGTTGCTTATGGATCCAAATAGCTGAAGGATCATGAGAAGAACTATATGATCCATGATTTGAAGTTAGCAGCAGTAGTGTTTGCGTTGAAGGTATGGCGCCACTACTTGTATGGTGAGAAGTTCCATATATTTACTGACCACAAGAGCGTCAAGTATCTGTTCTCACTGAAAGAATTGAACATGACACAAAAAAGATGGCTAGAGCTTCTGAAGGACTACGATTGCTAGATACTTTATCATCTGGGCAAGGCTAACGTTGTAGTTGATGCTTTCAGTAGGAAAAGCCTAGGGATGGTATCGTATATGATGGTTAGGGAACATGAGTTGCTAGAGTAGTTTGCTAGCCTCAGTCTGGGAGTTGTTACTTTTGACATGGATACAGGCTATGTGATAGCTAGTCTACACCTGGAGCCAGATCTGTTAGACTGGATCAGAGTGGCTCAGCAGACCAACCCATTTTGTAATGATGTGAGTGGTCAAATACAGAGGGGCACAGTAACTGATTTTGAGTTGAGTTCGGATGGACTACTGAGGTTCAGAGGCAGATTGTGTGTTCCCAAGGATCTAGGACTCAAGAGATTGCTATTGGCGAAAGATCATTCATCGAACTATCGTTACATCCGGGGATGTACCAAGATGTATCAGAACCTCCGAAAGGTATACTGGTGGTCGGGTATGAAGAGAGATGTAGCAGATTTTATGGCAAAATGTCTCGTATGTCAGTAAGTGCAGGTAGAGCATCAGAAACCTGTAGGGTTATTACAACCTCTACCTATACCGACATGGAAATTGGAGCATATCACCATGGATTTCATGATGGTTTGCTGAGAACCCGCAGGAATCACAATGTTATATGGGTGATCATCGATAGACTGACGAAGTCAGCCCACTTCCTTGCTATGAGAGCTACCGATAGTTTGAGCACATTGGCAGAGCTGTATGTACGCGAGGTAGTGAGGTTACATGGTGTACCATTGAGCATAGTCTCTGATAGGGATTCTCGCTTCACATCCCAGTTTTGGAAACATTTTCAGGAAGCAATGGAAACCCAGTTGAGTTTGAGCACCGCTTTCCATCCTCAAACAGATGGTCAGTCAGAGAGGACTATACAGACTCTGGACGATATGTTGAGAGTATGTGTGCTAGATTTTAGAGGCTCCTAGGATGGCCACTTGCCACTAGCCGAGTTCGCCTACAACAACAGTTATCATTCGAGTATCGGGATGGCACCATATGAGGCTTTATATGGCCGTAGATGTCGTTCTCCTATTGGATGGGAAGAAGTGGGTGATCGTAAGATCTTCGCTCCTGACTTGGTTACACAAGCATCTGAGGACGTCCATTTGATTGTAGAGAGATTGAGGATAACTCAGAGTAGATAGAAGAGTTACGCTGACAAAAGTCGAAGGCCACTAGAGTTTATAGTTGGTGAATCAGTGTTTCTGAAAGTTTCTCCTTCTAAGGGCATAGCGAGATTTGGAAAGAGAGGGAAGCTGAGTCCTCGCTATATTGGACCCTTTGAGATACGTGATCAAGTGAGAGATAAGGCCTATAGGTTGGCATTGCCACTGGACTTATCAGGTGTCCATAACGTCTTCCACATATCGATGCTTCGGAAGTATCACCTGGATTCGGCACATGTGATTAGTTATAAGCCGTTGAAGCTTAGAGAGGACATCATATGTTGAGAGACCGATTTGGATACTAGATAAGAAGGAGAAGGTATTGAGATCGAAGACTATCAGATTAGTGAAGGTTCTGTGGCAGTATCATACTTCAGAGGAGGCTACGTGGGAGCTAGAGAGTCTGATGCAAGAGAAGCACCCCCTTCTGTTTGATGACTGACTTGGTTCTAATTTGGAGGATCAAATTTTCTTAGTGGGGGAGGATTGTCAGATCTGTACTTTTATGTAGCTTGTTCCTTATTATTCCTATGTGTATGAACACTCTATTATTATAGTTGAATCATAAGAAGAGTATTTACTAGATTTACAGTGTATGTAAAATGATTTAACACTTATAAGCTACATAAAAGCCTAATGTGAGCTATAAGAGCCATAGGTTAAACCGAGTGGATCTGAATCATTCTAATTGAAGAGAAGAACTTAAAATGAGAAAATATAGAGAGCTCATGAAGGAAAATCAGTTTGATTTAGTTCCGAACACAGAGAACAAGAGTAAAAGCTAAAAAGGGTAAAACAAACTTTTTAGCGAGTTAAGGTATTTCAGGCATATTTTCCTACTGAGAACGGTTAAAATGTGAAGACGAGAGTGTAAAACATAAGATATGACACTTTTGAAATTTTGAGAAAAAGTCAACGTGATCAATGATTAAGGAAAAAGTCAACTATAGTTAAGAAAAGTGGACATTTACCATAGTTGACTAACCATAGTTAAAAATTAACCTAAGTATGGAGAAAAATTTGGGGAAAAATATTTTTGGTCAGAATTCAAGATAATCATCCCCTAAAGTAAGGAAAATTTATTCGAAAGGATTCCGGATTAAATTTAATGGACAAAAACGTAATGGGCCGAAATGAAGATTTTAAAGCCCATTAAGGTAACTAAATGTAGATCGAAATTCTTAGGTCCTTTAGACTGAATTGATTGACCAATTGATAGGCCAAATATTTAGACAATTAAAGGCCCGAGGTATAGTAAAAATTTCAGCCCGAAAGCCCATTAAGAAAGCCCAAACCGAGAGGCCCAATTGTAAGGCCCATTAGGATTAAATATCTAACCTTAGTTAAAGCTAACTATGACTAATTAGATGACTCATTAGGTGACTCATAACTAAACCTTAGGAAGTCAATTATAATGGCTGGAAAGTAAGGCTTAATGGCTAAGTTAAGGGCTTATAAAATCAGCCATACCATTGTCATCTTCACCATACCATTCTCGGCTGCATAAGGAAACCATTGAAATACATTTATCCCAGCTTTCTCTTACTAGAAATCACTAGGATTTAGGCAGAATTGGAACTTACATTCTTCATGAAAGTTGTTCCAAATTGAGAGGAGAGTGACATATGTTGGAATTGGCTATTAAGAAGCCATAGTGTGCAAACCGTGAGGCTCTAAAGCTTTGGTCAAGTGTGAACACAAATACTAGGTATATTTTCAAGCTTTCAAAATCATATATGTTAATGTATGAATGATTTTAAGTATACTGGTATATGTTTTAAGCATTTAAAGATATGAAATCACAATGATCATGATTAGATCGAGAGTGATTAGTGAAATATTGATGAATGGACATATGATTTTAAGGCACAAATGAGATGATATACATGTGTTAATGATTATGGTATAGTTAGAATTAATCAATTTGATTAATTGTTACATGTATTTAGTTCGCAATCAAGGTGTTTGATAAAATGCCTAAATGAACTATGTGAAGCTTAAGAACATTGCCAACCAACTGTTTGTGAAAATGCCTATGTGAAAGTGGCTAAACAAATGGACATGGATGGCATGCCATGGTGTGACCGACGACATGGGATGCTCTCAGCCATGGCATGTGGCCGAGAGGTCTAATGGGCCAAGCCCAATTGGTTTCAGCCCATTGTGATGTAATGGGTCTCGGATAAGCTCAATAAAGAGTTTGTGGGCCCCACAAGCCCAATAGGCTCAACGAAAATGTGACGTCCTGTAAGGGCGAAAAATAGGGCAAATTTAAAACTTTTTACTCATCAAATCACAATTAAGGGTGCATTCCTGTGCAGTGCCATACATCATTATACATATCATACCTCAAGATCTCATCATTAAATAGTATATATCATATCATATACATTACTCAATTCAGATTGAACTATCCTAATACATCCCATATAATGTTATACATCAAGTGTCTGTAAATACACATTAGTCTGGGTACATGAAATGTAAATTATACCTCTAATACAAATATATGGCCTGGAGCTCAAGTCCTCCACTAGCCACTACTCCGTATGTCGCAGGAAATTCTCCTCACTTGAAGAAATCTGGGGGGAAGAGAAAACAGGGTGAGCTTCAAAACATCTTAGTAAGAGGGTAAGGGATTCATTAATAAGAAAATGATTTGCACAGCACAATCATTTTGTTTTACATGATAAACTCAATAAACTTAGTGGAAAATGTAGCATGAATAGTTAAACATCATCTCAAAGTCCATGTAAAAACATGATAATGAATGGCTCAATTCAAGGTTACAAGCATGTAGAAATCAAGATGCGATAATGGCTTTTCTCTTTAAAACGTGATAAAAATCACTGAAATAGTAATGCATGTGGCACAGCCACTAAATAAAATCTACATGTGCCACAACCACAAATTAAAATTTACACGTGGCACAACCACCAAACACATGTGGCACAACCACTGATTTAGATTCGTACGTGGCACAGCCACTAAATACACGTGGCATAACGACTGATTAGGATTCACACGTGGCACAACCACCAAATACACATGGCACAACCACTGATTAGGATTCACACACGTGGCACAGCTACTGATTAAGATATACACGTGGTAGGTAACCAACGCTACCAGAGTAGGGATCATCTCACGTTACCAGAATAGAGGAATATCAAACTTACATGCTACTAGAGCAATGCCCGGTGTGTATTCAAAATGACAAACCTAAGTCTCAATTAATAGCCATTATCATAAAAATCGTTTTGCCTTCATATAAAGCTCATAATGGTTTTCTCTCATAAAACTCATTTCAAACCGTTTTGTACTCAATACAAAACATTTTAAAACCGAGCTTCAATCGAAAAAACCCTGCACACATTTCTCAAATCTCAGTACGCCTTAACGTAGGGCCCAAAACACTTTTCACATTTTAAAAGCAAAATAGTTATAAAATGTTTTCACGTATAGTTTACAACTCATAAAAGTTGGGCCCCAACCGGTTATAAAATCGTGTGCAATTCTCATTCACAACACATAAAACATACTTGTTTTCTAACTCAAAAATCATGCTACAATATTATCACAAAACACATACACATATGAGTTTAGTTTTCCCTTACCTCTTTGCACCGTGTATAGTGCAATCGTTCCCTCGTATCACGGACTAGCCTTGCATTCCACTCTGGAACTCTCGAGCCAAACCCGAGAGTGCTCAACTCCCACCTTGATTTAATTTGTCCTTCGATTTCCAATTATGTTGTTCTCCTTTGGATGAGGAATAACTTTCCTTCTTATCACAACTCTTGATTTGGACGAAAATGAGCGATTTGGAAGAGAGAGAAAGCTAGGGTTCAGCTGAAATGGAGGTTTGAAAGAGAGAGAAAAGATGAAATGCAGGAAAACACAGGGGTCCTTTTATAGACGGTGGGTAGGAGATCGATCTGGCTCTTGATGAGATCGATCTGCATTTGAATTTAGGGACGATTTGGGGTAATTTTATGCCTAGGAGATCAATCTGTTGAGGGGTGAGATCGATCTCTTAATGGCTTTATGAGATCGATCTGCTCCAATTATGAGATCGATCTCTAGTTTACAGAATGCTTCATGAGATCGATCTGCTCCTTGAGGAGATTGATCTTCTCCTTAACAGAAACATTTTGAGATCGATTCTTTCCTTTTGAGATCGATCTCTTCATTACAAAATCATAAGAAGATCGATCCTCTTCCATTGGAGATCGATCTGCTCGCTTAAATTCCTCCTACCTTGTCATTTTTGACCTACCAGATTGATCCTTTCTTCTCCAAGATCGATCTGGCCCCATAGTTTCACACTTTAACATAAAATCTCATTTATAATTGATTCATCACTTAAATTTTCATTCCATACCACCTCAATATATGAGTACATCATATTTAGTTCAATCAATTACACTTCATGTTCTCATTACAAAATTTGATATGTGTAAAATTCTCAGATCTCACATCCTCCCCACCTTAAAAAAAAATTTGGTCCTCCAAATTCAACTCATCTCGTCAAATAGATGAGGTATTTCTCCTTCATGAGACTTTCCAATTCCCACGTTGTCTTTTCCATTGAGTGATGTTTCCACAAAACTTTCACTAATGAGATGCTCTTGGTTCTAAGTACCTTTCCTTTCTATCGAGAATCCAGATGAGTTCTTCAGTGTAGCTCATATCCTCTTGTATGTCCATCTTTTTGTACTCTATGACATGAGAAGGGTCCGGGTGTTACTTCCTTAACATAGACAAATGAAAGACGTTGTGTATTTCAGACATCTGTGGGGGTAATGCCAATCTGTAGGCTACCTCTCCCACTCTCTCAAGAATCTCGAATGGTCCTATGTATCGAGGACTTAATTTCCCTTTCCTTCCAAACCTCAAGATACCCTTACTCGGTGATATCTTCAGAAATACTGCATCACCAACATCAAACTCAAGTGGCCGTTTACGTACATCCACGTAGCTTTTATGTCTACTCTGTGCAGCCTGTAATCTCTCACATATGAGTTTCACACGTTGTACAGCCTGTGTAACAAGCTCGAGAGCATTTATCTTTCTGTCATCGACTTCTTCCTAAGTTACAGGGGATCTACACCTCCTACCATATAGAGCCTTAAAAGGTGTCATCCCAATAATTGCATGATAGCTATTATTGTACGCAAACTCTGCTAGGGGTAGGTTATCATCCCATGATCACTTAAAATCCATCGTACACGCCCTTAATATATCCTCCAGAGTCTGAATAGTCCTCTCTGACTGACCATCTGTTTGAGGATGATAGGCGATACTGAAACTCAATCTAGATCCCATGGACTCCTGAAACTGGGTCCAAAATTTGGAAGTAAATCTGGAATCTCTATAAGAAGTAATACTCATTAGAGCCTCATGTAATCTAGCTATCTCGCTGACGTATAACTCAGCTAAGGCATCCACAGCATCTGTGCTCTTGATGGTAAGGAAGTGGGCACTCTTGATCAGTCTATCGACTATGACCCATATCGCATCACGACCTCTCCGAGTCCTCGGTAAACCCATAATAAAATCCATGGTGACATGCTCCCATTTCCATGTAAGTACAGGTAAAGGCTGTAGTAGTCCTCCGGGCTTTCGATGCTCAGTTTTCACTTGTTGGCATACTAAACATCTGGCCACATACTCTGCCACGTCTCGCTTCATACCACTCGACCAGTACACCTTTCTCAAATCTCGTTACATCTTAGTACTCCGTGGGTGCATGGTGTATCGCGAACAGTGGGATTCTCTCACTATCTGTCTCTTCAGGGAATCATCGTCCGGTACAGAAATCTGTCCTCTGAATCTCAACAATCCATCCTCACTGATTGTGAGATCTAACTACGAAGTCTGTTCAGCTTGGCTAACCATATCGATCAACCTCTGATCAATGTGTTACCCAGTTCTAATCTGATCCATGATCCTGGGCTCTATTCGCAGGCTGACCAAAAATCCAATCTCTACCTCTTTAACTCTGATATGGAGTTCGATAAACTGTTCCAGTAAATCCCATTCCCTGATCATCATAGCAGATATCATACTCTTTATGCTCAGGGCATTAGCAACTACGTTCGCTTTACCCGAATGGTATAAAATCTCGCAGTCATAATACTTAAGGAGTTCGATCCATCTCCTTTGTCTCATGTTTAACTCTTTCTAATCAAACAAATACCTTAAACTCTTGTGGTTAGAGAAGATTTGGAATCTTTCCCCATATAAGTAGTGTCGCCAGATCTTCAAGGCAAATACAACAGCGGTTAACTCCAAATCATGAGTAGGGTAATTTCGTTAATGATCTTTCAATTGTTGCGATCCATAAACGACCACTCTTCCATGCTGCATGAGCACACACCCTAATCCTTGATGAGAAGCATCACTATACACCGAAAATCCTCTTGATCCCTCAGGGATAGTCAACATAGGTCCCGCTATCAATCTTCTCTTCAATTCTTGAAAATTGAACTCACACTGATTAGTCCATATGAACGGAGTCTCCTTGCTCGTGATCTTAGTCAAAGGAGCGGCAATCCTGGAAAAGCCTTCCACAAATCTTCTGTAATACCCTGCCAAACTAAGGAAGCTACGTACTTCTGTAACTGTCCTCAGTCTTTCCCAATTAAGCACATCCTCTACTTTACTTGGGTCCACTGATACTCCTTCCTCTGAGGCTATATGACCAAGGAAAGCTATCCGATCCAGCCAAAACTCACACTTACTAAGCTTCCCATATAATTGTTTATCTTGAAGTATCTGAAGTACTACCACAATTGCTATGCATGTTCCTCATATGACCGAGAGTATACCAGGATATCATCAATAAAGACTCTGAACACCTCGTTCATTAATCTCATAAAGGCTGCAAGTGAGTTTGTTAATCCAAAGGGCATCACTAGAAATTCATAATGGCTATACCTTGTCCTGAAGGTCGTCTTCGAAATATCTTCTTCCTTAATCCTCAATTGCTGATAGCCCGATCTCAAATCAATCTTAGAAAAGACTGAGGCCCCTCTCAGCTGATCAAATAGATCGTCAATCTTGGGAAATAGGTATTTATTCTTCACCATGGCTTTATTTAATAATCGGTAGTCTATGCATAATCTGACACTACCATCCTTCTTCTTAACAAATAAAACTAGTGCTCCCTACGGTGAAACACTGGGTCTAATAAAACCTTGATCCAATAACTCTCGTAGGTTTCTTCAATTCCTCAAGTTCCACTAATGCCATCCTGTATAGAGGTCTAGAGATCAGCTGAGTATCTGGTACCAAATCAATGGTAAACTCCAGCTCTCTCTCTGGTGGTAAACCTGGTAAGTCATATGGGAAAACATCCAGAAATTTACACACCACAAGTATTCCCTCAATCCTCGGATGTTCCCGATCATCATCTGAGATGAGTGTTTCATAACCTTCACATAAACAATCATATTTAGTACTCTCAATAGCAACATCAACATTTCAATTTTCTTACAAAATTCCATACGTCTATTTACTCAATATTTCAAACATACATTGTAAGGTTCAGGTAGGGAGAAAGTTACAATCTTAGTGTAGCAGTCTAAACTCACTCGATTGGTTGCTAGCCAATCCATTCCCAAAATTACATCAAACCCATGCATATTTAATATTATTAGATCTGCTAACATTACTCTATCTCCCACCTTTATTTCACATCTTTTACAGATCAAATCAGTTCTCTGGGATTCACGCATAGGGGTATTTACATGTAGTATATATTCTAGAGGTTCAAACTTCAAATTTAATCTACATCCAAAATACTTAGAAATAAACGAATGCGTAGACCCTGAATCAATCAACACATGAGCCTTATGATTACAGACAGAGAGTGTACCTCTTATAGTTTATGCAGAAGTGTCTGCGGTTGCTTTATCCAGGGTAAACACACATCCCTGTGTAACAGGCTTCTTCCCTTTTTCTACAGCAGTGGCCCGTCTCTGGAGATTCACTCTCTGAGGTTGTTGTCTAGTAGGCTCTGGAGCATGTGGTCTTTGAGGTTGAAGGCAGTCTTTCACCATGTGACCCATGTCTCCACATCTAAAACATCCATGGATCAACCCAGTACAACTTGCCTCATGCATTCGACCATAATTTTTTCAAACCCTTATATCAGGCCTGACATCCTGAGGGGTCTCCCTAATGATGGGATAAGCTCTAGGTCTCTCTAATCTGCCCTTCTGCACCTCAATCCTTTCTCTTCTAAAGGAACCTCTCCGAACATCTGTTTGGAAAATCACTGGCCTCTTGTCCTTATCCCTATTCACCACTCTGAGCTCATTCTGGGATTGTACCATCTCGATTCCCCCCTCAATCTCTTGTGCTCGTCTTAGAGCATCTCCAAACTCAGTAATACATAGCCCTATCAATCTATCTCTGATGATGGGCTTCAATCCATACACAAATCTCTCACTACGGAGCTCTTCATTCTTGAAGGTCTCCGGATCATATCTCAATAGAATGGTAAATTGGCTCTCATAATCATCCACAGACATCTCGCCCTGTACTAGGTTCAAAAACTCTGTCTGCTTCTTTTTCTAAGCGGCTCGTGGTACATATTGGGCTCTAAATGCCGTTTGAAACTCATCCCAGCTAATCACATCATGGCTGGACATCAGAATACCCTAGGTAGTAACCCCACCAATCTCGAGCTCTCCCTTTCAACATATAAGCACCCATACTGACCCTATCAGCATCGGTGCATCCCAAATAATCAAATATAACTCTCAACTCCGTCAGCCACTCCTCAGCCTCTATAGGATCCTTCTTTCCCTTAAATGCAGGTGGATTCATTTTCAAGAAGTTCTTCAGTCGGGCCATGCTTCTGTCACCAGGCTAAGTGACGGGAGGCACCGAGTCCATCTGTACTGGGGGCACGTGAGGTTCTTGTAGTGGTGTAGGAGTAGTACCTGAGTCATTAACGCTGAAATGTGACGCGAATATCGCTTCCATTTGCTCAAAACTTTACCTCACATCAATCTCAATCCGGTTAAATCAAGAGTTAGAACTCTCTGGTTGTGGGGTAGGTGGTGGATGTGGCTCTACCCGCCTCCTCGAACGACCACGTCATCCACTCATTCTCAATCTCAACACATTTCCTATGCGTACATATCAAACTCGATTGAAATCTCAATCCTTAATTTCAGTTCATGACCAGACTTATACAGACACTTGGGATGTATTCTATTTCACTTAATCAACACTGACAGTACTAGACACCCTAAGCTCTGATACTAAGAAAACTCTGTGACCCCCTGGAAGCATGAAAAATAGGGCAAATTTAAAACTTTTTATTCATCAAATCACAATTAAGGGTGCATTCTTGTGTAGTGTCATGCATCATCATACATATCATACCTCAAGATCTCATCATTAAATAGTATATATCATATCATATACATTAATCAATTTAGATTGAATTACCCTAATACATCCCATATAATGTTATACATCAAGTGTCTGTAAATACACATTAGTCTGGGTACATGAAATGTAAATTATACCTCTAATACAAATATATGGCCTGGAGCTCAAGTCCTCCACTAGCCACTACTCCGTATGTCGCAGGAAATTCTCCTCACTTGAAGAAATCTACGGGGAAGAGAAAACAGGGTGAGCTTCTAAATCGCTCAGTAAGAGGGTAAGGGATTCATTAATAAGAAAATGATTTTCACAGCACAATCATTTTGTTTTACATGATAAACTCAATAAACTCAGTGCAAAAGGTAGCATGAATAGTTAAACATCATCTCAAAGTCCACGTAAAAACATGGTAATGAATGGCTCAATTCAAGGTTACAAGCATGTAGAAATTAAGATGCGATAATGGCTTTTCTTTTTAAAACGTGATAAAAATCACTGTAATAGTAATGCATGCGGCACGACCACTAAATAAAATCTACACGTGGAACAGCCACAAATTAAAATCTGCACGTGGCACAGCCACTAAACACACGTAGCACAGCCACTGATTAAGATTCGCACATGGCACAACCACAAAATACACGTGGCACAACCACATATTAGGATTTACATGTGGCACAGCTACCAAATACACGTGGCACAACCATCGATTAAGATTCACACGTGGCACAACCACCAAATACACGTGGCACAACCAGTGATTAGGATTCACACGTGGCACAATAACCAAATACACGTGGCATAGCCACTGATTAAGATTATCACGTGGCACAACCACCAAATACACGTGGTAGGTAACCAACGCTACTAGAGTAGGGGTCATCTCACGTTACCAGAATGAAGGAATATCAGACTTACATGCTACTAGAGCTATGCCTGGTGTGTATTTAAAATGACATACCGAAGTCTCAATCAATAGCCATTATCATAAAAATCGTTTTGGCTTCATGTAAAGCTCATAATCGTTTTCTCTCATAAAACTCATTTCAAACCGTTTTGTACTCAAAATAAAACATGTTAAAACTTAGCTTCAACCGGTAAAACCCCGTACACATTTCTCAAATCTCAGTACACCTTAACGTAGGGCCCAAAACACAATTCACATTTTAAACGCAAAATGGTTATAAAATGTTTTCACGTATAGTTTACAACTCATAAAAGTTGGGCCCCAACCGGCTATAAAATCATGTGCAATTCTCATTCACAACACATAAAACATGCTTGTTTTTTTAATTGAAAATCATGCTACAATATTATCACAAAACACATACACAAATGAGTTTGGTTTTCCCTTACCTCTTTGCACCTCGTATAGTGCAATCATTCCCCCGTATCACGGACTAGCCTCGCATTCCACTCTGAAACTCCCGAGCCAAACTTGTGGAGTGCTCAACTCCAACCTCGATTCGATTTGTCCTTTGATTTCCAAGTATGTTGTTCTCCTTTGGATGAGGAATAACTTTCCTTCTTGTCACAACTCTTGATTTGGACAGAAATGGACAATTTGGAAGAGAGAGAAAGTTAGGGTTCTACTGAAATGGAGGTTTGAAAGAGAGAAAAGATGAAATGCAGGAAAACACAGGGCTCCTTTTATAGATGGTGAGTAGGAGATCGATCTGGCTCTTGATGAGATCGATCTGTATTTGAATTTAGAGACGATTTGGGGTAATTTTATGCTTAGGAGATCGATCTGTCGAGGGGTGAGATCGATCTCTTAATGGCTTTATGAGATTGATCTGCTTCAGTTATGAGATCGATCTCTAGTTTACAGAATGCTTCATGTGATCGATCTGCTCCTTGAGGAGATCGATCTTCTCCTTCACAGAAAATTTTGAGATCGATTCCTTCCTTTTGAGTTCAATCTCTTCATTACAGAATCATAAAGAGATCGATCATCTTCCATTGGGGATCAATTTTCTCGCTTAAATTCCTCCTTCCTTATCATTTTTGATCTACCAGATCGATCCTTTCTTCTACAAGATCGATCTGGCCCCATAGTTTCAGACTTTAACACAAAATCTCATTTATAACTCATTTATCACTTAAAATTTCATTCCATACCACCTCAGTATATGAGTACATCATATTTAGTTCAATCAATTACACTTCATGTTCTCATTACAGAATTTGATATGTGTAAAATTCTCAAATCTCACAGAAAATGAATAGTAAAATAGAAATAGGCTTAAGGCATAGTTAGGCCCATTAAGGTTTATTAAAGCCCATTAAGGGAAATAGATTGTATTTCATGTGAATTACAGTAGGAACAATATAATTAACCTGATGAATGGTTATATGCAGCTCTAGAGATTATTGGAGGAGCGAATTGGACTACTGGATCGAGCAGCGTTGAGAAAGTAAAATTTCTCGAGTGATTGCAGGTAAGGGACTTTTGTGAGTAGTTAGAGATACCTGCACGTATTTTCGTCTGCTTTTACATTCACTTAAAAACTCTGAGGGTCAGAGAAAGTGAATAATAATTATTGTGACCCGATTGTGGCAAATTATGATTTTGCCCTTAGTTAGGAAAAAAGTCAACTTTTGTGAAAAGTTGTAAAAAGCATGGAAACCACCATTTTGACTATTTTTGCTATTGTTTAGCAACGGAGTAGGTAGATTCTCTAATGATTTTAAGGTTGATGTGAATTAAGCACACTTTATAGTGCTGATTTTGATGTTTTGAAAATCATCACTTTTTAAAGGGCCATCTATCGAATTATGTGAGAATAAATCGAGCTAGAGCACAACTCGCACTAGATTTCATTTATTTTCCACATATGTTAGTGTTGGATTGTGATTCGTGCTGGATTTCCATGACATGCATGATAAAGTGCTGAAGTTATTACTCGTACTCAGTTTCATATGATTTATGCATGAGAGAGTGCTAGAGCGATTAGCTCGTACTCGAATTTTACATGTGATGTATGACAGAGTGCTAGAGCGTTGCTCATACTTGATTCTTCATGATTAATACATGAAATAGTACTTGAGCTATTGCTCATACTTGATTTGATGAGTTTTGTGCATAGCATGGTATTAGAGCTATTGCTCGTACTTGATTTGAAACATGAACTATGCATTGACCTAGTTGCTAGAGGTTTACTCGCACTAGTGTTTGAGTTTGTGATGTGAAACGGTGTTTGAGTGGAGTGTCAACTGTGAGTCGCGCTCAAAGGCGCGCACTGTATTTTATGTGATATATAAGACATGTTGAAAAAATTATGCTTGATTTCCTCGTGTAGACTGAGTGTCACACTGTGAGATGTTCGCATGTGGATTTAGAGACGTGGTATGTATATTCCATGGTTTGAGGGCTAAGACCTATGGCAGGCACCCCGACTGTGATGTAGAGTCCACGGAGTACGTTGTACCGTGCGAGTGGTATGGAGTACACTGTACTGTGTTGTGTTGTGGAGTTGAGGAGTTGATAGCTGGCGGTTGTGATGGACTGACCCCCCTCTCGTTACAGCAGTGATGCCCCGCACACTAGGATTCCGTGTAGCTTGGGATCACCATTATAGGATATAGCGATAGTCTAGGATATTATTGCATTTCACCACAGAGTCTCACATGATATATCACCTGACTGATTGAATTATTTATGATACGGATAGACTTGAGGGATGGGTCGAAATCCAATTTTGTGTTGTGAATGATTTAAATATCATATTTACTATGATTTAAATATACACGGCATGATTTATCTAAAGGCATTGTGATATTATAAAGATGCATTATTTTGCACTACATGCCTATATTTGAGAAAGAAAGCATGATTTCTATACATGGGATTTAATCTGTACAAGTATATGTATATATATTTTAAAGACATGCTTTAAAGTGAGTTAAGGAAATGATATTTTGAGGCATAGCATTATTTTGAGTTGATAGTGTAGATGTTTACTTGCTTGCCTGATTTCCTTACTGAGCGCGTTGTTTAGTCACCCCCTTTCTTTTACATCTCTCTATAGAGTATCAGCAGTAGAGTGAGAACGTTTGAGGGATAGTATTCATGTTGTCCGCTGCTATTTCCTATTGATCGACAGGTATACATATTTTGTACGATTATGTATCTAAACATATAAACAACACAGTAATGTATACGATACATATTGTGGGGAATGTATTTGTATTAGATTTTATATGATCTTACATGTATTATAAAAGAAGTTTACAGTCAGAAATAATATATTGACATGTATGTATGGTAATGAATGATATGGTACTCGAGGAAGCTAACATCGAATCACAACCCAATCATTTATGAAAGGAAAGGTAAGTTAAAATGCGAAAAATTTGTAGTGGTTTTGCTTAAGTCAGGAAGGGTCTTGACACAGTAAACAATAATGAATTTCCAGAAATTACACCAATCTTACCCCAATTGCACAAAGCCGAGAATCCTAGCCAAAATCCCCAATTCTGTCCTATGCAATCCTTGATATTTCTAGTGAATTCCTAAAATCCTACACATTTGCAGCTCAATTTGAGGTGTTCTTCACCTAACCGGATCACCTCGGCACCCATCTCACCAATGGACCTCTCGATTTCAGCTTGCAGTGCAAGTTTCATGGCTGTTTCAATAATTTCTGGTATGTGGGAGGTGCAAAATGTGTTTGATGAGGTTGGAGGTAACAATCTTAGTCTAAAACTTACTCCTAATCACTCTACACTAACATGCACACTAGAATTTGCAGGTTTTGTTGGCTGAAAAAAAATATTTCTGGTAGGCGAGGGGCTGTGTGTGTGGAAGGCTAAGGAACAAATATGGAAGTTGCATGCAAGCTTGGAAGGGTGATTTGAGTGGCTGGTGGTGTGGCTGTTGGATTTCAACTGCTAGTGTGGTGGTTGGCATGAGGGAGGGAGTGAAATGAATGTTTTGGTTTTTGTTTCCTTAGTGAAAAACGTGGGACGGGGAAAAAGAGAAGAAGAAAATCTTAAAACAATTGAAATTCCTCTTTATATTTTCTGGTTTATTTTCAGATTTGCATTTGGTTTAACACAATTAATTTAAATTGCAGCTTTTACATTGTCTTAATAATTTTAATATCTAAGTTGCAGATTTTATAATTAAATCTACATACGTTCAGGTTTTATATTTCTAATATATATATGTAATTACATTTTCAGATTTATTATCATGCTAAATTTATGAAATCTGACTTTATAACTATAATAATTATATATACATGTTCCAAAATAAATTTTACATAAGGTTTATATCTATATATTTTAAATTTTACAATAACACAAGTATATTTCTTATCTTAATGTTAATAGTCTTAATATTTTAGATTTTGTTACATTACATTATTAAATTTATTTGCGTCATAATTAACTAAATTAGCTTACTCAAATTTAAAATTGTCACTACTTAATTATCATACAATTTCCATTTAACTGAAATTTACATTATTTCTTATCAATTTCGGTCACTACCTAAATTACTTACATGACTTAAGTTTATTTTTACATTTATGTACATTTAACTTAGTGACTAATGGTAGATTACCTTTATCTATCCTAATTTAGTCACATGAATATATTTCTATTAAATAAGTTGTACTTATGACATATTCATGCTCATACATTATGCATTTAAATTATATTCTCCCTACACAATTTATCATTGTTATATTTTGTTTATAATGAATTTTAAATTTTCAAATTTTAACATTTATATTCACCTATTATATCAATGTCTTACCTATTCCTACATTACCTAAACTAACATACACCAAAATTATTAATCTAAGTGGTGTGAACCGAAATATAATCACTATCCTAATTCGATATATCCTATCTCTTAATTAAATTGGATCCACCTAACCGCAAATTAATTTCGACTTAACATAAAAATAAATGAAACATTGGTATAAGGAAATTGTGGTCTTACATAGGTGAGGAATATTATATAATTATAGGATTGTATAAAATTATTGTGAAGTTAAGTATATACTTAAGGCATTCGGCCACTTGAATGGAATGAAAATAATTAACTAGTTGAATTGTAGGAATTAGGCTGTGAGAGCATGATTGGAAACGATATTAATCTATGGTTGTAAGAACCAAGGTTTATGTTAATAGGTAGAAATAATCGAGGTAAGTTTCTGTTATGACCAAACATAAGGAAATTTTCTATGTACGAACAAACATAAGGCTTAAACTGGTGAACTACACTAGTGGTAGTTAGTCTCAGATTGACCTTTTGAGTGTGTATGTGCTGAAATTTTATTCGTTAATATACGAACGATAAATATCTATGCCCTTAAATATGATTTTGCAGCAACTACTTCAAAAGGCGTCAAGGAAGCTTAGACGCATATATGCGCGTCTAAGGAAAAAAGGCAAAAAAGGGTAAAGTCAGACGCGTAGCTGTTGTGTGGTAAGGGGTTTATGTGGCTGTTGTTAGTGAAATACTTTAGGATAGGTTAGATCCATTTTTAAAGATTGGCTATAGATTAGCCGAATTGCTAGGATAGCTTCGATTAAAATTCCCTTACCTTATACTACCGATTTGCAATATGTTCGTTTTAAAATCGCCACGGTTTAAAATTTAGTCACAGCATGGAGTTTATTGTTTTATAAGATATGATTTTACATGTTAGTAGCATGTGCATGTGGGATTTCATTATAAATTTTTTGTAACTCCATTCTGATTGTTGATTTTTGAAGCTGTTGGCATGAGCTCTCTTTGATTGTATTTTTGAAATAGCATGAAGTTCCATAAATTACATACATGCTGATTTTTAAACTGTTGATGCATGGTTTTATATGTTGGTGGGTAGGTTTTCCCTAAACTTTGGAAACTATGAATTTGGGATGATTTGCTGAATTTTATTGTGAACCCATCGTGGAATTTTTGAGATAGTTGGCAACCCAGTTTATGCCTGTGTGGCAGTCATGTCTCATGAGAGTCATCTCTAGCACCCGTTGGGGTGATTGCCACATTCTCACTTTGTTTTATCGAATAATTTAAGTATGCCCGTGTGAGAGTCATGTCCTGTGTGATTACCCTACGGTGCCAAGTACTTCATGTGGGTGCCTTTGTGGCATTGAGATGTTATTACTACCTACTACTATTAGACCCTGAGCCCGTCTTCAGTACCCTAGTCCAGAACTTGCTCAATTAGGATAGGACGGTAGTCACTATGACCATAGGTGTTTATTTTCCATTGATATTTGTGATATTGTTTGTGTACTTAGTTTAATGACTGGTTGGGGTGATTACCACATTCTCACTTTGTTTTATCGAATAATTTAAGTATGCCCATGCATGTATTTTGACTGAATTGCTCATTTGACAATGGGGTCGATTTTTGTGAATTTCTAAGTGTTCTTTGGAATTCCGATTTTGTGAAACGATGCATGATATTTAGTGATGCAAGAATGTCTTAACCGAAGTATAAACAACATTGTTTTATCGAATTGTGCATGACGTCTTTACATAATTCTCGTGATTTACCATTGCATGGTGTGTTGCATGGTGTTTTACTAGCTTTGGTTATGTAAACTTCTTACTGAGCGTGTGGTTGCTCACCCCTCTATTTCCAACACTTTTCAGATTAGATTCACGGGGCGAGCTCCACCTTTTTGCTGACTCCATCTGTCTAGCTAGCTGCTTTTTGAGTATATCGAGTTATATGCGATGGATGATATATATGTATATATATATATGCATTTTTTTCAGATATGTACGAACGGTTGTATTTTGTGAGATGTATTTAGTTGGAAGATGTTTATGTATGATTACTAAGTATGGCACTTAGGTTTCTTCTTTTTAGTTTAAATAATAGATTTGGCAATATGTTATAAGTTGTTAAACCAATTGGTTATGATTGTGATTATGTGTTGATATGGTGGATTCAGTTACTATGGATTACCTTAGGTTTCTTCTTTTTAGTTTAAAATGAATGAACGACAAGGCATGTTGTATGGTATTGACTATTATATCGAGTTTTGTGGTTATGCGATGTATGATTAATAGTTATGTTAACACAAAGTTAATATTTTTGTAGTTGAGTACTTGTGATGATTATGCCGTAATCGAGTAGGAAGGACTTAATTCTATTATGTAGTTATGCTGCTGGAATTGTAAAAGAAACCTGATATCCCAGGTAATATAAGTTACGATTAGAAATTGATCATGTATGAAAATATTAAAAAGAGTATTATGGTTCCTACATTGGACACAAATAACAAGTAAAACGATCCATAGAGATACTTATGATATCTTATAACGCAATTTCGCTTAGCATTGCATGTCTATGTTTATAGTTAGGTCACGGGGTGTGACAACCTCTTTTTGGTATCAAAGCAGGCTTGTTGTAGGTCGTGTCGGCATAGGTTAGCTAGTCCAGAGATACATCTCATGACTGTGCATGTATGAAATATATATATATATATGTTCGCATATACTTTCGATTGTTATTAAATCTGTTTGGGTCTTTGGTATAGGAATTATGAGTCAGTATGAGTGGGAGACGAGCAAGGGGTAGGGGTAGGCGAGCCCAGCTGCCTCCGATACCTTCCCCACAGCCAGAGAGTCTGAACTTCAGGATGGAGAGACTTGAGCAGCCAAGGGCAGGGATGTTTGCCACATTCACTCAGTTTATGGCGAACTTCGCTACTGCAGCGAGTGCACCGTAAGATCCTCCACCTCCAGATCCTCAACCATCACCCGTTCCACAGGAACTTGTACCTCTACCACAGCCACCGATAGTGCAGGTACCAGTTCAAGATTCGGTGGAAAGAAACATGGAGTGGGTAAGACAGTTTCAAAAGATGAACTTGCCAGTATTTAAGGGAGATAAGGACCCCAACACAACTGAGGAGTGGGTTCAGAAGTTGGAAAAGATATTCAGGATCATGAACTACAACTCGGAAAAGGTGGCATTGGCTACCTATATATTAGAGGGAGAGGCAGAGCGATGGTGGACTTCTGCCGAGACTATTCTATTGGTGAGGCACACTAAGATCTCTTGGGAGACTTTTCTCGAGGCTTTTAATGATTAGTACATCTCGGAGTGTGCACGGAGGAAGAAAGAGGCAAAATTTTTTAGCTTGGTCTAGGGTAACATGACAATGGATCAGTATGAATCGAGGTTCATTGCATTGCTATGAGCCTGATATTGCAAGAAATGAGTTGAAGAAGAAGGTTAGGTTCATCAATGGACTGAAGCTGATAATTCAAAGCAAGTTGGCACCTCTGAACATTTGGACATATGCTGAGGCTGTCCAGAGAGCGCGGTTTGTTGAGCATGACATGAATTTGTCCCAAGGTGAGTTTCAATCACGACTGAGGAGTCATGGTATGAGGTTTAATGACTGGAGATCCTTCCAGAATAGGTGGCAGAACAAGAAGTAGAAGGTCGAAGCCTCTTATGCCATGGTGACTAAGCCTAGACCTTTTCTTGCACAGAACACTGCACTACCTTATCAGATTCCCACGTGTAACCAATGTGGGCAGAGACATCATGCCAACCAGCCCTGCCGCTGAAACTATGACACTTGTTTCCAATGTGAAGAAGTGGGACACATGAAGAGAAATTATCCTAAGCTGACGACTCCACCAGCTCAACCGGTAAGAGCGATTCCTCCACCACTAGTAGCTCCAGTGGACAATAGAAAGAAAGTTATCGGTCAGGGACATGTCTTCAAATTGGATAAGGAAGTTGCAGATGCCTCGACATTAGTGGTGAAAGGTAATCTTCTCATCTCAAATGTTAAAGCTTTTGTATTAATAGATTCTGGATCAACAAACTCTTTTGTATCACCTACTTTTGCTTGGAAGTTACTGATAGAACCTGAGCCTTTAGGTTATTTACTTCGTGTAAAAACACCTATGAAAGAATCACAAATTACTGAGGCAGTGTATAGGCACTGTGAGGTAAGGATAGGTGACAAGGTAGGTCCCGCTAACCTGATATTGCTAGATATGTTGGACTGTGATGTGATATTATGAATGGATTAGTTAGCAACCCATAGAGTTAATTTGGATTGTTTTAGGAAGGCTATGACTATGTACTTACCTGAAAAGTGTGTAGTAACTTTTGGAGATAAATCAATAAATAAGTAAATTTTTTGTTGCTAAATGTGATCTTGATAAGTTGATTTCAAATGATGAAGGTTTTATAGCTTTCATGGAATGTTATGAGAAGCCAAAGCCCAACCTTCAGGATATCCTAGTAGTAAAGGAATTCCCTGATGTATTTCCTGAAGAGTTGCTAGGATTACCTAAGTTTGCCATCGACTTGGTGCCTAGAACCGAACCTTTGTCTAAACCCCCATATAGGTTGGAACCTATAGAGTTGGAAGAATTGAAGAAACAACTCCAAGAGCTACTAGATAAGGGATTCGTATGCCCGAGTGTGTCACCTTGGGGTACAACCGTGCTCTTTGTGAAGAAGAATGATGGTAGCTTGAGGCTGTGCATTGATTACCGGATGCTCAATAAGGTTACTGTCAAGAACCGGTACCCGTTACCGAGGATCGATGAATTGTTCGATCAGTTGAAGGGTGCCAAAGTGTTCTCGAAGATAGACCTAAGGTCAGGATATCACCAGCTGAAGGTTAGAGGTGAGAACATCCCTAAGACCGCTTTTCGAACTCACTATGGGCATTACGAATTCCTGGCCATGCCATTTGGCTTAACGAATGCCCCTACTGCATTCATGAACTTGATGAATGAAGTCTTTAAGGAGTATATGGATAAGTTCGTGATTGTCTTTATAGACAACATCCTGGTGTATTCCCGTTCTCCGGAAGAACATGAACCACACCTGTACATAGTCCTTCAAACACTTAGAGAAACGAAGTTGTATGCTAATCTAGACAAATGTGAGTTCTGGATGAAGCAAATTGGTTTTTTGGGCCATGTAGTGAATAAGGATGAAGTGTCTGTTGACCCGTTCAAAGTGGAAGCTATAGCGAATTGGGAGAGGTGAAAGACAGTGACGAAGATATGAAGCTTTCTTGGATTAGCTAGGTACTACAAAAGGTTCGTAGAGGGATTCTAAAAAATTGTCGCTCCTCTGACCCGTCTCACCCATAAGGATGTCAAGTTTGAGTGGAGTGATGCCTGTGAGCGCAACTTTTTAGAGTTCAAGTATCGATTAACTTCTGCACTGATCCTTACCATACTAGATGGACCTAGGGGATTCACAGTGTATAGTGATGCTTCATTAAATGGATCGGGGTGTGTGCTTATACAGAAAGGCAAAGTGGTAGCATACAGATCTCGTCAACTGAAGGAGCATGAAAAGAATTATGCCACGCATGATCTAGAACTTGTAGCAGTAGTCTTTGCCTTGAAAATATGGAGGCATTACCTTTACAGAGAAACGTTTCAGATTTATACCGATCACAAGAGCCTCAAATACCTATTCTCCCAGAAATAGCTGAACATGAGGCAGTGTAGATGAATGAAGTTATTAAAAGACTACGATTGTGAAATTTTTATCACTCGGGGTGTAAGACTAGTATTTTCAGATGTAAACCTTATGAATTCATAAGTATGGTTATGTTTATGTAATGTAAAGTATAAGTGATGTAAAGTCCATAAAATCGATATACACACTTGTAATAAGAGTTTGTGATGTACGTACAAGTTTCGTTATGTATGAATATGAAGAAATGGACATTTTTATGTGATGAATGTGAGTGGAATGAAAAAAATGAGTAGTGCGGTAAAATGGAATGAAGTTGCATGAGCTGCTTAAATCTTTGTACTTCCATTTGGTTTTGTATTGTATTCCTTTGGTTATACAATGAATGCACACAAGTTTTAATGTGTATAATGAATGAACGAATGTCATTTTAAAGTCTTAAAGGTGGTTAGATGAGAAAATGACTATGGCAGCAAAATTTAGGATGTTTTGTGTGAGTTACTGCAGAAAACTGCAGCAAAATCTGGAAAATATGAATGCCAGATCGATCTCATAAGAGGAAAGATCGATTTGGAAGAGCAAAAAATACTCTTATTTGAGCAATAGAACAGGCAGATCGATCTCCAATGGGGCCAGATTGATTTGCTAAACATTCTGGAATCAGGAAATCGATCCTCAATGCAAGCCAGATCAATTTCCTTAGCTCTCAGGCAAGAGTAGATCGATCTCATCCTTGTGACAGATCGATCTGTTTAGCTCTCTACCTGGAGAACATCGATCTCATCAATGAGGGCAGATCGATCTCATGAAATCCAAGACACTGAAAAGTAAGACAGTAAAGAAGGAAAGATCGATCCTCTCACCATGCAGATCGATCTCCTAGTGAAATTTCTATATAAGAAATAGGAATTGAGGCTAAAAGGCACAGTGACCTAAAACCTCTCAATTTTTACTTATGTTCAAACACTTTTCCTAGACAAACCAGCTTTTCTAGCCAAAATTAAGAGACGTTTCCTTCTACGAATTTGTTCCTTAGCCAGAGAAGAGCAACATAGTTGGAAACGGGACCTCGATACGTTAAATCGAAGGTGTTGGTCGATATTACGAGATTTTGGACCAAGTGGCAAGTAAAGCAAACTAGGGAAGCTTTCAGGCTACCAAATTCTAGTATGTTAACCTAGCTACTACTATGAACCTATTGACATAAGGGAAGATAGCTAGAAGTGACTATAACATGTAAAGTCACTAAGGACCTATGTTAGGTCAAAGAGGATGTTAAGAGAATACTTTTTAGCTATGAAAGCTACAGATACCTTAAGTAGTTTGGCAAAGTTGTATGTACGGGAGATAATGAGGCTACATGATCTTATAATGAGCATCGTATCGGATAGGGATTCCAGCTTCACTTCTCACTTTTAGGAACAATTCCAAGAAGCTATGGGAACTCGATTAAGTTTCAGTACTATTTTCCATCCTTAAAATAATGGTCAATCAGAGAGAACTATCTAAACGTTAGAGGACATGTTGAGAGCAAGTGTTATAGATTTTAAAGGCTCCCGAGATGATCACCTACCATTAACCGAATTCGCATACAAACAATAGTTATCACTCAAGTATCGGGATGGCACCATATGAAGCCTTGTATGGTAGAAGGTGTCGATCCCTAATTGGTTGGGAAGAAGTGGGTGAAAAGAAAATGTTTGCTCCTGATTTGGTATAGTAAGCCTCTTAGGTTGTTCAGTCGATATGTGTGAGATTGAGAACAGCTCAGAGTAGGCAGAAAAGCTACGTTGACATAAAGACGCAGGCCACTATAATTCACTGTTAGTGACTCCGTATTTTTGAAAGTTTCTCTCTTGAAAGGGATTATGAGGTTCGATAAGAAGGGGCAAGTTAAGCCCATCGATATATCGGACCATTTGAGATACTGGAACGAGTAGGAGATAAGGCCTACAGAATTGCGTTGTCACCCGAGTTGGCAAGCATACATAATGTCTTCCATGTCTTGATGCTTCGAAAGTACCATCCAGATCCAAGTCATGTGATTCGATATGAGCCATTGGAGCTTAAAGATGACTCGACATAAGTAGAGAGACCGATCCGGATACTAGATAGGAAAGAGAAACTGTTACGGAACAAGACGATTTCGTTTGTTACACGCCCTAAACGTATTACCGCAAGTGCACGGGTCTTACAAGTAATAATGGGATTTGACTCCCGAGTTATCATCCCTCAGAGAAGTTAGTTAGCCTAATTAACTACAGGTTAATCTTACCCTAAGTATATTCTAGCAAATTATAAAATTGAAGGGTGATCTACAAAGCTAACAGTACTGAAAATAATAAAACTAAAAAATAAAGAAAATAAAACTGAACTAAGATTTACTTATCGTGCTCCACACAATTAAAATAAAAAACCTACAAAAGAAATGAAAACAGTTAAAATGAATTAACGCAACTAAAATAAAATGCAAATATGAAAATAAAGCAATAAAATTTAATTAAACTAAACTTTAAACAAACTTAAAATAAAAATGCCTGAATTTAAACTAATGAAAATTGCAAATTAAACTAACCTAAAATGCATGAAACATAATTAATCTAAATTAACTCTAAATGCAACTAAACTAAAATAAAGTCTCAAAACATAAAATATAAAATTAACTACTAAATAAAAATTAAGACTAAAAATTAAATTAACAAACTAAAACACTAGAATTAACCTACAATTATCAACTAACAACTAACCTAATTAACAACTAATAAAAGCAATAAAAATATAAATGCAATAACTAATAAGTTAAAAAGCAAAGGATGTGGCCAAACATGGCCTTAATCTTAAATTAATGGAGTGGTCCCGATTTTTGGTATTGTTCACTCTCTTCTTTGTTTCATTTCATTTTCTTTCCCTGCTGCTCACGTCCTCTGCACTCAGCTCTCTATTCTGGCCAGTTGTTGTACTGCTTCTCTTCCAGGTGCTGTCCACGAGCTTCTGTCCTGCTGCTCATCCTTGGTCAGCTTTAGGTGCTGCCTCAACGTTTGTCCTCTACTGCAGTACTAGCCATAGGGTCCCGAGCATGATCATTCACTGCTCTCGATTCTGTCCTGCTCCAGGTGCTGCTGCTCACGGTTTGCTTGGTTTGCTGTCCTGACACTGCACGGTTTTATCTTTTGCTCCAAATCTATTTTGGTTACTCCAGGTACTCTTAGTCTGCTTGCTGAAGCACACCTCCAGGCCTACTGTCTCTCGGCTAATGTCCGTTCCAGGTACTGCCATCTACTGCAGGTGCTGTTCCAGGATGCTGGTTTATTTTTATCTAATTGCTCCTACACAGAGATGCTGATCCCAATCTGCTCCAGCTGCTACTCCATACAATGGCCTTCACTGCTGTTGCCACTTGTTTCACGCATGCCCAGCTTTTCTCATCAACTTAATACTATGCAAAATCATAACCGAGAACACAGGATGCTCACTTCACCTTACAACTTCTTGTAACTGAGAATAACTTGGAAGCAGCTTTGGTGTCAATGATCAACACATGAACAACCCAACACCAATATCATCAACTAACGAAAATTGCAGAAAAGAAAACAACTAAACTATGATGAACAGTGCAGAACATAAAAACAGAGATAAACAGAGGATTAAAACTGAAGTTGAAGAAACATATGGATTGAATAAAATCTATAAACAGAAAATGACAATATGACTTTAATAGAAGCTAATAAGTAAATATAAGCAGAATATGGCAATTGGACATGATCATGGAACCAAAGAAGCAGTTCTTGGCACATTAAACACTCAAAAATGAGAAGCCATAAGCAGAAGAGAGCTATGAAAGATAATATTAAAATCCAGTGAAGAGTTTAATTCATGAAGTGCAGACAAAGGGAGATAAAATAAACAAAAAAATAACAAGGTAATCACACTTAAAATCGAAAGGAACTAAGTAACATTAGCAACTGAAATTAACAGTAAGACCATCAACACCGGTAAAGCACATAAACATGAAAAACTAGCATCCTCGGTTTGCTTCAAATTCTCCTCCTTCTGCTGTGATCCCACATTACCATTTATGTGGAAATAATATTGGGTATTAAGACCACATCAAAGCATCGAAATCAAAGGCAGTGATGGATGAAATTGATTAGCCCGAATGAACATTGAAGAACAAAACGGATGAACAAACTGAGACCAAGAAATTAAATTGATTGCCATGAACAGTAAAAACAATATTTGTTGGAAAAAGAAAACATTCAAAAATTTAAAACAAGGAAAGCTTTAAAATTAACCTAAAACTATTATACCCTAAATTAAAACTACTCCTAAATTTCTCTACACTACTCCTAACCTAGGCTACCTCTTTTTTTTTCAATTGCCATCTTTTTCTATTTATATACACACTTAGGGGTACAATTGTAATTTTTTTCATCCTAGATGAGTTGGCATTGTTTGGCCACTTGTCTTCACACCATTGGCTCCTTGAAAAATAATATTTCCATGTCATCTGTCTTTTTATCCAATTGGATGTGCTAGGCTCGTGTTGTCCACGTGGTCCAATCTCGATTTTAGCTCAATTCCGGTCCATTTTCTACCGAAATATTCAAAATTCATCTGGATTTAATTTATCAGCAAACATGAGAATTTTAATTAAATAAAGGGGATAATTAACAAAATAAATTGGGGATTTAAATAATTAATTAGGAAATTAAGCACAAATAATTATAAAAATATAGAATTATCAAAGGTTCTCTAACAACACCACAATTCGAAAGAAGCGACTTGGGAGTTAGAGAACTTGATACGGGATAAGTACCCCCAACTTTTTAAAGAGTAACTTGGTTCTAATTTGGAGGACCAAATTCTTTCAAGGAGGGGAGGAATGTATGACCCATATTTTCAGATGTAAATATTATGAATTCATAAGTATGCTGATATACATATAATGTAAAGCAAAAGTGATGTAAAGTCCATAAAATTGATGTACACACTTGTAATAAAAGTTTATGATGTACATACAAGTTTTGTTATGTATGAATATGAAGAAATGGACCTTTGTATGTGATAAATGTGAGTGGAATGAAAAAAATGAGTAGTGTGGTAAAATGGAAAGAAGTTGCATGAGCTGTATAAATCTTTATACTTCCATTTGGTTTTATATTGTATACCTTTGGTTATACAATGAATGCACACAAGTTTTAATGTGTATAAAGTATGAACAGATGTCATTTTCAAGTCTTAAAGGTGGTTAGATGGGAAAATGACTATGGCAACAAAATTTAGGATGTTTTGTGTGAGTTACTGCAGAAAACTATAGCAAAATCTAGAAAATATGAATGCCAGATCGATCTCATAAGAGGAAAGATCGATCTGGAAGAGCCAAAAATGCTCTTGTTAGAGCAATGGAACAGGGCAGATCGATCTCCAATGGGGTCAGATAGATTTACTAAACATTCTGGAATGAGGAAATCGATAATGCAAGCTAGATCGATTCCTTAGCTCTCGGCCTAGAGCAGATCGATCTCATTAATTAGGGCAGATCGATCTCACGAAATCCAAGGCACTGAAAAGTAAGGCAGCAAAAAAAAGGAGAGATCGATCCTCTCACCATGTAGATTGATCTCCTTGTGAAATTTCTATATAAGAAACGGGAATTGAGGCTAAAAGGCACAGTGACCTAAAACCTCTCAATTTTTGCTTAAGTGTTCAAACACTTTTCCTCGACAAACCACCCTTTCTAGCCAAAATTAAGAGACGTTTCCTTCTACGAAGTTGTTCGGTAGCCAGAGGAGAGCAACATAATTGGAAATGGGACCTCGATACGATAAATCGAATGTGTTGGTCAATATTACGAGATTTTGGACTAAGTAGCAAGAAAAGTAAACTAGGTAAGTTTTCAGGCCACCAAATTCTAGTATGTTAACCTAGCTACTACTATGAACCTATTGATATAAGGGAAGATAGCTAGAAGTGACTATAACATGTAAACTCACTTAGGACCTATGTTAGGTCAAAGAGGAAATAGGAGAATAAAATAGTGTTTTGATGATTCGAGATTATAGAAATGATGAATGATACGTTTTATGTGTATCTATAGCGTCCGGAGAGATAAACGGAGCTATAGACATAAAGGGTGAAATGTGAAGCAGTGTGAGACAAAGAGATACACTGCAAGATCGAGGTAAGGGACTTATGTGAGCTATAGAGATAGCTATACGTATGTTTTCTTGCCTGCTGAATGCACATGTATGCGATAAATACATAGATATTTATATGGCTAGATAGAAAACTACGTATTAAAATAAGTCAATAGTATGAATTTGCATGACTTCTATGATTGTTGTGAAAAGAGGTTTTACAAATGTTTTGAGAAAGAATAACAATAGATGGGCTCCCGGTTTGACTATTGCGTAAAATGGTTTTAAGGAGTGATTGAAGGGAGAACTGCCCTCTCATTTATGACTATACACGAAACTCTTTCAATTTCTTTTCTGTGTGAAATTGTGCTAGAGCATGAGAGGCAACGATAGATCGATCAGTCCTACTCACACCTTATTTTCAAAGTGGTTTTAAGAAAATATAAAGAGTGCTTGATGCCTCAGGTGATGATGTGTGTTCTACTCGAGCTGATCGTACTAGATTTTTAGAATCATGTTGGAGCCATAGAGTACTTCTTAGTGATCTTGCTCTGATTACGCTCGCATGTGACCCTCTCGATTTAAAGTGATAGGACGGTTTTGCTAGATGCCTCGATGATACTGTGTGTTCTATTTGAGAGCTCGAACTATGCTCGATGCCTCAGATATGCTATTTGCTTCCCTCTGACTTGCTCGTATGTAGTCTCTTGAGCTTCTGTGTGATAAGCAAAATCATGCTTAATGCCTCGATGATACTGTGTGTTCCACTCGAGAGCTCGCACGAGAGTTTATGAAATTTTTGTGTGATGGATAAACCATACTAAAGCCTTCTTGTACTGATGTGTGTCTCGTACTGACCTGCTCTCATGTGATTTTGAGACAATAGTAATGGGGTATAAGGATCCACGGGAGCACGATGTATCGTGAGCATTAGCCATTAGGTACGATGTGCCGTGAATTGAGTTGAGCTGACGAGATGGTTGATCTGCCTCCCTAAGCGTATGGTTCCCTCACACCTGATCAGTGTAGCCTAGAATTCGACTATGGCCATAAGTCTTCTATATCTGTGTGATATGATATTGTCACTACTGTGCGAGGTGATAGATATCTTCCTTTGCTGTGTGTCTGGGGATATGTGATATATGATATTGTCACTACTGTGTGAGGTGACAGATATCTTCCCTTGCTGTGTGTCTGGGGAATGTGATAACCCATAATTATGTCTCATATTCACTGATTTGTTGTGTTCAAAGTGATTTCGAAATGAACATGTTTGGTTTTAAGTAAAGCATTTTCTAAATATGAATTGTGTGAATAGATTATGCTGTGAAAAGCTGTGTGCTTCGATGTAAATATGCATATACCCATCTACCAAATTAATGATTTCGCTTTGATGGAAGTTGTTTTAATGAACCTGCATATTGCTTTATAAGGGAAATGAACATAAATGTAATTTAGCATGTAGATAGTGTAGTTATCTACTTGCTTGCACATTTTCCTTACTGAGCATGTTTTGCTCACCCCTTATTTCCTCTTCCACAGATACTACGCAGTAGTGAGTACTGCAATCGTCCCTGCTAAGGTGTCCTCCAATTCTCCAGCAGTACAGAGAGGTATACACTTGTGATGAAAAGAAAAATTTTGTATCCTATAAATTAATGCACAATCTAGTGATATTTTGTACGAAAGGGATGTATAATTAATAACAACTGATGTAAATGCTTCCGCATAATTATAAAAGTCTCGTTTTCTATTCTATTTTCAATTAAATGAATTTATATGAGTTGTGGATTGGATGTTGACTCATAACCCAACTGTAAGTGGTAAGTGGTAAGGTAAAGGTCACGAACTGGTAAAGAGGGTTGTGGGGAGATGACACGGGGAAGGAAAATGTGGTAGTAGACGCATTGAGTAGGAAGAACATGAGTATGGTGTCCAGTATGATGGTAAAGGAGTGGGAATTGTGAGGACGATTTGCAAGCTTGGCTATTGATGTAGCATCATCCAATCAATGTCCTTTAGTTACTAGTCTCATGATAGAGCCAAAATTGCTTGATCAGATTAGGTAGGCACAAAAGCTAGATCCAAAGTTGCTTGAGGTGTTTGGGCAGATCTAGGAGAGTAGAGATTCTGAGTTTGAGATTGGTTCAAATGGATTGCTTAGATTTAGAGACTGAATATGTGTACCAAGGGATGAGGACCTTAAGAGATTGATGTTGATCGAAGCTCACTCTAGTAGATACACATTACATCTCGGGAGCACCAAAATGTACCATAATGTACGTAAGATGTATTGCTGGCTTAGAATGAAATGTGAGGTTACTGAGTTTGTAGCAAGGTGTTTGGTGTGTCAACAAGTGAAGGTAGAACACCAGAAACTGGCAGGTTTACTCTAACCCCTACCCATACCAACTTGGAAGTGGGAACACATAACTATGGACCTTGTTACGGGTCTACCTAGAACTCGGAGGAAGCATGACGCTATTTGGGTGATCGTGGATAGACTCACCAAGTCAACACATTTCTTAGCCATTAGCTCCACTACTCCTTTGAACGCATTGGCAGAATTGTTTGTTAAGGAGATAGTGAAACTCCATGGAGCCCCAATAAGTATCATTTCGGATAGGGACTCTAGATTCACATCTCGATTTTGGAAGCAAATGTAGGAGTCCTTAGGTTCTCGGATTCAATTTAGCATGACATATCATCATTATATTGATGGACAGTCTGAACGCGCGATACAAACTTTGGAGGACATGTTGTGTGCTTGTGTTATTGATTTTAGAGGTTCATGGGATGAACATTTCCCATTGGTGAAATTTGCTTACAACAGTAGTTACCATGCCAATATAGGAATGGCCCCGTAAAAAGCCCTTTATGGATGGAGATGCAGATCACCAATCAGTTGTGAAGAGGTTGGTGACAGGTTGATCTATGCTCCAGATTTGGTCGAATAAACAGCGAAAAAGGTCCGCATGATTTGTAGAAGGCTCAAGACAGCCCAGGACAGGTAGAAACGTTATGCAGACCATTAAAGAAGGGATTTGGAGTTTGTAGTGGGAGATCACGTGTTCTTGAAGGTTTCTTCGACAAAAGGCATTATGAGGTTTGAAAAAAGGGGCAAGTTGAGTCCTTGGTACATAAGACTATTCGAGGTATTGGAACATGTTGGAGAAGTAGCATACCAACTAGCCTTAACTCTCCACTTAGCTGAGGTACACAACGTGTTTCATGTGTCTATACTTCGCAAGTATCAACTCTATCCATCTCACATTTTAGCATATGAGCCATTGGAGTTGAGAAGGGATTTGAGCTACGAGGAGAAACTAGTCCAAATTCTTGAAAGGAAGGATAAAGTTTTGAGATCCAAAACCATTCCTCTCGTCAAAGTTCTCTGGCAACACCACTCTGTTGAGGAAGTAATGTGGGAATTGGAAAGCTTGATACGGGAGAGATACCCGTACCTATTTGACCTGGCTCGAAATTCAGAGGACCGAATTCTTTAAGGATGGGAGAAATGTAAGACCGCAATTTCCTTATACCAATGTTTCATTTATTTTTATGTTTAGTCGGAATTAATCTGCGGATAGGAGGATCCAATTAAATTAAGAGATAGGATATATCGAGTTAGGATAGTGGTTATTTGGGTTCACACCATTTAGTATAATAACCTTGGTGTATTTTAGTTTAGGAAAGGTAGGGATGTGTAAGACATTAACATAATAGGTAAGTATAAATGCTAAATCTGAAAAAAAAAAAATTTATAATCCAATACAAATAAAATATAAAAATGATAAATTGTATAGGGTGAACATAATTTAAATGCATAATGTATGTTTATGAATATGTTCATGAGCACAACTTATTTGGTAGAAACATGTTCATATGACCAGATTAAGAGAGATAAAGGTAACTTACCATTAGTCATTAAGTTAAATATACATGAATGTAGAAATAAATTAAATTCATGTAAGTAATCTTAGGTAGTGACCGAAATTTATAGGAAATAATGTTAAATTCGATCCAATGGAAATTTTGTGATAATCTTAAATTTACGTAAGCTAATTAAGTCAATTATGAAGCAAATAAATTTAATAATGTAATGTAACAAAATCTGAAATATTAAACTATTAACATTAAGATAAGAAATATACTTATGTTTGTTTGCAAAATTTGAAATACATAGATATAAAACCTTATGTAAAATTATTTTGGAACATGTATATAGAAATATTAGAGTTATAAAGTCATATTACATGAATTTTGTATGAAAATAAATCTGAAATGTAATTACACATATATATTAGAAATATAAAACCTGAACACATGTGATTAAATTATAAAATTTGCAATTTAGTTATCAAATTATTAAAACAATGTAAAAGCCAAAATAATGGGAAAAATATAAATAGGAATTACAAATTATTTCCGGATTTTCCCTCTTCTCTTTTCTCCTCCCACGTTTTCACCACGCAACAAAACCAGAAAATCCTCTTCACTCTTCCTCATGCCACTCCCACACCAGCCAACTGAAAATCCAGCAGCAACCTCCCATTGTCACTCCACCAGCCACCCAAATAGCCCCTCCAACCTGCATGCAACTTCCATTTTGATTACCTTTGCCTTCCACCAAACAGCCCCCTCATTTCCAGAAAAATTTTTCAGTTCAATCAACAAACCTACAAAATCCTAGTGTGCATGTTAGTCTAGAGTGATTAGGAGTTAGTTTTAGACTTAGATTGTTAACTCCACCCTCACAAAACACGTTTTGCACCCTCCTCCAATCTAAAAATTTTTAAACTGCCACCAAACCTGCGCTGCATGTTGAAATCAAAAGCACAATGAGAAATGGGAGTGCCTAGGTGGTTATGAGACCCCATATATTTATAACCTTGTATATATGTAAATGGAATTATAAGATGGATGATTTTAGATTAAGTAAATGTGAATGAAGTTTAAATGAGAATGAATGAGTATCATGGATGCATGCGAAAGTTAAATAAGGGTTGAAGTAGCCACAAATTGAGTAAATGAAAACCTCAAACAACCAGAATGAGTATAAGGATGCAAAAGGTATAAATGAGTGTACAACGAATAATTATACGAACCCTTTTGATTTCTGAGCGATACACACAAGCTTCATAATATGGAAGTCATAAGAATTGAGCCTTACCATGCCCCAATTATGAATGGATTGCAGAATGACTAGTCAAGCAATCAAAGGCAAGTTAACCTTTGAAAATTTTGGGAAAACTGTAGTGAAAATGCAAAAAATGAAAGCCAGATGGATCTCCCATTCAAGGTAGATCGATCTCTTGTGCAAAATAGAGCAATCCCAAATGAATTTTCCAAGCCCAGATCGATCCCTTACTCAAGCAGATCGATCTCCTTAACTCTTGGGTTGGAGCAGATCGATCTCCTCCCTTAGCCAGATAGATTTTCTTAACTCTCGGCCTGAAACAGATCGATCCTGTCTTATTGAAGTAGATCGATCTTATTCACTAAAGCAGATCATTCTCAAGCCCTCAACAGATCGATCTCATGCCTTTAAATGTCGTGAAAAAGAGGGATTTACGAGGACCAGATCGATCTCCACCCAATGCAGATCGATCTCATTAAGCTATTTCTATAAAAGGGAGCAGATCTGCATTTCATGAGAACAACCTCATTCTTCCATTTTCCCATCCAAAAACCTAGTTTTCTCACTCCTAAATCCACTCATTTTCAAAAAGATTTGAGGCAAAGCTATTAGATACAAAGTTGTTCACATAAAAAAGAAGACCAACATAGCTTGGAGTAATTACCCCATTTGTGGGATTGAAGGGGCAAAGGTGCATTTCCTTTTGGAGCAAGGAGGAAATCAATCTAGGTGAGTTTCTAATACACCAATCCAAGTTTATTTATTTAGTTAGTGATTTTGGAGTTGATTTGGTATGTATATTAATGGTAGAAACTACCTAGAATGCAAAGAATAATTATGACCTAGAATGAGTCTAGTGTGAGAAAGTGAAATGTATTAAAATTAATGATGAATGGGATATCTTAAGGTGATAATGATGTTGTGAGTATGATTTTAAGATGGTGTTATGGAATGAATTGTGAGACTTACCCAAAAGGGTAGAATGTGTATTTAAGGCATTGGGTAAAATGCATAAATGAATGAGAGAGTAAAGGTAGAGTATTTCACATCAAGTCCTAAACAAGTAACTAAGCGAGTTGCTAGATAAATTGGTTGGAAATGGCTTGATGATGGCCAAATGCAAAAATGGGCCAAGCTTAACAAAATAGGCTCAATGGAATATATTGACTAGTTGAAGTCAGAATGTGAGTTAGCAACATTAACTCAAGTGATTGGTGAATGATTTACAGCTTTCGAGGATACAATTAGAGCAAGTTGAGCTAAAGTGTGAGAAGCTAAGAGAAAGAGAGTCGCACCCCGAGTAAATTGAGGTAAGGGAATTATGTGGACTCTTAGAGATATCTGTGCACATTTTGGGTGCATTATGTTTTCTAGAATGCATGTGGTAATAGGAAATGAAATGGGTGATTAAAGGGCAAAGAGTTGGGTTTGAAGAAATGTGCATGAAAATAAAAGCACGATGCTTTGAAAATCTTATTTTATTGCTTTTTAGCAAGTGATTGGTAGGCTGGCTAACATTTTTAAATAATTTGCATATAAAATGACTTTATTTGGTTTATAACCATGCTTTGCAAAGAATTGAGCCACCTACCTGGATTTCATGAGAATGAAAGCGTGCTAGAGTATGACTCGCATGAGATTTGATGTGTTTTTATGCGCATAAGTGCTGGAGCTTAGCTCGCACTAGTTTTCACATGGATTTCTGTGATGTTGTGCTGGAGTTTAGCTCGCATAAATTTTATACTTGTTTTGACGTGGTGCTGGAGCATAGTTCGCATTAGATGTCCACTATACTTGTTACCCTGCTTGAGATTACTCACATGAGGTTTTATGACATGAAGATAGTCGTGCTAGGAGCTTCGAGTAGATTGGGTGTCGCACTGATTAAATAGGCTCGTACATGTATTTTGAGATGTGGCGTGATATGATGTGTTGATATGGGTCCACGGAGTATACTGTACCGTGCAGGTAGCATGAAGTAAGTTGTACCATGTTGAGATTGTGATATGTTGTCTTCAAACGATGTTTAGTTCTGCTACGGACCAGTGGGTTGGACGTGACCCATCTCTCGTGCAGAAGCAGATAGAGGAGATACCCTGCACACCTGATTAGTGTAGCCTGAGATCACAGAGGATATTGCCATAGTCCTAGAGGATATTTCCCTATTATATTGCCTATCTCATATGTCTCTTATTTATGAATGAATCCATGTTTTGAAATGTATTGTGAGTCATGACAGTCTGATGGAGGGGTTGAGTCCTGACAAGTGTTGATTTTATTGCTTGAGAAAGTATGATAATGGCTTTAAAGTGCACTTATGCATGATGATTTTCCATGCCTTATGCATGCTGGTTATTCCATGCTTTGAATTTGATTTGTGCACTGAACATAATAGCATGATTTGATTTACATGCCATTAACACAAGCATGAACTAATGCTTTTGAGGTGTGATGAGAAATTATATGGTTTTGAGCATGGCATCACGATTACGTAGATAGTACAGTATCTACATGTTCTCATGATTGCGTTATTGAGCGTGTTATTTGCTCACCCCCTTATTTTCCCCTCTCTACAGAGCATTGAGTATAGACTGCGGGCGACAGGAGGTTTCTTTTGTATCACTACATCCCTTCAGGAAAGGTATACACACTTGTATAATTTTGTATCTAAACTTGCCATAGCATAGTAGCATTTGGAGTGTAACCATTGGGGATGTAAAGCAATGTAAACACATGTAAACAACAACTCTGATTTATTTATACAAGTGTTTACTTCTAAATTATAATGTAAATTAAATTGTTATGGTTGGATGAGGTAAATATCGGCACACAGCCTATCTGTTGAGAGTGTAGCTTATCACGATCGAGGTAAGGTAAGAATGATTAACAAATAATGTATGAAAAGTGAAAAATTTGTGACAATTTTTAGTAAGTTGAGGGTCGTGACAGAAGTTGGTATCAGAGCTGAGTTGGTCTGACGTGTGTCGGTGTCTAAAATACTAAATAAGTTGGAAAATTTCATCCCCATGTTACTGTACTTGTTTAGATACAAATTGTGTGTGTGTCGATGGGTTGACTAAGAAATTGATGTGAATGTAGGGAATTGAGCATTATGCCTAATACCAGTCGTGGTAGAGGGGCCAGAGCGCAAGCTAGAGGCCGTAGAGGTAGGCATGAGGGTAGTGTTGAGCCAAAACCACATGAGACTCAGGAAGAGATTGAGGTGGAGGCTGAGGTTGAGCATGCTCCACAGGGTCCAGATGAGAGACCTGAGAGTATTAAAGCACGCTTCGCGAGGATTGAGCAAAGTATAAAGATGATCTTAGAATTTGTCACTCCGTCGTTGCCTAGAGTTAGGGGCAGATGAGGTCTTTCTACACAAGGTGATGCCAAGTAGGAGGCAGCTCATGAGGCACGGGCACGGCCAGCCCAGAGACCTCAGACGATAGATACACCTACACCCCCACCCACACAGGATATGCCTACACCTATTGCTATACCGCAGGGTAGTAGAGGCTGGGTTACAGTTATGATTTGGATAGACTGCGGCAGTTTCAAAAGTTTGGACTGTTGTCTTTTAGTGGAGTTAAGGACCTAGTAGCTTAGAGGATTGGATAAATGAATTTGAGAAGTTATATGGGTTCTTTGAGTGCACTACTACCGAGATGGTGGCGTTTACCACATTCATGCTGAAGGGATCAGTAGAACATTAGTGGAAATCCACCAGGCTTATTTTGAGAGCCCGACATACAAAGATTAGCTGGGATGTATTTTTAGATGCTTTTCGGAGATAGTATGTTTTGGATACTGCGAAGTGAAGGCTGAAGAAGGCATTTTTGGGACTGACCCAAGGGAGCAGGATGGTGGATGAGTATGAGACGACCATTATCTCCCTGGGCAGATATGATCCTAATACGATAGGTAATGAGGTCAAGAAGGTCCAAAAGTTTGTGGATGGACTGAGACCAACCATCAGGTCCAGATTGGTTCCCTTGGATATACTGACCTACGATAAGGCAGTACGCAGGGCACAATTATGTGAACATGATGTTGAGACGATTGCCTCAGAGTTTGGAAAGGTTGGTAAAGTGAGGGATTGAGATAAGAAGAGACCAGTGCTGGATAGAGGCTTCCGTTATAAGGGAAGAAAAAGATTTTTTGGGAAGAGGTCGAGGATTGAGGAGATCTGGGAGAGGATAGTTAATCCTCTCATGTATTCGGCCATAGCTTAAGCGGATGGAATTGTGATTGGAGGGCTACGGCCTACTACAGAACAGTGTAGCAAGTGTGGTAGGTACCATGGTACTCGACCATGCTATGGACCTCCTGTAGTATGCTTCAGATGTGGGAAACCAGGACACCTAATCCAGGATAGCCTAGAAAGGACCGAAAGAGTCCCACAGAAGGGAAAGGAGACAGAGAGAGCTCCAGTTGGTACAGCTACTCTGAGGAGGAGGGCTACAGCTGAGGAAAAGGGGAAGCAGGTAGTGCGTGTGAGCAGAGGATGAGTGCACGCATTGGACCTGGACACTGCGGATCAGTCTTCGGATATCGTTAAAGGTACAATCCAAATCTTTGATTTAGAAGCATTTGTATTGTTTGATCCTGGTGCCACGCATTCCTTTATATCGCCATCCTTTGCACATAAATTGTTGAAGCATGTAAAACCCACACTGCTAGATAAGATGTTGATGATATCTACCCCTATGAATGATAGTCAATTGACTGAGCATGTATATAGAAATTGTAAGATGAGGATAGGAGGTAAAGAAATGACAGTCGATTTAATTTTATTAAATATGAGTGATTTTGATGTAATCTTAGGAATGGATTGGCTGGCTACAAACCATGTTGTTATGGACTATCGTGCTAAAACATTGATGTTTCTCGAGATAGAAAATCTTATCGTAAACTTTGTGAAATAAAGTGAAAGAACATGTTTACTATAAATAAAAGAGTATGATCTTAATACATGATATTCGAGAGATGAATTTGTTTATCAACTATATATGTTAATGTGATGATTTGTGTTACTAACAGTGGGAAGGATAATGTGAAGGGTTCATTGCTTATGTGATTGAGATAGATAAGGCACGTCCGGAGTTGATAGACATCCCTGTGGTAAAGGAATTTCCAGAGGTCTTTTTGGATGAATTACCAAGATTACCTCTGGATAGAGAGATGGAATTTTGTATAGATTTGGCACTTGATACACAGCTGATATCCAATCCACCATACAGAATGGCTCAAGTTGTGTTAGAAGAATTAAGGAAGCAGTTATAGGAGTTGCTGAAAAAGGGGTTCATCAGGCCAAGCGTCTCACCTTGGGGAGCATCGGTTTTGTTTGTAAGGAAGAAGGATGGAAGCCTCTGACTGTGTATAGACTATCGGTTGTTGAATAAGGCCACCATCAAGAATAAGTACCCCTTCTACATATCGATGACTTGTTAGATCAGCTTAGGGGAGCTCAGGTTTTCTCCAAGTTAGATATGAGATTTGGGTATCATCAGTTGAAAATTCAGGATGGAGAAGTACCCAAGACAGCTTTTTGCATCCAGTATGGTCATTATGAGTTTATGGTTATGCCATTCAGGTTGACAAATGCTCCCGTAGCTTTTATGTCATTGATGAATGAGGTGTTTCACTAGTATCTGGATCTATTTGTTATTGTGTTTATTGATGATAAACTAGTGTACTCAAGATCTAGAGAGGAACATGAACAACATCGAAGGATAGTGCTACAAACATTTCGAGTGAAGAAGTTGTACGCTAAACTCAGTAAGTGCAACTCTTGGTTGGAACAGATCTCTTTTTTGGGTCATATAGTATCGAAGGATGGTGTGTCAGTGGACCCATCAAAGATTGAGGCAGTGATACAGTGGTAGAGACCCCAGACAGTAACAGAGATCAAAAGGTTCTTGGGTTTAGCTGGGTATTATCCATGGTTTGTGGAGAGATTCTCGAGATTAGCTGCTCCTTCGACATGTCTCACGAGAAAGAATGTTGAATTTGTGTGGGATGATAAGTGTGAGGAAATTTTTTAGGAGTTGAAAAGGAGATTAACCACATCTCCGATTCTCACCATTCCTACCAGCTCAGGAGGTTTCTTGGTGTATACAGATGGATTACAGCAAGGACTGCGCTATGTACTTATGCAGGATGGAAGGATAGTTGCATATGGGTTTAGACAGTTGAAAGATCATGAGAGGAACTACCCGACCCACGATTTAGAGTTGGCGGTTGTAGTGTTTGTATTGAAAATATAGCACCACTATCTCTATGGTGAGAGATTTCAAGTATACACAGGTCACAAGAGCCTTAAATAAATGTTCTCGCAGAAAGAGTTTAACATGAGATAGAGGAGATGGCTCAAGCTTTTAAAGGATTATGATTGTGAGATCCCATATCACTACTGAGGCTCACAACTACTCTAGCATCTCACGCTCCCTGACCATCATATGTAATACCATCCTGAGGCTCTTTCTGCTCAAGGCATCAACCATTACATTAGCCTTTCCTTGGTGGTACAATTTCCACAATCATAATCTCTCAGAAGCTTTAACCCTCTATGTTATCTCATATTCTACTCTTTCTGTGAAAATAGATACTCGGGGCTTTTACGATCAATGCATACCCAAAATTTCTTACCATTTAAGTGGTAGCGCCATACTATTAGTGTAAACACTATGGCTACCAACTCTAAATCATCGGTTGGATAGTTTCTCTCATGGTCCTTGAACTATCTGGATCCATAAACGACTATCTTCCCATTTTACATCAATACATAGCCTAATACTTATTTTGAGGTATCCATACACACTGAAACCTCTTGAGTTGTTGGTTATGGTGAGAATAATTACGGTAATCAATTTATTACTTCAATATACCAAAAGTCACCGAAGCTACTTTCATACTTATCATCCTACTGACATATAATCTTTTTTGAACAAGATGTGTCAACTGAGCAGCCCATTCCGAGAAACTCTCAACAACTTGTCTGTAAGATAGTTTTCTGTTGCTACTCATGCTATTCCCTAGACTTCGAATACATCAAAATATCATCGCTAAAGATGACAACTAATTGGTCTAGGTAAGGTTTAAATACCTCATCGTAGTTGAGTTCCAGTAAATATTTCAATCACCCATATCCTTGACCTATGCATGCATAAACATATAATGTCATTTCGAAATCGCTTTCGTTCAAGATACTAACCCGCATCATTTTCTTTTTCTTATATTAATGACTTTTATAAAATTTTAATTTTTTAAACCTTCATGATTAATCGAATTCTATATCTCTTTATCGTACCAGTAAAGGTACCCAAATTTTAAATGTATATATTATGACTATCGATTTCAATTTATAGGTTATGTGTGCGCTTCTAGACGCTGTCAAGTCTTCAGGCGGGGAGGTATTTTGAAATACCTTCATTAACCCTCAGACTTGACCACATGGACTGGGTGTGGATATATCCTCCTCTTATTCTTGGGCCGCAATTCATATTCACTACATATCGCTTAATCCAAATTACTTTACATATCAAAGATATTCTTACCTTGCATACGCCTCTTATTCCAATATATTTCGTATTCAGGATCTATCACATCTCAAAGCTTATCTCCTTTCATATATCACTTATAACAAACTCTTTCATTACTTGTTAAAACTTACAATATACTTTTTTTTTTCAGGGGTAACCATATCACTATCTAAGGATAGAAATCTAAACAGCATAGTTTGCAATCGAATCAATCTATTCTCAAATATTACTTCAAAATTATTCCTATTCCATTGAATAAAATCGGCTGACGTATCCTTTTTTCCCCTGTTTTCAACTTATAATCCCTATACCCATATTCAATTAGTGATAATCATCTAACCATCATCATCTTGCCTAAGGGTACAAGCTTTACATCTTTCCCTAGCTTATAAGCAACTGAAGGCGGTATGAATAAAAGCGTGGCACCAGGATCAATTAAAATAATTACTTCATTATTCACAACCAGTGTGGTATCTTTCACCACATCAGATGAAACATTAGTAGTGTCCTGGTCCAAGATATACATTCGCCCTCGTCCAACATCTTATTTTTAAGGTATCTACCACATATCCTACACTGTTCCGTAGTAGGTCGAGGTCCTCCAATCACAATACCCCTCAAAAGTACTGTATTTGGATACACTGGGGCCTTACCAATCATCTTAACCCATGACTCAACAGTTCTACGCTTTTACCAAACTACCTTTTTCCCGTTCTGACATCTCTGTCATCCACTATTCTCTTTCTGTCTCTATTTCGGCCCTTACTACCTTTCCCAATCTCAGAGGCTTGTAAGTCATGATGTTATTCACACAACTGTAGTCTGCGCACTGCCTCGACATAGGTAGTGATATCTAATGGCCCAATCGGACTCTAATTAACAATCTGAGCCCTTCCATGAACTTTCAGACATTCCGACCCTCACTGCTCATAGTGTCGGGTCATATCTGCCCAAGAATATAAACTGAGTTTCATACTCGTCAATCAACATGTTCCTCTGGGTCAGAGTAAAGAATTTTATCTATAATTTCCTTTAAGGAGTGTCTAGGATATTCTGTCACCGAAAAACATCTAGAATTATTTCTCCTGCAAGCTCTAGATGTCTAACTCTTCAAATGGGTCGAGCGGACTTCCACTAATACTCTGACTCACTCTCAAATCCCATGCATACTTTGAGCTATTAGCTCTATAATATTCTCCACACCCCACTCCAACTTCACAAAGCGTGTCTCAATACTGTTCGATCTCTCTGTCAGACTCTGTCCGATCTCTCTGTCAGACTCTGTCCGATCTCTCTGTCAGACTCTGTGGGGCATGCTCAACATTAGCCTCCACTTCAATCCATCTTGAGTCTCATGTGGTGACCCAGTACGACTCTCAAGCCTACCTCTACGACGTCGAGCTCGTGTACTCGCCCTTCTACTATAGCGGCTATCAGTTAATGAGTCTATATTCTTGCATTTAAAACCAAATTCTTAGCTGCAATTCCATCTCGATATACACAATTGTATCTAAACAATACACAGTACATAGGGATATAAACTTCCTTAACCACTAACAATGACTCATATCAGGCCAACTTAGCTCTGATACCAAAAATTGTCACGACCCAAATTACCTAAAAATCAAATTAAATTTTTCGCTTTTTCATTTATTATTTAATTCTTACCTTTCTCTCATCGTGACCATCCTACAAACAGTTAGGCTATGATTCGGTGTTAGTCACCTATTTAATATTCCATTTCCATAATCACATTCATATATCAGGATTTACTATCCTCTGACTTTAACCTAAATACATATACAATGGTATTACATCACCTTACATCCCCGACATCATATCCATTTGCAGTATTGTGCATTACATATTTAGATACAAAACTATACAAATGTGTATACTTGTCTCTTGATGGGAAGCAGTGGATACCAAGATGCAAGTTCTCAACTGCTCACTAACTAATGTGAGTACTCTGAAAAGATGGGAAAATAAGGGGGTGAGCAAACCACACGCTCAGTAAGGCAATTATGCAAGTAAGTAGATAGCTCCACTATCTAAATGCTCATAATGCTATACCCTTAAAATCCATTTATTTTCATTAAAATCCCAAGCACAAAACCATGCATACATCAATGACATAGTTTATCAAAATTATTTGTGCATATAGAAATCATGTAATTCATGCATCAAAGCCATTTTATGTGACATCATTAAATCATACTTAGCATGAGGTAAATCAAGATCATGCCATGTAAAACAAATCATGAGAAACAATTCTTTTCATGAATCTTATCATTAACGCATGGAAAACTCATCATGCCACTGCATTTCAATCACTTCATTAAAACTACAGTATAAAATAACCCTTCTGGGACAATCATCTCATAAATACATCTCAAAACTCATAAAACAACTCGTTATAAAATTCTGTCATAAAATCACCATTCTTTTAGGGTCACATGTCATAAAATCATCTGAAATCTAGCATCACAGTAGAAAATCATAAAATCGGGGGCCTGACCCTCCCTCGGGTCTACCCTAGTCTATCAAGACCACAAGTTATATCATGTGAGACATGTAGGTGACTATATCAGTAACAATAAGGACTATGGCCATAACCTGGTGATCCCTAGCTACACGGTACCTAGTGTGCGGGGTATCACACCTGAAACGGGAGGTGGGTCAATCCTGCCGCCAGAACAACATAACATCAGGATTGCGAGGGCAAGGCTTACTGCCTCGTGGCTAATGCCACTCCACTCCAACAATCCCCACGGTATAGCGTACTCCATGAGATATACACGATACAATGTACTTCGTGAACCCAATCTCAGTCAGGGGGTGCTTGCAATAGGTTTTATCCACCCATACCAATTATGTCTCAGTATGCACTTGTGGGCATATCATCTCACTGTGACACACAGTCTACAGGAGGCTCCAACACGTCTATATGCATGTCATAAAAATCACTATGCGAGCGAAGCTCTAGCACGGCTCCAGTCATGTTCATGATATCTAAAAATCTCGTGCGAGCGAGGTTCTAGAACGGTTTCATAAAAATCAATAAAATCTGCATACGAGTAGCACTCCAGTACGACTTTAAAAAGAGTTATAAATCCATATATAACATAAATCATTCAAAACTTCATGCGCGCAATGTTCTAGCATGAATAAATACTCAAGTAAATCAAAACTTCATGCAAGCAACGCTCCAACACAGTTTCATGCATAAATAAATCAAATCTCGTGCGAGTTACACTCCAGCACGGTTTTTATGCAATTTAATCGATTAAATCACGTACGAGAAAGGGTCCAGTATGGCTTATATGCAATTACCATATCAAAATAGGATGTGAGCTAAGCTCCAGCACCTCTCATGCATGTCAAATAATTAAAACTAGTGCGAGCAATCGCTCTAGCACCTTTTTATGCATATCAAGTCAAAACAGTCAAAACAGGGTGCGAGCTAGGCTCCAGCACCTCTCATGCATTTCACAATAATAAAATCAGTGCAAGCAACCGCTCTAGCACATTTCATGCATATGATGTCACACAAGTCGGTGCGAGCAACCACTCAAGCACATTTTATGCACACTCACAAACTCAGATATAGTGCGAGCTATGCGCCAGCACTATATGTTTCCATTTGAACTTGATAGTTGGCCCATTTTCTAAATAATTTTCATTTAAATCTTAATAACACTTACGTAGTGTTATCTTGTGAAATTTATGCAAATATTGGTCAATCTATCGATTTGCTTTGCTTAAACACTAAGAAAATTCCTTAAATCTGAAAATTCCTTAAATCATGCATTTCATGCATGTCATGCTTTCACCTTCCTTAGGTGAATTTCCCTCAATAGGGGTAAAATAGCCTTTTCCTATTTCGAGTCCTTAAAATCATTAATTTATTTCTAGGACCTTTATACATATTCAGTGTATACATACATATTCAGTGTATACAAAAACTATTAAAATACGTGTAGCTACCTCTAGCTACTAACATAATTCTCTTACCTCATTTTTCTGTACAGTCTGACTTTTTCACTGATGTCTGGTCATGCAGTCCAATTTGCTCCTAATCCAATCTCTGAAACTGTGGATAAATATTCGTCAGGTCAAATACAATATATTTAATTGTATTTCATATTTTTGGGGCTTAATTTAAATCATTGGGCCTGTTTACCCATATTGGGCCCGATTGCATCATAACGGGCCTTAATCGACCTTAAGCCTGTTTTCCACTTATTATTCACATTATTGAGGCCTATTGGGCTCATTGGGCCCATCAGTATTTATTGAGCCTCATTCTAAACTCTCGGATAGCTCAATTAATTATTTACGACAATTTATCTCTAATTCCAGAATATGATTCATTAAATACAGAAATTAAATTCGTAATTTATGCGGTAAATTTCTAACATGCATAACGATGCAAATTGTCGTAAATAAGGGTTACTTACCCGAGATTCCATAATAGTATGCAAATCGAGGCTATCTCGAGCTCTCGTTTGACATCAATTGTCGAGCTACACAATTACATATTTTCCCAATCAATTTTCAGTCGAATATTAATCAAATTAAATATTTCAAAATTTAAATCAGTCAATTTTGATCGCTTACCGACTTACCCGTAGCTCGATTGCATCACTGAGATTTTCTCCTATTTTTTCTCTTTTTCTTTTTCCCTTTTTCTCTTTCTTTTCCTTCTTTTCTGGCTGAATCGGTTCGGTTCGGTCTGGTTCAGCCCGATTCAATCCTGTTTGGCCCAGCCGGTTCAGTCCGATTCAACTGATTTATGGCTTCGTCGATCGATTCTTCACTGGCTTTCGTCGCCAGCAGCTCCATGGGGTCGTCCGTTGCAAGGATTTGCCCTCGATTTCGCCATGGCAGGCCGAAAAGTGGTCGGTTCTGCCTGTTCTCTCCTCCTCGTCGGTGCAATTTCTTTTCTTCCTCCGTTGCCGGTGCTGGCCGCCATTCTACCAGTCGATACAGCCACCGATTGGTTAGTCTCTACCTGAGGAACGCTCGGTTGGTGGTGGCCATGGCCGAATCGACGTCAATCGTCCTATTCTCCCTTTCTCCTCTAGGCTGGGCTTCCTCGATTTCTCTCTTGCCGGTGTGCCTTCTCGCCATTCGTGCTTCCTCGTCGAATTTCCCTTGGGTCGGCGTCAGCTATCTCGCCTGGTGCATGAGCCGCCGGCGGCTCCATCCGGTGAGGGAAAGGGGTCAGCTTCAGGCTTCTCTGTTTTCCCTTCGCGTGATTTTTGCGAGTTTCTTTTATTTATTTATTTATTTATAATTTATTTTTATTATTATTTTATTCATTATTTTATATTAAAAATCCACAAATATATTAAAAAATTTATATTTTATCCATTTAATCACTAAATGAATTTATTGATCTTAGTTCATCTTTCGGGATAATTTTATGAATATTTTCGGGATAATTTTTCGATGTGAAATTTTTGGTTAATTCCAATAAATTCATATCTTGATCAATTTAATCTGAAATTTAATTATTTCTTCGTTATTGATCAAGATTTCTCAAATCAATTATTTTTAATGAAATTTTCTTGTCACGATTAATACCAAATTTTAGTCTTTTGACCGTTTTACCCTTCAACGTGTTCAAAAATTCCATTTCAATCCTTCATATAATTTTTCTCATTTTGTGTTTTGAATAAAATCGGGTCTTACATGGGTGCACGTGCTAGATGCCATAGGTAGGCTTAAGAGCCGTGCGGAGCCACAAACTGACCCGGCTCCACAAAACCCTACTGAGACATCAGGGGATACTGAGGCGCTCTTTGCTAGGATAGAGCGTAGTATCGAGAGCCTCGTGGAGATAGTCACGCAAGCATTGGGTGCTGGTGATAGACGAGGTCTCGCAGCGTAGCATACTACTAGTGGACAGGCAGTTGCAGAGGCAGAGAGACCTCAGACTATGGAGACTGTCACACCCCCAGTTCAGGATACGGCTTCTCTTATTGCCCCACAACCGAGCGATAGTGACCTAGGGTATGATTGTGAACTGAGTAGGCTACGCTTGTTTCAGGAGTTGAAACTTCTGGTATTCAAAGGGGTGAAGGATCCGGTGATTACTGAGGATTGGGTCTATGAGATGGAGATGTTGTATGGGTTCTTCAGATGTACATCAATTGAAAAAGTGGCCTTTGTAGTATTCATGCTGAAGGCCGAGGCAAAACACTGGTAGAGATCCATCGAAGCTATTTTGAGAGCCCAACACTCCGAGATCATATGGGAGATATTCTTGGAGGCTTTTAGGAGGTAATACATTCCTATCACTATACAGAGGAAATTGCGGATGAAGTTCATTAACTTGGTTCAGGGGAACTGTTATGTGGATGAGTATGAGTCGAGATTCATGTCATTGGGGAGATATGACCCGGATACGATGAATAGTGAGACTCGAAAGGTCTAAAAGTTCATAGATGGATTGAGATTAGCCATCCGGACTAAGTTAGCTCCATTTGACATTCATACTTACGAGCAAGCAGTGTACAGGGCACGATTGTGTGAGCAGGACTTTGAGCGGAATACCTCCGAGCTTGGGAAGATTAGTGGTCAAAAGGACAATGACCAGAAGAGATCCAAAATTGATAGAGTGGTCAAAAGAGGAGGTCAGAGATTATTTGAGAAGAGACCTAAGATTGAAGAGGTGCAGGAGAGAGCTGTTAAACCTCCCATGTACCTGACTTTGACTGCACCAAGGGGTATGGTTATTGGAGGACCACATCCTACTAATGAGCAGTGTAGGAGATGTGGCAGATTCCATGGAACTAAGCCTTGTCAGATGCCTTATGTTACATGTTATAGATGTGGGAAGCTAGGGCATATTGCGAGGTACTGTCCTGAGATGATGGAGACCGCCCCACAGAAGGGCAAGGAGCCAGAGAGAGCTATAGTTGAGACAGCTGCCCTGAGGAGGAGGCCTACAGCTAAGGAAAAAGGGAAATAGGCAGTGGGTGTTAGCAGAAGGTGAGTGCACGCACTGGATTAGGACACAACGGACGCATCGACGGATATGATTAAAGGTACCATCCAAAATTTTGATTTAGAAGCATTTGTATTGTTTGATCCTAGTGCCACACATTCTTTCATATCGCCTTCCTTTGCACATAAATTGTTAAAGCATGTAAAACCCACACTGTTAGATAAGATGTTGATGATATCTACTCCTATGAGTCATAGTCAATTAACTGAGTATGTGTGTAGGAATTGTAAGTTAAGGATAGAAGGAAAAAAGATGACAGGGGATTTAATTTTACTGAGCATGAATGATTTTAATGTAATCCTAGGAATGGATCGGTTGACTGCAAATCATGTTGTAATGGATTGTCATGCTAAGATATTGATGTTGCCAGATATAGATAACTTGTTGTAAGTTTTATTAGAAAGAAATGAAAAACATGATGATTGTAATAAAAGGAGTATAATTTTAATCTATCATATATGAGAGATGAATTCATTTATTGTTTGTGTATGTTAATGTGATAACTTATGTTGCTAACTGTGGAAAGGATAATATGAAGGGTTCAGTACCTACATGGTTGGCATTGATAAGGTACACCGAAATTGGGAGACATTCCAATAGTGGCAGAATTTCTCGATGTCTTTTCGGACGATTTACCAGGGCTACCACCTGATAGGGAAATAGAGTTTTGTATAGAGTTAGTACCTGGTACGGAGCTGATGTCTAAGCCACCATATAGAATGGCTCTAATAGAGTTGGAAGAGCTAAAGAAAAAGTTGCAAGAGTTGCTGGAGAAGAGGTTTATTAGATCGAGCGTCTCACCTTGGGGGGCTCCGGTTCTGTTTGTAAGGAAGAAGGATGGAAGCCTTCGACTATGTATAGATTACAAGTTGTTGAATAAGGCCACCATTAAGAACAAGTACCCACTTCCATGCATCGATGATTTATTGGATCAACTTTAGGGAGCACAGGTCTTTTCTATGATAGATTTACGATCTGGGTACCATCAGTTGAAGATACGGAGTGGAGATGTACCCCCTACTCCTATAAGGGCCGGTGGAAGGAATACTCTGCTCATCTTTCTTAATGATTATGCTGTCGAAGACCCCGAAGAGGCCATCATCATATGGGTGAAGTCCTCGCTTGTGAGCAGTTCTCGTAAAGCAAAGCCTACAAAAAAGGCAAGCCCTTCTGAGCAGCCACATCATCGGCTCATCCGGAGTCAAGATAGATCCTGAGAAGATGAAGTCAAGCCATCCCTGGACCAGTTTGTGATTGTGCTCATTGATGACATTTTCATTTAATCCAAGTTCAGGGAAGATCACGAGCAGCACTTGAGGATAGTTCTGCAGACCCTTCGAGAGAAGGAATTATATGCCACACTCAATAAGTGTAACTTTTGGTTAGAGCAGATCTCATTTCTGGGGTACGTTGTATCGAAGGATGGGGTATCAGTGGATCCATCCAAGATTAAGGCAATTGTACAGTGGGAATAACCCAAGATAATTACTGAGATTAGACGTTTTCTAGGATTGGCACGTTATTATCGAAGATTTGTTGAGGGTTTCTCTAGAATAGTTGCTCTGTTAAAATGCCTCATGCGAAAAGATGTTAAGTTTGTGTGGGACAAGGCTTGTGAGAGATTTTTCAGGAGCTTAATTGTCGGTTGACCACTGCTCTGATTCTCAACCAGCTCAGGAGGTTTCTCTATGTATACAAATGCATCACACCAGGGACTAGGCTGTATACTTATGCAGGATGGGAAGGTAGTTGCCTATGGATCCAGACAGTTGGAGGATCATGAGAGGAACTATCCAAGACATGATTTAGAGTTGGCGGTCATAGTGTTTGCATTAAAGATATGGCGCCACTATCTATATGGTGAGAAATTTCAGGTTTATATGGATCATAAGAGACTTAAGTACTTGTTCTCGCAGAAAGAGTTGAACATGAGACAGAGGAGATGTCTCGAACTCCTGAAAGATTATGATTGTGAGATCATGTACCACCCAGGTAAGGCGAACGTAGTTGCCGATGCCTTGAACAGAAAGAACCTCAATTTGGCATCTTATATGATAGTTCTGGAAAATGAGTTGTTAGAGCAATTTACAAACCTCAGTTTGGATATAACCTCACCTGGTATAGAGATATTTGATATCATGGCTAGTTTGAGACTGGAGCCAGAGTTGATATGTCGTATTCGACAGGCTCAGCAGAGTAATCGACAGTATATCGATTGGTCGAGTCAGAAACAGATAGGTGTGGGAACTAATTTTGAGTTGAGTGTCAATGGATTGTTGAGGGTTCAAGGGTAGAGTATGTGTTGTCGAGGATTCAGAGATCAAAAGGTTAATTTTATCAGAGGCTCACTCATCGAAGTACACGATACATTCGGGGAGTACTAAGATGTATTAAAACATTCAAAAAGTTTATTGGTGGTCTGGAATGAAAAGAGACTTTGCTGAATATGTCTCATTTGTCAGCAAGTGAAGGTAGAGCATCAGAAGCCTGAAGGATTATTGCAGCTTCTACCAATACCGACATGGAAGTGGGAGCACGTCACCATGGATTTTGTGTTGGGATTACCGGGGACCCGCAGAGGTCATAATGCCATTTGGGCTATTATGGATCGATTAATGAAGTCAACCCACTTCTTAACCATGAGGGCTACTGATACTCTTAGTTAGTTGGCGAACTTGTATGTACGAGAGATAGTTTGGTTACATTGTGTACCAGTGAGCATTGTTTTTGATCAGGATGCCAGCTTCATTTCCCACTTCTGGGCACATTTTCAGGAAATGATGGAGACCCACTTGAGCTTTAGCACCGCTTTTCATCCTCAGACAGATGGTCAGTCGGAGGGGACTATACAGACCTCGGAGGATATGTTGAGAGCGTGTGTGCTGGATTTTTTAGGCTCTTGGGATGATCACCTACCGTTAGCCGAGTTCGCCTATAACAACACCTATCATGTGAGTATCGAAATGGTACCATATGAGGCACTGTATGGACATAGATGTCGATCCCCTATTGGATGGGAAGAGATTGGTGATAGACATATTTTTGCTCCTAATTTAGTGCAGCTAGCCTCTAAGGACGTCCAACTGATACGTGAGAGATTACGGACAGCTCAGAGCCGAAAAAAGAGTTATACTGATAGGAGATGGAGACCACTAGAGTTTGATGTGGGTGAGTCAGTATTTTTAAGAGTTTCTCCCTCGAAAGGAATGATGATAAGCCCGTACAAGAGGATGATTTAGGACGATCAAGGAAACGTGTGGATTGGGAATTGAAACAGCAAAAAACGTAAGAGGGGCGAAAATAATGATGATAGAATTTGAATGGAAAATAGAATAACAACCTAGACCCAAAGTCTAAAGAGACTCGAACCAAAAGTATTGGACCTCGACCCTACGAATATAAAATTTAAGAACCTAAGGTATAGCAATGGTGGTTGGTGAAGAGGGAGGCACCACAAGGAAGAAGACCTTGATAAGCCTAGTTGAGAGAGAACCCTAGAAACAGGCACACTCAAATTTTTGAAAATTCAATCTGATCTATTCTCTTCTATTCAAGAGCGTTTACAATGTATTTATAATAATATCTAGCACTTAAGCCATTAACCAAGTGGGCTGGTATTAACACCAAATAGAAAATAAGACTAAAACCTAAATTCAGGCATAAGCCTAGTTACATAGGACAATTGGTCTAAAATGTAATAAGACTCAAATGTGGGCTATTTAAACACTTAACCCAACTTATTACTAAACTAATACTCATGTCGTTTGGGCTTCCAAACAAATATAAATGGCTAAGGGACCTCCTTGGATGACCCATGGATCCTTGACATCATGATCATCATGAACATTACGAGCAACTGGACCTCCATCATCCGGCTTGTCATTATGAACATCACGAGTAGGTGGACCTCCATCAAATTATGAGGTTTGGTATGAAGGGAAAGTTAAGCCCTCGATATATCAGACCATTTGAGATTCTGAAGAGAGTGGGAGATAAGGCTTATAGGTTGGCGTTACAACTAGACTTAGTAAGTGTTCATAACGTCTTCCATGTCTCTATGCTTCGGAAATATCACCCGGACCCGATACATGTAATAAGATACGAGCCATTAGAGCTCAATGGGAGTATGATGTATGTTGAGAAGATGATTCAAATATTGGATAGGAAAGAGAAGGTGTTGCGAACAAAGACGATTCCCTTAGTGAATGTTCTGTGGCAGTATCACACTCCGGAGGAAGCCACGTGGGAGTTAGAAAGCATGATGCAAGAGAAGTACCTAGAGTTATTTTCAGATTAACTTGTTCTAATTTGGAGGACCAAATTTCATGAAGGAGGGGAGGATTATAGGAACCTTAAATTTCTATGTAATGTATATGATTAATTGATGTACAAACAAGTTATATTACATATGAATTATAAGAAATGAATGTGGAAGTGATTAAGTATGAGTTTGAATGGGGAAATTATAGCAAAAAGAATGTAAAATGAAGGCTAGATCGATCCCATGCAAGGAGAGATTGATCTTGTGGCCTGGGAAATGCAGAATCAAGCATGCCAGAAGAGAGAGATCGATCCCTTACTCAAGTAGATCAATTTCCATTACTCTCCGGCTAGAATAGATCGATCTCCCCTTAAGGCCAGATCGATCTCCGTAGCTCTCTATTTGAGACAAATCGATCTTATTTCCTTGAGCAGATCGATCCTATGCAACACGACAGATTGATCTCATGCAGCAAGAAGATCAATCTCATGCCTTCAAAATGTTGTGAAAATGAGGAATTCAAGAGGACCAGATCGATCTCCACTCTATACAGATCGATCTAATCAAGCTAATTCTATAAATAGGGAGCAGTTGGATCTGTAATTCACAGGAACAAACCATTTTCTTCCATTTTCAATCCAAAACCTAACTTTCTCACTCCAAAATCATCCCATTTCTGTAAAGATTTAAGAAAAAATCATTAGAGCAAAGTCGTTCATTTCAAAGAGAAGAACAACATAGTTTGGAATCAATACCCCATTGGTTGGATTGAAGGAGCAGAGGTGCATTCCTATTTGGAGCAAGGATAAAATTAAACCAGGTGAGTTTCTAATATACCAATCTAATGTACAATCATCTAGTCATTGATTTTGACTTGATTGGTGTGTATACTAATGATATAAACTATTTAGGATGTGATGGAACTAGTATGACCTAGAAAATAGAATGAGTCTAGTTTGAGAAATTGTGATATGGATGAATTGATGATAAATGGAGCATGCTAAAGTGTTTATGGGATAATATGTATGATTTTTAGAAGGTTGAATGAAGCTACATTGTTAGATTGGCTTAGTTAAGTAAATAAGCATATGAGGTGTTTGACAAAATGTCATAGTGAAGTAAATGATGAACTAGAGACACTATGAACATTAAATATCAATCTATTAAGGATCAATGGATCTAAAAGAGTCCAATAGACTCTCAAGATAAGAGTAGAGCAATCAAATGAGGCCTTATAAGTGTTAATGCGTACTATAGGTTGAATCAATTATAATGAACACAAGAGTTGTGTTATATTGGACTAAATTGACGTGAAACGTGATCTCATGCAATTTTGGAGAGTTCGTTGGAGACAAATTAAACGCCCAATCAAACAGCTTTAAGGAAATGTAATCTCGCTACGCGATTCCAAGTAAGGGAATTCTATGAGTATATAGAGATAGCTGCTCATATTTTGTTGGTAAATATAGGGCCTTGGAAAAATGCATGAGTATCTAGAAAAGTGTTTGATGGTGTGTATGGGAATAACTACAAGTGTATATGTATGTGGTTTGATTTTGAAGTGAATCTTATAAAAAGGAATAGTAAGGCTAATAATTGCATAAATCACATGTTTTAATGTTTTTACGAAAACTCATTGCTTTGGTATAAGCAAAATGACAGATAGGCTAGCTAATGATTTTTTGATTTTGGTGAAAAGCACGAATGAGGTGCTAACAATTGTTTTGAGAATATTTTGTTGAAATAAAGTTGTTTATCGTATTTACGTGAATTAATCGTGCTAGAGCTTCCCTCACACTAGATTTTGGTGTTTTCGTATGTATGAAATGTGCTAGAGCTTAGCTCGCACCTTTATTTGATTTGTCATGATGTTTTATAAATCGTACTAGAGCTTTTGCTCGTACGTGGATTTTGATCGACTTTCTTATGCATATAACCGTACTGGAGCTATGCTCATACATGATTTCTTCATGATTTTATGTATAAAGTCGTACTAGAGCGTTACTTGTACGAGGATATTTATTGATGATGCATGAATCGTGTTGTAGCTTAGCTCGTACAAGTTTTCACACTGTGGTATGTATGATGCCGTGGAGCTGGTAAGATCCCCAAGCCCTACATCGTAAAGCTCGACGGGGTAGGGAGGCTTTGTTCGATAGGGAGGCTCTCTTACGATAGGATCCTTAAGCCAACATCCTTAAGCCCGTTAGGGTGGGGAGGCTCTGTTGGTAGGGAGGCTCTCTTACATGATAATGAAAAGCTCCCACGTGCACTTGAGACTATATAGGTTACACATGGCATGGGGTAGATAAGAGCTATGGCTAGCACCCCTAACCAAGATATGGGTCCGGAGAGTACGTTGTACTGTGTATATCACATGGAGTACATTGTACCGTGTGGTTGTGATGATGATTTGAAAAGTCTGGCGAAGAACTAACCCACCTTCGTTCCAGCATGATGCCCCGCACACCGAGATCCGTGTGGTCTGGGATGATTATGACATAATTGGCTAACATAGTCTTTGAGATATAGTGACCGCATGTATCACATAATAGTACATAGTACCACATGGTTTTTATACACTGAGTGTGATTGTGTTGTCCAGGGTAGACCCGAGGGAGGGGTCAAGCCTTGTGGGATTTTTTTAAAGAAATGATATTCTTTTGTGATGAGATAGATGTGTTTTGAGAAAAGGATGAATTGAGATTTAATCTATTTTGTGAAAGTGATAAATCTTAAAGGATGTTTCGTATTGAATTTCCCTTTTATGACGAGTTTTGATGATAACGAGCGTGAGAAGTTTTACATGTTGATCTTTCCATGTTTTATATGCCTATTTTCAATGTTTTAATACATGATATATGTTTATACATGCGGCATAGTTTTATTTCCTCATGCTCCAATTATAAATGATTTATGCCATGACATTATCAGCATGTAGATAAGGTAGTTATCTACCATGCTTGCATTATTACCTTACTGAGCGTGTGGTTGCTCATCCCTCTACTTTCCCCCTTTACAGAGCATACATAGTAACCCAGTGAGGACTAAGGCATTGTATTGTCGAGAGGTATACACAAAAGGTTTCTTTTTGAATCTAAACATGTAAAGGCACAGTAGTCATTTTGAATTGTGATATGGGGATGTAAATGTTAGGAAACATGTCATGTATAAGTTTATGACTTAATTTCAATGTATGACGATGTTTTTGATTAATTGGAAATGAATGAGAAATGATAATTATTATAGACTCACAGCCCAACTGTTAGTGGTGAGGGTTGTTTACAACCGGGTAAGGTAATGGTTAAAGCAAAAAAATTGCAGTGATTTTTAGACAAATTGGATAAATAGGGTCGTGACAATCTTAAATTGTATGCATGTTATGAATGAATGTGAATGGGTGACTAATATCGAATCACAGCCTAACTATTTGGTGTGGAGTGATGACAGAAGAAGAGGTAAGTGGAAAATGAAAAATATATGGTGATTTTGGTAGGTCACGGGAGGGGAGGTCGTGACACTATGTTATTTGCCATTCGTATATTAACGAATAAAATTTCAGCACATACACACTCACAAGGTCAAATCGAGACTAACTATCACTAACGTAGTTCACCAGTTTTAAGCCTTATGTTTTTTCGTACTTGGAAAATTTCCCTTTTTTTTTTTATTTGGTCACAGCCGAAACTTACCTTAATCATTTCTACTTGTTAGTACAAACCTTGGTTATTCCAACCACAGATTTATATCATTTCCAATTATGCTCTCATGGCCTAATTCTTGCAATCCACTAGTTAATTATTTACATTCCATTTAAAGTGGCCGAATGCCTAAAGCATATTCTTAACTTCACATTAAATTTATACAATCCTAGAATTATATAATATTCCTGACCTAAAATTTATTTTAAATGTTGCAATTTCTAACATCCAATTTGCCAACGTTTTTATTAATCGAAACTCCCATAATTATCCATATTCTTTAGCTAAATTCTAGTTTTATCATTATGGGACTATGTTGTTTATACACTAATTGGCTAACTTAGTTCTTAATTTCCAGCAAGGAATATTGTTCCTAAGCTTCTCATTTGACCGAACCTAATCCACCACTTTCATTTAATAATTACAACATTTGTTTGACATTATTATTATCAGCTAATAATTTTCTTACAATTTCAGCCAATGAGGATAGTTAAGTTTTAAATTCTGAATTTCGTCTCATTCACTACATGTATCAAATGTATTTATCGCTTTCATGCTAATTATGTAATCTACTCCCTCTAATCGAATACATGCATGGAATTCCTTAAGTTCCTACCTTACCCAAGCACTCATTTCCATCACTCTTCATCCATTTCCAGCAATTCAATTCTGATTTTTCCTTTGAATTACATGAACTTAAACTAACCAACATCTAATTTCTGCATTTTAATTTAAACATAACACTATGAAGTTTCCAAAATTTTAGCTTACTTACAATTTACATGCATGTAAAACCTGTTTTACCCCTTTTTCATGCTATGGCCGAACCTATGTTCCGACATTCAATTTTTTTTTTGACAAATTTTAAATCATATACATCTAAATTTGTTTTATAACATTTCAGATTGTTTAATTTAATTTAACCCTTCACATGCAATAATTTCTTCTATATTTCTCTATATTGTTGAAACTCACAACTTAATATCCCTACTTGCATAGCTTAAGTTTAATCATACAACCGTAGAACAACGTCATTCACATTATAAATTACTAATCTAATATTTAAATTCTAGCTAAAAAAAATTTCCTAAATTAACTATAAGTGGCTGAATACTCATCCTCCATGTTCATACTGAAATTTCATCAATTCATTGAATTTATCATATCAAACAGTAAATTCATTACGAAACCTCTTATAATTTAGCTAAGGAAATCAAATTCTTCCCCTAATTTTCGAAATCCCCAATTTCCATTAGCTAAGGACCTTAATCCTCATGCATGTACCAAATTCTAAAATTGATTAAAATTAACACTATTTCTATACTAATATAACAGTAATCAACCATCAATTACCAGAACTTACACCATTCTTACCTCAATTGCCCAATGCTGAAACTCCTAGCTAAAATCCCCAATTCTATTCTATGCAATTCTTGAAACTCCTTGTAATTCTTTATGAAATCCTAAAGTTCTACACGTTTTCATCTTAATTGGGTGCACTCTTCATCTAACCGGACCACTTAAGCACTCCCCTATCCCATGGTGCTCTCGGTTTCAACATGTAGAGTAGGTTTAGTGGCAGTTTCAAAATTTTCAAAATGGTGGAGGGTGCAAAACATGTTTTGTGAGGGTGGAGTTAACAATCTAAGTCTAAAACTAGCTCCTAATCACTCTACACTAACATGCACACTAGGATTTTGTAGATTGCTGGCTGTTTGAAAACAATTTTTTGGTAATGAGGGGATGTATGCATGGAAGACAAAGGAAACAAATGGCGAGGCTTGCATGCAGGCTGGAGGGGCTGTTTTGGGTGGCTGGTGGTGTGAGAAATGGTGGCTTGCTGCTGGATTTTTCAGCTGGCTGGCGAAGGTGGCATGAGGAAGAGAGTGAAGAGGATTTTCTGGTTTTTGCTTAGTGAAAATGTGGGAGGGAAAAAGAGAAGAGGGGAAATCTAAAAATAATTTGTAATTTCGTATTTATAATTTTCCCATTATTTCAGCTTTTATATTGTTTTAATAATTTGATAACTAAGTTGCAGATTTTATAATTTAATCTACATGTATTCATGTTTTACATTTCTAATATATATGTGTAATTACATTTCAGATTTATTATCATACCAAATTCATGAAATCTGACTTTATACCTCTAATGTTTCTATATACATGTTCCAAAATAATTTTACATAAGGTTTTCTATCTATATATTTCAATTTTACAAATATACTTAAGCATATTTCTTATCTTAATGTTATTAGCTTTAATATTTCAGATTTTGTTACATTACATTATCAAATTTATTTGCTTCATAATTAACTTAATTAGTTTACTTAAATTTAAGATTATCACTACTTAATTATCATGTAAATTTCCATTTAACCGAATTTAACATTATTTCCTATTAATTTCGGTCACTACCTAAGATTACTTGCATGAATTTAATTTATTTCTACATTCATGTACATTTAACTTCATGTCTAATGGTAGATTACCTTAATCTATCCTAATTTGGTCACATGAATATATTTCTACTAAATAACTTGAGTTCATGAACCTATTCATGCACATACATTATGCATCTAAATTATGTTCATCCTATACAATTTATCATTGTTGTATTTTATTTATATTGGATTTTAAATTTTCAGATTTAACATTTATATTCACCTATTATGTCAATGTCTTACACATTCGTACCTTTCCTAAACTAAAATACACCAAAGTTATTATACTAAGTGGTGTGAACCCAAATAATCATTGATATGCCCTAAGGGTATTATCCGCAAGTGCACGGGTCGTACAAGTAATAATGGGATTTGAGTCCCGAGCTATCATCCCACAGAGAAGTTGACTAACCTAATTAAATACCGGTTAATCTTACCCTAAGTATATCCTAGCAAATTATGAATTTGATTATCGGTGATCTACTAAGTTTGAAATTACAAATACTGAAAATAATAAAACTATAAAATAAAGAAAATAAAACCGAGCTAAGATTTGCTTATCGAGCTCCACGCAATTAAAAACCAATACCTACGAAAATAATTAAAACAGTTAAAATTGATTTACGCAATCAAAATAAAATGTAATTATGAAAATAACAAAGCAAGATTAATTAAACTAATATTAAACTAACCTAAAATGCAATTTAACTACTTAATCAAAATGTAATTTAAACTAAGTTAAGATTTAATGAAATAAATTTGCCCTTAATTTAATTCTAAATGAACACTTAATTAACTATCAACCTAATTAAAACTAAGTTCTACACTATTAAGCAAGAATATTAATCATGCCATTTAATTAAAGACTCTAAACTAAGCTAACAAATTAAATTGACATTAAACTAAATTAACAATGCATGAAAATGAATTAATTACTATTATGCACTAGCCAAACAAGGCCATAGATTTTAAATCATTCAAATTATCCCTCCAAACACTATTCACGTGTCTTTGTTTATTTTCCATTTCCAGGTGATGGCCTCGGGTTATCCATTTCATTGTCTTTCCAAATGCATGTTTATTTTCAAGCTTTCACGGTTTTAGCTACTGTCGGCCTGCTGCACTCGGCATTCTCGGTTTTGGTTTCTACTCCAAGCATGCTAGGTGCTCCAGGCCTGTCTCGATTCTACTCCTTATTGCACCATTTCCTGCTTCAGACACCATTCTCGATTCTGCTGTGTCCTGCTGTGTCTGTCCTGGTGTGTCTCGGTTCCAAGGGCTCTCGGGTTCAGTTACCAGCTACTCTCATTCTGCTTCTCGGTTCTGCACTTTGCTGCTACTCTAGGTAGTCTCGGGTCTCGGTCTGGACACTCACTGCTCTCAGTTTTGCATCTGCTTCATGCGTTGGCTGTTCTGTTCCAGGTTGCCATCGGTTCTATCTTGCTCTATTCTCCTTTGCTCTGCACTTCTACAGCCCCAAAAGTCACGCTTGCTTTCCTACCTCAATGCAGCAGCATGTAGCACTAAGATGCACCAGTTCAGCTCGTGGAATCAAGGAACAGAGCATAATAGAGTATGAAAATGAAGTAAATTTGCTGTCAAGAGGGAAACTCTACACCGAGCAATCATTTACATTCTTTTCACAATCCAACAGCAAATAACAATCTACAATGAAGCTGAAATAAAATGCAGCAAAAGAATTATATCAAGAAACGTAAATGAATGCAGTAAATATGTAAGCTAACTCTAATTGCAATCAAGAATTGAAACATAAAATGCATGCAAGTGGGAATGAAAGAAAGAAAAGAAAGAACAAGAAAATATAGCAAACATGATGTTAAAAACCGAGAGGAAGTGTGTAAAATAGAAAATAACACAACTGCTAAGATTATACACTTAAACCCGTAGCATCATCAACGTCAAAAACCATCACCCTCGGTTTTCCCCATTACAGCTTTTTAATGCAATGGTTCCACATTGCTTAAATGTGAAATAATGCCTAGCATTTGCCCACATTAAAGCACCAAAACCAAATAGCATAGAGGAAGGAATAAGTGAGGAAACGAATGCACAAAGAGCACTACTCGAAAGCAACTAAGATAGGAAAATGGAGGCTATGCAATGGAAATGAAATAAAAGGAGAAAATGTTTTAAACAAACCGAGAAGCATATAGGAATTAAATTGCCATAAAATAAACTATTTAAGATTGGAAAATGAAGAACTTTCATTCACTTGAATGCCTTGAATCAATAATAAAACAAGAGATTTCAAAACCGAGAAGAACATGGGAAAAATAACTATTCATTAAACCAAATGTAAAGTTTTTAATAAAACAAGAGAATAAAAAATGTTTAAACTCAAAAAAACTATTTGGAAGTTTTTCAAACAAAGAAAACTTAGAAATTAACCTAAAAAGCTATTCTACCCTAAAAATTACATCCCCTTTCAATTGCCATCTTTTTCTATTTATACACACACTTAGGGGTAAAATCATAATTTTTCCATCCTAGATGAGTTGGCATTGTTTGGCCACTTGTCTTCACACCATTGGCTACTTGAAAAATAATATTTCCATGTCATCTGTCTTTTTGTCCAATTGGATGTGCTAGGCTCATGTTGTCTGCGTGGCTCAATCTCGATTTTAACCCAATTTCGGTCCATTTTCTACCGAAATATTCAAAATTTATCCGGATTTAATTTATCTGCAAACATGAGAATTTTAATTAAATAAAGGGGATAATTAACAAAATAAATTGGGGATTTAAGTAATTAATTAGAAAATTAAGCACAAATAATTCTATTTTCATAGAATTATCACACCCCTAAACTTAAGCTTTTGCTTGTCCTTAAGCAAAACAAAATAATTATAAGAATGACAAGTACTAAACACAATAATTTCCCCAATATCATCCTCAAAGAAAAAGTACAAACTTATGAAATCAAATAATCACAATTATAAGTCCAACACTCAGAATCATTCAATCATAAGTCCTAACCCAAATTGGACTCCTCGTGAGTGTGTGAAAAATGTCAAAGTCACTTCTCAATACATTATCTGATCAGATTATGCAGACACAGTAAATGCAAAGTCAATGACATGTGATCATTCCCATAAGTTTGCTTTTCACTTCTCTCTCCACTAATGTAGTCACACTTAATCAAAGATCAATAGGACTTCATTAAGCTTGTAATGTAAGGCTTGGGCTAAGGTATGATAAAGTCGATTTAGGTTTAATTACCCCTTAACATGCATTACTTCTAGGATCTATAATGTAAGAGCTCTAATTATGTGACGCCCCGGAAGCGCGAAAAATATGGCTAATTTAAAACTTTTTACTCATTAATTCACAATTAAGGGTGCATTCCTGTGCAGTGTCATACATCATCATAATTATCATGCCTCGGGATCTCATCATAATACAGTATATATTGTATTATATACATTACTCAATTCCCAGTTAATTAATCCTAATACATCCCGTACATCATTATACAATGAATGTCTGTAAATATAACTCTAGTTTGGGTACATGAATAGTAAATATCTACCTCAGGACACAAAATACGGCCTGGAGCTCAAGTCCTCCACTAGCCTCTAACACGTACGTCGCAGGGAACTCACTTCACTTGAAGCGATCTGGGGGGAAGAGAAAACATGGTGAGCTTCCAAATCGCTCAGTAAGGGGGGTAAGGGAACTCAGTTATATAAACCATATCACACATCACAAATATGTATTTGTTTATGAAGCTCATTTGAAATCGTAGCATGAAAGATTCTCAAAACATCATCATCTCATAACTCATAAATCATGTGAAAACATGAAGGTAAAAAGGCTCAATATCGAGCACTCACAAGAATGTGTAAATATATGCGATAATGGCTGTTCTCAAAATACGTGATAAAAATCACCTCAGTAAATAGCACGTGACAAGGTCACAAAACACAACTCATGTGTAAAACGAGACTAGGCAATAAAACTCAATTAAAACTCGTCATGTCACATCAAATATGTAATCTCCTCTGGGTGCGCATCCCAGGCATCCTCGTATAGAGGGAACGTCGATAATATGGTCGTATGCATGGTACATTGGACTTATATGTTACCAGAACAAGGCCCGGCCTTACATGCTACCAGAGCAATGCCTTACCTCATACACACTATCACGTGGTCCCTGGGTCGGTTCCCAGGCGACCCACTCTCTCGGTCTTACATGCTACCAAAGCAAGGCCACCCAGCGTTACCAGAACGAGGGTCATCTCACGTTACCAAAACGGAGGCATCTCTCGTTACCAAAATGGAGGCATCTCTCATTACCAAAACGGAGGAATATCGGACTTACATGCTACCAGAGCAAGGCCTCCCAACGCTACCAAAGCGGAGGAATAATCGGACTTACATGTTACCAGAACAAGGCCTGTGGTCCCTGGGTCGGTTCCCAGGCGTCCCACTATATCGGTCTTACATGCTACCAGAGCAAGGCCCGATATGTATTCAACATGACACGCCTAAGTCTCAATCATTAGCCATTATCTTATAAAACGTTATGCCTTCACGTAGAACTCATAATAGTTTTCTCTCGTAAAACTCATTTAAAACATTTGTGTACTCAACACAAAACATATTAAAATCGAGTTCCAATCGGTAAAACACGCACACATTTTCTCAAATCTCAATATCGCCTTAATGTAGAGCCGAATTTACTTTTCACACAAACTCAAAGGTTTATAAAGCAATTTCACACTCCGCTTATAAACTCATAAAATAGTGGGCTCCAACCGGCTATAAAAACCGTGTACAAATATATCACAACACAACACCAAACATGCTTGTATTCTCAAATCATGGTTCATGCTACAACAATTCATCAAAACACATACACAAATGGTTTAGTTTTCCCTTACCTCTTTGCACCTCGTATAGTGCAATCGTTTCCCCCGTATCATGGACTAGCCTCGCATTCCACTCTGGAACTCCCGAGCTGTCCAAACGATGTTAAAACATCAATACTCATTATCACATCAACCGCAGTTCTCAAAATCGAGCATAATCGCTCATAACGCCTCAAATTTCTCAATTCTCATAACTCCATCACAAACCACAATCTCGCTCCCAACACCTCAACATTCTATATTTCCTATGCCACAATATCTATGTTAATACACCACATTATCTAAATCTCCATTTATAGCTCAAAATTCCTAAATTTACCAAAGTTGCCAAATATCATCATCACTCCAACTACATTGTAATTCCATCAATCTCTAATCATTTTTCAGCTATTTCAACACAATGCCAACAACTACCATCACCAAAATCATCTCAAATATAAGGATCAAAGTTTAGAAATTACCCAAAACTTGTGGAGAGCTTATCTCTTGCCTCGATTCGATCCGTCTTTCGATTTCCAAGTATGTTGTTCTCCCTTGGGTGAGGAACAACTTTCCTTCTTACCACAACTTCTGATTTGGACAGAAATGAGTGCTTTGGATGAGTGAGAAAGCTAGGGTTCAACGAAAATGGGGGTTGGAAGAGAGAGAAAGTGAAATTGCAGGAGAAAGCAGGGATTCCTTATATAGACTGAGGGTAGGAGATCGATCTGGCTCTTGATGAGATCGATCTGCATTTGAATTTGGGGACGATTTGGGGTAATTTATGCCTAGGAGATCGATCTGTCGAGGGGTGAGATCGATCTCTTTATGGCTTTATGAGATCGATCTGCTCCTTGAGGAGATCGATCTTCTCCCAAACAGAAACATTTGGAGATTGATCTCTTCCTCATGAGATCGATCTTCTCTCAAACAGAATCATAAGGAGATCGATCCTTTTCCATTGGAGATCGATCTGCTCCTTAAATTCCTCCTTCCTTGTCATTTTTAACTCACCAGATCGATCTCTCCTTCTCCCAGATCGATCTGTCCTCATAACTTCATACTTATTTTAAACACTTAACATATAAATCTCCAATTATCATTCCCCAATTCACTTCGCTCAATAAATTATACTTCAAGTTCATATTACATAATTAAAATATGTCTGGAATCCTCAGATCTCACATCCTCCCAACCTTAAAAGAATTTGGTCCTCCAAATTCAACTCAACTAGTCAAATAGATGGGGGTATTTCTCCTTCATGAGGTTCTCTAGTTCCCACGTTGCCTCTTCCCTTGAGTGATGTTTCCACAAAACTTTCACTAATGGGTTGCTCTTGGTTCTCAATACCTTCTCCTTTCTATCGAGAATCCGGACGGGTTCCTCAGTGTAGCTCATGTCCTCTATATGTCCATCTCGTCATACTCTATAACATGAGAAGGGTCCGGGTGGTACTTCCTCAACATAGACACATGAAAGACGTTGTGTATTCCGGACATCTATGGGGGTAATGCCAATCTGTAGGCTACCTCTCCCACTCTCTCAAGAATCTTGAATGGTCCTATGTATCGAGGACTCAATTTTCCTTTCTTCCCAAATCGCATGATACCCTTACTCGGTGATATTTTCAGAAATACTGTGTCACCAACATCAAACTCGAGTGGCCGTCTACACATATCCGCGTAGCTCTTCTGTCTACACTGTGCAGCCCGCAGCCTCTCACATATGAGTTTCACACTCTGTACAGCTTGCTCAACAAGCTCGGGAGCATTTATCTTTCTGTCACCGACTTCTTCCCAAGCTATAGGGGATCTACACCTCCTACCATATAGAGCCTCAAAGGGTGCCATTCCAATACTTGCATGATAGCTGTTATTGTACGCAAACTCTGCTAGGAGCAGGTGATCATCCCATGATCCCTTAAAATCCATTGTACACGCCCTCAACATATCCTCCAGGGTCTAAATAGTCCTCTCTGACTGACCATCTGTCTGAGGATGATAGGCGATACTAAAACTCAATCGAGATTCCATGGACTCCTGAAACTTGGTCCAAAATCTGGAAGTAAACCGGGAATCTCTATCAGAAGTAATACTCACTGGAGCCCCATGTAATCTAGCTATCTCGCTGACATACAACTCAGCTAAGGCATCCACAGTATCTGTGCTCTTGATGGCAAGGAAGTGGGCACTCTTGGTCAATTTATCCACAATGACCCATATCGCATCACAACCTCTTCGGGTCCTCGGTAAACCTATAATAAAATCCATGGTGACATGCTCCCATTTCCATGTAGGTACAGGTAAGGGCTGTAGTAGTCCTCCAGGCTTCCGATGCTCAGCTTTCACTTGCTGGCATATTAAACACCTGGCCACATACTCTGCCATGTCTCGCTTCATACCACTCCACCAGTACACCTTTCTCAAGTCTCGGTACATCTTAGTGCTCCCTGGGTGCATGGTGTATCGCAAGCAGTGAAATTCTCTCAGTATCAGTCTCTTTAGGGTATCATCGTCCGGTACACAAATTCGTCCTCTGAATCTCAATAATGCATCCTCACTGACTGTGAGATCCGACTGCAAACTCTGTTCAGCTTGGCTAACCATATCTATCAACCTCTGATCACTACGCTGCCCAGTTCTAATCTGATCCATGATCCTGGGCTCTATCCGCAAGCTAGCCAAAAATCTGGTCTCTACCTCTTTAACTCTGATCCGAAGTTCGACGAACTGCTCTAATAAATCCCATTCCCTGATCATCATAGCAGATATCATGCTCTTCCTACTCAGGGCATCAGCAACTACATTCGCCTTACCCGGATGATATAGAATCTAGCAGTCATAATCCTTAAGGAGTTCCATCCATCTCCTTTGTCTCATGTTTAACTCTTTCTGATCAAAGAGATATCTTAAACTCTTGTGATCAGTGAAGATCTGGAATCTTTCCCCATATAAGTAGTGTCGCCAGATCTTCAAAGCAAATACCACAGCGGCTAACTCCAAATCATGCGTGGGGTAATTCCGCTCATGGTCTTTCAACTGTCGCGATCCATATGCGACCACTCTTCCGTGCTGCATAAGCACACACCCCAATCCTTGATGAGATGCATCACTATACATCGAAAATCCTCCTGATCCCTCAAGAATAGTTAACACAGGTGCCGCTGTCAATCTCCTTTTTAACTCCTGAAAACTGAGCTCACATTGATCAGTCCATATGAACGGAGTCTCCTTATGCGTGAGTTTAGTCAAAGGAGCGGCAATCCTTGAAAATCCTTCCACAAATCTTCTGTAATACCCTGCCAAACCAAGGAAGCTTCGCACCTCAGTAACTGTCCTCGGTCTCTCCCAACTAAGCACAGCTGCTACTTTACTTGGATCCACTGATACTCCTTCCTCTGAGACTATATGACCAAGGAAAGCTATCCGGTTCAGCCAAAACTCACACTTACTAAGCTTTCCATATAATTACTTATCTCGGAGTATCTGAAGTACTAACCACAAATGCTGAGCATGCTCCTCATACGACCGAGCGTATACCAAGATATCATCAATAAAGACTATCACAAATTTATCTAGATAGTCTCTGAACAATTCGTTCATCAACCTCATAAATGCAGCAGGGGCGTTCGTCAATCCAAAGGACATCACGAGAAATTCATAATGGCCATACCTTGTCCTGAAGGCCGTCTTGGGAATATCTTCTTCCTTGATCCTCAATTAGTGATAGCCCGATCTCAATCAATCTTAGAAAAGATTGAGGCCCCTCTTAGTTGATCAAGTAGATCATCAATCCTGGGCAGTGGGTATTTATTCTTCACCGTGGCTTTATTCAACAGCCGGTAGTCTATGTATAATCTGAGACTACCATCCTTCTTATTGACAAATAAAATCGGTGTTCCCCACGGTGAAACACTGGGCCTAATGAACCCTTGATCCAATAACTCCTGTAGTTGTTTCTTCAATTCCTCAAGTTCCACTAATGCCATTCTGTAGGGAGGTTTAGAGATCAGCTGAGTATCTGGTACTAAATCAATGGTAAACTCCAGCTCTCTCTCTAGTGGCAAACCTGGCAGCTCATCTGGGAAAACATCCAGGAATTCACACAGCACAGGTATATCCTCAATCCTCGGATGTTCCTGCTCATCGTCTGAGATGAGTGTGTCGTAACCTTCACATGAACAATCATATTTAATACTCTCAAAAATAATATTAAAATTCTCAAATTACTTACTAGAATTCCACATATTCATTTCCTCAATATCTCAACCGTACACTGTAAGGTTCAGGTAGGGAGAAAGTTACAATCTTAGTGTAGCAGTCTAAACTCACTCGATTGGTTGGTAACCAATCCATCCCCAGAATTACATCAAACCCATGTATATTCAACATGATGATCTGCTAACATCACTCTATCTCCCACCTTTATTTCACATCCTCTACAGATTAACTCAGTTCTCTGGGATTCACGCATAGGGGTATTTACATGTAGTACATACTCTAGAGGTTTAAACTTCAAATTTAAAGTACATGCAAAATGCTCTGAAATAAACGAATGCGTGGATCCTGGATCTATCAACACATGAGCCTTATGATTACAGACAGAAAGTGTACCTCTTATAGTTTCTGCTGAAGTATCCGCAGTTTCCTTATCCAGGGCAAACACACGTCCCTATGCCACAGGTTTCTTCCCTTTCTCTGCAGTAGTGGCCCGTCTCTGGGGATTCACTCTCTGAGGCTGCTGTCTAGTAGGCTCCGGAGCATGTGGTATCTGAGGTTGAGGACAGTCCTTCACTCTGTGACCCATGTCACCACATCTAAAACATCCACGGATCGACCCAGTACAACTTCCCTCATGCGATCGACCACAGTCTCTACAAACCCTTATCTCCGACCTGCCATATCGAGGGGTCTCCTTGATGATAGGATAAGCTCTGAGTCTCTCCAATCTGCCCTTCTGTACCTCAATCCTTCCTCTCCTGAAGGAACCTCTCCGAACATCTGCTTGAGACATCGCTGGCCTCTTGCCTTTGTCCCTAATCACTGCTCCAAACTCATTCTGGGACTGTACAATTTCAATTTCCCTCTCAATCTCTTGTGCTCGTCTCAGAGCATCTCCAAACTCAGTAATACACAACCCAATCAATCGATATCTGATGATGGGCTTTAATCCACACACAAATCTCTCTGTGCGAAGCTCTTCATTCTTGAAAGTCTCTGGATCATATCTCAGCAGAGCGGTAAATCGACTCTCGTAATTATCTACAGACATGTCACCCTGTACCAAACTCAAAAACTATGCTTGCCTCCTTCTCTAGGCAGCTAGTGGTACATATTGGGCTCTAAAGGCTATCTGGAACTCTTCCCAACCAATCACATCCTGGTGGGACATCAAAATACCCAGGTAGTACCCCACCAATCTCGAGCTCTCCCTTTCAACATGTAGGCACTCATATTGACCCTCTCAGCATCGGTGCACCCCAGATAGTCGAATATAACTCTCAACTCCGTCAACCACTCCTCAGCCTCTGTAGGATCCTTCTTTCCCCTAAATGTAGGTGGATTCATTTTCAAACAGTCCTTCAGTCGGACCATACTTCTGTCATCAGGCTGAGTGACGGGAGGCACTGGGGGTATGGGAGGTCCTTGTGGTGGTGTAGGAGTAGTACCCGAGGCATTAACTCCAAAGTGTTGCGCGAATAACGCTGCCATTTGCTCAAAACCTTGCCTCACATCGGTCTCAATCCGATTAAATCGAGAGTTAGGACTCTCTGGTTGTGGGACAGGTGGCGGAGAGGACTCTGCCTGTCTCCTCGAACGACCTCGTCATTTACTCATTCTCTATCTTAACTCGTCTCCTGCGCGTACATATCAAAATTGATTGAAATCTCAATCCTCAGATTCAGTTCATGACCAGACTATTACAGACACTTGGGATGTATTCTATTTCACTTAACCGACACTGACAGTATTAAACACCCTAAGCTCTGATACCAAGAAAACTCTGTGACGCCCCGAAAGCGCGAAAAATAGGGCTAATTTAAAACTTTTTACTCATTAATTCACAATTAAGGGTGCATTCCTGTGCAGTGTCATATATCATCATAATTATCATGCCTCAGGATCTCATCATAATATAGTATATATTGTATTATATACATTACTCAATTCCAAGTTAATTAATCCTAATACATCCCGTACATCATTATACAATGAATGTCTGTAAATATAACTCTAGTCTGGGTACATGAATAGTAAATATCTACCTCAGTACACAAAATACGGCCTGGAGCTCAAGTCCTCCGCTAGCCTCTAACCCGTACGTCGCAAGGAACTCACTTCACTTGAAGCGATCTGAGGGGAAGAGAAAACAGGGTGAGCTTCCAAATCGCTCAGTAAGGGGGGGTAAGGGAACTCAGTTATATAAACCATATCACACATCACAAATATATATTTGTTTATGAAGCTCATTTGAAATCGTAGCATGAAAGATTCTCAAAACATCATCATCTCATAACTCATAAATCATGTGAAAACATGAAGGTAAAAAGGCTCAATATCGAGCACTCACAAGCATGTGTAAATATATGCGATAATGGTTGTTCTTAAAATACGTGATAAAAATCACCTCAGTAAATAGCACGTGACAAGGTCACAAAACCCAACTCATGTGTAAAACGAGACTAGGCAATAAAACTCAATTAAAACTCGTCATGGCACATCAAATATGTAATCTCCTTTGGATGAGCATCCCAGGCATCCTCGTATAGAGGGAACGTCGACAATATGGTCGTATGCATGGTATATTGGACTTATATGTTACCAGAACAAGGCCCGGCCTTACATGCTACCAGAGCAATGCCTCGCCTCATGCACACTATCACGTGGTCCCTGGGTCGGTTCCCAGGCGGCCCACTCTCTCGGTCTTACATGCTACCAAAGCAAGGCCACCCAGCGTTACCAGAACGGGGGTCATCTCACGTTACCAAAACGGAGACATCTCTCGTTACCAAAATGGAGGCATCTCTCATTACCAAAACGGAGGAATATCGGACTTACATGCTACCAGAGCAAGGCCTCCCAACGCTACCAAAGCGGAGGAATAATCAGACTTACATGTTACCAGAACAAGGCCTGTGGTCCCTGGGTCGGTTCCCAGGCGTCCCACTATATCGGTCTTATATGCTACCAGAGCAAGGCCCGATGAGTATTCAACATGACACGCCTAAGTCTCAATCATTAGCCATTATCTTATAAAACGTTATGCCTTCACGTAGAACTCATAATGGTTTTCTCTCGTAAAACTCATTTAAAACATTTGTGTACTCAACACAAAACATAATAAAACCGAGTTCCAACTGGCAAAACACGCACACAATTTCTCAAATCTCAATATCGCCTTAAAGTAGAGCCCAATTTACTTTTCACGCAAACTCAAAGGTTTATAAAGCAATTTCACACTCCGCTTATAAACTCATAAAATAGTGGGCTCCAACCGGCTATAAAAATAGTGTGCAATTATATCACAACACAACACCAAACATGCTTGCATTCTCAAATCATGGTTCATGCTACAACAATTCATCAAAACACATAAATAAATGGTTTAGTTTTCCCTTACCTCTTTGCACCTCGTATAGTGCAATCGTTTCCCCCGTATCACGGACTAGCCTCGCATTCAACTCTGGAACTCCCGAGCTGTCCAAACGATGTTAAAACATCAATACTCATTATCACATCAACCGCAGTTCTCAAAATCAAGCATAATTGCTCATAACTCCTCAAATTTCTCAATTCTCATAACTCCATCACAAACCACAATCTCGCTCCCAACACCTCAACATTCTATATTTCCTATGCCAGAATATCTATGTTAATACACCACATTGTCTAAATCTCCATTTATAGCTCAAAATTCCTAAATTTACCAAAGTTGCCAAATATCATCATCACTCCAACTATATTGTAATTCCATCAATCCCTAATCATTTTTCAGCTAGTTCAACACAATACCAACAACTACCATCACCAAAATCATCTCAAATATAGGGATCGAAGTTTAGAAATTACCCAAAACTTGTGGAGAGCTTATCTCTTACCTCGATTTGATCCGTCTTTCGATTTCCAAGTGTGTTGTTCTCCCTTGGGTGAGGAAAAACTTTCCTTCTTGCCACAACTTCTAATTTGGACAGAAATGAGTGATTTGGATGAGTGAGAAAGCTAGGGTTCGGTGAAAATAGGGGTTGGAAGAGATAGAAAGTGAAATTACAGGAGAAAGCAGGGATTCCTTATATAGACTGAGGGTAGGAGATCGATCTGGCTCTTGATGAGATTGATCTGCATTTGAATTTGGGGACGATTTGGGGTAATTTATGCCTAGGAGATCGATCTGTCGAGGGGTGAGATCGATCTCTTTATGGCTTTATGAGATCGATCTGCTCCTTGAGGAGATCGATCTTCTCCCAAACAGAAACATTTGGAGATCGATCTCTTCCTCATGAGATCGATCTCCTCTCAAACAGAATCATAAGGATATCGATCCTCTTCCTTTGGAGATCGATCTGCTCCTTAAATTCCTCCTTCCTTGTCATTTTTAACTCACCAGATCGATCTCTCCTTCTCCCAGATCGATCTGTCCTCATAGCTTCATACTTATTTTAAACACTTAACATATAAATCTCCAATTATCATTCCCCAATTCACTTAGCTCAATAAATTATACTTCAAGTTCGTATTACATAATTAAAATATGTCTGAAATCCTCAGATCTCACAAATTATTTACCCCAAACTTATTTCTTTTGCTAAACATTTTTTTTTTGAATTTTTCTTCTTTCTTCTTTTCTTTTTCTTTTTCTTTATTTTTCATCATTTTTTTCAATACATACTTTTTCACTATCACTTAATACCCATATAGCTCACAATATATCCCAATGACTTTTCATACTTTTGGGGTAAGGGATAGGAACAAAGTATTTAAACTAAGGAAAATTATAAGCAAGTGTATTCACAGAGAACAGCTTATTTGGCCCAGATGGGTGACTAGGGATAAAGTATGCACAGGGATGGCTCGGAAGGCTCAAACAATCCAAAGATGGCCTAAATCATATCTCTAATTAAGTGCAATCTAATATTTTGCCTCGAGATTAGATCAAGCAAATTCTAGAATATGATGCGCAAAATCAACTGAACAAATGCAATCCTAGGTCCACATAAGCTTTCTCTAAATAAATATATAGATTCATGACATGACATGTGCATAAGATTAGGAAATCACAATCAGAATCAAGACAAATTCAAGAACTTAACTTTATGCTTTTCCTATAATCATGCTTCTCATTCAATCAAAGTCAGACTAAATCATGGGGTCATATCATCAAAATATGAGAAAACTACATGCTAAGCACTAAATCATCCCAAAATCAAACAGTTTAAGCTCATATTATCAAAAAAAATTTGAAAATTCTTTCTTGGATTTTTGAAAAAATTTTAAAAATTTTTCCAATTTTTTTTTTAAATTGCTCAAGTGATATCCCCTCCCCCAAACTTAACGTGCACAGTGTCCTAAGTGTGCAGATAATATAAGAATTTAAGCTCAAGAACAGAGTACTCCCCTTTTTGATGATGATGAACAATCGAAGCTTGATTGAAAGCATAAAACTAGAAAATAAACTTGCAACACAAACAATGAAAGAAACAACAGAAAAGAAAAAGAAAAAGAACTATATACAAAGTGAAAAAAAAAAAACACAACCACTTCAAATACAGCTGAAGAAAATAACATTCAACAGGGTGCTGACAGTTAACTCCTCTTGAGCCCTATCTACTTCCTTTTTTCTCTCAGATATTATATGCTTAAGCCTTATATTCTCCTCAATCTCCATCTTAAAACACTCTTGAGAGTCATCAGGGAGCTTAAAAGGTTTGAAAACATTAAACTTTACTTCCTGATCTAGGACTCTCATCGTTAACTCTCCCTTTTGCACATCAATTATCGTCCTACCAGTAGCTAGGAAAGGTCTACCTAGTATAATGGGGACTTCCCTGTCTTCTTCCATGTCCAACACAATAAAATCCGCAAGGAAAATAAACTTGTCCACCTTTACTAAGACATCCTTAATGACCCCCTTCGGATATTTAATTGATCGATCAGCCAACTGAAGGGTCACTATGGTGGGCTTGACATCCCCTATTCTTAACTTATGATAGATAGACAATGGCATCAAATTTATACTAGCTCCTAAATCGCACAGGGCTCTATTAAAGAATAAATTTCCAATAGTGCATGGTATGGTAAAACTCCCGGGATCCTTGAGCTTGAGGGGTAATCTTCTCTGGATAATGGCACTACATTCCTCAGTTAAGGCCACCATCTCATAATCTTCCAGTCTTCTATTCCTCAAAAGGATATCCTTTAAAAACTTCACATAACTTGGCATTTGCTCTAAGGCATATGCGAAAGGAATGTTGATGTGAAGTTTCTTAAAAACCTCAAGAAATTTGGTAAATTGTTGGTCAAGCTTTTGGTTTTGAAACCTCTGAGGAAAAGGTACTTGTGGTCTAACCGGAGGGGATGTAGTGGAAACATGTATAACATCAGAGGGCAAGGAAGGCTGTGAAATAGAAGAAGGTATAGATGAAGAAGTGCCTAGCTTGGATTCTTTAGCAGCCTGATCCTGATGTTCCTGCTCTTTCTGAGATGCTTCGTTAGAACTTATGGATTCTTCAACTATGTGCTGTTCAGGTTGAGACTTGACTTGTGGCTCATCTAGCTCTTTGCCGCTCCTAAAGGTGATGGATTTGACATGTTCTTTACCCTCCCCTTGCCTAACAGGATTAGCTCCAGTATCACTAGTAAAGGGTTCCTTGAGGACGTTGGCTAAGAGCACTAGCTATTTATCCTACCTGAACCTCTAAGTTCTTAATTGAAGTAGCTTGATTTTGCAGGATCATTGAGAACATTTCCTCAAGCGAGGGCTTCTTCTCAGCTGCTGGTGCGTGGTAGTGTTGGGGCTGCATAAGTGGTGGTGGTGGTGGTGATTGATGGAAGTGAGATGGATGATGCTGAAATTGTGGTGGGGATGGTCGATGAGGCGAGGGATATGGAAATTGTGATTGTGGTGGTACCTGAACCGATGAAGCTTGAAAACTATGGGGTTCTACAGGTCTAGAGCTAGAAGTTTGCCCTTGGTTTTTGCTCCAGGAGAAGTTATGATAATTCCTCCACTCTAGGTTGTAGATGTTTGACAAGGGGTTGTTTTGTTGCTTCTGAAGTGGAGCAACATACTGAACCGATTCTAGGTTAAGTGGACACCTATCCACAGAGTGTGTAATACTACACAGATTGCATGAAGGGAAAGGACTTTGGACAGAATAAATCGGATTAGGACAGGTAGAAGGATTATGCTGGGAACTGAGCGACTCTACCTTCTTCGTAAGATTAGCGATTTGAGAGGTCAAGGTAGACAATGTGTCGAGCTCATAAATACCCATCGGCTTCTTTGGCAATTGCCTCTCCGAGGACCATAGATAGTTGTTAGCCGCCATCTTGTCCAAGAGCTCGTAATCTTCCTCCTCTGTTTTGCACATCAGGGCTCCACCCGCAGCAGCGTCAACAATGGTCCTATTTTAGATTGTAAGTCTGTTGTAGAAGGTCTGGACTTGCAACCACAAAGGTAGGCCATGGTGAGGGCACTTCCTAAGAAGCTCCTTATATCGTTCCCATGCTTCGTAAAGAGATTCAGAGTCGTACTGGGCAAAGGAAGATATATTACTACGAAGTTGGGCCATTTTAGAGGGAGGAAAAAATTTGGCTAGAAATTGATGGGCTAACTCCTCCCATGTAGAAATGGATCCTGGAGGTAGAGAGGTTAACCAGTGTCTAGCCCTATCCCTAAGTGAGAAGGGGAATAATCTAAGCCTAAGCGCATCATCAGATAATCCATTATGTTTGAAGGTGTTGCATAAGTCCAAGAATTGCCCAAGGTGAGCATGTGGGTCATCGTGAGGGAGCCCACTGAAATGCAATGAAGTTTGGATCATCTTGTGGATTGCAGGCTTAATTTTGAAGTTGTTAGCAGGGACAGTTGGTGGCCTAATGCCGGTATAATAACCTCCAATAGTCGGCATTGCATAATCTCCAACGGTCCTACTTTCCCTATTTTCTGCCATCGTGTTTTGCTGCGGAGCTATAAATTTCCTAGAATCCTTTCGAATTTTTCTAAGTGTTTGTTCAATTTCAGGATCTAGAGGAAAGCAATCAAAACTTCTGGCTCTACGCATGCAATCATCGAAAAGTCCTTAGAAATTTTTTTTTAAGTTTTTTAAGTTTTTCAATTTTTCAATTTTTTTTGTTTTTTTGTTTTTTTTCAATTAACTAATCTAGATTAAATATTTACAACCTAAATATTTACAAGCTAGAATTACACCTAAGCATAATTTCACCGATATTAACTAATGGCTAATTAAGACTTCCCCGGTAATGGTGCCAAAAACTAGACACGCCCTAAGGGTATTATCCGCAAGTGCACGGGTCATACAAGTAATAATGGGATTTGAGTCCCGAGTTATCGTCCCACAGAGAAGTTGACTAGCCTAATTAACTACCGGTTAATCTTACCCTAAGTATATCCTAGCAAATTATGAATTTGATTATCGGTGATCTACTAAGTTTGAAATTACAAATACTGAAAATAATAAAACTATAAAATAAAGAAAATAAAACCGACCTAAGATTTGCTTACCGAGCTCCACGCAATTAAAAACCAATACCTACGAAAATAATTAAAACAGTTAAAATTGATTAACACAATCAAAATAAAATGCAATTATGAAAATAACAAAGCAAGATTACTTAAACTAATATTAAACTAACCTAAAATGCAATTTAACTACTTAATCAAAATGCAATTTAAACTAAGTTAAGATTTAATGAAGTAAATTTACCCCTAATTTAATTCCAAATGAACACTTAATTAACTATCAACCTAATTAAAACTAAGTTCTACACTTGATGGTGGTCGTGTCACCAGAATCCACGTGTACAACTATCCGCCAACCATTGACTGCCACGTGTCAGAACAAGAATAAGCCACGTGGCTGATTTCGCGACAGAGTTGCTACGCGACACAGTTGCTTGTTGAACGACAGAGTGTTGGCACTCTGTCGCCTGGGATGAGTGCCGCACAGTAGGCTCGACAGACTCCATTGCCTCTATTGCGACATAGGTCTCCTGCATTGCCCTCGCGACAAAGGTCTCCCACACAGCCTGCGGTAGAGGTCTTCCGTATTGCCCCCACTGTAGAGGTCTCCCGCACACCTGCAGCAGAGGTCTTTCGCATAGTCTGCGGCAGAGGTCCATGAGCACTCTGTCGCCTGCCGACTCCCCTGCAAGCTGCTTGACCTGAAGCGCGACAGAGTGCTCTATGACTCTGTCGTGGCCCAGACACGCACCTGGGCCTCAGCTCGAACCGACTTGAAGAAACCTATAAATATGCCGAGGAGCTCTCAGAAAAAGGGAGGAAACCAAAGAACAAAAATCAGGGAAAAATACTTCAACTCTTTGAATTAAGAAACACATTCTTTTCCCCTTACTTACACAACTCCCGATTACTTACTTAATCATCGGAGTGCGCGTGCAGGGACAAATCCCTGCCCCCTCTGATTCTTGTCGTTTTTACAGATTATACGAAGAACACGTGGAACAAATCGCACGGACATCACATTTTTGTCGTTAGTGCAATCAGAATACGTGGAAGGTAAATTCCTGTTGCTGTTCAACTTGGCAACATCAATTGGCGCTGTCTGTGGGAAGTCTGACAAAAAGTCAGGTTCTCTATCAAAATGGTGAGAACACACTCTACAGCAGAGTTGACAGGAGGGCAGAATTCTGTGAGTCCCCCTGTCAGACCAGAGCAGAGACGAAGACGTAGTGAAAGGGGTGATAGAGAAGCCTTGGTTTCTCTAGAAGAATTTGAAACCCTGAAATGCAAGAATGAAGAGACTACGATAGCATTAAAGGCTATGGTGAGCTTCTTCAGAGAGGCTCTCCCCCAATTCAGCTTGCCCCATGAAGTGTAGCAGTTAGTGGGGGAAAGCATGCCTAGACAGACCTACGAGAGAGGTCAGCCCTCCACCCTGGTAAATGCTGGACAAGAGGCAGGAACACAAAATAATGCCACTGTAGATCCAGCGAGACTGAGTTTGTCCACAGCACCTGTGCAGCAGAGCTCACCTGCAGACCTCTTGCGGCAGAGGTCTCACCCAGAAGATAGACCACGGAGCTCACCCGTGGCTCAACGGCAGCAGTGTTCCCCTCTGGCAGATAGGCGACAGAGTTCGCCAAATGTGCGGCAGCGTTCACCCTCAGCACATCGGCGGCAGAACTCACCCGCAGATTCAGGCGACAGTGTTCTCTTGCGAAACCCGTGCGGCAAAGCCCTCCCAGGGACTACATGCGGCAGAGCTATCCCGCAACACATATGCGACGGTGCTCTCCCGCCGTTGATAGGCGACAGAGTTCTCCTCTGCCCGGCAGGGGGCAGACTTCTCCTCTAGCCGATAGGTGGCAGAGTTCCCCCACAGGCCGCAGCTCATCTCCCGTGGAGTTGGAACATGATTTAAGAGAGTGTAGGGCTGGGGAGCGAAGGAGACAGAGAGGTCCAGACCCACGAGAAGGTCTTGAAATCTCAAGTCCCGGAATGGGAGGTGTTGGAAGGGGTGCTTATCAGTCGGACTCTTCCAGACCCGAAGGGACATGGCCACACTCAATTCGAGGGTCGGAGAACATGGAGAAGGTTGTCCAACGGATCCTTGAGAAGAAAAAACTGGTGTCTCCTGATGATGGCCAAAGGAGGAGGATTCCATTCAGTCTGGAGATCATGAACAAACCTTTGCCGAAGAAGTTTAAAATGCCTTCTATGGCTACTTACACCAGCAAAGCAGACCCCTATGATCACATACAGAGTTATGAATCCCTCATGCTACTGCATGGATGGGAGGACGAAATTATGTGCAGAGCTTTTTCTCTCACATTGTCTGGGCATGCTCTGAAGTGGTTCAACGGGTTGAACGAAGGTTCGATCTCTTCTTTCGATCAATTGAGGAATGAATTCCTCAAAGTCTTCATGATCCACAGCCAGAGAAAGAAAGACGCCACTTACCTACTCACGCTTAAGCAAGGGAATCCTTGAAGAGCTTTGTAGACCGCTTCCAAGATGCAACCTTGGAAGTGGAAGATCTGCCGGTAGGGGTAGCTATGGCTGCAATGCTACAAGGGACAAGCTCTGAAAAGCTGCAAGAATCCCTCTCTCTTGATCAACCGATGACAATCTCCGATCTCTTTGCTAGGGCCAATAAGTATGTGGCCCAAGAAGAGGTGATGAAGATGATACAGCCCAAGGAGGCAAAAGAAGGGAAGAAGAGAGAGAGAGACGCGCCCGAGAGAAGCTCTCCAAGACCCGTGAGAGTAGACAAAGCCCCTAGGCTCAGGTATGAAGGTTATACCAAGTTGAACGAGCCTCGCACTGCGATATTGGCGGCAATCAAAGGGGCGGGACTATTGGAATTCCCCAAGAAGAAAATTGGAGACGTAGGACGAAACTCTGAAGCCTACTGTGAATTCCATTGCGCTCACGGTCACCCAACAGAGAGGTGCAGAGATTTAATGGATCAGTTGGAAAGACTGGCCAGAGACGGGAAGATCAACCGCTTCCTGTGGAGGAGCGAGAGACCCCGTTACCCTCCGCGTGACCAAAGGAATGACCGTCCGCAGACCGGGCCGAATGATGATAACCGAAGGAATAGGCCCAGGAATGAAGCAATCAGGCCCATCCCCCGAGTCAATCCGCCAAACAACGAACCTACAGCCCCTGCAATAAATGTTATTGCAGGCGGGGAATCAATGGCGGGAAGCTCCTCTACTTCCCGCAAAAGCTGCGCAAGGCAAGCGTATCAGATTAACGTTGTGATGGAAGAACAAGCGGATGAAGAACCCATCATGTTCACTCCGGCTGACAAAGGTGATATTGTCACGCCTCATGACGACCCCATGGTGATATCCACGGTAGTGGCCAAACACCCGGTGAGCAGAGTCCTGGTCGATAACGGGAGTTCAGTGAACCTAATCTATTGGAACTGCTTCGAAAAGATGAGCATATCCGAAGATAGGTTGAAACCCGTTATGACGCCACTATACGGATTCACGGGCGAGCGGGTGAAGGTGGCAGGGTCCATAGAGTTGCCTGTGACTCTCGGAGAGCACCCGAAGGACGTGACCCGGCAAGTATTGTTCATAGTAGTCAGGTCAACCTCCACTGCCTACAACATGATCTTGGGTAGACCTGTGTGAACGATATGAGGGCGGTGATATCCTCTTGCTATCTATTAATGAAGTTCCCCACTCCCAACGGAGTCGGGCAAGTACGAGGAAACCAAAGGAGTGCCCGTACTTGTTATCTCGCTTCCACCTCCAACAAGATAGCACAGAGGAAAGAAACCTTATGTATAGACGATCCGCCCAAGCCTCAGCCTGTAGACGAAACCGAGGCCATTGAGCTAACAGAAGGGGATGAGGGAAAAAAGGCATTCATAGGGACTCAACTGGGCGAACAACTAAAGAATGAGATAGTCGAGTGTTTGAGAAGAAACTCGGATGTCTTCGCCTGGAGTCCGGCGAACATACCCGGAATCAGTCCCGAAGTGATTTGCCATGAGCTTAATGTCATACCCGGGCACAGACCCGTCAAACAGAAGAAGAGGAGTTTCACCCCGGAACAACAAAAAGCAATCACTGAAGAAGTGAGTAAACTCCTGGGCGCCGGATTCATCCGAGAGGTATACTACCCTGAGTGGTTGGCCAACGTAGTGATGGTAAAGAAATCTAGCGGGAAGTGGCGAATGTGTGTGGATTTCACTGATCTGAACAAAGCCTGCCCTAAAGATTCATACCCCCTACCTCGGATAGATAGACTGGTAGACGAAACATCCGGTTACAAATTCCTCAGTTTCTTGGATGCTTTCTCCGGTTATCACCAAATCATGCTTCACCCAGAAGATGAAGAAAAGACTTCCTTTATAACCGACAACGGAACCTATTGCTACCGGGTAATGCAGTTCGGCTTAAAGAATGCGGGAGCCACCTATCAACGAATGGTGAGCAAAGTGTTCAAAGATCTTCTGGGAAATACCATGGAAGCCTACGTGGACGATATGATCATCAAGAGCCGCGTAGGAGAGTCTCACGCTGATCAAATGTCCAGGGTATTCGAAGTATTGAGGAGATTCAACATGAAGCTAAACCCCGAAAAGTGCTCAGTCGGGGTAAGATCAGGGAAGTTTTTAGGCTTCATGATCACTAACAGGGGCATTGAGGCAAATCCTGAAAAGGTGCAGGCGGTCATTGACATGAAACCCCCAACTACAGTAAGAGAGGTACAGAGATTGACAGGCAGAATAGCAGCTCTGAATCGCTTCTTGTCAAAATCAGCAGAAAGGAGCTTGCCGTTCTTCAAAACTCTACGGGGGGGAAAGAACTTCGAGTGGACGAGAAACTGTCAAAAGGCATTCGAGGACCTCAAGGAATACTTGAAACAGTTGCCTTTATTAACAAGGCCCCTAGAAGGAGAGCAACTCTATATGTATTTGGGAGTCGGTGATTTTTCCGTCAGTGCGGTGCTACTGAAGAAAGATGAAATGGTGCACCGTCCCATCTACTACGTGAGTAAAGTGTTATTAGATCCAGAGACCCGCTACCCCCTAGCCGAAAAGCTAGCATTAGCCCTTGTGATGGCCTCGCGAAAGTTGCGCCCTTATTTCCAAGCACACCCTATCACCGTCTTAACAGATCAACCGTTGAGACAAATCATTCAGAAACCCGAACACTCAGGAAGGTTAGTGAAATGGGCAGTGGAGCTTGGGGGATACGATATCACATTTCAACCTCGGCAGGCCACCAAGGGTCAAGCTCTGGCGGACTTTATAGTAGAATGCACTATCCCGAGCGACAGCAGTGAGGGGGAGGCTCACCCATGGTTACTGCATGTCGACGGGGCATCAAGTGCCAACGGAAGTGGAGCGGGTATAGTCCTGGTATCACCTGAAGGGAAATCCCTGGAGTACTCCCTACGGTTCGGATTCCCCAGTTCGAACAACATAGCGGAGTATGAAGCTCTGATAGCAGGGATGATATTGGCAGAAAAGCTGCAGGTTCACCACTTGGTAGCACACAGTGATTCTCAATTGGTGGTGAACCAATTCAGCGGAAAGTATGAGGTACGGGAACCGATGCTGATCCCTTACTTGAAGAAAGTCCAACTTCTGGCCCAGACTTTCAAAAGCTTTCAATTGATACAAATCAACCGGTCCGAAAACACACATGCTGATTCATTGTCTAAGTTAGCCTCTTCCACCGAAACACGAGGAAGGACAGTGAAGGTGGAGAGGCTCGAACGACCTAGTATTGAAGAGGTCGAAGTGTGTGACATTCAAGTGGGAGACGATTGGAGATCCCCATACAAACAGTATCTCACCGAAGGAACACTCCTCCAAGATAAGGATGAGGCTCGTCGCTTGAAAGTACAAGGGGCGAAGTTCACACTCATCAACGGAGAACTGTACAAAAGGGGATATTCGTCACCATTATTGGAATGTCTGGGACCGGAACAAGCAAGCTATGCCCTAGCAGAAGTACATGAAGGAATCTGTGGCGAACACTTAGGAGCAAGAGCCCTTGCTACTAAAGTACTGCGATCGGGATTTTACTGGCCAACGTTGAAGAAAGATGCGATGGACCAAACCCGCAGATGTGACAAATGTCAGAGGTTTGCGCCTATCACGACAGCCCCAGTGACTCCCTCTCAAGGCACAGTACAGCCAATTCCTTTTGCACAGTAGGGATTGGACATCCTTGGACCTTTCCCCTTAGCCACGGGCCAAAGAAAGTTCCTGCTAGTGGCTACCGATTACTTTACAAAATGGATCGAAGCAGAGCCCTTAGCTACGATCACAGAAAAGAAGGTCAAGACGATGGTATGGAAAGACATCATCTATCGATTCGGAATCCCACGCATCTTAAATGTCGACCATGGAAAGCAATTCGATTGTAATGCTTTCCGCGAATTCTGTAAAAACCTCAACATTCAGCTAAGGATCTCTTCAATGTCATATCCTCAAGCCAATGGACAGGCCGAGGTCAGTAATCGAACTATTCTTCATGGGCTGAAGACCAGGCTAGACAAAGCAAAAGGGGCATGGGTGGACGAATTGCCTAGTGTTCTATGGGCATATCGTACCACCAGTCGTGTGTCAACCAGAGAAACGCCATTCAGCCTGGTATATGGCGCAGAAGCACTGATCCCCGTGGAAATTAGAGCGTTATCACCAAGAGTGGTACCCTTAGTAGAGGAAGAAAACTCACAAGCTCTAAGGGAAAGCTTGGACCTACTCGATGAACATAGAGAAGCTGCGGCTATTCGATTGGCATCCTATCATCAGAGGGTGGCCAACTACTATAATAGCCGGGTGAGAGATAGGCCAATGTTTGAGGGAGATCTAGTGCTCAGAAAGTCGCAGATCACGAATGCCCTGAAGGAGGATGGGAAATTCAGAGCTAATTGGGAAGGTCCATACAGAATCAGATACAAGATTGGACCTAGCACCTGTGTTCTGGAAACTCTACAAGGGAAGAAGATAGGGAAAACATGGAATTCAAATCACCTAAAGCTGTATTTGAATTAATCGCTATATTTTCTTTCCCAAACAGTATTATCATTTGTTTATACCATCACAAGATATTGTTATCAAATCATCAAGTAGAATGTCATTTTATTATACATCTGCAACTTCTATGCATCTAAATCTTGTGACAGGTATTCAGAAGAGCCGTAAGAGTCTGAGGCGCTATGTGTCACTGTGGCCAGGCGTGTATTCAGAAGAGCCGTAAGAGCCTGAGGCGCTATGCGTCACTGTGGCCAGGCGTCTATTCAGAAGAGCCGTAAGAGCCTGAGGCGCTATACGTCACTGTGGCCAGGCGTATATTCAGAAGAGCCATAAGAGCCTGAGGCGCTATGCGTCACTGTGGCCAGGCGTGTATTCAGCCGAGCCGTAAGAGCCTGAGGCACTATGCGTCACTGTGGCCAGGCGTATATTCAGCCGAGCCGTAAGAGCTTGAGGCGCTATGCGTCACTGTGGCCAGGCGTATATTCAGAAGAGCCGTAAGAGCCTGAGGCGCTATGCGTCACTGTGGCCAGGCGTATATTCAGACGAGCCATAAGAGCCTGAGGCGCTATGCGTCACTGTGGCCAGGCGTGTATTCAGAAAAGCCGTAAGAGCCTGAGGCGCTATGCGTCACTGTGGCCAGGCGTGTATTCAGCCGAGCCGTAAGAGCCTGAGGCGCTATGCGTCACTGTGGCCAGGCATATATTCAGCCGAGCCGTAAGAGCCTGAGGCGTTATGCGTCACTGTGGCCAGGCGTATATTCAGAAGAGCCGTAAGAGCCTGAGGCGCTATGCGTCACTGTGGCCAGGCATATATTCAACTGAGCCGTAAGAGCCTGAGGCGCTATGCGTCACTGTGGCCAGGCGTATATTCAGCCGAGCCGTAAGAGCCTGAGGCGCTATGCGTCACTATGGCCAGGCGTATATTCAGACGAGCCATAAGAGCCTGAGGCGCTATGCGTCACTGTGGCCAGGCGTGTATTCAGTCGAGCCATAAGAGCCTGAGGCGCTATGCGTCACTGTGGCCAGGCGTATATTCAGACGAGCCGTAAGAGCCTGAGGCGCTATGCGTCACTGTGGCCAAGCAATAAAAACATCAAGGCTATAAAAACTAAAGACGCATTCACGTCATAGTAATCAAGCCTTAAACAGTTATACGTTTACGCAAAAAATTCTTTCTGAAAGTATACCTTTCTATCAAGAATTGGGGAGCATACACGAATACATTCAAAGCGAATATATACAAGCAAAATAAACAAACAGACAAAGAATGATAAATGATAAATAGAGAAGTAATGCGATACGAAGCATGAACAAAAATCTCGATTTCATTTCATTCAAAAGTCATTTACAAACAGATCTTTAACAGATCTTTACGATTACATTCAACAAAAGTACAAAGTTAAAATAAAAAACAACAAAGTACTTGAAAAGAAATACAAAAAACAAAAATAGCTATCTACTCTTCGGGAGGAAGCTGGGGATCAGCTGCAGACGGACCATCACTTCCCAAGGACTGCTGACCCTCCTCGCCGTCTAAATCAATAAGAGCCTCGATAGGCTCAGGAGCACCGTCCAAATCCATGGGCTCCCAAGGACCAGTGAGGTTGGCGAGGTCATCTTGGGCAGTCCTCTTGAATAACTCGTCTGTAGGTTCGGCTTCAGGCTCATATTTAGTCCAGTCGGGGGCCTTAAATAGCATCACCTCGTTGGTGTACTAGAGCTCGGGGAATTCCTCTGCTTCCCTATGTGCTTCTAACCAAGACCGGGCCAGGTAGAACCCGTACTTCACATAAGGGTTGGAGAAATCTTCCTTCCACCTCAAGCAATCCTTGGAGAGACGGTACTCCTTCACGGCCTCGGCCCGTATGCTGTCGATCTCTACCTGGGTCAGAATAGGAGCAGCCTGACCTTCTAAATTGGTAACGCGTTGCTCAAGCTCCTGATTCCGAGTGAGTAAGGACCCGTAGCTGGACTGCATACGATCCAGCTCGGCATGGGCCTCCTAAAGATCCTCGTGGAATTTGCCGGACCGGGCCGTCTCTACAGTGAGATCCCCCTTGGCGTGATTAAGGTCTTGATGAACCTTTGCGAGCTGCTCCTCCAAGCTTCGAACTAAATCCAGAATTTTGGACAAGTTGTTGATGGTGTTCTGTAACTCCATAACTTGGTCCTTTAACTCCCGGATTTCCCTATCGGCACACTCCCGATAAGCCCGGTGCTGGGCATTGTTGGCCACAGTTCGTTGAGCCAGCTGCAAAGAAATACAAAAAGTTAGATTCAAAGAATGTAGCAAAAAGGAGTCAAACGAAGAGGAGTATGAAACTTACCCTCAATGCCTCCATGTCGGCTAAGTCCTCCCCCTCCGGGTAATTCCGAAATATCCTCGCCTCGTCCCGAGGAAGGATGAAAGACCAACTAATTCGGGAAGCCACCCCGGGAATGTCCAAAGTATCGTTGTCGCGGACCCCGGGGTAAACTTGAAATTTGGCCCCTCTCATAATAAACCCCCCGTCCACGGGGTAGGACCTCTCGTCAGCAGGGCCTATCCTCGGTAGTATTGGCTTGCTTCCCATCGAACCTTCGATGTACAAGCGCCTTCGATTCTCCCGCTGCGACAGAATGATATTGCATTCCGCACGCTCCTCGGAGCGTGATCGCCCGGATGACCCGGAAGCCCCCTGTGAAGATGAGGCAACTCTCCCCCTATCCCGAGAGAGATTCCTCTGCTCTGAAGGAGGGGGAGGCATCGCCTGCCTAGAAACAGGAGGGGTCCGAGCACGAGGTGGCTGAGAGGGGACCAGTGCCTCACTTGGGACATCGTCGGCTAAACAACGCCTCTTCCTGGTAGGAGCGCTGGAAGGACCAGCCTCAGAGACCTGGCGACCTAACGATTGCCGGAAGTGACTCATTTCTGCAAAAAAGGAAAAGAAGACAAATCAGTGGTCAAAAACTGATCAAAAACAGCAAGCAGTAAAAAGAATTAAAAGTTACCGTCCGGAGAATCGAGATGCTCCTGAAGGGACTCTATATTTATTGCATCGTCATCAGGGAGCACCATGAAAGTGGAGCCGAACCCTTCCCAGCCAGTCAGGTCGGCTAAAGGTTCGCTGCCAGAACTAGACTCCACGTTGGTACTCCCTATATCCTCCTGTGGCCTTACAGGTTCAGGGTTCAACTCGGGGGAAGTCCAAGGCGGAGGATCGGATGAAGGAACAGAGGGTCCGGCAACAGGGACCAGACCCACACCCCAGCCAGCTGATATCAAATTTTCATTTGATAAAAGGCTGTCAAGGCTAATGGGATGACGGACTAGTAGTTTGTTGACATCCGAAGATAACTGCTCCCTAAGTGTGGAGATCCTGGGGCCCTTGGGGATTTCTCGCCTATTCTCCCAACGGGTGGGGAAATCCAGGCCCTCGGGCACTTCTACAACAAGCCACTCCGTCTCAAAACCATGAAGCTTGTTAGCAGGTTTCTCGAACAACCTGTTCTCAAAACCGGGCTGATACACCCGCTGAAGCGAGTAAGGCACTAAGCCGGGGCTCCCTCGAAACCTAAAAAATACATCTAAGAGAGGAAGGGATGGAGGGACGCCCCTTGAATGGCAGTGCACGGTGAACGCTACTAATTACATCCATGCATGAGGATGCAACTGTCCCGGGGATACTCCGTGTGTCCTAAGGAAGGAAGCCCCGAAGTCGGACAATGGGAAGCGGAGTCCTAACTCTAATGCTGCCCTAAAAATGACTACCCCGTTGGATACACGACGTATGTCACTCTCCTGGGGGGTTGGAAGTCTATAAGCGTATCCCTCGGGTAAGGGAAACCTAGATACTAGATCTTGGATGTCGGCTTCCTTCAAAGTCGACTTTACTCCTAGGTCTATTTGTTTTCCTACACCATGGCCAGCCATTTTAGGGGTTTGGAAGCCAAAAAGTGGAACCACGTACTATAAAATTACCTAAAATGAAGAAGAGAAGAACTCACGACAGAGTCTCAAGAAGGCGCGACAGACCTGCGACACAGTGTTGTGAGCACGGCAGAGTTGCGATGGAGTTGCGGTAGAGTGGCGACAGAGTCTGCAGAGAAAAATACGGTAGAGTATTTTTGTGAGAGAACTGAGTAGCGACGAGGACAGCAGGGGCCCAGTATATATAGCGGCTCGCCTGCGTCGCCACACACGCGGAGATTCGACCCGACCCGAGAAAAATCCTAACCCAGACACTCTTTCGTAGGAAAAATTCCTACCAAAGAGCGGGGAGCAATTGATGGTGGTCGTGTCACCAGAATCCACGTGTACAACTATCCGCCAACCATTGACTGCCACGTGTCAGAACAAGAATAAGCCATGTGGCTGATTTCACGACAGAGTTGCTACGTGACACAGTTGCTTGTTGAACGACAGAGTGTTCGGGGCGATAGGCACTCTGTCGCCTGGGATGAGTGCCGCACAGTAGGCCCGACAGACTCCATCGCCTCTATTGCGACATAGGTCTCCCGCATTGCCCTCGCGACAAAGGTCTCCCGCACAGCCTGCGGTAGAGGTCTTCCGTATTGCCCCCACTGTAGAGGTCTCCCGCACAGCCTGCGGTAGAGGTCTCCCGCACACCTGCAGCAGAGGTCTTTCGCATAGTCTGCGGCAGAGGTCCATGAGCACTCTACCGCCTGTCGACTCCCCCGCAAGCTGCTTGACCCGAAGCGTGACAAAGTGCTCTATGACTCTGTCGCGGCCCAGACACGCGTCTGGGCCTCAGCTCGAACCGACTTGAAGAAACCTATAAATATGCCGAGGAGCTCTCAGAAAAAGGGAGGAAACCAAAGAACAAAAATCAGGGAAAAATACTTCAACTCTTTAAATTAAGAAACACATTCTTTTCCCCTTACTTACACAACTCCCGATTACTTACTTAATCATCGGAGTGCGCGTGTAGGGACAAATCCCTGCCCCCTCTGATTCCTGTCGTTTTTGAAGATTATACGAAGAACACGTGGAACAAATCGCACGGACGTCACATTTTTGTCGTTAGTGCAATCAGAATACGTGGAAGGTAAATTCCTGTTGCTGTTCAACTTGGCAACAACAACACTATTAAGCAATAATATTAATCATGCAATTTAATTAAAGACTCTAAACTAAGCTAACAAATTACATTGACATTAAACTAAATTAACAATGCATGAAAATGAATTAATTACTGTTATGCACTAGCCAAACAAGGCCTTAGATTTTAAATCATTCAAATTATCCCTCCAAACACTATTCATGTATCTTTGTTTATTTTCCATTTCCAGGTGATGGCCTCGGGTTATCCATTTCATTTTCTTTCCAAATGCATGTTTATTTTCAAGCTTTCACGATTTTAGCTACTATCGGCCTGCTGCACTTGGCATTCTCGGTTTTGGTTTGTACTCCAAGCATGCTAGGTGCTCCAGGCCTGTCTCGGTTCTACTCCCTACTGCACCATTTCCTGCTTCATACTCCATTCTCGGTTCTGCTGTGTCCTGGTGTGTCTGGGTTCTAAGGGCTCTCGGGTTCAGTTACCAGCTACTTTCATTCTGCTTCTCGGTTCTGCACTTTGCTGCTACTCCAGGCATGTCTCGGGTCTTGGTCTGGACACTCACTGCTATCAGTTTTGCATCTATTTCAGGCGTTGGCTATTCTGTTCCAGGTTGCCATCGGTTCTGTCTTGCTCTATTCTACTTTGCTCTGCACTTCTATAGCCCCGAAAGTCACGCTTGCTTTCCTACCTCAGTGCAGCAGCGTGCAGCACTAAGATGCACCAGCTTCAGTTCGTGGAATCCAAGGAACAGAGGATAACAGAGTATGAAAATGAAGTAAATTTGCTGTCAATAGGGAAACTCTACACCGAGCAATCATTTACATTCTTTTCACAATCCAACAGCAAATAACAATCTACAATGAAGCTGAAATAAAATGCAGCAAATGAATTATATGCAAGAAACGTAAATGAATGCAGTAAATATGTAAGCTAACTCTAATTGCAATCAAGAAGTGAAACATAAAATGCATGCAAGTGGGAATGAAAGAAAGAAAAGAAAGAACAAGAAAATATAGCAAACATGATGTTAAAACTGAAAGGAAGTGTGTAAAATAGAAAATAACATAACTGATGAGATTATACACTTAAACCCGTAGCATCATCAACGTCAAAAACCATCACCCTCGATTTGCCCCATTCCAGCTTTTTAATTCCATGGTTCCACATTGCTTAAATGTGAAATAATGCCTAGCATTTGCCCACATTAAAGCACCAAAACCAAATAGCATAGAGGAAGGAATAAGTGAGGAAACGAGTGCACAAAGAGCACTACTCGAAACCAACTATGATAGGAAAATGGAGGCTATGCAATGTAAATGAAATAAAAGGAGAAAATGTTTTAAACAAACCGAGAAGCATAGAGGAATTAGATTGCCATAAAATAAACTATTTAAGATTGGAAAATGAAGAACTTTCATTCACTTGAATGCCTTGAATCAACAATAAAGCAAGAGATTTCAAAACCGAGAAGAACATGGGAAAAATAACTATTCATTAAACCAAATGTAAAGTTTTTAACAAAATAAGAGAAGAAAAAATGTTTAAACTCAAAAAAACTATTTGGAAATTTTTCAAACAAAGAAAACTTAGAAATTAACCTAAAAAGCTATTCTACCCTAAAAATTACATCCTCTTTCAATTGCCATCTTTTTCTATTTATACACACACTTAGGGGTAAAATCATAATTTTTTCATCCTAGATGAGTTGGCATTGTTTGGCCACTTGTCTTCACACCATTGGCTCCTTGAAAATAATATTTCCATGTCATCTGTCTTTTTGTCCAATTGGATGTGCTAGGCTCGTGTTGTCCACGTGGCTCAATCTCAATTTTAGCCCAATTTCGATCCATTTTCTACCGAAATATTCAAAATTCATCCGAATTTAATTTATCTGCAAACATGAGAATTTTAATTAAATAAAAGGGATAATTAACAAAATAAATTGGGGATTTAAGTAATTAATTAGAAAATTAAGTACAAATAATTCTATTTTCATAGAATTATCAATCACTATCCTAACTCGATATATCCTATCTCTTAATTAAATTAGATCCTCCTATCCGCAGATTAATTTTGACTTAACATAAAAATAAACGAAACATTGGTATAAGGAAATTGCGGTCTTACAGATGGAAATCTTAGCCTCACCCATCTCTCGGATTACCATTTATCACACACAAATTCACATGTTCAGATTATAAAATCATGTGATAGTTCATTAAAAAAAAACTCAATTTGCATCAAAGGAGATAGGCAACTACATATTCTGAGATTATGATCATAACTCATTTTTTCGTGATCCCAGGCTACACAATACCAGGAGTGCGGGGTCTTCCAATTGCTGTAACGGGAGGTGGGTCAAATCTCTACCGTCAGCTCATAACTCAATTACATTGTGTACTCATGGTACATCGTACTCCATGTGACATACACGGTACAAAGTACTCGATGGACACAATCTCAAGTTCGGGATGCTTGCCATAAGTCTTAGTCCTCATACCTTGGATATACCTCATAGTCGGGTGCTTGCCATAAGTCTTAGCCCTTATACTATGGGCTATATTTTCGATAGCCCTCGACCATATCTCAAAAATTTACTCATGCAAGCATATAATCGTGCGACACATAGTCAGTACAGGCTTCCAACACGGCTGTTTCATGCTCTCTTTCAAAACCAAGTACATGCGAGTAAACTCCCAGCACGACCATAACGCAACTGATATAAATCTAGTGTGAGCAATGCTCCCAGTACTATATCATGTAAAAACTGAGTATGAGCAATGCTCCAATACTCTATAATGCATCAAACAATGAAAACTTAGTACGAGCAATGCTCCCAGTACTCTATCATGTAAAACTGAGTATGAGCAATGATCCCAATACTCTTTAATGCATCCATCAACAAAATTGAGTACGAGCAATGCTCTCGGTACTCTATTGTAAGACCACAATTTCCTTATACCAATGTTTCGTTATTGTTATGTTAAGTCGGAATTAATCTGCGGATAGGAGGATATAATCTAATTAGGATATAGGATATATTAAGTTAGGATAGTGATTATTTTGGGTTCACACCACTTAGAATAATAATTTTGGTGTATTTTAGTTTAGAAAATGTAGGGATGTGTAAGACATTAACATAATAGGTAAGTATAAATGTTAAATCTGAAAATTTATAATCCAATATAAATAAAATACAACAATGATTAATTGTATATGGTGAACATAATTTAAATGCATAATGTATGATCATGAACTCAACCTATTTAGTAGAAATATATTTCATGTGACCAAATTAGGATAGATTAAGGTAACCTACCATCACACATTAAGTTAAATGTACATGAATGTAGAAATAAATTAAATTCTTGTAAGTAATCCAAGGTAGTGACCGAAATTTAATAGGAAACAATGCTAAATTCGGTTAAATAAAAATTATATGACAATTAAGTAGTGATAATCTTAAATTTAAGTTTGCTAACTAAGTTAATTATGAAGCAAATAAATTTGATAATGTAATGTAACAAAATCCGAAATATTAAACTACTAACATTAAGATAAGAAATATACTTATGTTTATTTACAAAATCTGAAATAAATAGATATAAAACCTTATGTGAAATATTTGGGAACATGTATATAGAAATATTAGAGATATAAAGTCAGATTTCATGAATCTTACATGAAAATAAATTTGAAATGTAATTACACAATATATATTGGAAATATAAAACCTGAATACATGTAGATTAAATTATATAAATTTGCAATTTAATTAATTGTGTTAAACCATATAAAAAGCTGAAATATATATATTAGAAGTATGAAACTTGAACACATGTTGATTAAATTGTAAAATATGGAATTTAGTTATCCAATTATTAAAACAATGTAAAACTGAAATAATGGGGAAATATAAATAGAAATTACAAAATCTTTTTCAGATTTTCCCTCTTCTTTTCTTCCCCCTCCCCCCTCACGTTTTTCTCCCTTGAAACCAGAACAACCCTCTACTCTTCACTCTTCCTCACGCCAACCCCCACACCAGCCAACTGAAAAATCCAGCAGCAACCTCCCATTGTCAATCCACCAGCCACCCAAACAACCCCTCACCAACCAGAAAAATTTTTAATCAGCCAACAAACTTGTAAATTCTAGTGTGCATGTTAGTGTAGAGTGATTAAGAGTTAGTTTTAGACTTAGATTGTTACCTCCAACCTCACCAAACACGTTTTACACCCTCCATGAACTTGAAAATTTCCAAACAGCCACCACACCTGCACTCCATGCTGAATCCGAGAGCTCCATGGGTGAGAAGAGTGCCTAGGTGGTCCGGTTAGATGAAGAGTTCATCCAATTGAGCTGCAAACGTGTAGAACTTTATGAATTCGCCAGAAATTTCAAAGATTACATAGGACAGAATTGGGGATTTTAGCTAGGAGGCTCGACTTTAGGCAATTAAGGTAAGGTTGGTGTAATTTCTAGAAATTTGTTGTTGATTACTGTTACATTGGTGTAGAATGAGTGTTAATTTTGATTAATTTCATAAATTGAGACATGCATGAGGATTAGGGTTCTTAGCTAATGGAAATTGGGAATTTTGAAATTAGGGTAAACTTTTGATTACCTTAGTTAAATTAAAAGAGTTTTAGTGATTAATTTACTGTTAGATAGGATAAATTTAATGAATTGATAAAATTTCAGTATCTAGATTAATTTACTGTTAGATAGGATAAATTTAATGAATTGATAAAATTTCAGTATCTACATAGAGGATGGTATTCGGTCACTTAGAGTTAAATTGGGAAGATTGGTTTTGCTGGAATTTAAAGATTAGATTAGTAATTTATAATGTGAATAATGTTGTTCTATGGTTGCATGAAGTGATGCAAGTAGGGTATATTAAGTTGTGAATTTTGGCCATGGAGAGAAATATAGAAGAAAATGTTACGTGTGAAGGATTTAATTTAATTGAATAATTTGAAATGTTATAAAACAAATGTAGATGTATATGATTTAAAACTTGACAATAAAAATTTAAATATTAGAACATAGGTTTGACCATAGCATGGAAAAAGGGGTAAAACAGATTTTTAACATGCATGCAAATTGTAAGTAATCTAAAATTTTGGAAATTTCATAGTATTGTGTTAAATTAAAATGCAGAAATTAAATATAGGATAGTTTAAGTTTCATGTAATTCAAGGGAATGAAAATCAAAATTTTATGACTGAAAATTTAGGATGAATTAGCTAGATTTAAAATGCTTGGGAGAATAATGCACAATCTTGATAAGTAACTAAAGAGAATTGTTGGAAATTGATGAGGAATAATGGGAATGAGTGTTCGGCTAAGGTAGGAACAGAAGGAATTTTATGCATGAATTCGGTTAGAGAATGAGGGTTAGACTACAAAATTGTTATGAAATCAACACATACATTGATGCATGTAAGAAATGAGAAGAAATTCATAAATTTATTTCCCTTGGCTGAAATTATAAGGAATTATTAGTTAATGATAACAAAGTTGAACAAATTGTGAAATAATTGAATGAGTATAGAAGGTAAGTTTGATTAGTTGAGAAGTTAAGTAGGGATAACGCTTGCTGGAAATTAAGAATTTAATTAACCAATTTATGTGGAAACAACATAGTCCCCTAATGGTAAAACCAGAATTTAGACAAAGAATAAGGATGATTATGGGAGTTTCGATTAATAAAATGTTGGCAAATTGGATATTAGAAAGTTTACAGAATTTAAAATGAATTATAGGTGACGAATACTATATAATTATAGGAATTGTATGAATTTAGTGTGAAGTTAAAAATATGCTTAAGGCATTCGACCACCTTGAATGGAATGGAAATAATTAACTAGTGAATTGTAATGAATTAGGTCGTGAGAGCATGATTGGAAATAATGTAAATCTATGGCTGAAAGAACCAAAGTTAGTGCTAATAAGCAGTAATGATTAAGTTATTTTCGGCTATGACCAAATAAAAAGGGGAATTTTACAAGTACGAGTATACGTAAGGCTTAAAACCGGTGAACTACGTTAGTGGTAGTCAGTCTCGGATTGTCCTTGTGAGTGTGTATGTGCTGAAAATTTTATTCGTTATCATACAAATGGTAAATAACATGATTTCGCAGCAACTACGACAAAAGGCGCCAATGAAGCTTAGACGCATATATGTGCGTTTAAGACGAAAGGTGAAAAAGGGTAAAATCGGGCACGTAGTTGTTGTGTGGTAAGGGGTTTATATGGCTGTTGTTAGTAAAATGCTTAGGATTGTGAGATTTGAGAATTTTACACATATCCAATTATGCAATGAGAACATGAAGTGTAATTGATTTAATTAAATATGATGTACTCATATATTGAGGTGGTATGGAATGAAATTTTAAGTGATGAATGAGTTATTAATGAGATTTTATGTTAGTGTGAAACTATGGGGCCAGATCGATCTTGGAGAAGAGAGGATCGATCTGGTAAGTTAAAAATGACAAGGAATGAGGAAATTAAGTGAGCAGATCGATCTCCAATGGAAGAGGATCGATCTACTTATGATTCTGTAATAAAGAGATCGATCTCATGAGGAAGGAATCGATCTCAAAATATTTCTATTAAGGAGAAGATCGATCTCCTCAAGGAGCAGATCGATCTCATGAAGCATTCTGTAAACTAGAGATCGATCTCATAAAAAGCCATTAAGAGATCGATCTCACCCCACACAGATTGATCTCTTAGGCATAAAATTACCCCAAATTGTCCCCAAATTCAAATGCATATCGATCTCATCAAGAGCCAGATCGATCTCCTATCCTCCATCTATATAAGACCCCTTTGTTTTTCCTGGAAATCAATCTCTCTCTCCCCCCAAATCGCCATTTTCGAACCCTAGCTTTCTCTCCCCTCCAAAACACCCATTTTCATCCAAATCAAAGGTTATGGCAAGAAGGAAAGTTGTTCCTCATCCAAAGGAGAACAACATACTTGGAAATCGAAGGACAAATCGAATCGAGGTGGGAGTTGAGCACTCCACAAGTTTGGGTAATCTCTAAACTTCAATCTTGAATTTTAAAGTGATTTTTGGTGATTGTGAACATGGGCATTGTGATGAAATAGCTAGGAGATGGTTAGAGATTGATGAAATTGTGATTTTATTGGAGTCATGATGATATTAAGTAAATTGTGGTAAATTGGGATTTTTGTCTATAAATTGGAAATTTAGGCAATAAGGTGAGTTTGGTATGGGTATTATGCATGAGAAATGTAGAATGTTAAGATGTAGTGGATGAGATGACGTATTGTGATAGAGTCATGAGAAATGGGATAATTAAGAGATTTAGGTGTTAGTGAGAAATATGAGCAAATGTATGTTCGATAATGAAATTGAGTCAAGATATTAATGTTTTTAGCATCGTTTGGACAGCTCGAGAGTTCTAAAGTGGAATGCGAGGCTAGTCCGTGATACGGGGGAATGATTGCACTATACGAGGAGTAAAGAGGTAAGGGAAATCTAAACTCATTGTGTATGTGTTTTGTGATAATATTGTAGCATAATTTTCAATTGAGAAAACAAACAAGTTTTATGTGTCGTGAATGAGAATTGCACACGATTTTATAGTCGGTTGGGGCCCAACTTTTATGAGTTGTAAACTATACATGAAAACATTTTATAACCACTTTGTGTTTAAAATGTGAAAAATATTTTGGGCCCTGCGTTAAGGCATACTGAGATTTGAGAAATATGTGCATGGTTTTGCCAGTTGAAACTCGGTTTTAACATGTTTTGTGTTGAGTACAAAACAGTTTGAAATGAGTTTTATGAGAGAAAACCATTATACGCTTTACGTGAAGGCAAAATGATTTTTATGATAATGGCTATTGATTGAGAGTTAGGTGTGTCATTTTGAATACACACTGGGCATCGCTCTAGTAGCATGTAAGTCCGATATTCCTCCATTTTGGTAACGTGAGATGACCCCTACTCTGGTAGCGTTGGTTACCTACCACTCAAGAATCCTAATCAGTGGCTGTGCCATGTGTATTTGGTGGCTGTGCCATGTGTGACTCCTAATCAGTAGCTGTGCCACGTGTATTTGGTGGTTGTGCCACGTGTGAATCCTAATCAGTGGCAGTGCCACGTGTATTTGGTGGCTGTACCACGTGTGAATCCTAAATCAGTGGCTGTGCCACATGTATTTGGTGGCTATGCCACGTGTGAATCCTAATCAGTGGCTGTGCCACGTGTATTTAGTGGTTGTGCCACGTACGAATCTAAATCAGTGGCTATGCCACGTGTGTTTGGTGGCTGTGCCACGTGCAGATTTTAATTTGTGGCTGTGCCACGTGTAGATTTTATTTAGTGGCTGTGCCACGTGTATTACTATTGTAGTGATTTTTATCACGTTTTAAAGAGAAAAGCCATTATTGAATCTTGATTTATACATGCTTGTAAACTTGAATTGAGCCATTTATTATCATGTTTTTACATGAGCTTTGAGATGATGTTTTAACTATTCATGCTATATTTTCCACTGAGTTTATTGAGTTTATCATGTAAAACAAAATGATTGTGTTGTGCAAATCATTTTCTTATTAATGAATCCCTTATCCTCTTACTGAGCGATTTAGAAGCTCACCCTGTTTTATCTCTGCCCCAGATTTTTTCAAGTGAAGAGAATTTTTCTACGACGTACGGATTAGTGGCCAGTGGAAGACTCGAGCTTCAGGCCACATATTGTACTTGAGGTACATTTTATTATTTCATGTAACCAGACTATAATTGTATTTACAGACACTTGATGTACTATGATGTGTGGGATGTATTAGGATAATTCAATCTGAGTTGAGGAATGTATCAAATTTGATATATTTAATTATGTGATGATTAGATCCTGAGGTGTGATTTTATGATATATATATATACAACATTGATGCATGACATTGTGCAGGAATGCACCCTTAATTGTGATTTGATGAGTAAAAGGTTTTAAATTTGCCCTATTTTTCACGCTTTCGAGACGTTACAGAGTTTTCTTAGTATCAGAGCTTAAGGTGTTTAGTACTGTCAGTGTCGGTTAAGTGAATTAGAATACATCCCAAGTGTCTGTATATTTCTGGTCATGAACTGAAATTGAGGATTAAGATTTCAATCGATTTTGATATATACGAGTGGGAAACCAGTTGAGATTAAGAATGAGTGGACGACGAAGTCATTCAAGGAGGTAGGCAGAGTCCCCTCCACCACCTGCCCCAGAACTAGAGAGTCCTAACTCTCAGTTTAACCAGATTGAGACCGATGTGAGGTATGGTTTTGAGCAAATGGCACCACTATTATCGTAACATTTTGGAGTTAATGCCTTGGGTACTACTCCTACACCACCACAAGGACCTCACGTACCCCCAGTACAGATGGACCGGATGCCTCCCGTCACTCAACTTGGTGACAGAAGTATGGTCCGACTGAAGGATTTCTTGAAAATGAATCCGCCCGCGTTCAGAGGGTAAAAGGATCTTGCAGATCCTGAGGAGTGGCTGACTGAGTTAAGAGTTATATTTGATTATTTAGAATGCATCGATGTTGAGAGGGTCAGTATGGGTGCCTATATGTTGAAAGGGAGAGGGCGAGATTGGTGGGGTACTACCCAGGGTATTCTGATGTCCAGCCAGGATGTGATCAACTGGGAAGAGTTTCAAGCGACTTTTAGAGCCTAATTTGTACCAAGAGCTGCTCAGAGAAGAAAGCAGGTAATGTTTTTGAATTTGGTACAAGGCGATATGTCTGTGGACAATTATGAAAGCCGATTTACCGCGTTATTGAGATATGACCCAGAGACCTTCAAGAATAAAGAGCTCCATACTGAGAGATTTATGTATGGATTGAAGGTCATCATCAGAGATAGATTGATAGGGCTATGTATTACTGAGTTTGGAGATACTCTGAGATGAGCACAAGAGATTGAGAGGGGAATCGAGATGGTACAATCCCAGAATGAGCTCAAAGCAGTGAATAGGGATAAGGGCAAGAGGCCAGCGATTTCCCAAACAGATGTTCGGAGAGGTTCCTTCAGAAGAGGAAGGATTGTGGTGCAAAAGGGCAGATTAGAGAGACCCAGAGCTTATCCCATCATTAAGGAGACCCCTCGAGATGTCAGGCCTGAGATAAGGATTTGCAAAAATTGTGGCCGAATGCATGAGGGAAATTATACTGGGTTGATCCATAGATGTTTTAGATGTGGAGACATGGGTCACATGGTGAAAGACTGCCCTCAACCTCAGAGACCACATGCTCCGGAGCCTATTAGACAACAGCCTCAGAGAGTGAATCCCCAGAGAAGGGCCACTGCTGCAAAGAAAGGGAAGAAGCCTTGTTACACAGAGACAGGTGTTTTCCCTGGATAAGGAAACCGCAGACACTTCTACAGAAACTATAAGAGGTATACTCTCTTTCTGTAATCATAAGGCCCATGTTTTGATTGATTCAGGGTCCACACATTCGTTTATTTCTGAGTATTTTGCATGTAGATTAAATTTAAAGTTTGAACCTCTAGAATATATACTACATGTAAATACCCCTATGCGTGAATCCTAGAGAACTGATTTGATCTGTAGAAGATGTGAAATAAAGGTGGGAGAGAGTAATGTTAGCAGATATAATAATATTAAATATGCATGGGTTTGATGTAATTTTGGGAATGAATTGGCTGGCAACCCATCGAATGAGTTTAGACTGCTACACTAAGGTTGTAACTTTCTCCCTACCTGAACCTTACAGTGTACATTTGAAATATTGAATAAATAGACGTATGGAACTTTGTAATAATTGGAAATTATGATGTTGCTTTTAAGAGTAATAAATATGATTGTTTATGTGAAGGTTATGAAACACTCATCTTAGATGATGATCAGGAACATCCAAGGATTAAGGATATAGCTGTGCTGTGTGAATTTATGGATGTTTTCCTAGATGAGTTACCAGGTTTACCACCCGAGAGAGAGCTGGAGTTTACCATTGATTTGGTACCGGATACTCAGCCTATCTCTAGGCCTCCATATAGGATGGCATTAGTGAAACTTGAGGAATTGAAGAAACAACTACAGGAGTTATTGGATCAAGGGTTTATTAGACCTAGTGTCTCACCGTGGGGAGCACCAGTGTTGTTTGTAAAGAAGAAGGATGGTAGTCTTAGATTATGCGTAGACTACCGACTGTTGAATAAAGCCACGGTGAAGAATAAATACCCATTATCCAAGATTGATGATCTACTTGATTAGCTGAAAGGGGCCTCAGTCTTTTCTAAAATTGATTTGAGATCAGGCTATCACCAATTGAGGATTAAGGAAGAAGATATTCCAAAGACGACCTTCAGGACAAGGTATGGCCATTATGAATTTCTAGTGATGTCCTTTGGATTGACGAACGCCCCTACAGCCTTTATGATATTAATGAATGAGGTGTTCAGAGACTATCTAGATAAATTTATGATAGTCTTTATTGATGATATCCTGGTATACTCTCGGTCATATGAGGAGCATGCACAACATTTATGGTTAGTACTTCAGATGCTCTGAGATAAACAATTATATGGAAAGCTCAGTAAGTGTGAGTTTTGGCTGGATCAGATAACTGTCTTTAGTCATATAGTCTCAGAGGAAGGAGTATCATTGGATCCAAGTAAAGCAGAAGTTGTGCTTAATTGGGAAAGACTGAGGAAAGTTATAGAAGTACGAAGCTTCCTTAGTTTGGCAGGGTATTAAAGAAGATTTGTGAAAGGATTTTCCAGGATTATCGCTTTTTTGACTAAGCTCACGCGCAAGGAGACTCTGTTCATATGGACTGATCAGTGTGAGCTTAATTCTTAGGAATTGAAGAAGAGATTGATAGCGGCACCTGTGTTGACTATTCCTGAGGGATCAGGAGGATTTTCAGTTTATAGTGATGCATCCCATCAAGGATTGGGATGTGTGCTCATGCATCATGGAAGAGTGGTCGCATATGGATTGCGACAGTTGAAAGGCCATGAGCGAAATTGCCCCACGCATGATTTGGAGTTAGCTACTGCGGTGTTTGCTTTGAAGATCTGGCAGCACTACTTATATGGAGAAAGATTTCAGATGTTCACTGATCGCAAGAGTTTGAGATATATCTTTGATCAGAAAGAGTTGAATATGAGACAAAGGAGATGGATAGAACTCCTTAAAGATTATGACTGCGAGATTCTATACCATCCGAGTAAAGCGAACGTAGTTGCTGATGCCTTGAGCAGGAAGAGTATGATATCTGCTATGATGATCAGGGAATGAGATTTATTGGAGCAGTTTGTTGAACTTCGAATCAAAGTTAAAGAGGTAGAGACTGGATTTGTGTGAGATCTGAGAATTTTAGATATATTTGAATGATGTAATATGAACTTGAAGTGTAATTTATTGAGCTAAGTGAATTGGGGAATGATAATTGGAGATTTATATGTTAAGTGTTTAAAATAAGTATGAAGTTATGAGGACAGATCGATCTGGGAGAAGGAGAGATCGATCTGGTGAGTTAAAAATGACAAGGAAGGAGGAATTTGAGGAGCAGATCGATCTCCAATGGAAGAGGATCGATCTCCTTATCTCCTTATGATTCTATTTGAGAGAAGATCGATCTCATGAGGAAGAGATCGATCTCCAAATGATTCTGTTTGGGAGAAGATCGATCTCCTCAAGGAGCAGATCGATCTCATAAAGCCATAAAGAGATCGATCTCACCCCTTGACAGATCGATCTCCTAGGCATAAAATTGCCCAAATCGTCCCCAAAATTCAAATGCAGATCGATCTCATCAAGAGCCAGATCGATCTCCTACCCTCAGCCTATATAAGGAACCCCTATTTTTCTCCTGCAATCTCACTTTCTCTCTCTTCCAACCCCCATTTTTACCAAAACCTAGCTTTCTCACTCATCCAAAGCACCCATTTTCGGCCAAATCAGAAGTTGTGGCAAGAAGGAAAGTTGTTCCTCATCAAAGGGAGAACAACATACTTGGAAATCGAAGGACGAATCGAATCGAGGCGTGGGTTGTGCGTCTCACAAGCTTTGGGTAATTTCTAAACCTCGATCTTGATATTTGAGATGATTTTGATGATAATGGTGGTTGTCATTGTGTTGAAATAGCTGAGAAATGATTAGGGATTGATGAAATTGCAATGTGGTTGGAGTGATAATGATATTTAGCAATTTAGGAATTTTGAGCTATAAATGGAGATTTAGACAATGTGGTGAATTAGCATAGATAATTGGCATGAGAAATGTAGAACGTTGAGATGTTGTGAATGAGAGTGTAGTTTGGGGTAGAGTTACGAGAATCAAGAGATTTGAGGTGTTATGAGCAATTATGCTCGATTTTGAGAATTGAGGTTGATGAGATAATTGAGTATTGATGTTTTAACATCGTTTGGACAGCTCGGGAGTTCCAGAGTGGAATGCGAGGCTAGTCCGTGATACGAGGGAAACGATTGCACTATACGAGGTGCAATGAGGTAAGGGAAACTAAACCATTTGTGTATGTGATTTGCGAACTATTATAGCATGAATTGTGATTTATAAAACAAGCATGTTGAGTGTTGTGTTGTGATACAATTGCACACGATTTTTATAGCCGGTTGGAGCCCATTATTTTATGAGTTTATAAGCTGAGTGTGAAATTGCTTTATAAACCGTTGAATTTTGTGTGAGTAATGAATTGGGATCTACGTTAAGGCAATACCGAGATTTGAGAAATGTGTGCGTGCTTTGCCGGTTGGAACTTGATTTTATTATGTTTTGTGTTGAGTACAAAACGGTTTTCAAATGAGTTTAATAAGAGAAAAAAAACCACTATGAGTTCTACGTGAAGGCAAACTAGTCTTATGTGATTAAGACTTAGGTGTGTAATTCTGAGTACACATCGGGCATTGCTCTGGTAGCATGTAAGCCCGATTCTTCTTCGTTCTGGTAACGTGAGAATAACCCATTCTGTGGCTATGCCACGTATACTTGGTGGCTGTTGCCACGTGAGAAACCCCCTTTGGTGGCCGTTGCCATGTGAGAAACCCCCTTTGGTGGCCGTTGCCATGTGAGAACCCTATTTGGTGGCTATTGCCACGTGAGAACCCTATTTAGTGGCCGTTGCCACGTGAGAAACCCTATTTGGTGGCCGTTGCCATGTGAGAACCCTATTTGGTGGCCGTTGCCACGTGAGAACCCTATTTGGTGGCCGTTGCCACGTGTAAATTTAACTCAGTGGCTATGCCAAGTGTGTTTAGTGGCTCTGCCACGTGTGAATTTAAATCAGTGGCTATGCCACATGTGTTTAGTGGCTGTGCCACGTGCATTATTATTACAGTGATTTTATCACGTTAATTAAGAAAGCGTTTATCACATTATTTTCACATGCTTTGTTATTGCTCTAGACTGAGCCTTTTTACTTCATGTTTTCACATGATTTGAGACATGAGAATGTCGTTTTGAGTACTTTCATGCTATGGTTTTCAAATGAGATTAATGAGTTTCACATACAAATAAATATTTTGTGATGTGCATTTTGTTTTATGAAATGAGTCCCTTACCCCCTTTACTGAGCGATTTAGAAGCTCACCCTGTTTTCTTTCCCCCCAGATTTCTTCAAGTGAAAAGGGTTGTCCTGCGACGTACGGAGTAGTGGCTAGTGGAGGACTTGAGCTCCAGGCCATATATTGTATTTTGAGGTATCTTTTATCTTTTCATGTACCCAGACATTTACCATAATTGCAGACACTTGATGTATAACATTGTATGGGATGTATTAGGATTAATTAACTTGAAATCAAGTAATGTATATGATATAATATATACTATTCAATGACGAGATCCTGAGGTATAATATAGGTGATGATGTATGACACTGCACAAGAATGCACTCTTAATTGTGAATTAATGAATAAAGAGTTTTAAATTAGCCCTATTTTTCGCACTTCTGGGGCGTGACAATTTGTCGCTAGCCTGCAAATAGAGCTCAAGACCATGGATCAAATTAGAACTGGGCAGCGCAATGATCAGAGGTTGATATATATGGTTAGCCAAGCTGAACAGACTTCGCAGTCGGATCTCACTATCAGCGAGGATGGATTGTTGAGATTCAGGGGACAGATTTGTGTACCAGACGATGATACCCTAAAGAGACAGATACTGAGAGAGTCTCACTGCTCACGATACACCATGCACCTAGGAAGTACTAAGATGTACCGAGATTTGAGAAAGGTGTACTGGTGGAGTGGTATGAAGCGAGACGTGTTGAGCATGTGGCCAGATGTTTAGTATGCTAGCAAGTGAAAGCTGAGCATCGCAAGCCCAGAGGATTATTACAGCCTTGACCTGTGCCTATGTGGAAATGGGAACATGTCACCATGGACTTTATTATAGGTTTACCGAGGACCCGGAGAGGTCATGATGCGATATGGGTCATAGTGGACAGACTGACCAAGAGTGCCCACTTCCTTGCCATCAAGAGTACAAATAGTGTGGATGCCTTAGCTGAGTTGTATGTCAGCAAGATAGCTAGATTACATGGGGCTCCAGTGAGTATTACTTATGACAGAGATTCCCGATTTACTTCCAAATTTTAGACCCAGTTTCAGGAGTCCATGGGATCTCGATTGAGTTTTAGTACTGCCTATCATCCTCAGACAGATGGTCAGTCAGATAGGACTATTTAGAGCTTGGAGGATATGTTGAGGGCCTGTACGATGGATTCTAAAGGGATCATGGGATGATCAAGTACCCCTAGCAGAGTTTAAGTGAGCAGATCAATCTCCAATAGAAGAGGATCGATCTCCTTATGATTCTGTAATAAAGAGATCGATCTCATGAGGAAGGAATCAATCTCAAAATGTTTTTGTTAAGGAGAAGATCGATCTCTTCAAGGAGCAGATCGATCTCATGAAGCATTCTATAAACTAAAGATCGATCTCATAATTAGAGCAGATCGATCTCATAAAGCCATTAAGAGATCGATCTCACCCCACGATAGATCGATCTCTAGGCATAAATTACATAAAATCGTCCTCAAATTCAAATGCAGATCGATCTCATCAAGAGCCAGATCAATCTCCTACCCTTCGTCTATATAAGACCCTTTTTTTTTTGGAAATCAATCTCTCTCTCCCCAAATCGCTATTTTTGAACCCTAGCTTTCTCTCCCCTCCAAAACACCCATTTTTGTCCAAATCAAAGGTTGTAGCAAGAAGGAAAGTTGTTCCTCATCCAAAAGAGAACAACATACTTGCAAACCGAAGGACAAATTGAATCGAGGTGGGAGTTGAGCACTCCACAAGTTTGGGTAATCTCTAAACTTCAATCTTGGATTTTGAAGTGATTTTTGGTGATTGTAAACATGAACATTGTGATGAAATAGCTAGGAGATGGTTACAAATTAATGAAATTGTGATTTTATTGGAGTGATGATGATATTAAGTAAATTGTGGTAAATTGGGATTTTCATCTATAAATTGGAAATTTAGGTAATGAGGTGATTTTGGTATGGGTATTATGCATGAGAAATGTATAATGTTAAGATGTAGTGGATGAGATAACATATTGTGATAGAGTCATAAGAAATGGGATAATTGAGAGATTTAGGTGTTAGTGAGAAATATGAGCAAATGTATGTTTGATAATGAAATTGAGTAGAGATATTGATGTTTTTAACATCGTTTGGTCACCTCGGGAGTCCAGAGTGGAATGCGAGGCTAGTCCATGATACGGGGGAACGATTGCACTATACGAGGTGCAAAGAGGTAAGGGAAAACTAAATTCATTGTGTATGTTTTGTTATAATATTGTAGCATGATTTTCAATTGAGAAAACAAGCATGTTTTATGTGTCGTGAATGAGAATTGCACACGATTTTATAACCGGTTGGGGCCCAACTTTTATGAGTTGTAAACTATACGTGAAAATGTTTTATAACCATTTTGTGTTTAAAATGTGAAAAATGTTTTGGCCCTTACGTTTGAGATTTGAGAAATGTGTGCGTGGTTTTGCCTATTGAAGCTCGATTTTAACATGTTTTGTGTTGAGTACAAAATGGTTTGAAATGAGTTTTATGAGAGAAAACCATTATGAGCTTTACGTGAAGGCAAAACGAGTTTTATGATAATGGCTATTGATTGAGACTTAGGTGTGTCATTTTGAATACACACCAGGCATTGCTCTAGTAGTATGTAAGTCCGATATTCCTCCGTTCTGGTAACGTGAGATGACCCCTACTCCGGTAGCGTTGGTTACCTGCCACGTGTGAATCCTAATCAGTGGCTGTGCCACGTGTATTTGGTGGTTGTGCCACGTGTGAATCCTAATCAGTGACTGTGCAGGTGTATTTGGTGGCTGTGCCATGTGCAAATCTAAATCAGTGGCTGTGCCACATGTGTTTGGTGGCTATGCCACAGGCGGATTTTAATTTGTGGCTGTTCCACATGTAGATTTTATTTAGTGGCCGTGCCATGTGCATTACTATTACAGTGGTTTTTATAACGTTTTAAAGAGAAAAGCCATTATCACATCTTGATTTCTACATGCTTGTAAACTTGAATTGAGCCATTTATTATCATGTTTTTACATGAACTTTGAGATGATGTTTTAACTATTCATGCTACATTTTCCACTGAGTTTATTAAGTTTATCATGTAAAATAAAATGATTGTGTTGTGCAAATCATTTTCTTATTAATGAATCCCTTATCCTCTTACTGAGCGATTTAGAAGCTCACCCTGTTTTATCTCTCCCTTAGATTTCTTCAAGTGAAGAGAATTTTCCTGCGACGTATTTCATGTAACCAGACTATAATTGTATTTATAAACACTTGATGTACTATGATGTGTGGGATGTATTAGGATAATTCAATCAGAGTTGAGGAATGTATCTGATTTGATATATTTAATTATGTGATGAATAGATCCTGAGGTGTGATTTTATGATATATATATATACAACATTGATGCATGACACTGTACAGGAATGCACCCTTAATTGTGATTTGATGAGTAAAAAGTTTTAAATTTGCCATCTTTTCTACACTTCTGGGACATCACAAGGATAGGTTAGATTCCATTTTTAAAGATAGGCTATAGGTTAGCTGATTTCATTTGATAGCTTAGAATAAATTCCCTTACCTTATATTACCGATTTGAAATCTGTTCGTTTTAAAAATCGCCATAATTTAAATTTTTTCACAACTTGGAGTTATCGTTTTATAAGATATGATTTTACATGATAGTAGCATGTGCGTGTGAGCATTTCGCTATAGATTTTCGTAACTCCATTAAGATTATTGATTTTTGAAGCTGTTGCATGTGAGACCCCGTATATGTATATATATAGGCATATATATGTAAATGAACTTGTAAGTATGGTGATATACTTGTAATGTGAAGTACATGTAATGTAAGTCCATAAGTTTTATGTACACACATGTAATAAGAGTTCTGATTGTACGTACAAGTTGCATTATGTATGAATATTAATATATGGACTTAACCATGTGAAGAAATGGGAGTAAAATGGAAAATGTGTAGTGTGGCAAAAGATAAGGAAGATGTGCATGAGTTGTGCACTGTCACTTGGAGTATACCATATACCTTGGTTATAGAAAGATTCCACACAAGTTTCAATAGGTATAAGGTATGAATGGATGCCATTGTCAAGCCTCAAAGATGATTGGATGAGAAAATGACTATGGCAGCAAATTAAAGTTGTTTTGGTATGAGTTGTTGTAGAAAAACTATAGAAAATATGGAAATATGAAGGCCAGATCGATCCCATAGGATGAGAGATCGATCTGGAAGAGTCAGAATGCTCTTATTTGAACAATGGAATAGAGCAGATCGATCTCCAAGGGAGCTAGATCGATCTCCTAACACATTTTGTAAAACACAGATCGATCCTTAATGGAACAGATCAATCTCCTTAGTTCTCGGGTTAGAAGCAGATCGATCTCCCCTAAGACTAGATCGATCTCCTTAACCTTTTGTTTGAAGCAGATCAATCTCCCCTACTCGACAGATCGATCTCCTACTTCAAAATGTCATGGAAAAGATGGATTTTAAGAGGATCAGATCGATCTCTACCCAATGCAGATCGATCTCATCAAGCAAATTCTATCAATATGGAGCAGTTGGATCTGCAATTTCGAGACAAAAACAATTTCCTTCAATTTCAAACCCAAAACCTAGATTTTTACTCTCTAAATCTGACTATTTTCGAGAAGATTTTAGGGAAGATTATTAGAGGCAAAGTTGTTCACATCAAAGAGAAGAACAACATAGTTTGGAGGCATTTCCCCATTTGTTGGATTGAAGGAACAAGGTGCATTTCTATTTGGAGGAAAGAGGAAATCTAAAGAGGTGAGTTTCTAAGGAAATACTTAAGTACATTATTTTGATATTGATGTGGGAAATGATTGGTATGCATTGAAATGGTAGAAACTACCTAGAGTAGAATGAATCCACCATGACTTATAAATGGTCTAGTGTGAGAAAGTGAGATATATTGAGGTTAATGATGAATAGGATGTTTTGAGATGATAATGATGTTATAAGTATGATTTTAAGATGTTGTTAGCGAAGAAATAGTGAGATTTACCAAAAAGGGGTAAAATGTAGATTAAGGCATTAGTAAATGCATAGATTAATTATATTGACTAGTGAAGTCAAAATGCGAGTTAAGAGTGTTAACTCAAGTGTTTGATGAATGAATCGCAGCTCTCGAGGATACACCGGAGTAAGGTGAGCCAAGAGTGCAAGAAACGAAGAGGAAGAGAGTCTTACTCAAGTAAATCAAGGTAAGGGAATTGTGTGGACTCTTAGAGATATTTGTGCGCAATTTGGGCGCTTAAATGCTTTGCTAGAATGCATGAGATATTAGGAAATAATATTGGGTGATTGAAGGGTAAAAGTTGGGTGTTTGAGAAATGTGCATGAAAATAAAAGCATAATGCTTGGGAAAATCATGTTTTATTGCTTCTAAGCAAATGATTAGTAGGTTGGCTAACATTTGAAAATGAATTGCAAAGGAAATGAGTTGTTTTGGTTTGTTAACCATACTTTGCAAAGAAATGAGCCACTTAAATGGTTTTCGTGAGAATGAAAGCGTGCTAGAGTATAACTCGCACGAGATTTGACGTGTTTTATACACACGAGTGCTCGAGCTTAGCTCGCACTAATTTTCACATGGATTTTTATACTGGTTTTGGCATGGTGTTGGAGCATAGCTCGCATTAGATGCCCACCTTATTTGTGTCATGCTTGAAGCTTCGGGTAGATTGGGTGTCACACCGATTAAATAGGCTCGGACGTGCATTTGTGATATTTTGACATGTTGATAGCTGTGTTAGGAGCTTCGAGTAGATAAGAGGTCGTACCGATTAAATAGGCTCACATGTTCGTTTGAGATGTGGCGTGATATGATATGTTAATGTGGGTCCACGGATTACGTTGTACCGTGCTGGTTGCATGGAGTACGTTGTACCGTGTTGAGATGTGATATGCCATCTTCAGACGAGATCTGCTATGGATCGGCAGGCAGGATTTGACCCACCTCCCGTGTGGAAGCAGATAGTAGTGATATCCCGCACACCTGATCCGTGTAGCCGGTATCACAGGTTATGGCCATAGACCTAGAGGTTATTTCCTTTATTGAATTGCATATCTCACATGTCTACTTCTTTGTGAATAAATCCATGTTTGAAATGAATTGTGGGTTAGGACAGTCCGAGGGAGGGGCTGAGACCTGAAAAGTGCTGGATGGTTTTGAGATGTTGATTTGTTAATGGTTTTAAAGTGCACCGAAGCATGATGATTAATGCCATACTTTATTGTCAAAATGCATGATGATTAATGCCATGCCATGCTTTATTATGAAAAATACATGATGGTTAATGTCATGCTTTGTTATGAGATATGCATGATGATTTATACCATGCTTTGAATTGAATTGTGCATTGGATTTTAATAGCATGAATGCTTTACATACCATTAACACAAGCATGAACTCATATTTTAAGAAATGAGGAAATGTATGTTTTGAGCATGGGATCAGGATCACGTAGATAGTGCAGTATCTACCTGTTCGTATGATTGCCTTACTCACCCCCTTATTTTCTGCCTCTCTACAGAGCTTTGAGTATAGATTGTGGGCGACTGGAGGCTTATCCCTTTTGGTATCTGTTGCATCCCATCGCGTAAGGTATACACACTTGAAATTATTTTGTATCTAAACTAGACATAGCATAGTAGCATTTTGTATGTAAACATTGGGGATGTAAAATAATGTAAACAGTTGTGAACAATAACTCTGATGTATTTATAAAAGTATTTACTTCTGAAATTATGTTGTGAATTAAATTGTTGTGGATGGATGAGGTAGACATTGACACATAGCCCAACCTGTTGAGTGTTTAGCTGATCACGATCGAGGTAAGGAACGATGAGTAACAAATAATGCTTGAAATTATAAAAATTTCGACTGATTTTGGTAAGATGAGGGTCATGACAGAAGTTGGTATCAGATCTCGGTTGGTCTGATGTGTGTCGATGTCTAAAAATACTTAATAAGTTGAAAAATTACATCTCCATGTTACTATGCTTGTTTAGATACAAATTGTGTGTGTGTGTATAGGTTGACTAAGAATTTGATGTGAATGTAAGGAATTGAGCAATTATGCCTAATACCAGTTGCGATAGAGGGGCGAGGGCGCAAGTTAGAGGCCATAGAGGTAGGCATGGGGTTCGCGTTGAGCCAGAAACACACGAGGCTCAGGATGATATTGAAGTGGAGGGTGAGGTTGAGCATGCTCCACAGCGTCTGAAGGAGAGACCCGAGAGTACTGAGGCTCGCTTTACGAGGATTGAGTGGAGCACTGAGATGATCTTGGAGTTGGTTACTCAATCATTACCTGGAGTTGGGGGTAGACAGAGTCCCACTACACAGGGTGATGTCGAACTGGCGGCAGCTCTTGAGGCACGGGCACGACCAGCCTAGAGGCCACAGACGATAGATACCCCACCCACACAAGATGTGCTTACGTCGATTACTACACCAGGTAGTAGACGTTGGGGTTATGGATGTGATTTGGATGGATTGCGATAGTTTCAGAACTTTGGATCACCGTCTTTCAGTGGATTAAGGACCCAGTAGCTGCTGAGGATTGGATAAATGAGATTAAGAAGCTGTATGAGTTCTTTCAGTGCAATACTACCATGATGGTAGTGTTTGCCGCTTTTATGCTGAAGGGATCAGCAGAACATTGGTGGAAATCCACCAGGCATATTTTGAGAGTTTGGCATACTGAGATCAGCTGGGATATCTTTTTAGAGGCATTCCGGAGACAATATGTCCCGGATACCGCACAATGGAAGCTAAAAATGGCATTTTTGGGACAACCCCAAGGGAGTAGGACAGTGGACCAGTATGTGACGACCTTTATCTCCCTGGGCAGATATGATCCCAACACATTAAGTAATGAGGTTGAGAAGATCCAAAAATTTATGGATAGATTGAAACCGACCATTAAGTCTAGATTAGTTCCTCTTGATATACCGACCCACGAGGAAGCAGTGCGCAGGGCCCAATTGTGCGAATAAGATGTTGATAGGATCGTCTCAGAGTTTGAAAAGGTTGGTAAGATGAGGGACATATAGAAGAAAAGACCAATGGTGGATAGATGCTTTAGCTATAAAAGAAGCAAGAGGTTTACTGGGAAGAGGTTGAGGATTGATAAGATCTGGGAGAAGACAATTATTACTCCCATGTATCTGATCATTACTCCAGCTAAAGGAATTATGATTGGAGGGCCATGACCTACGATAGAGCAGTACAGTAAGTGTGGCAGGTACCATGGAACTCGACCATGCTATGGACCTCAGGTAGTATGTTTCAGATGTGGGAAACCAGGGCAGATAATCAGAGATTGCCCAGAGATGACAGAGAGAGCCCCACAGAAGGGCAAGGGGCCAGAGAGAGCTCCAGTTGGGACAGCTGCTCCGAGGAGGAGGGCTACAACTGAGGAAAAGGGGAAGCAGGGAGTGGGTGTGAGTAGAGGACGAGTGCACGCACTGGACCAGGACACTACAGATCAGTCTTCGAATGTGGTAAAGGGTACCATCCAAATTTTTGATCTAGAAGCATTTGTATTGTTTGATCCTGGTGCCACGCATTCCTTTATATCGCCATCCTTTGCATGTAAATTGTTGAAACATGTAAAACTCACACCGCTAGATAAGATGTTAATGATATCTACCCCTATGAATGATAATAAGTTAACTGAACATGTATATAGGAATTGTAAGATGAGGATAAGAGATAAAGAAATGGCAGTCGATTTAATTTTATTAAATATGAGTGATTTTGATGTAATCCTAGGAATGGATTAGTTGGCTGCTAATCATGTTATGATGGATTGTCATGCAAGAACCTTGATGTTTTTAGGATTAGACAATCTTATTGTGAATTTTGATGAAAAGAAATGAAATGACATGATCTTTATGAATGAGAAAAGTATGATTTAAATACATGATATTCAAGAGATGAAAGTGTTTATCAATTATAGGTGTGTATGTTATGATTGTGTTACTAACGGTGGAAAGAAAAATGTGAAGGATACATTGCTTATGTGGTTGAGACGGATAAGGCACGTCCGAAGTTGATAGACATTCCAGTGGTTAGGGAATATCAGGATGTCTTCTCGGATGAATTACCAGGGTTACCTCCAGATAGGGAGATGGAATTTGGTATAGATTTGGCACCTGGTACAGAGCCGATATCCAAGCCACCGTATAGAATGGCTCAAGTTGAGTTGGAAGAATTAAGGAAGCAGTTGCAAGAGTTATTGGAGAAGGGGTTCATCAGGTCGAGCGTTTCACCTTGGGGAGCATCGGTTCTGTTTGTGAGGAAGAAGGATGGTAGCCTCCGACTGTGTATAGATTACCGATTGTTGAATAAGACCACCATCAAGAATAAGTATCCCCTTCCACGCATCGATGACTTGTTGGATCAGCTTAAGGGAGCACAGGTCTTTTCCAAGATAGATCTGAGATCTGGGTACCATCAGTTGAAGATACAAAGTGGAGATGTACCCAAGATAGCTTTTTACACCCGGTATGGACATTATGAGTATATGGTTATGCCATTCGTGTTGACGAATGCTCCCACAGCATTTATGTTGTTGATAAATGAGGTATTCCACCAGTATTTGGATCAATTTGTGATCGTGTTTATTGATGATATACTTGTGTACTCAAGGTCTAGAGAGGACCATGAAAGGCATTTAAGGATAGTGCTGCAGAACCTTTGAGAGAAGAAGTTGTACGCTAAACTCAGTAAGTGATACTTTTGGATGGAACATATCTCTTTTCTGGGTCACATAGTGTCGAATGATGGAGTGTCAGTGGATCCATCAAAGATTGAGGCAGTGACACAGTGGCAGAGACCCCAGACAATGACAGAGATCAGAAGTTTCCTGGGTTTAGCTGGGTATTATCGAAGGTTTGTAGAGGGATTTTTGAGGTTAGCTACTCCTTTGACACGTCTCATAAGGAAGAATGTGGAATTTGTGTGGGATGATAAGTGTGAGGAAAGTTTTCAAGAGTTGAAAAAGAGATTGATTATAGCTCTTGTGCTCAACATTCCTACAAGCTCAGGAGGGTACTCGGTGTATATGGATACTTCACACCAAGGATTGGGTTGTGTATTGATGCAGGATGGGAAGGTAGTAGCCTATGGATCGAGACAGTTAAAGGATCATGAGAGGAACTACTCGACCCACGATTTAGAGTTGGCAGCTGTGGTGTTTGCTTTGAAAATATGGCGCCACTATCTCTATTTAAGAGATTTCAGGTTTACACAGATCATAAGAGCCTTAAGTGCCTATTCTCACAAAAAGAGTTGAACATGAGATAGAGGAGATGGCTCGAGCTATTAAAGGATTATGATTGTGAAATCCTGTACCACCCGGGTAAAGCAAAAATGGTTGTTGATGCATTGAGTAGAAAGCATCTTGGGATGGTATCATTTATGATGGTCAGCAACACGAACTGTTGGAATAGTTCATGAACCTCAGTCTGGATATGACCCCGCCTGACGTAGATGGTGGATTTATGATAGCTAGCCTGCAGTTGGAACCGGATCTGGTAGATCGAATCCGACAGGCTCAGCGAATTGATCAACAGTGCAGTGGTATAGTCGGCAGATACAAAGGTGTATAGAGACAGACTTTGAGTTGAGTTCGGATGGATTATTGAGGTTCAGAGGTAGGATATGTGTTCTTGATGATGCAAAGATCAGAAGATTGATCTTAACAGAGGCTCACTCATCGAGGTATATGATACATCTAGGGAGTACCAAGATGTATCAAAACTTGCAAAAGGTTTATTGGTGGTCTAGGATGAAAAAGCACATTGTTGAATATGTTGCTAAGTGTCTCGTTTGTCAGCAGGTGAAGGTAAAGCATCAGAAGCCTGCAGGGTTATTGCAGCCTCTACCAATACCGACTTTGAAGTGGGAGCACGTCACCATGGATTTTGTGATGGGATTGTCGAGGACCCGCAGAGGTCATGATGCTAAATGGGTGATTGTGGATCGGTTGACGAAATCAACCTATTTTCTAGCTATGAGAGCTACCGATAATCTGAGCCAATTAGCGAACTTGTATGTACACAAGATAGTGAGGCTACATGGAATTCCAGTGAGCATGGTTTCTGATAATTCTATATTTTTAGAATTATTTGTGCTTAATTTCCTAATTAATTATTTAAATCTCCAATTTATTTTGTTAATTATCCCCTTTATTTAATTAAAATTCTCATGTTTGCAGATAAATTAAATCCGAATGAATTTTGAATATTTCAATAGAAAATGGATCGAAATTGGGCTAAAATCGAGATTGAGCCACGCGGACAGCACGAGCCATGCCACCTAGCACATCCAATTGGACAATAAGATTGATGACATGGAAATATCTTTTCAAGGAGCCAGTGGTGTGATGACAAGTGGCCAAAAAAATGCCAACTCATCTAGGATGGAAAATTACAATTTTACCCCTAGTGTGTTTATAAATAGAAGAAGATGGCAATTGAAGAGGACATGTAAAATTTAGGGTAGAATAGCTTTTTAGGTTAATTTCTAAGTTTTCTTTCGAATAGTTTCTTGGAGTTTAAGCATTTTCTTCTCTTGCTTTTGTAAAAACTTTACGTTGGTTTAATGAATAGTGATTTTCCCATGTTCTTCTCGGTTTTGCAATCTCTTTGCTTTATTGTTGATTCAATGCATTCAAGTTGAATGAAAGTTCTTTATTTTCCAGTCTTAAATAGTTTATTTTATGGCAATCAAATTCCTTTATGCTTCTCGATTTGTTTAAGACATTTTCTCCTTTTATTTCATTTCTATTGCATAGCTTCCATTTTCCTATCTTAGTTGCTCTCGGGTAGTTCTCTTTGTGCATTTGGTTCCTCACTTATTCCTTCCTCTATGCTATTTGGTTTTGGTTCTTTAATATTGGCAAATGCTAAGCATTATTTCACATTTAAACAAAGTGGAACCATGGCATTAGAGAGCTGGAATAGAGTAAGCCGATGATGATGATTTTTTCACGTTGATGAAGCTACGGGTTTGAGTGTGTAATGTCAGCAGTTGTTTTGTTTTCTGTTTTATATATTTCATTCCAGTTTCAATCTTCTAGTTTGCTATGTTTTCTTGTGCTTTCTTTTCTTTCTATCATTCTCACTTGCATGCATTTTATATTCAGATCTTGATTGCATTTAGAGTTAGTTTCCATTTTTTTACTGCCTTCCCTCACGTCATGCATCAATTTCATTTACTGCATATTTATTTCAGTTTGATTATTGATTGTTACTTGCTGTTGGATTGTGAAATTAACGTGTGGAGGGTAAAATGGGTTTATTGATATTGGATTTGATAAATATCAATGCAATGAATTGTTTCAAGGCCCATCATAATTGGCTTATCAGAACAGAACGAAATTCATTTATTTGATTTGATTAAAACATGTACCTTAGCAATTCGACATAGATCCAATCTATTTTATTGAAACATGTTATGAAGAGATTTGCTTTGTCCGTCGAACCCATTTTTTAGAAAAAAAAAAGCACATAATTTTCGATAACTTCTTATTCCCTCTTCCCCAACTTCCCGGTTTACTTTTTGTTAATTTACTGGCTTAGTGTGAGATAGAAATACGCCTGTCTCGTCTTAATAATGAGTGAATCAACGAATGAAAGTGGAAGAAATGAGGTTTAACTCCCTTTTTTATGTCTATCTCAGACCAATCACTTCCCGAAAGGATCTTATACTTTGTATTATTAATATAATCTAGTTTCTTTATATATATATATATAATAGATTAAATTTATCTAATTCATTTCTATATAGAATAGAGTGGTGATTAAAATGAATGATTTACTGAGTATAAATCATGAATCAAAAATGGAAAATCATAAAAGATGGAAAAAGCTTTGGTTTGGCATCTAGTCATATCATTCTATTATATTGACAATGTCAAAAAACTATTCATACTATGATCATAGTATGATCGCGGTCAGGCAAATATGCCCCCATCATCTAGCGGTTCAAGACATCTCTCTTTCAAGGAGGCAGCGGGGATTCGACTTCCCCTGGAGGTAGGGTACTACGAAAGGAAGTTGATCATGGATTATCAATAAACTTAGAATTAATTCTTCCTGTGTCGATGCCCGAGCAGTTAATGGGGACAAACTGTAAATTTGTTGGCAATATGTCTACGCTGGTTCAAATCCAGCTCGGCCCATGGATATGCCATAATAGATCCGAACACTTTCCCCGGATCGACTTCCAGATCATAATTGCTCTAGTGAATAACTAAAGAAAAAGTAGATAGATAAAAAATAGATAGATAGATAGATGAGAGATAGAAGAGAAAGAAACTATTCTAAGCGTCTCTCATAGGTTCACTAATTACTTGACTGTTGGCAGGTCTCTTTGTATGTGTTGTCCGGAAAGAGGAGGACTCAATGATTATTCGTTCGTCAGAACCAGAAGTAAAAATTTTGGTAGATAGGGATCCCGTAAAAACTTCTTTCGAGGAATGGGCTAGGTCGGGTCATTTCTCAAGAACAATAGCTAAGGGACCCGATACTACCACTTGGATCTGGATGAACAGTGAATGGAGGGATTTGGATGATTTAAAATTGGTTAAGTCTTATTTAGAACTTAGTTTTAATTTAATTTGTTTAGCTAAGGGACCCGATACTACATCAGCATGTAGGAACCCGATACTACATCAGCATGTAGGTTCCATCAAGCTATTGGAAGTTAATTAGTTCAAATTAAAAACTATTAAGGTTTCATTAAATCTTAACTTAGTTTAAATTTCATTTTGATTAAGTAGTTTAATTGCATTTTAGGTTAGTTTAATTTAATTAATCTTGCTTTGTTATTTTCATAATTGCATTTTATTTTAATTGCGTTAATTAGTTTTAACTGTTTTAATTATTTTTGTAGGTTTTTTATTTTAATTGCGTGGAGCACTGTAAGTAATTTTGCTCGGTTTTATTCTTTTTATTTTATTGCTTTCCAGTATTTTTAACTTTAGACTTAGTAGATCACCCACCTTAATCTCATAATTTGCTAGAATATACTTAGGGTAAGATTAACCGGTAGTTAATTAGGCTAACCAACTTCTCTGAGGGATGATAACTCGGGACTCAAATCCCATTATTACTTGTACAACCCGTGCGCTTGCGGTAATACCCTTAGGGCGTGTTAAGTTTTTGGCGCAGTTGCCGGGGAAGTCTTAATTAGTCTTTAGTTAATATCGGTGAAATTATGCTTAGGTGTAATTCTAGCTTGTAAATATTTAGGTTGTAAATATTTAATCTAGATTAGTTAATTGAAAATTTAAAATAAAAATAAATTGAAAAATTGAAAAACTTAAAAAAAAATTCTAAGGACTTTTCGATGATTGCATGCGTAGAGCCAGAAGTTTTGATTGCTTTCCTCTAGATCCTAAAATCGAACGTACTCTTAGAAAAATTCAAAAGGATTCTAGGAAATTTACAGCTCCACTGCAAAGCATCATGACAGAAAATAGGGAAATTAGATCGTTGGAGATTATGCAATACCGACTATTGGAGGTTATTATACCGACATTAGGCCACCAGCTGTCCATGCAAACAATTTTGAAATTAAGCCTGCAATCCTCCAGATGATCCAAACTTCATTACAGTTCAGTGGGCTCTCTCATGACGACCCACATGCTCACCTTGGGCAATTCCTGGACTTTTGCAACACGTTTAAACATAATGGATTATCTAATGATGCGCTTAGGCTTAGATTATTCCCCTTCTCACTTAGGGATAGGGCGAGACACTGGTTAATCTCCCTGCCTCCAGGATCCATTTCTTCATGGGACGAGTTAGCCCATCAATTTCTATCTAAGTTTTTCCCTCCCTCTAAAATGGCCAGACTCCGTAGTGACATATCTTCCTTTGCTCAGTACGACTCTGAATCTCTTTATGAAGCATGGGAACGATATAAGGAGCTTCTTAGGAAGTGCCCTCACCATGGCCTACCTTTGTGGTTGCAAGTCCAGACCTTCTATAACGGACTTACAAGCCCAAATAGGACCATTGTTGACGCTGCGGTGGGTGGAGCGCTAATGTGTAAAACAGAGGAGGAAGCTTACGAGTTGTTAGAAAAGATGGCGGCTAACAACTATCTATGGTCCTCGGAGAGGCAATTGCCAAAGAAGTCGATGAGTATTTATGAGCTCGACACACTGTCTACCTTGACCTCTCAAATCGCTAACCTTACGAAGAAGGTAGAGTCGCTCAGTACCCAACATAATCCTCCCACTAGTCTTAACCCTGTGTATTCTGTCCAAAGTCCTTTTCTTTCTTGCGAGCTGTGTAGTGGTAGCCACTCTGTAGATAGGTGTCCGCTCAACTTAGAATCGGTTCAGTATGTTGCCCCTTCTCAAACGCAACAGAACAACCCTTTTTCAAACACCATAATCCAAGGTGGAGGAACCATCCTAACTTCTCTTAGAGCCAAAACCAATGGCAAAATTCTAGCTCTAGACCTGTAGGACTCCCTGGTTTTCAAGCTCCACCAGTTCATGTACCACCACAGTCATAATTTTCACACCATCCATTTCCATACCATCAACCATCCCCACCTCAATTTTAGCATCATCCATCTCAATTCCATCAACCACCACCACCACCACAAACTACGCAGCCACAACTTTACCATGCACTAGCAGCTGAGACGAAGCCCTCGCCTGAGGAAATGTTCATGACTATCCTATAAAATCAAGCTGCTTCAATTAAGAACTTAGAGGTTCAGGTAGGACAAATAGCAAATACTCTTAGCCAACATCCTCAAGGGACCCTTCCTAGTAACACTGAATCTAATCCTGTCAAGCAAAGGGAGGGTAAGGAATATGTCAAATCCATCACCCTTAAGAGCGGCAAAGAGCTAGATGAGCCACAAAGTAAGTCCAATCCTGTTGAACCTATAGTTGAAAAACCCATAAGTTCTAACGAAGCAGCTCAGAAAGAGCAGGAACATCAGGATCAGCCTGCAAAACAATCCAAGCTAGGCACTTCTTCATCTATACCTTCTTCTACTTCACAGCTTTCCTCACCCTCTGATTCTACACAGGTTCCCACTACATTGCCTCTAGTTAGACCACCAGTACCTTTTCCTCAGAGGTTCTAAGATCAAAAGCTGGAACGACAATTTGCTAAATTCCTTGAGGTTTTGAAGAAGCTTCACATCAACATTCCTTTCGTAGATGCCTTGAGCAAATGCCAAGTTATGTGAAGTTTCTAAAGGATATTCTCTCGAGGAAGAGAAGATTGGAAGAATATGAAACGGTGGCCTTAACTGAGGAATGTAGTGCCATTATCCAGAGGAGATTACCCCCCAAGCTCAAGGATCCCGAGAGTTTTACCATACCCTGCACCATTGGAAATTTATTCTTTGGTAAAGCCCTGTGTGATTTAGGAGCTAGTATAAATTTAATGCCATTGTCTATCTATCAGAAGTTAGGAATAGGGGATGCCAAGCCCACCACAGTGACCCTCCAGTTGGCTGATCGATCAATTAAATATTTGAAGGGGATCATTGAGGATGTGCTAGTAAAGGTGGACAAGTTTATTTTCCCTGTAGATTTTATTGTTTTACATGGAGGAAGACAGGGAAGTCCCCATTATACTAGGCAGACCTTTCCTAGCGACTAGTAGAACCTTAATTGATGTACAAAAGGGGGAGTTAACTATGAGAGTCCTAGATCAGGAGGTGCTATTTCATGTTTTCAAACCTTTAAAGTTCCCTAATAACTCTCAAAACTGTTTTAGGATGGGGGACATAAGGCTTGAACATAAGAAATCTGAGAGAAAGAAGGAAGTAGATAGGGCTCAGGAGGATTTAACTGTTAACATTCTGTCACCATTTTGGCTAATCCACCTACTCTTCCCCTGCTGCTAAGTGTTGTCTTCTTCAGCTGCATTTGAAGTGGCTGTGTTTTTCTTTTCACTTTGTATATAGTTCGTTTTTCTTTTTCTTTTCTGTTGTTTCTTTCTTTGTTTATTTTGCAAGTTTATTTTCTAGTTTTATACTTTCACTCAAGCTTCAGTTGTTCATCATCATCAGAAAGGGGAGTACTCTATTCTCGAGCTTAAATTCTTATATTATCTGCACACTGAGGACACTGTGCACTTTAAGTTTGGGGGAGGGGATATCACTTGAGCAATTTTGTGAAAATTTGGAAAAAATTTCAAAATTTTTTCGAAACTCTGAGAAAGAATTTTCAAAAAATTTTCGATAATATGAGCTTAAATTGCTTGATTTTATGATGATTTAGTGCTTAGAATGTAGTTTTCTCATATTCCGATGATATGACCCCATGATTTAGTCTAACTTTGATTGACTGAGAAGCATGATTATAGGAAAAGCATGAAGTTGAATTCTTAAATTTGTGTTAATTCTGATTATGATTACCTCATCTTATGCACATGTCATGTCATGAATCTGTATATTTATTTAGAGAAAGCTTATGTGTACATAGGATTGCATTTGTTTAATTGATTTTGTGCATCATATTCTAGAATTTGTTTGATCTAATCTCGAGGTGAAATATTAGATTACACTTTATTAGGGAGATGATTTAGGCCATCTTTGGATCGTTTGAGCCTTTCTTGCCTTCCTTGTACATATTCTACCCTTAGTCACCCATCTGGGCCAAATAAGCTTTTCTTTGTAAATACACCTGCATATTTTCCTTAGCTTAAATACATTTTTCCTATCCCTTACCCCAAAAGCATGAAAAGTCATTGGGATATATTGTGAGCTATATGGGTATTAAGTGATAGTGAAGGAGTATGTAAAAAAAAAATTGAAAAATAAAGAAAAAGAAAATAAGAAATAAGAAAATACAAAAATAGAATAAAGTAAATAAGTTTGGAGGAAATGATTTGAGCTCTTACATTGAGATCCTAGAAGTAATGCATGTTAATGGGTAATTAAACCTAAATCGACTTTATCATACCTTAGCCCCGGCCTTACATTACAAGCCTAATGAAGTCCTAATGATCTTTAGTTAAGTGTGAATACATTAGTGGAGAGAGAAGTGAAAAGCAAACTTATGGGAATGATCACATGTCATTGACTTTGCATTCACTGTGTTTGCATAATTTGATCCGGATAATGTACTGAGAAGTGGCTTAGACATTTTTCACACACTCACGAGGAGTCCAATTTGAGTTAGGACTTATGATTGAATAATTCTAAGTGCTGGACTTGTAATTGTGAGTCTTTGATTTCATAGTATGTACTTTTTCTTTAAGGATGATATTGAGGAAATTATTGTGTTTTGTACTTGTCATTCCTACAATCATTTTGTTTAGCTTGAGGACAAGCAAAAGCTCAAGTTTGGGGGTGTGATAATTCTATATTTTTAGAATTATTTGTGCTTAATTTCCTAATTAATTATTTAAATCCCCAATTTATTTTGTTAATTATCCCCTTTACTTAATTAAAATTCTCATGTTTACAGATAAATTAAATCCAGATGAATTTTGAATATTTCGATAGAAAATGAATCGAAATTGGGCTAAAATCGAGATTGAGCCACGTGGACAACACGAGCCATGCCACCTAGCACATCCAATTGGACAAGAAGATCGATGACATGGAAATATCTTTTCAAGGAGCCAATGGTGTGATGACAAGTGGCCAAAAAATGCCAACTCATCTAGGATGGAAAATTACAATTTTACCCCTAGTGTGTTTATATATAGAAGAAGATGGCAATTGAAGAGGACATGTAAAATTTAGGGTAGAATAGCTTTTTAGGTTAATTTCTAAGTTTTCTTCCGAATAGTTTCTTGGAGTTTAAGCATTTTCTTCTCTTGTTTTTGTAAAAACTTTACATAGGTTTAATGAATAGTGATTTTCCCATGTTCTTCTCGGTTTTGCAATCTCTTTGCTTTATCGTTGATTCAATGCATTCAAGTTGAATGAAAGTTCTTCATTTTTCAGTCTTAAATAGTTTATTTTATGGCAATCAAATTCCTTTATGCTTCTCGGTTTGTTTAAGACATTTTCTCCTTTTATTTCATTTCTATTGCATAACTTCCATTTTCCTATCTTAGTTGCTCTCGGGTAGTGCTCTTTGTGCATTCGGTTCCTCACTTATTCCTTCCTCTATGCTATTTGGTTTTGGTGCTTTAATGTGGGCAAATGCTAAGCATTATTTCACATTTAAGCATAGTGGAACCATGGCATTAAAGAGCTGGAATAGAGTAAGCCGATGATGATGATTTTTTCACATTACTGAAGCTACGGGTTTGAGTGTGTAATGTCAGCAGTTGTTTTGTTTTCTTTTTTATATATTTCATTCCGGTTTCAATCTTCTAGTTTGCTATGTTTTCTTCTGCTTTCTTTTCTTTCTATCATTCTTACTTGCATGCATTTTATGTTCAGATCTTGATTGTATTTAGAGTTAGTTTCCATTTTTTTTACTGCCTTCCCTCACGTCATGCATCAATTTCATTTACTGCATATTTATTTCAGTTTGATTATTAATTGTTACTTGCTGTTGGATTGTGAAAAGAATGTAGATGATTGCTCGATGTAGAGTTTCCCTCTTGACAACAAATTTGCTTCATTTTCAGCCTCTGTTGTGCTCTGTTTTATTCCTCCACATACTGTTCATTTCTGTTTTGCTGGATATTGTACATTTTTCTATGTTTTCAATGTGCTTATTTTACTGGTTTGCTAATATTTTACTTAGTTTCTTGTTGCATCAAGTGTAGCTTTATATAATCAATGATTGTTGTTTTGTAAGAGTATGATGTTAGTTGTAGGATAGCATGACTTAGCCTTACATTTTCACATCTTTCTTTCACTTTTTCATGACTGGTTATTTGTTTTAGAGATATGGTAGCAGCAGTTCAAGCAAAAGGGATGATGCTCGGATAGGAACCTATCTCCAGTTCGGTGGCGAAAGCATTAAACCGTGAAACAGCAGCTACAGTAGTGTGAGGACAGTGGCCTGCGCAGTAGCCTGGACAAACCATGAGCACTGTAAGGAGCAAGACCGAACCGATAGCAACCTGGAGCAGAATCCGCATAACGTCTGGAGAGGATAGAACCAATACAACCTGGAACAGAACCGATAACGCCTGGAGTAGAAACATTAGACCATGGAAGAATCGGGGTACAGCTGGCCGACAAGCGAGACAGGACAGCACTGCTGCTAGTTCCTTAGCCAGAAACAACGTTTTTTGTAGGGTGCAGGAAGGTAGCAATGAAATCTAGAGTAGCTTAGAGCAAGTTGCAATCTCAGTATTGCATGACAGACTAAGAATGGAGGCCGAACAGCAGGCAGAAGCCTGGACCAGAGGACAAACCGAGACCTCACCTGGAAATAAAAATGAAATGAAGAATGAACAGTGAATGGAGGGATTTGGATGATTTAAAATTGGTTAAGGCTTGTTTGGCTAGTGCATATAGTAATTAATTCATTTTCATGCATTGTTAATTTAGTTTAATTTCAATTTAATTTGTTAGCTTAGTTTAGAGTCTTTAATTAAATTGCATGATTAATATTCTTTCTTAATAGTTTAGAACTTAGTTTTAATTAGGTTGATAGTTAATTAAGTGTTCATTTAGAATTAAATTAGGGGTAAATTTATTTCATTAAATCTTAACTTAGTTTAAATTGCATTTTGATTAAGTAGTTTAATTGCATTTTAGGTTAGTTTAATTTAATTAATCTTGCTTTGTTATTTTCATAATTGCATTATATTTTAATTGCGTTAATTAGTTTTAACTGTTTTAATTATTTTTGTAGGTTTTTTATTTTAATTGCGTGGAGCACTGTAAGTAATTTTGCTCGATTTTATTCTTTTTATTTTATTGCTTTCCAGTATTTTTAACTTTAGACTTAGTAGATCACCCACCTTAATCTCATAATTTGTTAGGATATACTTAGGGTAAGATTAACCGGTAGTTAATTAGGCTAACCAACTTCTCTGAGGGATGATAACTCGGGGCTCAAATCCCATTATTACTTGTACGACCCGTGCACTTGCGGTAATACCTTTTGGGCCTATCAGTTTCTGATAGGGATGCCCACTTCACTTCCCATTTTCGGGAACGTTTTCAGGAAGCGATGGGGACCCAGTTGAGTTTTACCACCGCATTTCATCCTCAGACAGATGGTCAGTCAAAGAGGACTATACAGACCCTGGAGGATATGTTGAGAGCGTGTGCATTGGATTTTGGAGGATCCTGGGATAACCATTTGGCACTCGCAGAGTTCGCCTATAATAACAGTTTTCATACGAGTATCATGATGGCACCGTATGAGGCATTGTATGGGCGCAGATGCCGTTCTCCTATTGGATGGGAAGAGGTCGGTGACAGACAGATCTTTGCTCCCAACTTGGTTAGACAAGCCTCTGAGGACGTCCAATTGATATGTGAGAGATTACAGACAGCTCAGAGCAGGTGAAAGAGTTATGCTGACAAGAGATGGAGACCACTAGAGTTTGATGTGGGTGAGTCGATGTTCTTGAAAGTTTCTCCTTCGAAGGGTATTATAAGGTTTAGTAAGAAGGGCAAGCTGAGCCCTAGATATATCGTACCCTTCGAGATTTTGGAGAGAGTGGGAGATAAGTCGTATAGATTGGCATTGCCTCCAGAGTTGGCAAGGGTGCATAACGTCTTCCATGTATCCATGTTGAGGAAGTATCACCCGGACCCGGTACATGTGATAAGATACGAGCCGTTGGAGCTCAATGAGGGTATGACATATGTTGAGAAGCCGGTTCGGATATTGGACAAAAGAGAAAAAGTGTTGAGGACAAAGACAATTCCCTTGGTGAAAGTACTTTGGCAACATCACACTGTGGAAGAGGCCACATGGGAATTGGAGAGTTTGATCCGAGAGAAATATCCCAAGTTATTCACGGATTGAATTGGTTCCAATTTGGAGTACCAAATTTTCTAAATGGGGGAGAATGTGAGACCCCGTATATGTATATATATAGGCATATTTATGTAAATGAACTTGTTAGTATGGTGATATACTTGTAATGTGAAGTACATGTAATGTAAGTCTATAAGTTTAATGTACACACATGTAATAAGAGTGGTGATTGTATGTACAAGTTGTATTATGTATGAATATTAAGATATGGACTTAACCATGTGAAGAAATGGGAGTAAAATGGAAAATGTGTAGTGCCGCAAAAGAGAAGGAAGATGTGCATGAGTTGTGCACTTTCACTTGATGTATACCATATACTTTGGTTAGACAAAGATTCCACACAAATTTAAATAGGTATAAGGCATGAATGGATGCCATTGTCAAGCCTCAAAGATGATTGGATGAGAAAATGACTATGGTAGCAAATTAAAGTTGTTTTGGTATGAGTTGTTGCAGAAAAACTGTGAGATCCGCAATTTTTGTATGATATTCCTTATGATTTCCATATTGTATGACATTATTATATGTTAATGGATTCATAAGATGGTTGATTCAGATTTGATAAATGTGGATGAAACGAAATAAATTACGTAAAATCGAATAAGGATAAATCGGAAAAATAAAGAAGCAATAAGTTCGTCTAAGGAATTAAATCGAGGTGACTGAAAATAAGGAATTTAAAATAGGGAAAATTTTGTGAATTGATGAAAGAAAGTCGATTTAATTTGGTCTCAAACACGTACAAGGGTAAAAAGGTCAAAAGATCAAAATTCGGTATAAATTCGATAAGTAATTTTCGTTAAAATATGGAATTTACGAAATCTGGATCAAAACCGAGGAAAATATTTAAATTCAAGGCCAATTGATCTAGATATTAATTTATTGAAATTTACGGGAATTAATTTGGAGTTAATCGAGATTTTTAATTCGAAAAAAATTATCCCGAAAAGAATCGAAAAAATATACTGAGAAAGACGAAAATACACTGATAAATTCATTTATTGATTAAATGAATTTAATAATAATTTTTAAGATTTTTTGGGATATTTGGATTATTTTAATATATTTTATTGATTCAAATAATAATAAATAAATTAATAAATAATAATAAATGAAAAAAACAAAAACGAAAAAATCGAAAATTGGAAATCAGTCGGGGAAAGAGAAAACCCGAAACGGAACCCGTGAAACCGTCTGAAAACCCAAACCCCCTAATGAGCCACCGGCGTCTGACGAGCCAAGCCAATAATCGAAAAAGATAGAGCGACGTCCGACGAGTCTATAGGTACCAGCAGCGCGCGCCGATGGTCCCTATTTCCGACGAATCAACGGCCGAAAGATCCGGGGTGAAAACGCGTCGATCTCGACGAACGACGGCATTCCAGCGTCGATTCAACCTAGCCGAGACTTCCCCTGGCCGAGACGGTTCTGTAGAACCCACTGGCTGCCAGCGAGATGGCCGAAAACGCCAGCGACGGTGAAATGCCCAAAACGGCACCGTAGCTAGGAAATGGAGAAGAAGAAAAAAAGAAAAGAAAAAGAAAAGGAAAAAAAAGGGGAAAAAAGGAAGAAAGTGTACCCAGGGACTACTCGAAAATTCGGGTAAGTGACCGAGGGTCAGGATTGACCTGCAGATAAATCTCGAGAATTTAATTTAATATTATTTTATTGGAAAAATAACCCGAATTTAAATAATTGTGCAGTGTTACTGCAGAGCCCGAACGAGAGCCGATTTAGCTCCGATTTTCGTACCTCGCACCATATTGGGTAAGTACATTTTAATTACAATAATATGAATCCTTTAATGCAGAGTTTCGATTATTTTACAGAAATTACGGATTAATTCTGCAAAAAAAAGAATTTTATTCGAAATTTCAAAGTAATTATCGTAAACAGTATCCGGGCTATCCATTGAGTTTGGAACGAAGCCCGATGATTATTGATAAATCAAATGAGCCTAGTAAACCTGAAGAAGGGATTTAAAAAAAGTGGAAACGAGCTGAAAAAGGAGTTCGAAGCCCATTAAAGTACAAACGGGCCCAATAGAGTAAAACGGGCCCAGAGCTTTAGATTCGATCAGTAAGAGTGAAATACTGATCTGTATATTGAACTGAACCCATATGTGGTTATATGCAGCTCCATAGACAATCGAATTGGACTGAGAAACCTGGTGCGGCCGAGTCGGGATAAGCTCGTGCGTGATTCCAGGTAAGGGAATTTTATGAGCACTTAGAGGTAGCTGTACGTAGTTTCGAGGGGATTTACATTACGTTAAATTAATTAGGCTACCTGAAAACAGAATAATAATTTTTGCAGAAAAATATGAAAATAGTGATAAATGACTATTTTGCCCCCAGTTAGGAAAATTTCAAAAAGGGTAGTAAGGCTATGAAATTGCATGAAATTCATGATTTTAATGTTTTCATGATGATATTGCTTTAATTTAAGCAATTTATGTATAGGTTGGCTATTATTTTCATGTTTTAAGTGAAAAGGCACAAGTTAGGTGCCAATTGAGATTTATTTAACATGTTTTTATAAAATTGAGCCACCTATCAGTGTTATATGAGTTGTAACCATGCTTGAGCACTGCTCGTACTGGATTTTATATTTTAACTCATACACAGAGTGCTGGAGCCTTGCTCACACTATTTTACAGATTTATTTTATATGATTACCGTACTGGAGTTTTTTCTCGTACGAGGTTTTCATTGAGTTTTTATACATATCCGTACTATAGCAATGCTTGTACGTGGATTTGAATTGAATTTATAATCAGTTTAAGTCGTACTGGAGCGCTGCTCGTACGCAAATTTTATTGATTTCTATGAAACCGTGCTAGAGCTTCGCTCGCACGAGGTTTTCAGATATCATGAATATGCATGGAGCCATGCTGGAGCTTTGCTCGCACAGGAAATTATATAACATGCATATAGCCGTGTTGGAGCCTCCTGTTGACTGTGTGTCACAGTGAGATGATATGCTCACACGTGCATACTGAAACATACTTGACATGGGTGGATAAGACCTATTACAGGCACCCCTGATTGAGCTTGGGTTCATGGAGTACGTTGTACCGTGTATGTCACGTAGAGTACACTGTACCGTGGGGATTGTTGGAGTGGAGTGGCATTAGCCACGAGACAGTAAATCTTGCCCTCGCAATCCTGATATTATGCTGTTCTGGCGGGTAGGATGACACACCTCCCGTTTCAGGTGTGATACCCCGTACACTAGGATCCGTGTGCCAGTTATCACGAGGTTATGGCCATAGTCCTGGATATTACCGATATAGTCGCTTACATGTCTCACATGATATAACTATTGGTCTTGATAGACCAGGGTAGACCCGAGGCAGGGGTCAGGTCTTGATTTTCTTATGATTTCAATTGAGATTTGATTATTCCCATGGAGGGATTTTATGAAACTTTCATTGATTTGTAACCCTGTGAGAAAGGTGATTTTATAACAGAGATTTGAAAATAAAGAATTTTGTTGAACTGGATTTTGATTCGAGAGTTTATCATATTTTGACCCAGATGGGGTATTTTAAAACGTGTTGATTCATTTGAGCATGAGAGGTTTTTACATGAGAATCATTCCATGTTTTATATGCCGATTTCCTATTTTAGAACAGATGATATTATATATATGGCATATCATTGTTTTTACCTCATGCTCACATATATATCATGATTTCTTATCAGCATGTAGATAGTATAGCTATCTAACCATTTGTATTATTGCCTTACTGAGCATGTGGAGCTCACCCTTTCATTTTCCACCCACTTTTAGTGTTTCCACCATAGAGATAGCAGGTGTAGAGAGTAGACGGCATAGCTGATATCTTTGTTTCCCATCGACTGTCAGGTATACACCACATACAGAAATTTTGTATTAGTATGCTTCAGCACAATATTATATATGAAAGAATATTTGGGGATGTACATATAAAATCATGTGATGTATAAAACATACCGACCACTCTATTCTAATATGATTGATGTAATTATATTTATATTACGTGTGATATTTTAATGGTTAAAAAAGGTATATCGATATTGATTCACAGCCCGACCTGTTAAGAGGAATATGTCACGAGGAGTTAAGAAAGATTTTCCAAAAGCGAAAAAATTTGTACTGATTTTGGTAGTATTGGGTCGTGACAGTAAAAGTGGTATCAGAGTAGAGGTTGGCCAGATGTGAATCAATATCGATAAGTAAGAAATGAAGAGTTAGAGTTGGTCGGATAAGAGTCGATAGTTGACGTTAAGGAAAATTACATCCTCCTTAGTATTATGTTGTATGAGATGTCAAAGTGTATACTAGATTGGAATTAAATTAACAAACGAATTTGGAATACATGATTTACATTATGTCCGTCACCCGTAGTGGTAGTGGGGCTTGTACACGTGCTAGAGGCCGTAGAGGCAGGCCTAGAGGCCGTGGTGATGGTATACAGACTGGTCAAGTACCCAAGGGTACTGTTGTAAGACCAGATGAGACTGAGGCATACTTCGCTAAACTTGAGCGGAGTATTAAGAGCCTGGCGAAGATTGTACCGCAGCAAGCAACGCTCAGGGCTAGAGATAAGCGAGATCTGGCTGGACAGGTAGCAGCTGATCCCGAGATGCCGACACAGGCCGCAGAGTTACCCGAGGTTCAGGCTCAGGCTGCAGAGGCAGTGAGACCCCAGCCAGCTCAGGATGCTGGATATTAGTGTGACCTGGATAAATTTAGACATTTTCAGAAGTTTAGACCTCTAGTCTTCCATGGGAGGAAGGACCCAGTAGTAGCTGAGGATTGGGTGTATCAGATGGAGAAGCTATATAGGCTTTTCAGGTGCACTACTACTGAGAGGGTTGCTTTTGCCGTATTTGTATTTTAGGGAGCGGCAGAGCATTGGTGGAGATCTACCGAGTCGATTTTGAGAGCACGACATGCTGAGGTCACATGGGAGATATTTTTGGATGCCTTTAGGAGGCAGTATGTTCCCGCTACTGCACAGCGAAAGTTGAGGATGGATTTTTTGAGTTTGGTTCAGGGAACTAGTCTATTGATGAGTATGAGACTCGATTCATCTCTTTAGGGAGATATGATTTAGAGACGATGGGCAGTGAGGATCGGAAGGTCCAGAAGTTTATAGATGGATTGAGACCAGGCATCAGATCTGGTTGGCTCCCTTTGATGTTTCGACTTATGAAGAGGCAGTACATAGAGCTCAGCTGTGTGAGTAGGATTATGAGTGGAACGTTTTCGAGACAGGAAAGTTCAGTAGGAGTTGAGACAGAGATCGAAAGAGATCCGGGAGAGATAGATTTTTCAGGAGAGGGGTACGGCTCTCTGATAAGAGGTCGAAGATTGAGGAGGTTCAGGAGAGGACAGATAGACCCATTGTTTATCTGGCTTTACCACCAGCTAGAGGCATTGTCATTGGAGAACCACGCCCTACTACTGATCAATGTAGGCGATGTGGCAGATATCATGGTACCAAACCTTGTCCAGTGCCTATAGCTATTACTGTAGTATGTTATCGATGTGGGAGGCCAGGGCATGTGATGAGAGATTGCCCAGAGAGATAGGACACTGCCCCACAGAAGGGCAAGGAGCCAGAGAGAGCTCCAGTTCAGGTTCCTGCTCAAAGGAAGAGAGCTACTACCGAAGAGTAAGGGAAGCAAGTGATTGGTACAGGGCGAGTTCATGCTTTGGACCAGGATACGGCAGATCAGTCGTCTGATGTGGTGAAAGGTACCATCCTGATCTTTGATTTAGAAGCATATGTTCTGATTGATCCTGGTGCCACGCATTCATTCTTATCGCCTTCATTTGCATGTAAATTGTCTAAGTATGTAAAGTCTATTCCTTTGAGTAGTAAATTGTTAATACTTACTCCCATAAACACTAGTCAACTAGTAGAGTATGTAGTCAGGGACTGTAAGTTGAAAGTCGGGAAAAAAGAAATGTCAGTCGACCTTATTGTGATGTATATGAGGGACTTTGATGTCATATTAGGAATAGATTGGTTGGCTGCCAATCGAGTCGTGTTAGATTGTTTTTCTAAGACATTAACGTTCAATACCCCCGAAAGATGTGTTGTAAAATTTCCCTGAAAAGTAATGAAATCAGTGGTTGTTCTGAATAGAGCAATAAATTTTGCTAATGTTATGATTTATGTTTTGAAGGATTCATCACATATGTGGTTGATACGGACCAGGTACGATCGAATTTGAGAGATATTCCTGTGGTTAGGGAATTTCCTGACGTCTTTCCAGACGATTTACCAGGATTACCTCCAGCCAAAAAGATGGAGTTTGGGATAGATTTAGTACCTGGTACAGAATCGATTTCAAGACCACCATATAGGATGGCTCCGATTGAGTTGGAGGAGCTGAGAAAACAGTTACAGGATTTGCTTGAGAAGGGGTTTGTGACACCGAGCGTATCACCTTTGGGAGCTTCGATCTTGTTTGTGAGGAAGAAGGATGGCAGCCTCCGATTGTGTATGGATTACAGATTGTTGAATAAGACTACCATTAAGAACAAGTATTCCCTTCCACGTATTGATGATCTATTGGATCAGCTTCGGGGAGCATAGGTCTTTTCTAAGATTGATTTGAGGTCTGGGTATAATCAGCTGAGGATACGGAGGGAGGATGTGCCCAAGACAGCATTTAGGACCCGTTATGGTCATTATGAGTTTTTAGTTATGCCATTCGGGTTGACTAATGCCCCCACAGCATTCATGGCTTTGATGAACGATGTGTTCAAGCCATACCTGGATCGGTTTGTGATTGTATTTATCGATGATATTTTGGTATACTCCAGATCTAGGGAGGACCACGAGCAACACTTGAGGATTGTGTTACAGACCCTCAGAGAGAGATAGTTGTATGCCAAACTGAGTAAGTGTGACTTCTGGTTGGAGCAGATTTCTTTTCTGGGCCATGTAGTATCGAGGGATGGAGTGTCAGTGGACCCATCCAAGATAGAGGCAGTTGTTCAGTGGGAGCGGCCCAGGACAGTCACAAAGATTCGGAGTTTTTTGGGTTTGGCAGGATACTACAGGAGATTTTAGAGGGTTTCTCTAAATTAGCTGCTCGGTTGACACATCTCACACGGAAGGATGTTGAGTTTGTGTGGGATGATGCCTGTGAGGAGTTTTCAAGAGCTGAAGCGTCGATTGACCACTGCTCCAGTTCTCACCATACCTACCAGCTCAGGAGGTTTCTTAGTATATATAGATGCATCACATTAGGGACTAGACTGTGTACTGATGCAGGATGGGAGGGTAGTTGCCTATAGATCTAGACAGCTGAAAGATCACGAGAGGAACTATCCGACCCACGATTTGGAGTTAGCGGCCATAGTGTTTGCACTCAAGATATGACGCCATTACTTATATGGTGAGCAGTTTTAGATTTTTACAGACCATAAGAGTCTGGAGTATTTATTCTCTCAAAAGGAGCTGAACATGAGATAGAGAAGATGGCTCGAGCTCCTGAAGGATTATGATTGCGAGATATTATACCACCTGGGTAAGGCTAATGTAGTTGCTAATGCTTTGAGTAGGAAGAGCCTAGGGTTGGTATCATTTATGATGGTTCGGGAACATGATTTGTTAGAGCAGTTCGCGAGCCTCAGTTTGGACATAGCACCCCCTGAGATGGACAGAGTTGAGATCATTGCGAGCCTGAGATTGGAGCCGGAGTTGATTGATCATATCCGACAGGCTCAACAGAGTGATTAAGGATGTATTCAGTTGATGAGGCAGGTATAGGCAGGTGTAGATGCAGATTTTGTATTGAGTACGGATGGATTACTGAGGTTCTGCGGTAGGATATGTGTTCCCGAGGATCTTAAGATCAGGAGGGCGATTTTATCAGAGGCTCACTCAGCGAGGTATACAGTACATTCGGGGAGTAGGAAAATGTATCAGAATCTCCAGAGAGATCATTGGTGGTCTTGGATGAAGAGAGACATAGCAAAGTATGTTGCGAGATGTCTCGTCTGTCAGCAGGTAAAGGTAGAGCATCAGAAGCCTGCAGGATTATTGCAGCCTCTACCGATACTGACATGGAAGTGGGAGCATGTCACCATGGATTTTGTGATAGGATTACCGAGGACCCGCAAAGGTCACGATGCCATCTGGGTGATTGTGGATAGACTAACGAAGTCCGCCCATTTCTTAGCTATGAGAGCTACAGATGCTCTCAGTATGTTGGCGAACTTATATGTTCGAGAGATTGTCAGGCTACATGGCGTTCCAGTGAGCGCTGTTTCTGATAGGGATGCCTGCTTCACTTTCCATTTTTGGGAACACTTTCAGGAAACGTTGGGGACCCAGTTAAGATTTAGCACCGCTTTTTATCCTCAGACAGATGGTCAGTCAGAGAGGACTATACAGACTCTGGAGGATATGTTGAGATCGTGTGTGCTAGATTTTGGAGGCTCTTGGGATGATCATTTGCCATTAGCCGAGTTCGCCTACAATAACAGTTATCACTCGAGTATCGAGATGGCACCGTATGAGGCACTGTATGGTCGCAGCTGCCGTTCTTCTATTGGAAGGGAAAAGATTGGTGACAGACTATTATTTGCTCCTGACTTGGTACAGCAGGCTACTGAGGATGTCAGGTTGATATGCGATAGATTGCGGACAGCTCAGAGCCAACAGAAGATTTATACTGACAGGAGACGCAGACCACTAGAGTTTGCAGAGGGTGAGTCGGTGTTTTTGAGAGTTTCTCCTTCCAAGGGTATCATGAGGTTTAGTAAGAAAAGTAAACTGAGCCCTCATTTTATTGGACCCTTTGAGATTCTAGAGCGAGTGGGAGATAAAGCCTATAGATTGGCATTGCCACCAGAGTTGGCAGGTGTACATAGTGTCTTCCACGTTTCTATGCTTCGGAAGTATCATCCAGATCTGTCACACGTGATTCACTACGAGCCGTTAGAGCTTAGTGACAGTATGACAAATGTTGAGAGATCGGTTCGGATTTTGGATAGGAAGGAAAAGGTATTGTGATCCAAGATGATCTCCCTGGTGAAGGTTCAGTGGCAGTATCACACTCCGGAGGAAGCTACCTGGGAGCTAGAGAGCATGATACAGGAGAAGTACCCGGAGTTGTTTACCAATTGATTTGGTTCTAATTTGGAGGACCAAATTCTTTTAGTGCGGGAGAATGTGAGATCCGTAATTTTTGTATGATATTCCTTATGATTTCCATATTGTATGACATTATTATATGTTAATGGATTAATAAGATGGTTGATTCAGATTTGATAAATGTGGATGAAACGAAATAAATTACGTAAAATCGAATAAGGATAAATCAAAAAAATAAAGAAGCAACAAGTTCGTCTAAGGAATTAAATCGAGGTGACTGAAAATAAGGAATTTAAAATAGGGAAAAGATTATGGATTGATGAAAGAAAGTCGATTTAATTTGGCCCCAAACACGTACAAGGGTAAAAAGGTCAAAAGACCAAAATTCGGTATAAATTAGATAAGTAATTTTCGTTAAAATATGGAAATTACGAAATCTGGATCAATACCAAGGAAAATATTTAAATTCGAGGCCAACTGATCTAGATATTAATTTATTGAAATTTACGGGAATTAATTTGGAATTAATCGGGATTTTTAATTCGAAAAAAATTATCCCGAAAAAATTCGAAAAATATACCGAGAAAGACAAAAATAGATTGATAAAAATGAATTTAATAATAATTTTTAAGATTTTTTTGGGATATTTGGATTATTTTAATATATTTTATTGATTAAAATAATAATAAATAAATTAATAAATAATAATAAATGAAAAAAAACAAAAACGAAAAAATCGGAAATTGGAAATCAGTCGAGGAGAGAGAAAACCCGAAACGGAACCGTGAAACCGTCTGAAAACCCAAACCCCCCAACGAGCCACCAGCGTCCGACGAGCCAAGCCAACAGTCGGAAAAGATAGAGCGACGTCCGACAAGTCTATAGGTACCAGCAACGCGCGCCAACGGTCCCTATTTTTGGCGAATCGACGACCGAAAGATTCGGAGAGAAAACGCGTCGGTCCCGACGAACGGCGGCATTCCAGCGCCGATTCAACCTAGCCGAGACTTCCCCTGGCCGAGACGGTTCTGTTGAACCCACTGGCTGCCGGTGAGATGGCCGGAAATGCCAGCGACGGTGAAATGCCCAAAACGGCACCGCAGCTAGGAAAAGGAGAAGAAAAAAAAAGGAAAAGAAAAAGAAAAGGGAAAAAAAGGGAAAAAAGGAAGAAAGTGTACTCAGGGACGACTCAAAAATTCGGGTAAGTGACCGAGGGTCGGGATTGACCTACGGATAAGTCTCGAGAATTCAATTTAATATGATTTTATTGGAAAAATGACCCGAATTTATATAATTGTGCAGTGTTACTGCAGAGCCCGAACGAGAGCCGATTTAGCTTCGATTTTCGTACCCCGCACCATATTGGGTAAGTGCATTTTAATTACGATAATATGAATCCTTTAATGCAGAATTTCGATTATTTTACAGAAATTACGGATTAATTCTGCATAAAAGGGATTTTATTCGAAATTTCAAAGTAATTATCGTAAACAGTATTCGGGCTATCCACTGAGTTTGGAACGAAGCTCGATGATTATTGATAAATCAAATGAGCCCAGTAAACCCGAAGAAAGGATTTAAAAAAGTGGAAACGGGCTGAAAAAGGGGTTGGAGGCCCATTAAAGTACAATCGTGCCCAATAGAGTAAAACGGGCCCAGAGCTTTCGATCAGTAAGAGTGAAATATTGATCTGTATATTGAACTGAACCCATATGTGGTTATATGCAACTCCGTAGACGAGCGAATTGGACTGAGAAACCTAGTACGGCCAAGTCGGGATATGCTCGCGCGTGATTCCAGGTAAGGGAATTTTATGAGCACTTAGAGGTAGCTGTACGTAGTTTCGAGGGGATTTACATTACGTTAAATTAATTAGGCTACCTGAAAATAGAATAATAATTTTTACGAAAAAATATGGCAATAGTGACAAATGACTATTTTGCCCCCAGTTAGGAAAATTTCAAAAAGGGTAGTAAGGCTATGAAATTGCATGAAATTCATGATTTTAATGTTTTCATTGATGATATTACTTTAATTTAAGCAATTTATGGATAGGTTGGCTACTATTTTCATGTTTTAAGTGAAAAGGCACAGGTTAGGTGCCAATTGATATTTATTTAACATGTTTTGATAAAATTAAGCCACCTATCAGTGTTACATGAGTTGTAACCGTGCTTGAGCACTGCTCGCACTGGATTTTATATTTTAACTCATACACAGAGTGCTGGAGCCTTGATCGCACTATTTTACAGATTTATTTTATATGACTACCGTACTGGAGTTTTTTCTCGTACGAGGTTTTCATTGAGTTTTTATACATATCCGTACTAGAGCAATGCTCGTACATGGATTTGAATTGAATTTATAATCAATTTAAGTCGTATTGGAGCGCTGCTCGTACACAGATTTTATTGATTTCTATGAAACCATGCTAGTGCTTCGCTCGCACGAGGTTTTCAGATATCATGAATATGCATGGAGCCGTGCTAGAGCTTTGCTCGCACAGGAAATTATATGACATGCATATAGCCGTGTTAGAGCCTCCTGTTGACTGTGTGTCACAGTGAGATGATATGCTCACACGTGCATACTGAGACACACTTGACATGGGTGGATAAGACCTATTACAAGCACCCTGATTAAGCTTGGGTTCACGGAGTACGTTGTACTTTGTATGTCATGCGGAGTACGCTGTACCGTGGGGATTATTGGAATGGAGTGGCATTAGCCACGAGACAGCAAGTCTTACCCTCGCAGTCTTGATATTATGTTGTTCTGGTGGGTAGGATGACCCACCTCCCGTTTCAGGTGTGATACCCCACACACTAGGATCTGTGTGCCAAGGATCACGAGGTTATGGCCATAGTCCTGGATATTACCTATATAGTTGCTTACATGTCTCACATGATATAACTATTAGTCTTGATAGACCAGGGTAGACCCAAGGGAGGGGTCAGGCCCCGATTTTCTTATGATTTCAATTGAGATTTGATTATTCCTTTGGAGGGATTTTATGAAACTTTCTTTGATTTGTAACCCTGTGAGAAGGGTGATTTTATAACTGAGATTTGAAAATAAAGAATTTTGTTGAACTAGATTTTGATTCGAGAGTGTATCATATTTTGACCCAGATGGGGTATTTTAAAACGTGTTGATTCATTTGAGCATGAGAGGTTTTTACATGAGAATCATTCCATGTTTTATATGCTAATTTCTTGTTTTAGAACAGATGATATTATATATATGGGATATCATTGTTTTTACCTCATGCTCACATATATATCCTGATTTCTTATCAGCATGTAGATAGTATAGCTATCTAACCATTTGTATTATTGCCTTACTGAGCATGTGAAGCTCACCCTTTCATTTTCCACCCACTTTCAGTGTTTCCACCATAGAGATAGTGGGTGTAGAGAGTAGATGGCATAGCTGATATCTTTGTTTCCCATCGACTGTTAGGTATACACCACATACAGAAATTTTGTACTAGTATGCTTACAGCACAGTATTGTATATGAAAGAATATTTAGGGATGTACATATAGAATCATGTGATGTTTAAACATATCGACCACTCTATTATAATATGATTGATGTAATTATATTTATATTATGTGTGATATTTTAATGGTTAAAAAGGGTATATCGATATTGATTCACAGCCCGACCTGTTAAGAGGAATATGTCACGAGGAGTTAAGAAAGATTTTCCAAAAGCGAAAAAATTTGTACTGATTTTGGAAGTATTGGGTCGTGACAAAAACTGTAGAAAATCCAGAAATATGAAGGCCAGATCGATCCCATAGGATGAGAGATCGATCTGGAAGAGTCAGAATGCTCTTATTTGAACAATGGAATAGAGTAGATCGATCTCCAAGGGAGCCAGATCGATCTCCTAACACATTCTGTAAAACACATATCGATCCTTAATGGAACAGATCGATCTCCTTAGCTCTCGGGTTGGAAGCAGATCGATCTCCCCTAAGACCAGATTGATCTCCTTAACCTTCTGTTTGAAACAGATCGATCTCCCTTACTTGACAGAAAGATCTCCTACTTCAAAATGTCGTGAAAAAGATGGATTTTAAGAGGATCAGATCGATCTCCACCCAATGCAAATCGATCTCATCAAGAAAATTCTATAAATATGGAGCGGTTGGATCCGCAATTTCGAGACAAAAACCATTTCCTTCCATTTCAAACCCAAAACCTAGATTTTTACTCTCTAAATCTGACCATTTTTTAGAAGATTTGAGGGAAGACTATTAGAGGCAAAGTTGTTCACATTAAAGAGAAGAACAACATAGTTTGGAGGCATTTTCCCATTTGTTAGATTGAAGGAACAAGGTGCATTTCTATTTGGAGCAAAGAGGAAATCTAAAGAGGTAAGTTTCTAATGAAATACTTAAGTACATTATTTTGATATTGATGTGGGAAATGATTGGTATGCATTAAAATGGTAGAAACTACCTAGAGTATAATGAATCCACCATGACCTAGAAATGATCTAGTGTGAGAAAGTGAGATATATTGAGGTTAAAGATGAATAGGATGTTTTGAGATGATAATGATGTTATAAGTATGATTTTAAGATGTTGTTAGCGAAGAAATTGTGAGATTTACCAAAAAGGGGAAAAATGTAGATTACGGCATTGGTAAATGCATAGATGAATTATATTGACTAGTGAAGTCAAAATGCGAGTTAAGAGCGTTAACTCAAGTGTTTGATGAATGAATCACAGCTCCCGAGGATACACTGGAGCAAGGCGAGCCAAGAGCGCAAGAAACTAAGAGGAAGAGAGTCTTACTAAAGTAAATCGAGGTAAGGGAATTGTGTGGACTCTTAGAGATATCTGTGCGCAATTTGGGCGCTTAAATGCTTTGCTAGAAAGCATGAGATATTAGGAAATGATATTAGGTGATTGAAGGGTAAAAGTTGGGTGTTTGTGAAATGTGCATGAAAATAAAAGCATAATGCTTTGGAAAATCATGTTTTATTACTTCTTAGAAAATGATTGGTAGGTTGGCTAACATTTGAAAATGAATTGCAAAAGAAATGAGTTGTTTTGGTTTGTTAACCATACTTTTCAAAGAAATAAGCCACCTACATGGTTTTCGTGGGAATGAAAGCGTGTTACAGTATAACTCGCACAAGATTTGACGTGTTTTATACACATGAGTGCTGAAGCTTAGCTCGTACTAGTTTTCACATGGATTTTTATACTGGTTTTGGCATGGTACCTTATTTGTACCGTGCTTGGAGCTTCAAGTAGACTGGGTGTCACACCGATTAAATAGGCTCACACGTGCATTTGTGATATTTTGACATGTTGATAGCCGTGTTAGGAGTATCGGGTAGACAAGAGGTCATACCGATTAAATAGGCTCACACTTGCGTTTGAGATATGGCATGATATCATATGTTGATGTTGGTCCACGGAGTACATTGTACCGTGCAGGTAGCATAAAGTACGGTGTACCGTGTTGAGATGTGATATGCCATCTTCGGACGAGATCTGCTATGGATCGACTGACAGGATTTGACCCACCTCCCATGTGGAAGCAGATAGTAGTGATATCCCGCACACCTGATCCTTGTAGCCGGTATCACAGGTTATGGCCATAGACCTAGAGGTTATTTCGTTTATTGAATTACCTATCTCACATGTCTACTGCTTTGTGAATAAATCCATATTTGAAATGAATTGTGGGTCAGAACAGTCTGAGGGAGGGGTTGAGACCTGACAAGTGTTGGATGGTTTTGAGATGTTGATTTGTTAATGGTTTTAAAGTGCACCGAAGCATGATAATTAATGCCATGCTTTATTGTGAAAATGCATGATGATTAATGCCATGCTTTATTGTGAAAAATGTATGATGGTTAATGCCATGCTTTATTGTGAAATATGTATGATGATTTATACCATGCTTTGAATTGAATTATGCACTGGATTTTAATAGCATGAATGCTTTACATACCATTAACACAAGCATGAACTCATATTTTGAGAAACGAGGAAATGTATGTTGAGCATGGCATCACGATCACGTAGATAGTGCAGTATCTACCTGTTCGCATGATTGCCTTACTGAGTGTGTGGTTTGCTCACCCCCTTATTTTCCCCCTCTCTACAAAACTTTGAGTATAGATTATGGATGACTGGAGGCTTATCCCTTTTGGTATCCGCTGCATCCCATCGCGTAAGGTATACACACTTGAAATTATTTTGTATCTAAACTAGACATAGCACAGTAGCATTTTGTATGTAAACATAGGGGATGTAAAACAATGTAAACAGTTGTGAACAATAACTCTGATGTATTTATAAAAGTGTTTACTTCTGAAATTATGTTGTGAATTAAATTGTTGTGGATGGATGAGGTAGACATTGACCCACAGCCCAACCTGTTGAGTGTTTAGCTGATCACGATCGAGGTATGGAACGACGACTAACAAATAATGCTTAAAATTGCGAAAAAGTTACGCTGATTTTGGTAAGATAAGGGTCGTGACAGTTGCATGGGATCTTTTGACCGTATTTTCGAAATAGCATGGCGTTGCATAAATTACATACATGCTGATTTTTGTAACTGTTGATACATGTTTTATATATCGATGGGTTGTTTGTTTTTCCCTGAACTTTGAAAATTTCGTATTTGGGATTAATTTGCTGAATTTTATTATGAACCCATCGGGGAGATTTTTAAGTTTGTTAGCAACCCGGTTTATGCCTATGTGGCAGTCATGTCTCGTGAGAGCCATCTCTAGCACTCAGTAGGAGGTTCTATGTGATTGCCCTATGGTACCAAGTGCTTCACAGAGATGCATTCGTGGCATTGAGTTTTTATTGCTACCTACTACTGTTAGACCCTGAGCTCGTCTTCAGTACCCTAGTCCGAAACTTGCTTAGTTAGGATAAGGCGGTAGTCACTATGGCCACAGGTGTTTATTTTCCATTGATATTGGTGATGTTGTTTGAGTATCTAGTTCCATGACTTGTTGGGGTAATTGCCATATTCTCATTTGTTGTATCGAAAAATTTAAGTATGCCCATGCATGTATTTTGACTGAGTTGCTCGTTTTGACTATGGGGTCGATTTTTTAGAATTGCTAAGTAGTTCTTGGAATGCAAATTTGCTTAACGATGCATGATTTTTAGATTGCAAGAATGTCTTAACCGAAGTATAAAAAACATTAATTTATCGAATTGTGCATGACGTTTTTCATGATTCTCATGATTTACCACTGTATGGTGTGTTGCATGGTGTGTTGCATGGTGTTTTGCTAGCTTTGGTTATGTAGATTCCTTACTGAGTGTATGGTTTCTCACCCCTCTCTTTCCAACATTTTTTAGATTAGATTCCGGGGCGAGCGTCACGTTCTAGCTGACTCCATCGGTCTATTTAGCTGCTTTTTGAGTATTCTGAGGTATATGCAATGGACGGTATATATGTATATATATGCATTTTATTTTCAGATATGTACGCACGGTTGTATTTTGTGAGATATATATTTAGTTGGAAGATGTTTAACTATGATTACTAAGTATTGCACTTAGGTTTCTTCTTTTCTGTTTAAACAATAGATTTGGCAGTATGTTGTAAGCTGTTAAACCGTTTGGACATGATTGTGGTTATGTGTTGATATGGTAGATTCGGTTATCATGGATTACCTTAGGTTTCTTCTTTTTGGTATAAAATGGATGAACGGTATATGGATTGACCAACTTGTCGGATTTATGGATATGCGATATATGGTTAATAGTCCTATTAACACGGATTCAATATTACAGTAGTTAAGTACTTGTGATGATTATGTCGAAAATGGTAGGAAGGACTTAATTCTATATTGTAGTTATGCTGTCGAAATTGTAAAAGAAACTTAATATCCCAGATAATATAAGTTATGATTAGAAATTGATCATTTAAGAAAGTATTAAAAAGGGTAGCATGGTTCCTACATCGGACACAAACAACAAGTAAAATCATCCATAGAGATACTTACGATATCTCCTAACGCAATTCTGCTTAACATTGCGCATCTATGTTAGAAGTTAGGTCACGGGGTGTGACATCTATCATGTAAAACTGAGTATGAGCAATGCTCCCAATACTCCATAATGCATAAATCGCATTTAAAATTTAGTACGAGAATATACTCAAGTACTATGTGACACATATCTCATAAAATATAGTGCGAGTATTCTCTAGTACTAATGGTTTACACAAAAACCCAATAGATGGCTTATTTAAATTGAATTTCACCCAATCAAATCAAATCGGCACTCATATGTGCTATTTTTGCATATATATGAAAACATTAGTCATTCTATCATGCAATTATAAATATCAATCACAAAACATGCTTCTAAGGCTTTTTACCCTATATTTGGATAAAACCACATTTTATCTCATCAGACCCTATCACAACATTTCTATTCACGAGAATTCATATAGAATATAGTTATTGAAATTCTATTCGAAATAGGTGTGGCTATCCCTAGCTACACACGAAATTCCCTTACCTCGGATCACGTCGCGTGACCTCACTTCCTCGGTGCTGCTAAACCTCGCAGTCTGATCAGCTTCCAATATCAACTTCGAAGCTGTTAATAATTATCCACATTAGTAGACCTTAATATACTTATCTTCATTTCTCATCTATTTCAATTTACCTTAATATACTTATCTTCATTTCTCATCTATTTCAATTTATGTATTTCATAAAACTACATTAAAATCTTCCATACATGATCATTTCATCATTTAATCCATGTTTACTCAACTTCCTCTTCATTTTCTCAATTTCATACCCATAGCTATGTCATGGATATTTTTAATGATCCATTTGTTTTCAGCAATTTAAACATATACCAATCTACTCACCAAGACACCTATATTAACATATATGAACTTGGTGTATTGAATCTTACCTAGCTTGAACTTTTCCTCTTTTTCTCCAAAATTGGCAAAATCCACCTTATTCTTTCAATCTTTGATTCCAACTTCTTGTTTCCAACTATGTTGTTCTACTCTCTACTAAGAACAACTTTGCTGAAATGAATCTCACTCAAAACTACCTGAAAGATGAAGATTTATGGAGTGGAAAGGTGTGAAACCCAAATTTTCCCACCCTATTTCTTATTTGGAAAACTAAGAAGTAATTAAGAACTCGGAATAATGTTGTGCATGCTCGAAAAAATCGAAGCACTCGGGTTAGCAGTGTGAGGCCCGCTAGCATGAAAATCGAGGTAAGACTTTAAGCCTGAGAATTTCTTAAGAATTTTATATATGGTCATGAAATGATGATTAGAAATGAAAAATAAGGTAGTGGAAGTGAAAAAGTTAGTAAGGTTCGAGTTTTACACTAAACCGAGCAAATGGGCTCGAAAATATAAATAAATTCGGATTAAATTCTAGAAATTCCAAAAAATTATTCTGAGGCCATAAGAAATTAATATAAGATTAAATTTACTTGATAAATCAAAATCAAGTGGAAATAAGGAGGTTTCGGGGATTAAATTAATTTTTAAGGTAAACCGAAAACTTTAAGCCATTTTACTCGGTATTGACCAAATCGTGCAAATTGAGCTCAATCGGGGACTTTTTCTTAAACAAGTGACCCCCAGATTTTTATAAAACATACTAGGGACATAGTATAACACATAAGAAGTGTAAATTTTGAGAAAATTGGACAAAAATGATTTTTTTGGAATTTTCTAAAACAGGACAGAAATTTGTCCTGTTTCAGACTGCCGACCAAGACTCCAATTTTGTCAAATTTGGAGACTTTAGGGGGAGACATTAAACACAAAAATTTCCAATTATAAATTCAGCTTGATAAGCATTCTGGAGGCACCAAAATCAATCCAATTGGAATTTCCAGTAGAGAGAAACCCCCTCCCCATCCTTACCGCAGGTGTCCTCCCTTTCCCCTCAGTACGTGATTTTTTCGGTGGCCTTCCGGCCAGATTCAGCCATCAGTCAAGAAGGATCAAATCTTTCTCTTCCATTCCTATATAACATATAAAAAATTCAATCACAAATAAGTTCATTTTTCTAGGTGAAAAACTTGAAAGAAAAATAGTTGATAGATCTGCCCAATTCATGGTAAGTGAAGAACTTGGAATTTTTTATTCTTTGGTTGGAATTTCTTGTAGTTTTTTATGATTCAAGGTAAAGTTGATGGATGATGATGAAAAATATATGTTGTTGTTTGGTGTTCTTAGAAGATTTTTAGTTAAGTGGAATTGGATGATTTAATTTCTAGGGATGATTTGATGTGTTTGTGGTGAAAAATTGATGGATCTAAGGTTGTTAACGGTTAAATTTATAGCGAGAAAGTTCGGTTTATAGCTTAACTCAGTGTAAAATCAAAAGAATTGAAAATTTGGCAAAGTGACCAGCCAGGTTTATGAACTTGAATGAGTCATAAGGTTAATGAAGTAATGAAATGAGAAATTAGAATAATGAAATTTGCCAAAAACGACACTAAATCGGTAAAACTGAGAAAATCAAAAAAGTTGACCAAAAAGTCAAAATTGATCAAACTTTGAGAAGATAAATCAAAATTGAGTATGTTCAGATGAAATTGATCAATATATGATGAATTGGTATTGTTTTAGGATGCTCGAGAATTTGACACATAAATCGAGGCACTCCTGAGAACCGATAATTTTGTGCTGCCCCACGATCTACAAGGTAAGGGAATTTTGTGAGTAGCTAGAGGTAGTTATACATATTTTCGGGTAGATTTTCAAATAATTAAATTGTAAATGGATTTTCGAGTATTGAAAATATTGGTAGAGACCCGACATAGAAAAATTATCGTTTTTCCCCTACTTAGGGAAATTTTGGAAAAGTTAAGATTGTATTGGATTTTTACTACAAAATACTGCTTTTTAACAAAGTTAATAATATTTATTTCAACCCGAAAAGGTAAATGACAATTTTACCCCTGTGAAACGTAAAATTTTCAATTTTAGAAAAAGTCATGAAAAGCAAGAACCGAGTGTTCTTGATGGATTTTAATGCTTTTCAACAAGGATATAGGTAGGTTGGCTTAATGTTTTATCAATTTACATAAAATAGAACGTGGCAGGCGCTGATTTTGTTTTTAAAACCATTCTTTGAAATTAAGCCACCTACATGGTATATGTGGGAACAAAATGTGCTAAGAGCATTACTTGCATGAGATTCGACATGATTTGTGCATGTGACAGAGTGCTGGAAGCTTGGCTTGCACTCGATTTTACATGATTTTATACATGACATAGTGCTGTGAGCTTTGCTCGCACTAGATTTTTACATGACATGCATAAGGTCGTGCTAGGACCATTGTGTAGACTGTGTGTCACACTAATTTAATATGATCATACATGCATTTTGAGACATGGCATTGGATATTGAGATGATGTGGGCACGGGGTGTACGCTGTACTATGCTTACAGCATGGAGTACGTTGTACCGTGCCGTGATATATGATGTGTAGTCTTCGGACCAGTGATCTGATAGGCTGGCGGGAAGGTTTGGTATCCACCTCCTGGGGCAGCCTCAGATGTGGTGTGATACCCCGCACACTAGGATCCGTGTAGCCTAGGATCACAGAGGATATGGTCATAGTCCTAGAGTTATTACCATGATTCTTGCCTAGTCTCGCATGTCACTTGCTTTGCAAAATCGCATGTTATTTGCTTTGCGAAATCACATATTACTTATTATTTGATTTTGTGATTTCATGATTTTATGATTTTGGGATTGAGTTCTGATGATTTTGGGGCAGATGTTGATTTGAAATAGATGGCATGTTTTGATATAATGTGAATTATTTAAATAACATGACGTTTAATTCCATGCTTTATCTTCCATTTCACGAAATGAATTATTTTATACGAATGATTTTATCTGGCATAAAAGTATGCATGAGATTCGTCTTTAAGTATGTAAGACCCGAATTTAGTTAAAGCACGAAATTAAAAATGCAAAAGGACTAAAATGAAATTCCCGAACACCTTGAAAGGCAAAACGGTCAAAAGATCGAAAGTCGATATAAATTCGACAAGAAAATTTAATTAAAACTAATGGACTGAGAAATCTTGATCAATAACGAAGAAATAATTAAATTTCGAGTTAAATTGATCAAGATATAAATTACTGGAATTAATCAAAATTTTCGCTGGGACAATATCCCGAAAAGACGGAGAAAATATACTGAAAAAGTGAAAAAATAGATTAAATAAATTAAATTAATTAATTAGAATAAAATATAAATTTTTTAGATATTTTTGGCAAAATAATAATAAAATAATGAATACAATAATAATAAGCTAATCTATAAATAATAATAAATAAAAATAATGGAAAAAAAAGAAGGAATCAGATATGGAAAATCGGGGAGAGAGAGAAAGAGGAGAGAAACGAAAAACAAAAGAAGGAACCGAGGAGATCACCGGCGAGCCACCGACGGCTAGAGACACAGGCAAGGGCCGACGAAGGCGGCCCGACACCGAGCGACTGCACAGCGCCGGCGACGCACCGTGGAACTCGTCGGAGATCGGCGAATCTGAGAGAGAAGCCGCGGGAGAAAGAGTTTCGATTGGCGGCTACCAGCGCCGATTTGACCCCAACCACCGACCGTCGAAGGTTCCCCATGTGATGCCGAGCAGATTGGTGGTGGCCACAGCCAGCGAAACTGGCGGACGACGTCGGAGACGGCGAAAAGAGGAAATGGGTACCGAAGGTGGAAAGAACAGGCCGGACCGGCGACTTTTCGGCGATCTTGGACGAAACCGAGGGCAGATTCGAGCTGCGGACGATCCCGCGGAGCTACTGGCGGCAGAAGCCGGAGGAGAACCGGCCGACAAGGCACTGAACCGACCGAACCGGACTGAACCGGAGTGAACCGGACCGGTCTGAACCGGGTTGAACTGGACTGAACCGGTTCAGCCAAGAAAGAAGGGAAAAAAGGAGAAAAGAGAAAAAGGAATAAGGGGAAGAATTTTTGGGGATACACCGGACTTCAGATAAGTCGGTAAGAGGTCAAAAGTGACCGATTTGAATTCCGATAAATTTATTTAAATTATATTTAATCGAAAAGTAACCCAAAATTAAATATTAATTGTGCAGTTTTACGACAAAGCCCGAACGAGAGCCTATTGAGCTCCGATTTTCATACCCCGCATCACATTAGGTACGTATATTTTAATTCCGACAATTAGAGTCCTTTAATACAGAGTTTTGATTATTTTACGGAATTTACAAAATAATTCTGTATAAAAAGGAATATTATTCAAAATTTTACAGTAATTATCGTAAATAGTGTATAGGCTATCCAATGAGTTTGGAACGAAGCCCGATGATTACTGATAAGTTGAATGAGCCCAGTAAACCCGAAGAAAGGATTTAAATAAGTAAAAATGGGCTGAAAATGGGTCGAAGCCCATTAAGGTGCGATTGGGCCCAATAAGAGTAAATTGGCCCAATTAGTTAAAACGACTATAGTAAACAGGAGAATTATATTTATTGGGTTAAATTGACATGATAAATAATTATCTGCAGCCCCAGAGACTGGATTAGCAGCAAATCGAATCGGATGAGCCTCCGATAGTGGAATTCACGCGCTCTACGAGAATCAAGGTAAGGGAATTTTGTAGGTGCATAGAGATTTCTATACGTATTTATTGAGGGGATTTACAGGGCTTAGAATTCCTTAAAGTATTTAGAAAACGAAATGATAATTTTTACGAAAATCGGGGCTTAGGTGAATAAAGAAAAAGATGATTTTGCCCCTGATAGTAAAATTTACAAAAAGGGTAGTAAGGCAGATAAATTGCATGATTATCCTGTTTTAATGTTTTATATAAATGTATTGCTTTGATTTGAGCAAATATACACATAGGTTGGCTATTGATTTCATGAATTATACGAAAGGGTACCGGTTTGTACCGGTTACGATTTTAAAAGATGTTTTATCAAGATTGAGCCACCTATCGTATTTACATGAATAAAAAGAGTGCTAGAGTCTTTCTCGCACTCAAGTTTACTGATTTATTTCTCATGAAAAGCCGTACTGGAGCATTGCTCGTACGAGAAATTTGTGTGTGCACAAAATCGTGCTGGAGCTTCGCTCGCACGAGATTTTAGATATCATGATATGCATAGCGTGGTGCTGGAGCTTCGCTCGCACTAGACATGAGTTGACATGCATATAGTCGTGCGGAAGCCTCCTGTAGACTCTGTGTCGCAGAGACTTGAGATGCTCACACGTATACTTTGAGACATGGGTTGGTTATCGACATAGTATTGGGGTGGATAAGACCTACGGCAGGCACTCCCAAACTATGATATGGGTCCACGGAGTACGATGTACCGTGTATGTCACACGGAGTACGCTGTACCATGCAGTCATGATGACTCGATGATGTTACTTGATATTCTGGAGGCTAGGATTTGACCCCACCTCCCGTTGCAGTTGTGATGCACCGTACATCGGGATCCGTGTAGCCTGGGATCACAGGGACAAAGTATGGCCATAGTCCTCGATTTTTCATACAGTAACCTACATGCCTCACATGATATCATACGGTCTGAATAGACCAGGATGAGCCCGAGGGAGGGGTAATGTCCCGATTTATGTTTTTAAATGAGATGTGATTTAATGAATCAAGGTATTCCCGAGAGATGGGTTTGACCTTGATGAGGTTGTTTTGTGATACAACAAATAAGTTTTAACGTGATGAGTTTATGATGAAAAAAATAAGTTTTAAATGTGACGAGTATGAGATGTCATACATGATGATTTTTCCATGTTTGATTTATATGTCAATTTCATGATTTCTCTTATATGATTTATACATACATGTGGCATCGTTTTAGTCTTACCTCATGCTCCAAATGAAAACAATTTTATATCACGACATTATCAGCACGTAAATAGTATAGTTATCTACCTGCTTACATTATTACCTTACTGAGCTGTTTATGCTCACCCTTTTATTTTTCACCCCACAGGGTATATTCCGTAGAAGAGAATGACAGTAGTCTTATCCGTTGCTTCTTATCAAGATCAGGTATACACATTTGTATAATTTTTGTATCTGAACATATAGAGGCACAGTACTGTACATGGATGTAATATTGGGGATGTATTTATTTAAAATAAATTGATATGTAAATGAAATATGAAAATGGAATGGTAAATAGGTGAGAGGTGACTAACACCGAATCATAGCCCAACTGTTTAGTAGTGTAACTGTTCACGACGGGTAAGGAAATGAAAAAGCGAAAAATTTACTCTGATTTTTAGGTAATTTGGGTCGTGACAAAAAAGATGGTATCAGAGCAGAGTTGGCCTGATATGAGTCGGTGTTAGTGATTAAGTAAATTTACATCCTCATGTACTGTGCATTGTTTTGATACAATTGTGTATATCAAGATGGTAATGCAGCTAAGAATTTAGTTTCGAATGCAAGAATCTAGTTTTTATAAATGATAGCCGCTATAGTAGAGGGGCGAGTACACATGCTCGAGGCCACAAAGATAGGCCTGAGAGTCGAATGAGTCGTCACATGAGACTCAAAAGGAGAGTAAGGTGGATGCTAATGTTGAGCATACTCCACAGGGTCCTATAAAGAGACCAAACTGTATTGAGACACGCTCCGAGAGGATGGAGTGGAGTGTAGAAAATATTTCAAAGTTGTTTACTTAGTCTATACAGGTAGTTGAGGATAGGCAGGGTAAAGCCTAAACAGATGCCTCAAACTATAGAGATTTTCACACCCCTCCGATATATAGCGAAGTAAAGAAACAAATAGTTATTGAGGACTGGGTGTATGAGATAGTGAAGTTGTATGGATTCTTTCGGTATATGTCGACCGAGAAAGTTACTTTTAAATGCGTTTATGTTGGAGTCGAGGTGAAGCATTGGTGGAAGTCCGTTCGACCAATCTAAAGAGTTAGACGTCCAGAGCCGACATGAGAAATATTTCTAGATGTATTCTGGTGACAGAATATCTCAGACATTGCTTAAAGGGAAATTACAGGTAAAATTTCTTACACTGACCCAGAGACACTGGTTGATTGACGAGTATGAAACTCAATTTATATCTCTGGGCAGGAGTGAACCTGATACCATGGGCAGTGAGAGTCGGAAAGCCCAAAAGTTCATGGAATGACTCAAATTGTCGATTAGAGTCTGATTGGCTCACTACCTATGTTGATGCAGTGCGCAAAATATAGTTGTGTGAATAATATTATGAGTTGCACGCCTCTGAGATTGGGAAGGGTAGTAAGGGCCAAAATAGAGACAGAAGAGAATAGAGAATGACAGAGATGTCAGAGCGGGATAGAGACGAGTTGGCAAAAGATTAGAACTGATGAGTCACGGGGTAAGATAATTGGTAAGGCCCCAATATATCCAATTTAACACTTATGAGGGGTATTGTGATTGGAGAACCCCGACCTGCTACGAAGCAGTGTAGCAGTGTAAGCAGAGTAAGCAGTGTAGGATGTGTGGTAGATACCACGGAAGTAAAGGCCTACACCTACACCTTATTAACTAAAATAGGAGTTAAGTGTGGTAAGACGGACAACTTAATTAATGATTGCTCAGGGTTGGGTGAGACTGTCCTACAGAAGAGTAAAGAGATAGAGAAAACCCTATTGGTATCTCTGCACCGAAAAGGGAGCCCACAATCGAAGAAAAAGGGAAAGTAAGCTGTTGGATGAGGGCGAGTGTGTGTGCTTTAGACCAGGACATTTTTTATGTTTCATATAATGTGGTGAAAGATACCACACTGGTTACAAATAAAGAAGTAATTATTTTAATGGAGAACCCCGACCTGCTACGAAGCAGTGTAGCAGTGTAAGCAGAGTAAGCAGTGTAGGATGTGTGGTAGATACCACGGAAGTAAAGGCCTACACCTACACCTTATTAACTAAAATAGGAGTTAAGTGTGGTAAGACGGACAACTTAATTAATGATTGCTCAGGGTTGGGTGAGACTGTCCTACAGAAGAGTAAAGAGATAGAGAAAACCCTATTGGTATCTCTGCACCGAAAAGGGAGCCCACAATCGAAGAAAAAGGGAAAGTAAGCTGTTGGATGAGGGCGAGTGTGTGTGCTTTAGACCAGGACATTTTTTATGTTTCATATAATGTGGTGAAAGATACCACACTGGTTACAAATAAAGAAGTAATTATTTTAATTGATCCTGGTGCCACGTATTGAGTCATACCACCTTCATTTTTATATAAGTTAGTAAAAGACATGAATGCCTACACCTTTGGGCACAATGTCGATAGTTAGTACCCCAAGGAAGGAGGGTTAACTGACGGAATAATTATGAAGAGATTATAAGTTGAAAACGGGGGAAGAAGGATAAGTCAGCCGATTTTATTCAGTAAACTATGAATAATTTGAAGTAATATGTGAGAATAAATTAGTTGGCTGCAAAGTATGATGTTTAGAGTTCTATTCTAAGATAGTGATATAGTTACACCTGAAAAATATACTGTAAGTTTTGACAAGTAATAAAATGGGAGTCGCGATTGAAATTTAAGGAGTAAATAATTGTACTCACGGAATGAGTAATGACAGAGTTTATTATAAGTGATATACGAAAAGAGGTAGACTGGAAGAGGCATATGCAAGGTACGAATATCTCTGATATGTAAAGTAGTTGTGGTCAAGTCTGAGGGTTAATAAAGGTATTTCAAAATACCTCCCCGCCTGAAGACTTGACAGCGTCTAGAAATATATATATAATCTATAACTTGAAATCGACCGTGATAAGATATAAATTTAAAAATTTGGATACTTTTACTAGTACGATAAAGAACTATAAAATTTGATTAATTATGAAGGTTAAAATATTAAAATTTAATAAAAGCCGTTAATATAAGAAAAAGGAAATGACGCGGGTTAGTACCTTGAACGGGAGCAATTTTGAAGTGATACTACACGCTTATGCATACATAGGTCAAGGATATGGGTAATTGAAATATTCAATGGAACTCAATTACGACAAGTTATTTAAACTTTACCTGGACCGATTTGTTATCATCAATATTGATGATATTTTGGGTGTATTTACAGTCCAGAGAAAATTATAAGCAACAATTGGAAATTGTTTATACAGATGATTTGTTGAGAGTTCTCAAAATGGACTACTTTATTGACGCGCTTAACTTAGAAAAAGTTGTATTTGAATGGGATGATAGACATTACAGGAGTTTTGGTGTACTGAAGTAATAAACTGACAACCGCATTTATTCTCACCATACCCAACAGATTAAGAGGTTTTTCATGAGTCTAAGGATTCCTCAAAATCATGAATAGGCGGTGTAATGATGCAAAAAGGGAAGATAGTCAATTATGAATCCAGACAACTCAAGGATCATGAAAGGACTATCCGGCCCATGATTTAAAGTTGACAGCGATAGTGGTTGTATTAAGTATATGACACTACTATGTATACGGTAAGAAATTTTGGGTATGCACTGATCATAAAGCCCCAAGTATTTGTTTTCACAAAAAGAGGCGAATATGAGAATACATAGTGGGTTAGAGCTTCTGAGAGACTTTGATTATGGAAAATTGTACCACCCAGGAAAAGCTAATGTGATGGCTGATGCCTTGAGCAGAAAGAGCCTCGGGATGGTACCACATATGATGGTCAGGGAGCATGAGCTACTAGAGCAGTTGTAAGCCTCAGTAGTGATGTAATTTCCTTTGATGATGACAGTGATTGAGTGATAGCTAGCCTGAGATTAGAACCGGATTTGACAGACTTAGCATGATGATTGGCAAGGTGTCAACAGTGTGGGTCAGATTTAGAGGGGTACAGTGACAGAGTTCACAGAGAGTGATGATGACTTACTGAGGTTCAGAGACAGTATAAGTGCCCCCCAGGACCATAGTTGATGAGGTAGTGATATTGTCAGAAGCTCACTCTTCGGGAGATACAGTGCATCCGAGAAGTAATAAATATATCAAAATCTTAGAAAAGGGAATTGGTGGTCAGACATGAAAAGAGACATGGTATAGATTGTGGAAAAGTGTCTCGTATGTCAGCAGTGTAAGGTAGAGTAAAAGAAGTTGCAGGGTTATTGGAGTTTCTGCCATATCGACACGAAAATGGGAACAAGTTAAAATGAATTTTGTGATAGGTTACAGAGGACCCCGATGAATCATAAGGCTATCTGGGTGATAATCGATAGATTGATTAAGTCTACCCACCTTCTGGTTAGAAAATCCTTAGATGCTCTGAGTGTGTAGGTGGATTTATGTGTATGGAAAATTGTTGAACACTAAATATTTTTTCCAGTGAGCATTGTATCATATAGGGATTCCCGCTTCACTTCTCACTTTTGGGAACGTTTTTCAGGAAGCTATGGGAACCCGATTGAGTGTTAGCACAGCTTTTCATCTTCGGACAGATGGTCAATCAGAGAGAACTGTACAGGTTTTGGAGGATATGATGAGAGCGTGTGCCATTTATCTGATAAGCTCTTGGGATGATCAATTGTTACTAATTGAATTCACCAATAATGACAGTTGTCACTTGAGTATCGGGATAACTTTAGATGAGGTATAGTATGGCCGTAGGGATTGTTTCCCCGATTTGGATAAGAAGAGGTGGGTAACAGATATAGAGTTGTTCCCGAATTGGTAAGGCAAGCCTCTGAGGATGTTCAATTAATTGTGAAGGATTAAGAACACCTCAGAGCAGATAGACAAGCTATGCTGACAAGAGACAGAAACCATTGGAATTCACCGAGGGTGAATTAGTATTGTTGGAAGTTACATGTCCTTAGGACATAACATAAGGACATAACGAGATTCGAAAAGAGATTGGACAAAGTGGGAGATAAGACCTGTAGGTTGGCGTTACTACCTAAATAAACAGGTATCCACAATGTGTTCTATCTTATGATGCTTCGGAAATGCTGTCCGGATCCAACATATGTGAACGGATATGAGCTATTGAAGCTCAATGAAAGTTTAACGTATGATTGGAAAATCAATTCGGGTATTAGATGGAAGGAGAAAGTCACATGCGAATTAAAGAATATAATACGATAGACATACCCGGAGTTGTTTATGGACCTAATTGACTTAGTTCTAATTTGGAGGACCAAATTTCTTAAGTGGGGGAGATTTTGTAAGACCCGAATTTAGTTAAAGCACGAAATTAACAATGCAAAAGGACTGAAATGGAATTCCCGAACACCTTGAAGGGCAAAACGGTCAAAAGATCGAAAGTCAGTATAAATTCGACAAGAAAATTTAATTAAAAATAATGGACTGAGAAATCTTGATCAATAACGAAGAAATAATTAAATTTCGGGTTAAATTGATCAAGATATAAATTGCTGGAATTAATCAAAATTTTCGCTGGGACAATATCCCGAAAGACGGAGAAAATATACCGAAAAAGTGGAAAAATAGATTAAATAAATTAAATTAATTAATTAGAATCAAATATAATTTTTTAGATATTTTTGGCAAAATAATAATAAAATAATGAATATAATAATAATAAACTAATTTATAAATAATAATAAATAAAAATAATAATAATGGGAAAAAAGGAATCAGATATGGAAAATCGGGGAGAGAGAGAAAGAGGAGAGAAACGGAAGACAGAAGAAGGAACCGAGGAGACCATCGGCGAGCCACCGGCGGCTAGAGACCCAGGCGAGGGCCGGCGAAGGCAGCCCGACCCCGGGCGACTGTACAGCATCGGCGACGCGCCGTGGAACTCATCGGAGATTGGCGAATCGGGGAGAGAAGCCGCGGGAGAAAGAGTTCCGATTGGCGGCTACCAGCGCCGATTTGACCCCAACCACCGATCGTCGAAGGTTCCCCATGTGATGCCGACCAGATTGGTGGTGGCCACGACCGACGAAACAGGCGGACGACGCCGAAGACGGCGAAAAGAGGAAATGGGTACCGACGGTGGAGAGAACAAGCCGGACCGGTGACTTTTCAACGGCCTTGGACGAAACCGAGGGCAGATTCGAGCTGCGGACGATCCCGTGGAGCTACTGGTGGCGGAAGCCAGTGGAGAATCGGCCGGTAAGGCACTGAACCGGTCGAACCGGAGTGAACCAGAGTGAACCGGACCGGTCTGAACAGGGTTGAACCGGACTGAACCGGTTCAGCCAAGAAAGAAGGGAAAAAAGGAGAAAAAGAGAAAAAGGAAAAAGGGGAAGAATTTTCAAGGATACACCGGACTTCGGGTAAGTCGGTAAGAGGTCAAATCGATTTGAATTCTGAGAAATTTATTTAAATTATATTTAATCGAAAAGTAACCCGGAATTAAATATTAATTGTGCAGTTTTACGACAAAGCCCGAATGAGAGCCGATTGAGCTTTGATTTTTGTACCCCGCATCACATTGGGTAAGTATATTTTAATTCCGACAATTAGAGTCCTTTAATACAGAGTTTCGATTATTTTACGGAATTTACGAAATAATCCTGTATAAAAAGGAATATTATTCAGAATTTTACAGTAATTATCGTAAATAGTGTATAGGCTATCCAATGAGTTTGGAACGAAGCCCGATGATTATTGATAAGCTGAATGAGCCCAGTAAACTCGAAGAAAGGATTTAAATAAGTAAAAACGGGCTGAAAATGGGTCGAGGCCCATTAAGGTACGATTGGGCCCAATAAGAGTAAATTGACCCAATTAGTTAAAACGACTATAGTAAACAGGAGAATTATATTTATTGGGTTAAATTGACATGATAAATAATTATCTGCAGCCCCAGAAACTGGATTAGCAGCAAATCGGATCGGACGAGCCTCCGACAGTGGAATTTAGATACGCGCTCGATGAGAATCGAGGTAAGGGAATTTTATAGGTGCATAGAGATTTATATACGTATTTATTGAGGGGATTTACAGGGCTTAGAATTCCTTAAAGTATCTAGAAAATGAAATGATAAGTTTTACGAAAATCGGGGCTTAGGTGAATAAAGAAAAAGATGATTTTGCCCCTGAGAGTAAAATTTACAAAAAGGGTAGTAAGGCAGATAAATTGCATGATTATCCTGTTTTAATGTTTTATATAAATGTATTACTTTAATTTAAGCAAATATACACATAGGTTGGCTATTGATTTCATGAATGATACGAAAGGGTACCGGTTTGTACCGATTACGATTTTAAAAGATGGTTTATCAAGATTGAGCCACCTATCGTATTTACATGAATAAAAAGAGTGCTAGAGTCTTTCTTGCACTCAAGTTTACTGATTTATTTCTCATGAAAAGCCGTACTGGAGCATTGCTCGTACGAGAAATTTGTGTGTGCACAAAACCGTGCTGGAGCTTCGCTCGCACGAGATTTTAGATATCATGATATGCATAGCGTGGTGCTGGAGCTTCGCTCGCACTAGACGTGAGTTGACATGCATATAGTCGTGCGGAAGCCTCCGTAGACTCTGTGTCGCAGAGAGTTGAGATGCTCGCACATATACTTTGAGACATGGGTTGGTTATCGACATAGTATTGGGGTGGATAAGACCTACGACAGGCACCCCCAAACTATGATATGGGTTCATGGAGTACGATGTACCGTGTATGTCACACGGAGTACGCTGTACCGTGCAGTCATGATGACTCGATGATGTTACTTGATATTTTGGCGGGTAGGATTTGACCCCACCTCCCATTATAGCTGTGATGCCTCGCACACCGGGATCCGTGTAGCCTAGGATCACAGGGACAAAGTATAGCCATAGTCCTCGATTTTTCATACAGTAACCTACATGCCTCACATGATATCATACGGTCTGAATAGACCAGGATGAACCCGAGCGAGGGGTAATGTCTCGATTTATGTTTTTAAATGAGATGTGATTTAATGAATTAAGGTATTCCCGAGAGATGGGTTTGACCTTGATGAGGTTGTTTTGTGATACAACAAATAAGTTTTAACGTGATGAGTTTATGATGAAATAAATAAGTTTTAAATGTGACGAGCATGAGATGTCATACATGATGATTTTTCCATGTTTGATTTATATGTCGATTTCATGATTTCTCTTATATGATATATACATACATACATGTGGCATCGTTTTAGTCTTACCTCATGCTTCAAATGTAAACAATTTTATATCACGACATTATCAGCACGTAGATAGTATAGTTATCTACCTGCTTACATTATTGCCTTACTGAGCTGTTTATGCTCACCCTTTTATTTTCCACCCCGTAGGGTATATTCAGTAGAAGAGAACGACAGTAGTCATATCCGCTGCTTCTTATCAAGACCAGGTATACACATTTGTATAATTTTTGTATCTGAACATATAGAGGCACAGTACTGTACATGGATGTAATATTGGGGATGTATTTATTTAAAATAAATTGATATGTAAATGAAATATGAAAATGGAATGGTAAATAGGTGAGAGGTGACTAACACCGAATCATAGCCCAACTGTTTAGTAGTGTAACTGTTCACGACGGGTAAGGAAATGAAAAAGAGAAAAATTTACTCTGATTTTTAGGTAATTTGGGTCGTGACATAGTATGATTTCCAAAGAAAATGATTTAATGCATGTCATCATGAACATGTAGATAGTATGATTATCTATTTGCTCACATGATTGCCTTACTGAGTGTGTGATTGCTCACCCTTTCATTTTCCCCCTTTTTTCAAAGCATTCGCAATAGTTAGTGAGCGACTGAGAACTTGCATTCCTGGTACCCGCTACTTCCCACCATCGAAAGGTATACACTCTATTATCATTTTATATCTAGTTTTGGAATGTAATATGGGGAATGTAAATATTGGAAAATGTCACACCCTTTTTATCCTTTTTTTAATCGAAAATCACAATAAATTTTTCGCATTTTTCCTTTCCTTACCCAGTCGTGAACAACTCACCTCTACACAGTTGGGCTGTGAGGCAGTAATAATCATTCTTTACCATTCATTTTCCAAATAAATCAAAAGTATTGTTATATATCCAAATATTAAGTGGTATGTTCATACATACTAAGTGTTACGACATTTACATCCCTCATATTTCAAATTCAATTGATCATTGTGCTTTTACATTGTTTAGATACAAAAAGAATCTCTGTGTATATACCTTTAGGTGATGGAGATGCACCGATGTCTCAACAAAATGTCTCGGTCCTCACTGGGCCACTATGTACGCTCTGTAGAGGGGGAAAGTAGAGAAGGATGAGCAACCACACGCTCAGTAAGGCAATTATGCAAGCATGGTAGACAACTATTATATCTACATGCTGATAGTGATATGCATAAATCATTTATAATCAAAGCATGAGGAAAACAAAACTATGTCATATGTATATATACATATATCATGTATTTAAATCATGGTAGTTGGCATAAAAAACATGGTAAGATCATCATGTACAAATCATCTCATGCTCATCAATCGTCAATCTCATAAAAACGGTAATTCATTTAAGAAACATCCTTTTAAATCTTATCTCTTTCTCAATTACATACAATCCCATCACAAATCATTTTTCTTAATTGCAAACATCATTACCATTGCACAAATTAAATCCTACAAGGCTCGACCCCTCCCTTGGGTCTACCCTGGGCAGTCAAAATCACACTCAAGTATCGAAACCATGTGGTAATATGTAATAAGCAATGAGACATGTCTCAACATCTCAATGGACTATGTTGGCCAACTATGTCTCAAATCATCCCAGACCATACGTGTGAGACCCCGTATATGTAAAGTTGTAATGTGTAATAAATATGAATGGACTTGTAAAGTATGATTGATGTAAGTCCATGGATTCAATGTACATATGTCTAATATGATTTGTAACGTACATACAAGTTCCATTGAGTATGAATATGAATAAATGAATTCTTATAAATGATGGATGTGATTGAAACTCAAAATGGGTAGTGTGGTAAAATGGAATGAAGTTATGCTTCCATTTGGTTTTATGTAGCATACCTTTGGACATACAATGAATGCACACAAGTTTCAATGTGCATATGGTATGAATGGATGCCATTTTCAAGTTATAAAGGTGGATGGATGAGAAAATGGCCATGGCAACCGATTCAGGATGTGTTGGTATGAGTTGCAACAAGGAAACTACAAGAAATCTAGAAAACATGAAGGCCAGATCGATCTCATAGGATGAGAGATCGATCTGGAAGAGCCAGAATGCTCTTATTTGGGCAGTGGAATAGAGCAGATCGATCTCCAATGGGGCCAGATCGATCTCCTAAGCATTCTGTGATGGAAAGATCGATCCTCAAGCACCCAGATCGATCTCCTTAGCTCTCTGTTTGGGACCAGATCGATCTCATGCTTCGACAGATCGATCTCATGCTTCAACAGATCGATCTCATGCTTAAAAATTTCGTGAAAATGAGAGATTTAAGGGGACCAGATCGATCTCCTCTTGGACCATATCGATCTCCTCAAGCTATTTCTATATAAGGAAGGCTGAAAATCTGAAAATTTCGAGAAAAACACCAATCTTCCATTTCTAACCCAAAAACCTAACTTTTCCTCGCTAAAATCAGCCATTTCCAGCAAGAATTGAGGGGAGACCATTAGACATTAAGTTGTTCATCTTGAGGAAGAGAACAACATAGTTGGAACCCAAAATCTCATTGTGGGTATTGAAGGAGATAAGGGCATTGCCATTTGGAGCAAGAAGAAAAATCATATTTGGTAAGATTCTAACACTCCAATCCAAATAAATTGTCTATTTAATTGATTTTGGAGTTGTTTGGCATGAGTATTGATGGATAAATTATCTAGGGATGTGGTGGAATTGGTGTGACCTAGAAAACCTAGAATGGGTATAAAGTGAGAATATATGGGTTGAATGAGTTTATGATTTATGGGCATGCTAAAGTTGTTATTGAGGTAATGTTTATGATTTTAAATGGTTAAATGAAATTTCATTGTGAGTTTGGAGGAATTGTGAAAATGGGTATGTACATGCTTGATAAATGCCATAGTGAGGGAATTCATGAAATATGAACACTATGAGCTTAATGTCGATTTAATATCGATTTTGAATAAGTTAATAGGCCTAAGAAGAATCCATAGACTCGAGTTTTGGGTAAAGTAATGAAACGAGGCCTCACAAGCATTAATAGAAAACTATAGGTCGAATTGACTATAGTGAATGCACGATATCATATTATATGGATCAAGTATAATGCGGGATATGATTTTGTGCAGTCCCGAAGAGTTCGCTGGAAACGAATCGAGTGGTACGAGTAGCAGCTTTAAGGAAGTGGAATCACGCATCGCGATTCCAGGTAAGGAAATTCTGTAAGTATATAGAGGTAGCTGCTCGTAATTTGTGGGATTATAGGGTGTTTATGAAATGCATGAACGTTTGAGAAATTGGTTGTTTGGTATGCGAAAATAGTTGTGAATATTAGATGATTTGGTTTACATGGATGCATAAAAAGGGATAGTAAGGCTAATAATTGCATAAATCAAGTATTTTGAATGCTTTCATAAAACATGTGTTTGGTTTCAAACAAATTGATAAATAAGTTGGCTATTGTGGTTTGATATTTGTAGCACATGTGAAGTGCCAAATATGTTTTAAGATAGCTTTAAAAGCTTATGAGCCGCCTATCATGTTTATGTGAATTAAATCGTGCTAGAGCCTAGCTCGCATCGGGTATTGATGTTTTCATTTGTATGAAACGTGCTGGAGCTTAGCTCACACCTTGATTTGGAAACAATGATGATGTTTATAAATCGTACTGGAGCTTCTGCTCGTACGTGGCTTTTGAGTGGTTTGTCTTATGAGTATAACCGTACAAGAGCTATGCTCGTACGCGTCTCTTTATGATAGGATGCATAAGTCGTGCTAGAGCTTTGCTCGCACAAGTTTGCACATTGGGATACGTATAAGGTTGTGAAAGTTGGTAAGATCCTTAAGCCCTACATCCTTAAGCTAACATCTTTAAGCCCAAAGAGGCGGGGAGGCTCTGTTATGCGGGGAGGCTCTGTTCGGTGGGGAGGCTCTCTTACGGTGGGATCCTTAAGCCAACATCCTTAAGCCCTGGAGGGGCGGGGAGGCTCTGTTAGGCAGGGAGGCTCTTCTACATGGGTACGATAAGATCCTTAAGCCCTACATCCTTAAGCTAACATCCTTAAGCCCAAAGAGGCGGGGAGGCTCTGTTAGGCGGGGAGGCTCTGTTTGATAGGGAGGCTCTCTTACGGAAGGATCCTTAAGCCCTACATCCTTAAGCTAACATCCTTAAGCCCGAGGAGGCAGGGAGGCTCTGTTAGGCGAGGAGGCTCTGTTCGGCAGGGAGGCTCTCCTTCACGGATATGGAAAACTCTTGGTATGGGGTAAGTAAGACTTAGGAATGGCACCCCCAATCACGATATGAGTCTGCGGAGTACGCTGTACCGTGTATATCACATGGAGTACGATGTACCGCATGATGGTTATGTGATGAGAAAGTCTGGCGAGGGATAATCCATCTTCGTACCAGCATGATACCCCGCACACCTGGATGCGTGTGGTCTGGGATGATTTATGACGTAGTGGTCCGCATTGGCACTTTTGATATAGTGACCTAGTTTTTATACACATGCGTGAATTGTGAAATGAAAATGTGGTTGTGATTGTGAATTGATTTGGTGGTATTTATGTGTTGAGAAAGAGGTTTATGATGTTGGTTTAAAAAGGAGGTTTCTTAATGAATTGCCCTTTTTATAAATTTAAATGAGATTGAGCATGAGATGATTTATACATGATGTTTTTACCATGTTTTATATGCCAATGTACATGAATTTAATACATGATATATATGTATACTCACATGGCATAGTTTTACTTCCTCATGCTCCTACTATGAACGATTTATGCATAACACTATCAGCATGTAGATAGAGTAGTTATCTACCATGCTTGCATTATTGCCTTACTGAGCTGTGGTTGCTCATCCCTCTCTATTTTCCCCCCTATAGAGCGTGCATAGTAGCCCAGTGAGGACTGAGGCGTGGTATTTTGGACTCCGCTGCATCTCCATCACTTAAAGGTATATACACAGTGATTCTTTTTGTATCTAAACAATGTAAAAGCACAGTATTCTTTGAGTTGTAATTATGGGGGATGTAGATGTCAGTAAAACATGCTTTTGTATAAGTACAAGATTTAAATGCAAATGTATGACATCGTTTTATTTCACTGAGAATGAATGAGATGTGGAGTTTATTATTGACTCACAGCCCAACAGTGTGTGGTGAGTTAGTTCACGACCGGGTAAGGTAACAGTAAAACGCGAAAAATTTTTAGTGATTTTCGGATAAAGAGAATGGAATTGGGTCGTGACAATACGCGTCCAGGTGTGCGGGGCATCATGCTGGCAGAAGGTGGGTTAGTCCTCTGCCAAACTTTCTCATCAGTATCTCAACCACACGGTATAGCGTACTCCATGTGATATACACGGTACATCGTACTCCGCGAACCCATATCATGGTTCGCGGTGCTTGTCGTAGGTCTTATCTACCCCATACCGAGTGTAACCTCTATAGTCTCAAGTGCACGTGGGAGTACTCTTAATACCATGTCCTAGCCCCTCATGGCATTACTCGCCCTTATTGGGTTGCCTGATTCAGATCCTAGCCCCTCACCCTCACCCCACTCAAGAGGTCTGTTAGGCCTGTTAGGTTCCCTGAATACCAATTCGTATTACCCTCGCCATGGCATCATACATAACACAATGTGACAACTTGCGCGAGCTACGCTTTAAGGAGAATTCATGCATCATAAACAAATTTCTTTGTTCGACCAACGCTCTAGTACGACATTTATGCATAAAACATGAAGAAAACCACGTATGAGCATAGCTCCCGTACGATTATATGCATAAGAAAACCACTCAAAATCCACGTACGAGCAAAAGCTCCAGTACGATTTATAAAACATCACCACAATTCAATTTAAAGTGCGAGCTAAGCTCCAGCATGTTTCAAACATGTCAAAACATCAATTTCCAGTGCGAGTTAGGCTCCAGCATGGTTTAATTCACATAAACATGATAGGCGGCTTATAAACAACCAAAACATTCACAACCCATGCTTAGCACCTCACATGTGCTATTTCACAAAACGTTCAAACATTTGTCAGCCTATCAGTCAATCTACTTAAAACAAAGTAAGGCGTTTAGTGAAAACATTCAAAACACGTGATTTAAGCAATTATTAGCCTTACTATCCCATTTCTTTACAATACCATTACAAACGGCCCAATCTCATACGAATAGTCGTAGTAATTTCTATACATTGTCAAACACCTTTCTATAAACTCATGCACATTTCCAAAGCCCTATATACCCACAAAATACGAGCAGCTACCTCTATATACTTACAGAATTCCCTTACCTAGAATCGTGTCACTTTATTCCACTTCCCTAAAGCTGCTTACTTGTGCGGCCCGATTCGTCTCCAATGAACTCTTCGAAACTGCACATAATCGTATTTCGCATCAATTTAATTCACATATAGGATTCTTACGTTTACTATAGTTGATTCGACCTATAGTCTCCATTAACACTCATAAGGCCTCAATTTATTGTTCTATTTATATTTCGAGTCTATTAATTTCCTTTAGGCCTATGGATTTATACCAAATTGATATTAATCGACATTAAACTCATAGTGTTCTTATTTCATTAATTTTCCTCACTATGGCATTTATCAAACATCTTACATACCCACTTTCATAATTCCTCCAATCTTACAATGTGGCTTCATTTACTCATCTCAAATCATTCACATTTTCACATAACCACTTTAGCATGCCCATAAATCATCCAACTCATTCAACCCACATTTTCTCACACTAGACATAATCTAGGTTATAAATGTTCTATTGCGTTCTAGATGGTTTCTATCATAAATATTCACACCAATCTACTTCAACATCAGTAAATAGACAAATGTACTTGGAATGGTGCCTTAGAAACACACCTATTTGGATTTCCTTCTTCCTCCAAATGGAAATGCTGTTTTCTCCTTCAATCCAACAAATGAGGTTTTGATTTCAAACTATGTTGTTCTCTTCTTTAAACTGAATAACTTTGTATCTAATGACTTCCCCTCAATTCTTACTGGAAATGGGATGTTTTAGGAGTGAGAAAGGTAGGATTTTGGTGGAAAATGGAAAGGAAAGGTTTTGTCTCAAAAAAATGCAGATTTCACTGCTCCTTTTATAGAAATAGCTTGATGAGATCGATCTGCCTTTGGTGGAGATGATCTGGTCCTCTTAAATCCCTCATTTTAATGACATTTTAAGGTATGAGATCGATCTGTCGAGGCTTGAGATCGATCTGTCGAGGCTTGAGATCGATCTGCTCCAACTCGAGAGCTAAGGAAATCGATCTGTATGCTTAAAGATCGATCTCTTCATTACAGAATGTTTAGGAGATCGATATTCCTTGTTCCATTGCTCAAATAAGAGCATTCTGGCTCTTCCAAATCGATCTCTCATCCTATGAGATCGATATGGCCTTCATATTTTCCAAATATTTTGCAGTTTTTCTACAGTAAGTTCACACAGAGCATACTCAATTTGCTGTCATGGCCATTTTCTCATTCAACCACCTTTAAGACTTGAAAATGACATCCATCCCTACCTTATACACATTAAAACTTACGTGCATTCATTGTATAGCCAAGGGTACACAATTTAAAACTAAATAGAAGTACAACTTCATTCCATTTTACCATACTACTCATTTTGAGATCCAATCACATTCCTCATTTATAAAAGCTCATTTCTTCATAGTCATACACAATGAAACTTGTATGTGCAATACAAAATCATATTACACGTATATAGATCGGATCCATGAACTTACATCACCTATGCTTACATCGTAAATATATCACCGTACTTATAATTTCATAAAGTTTACATCCAAAATACGGGTCTTACAGAAAACACGTACGAAATTGTAATATCATGATTCTGAAATGTAAATGTTTACTTTTGAATAGAATAAGAAATGAATGACATGGTAGACGGTAAGAAATGGCTAATATCGAATCATAGCCTAACTATTGGTGGTGAGACTGTTCACGACAGGGAAAGGTAATAAAAAAAAGGAAAAAGCGAAAAATTTGTTGTGATTTTAGATAAAAAAGGGTCGTGACAGAGGCGGTATCAGAGCGGAGTTGGTCTGATGTGAGTCGATATTAGAAAATAGAAAGTTTACATCCCCATGTTACTATACTTTGTTTAGATGCAATTGTGTATACCGAGATAGGAATTGATTAAGAAATTGTTTTGAATGCATAAATTTAGGCATTATGCCTGATACCCGCCATGGTAGAGGGATAGCAGCACGAGCTAGAGGCCATAGGGGTATGCCTAGGGGCCGTGCAGAGCCGATACCACATGAGGCTCATAAGGAGGTAGAAATGGAGGCTACTGTTGAGCATGCTCCACATGGTCCGGTAGAGAGATCGAAAAATACTGAAGCGTGTTTCGCAAGGATAGAGCGGAGCTTAGAGGCAATTTTAGAGTTGATTGCCTAGTTATTGCCTGGAGTTAGGGGTGGGCAAGGTATAGCTGCGCAGGGTGAGGGTGAACAGGCAGCTGACCTTGAGATGCCTGTACAGCCAGCCCAAGAACCTCAGACTACAGATACTCCCCCACCCCCACCAATACTGGTAACAACTTCTACTATTGCTAGTACAGACTACGCCCACTCTAAGTGACATAGATGTGTAAACCGCAAGTTCACGGGTTGTACAAGTAATAAAGGGATTTGAGACCTAGATTATCGTCCCACAGAGAATCTAATTAGCCTAATTAAGTACTGGTTAATTTTACCCTAAGTATATCCTAGCAAATTATGAAAATTCAATGGGTGATCTACAAGGCTAAAATTAAAAAATATTGAAAACAATAAAAATTATAAAATAAAGAGAATAAAACAAAGCTAAAATTACTTACAGAACACTGAGCAATAAAAAACGTTAACCTACAAGATATTTAACAAAGCTAAAATTAATTAGTGCAAATAAACTAGAATGCAAATAAGAAAATAAAGAAATAAAATTAACTTGAATATAATTAGACAATCATACAAAAATAAATATGCATGCAATTAATCTAATTATCACAAATGAAAATGCAAATTAAACTAACTTAAAATCTAATGAAATAAAATTCTAAAAAGTTAAGAAAATTCCTAAATATAACTATAAGTCTAAATTTCTAAAATATTGATTCTAAAATAATCCTAACTACAGCTAATTACTAATTTAAGTAATGCATGAGAAATAAATATTTATGGATTTTTAAATTTAGAAGACTAAATTAAAAATGTATGAAACAATTTTACTCTAATTTAATTTTAATTGCAACTCATAAATTCTACACTAACATTAAGTCTTAAATCATATTATATAAAATCAACTATTAACATAATTAAAACTAAGATTAAACTAAATAACAAAGACAATATACTATCATGCAAATTTAATTTCAAAATTCCTACTTTTTCCTAAGTTAACAAATGATGCATAAAAATATTTAGCAATTAATATAAGACATGATAATTAAATTGTACAGTTTAGGGGCTGCCAAACGTGGCCTTAGCGAAATTCCCAACCAGCTGGTCCCGTGTACTGGTATTGTACATGTATCATTTTCCTATTCTACTCCAGGTGTTGTCCTGTACTTCTGTTTTCTATACACTCCTTGGCCAGAACTGCCCAGCTCCCAGCAACACAGCACCCCGTCGCTCTCTGCCCAGCTAGCAGGCACGTCCTCCTCCGCTACACTGTTCCGTACTGCCTCTGCATCTAATACAAGCAGCTACCATTTGCGTCGCAAGTCCTGCACACGTCCTCTCGATATTGTCCAGTTCCTGCCATGCTTAACACTCCTTCAATCCGCCAACACGTACAACAGCTGCTGCCAAGCCTTCAAGCATGGTACCAGCCTTGCTTCAGCACCGGTCATCTACTTGTAGCAGACATAGAGAATGTCCAGTACATCTGCTGCTTCCCAATCACCTAGTCCAAGCTGCTCAACCCAGATTCCAGCACTCAATGCAAAGACAACTTCAACTAGACACTAGTTTTTCCTTACCCTGTGCCTCATCAACTGCAACAGAAAAAGAAAAAAAAGATAACAGCAACAACAAAGAAAAAAAATGAACAGTAAATAAAACATGAAACAGAGCAGAATTGAAGATGATTTATAGCTACTGTTGCTGCCACAAGCTCAACAGACCAGTCATATATGTTCTGCCCGGCTCGACTTGTAACACCAGCTACTTCAGTTATGCCATTTGCTTCATTTTCGATCTTCTTGACCATTGAAAACCATGGGCATCACGTCCGGCAGTGGCAACCAAGCACCAGCCTCTCGACCAACTTCAGTAGCTAGCTTCTGCAGTCACATATGGCCTACAGATTATACACTGACCAAAATGAAGCCACCCAAGACAACACCAACAACCATAACTTCACTGCGCGCTCAACAGCCGAAAGCTGGAAATACTTCTACTCTAAACTGTTAATGTCTCATTTTCTATTCTAATAGACACAAATAAATCTGAATAATGTGATGATAAAGGTGTAAAAAAAATTCATCACAACTGAACTGTAAAATAGTGAAACACAGAAAATAAAAATCGTAAGCTAAACAGAATGTAACAAATATGCAGGAAAAATGAAAAGGAACCAGTGGAAGTCAAGTTGCACAATGAGACTATGGTTCACCAGCACCAAATCAACCGAGAACAATGGTGGTTGCTATCACCAGCCAGCCGAATGCTCTCCTTTACACTGCAAACCGGACTCTCCAAACAGAAAACTAATTCGGCAGAAATGTAATGTTCCAAGAAAGAAGTAGAGTATGATTTCTTAATGAACAGTAGAAAAACAAAGAAATAAAACTAAAATAGGAAGCAAACCGCGAGCAACATAAAAAAATAAAAGTCTTTCATTAAAACTTCAACATTAAAACAATAAAGGAATGGAACTTTAAGCAAAACCGAGAAGAAAATGGAAATGGTGGCTAAAAAAACAACTAACAGGAATTGCTAAAAAAATACAAGAGAAAATACTTTATTAAACTTTAATTTAAAAATATTCTAAAAAACTACCCTAAAAATTACTCTAGACTACTTCTATTCTACCCTAGGCTACGTTCTACCCTACCTACACTACTTCTACTCCTACCCTACCTACTTTCTACTTGGTTTATTCAATTGCTCATCATGTTCTATTTATACAAAAAATTTGGGGTACAATGGTAATTTCTAATCAAAGATGAGTTGACATTGCTTGGCCACTTGTCTTCATTCCATTTGCTGCAAAGTAGAAATTTTCACGTCACCTGTCTTTTTGTCCACTTGGATATGCGATGTGGCCCAACGTGTGTCTTCCAAAAGGTGGGCACGGTATCCGTCGATCTTATCATTTTGAGGTGAATAAAATACAAACACCCGACATCACACGTGTCTAGAGGACTGCTGACTCATGCTGCGAATTGAAAGTGGTTCAGTCTCCTTTTAGCCCATTTTCAATCCATTTTCTACTGAAACGATTGAGTTTCATCTGGATTTAATTTATCTGCAAACATAAGAATTTTAATTAAATTGAGGGGATAATTAATAAAATAATATGGGGATTAAAATAATTAATTAAGGAATTAAGCATAAATAATTCTGTTTTAATAGAATTATCACACCCCCAAACTTGAGCTTTTACTTGTCCTCAAGTAAAACAAAACAAATGTAGGAATGACAAAGTACCCAACATAATAATTTCCCCAATATTATCCTCAAAGAAAAAGTACACACTCTGATCTCAAAGATTCACAATTATAAGTCCTAACCCAAATTGGACTCCTCGTGTGTGTGTAAAAATGTCAAATCCACTTCACAGTATATTACCCGGATCAGATTATGCAAACATAGTGAATGCAAAGTCAATGACAAGTGATCATTCCCATAAGTTTGCTTTTCTCTTATCTCTCCACTAATGTAGTCACACTTAACCAGAGATCAATAGGACTTTATTAAGCTTGTAATGTTAGGCTGAGGCTAAGGTATGATAAATTCGATTTAGGTTTAATTACCCCTCAATCTGCATTACTTCTAGGATCTTTAATGTAAGAGCTCATAATTGTTCCCGCAAACTTATTTCTTTTGCTAAACTTTTTTTTGTATTTTTTTATTTTTATTCTTCTTTTTTTTTCTTTTTTTTTTCTGTTTCGCTTTTTTGTTTTTTGAATTTCACAATCACCTATAACCCATATCTACATAGCTCAAGATATATCCTAGTGAATTTACAGCTTTTGGGGTAAGGGATAGGAAAATAGTATTTAAGCTAAGGAAAAAAAATATGTAGGTGTATTTACAGAGAAAAGCTTATTTGGCCCAGATGGGTGACTACGGGTAAAATATGTGCAAGGACGGCTAGAAAGGCTCAAACGATCCAAAGATGACCTAAATCATCTTCCTAATTAAGTGTGATCTAATATTTCACCTCGAGATCAGATCAAACAAATTCTAGAATATGATGCACAAAATCAATTGAGCAAATGCAATCCTATGTCTACATAAGCTTTCTCTAAATAAATATACAGATTCATGAAATGACTGTCTATAAAATGAGGAAATCACAATCAGAATCAAGACAAATTTAAGAACTCAACTTCATGCTTTTCCTATAATCATGCTTCTTATTCAATCACATTCAGACTAAATCATGGGTTATATCATCGAAATATAGGAAAACTACATGCTAAGTACTAAATCACCCCAAAATCAAACAATGTAAGCTCAAATTTTCAAGTTTTTTTCAATTTTGCCCAAAAATTTTCAAAAATACTCAAATGATATCCCCTCCCCCAAACTTAAAGTGCATAGTGTCCTCAGTGTGCAGATAATATCAGAATTGAAGCTCAAGAATAAAATACTCCCTTTTCTGATGATGATGACGAATAATTGAAGCTTGATTGGAACATACTAGAAAAGTAATTTGCAAAAGAAACAAAGAAAGAAACAAAGGAAAAGAAAAAGAAAAAGATAAATAACTATACAAAAAGTGAAAAGAAAAATTAAGTCCCTTCAAATGCAGCTGAAGAAAACGACACTCAGCAGCAGGGCGAGAAGTAGGAGGGTCAACCAAAGTGGTGATAGAATGTTGACAGTTAAATCCTCCTTAGCTCTATCTACTTCCATCATTCTTTCAGATTTCTTATGCTCAAGCCTTATATCCTCTATCCTAAAATAGTCTTGAGAGTCACCAGGGAACTTCAAAGGTGTGAAAACATTAAATGTTACCTCCTGATTTAGGACTCTTATGGTCAATTCTCCATTTTGTACATCAATTAATGTTCTACCAGTAGCTAGGAAAGGTCTGCCTAAAATAATGGGGACTTCCCTGTCTTCCTCCATATCTAATACAATAAAATCTACAGGGAGAATAAACTTGTCTACCTTTACTAAGACATCCTTAATGATCCCCTTCAGATACTTAATGGATCTATCAGCTAGCTGAAGGGTCACTGTGCTAGGCTTGACATCCCCTATTCCTAACTTCTGGTAAATAGACCAAGGCATCAGATTGATACTAGCTCATAGATCAAGTAGAGCTCTACCAAAAAATTGATCTCCTATGGTGCATGGTATGGCAAAACTCCCTTAATCTTTGAGCTTGGGAGGTAATTTCCTCTGAATAATTGCACTACACTCCTCAGTCAAGGCCACCGTCTCATAATCTTCCAATCTTCTCTTCCTCGAGAGGATATCATTCATAAACTTCACATAACTCGACATTTGCTCTAAAGCATCTGTAAAAGGAATGTTGATGTGAAGCTTCTTAAAAACCTCAAGAAATTTAGCAAATTGTTGATCTAGCATCTGGTTTTGGAACCTCTAAGGAAAATTTACTGGTGGTCGAACTGGAGGGGGTGTAGTGGTAACATGTGTAGCATTAGATGAATATGAAGGCTGTGAAGAGGAAGGTAAAAATGAAGAAGCGCTTAACTTAGATTCTTTTGCAGCCTGATCCTGATATTCCTGCTCTTTCTGAGCTGTTTCTTTAGAACTTATGGGTTCTACCACTGTAGGCTTAACAGGATTGGACTTAACTTATGGATCATCTAGCTCTCTGCTGCTCCTAAGGGTGATGGCTTCGACATGTTCCTTACCCTCCCTCTGCCTAAAATGATTAGCTTTGGTGTTACTAGGAAGGGTCCCTTATGGACGCTGGCTAAGAGCACTAGCTATTTGTCCAACCTTAACTTCTAAATTCTTAATTGAAGCAGATTGATTTTGTAGGATAGTCATAAACATCTCCTCTAGTGTAGGCTTCTTCTTAGCTGCAGCTGCTGGTGCAGATAAGTATTGGGGCTAAATAGGTGGTGGTGGTGGATGACGTTGAAATTGTTGAGGTGGTTATGGGTGACGAGAAGGCAGGTGATGAGGAAATTACTGATGTGGTGGTACATGAACTGGTGGAGCTTGAAAACCAGGGGGTCCTACAGGTCTGGAATTAGAAGATTGTCCTTGATTTTGGCTCTAGGAAAAATTAGGATGGTTCCTCCACCCTGGATTGTAGGTGTTTGAAAAGGGGTTGTTCTGTTGCTTTTGAGATGAGGCAACGTACTAAACTGATTCAAAATTAAGCAGACACCTATCTATAGAGTGTGTACCACCACACAAATTACAAGAATTAAAAGGATTTTGGATAGCAAGAACAGGATTAGGACTAGTGGCAGAATTATGCTGGGTACTGAGTGATTCTACCTTTTTCATAAGGTTGGCTATTTGAGATGTCAAGGTAGACAGTGTGTCTAACTCATAGATACCCACCAACTAATTAGGCAGCTGCCTCTTCGAAGACCATTGATAGTTGTTAGCTGCCATCTTATCTAACAAACTGTAAGCTTCCTCCTCCGTCTTGCACATTAAAGCTCCTCCCACAGCAGCATCAACGATAGTCCTATTTTGGCTAGTGAGTCCATTATAGAAGGTCGGACTTGCAACCATAAGGGTAGGCCATGATGAGGACACTTCCTAAGAAGGTTTTTATCGTTCCCATGCATCGTAAAGGGATTCAGAATCAAATTGGGCAAAGGAAGATATGTCACTACGGAGTTTAGCCATTTTGGAGGGAGGAAAGAACTTAGCTAAAAATTGATGGGCTAACTCCTCCCAAGTGGAAATGGATCCTGGAGGTAACGAAGTTAACCAGTGTCGCGCTTTATCCCTAAGTGAGAAGGGAAATATCCTAAGCCTAAGCGCATCGTCCAATAATCCATTATGCTTGAAGGTGTTGCACAAATCTAAGATTTGCCCTAAGTGCGCATGTGGGTCATCGTGGGGAAGCCCACTAAACTGTAGTGAAGTTTGGATAATCTGGAGGATTGAAGGCTTAATTTTGAAATTGTATACAAGGACAGCTGGTTGCCTAATGCCAGTGTAATTATTTACGTCTACAACTCCGTCTATCTCTCCAAACGCTGCAGATACATATCAAACGCATCATTCATCACTTCTATAACCTCGAATCACTAAAACACCATTTATTCTCTTATTTCCTCTTTGACCTAACATAGGTCCTTTGTGACTTTACATGTTATAGTCACTTCTAACTATCTTCCCATATATCAATAGGTTCATAGCAGTAGCTAGGTTAACATACAAGAATTTGGTAGCCTGAAAGCTTACCTAGCTTGTTTTCCTTGCCACTTAGTCCAAAGTCTCTTGATATCGATCAACACCTTCGATCTATCGTATCGAGGTCTTGTTTCTAACTATGTTGCTCTGTTTTGGCTAACGAACAACTTCATAGAAGGAAACGTCTCTTTATTTTGGCTAGAAAGGTTAGTTTTTCTAGGAATGTGGTTGAACACTTAAGCCAAAATTGAGAGGTTTTAGGCCACTGTGCCTTTCAGCCTCAATCCTCATTTGCTATATAGAAATTTCACTAGGAGATCAATCTGCAGGGTGAGAGGATTGATCTCTCCTTCTTCACCGCCTTACTTCTCAGTTCATTAGATTTCATGAGATTAATTTGCCCTAAGTGATGAGATCGATCTTCTCCAAGCAGAGAGCTAAACAGATCGATCTGGCATAAGGATGAGATCGATCTACTCTTGGCCGAGAGGTAAGGAAATCAATTCCTCCTACACAGAATGTTTAACAGATCGATATGGCCTCATTAGAGATCGATCTGCCCTGTTTCATTACTCAAATAAGAGCATTTTTTGCTCTTCCAGATCGATCTTTCCTTCAATGAGATTGATCTGACATTCATATTTTCCAGATTTTTTTGCAGTTTTCTACAGTAACTCACACAAAACATCTTTAATTTTGCTGCCATAGTCATTTTCTCATCCAATCCCCTTTAAGGCTTGAAAATGGCATCCATTCATACTTTATCCACATCAAAACTTGTGTGCATTCATTGTATAACCAAAGGTATATAATACAACACTTAAATGGAAGTATAGAGCTTATGCAACTTCATTCCATTTTACCGTACTACTCATTTTCCATTCTATTTACATTCATTACATATAAAAGTCCATTTCGTCATATTCATACTTAATGAAACTTATACGTACATCACAACTCATATTATAAGTGTGTACATTAAATTTATGGACTTTACATTACTTATGCTTCACATAGCATGTACATGTATATACTTATGAATTCATAAGGTTTACATACAAAAATACGAGTCTTACACCTGATCTTTGATTTTGAAGCAAATGTTTTGATTGATCCTGGTTCTACACATTCATTTGTATCACCTTCATTTGCTTTTAAATTATTGAAACATGTAAAGCTTTCCTCGTTAAGTAGGAAGTTACTAATTAGTACTCCAATGAATGAGAGTCAGTTGATAGAGCATATGTGTAGAGATTGTAAGTTGAAGGTAGGAGAAAAGGATATGTCAGCCGATCTCATTATATTGGATATGAAGGATTTTGATGTAATACTAGGAATGGATTGGTTGGCTAAGAATCATGCTGTTTTAGATTGTTATTCTAGGATAGTAATGTTTTCAACCCCTGAGAAATGTATTGTAACATGTTTTGAAAAGAAATGAAAGTAATAGTTGTTGTAATTAAATGATAAAAATTTATGCTGACCAGATGATTAATATTTTAAAGGTTTATTGGCATATGTGGTTGTTATGGATAAGGCACATCCGGAGTTGGGAGACATTCCTGTAGTTAAGGAATTTTTAGATGTTTTTTCAGATGATTTACCAGCGTTACCACCGGAGAGAGAGATGAAGTTTTATATAGATTTGACACCTAGTAAAGAGCTAATATCCAAGCCACCGTACATAATTGTCAGGACCCCAGTTTCAATCCTTGACTTTAACCAAAAACCACAATAAATTTTTCGCATTTTAACATACCTTTCTCCTCTTCAATGGTTGGGCTGTGATTCGATGTCAGAGTCTTCACTTACCATAATATCCATTCTCATACATACATGTCAATATATTAATTCTTACTGTAGCTGCTTTTATTATACATGTAAGATTTTATAAAATCTAATACAATTACATTCCCCATAATATATATAACGTATACATCACTGTGCTGTTTCTATGTTTAGATACACAACTGTACATAATAAGTATACCTGATGAATCGATAGAAACTAGCAGTGGACTCTGGGACACTCTCCCACGATAACTCTCGCTCTACTGACGCTCTGTAGAGAGATGTAAAGAAAAGGGGTGAGCATAACGCGCTCAGTAAGGAAATCAGGCAAGCAAGTAGATATCCACACTATCTACTCAAAATAGTGCTATGCCTTGAAAACATTATTTCCTTAACTCACTTTAAAAGCATGTCTTGAAATATAATATATATACTTGTACAGAATAAATCCCATGTACAGAAATCATGCTTTATTTCTCAAATGTAGGCATGTAGTGCAAAACAATGCATTGTATATAAATCATGCCTTTATGTAAATCATGCCATGTATATTTAAATCACAATAAATATGGCATCAAATGATTCACAACACAAATCGGAGTCCGACCCATCCCTCAGGTCTGTCCGCAGTTTAAATTAGTCAATCAATGTGATATATCATGTGAGACTCTGTGGTGAATGCAAATAGTATCCTGGATTATGTCATATCCGAAAAGTGATCCCATGCAACACGGAATCCTAGTGTGCGGCAATCACTGCTGTAACGGGAGGATGGTCAGTCCAATGTCAACCGCCAGCTACGTAACACACGGTACAACGTACACCTCGTGTCCCAAACACGGTACAAAGTACACCCGTGGACCCTCACAGCCAGGGTCATTAGCCCTCGAAACCATGGAAATAAGTATACCACGTCTATATCAACCTCATGCGGATATCCTCTCTAGCTATGACACACAGTCACACAAGGACTCAGGCATGGGTTTCAACATGTATTACATATCACATACAGTGTGCTTCTTGAGTGCGACTCACAGTCGTTACTCCGCTCAAACACTGTTTCACATCATAAAACTCAACTCTAGTGCGAGCAAATCTCTAGCAACTAGGTCAATGCATAGTTTATGTATTAAATCAAGTACGAGCAATAGCTCCCAGTACTATGCTATGCACAATATCAAAATCAAGTACGAGCAATCGCTCCCAGTACTATGTCATGTGTAAACCATGAAGAATCGAGTACGAGCCAATCGCTCCAGCACTCTGTCATGCATATATCATTCAAAGCTGAGTACGAGAAAAACTCCAGTACTCTATCATGCATGTCATGAAAATCTAGTGCGTATCAAAATCCAGCACTATGTATGTGGAAAACATATGAATCCCAGTGCGAGCTATGCTCTAGCACGATTCATTCTCACATAATATGATAGATGGCTATTTAAAAGGGATTGTTTACAAAATAGTAAAATCAGCACTAAAAGTGTGCTTAAGTCATATCAACCTTAAAATCATTAGCCCATCTATTTATTTTCATGCTAATAGCATTTAAACACTCACAATAGTATTTTTCATGCTTTTTGCAACTTCTCACAAAAGTTGACTTTTTGACTAACTAGGGGCAAAATCGTAATTTGCCACTATCGGGTCGCAATAATTATTATTCACTTTCTCTGACCCTCAGAGTTTTTAAGTGAATGCAGAAGCAGTTGAAAATACGTGTAGGTATCTCTAACTACTCGCAAAAGTCCCTTACGTCGGATCACGTCACGTGACCTCACTTCCTCGGTGCTGCTAAATCCCGCAGTCCGATCAGCTCTCGATGTAAACTCCGGAGCTGTAAATAACCATTCCTCAGGTTAATTATAATTTTCCTACTGTATTACACATTAATACAGTTTAATTTCCCTTAATGGGCCTTAAAATCCTTAATGGGCCTAAGTAGGCCTTAAGTCCATTTTCATTTTACTATTCACTTTTGTTGGGCCTATTGGGCTTGTGGGGCCCACCAACTCTTATTGGGCTTGTCTTAGGCCCATTACACCCTATTGGGCCTAAAAATATTGGGCTTGGCCCATTGGGCCTCTCGGTTTGCACTCTATGGCTCCTTGATAGCCAATTCCAACATATGTTAATCTCCTTTCAATTTGGCACAACTTCCATGAAGAATGCAAGTTCCAAATATGTCTAATTCCTAGTGATTTCTAGTGAGAGAAAGCTTGGATGTTATGGTTTCAATGGTGTTTTCTCCTAGCCGAAATTGTGTGATGAAGATGACAATGGTGTGGCTGCATTTATAAGCCACTTACTTAGCCATTAAGCCTTACTTTTCAGCCACTATGCTTGACTTTCCAAATCTGAACCATGAGTCACCTTATGAGTCACCTTATGAGTCATAGTTAACTTTAACTATGGTTAGATATTTATCTCATGGGCTTTTCCAATTGGGCTTCTCGGTTTGGGCTTTCCTAATGGGCTTTCAGGCTGAAATTTTTACTATACCTCGGGCCTTTTATTGTCTCAAAATTTGGCCGATCAATTGGTCCTACAATTCGGTCTAAAGGACCTAAAAATTTCGATATACGTTTAGTATACCTTAATGGGCTTTAAAATTTTCACCTTAGGCCCATTACGTTTTTAACCATTAAATTTATTCCGGAATCCTTCCGAATAAATTTTCCTTACTTCCGGGGATGATTATCTTGTATTCTGGCCAAGAATATTTTTCCCCAAATTTTTCTCCACACTTAGGTTAATTTCTAACCTTGATTAGTCAACTATGGTAAAAGTCCACTTTTTTAACTATAGTTGACTTTTTCTTTAACCATTGACTAAGTTGACTTTTTCTTAAATTTTCGAAAGTGTTATATATCATGTCTTACACTCTTGTCTTTATATTCCAACCGCTCCCGGTGGATAATTTCACCCGAAACTCCTTTTCTCGTCGAAAAGGTCCATTTTACCCTTTTTAGCTTTTATTCTCGTTTTGTATGTTCGGGTCTAAATCAAGCTGACTTTCCTTCATGAGCTCTCTACGCTCTCTTATTTTAAGTTCTTATTTTCAGTCAGAATGATTTAGAATAACTCGGTTTAGCCTGTGATACTCATCATCCACATTAGGCATTTTATGTAGCTTTTGCGTGTTAATTTATTTCATTAACACTTTAAATCTAGTAAATACTCTTCTTATGATTCAACCATAATTACATAGTGTTCATACACATAGGAATCATAAGGAAATAAGCTACAAAAAATCCGGGTCTGACAATCCTCCCCCACTCAGAAAATTTGGTCCTCCAAATTAGAACCAAGTCAGTCCTCAAATAGGTGAGGGAACTTCTCTCGCATCAGACTCTCTAGCTCCCAAGTAGCTTCCTCTGAAGTATGATGCTGCCAGAGAATCTTCACTAATCCGATGGTCTTCGATCTCAATACCTTCTCCTTCCTATCCAATATCCGAATCGGTCTCTCTACATATGACAAGTCCTCTCGGAGCTCCAAAGGCTCATAACTAATCACATGTGACGGATCCGGGTGATACTTCCGAAGCATCGATATGTGGAATACGTTGTGGACACCTGATAAGTCTGGTGGCAATGCCAACCTATACGCCTTATCTCCCACTCGATCAAGTATCTCAAAGGGTCCAATATAGCGAGGATTTAGTTTCCCTCTCTTCCCAAATCTCGCTATTCCCTTGGAAGGAGAAACTCTCAAAAACACGGATTCACCAACTGCAAACTCTAGTGGCCTACGTCTCCTGTCAGCGTAACTTTTCTGTCTGCTCTGAGCTGTCCTCAGTCTCTCTACTATCAAGCGGACGTCCTCAGATGCTTGCCCAACCAAGTCAGGAGCAAAAATCTTACGGTCACCCACTTCTTCCCATCCAATGGGGGAACGACATCTACGGCCATACAAAGCCTCATACGGTGCCATCCCGATACTCGAATGATGACTGTTATTATAGGCGAACTCGGCTAGTGGCAGGTGGTCATCCCAGGAGCCTCGATAGTCTAGCACACATGCTCTCAACATGTCCTCTAGAGTCTGTATAGTCCTCTCTGACTGACCATCTGTCTGAGGATGGAAAGCGGTGCTCAAACTCAACTGGGTTCCCTTAGCTTCCTGAAAATGTCCCTAAAAGTGGGATGTGAAGCGGGAATCCCTATCAGAGACTATGCTCACTGGTACACCGTGTAACCTCACTACCTCGCGTACGTACAGTTCTGCTAATGAACTCAGAGTATCGGTAGCTCCATAGCTAGGAAGTGGGCTGACTTCGTCAGTCTATCAACGATCACCCATATAGCATCGTGATTCCTGCGGGTCCTCGGTAAACCCATCACGAAATCCATGGTGATATGCTCCCATTTCCATGTCGGTATAGGTAGAGGCTGCAACAATCCTGCAGGTTTCTGATGCTCTACCTTCACCTGCTGACATACGAGACACTTTGCCACGAAGTCTGCTACATCTCTCTTTATACCCGACCACCAGTATACCTTCCGGAGGTTCTGATACATCTTGTTACTCCCCGGATGCAACGTATACCTCGATGAATGAGCTTCCGCCAATATCAATCTCCTGAGTCCTGGATCCTCGGGAACACACAATCTGCCTCTGAACCTCAGTAGTCCATCAGAACTCAACTCAAAATCAGTCACTGTGCCCTTCTGCATCTGACTACTCACATCCATACAAAATGGATCAGTCTGCTGAGCCACTCTGATCCTGTCCAACAGGTCCGGCTCCAAGCGTAGACTAGCTATCACATAGCCTATATCCATGTCAGAAGGCACGACTCCCAAACTGAGGCTGGCAAACTGCTCTAGCAAATCATGCTCCCTAACCATCATATACGATACCATCCCCAGGCTCTTCCTACGCAAAGCATCGGCTAAAACGTTAGCCTTACCCGGATGATAAAGTATCTCACAATCGTAGTCCTTCAGAAGCTCTAGCCATCTTCTCTGTCTCATGTTCAGCTCCTTCTGCGAGAACAGATACTTGAGGCTCTTGTGGTCGATAAATATCTGGAACTTCTCACCATACAAGTAGTGGCGCCATACCTTCAACGCAAACACTACTGCAGCTAGCTCCAAATCATGGGTCGGATAGTTTTTCTCATGATCCTTCAACTGTCTGGATCCATAAGCAACTACCTTCCCATCCTGCATCAATACACAGCCCAGTCCCTGATGCAAAGCATCGGTATACACTGCAAATCCTCCTGAGCTGGTAGGGATAGTGAGAATCGGAGCGGTGGTCAATCGACGCTTCAACTCCTCAAAGCTCTTCTCACAATCCTCGTTCCATATGAACGGTGCACTCTTTCGAGTAAGACGTGTCAACGGAGTAGCCAACTTCGAAAATCCCTCAACGAATCTCCGATAGTATCCAGCTAAACCTAGAAAACTCCTGATCTCGGTGATTGTCCTCGGTTGTAACCACTGAACTACCGCCTCTATCTTAGATGGATCAACTGATACACCATCTCTCGATATGACATGTCCCAAAAACGAGATCTGTGACAACCAAAAGTCACACTTGCTGAGCTTAGCATATAACTCATGCTCCCGTAACGTCTGCAACACGATCCTGAGGTGCTCCTCATGCTCCTCCTTGGATCTCGAATACACCAATATGTCATCGATGAAGATGATAACAAACTGGTCCAAGTATGGCTTAAACACATCGTTCATCAAAGCCATGAAAGCAGCTGGAGCATTCGTCAATCCGAATGGCATGACCAAGAACTCATAATGGCCATATCGGGTACGAAATGCTGTCTTGGGTACATCTCCACTCCGAACCTTCAGCTGATGATACCCAGACCTTAGGTCAATCTTGGAAAAGACCTGTGCTCCCTGTAGCTGATCTAGCAAGTCGTCAATGCGTGGAAGGGGGTATCTATTCTTGATGGTGGCCTTATTCAACAATCGGTAGTCTATACACAATCGAAGGCTCCCATCCTTCTTCCTCACAAACAAAACCGGTGCTCCCCAAGGTGAAACACTCGGTCGTACAAAGCCCCTATCCAACAACTCCTGTAACTGTCTCTTGAGCTCCTCCAGCTCGACTAAGGCCATGAAATAAGGTGGTCTCGAAATAGGCTCCGTACCAGGTACCAGATCTATACAGAACTCCATCTCTCTGTCTCGTGGTAACCCTGGCAATTCATCTGAGAAAACATCTGGGTACTCACTGACCACAGTGATATCTGTTAACTCCGGATGTGCCTTATCCATATCTACCACGTACGCAATGAAACCTTGATATGTTGAAGGTTTTCTAAATCAGAATCATGTAATAATCATAACCACTCCTTTCATTTATTTTTATTAAACTTTACCACATATCTTGTAGGGTTAGGAAACATAACTGTCTTAGCGTAACAATCTAAAACAGCATGGTTTGCAGATAGCCAATTCATTCCTAATATTATATCAAAGTCACTCATACTTAGAATATTAGATTGGCTGTCATCTCCTTATCCCCTACTCTCAACTTGCAGTCATTATATACATATTCTACAACTTGACTACTATTCATAGGCGTACTGATTAACATCATCATACATAAACGTGTACGCTCTACATGTCTTGCTAATTTACATGCAAATGAAGGCGATACAAAAGAATGCGTGGCACCAGGATCAATTAAAACATATGCTTCAGTATCATAAATCAGGATGTTACCTCGAATCACATCTGATGAAGCATCAGCTGTTCCCTGGTCCAAAGCATGTACTCGCCCTCGACCCATCACTTGTTTCCCTTTCTCCTCTGCCGTCGCTCTACCTCTCTGAGCAGACGTACCAGCTGGAGCTCTATCAAACTCCCTGCCCCTTTATGGTGCAGTCACAAACAGCGCTGGGCAATCTCTAGCCAGATGCCCCTGTTTCCCACATCGGAAACATACCATAGTACTCTGTGGACACGGTCTATCTCCATGTGATCTGCCGCATCTTCTACACTGATCTGCAGCAGGTCGCGGTCCTCCTATGATAATGCCCTTCGCTGGGGCTACAGTCGGATAAGCAGGAGATCTAGCATATCTCTCTCGTGTCCCCTCTATCCGTGATCTCTTACCGAAGGGTATCTTTCCCCCTCGATAACTAAAATCTCTAGCCGGCCTCTTCTTCTGCAAGTCTAGGCTACTGCTAAACTTCCCAAACTCGGAAGCATTCCTCTCGTAGTCCTGCTCACATAGTTACGCCCTGCGCACTGCCTCCTCATAAGTCACTATGTCCAGCAGAACCAACTTGGACCGTAGCACTGGTCTCAACCCGTCGATAAATCTGTGGACCTTCCTGGTCTCACTATACATGGTATCCGGGTCATATCTTCCTAGGGATAGGAATCGAGTCTCATACTCGTCCACCGATAAACTCTCCTGGTTGAGTCTTAAAAACTCTGCCTGTAACTTTCGCTGTGCGGTGTCGGGAATAAACTGCCTCCTGAAGGCCTCTCGAAATATATCCCAACTGATATCCGTGTGTCGGGATCTCAATATAGGTTGGGTGGACTTCCACCAATGCTCTGCGACTCCCTTCGTAGGAACGCAGCAAATGCGACCATCTCCGAGGTCGTGCACTCAAAGAATCCATAGAGCTTCTCTAGCTCTGCCAACCACTCCTCCGCAACTACGGGGTTCTTGACCCCACTAAATGATGGAGGTCTAAACTTCTGGAACTCCCTCAACCGATGCAAGTCACATCCATATCCTAATCCACTGCCACCCGAAATCGGTGGGGGTGTAGGAGTATCTACTGTCCTCTATGCATCAGCTGTCTGCGTAGGTGTATCAGGGGCAACTGCCTCTCCTGTAGCAGCTCCTACCTCCTGTCTCTGCCTACCTGGCATCGTCTGTGCCAGTATCTCAATAATAGTCTCGAGACCACGCTCTAATCTCGTAAAACATGTCTCTGCACAATCGGGTGCCTCAGTAGCACCTGCAGTCTCATGCGTAGGTAATGGCCTGGCAGCGGCTCGTCCCTCGGGTCTATCTCCCCGGCCTCGAGCCCTACCTCTCATACCTCTACCACAACGCGTATTTGCCATTTAGGCAAAGTCCCTGCATTCATAATAATGAATTAGTGCATTTCCTATCCGGTATACACAGTTATATCTAAACACAGCACAGTACTATGGGGTTTTCCTATTTTTCTAACACCAACTCACATCAGACCAACCTCTGCTCTGATACCATCCTGTCAGGACCCCAGTTTTAATCCTTGACTTTAACCAAAAACCACAATAAATTTTTCGCATTTTAACATACCTTTCTCCTCTTCAATGGTTGGGCTGTGATTCGATGTCAGAGTCTTCACTTACCATAATATTCATTCTCATACATACATGTCAATATATTAATTCTTACTATAGCTGCTTTTATTATACATGTAAGATTTTATAAAATCTAATACAATTACATTCCCCATAATATATAACGTATACATCACTGTGCTGTTTCTATGTTTAGATACACAACTGTACATAATAAGTATACCTGATGAATCGATAGGTACTAGCAGTGGACTCTGGGACACTCTCCCACGATAACTCTCGCTCTACTGACGCTCTGTAGAGAGATGTAAAGAAAAGGGGTGACCATAACGCGCTCAGTAAGGAAATCAGGCAAGCAAGTAGATATCCACACTATCTACTCAAAATAGTGCTATGCCTTGAAAACATTATTTCCTTAACTCACTTTAAAAGCATGTCTTGAAATATAATATATATACTTGTACAGAATAAATCCCATGTACAGAAATCATGCTTTATTTCTCAAATGTAGGCATGTAGTGCAAAACAATGCATTGTATATAAACCATGCCTTTATGTAAATCATGCCATGTATATTTAAATCACAATAAATATGGCATCAAATGATTCACAACACAAATCGGAGTCCGACCCATCCCTCAGGTCTGTCCGCAGTTTAAATTAGTCAATCAATGTGATATATCATGTGAGACTCTGTGGTAAATGTAAATAGTATCCTGGATTATGATCATATCCGAAAAGTGATCCCATGCAACACGGAATCCTAGTGTGCGGCAATCACTGCTGTAACGGGAGGATGGTCAGTCCAATGTCAATCGCCAGCTACGTAACACACGGTACAACGTACACCTCGTGTCCCAAACACGGTACAAAGTACACCCGTGGACCCTCACAGCCAGGGTCATTAGCCCTCGAAACCATGGAAATAAGTATACCACGTCTATATCAACCTCATGCGGATATCCTCTCTAGCTATGACACACAGTCACACAAGGACTCAGGCATGGGTTTCAACATGTATTACATATCACATACAGTGTGCGTCTTGAGTGCGACTCACAGTCGTTACTCCGCTCAAACACTGTTTCACATCATAAAACTCAACTCTAGTGCGAGCAAATCTCTAGCAACTAGGTCAATGCATAGTTTATGTATTAAATCAAGTACGAGCAATAGCTCCCAGTACTATGCTATGCACAATATCAAAATCAAGTACGAGCAATCACTCCCAGTACTATGTCATATGTAAACCATGAAGAATCGAGTACGAGCCAATCGCTCCAGCACTCTGTCATGCATATATCATTCAAAGCTGAGTACGAGAAAAACTTCAGTACTCTATCATGCATGTCATGAAAATCTAGTGCGTATCAAAATCAAGCACTATGTATGTGGAAAACATATGAATCCCAGTGCGAGCTATGCTCTAGCACGATTCATTCTCACATAATATGATAGATGGCTATTTAAAAGGGATTGTTTACAAAATAGTAAAATCAGCACTAAAAGTGTGCTTAAGTCATATCAACCTTAAAATCATTAGCCCATCTATTTATTTTCATGCTAATAGCATTTAAACACTCACAATAGTATTTTCCATGCTTTTTGCAACTTCTTACAAAAGTTGACTTTTTGACTAACTAGGGGCAAAATCGTAATTTGCCACTATCGGGTCGCAATAATTATTATTCACTTTCTCTGACCCTCAGAGTTTTTAAGTGAATGCAGAAGCAGTTGAAAATACGTGTAGGTATCTCTAACTACTCGCAAAAGTCCCTTACCTCGGATCACGTCACGTGACCTCACTTCCTCAATGCTGCTAAATCCCGCAGTCCGATCAGCTCTCGATGTAAACTCCGGAGCTATAAATAACCATTCCTCAGGTTAATTATAATTTTCCTACTGTATTACACATTAATACAGTTTAATTTCCCTTAATGGGCCTTAAAATCCTTAATGGGCCTAACTAGGCCTTAAGTCCATTTTCATTTTACTATTCACTTTTGTTGGGCCTATTGGGCTTGTGGGGCCCACCAACTCTTATTGGGCTTGTCTTAGGCCCATTACACCCTATTGGGCCTAAAAATATTGGGCTTGGCCCATTGGGCCTCTCGGTTTGCACTCTATGGCTCCTTGATAGCCAATTCCAACCTATGTTAATCTCCTTTCAATTTGGAACAACTTCCATGAAGAATGCAAGTTCCAAATATGTCTAATTCCTAGTGATTTCTAGTGAGAGAAAGCTTGGATGTTATGGTTTCAATGGTGTTTTCTCCTAGCCGGAATTGTGTGATGAAGATGACAATGGTGTGGCTGCATTTATAAGCCACTTACTTAGCCATTAAGCCTTACTTTTCAGCCACTATGCTTGACTTTCCAAATCTGAAGCATGAGTCACCTTATGAGTCACCTTATGAGTCATAGTTAACTTTAACTATGGTTAGATATTTATCTCATGGGCTTTTCCAATTGGGCTTCTCGGTTTGGGCTTTCTTAATGGGCTTTCGGGCTGAAATTTTTACTATACCTCGGGCCTTTTATTGTCTCAAAATTTGGCCGATCAATTGGTCTAACAATTCGGTCTAAAGGACCTAAAAATTTCGATATACGTTTAGTATACCTTAATGGGCTTTAAAATTTTCACCTTAGGCCCATTACGTTTTTAACCATTAAATTTATTCCGAAATCCTTCCGAATAAATTTTCCTTACTTCCGGGGATGATTATCTTGTATTCTGGCCAAGAATATTTTTCCCCAAATTTTTCTACACACTTAGGTTAATTTCTAACCTTGATTAGTCAACTATGGTAAAAGTCCACTTTTTTAACTATAGTTGACTTTTTCTTTAACCATTGACTAAGTTGACTTTTTCTTAAATTTTCGAAAGTGTTATATATCATGTCTTACACTCTCGTCTTTATATTCCAACCGCTCCCGGTGGATAATTTCACCCGAAACTCCTTTTCTTGCCGAAAAGGTCCATTTTATCCTTTTTAGCTTTTATTCTCGTTTTGTATGTTCGGGTCTAAATCAAGCTGACTTTCCTTCATGAGCTCTCTACGCTCTCTTATTTTAAGTTCTTATTTTCAGTCAGAATGATTTAGAATGACTCGGTTTAGCCTGTGATACTCATCATCCACATTAGGCATTTTATGTAGCTTTTGCGTGTTAATTTATTTCATTAACACTTTAAATCTAGTAAATACTCTTCTTATGATTCAACCATAATTACATAGTGTTCATACACATAGGAATCATAAGGAAATAAGCTACAAAAAATTCGGGTCTGACAATAATGGCTCCGATTGAGTTTGAGGAGCTAAGGAAGCAGTTACAAGAATTGCTAGATAAAGGGTTTATTAAACTGAGTGCCTCACCCTGGGAAGCTCCGGTCTTATTCGTTAAGAAGAATGATAGAAGTCTTCGATTGTGCATTGATTACAGGTTGTTGAATAAGGCTACCGTCAAGAATAAGTACCCTCTTCCACGTATCGATGATTTATTAGATCAACTTCGGGGAGCGTAAGTCTTTTCTATGATAGATCTGACGTCTGGGTATCATCAGTTGAGGATTCGAGATGATGATGTACCCAAGACAACATTTTGGACCCGTTATGGCCACTATGAGTTTATGTTTATGCCATTCGAATTGACAAATGCTCCCGCAACTGTTATAGTATTGATGAAGGATGTATTTAAGCCATACCTGGATCAATTTGTTATCGTTTTTTCAATGACATTTTGGTGTACTAGAAATCTAGGGAAAAGCATGAGTAGCATCTGAGGATTGTATTACAAACCCTCCGAGAGAAGTAGTTGTATGCTAAACTCAGTAAGTGTGACTTTTGGTTCGAGAAAATTTCAATTTTAGGTCATGTGGTGTCAAAGGATGGTGTGTCAGTGGATCCATCCAAGATCCGGCTAGTAGTTCAGTGGGAGAGGCCCAAGACAGTCACAAAGATTAGGAGTTTTCTTGGTTTAGCTGGATATTAAAGACGGTTTGCAGAGGGATTTTCTAAGTTGGCTGCTCTATTGACACGTCTCACTAGGAAAAATGTTGCATTTGTGTGGGACGATGATTGTGAAAGGAGTTTTATAGAACTGAAGCGTCGATTGACCATCGCTCCGATTCTCACCATTCTTACCTGCTCATGAGGTTTTTTTGTATATACTGATGCATCACATCAAGGAGTGGGCTGTATATTGATGCAGGATGGGAAGGTAGTCGCTTATGGATCCCGACAGTTAAAGGATCATGAGATGAACTATCCAACCCATGACTTAGAGTTGGCAACCGTAGTGTTTACACTAAATATATGGCGCCACTATCTATGTGGTGAGAAATTTCAAATTTTCACCGATCATAATAGCCTCAAGTATCTGTTCTCAAAGAAGGAGCTGAATATGAGATATAGAAGATGGCTAGAGCTTTCGAAGGACTATGACTGTGAGATTTTGTACCATCCGTGCAAGGCAAATGTGGTAGCAGATGCCCTCAGCAGAAAAGGTATGATGTCTAATATGATGATTAGAGAATGAGACTTGTTAAAAAAGTTCGTTGAGCTCAGAATCAGTATTGATGAAGTTGAGGATGGGTTTATGGCTAGCCTACAGATGGAGTCTAGTATATTGGATCAGATCTGAACAAGACAGAGAAATGATCAAAAGTTTTTAGATATGGTTAGCTAGGCCGAGGAGAGATCACAGTCAGACTTCTCGGTCAGTAATGATGGGTTATTGAGGTTTCGTGGTCGTATTTGTGTACCCCATGATAACACTCTGAGACAGAACATTCTGAAAGAGTCTCATTCTAAGATGTACCATGATCTCTGGAAGGTGTATTGGTGGATAGGGGTGAAGAAAGATGTGGCAGATCTTGTAGCTAGATGTTTAGTCCGCCAACACATTAAGGCTGAGCATCAGAAACCAGCAGGATTGCTTATGTCATTATCGATGCCTACTTGGAAATGAGAGCATATTACTATGGATAGTATTATGGGGTTACCCAAGACCCAGAGAGGTCATGATGCAGTCTGGGTGATTGTGGACAGACTGGCAAATAGTGCCCACTTCCTTGCCATCAAGAACACTAATTCACTGGATAAGCTAGTAGGTTTAACTAATTCAACTGAATTTGAGCACCGCCTATCATCCTCAGACAGATGATCAGTCCGACCATACTATTCAGACATTAGAGGATATGTTAAAGGCATCTGCACTATATTTTAAGGGCTCATGGGATGATCATTTGCCTCTCGCTGAATTTGCCTATAATAACAGTTATCATGCTAGCATTGGTATGGCTCCTTATGAAGCCCTCTATAGTAAGAGATGTAGATCCCCGATTGCCTGGCAAGAAGTGGGTGACAGGAAAATACTTGCTCCCGAACTAGTCAAACATGCATATAAAGGTGTTCAGTTAATCTGTGATAGATTGAGGACAACACAGAGTAGACAAAAGAGTTATGCAAATGTGCGAAGACGTCCTTTGGAATTTCAAGTTGGGGACTCTGTATTTGTAAAGGTGTCTCTGATGAAAGGTGTCACACATTTCAGGAAGAAAGGGAAGCTCAGTCCTCACTTCATTGGCCCATTTGACATATTAGAGAAAGTGGGAGATGTTGCCTACCGACTTGCACTACCCCCACAGTTGTCGGGAATGCATAATATCTTCCATGTTTCCATGTTAAGGAAGTATTATCCTGACCCTTCTCATGTCATCGAGTACGAACCATTGGAGATTCAGGAAGACATTTGCATGATAGGTAGGCATAAATAATAAATCCGAAAATTAAAATCCAATATATATAAAATACAGTAATGATAAATTATATAGGGTGAACATAATTTAAATGCATAATGCATGTGCATGAATATGTTCATGAACTCAAGTTATTTAGTAGAAATGTATTCATGTGACCAGATGAGGATATTGTATGGATATTGTTATATGTTAATGGAATCATAAGACAGATGATTTTGATCATATATATATGAATGAAGTAGTCAAATATACGTAAAATCCGAAAACGGACAGTTCAGGAATTTCAAATTAAATTTATGAGATTTGAATTGTCTGGACAGAGATACAAATTTTAAATGAGAAATTATAGTGGGTCCAAGAAGGAAAGTCGGTCTAAATTGGTCCCGAACGTGTAGAAGGGTAAAACGATCAAAAGACCAAAATTCAGTATAAATTCGATAAGAAAATTTCATTAAAAAATATAGAATTGAGAAATCTTGATCAATAACCAGGAAAATATTGAATTTCGAGTCCAATTGATCAAGATATGAATTTATTGGAATTAATCGAAATTTTCAATTCAAAAAATTATACTGAAAATACTCAAAAAATATACCGAAAAGACAAAATAAGATAGATAAATTCATTTATTGATTAAATGAATAAAATAAGATTTTTTTAAAGGTATTTTTGGGATTTTTTAATATTTTAATGATTAAAATAATAATAAAATAAATTATAAATATAATAATAAAATAATTTAAAAGAAGAGGAAATCTGAAAAAAAAACGGGAAACTGAAGAAGGAAAAAGAAAATGGAAAACAGAAAATCGAGGCTTGACGCGTGACCGAACCTCGACGAGCCATCGGCGACTGACGAGGCCAGGTGAGGGCCGGAGAAGGAAGAGGAGCACTAAGCGAACCTGCTGGCACCGATGGCGGCGCCTCTGACGTCGGAGTCTGGCGAACGGAGGAGGAGAAATCTACAGGAAAAAGGTGCTCCATTCCGACGATCCACGATAGCTAGGTGTGATTGGAGGGTACCAGTGTGATCGGGAGGATGAGCCAGTTCTGTTGGTACCAGTAGCGGTCGTAGAAACGGCCGAGAACATCGACAACGGTGAGGACCCTGAAACAACACCGTTTAGGCCGAGAGGAAAAGGGAAGGAAAAGGAAGGAAAATGGGAGGAAAAGGAAGGAAAGGAAAAGAAAAAAAAAGGAAAAAAAGAAGGGGAGAAAAATCCCTGGGCATACCTCAAAAATTCGGGTAAGCTGATACGCGGTCAGATTGACTGAATTGATTTTCGAGAATTTAATTTAAAATTATATTTGATCGAAAATTAACCTAAAATTTAATATAAAATTGTGCAGTTCGACGATAAATCACGTACATGAGCCTGATCAAACTTCGATTTGAGAACCATCGCATAAATTCGGGTAAGTAAAGCTCATATACGACAATTGTATGATTATTGCGCATTTGAAATTTATTTTGCGGATTTCAGATTTATTTCCCCAATAAAATAGATTAAATTCAAATTTTTGAATAAATTGTTGTAAATGATATACGGGCTATCCAATGAGTTTGGAACAAAGCCCAATGAGTATTGGTAAGCCAAATGAGCCCAATAGACTCGAAGAAGTGATTTAATAAGTGAAAACAGGCTGAAAAAGCGGTCGAGGCCCATTAATGTGCAATCGGGCCCAATAAAGTAAAACGAGCCCAGTGTTTTAGATTCGATCAGTAAGAGTGAAATACTGATAAGTATATTAGAATTGACCTCAAAGATGTGGTTATATGCAGCTCCGTAGATTTGGTTTGGAGCGAATTGGACTGAGAGACCTGGTACTATCGAGCTAGGATAAGCCCGCGCGTGATTCTAAGTAAGGGAATTTTACGGACTGCTAAAGGTAACTTTACTCAATTTCGACATCATTTACATTCCCTAAAATTGTCTAAAGGATCTATATTTAAAATAAGAATTTTGGGTGCCCGAATGGGCAAATGACCAAAATACCCTTGTGAAGGGTAAAATTTCAAAAATTAGGAAAAGTTGGGAGGAGCAAGAATAAGAGGTTCCTGCTTGTTTTTGAGGTGTTTTGACACGTGCATAGGTAGGCTGGCTAACTTTTAAATAAAAATGCACAGCATTGCATATTTTCAACAATGTGATTTCTTGTGGAACTTGTTTTGAGATAACAGAGCCGCCTACGTGATTTTATGAAACTGTGACGTGCTAGAGCTCAGCTCACACGAGTTTTGATTTGTGTGATGCATGCATTAGTGCTGGTGCAAAGGCTCGCACTAAAGTTTTACATGCATAGGTGCTGGAGTCTAACTCGCACCAGATTTTCATATGATTTTCGTGACAGGGTGGTGGAGTCTAACTCGCACCAGAGTTTTACTTGATTTGTATGACACAATACTGGAGCCTAGCTCGCACTAGTTTTACATGATTTTGACAGAGTGCTGGAGCTTAGCTCGCACTAGATCTTATGAGATTTTATGAAATGCATGTTTGAACTTTACTCGCACGAGATTTTCCTTGATTTTATGAGAGTGCTGGAGCATCACTCGCACTGATTTTATGAGACATACGATGAGCTATGCTTAGAGCATCAGGTGTGTGTCACGCCTATTAAATATGCTCGCATGTGCATTTTGAGACAGGCATGATTATTGATATGAGATGTGGGTTCACAAAGTACGTTGTACCGTGCAAGTAACATGGAGTATGTTGTACCGTGCTAGGATTGATTATGTGACACCTTCGGATGCGAGTGGCTTCTTCAGATGTAAGTGATCGGGCAAGATCGACGGGATGGGCTGACCCACCTCCCGTGGTGATTCCCGATAGTTGTAAGACCCCGCACACAGGATTCGTGTAGCAGTGGGATCACGAGGATATGGCCATAGTCCTGGTTATTTGCCTGAAAAATATATATATATATTGCCTAGTCTCGCATGTTATAAATTGATGTTTTAAGAAACATGTTTTGTGGACTTTTGTGTAAGTCTAGATCAACCGAGGGAGGGGTTGAGTCCTGACTGAGATGTGATTTTGATGAGAATGAAATTGGGATTTAAACTCGCGCATATTACTATTGCTTTGAAAAGCATTTGATTTCATGGTTTTGTGTGAGTCAGGAACACCCGAAGGATGGGTTGAGTCCTGGCTGTGTTGTGAAATTTTAATGAGAATGAAATGATTTAAATGGATTTGCATGTTGAGTTTTCCATGCTCTTTGAAATCCATATGTGAACTTGTTTTACATGACATCATGAATTTTAGTATCTCTTTTAAAATTGTGTGGATAAAGGGTGGTTTATGCATGGCACCACATTCATGTAGGTTGTATGGTTACCTACTTGTTTGTAGGATTGTCTTACTGAGCTTGATGTGCTCACCCCTTTCATTTTCCTACACAGATTTCTTTCAGTAGACTTTGAGGTGACTAAGTACTGCATTCCTGATATCCGCTGTTGCCCATCACTTGAGGTATATACAGTTGTACATATTGTATCTAAATAAGAATAGCACAGTAACATGTTTGTAAGTAACTTTCGGGGATGTATAGACACTGTAAACACTTGTAAATAAATGAGAATGAATTAGTGAAAAACTCATGTGTTTACCTTTCCTTTAATAAGGAATTAAGTTATATGGTGAATGAATGGTGGGATTGGCATTGACGCACAGCCCAATTGTTAGTGGAGTGTGGTCATGATCAGAGGACAGGTAATTATGAAAGAAAAAATGAAAAATTTACTCTGATTTTTGGGTCGTGACAAATAGTGGTATCAGAGCGAAATTGGTCTGATGTATGTCAGTGTCAGTAATTAGGAAATTACATCCTCGTGTTATTGTGCTTGGTTAGATACAATCGTGTATATTGAGATGGGTTTTAAGTAAGAAATGGTTGAGAATGCAGGATTTGGGCATTATGTTGAACACTAGTCTCGGTAGAGGAGGTAAAGCACGAGGCAGAGGCCATAGAGGTAAGCCTGAGCCTGCTAGTCGTGCGGAGTTGACCCATGAGGAGATTAAAGTGGAGACTGATGTTGAGCATACTCCACAGAGTCCTATAAAGAGACCAGACAGTATTGAGACACGTTTCACGAGGATAGAGTGAAGTGTAGAAAATATTTTAGAGTTGTTTACTCAGTCTATGCAGATAGTTGAGGATAGGCAGGGTAAAGCCTGAATAGATGCCTCAGACTATAGAGATTCCCACACCCTTCCAGTATTTAGCGAAGTAAAGAAACCAATAGTTACTGAGGACTGGGTTAATGAGATAGCAAAGTTTTATGGATTCTTTCAGTGTATGTCGACGAGAAAGTGACTTTTAAATACGTTTATGTTGGAAGGCGAGGTGAAGCATTGGTAGAAATCTGCTCGACCCATTTTAAGAGTTAGACATCCAAGACTGATATGAGAGATAATTCTTGATGCACATAGACAGTATATTTTGGACATTGTTCAGAGGAATTTACGGATAGAGTTCCTTACTCTTACCCAAAGGACCAAGTTAATCGACGAGTATGAATCTCAATTTACATCCCTAGGCAGGTATAATCCGACATTATGAACAGTGAGAATCGGAAGGTCCGAAAGTCATGGAAAGACTCAGACTGTCTATCAGAGTCTGATTGGCTTGTTAGATATCACTATTTACGATGAGGCAGTGCGCAGATCACAGAGCATGAATAAGATTAGGAATTGCATGCCTCTGAGTTGGAGAAAGGCAATAAGGGCTGAAATAGAGACAAAAGGGAAATAGTGGATAACAGAGATGTCAAAGCGGGAAAGAGGCGATTTGGGAGGACATTTAGAGTTAGTGAGTTATGGGGTAATATGATTGGTAAGCCCCAGTGTATCCAGTTCTAGTGCTTACACGGATATTGTGATTGGAGGACCCCGACCTGCTAATGGGCAGTGTTGGATGTGTGGTAGTTACCATGAAAATTGGCAGTTGAATGATGACGAGTGTATGCCTTGGACCAGGACATTATTGATGCTTCATTTGATGTGGTGTAAGGTACCATCTTGATTGTTAATATTGAAACAATTATTTTAATTGATCTTGGTACTACACATTTATTCATATCGTCGTCATTTGCATATAAGTTAGTGAAATATGTGAAGCTTATATCATTGGGCGAAATGCTGATGGTTAGCACCCCAATGAAGGATAGTCTGCTAATTGAATATGTCGATAGAGATTGTAAGTAGAAAGTGGGGGGAAAGGAACATGCAGACCAATCTCATTTTATGAAATATGAGTGTTTTGATGTATTATGGGGAATAAATTGATTGGTGTAAACTATGTTGTTAAAATTGTTGAGTTAATGTATTTTGAAATGACAAAACAAGTTAATTCAATAATGTTAAGATGATATACAAACATGTTTAGAGGTGATTAGTACCAGAACTTAGAGTTCTGCTGATGAGAGATCGATCTGGGGTATGAGAGATCGATCTCCTGGGCTTTTTCTTGATGAGAGATCGATCTCATGAAGTAAGAGATCGATCTGCCTAGCCTTAAAACGTTGTAAAGGGATTAAGGTAAAATGAGATCGATCTGCAAGGGTTAAGAGATCGATCTGGCTAATGCTAGAGTTGAGAGATCGATCTGGTCGATGAAGAGATCGATCTCCCTTAAGAGCTTAAGACTATAGATCGATCTGAGAGATCGATCCACATTCAAACAGAGAACTTATGAGATCGATCTGGTAAGGAAGAGATCGATCTCCTCAAAGTCAGAGAGCTAAAGAGATCGATCTGTGTTGTTGAGAGATCGATCTCCTCTCTACGAGATTGCATGGCAGATCGATCTGGAGATCGATCTTGTTTCAAACAGAGAGTTAAGGAGATCGATCTGCCTACTCGACAGATCGATCTGCCTCATTATTTTCAAAATAACAGATCGATCTGCTAACCTATGAGATCGATCTCCTTGTGTATTTGTGCTTCAATCTTGCAGGATTTATAACTAAGAGATCGATCTGGCCAAGAAGGAAGATCGATCTGGCACTCTACTGGAGGTACCCAACGGCTAGTTTCTGCAAAACACAACGGGAAGAATAGCATTTAATGCTCCAACTACCAATCCTTCAGTATAAAACCAAGCATTGAAGACAAAGAGAATGAGACACTATTGCTGCATATTCCAAACATTCTCAAGCTTTAATTCTTTCATTCTTTGTGTCCCTATTGCTCATTCATTGAGAATCATTGTAAAAGCTTAAGTGCAAAAAGCTACATTTGTCCTACCACTTTAAAGCCTTATATTGTATTCAGTCTTATCTTAAAAGAGAAGAGGATTGTTCCTCAGTGAGAGTAAATTGTAAGAGGCTGAATACTTTTTCTGTATTGCTAAGGGTAGAGAGGTTATTCCTTAACCTGCAAAAAAGAACTGTGTAAGCTCTATTGATAGAGAGAAAGAAAACACTTGACAAGAAGGTCAAGGAGAGAGGACGTAGGCAAGAGTTTGGTCGAACCTCTATAAACGATTGTGTTTGTTTCTCTCTTCCCTACTCTGCATTAAATTATTATACTGCACTATATTGCTCATTATCATTTGTGATTAAATTGTGATTAATTTTTAATTTGCCATAATTGTTAGAAAACCGATTCACCCCCCCTCTCAGTAGAGCCAACAATTGGTATCAGAGCTAGGACTCTTTAATCACATAGTAACAACTTCCTAAGAGTTAGAAAACGATCAAATGGCTCTTAACAATGTAGCAACTAGTTTGATAGGAGAGGGGCACTCCACGGTTAGACCTCCCATGTTCAATGGTGAACATTATTCATATTGGAGGACTAGGATGATGCTATTCATTCAAGCAAATGACTATGAAGTATGGAGAATTATAGTTAAGGGACCTCAAATCCCTACAAAGAAAATAGAGGGAAGAGATATCCCCAAAGAAGAAGATGAATGGGATTCTAATGACATTAAATGTGCACAGCTAAATGCTAAAGCAATGCACACATTATTTTGTACTTTAGGTCATAATGAATATAATAGAGTCTCTGGGTGTGATAATGCCAAGCAAATATGGGATAAATTGGCAATAACTCATGAGGGTACAACCCAAGTGAAGGAGACAAAAGTAGGTATGCTCACACATGATTATGAGCTTTTTAGGATGAAGGAAGGAGAATCGATTAGTGATATGTTCACTAGATTTATAGACGTAATTAATGGACTAAAATCTTTAGGAAAAATATATTCTAACATTGAAATGGTAAAGAAAATTTTAAATAGCTTACCTAAATCATGGGAAGCTAAAGTGACGGCAATTGAGGAATCTAAGGATCCTCACACATTGTGTCTAGATGAACTGATAGGATCTTTGCTCACTTATGAGATGAAACTTAAAAGAAATGAAGAGCCACCCAAGAAAGTGGGTGTTGCTCTAAAATCCACTGCTCAAAAGGAGATTAAAAATGAGAGTAGGAGTGAGGAGGATATTGAGATGGCAATGTTTGCCAAAAGATTCAACAAATTCATGAGAATGAAAGCTAGTAGTAATAATAGGAGAAACAATAGGAGAGAACAAGAGGAAGTAGGTAGAAAAGACTCTATTGTGTGTTATGAATGTAAAAAACCTGGACACATAAAATTTAACTGCCCTCTTCTCAAAAGATCTAATGATAGGTTTCATAAAAAGAAGGCAATGGTAGCAACATGGAGTGACAGTGACTGCTCCGATGATGAATCAAATGAGGACATTGCCAACCTATGCTTCATGGCTATTGATGATGATCAAAAGGTAACATCTAATCTCAATGAATACTCTTTTGATGAATTGCAAGATGCATTTGATGAACTTGCATTAGAGTATGAATGTATGAGCATGAAGTATAAAAAGTTAATATCTAAATTAAAAAGGGAAAATGAGATAATGTTAAAAGATAAATTGGAATATGAGAAGAAACTAGAGATTTCAAATCTAGAAATTTGTGACCTTAAGGAGAAAAATAGCAACTTACATAACTCCTTTAATAGATTTCACATGGGGCAACAAAAGCTAGATAGCATGTTGGAAACCCAAAGGGCATTTTTTGACAAAAATGGCTTAGGGTATAATGTACAAAGTAGGGAGACCCATCTTAAGAGTTTTATTGCTAGGAAGAGCATGAATAAACCTGCAATTACTTGTTCATATTGTAATAAGAAGGGACATAAGTCACATTATTGCAATATAAAGATGAGGAATCTTAAAAGAAAAATTGTAAAAAGGATATGGATTCCAAAAGAGGTAATTCATTCCAAGGACTGCAATGCATTAGCAAAATGGATCCTAATGGGATCAAGAATTGCATTTACTAACCTCCAAGGACCCAAGAGAATTTGGGTACCTAAGACTTGAGTGTGTTTATTTTTTTTTGTTGTAGGTGATTGAGCATAGCCACAAAGCTAAAACAAAAGAAGCTTGGTACTTAGATAGTGGATGCTCAAGGCACATGACGGGTGATAAAAGCCATTTCAATTCCTTCAAATCGAAAATTGGTGGAGAAGTCACTTTTGGGGACAACTCCAAAGGCCAAGTGGAAGGAAGTGGCTCAATAGGTAATGATCATTTCTCTTTAGAAAAAGTATTACTTGTTAGGGGTCTTAAGCATAACTTGTTAAGCATTAGTCAACTTTGTGACAAAGGTTACAAAGTAATTTTTGATTGCATGAAGTGTAATGTTATAGATCCTAAGTCAAATAAAATTCTTTTTCTAGGTCATAGGCAAGGTAACATATATATTGTCTATCTTAATGAACTCAAAAATGAAAACATATGCTTAATGGTAGACAACAAAAAGGAATCTTGGTTATGGCATAGAAGACTAGGTCATGCTAGCATGAGTGTGCTATCCAAGTTAGCTAGAAAGGATCTAGTAATAGGCTTACCCAAAATACCTTTTGATCATGAAGAAATATGTGAAGCTTGTGTTAAAGGAAAACACAAGAGGACAACCTTTAAGCCTAAGAATAGTGTATCCACCACTAGGCCTCTCCAATTATTGCATTTAGACTTATTTGGACCAACTAGAACCACTAGCCTAGGTGGGAAACACTATGGATTTGTAATAGTTGATGATTACACTAGGTACACTTGGGTGTTCTTTTTGAGAGTAAAAAATGAAGCCTTAGAGAAATTCATAACTTACTCAAAGGTGACTCAAAATGAAAAAGGATATACAATAACAAGCATTAGAAGTGATCATGGCAAAGAATTTGAAAATATAGGATTTGATGAGTATTGCAATGATCAAGGAATTAGCCACAATTTTTCAGCCCCTAGGACACCACAACAAAATGGTGTAGTTGAGAGAAGAAATAGAACTTTGGAAGAGATGGCTAGGACCATGTTATGTGAAAATAACTTGCCAAAGTATTTTTGGGCTGAAGCTATAAACACATCATGTTATATAATTAATAGAGCTATGATAAGACCCATGCTAAAGAAAACTCCTTATGAACTCTACAAAGGCAAGAAGCCTAACATTAGTTACTTCCATCCTTTTGGTTGCAAATGCTTTGTTCTAAATAATGGAAAAGATAATTTAGGAAAATTTGATGCCAAGAGTGATGAGGGAATATTTCTAGGATATTCATTGAATTCAAAGGCCTATAGAATATATAACAAAAGGACATTAATGGTTGAAGAGTCTATTCATGTTGTATTTGATGAATCAAATAATATATCTAAAGATTCAACCAATGATGAAAATGTTGAAATATTTGATGAAGGCTTAGAAGATGACTTTCTAGAAAAGCTTGACTTGAATAAAGGCAATGAAGAAGAAATAGAGGTTTTAGAAAGAGAACCTAGAGCACCAAGAGAGTTAGGATATGTAAAAGATTGTGAAATAGTAGGAGATCCAACTCTTGGAGTTAGAACTAGATCATCCCTAAGGAATATGTGCCAATATATTGCCTTTGTATCTCAAATTGAGCCTAGGAATGTCAATGAAGCTTTAGAAGACAATAATTGGTTCCTAGCAATGCAAGAAGAATTAAATCAATTTGAGAGAAGCAAAGTATGGAAACTAGTTCCTAGGCCTAGTGATCACTCAATAATTGGAACTAAATGGATATTCAAGAACAAAATGGATGAAAATAGTGTGATCACAAGGAATAAGGCTAGGCTAGTTGCTCAAGGCTATAGACAAGAGGAAGGCATAGACTATGATGAAACATATGCTCCGGTAGCTAGATTAGAGGCAATAAGAATGTTACTTGCCTTTGCATGTTATAAAAACTTCAAGTTATATCAAATGGATGTGAAGAGTGCATTCTTAAATGGTTTTATTAATGAAGAAGTATATGTTGAGCAACCTCCCGGATTTGAAAATCATGAATTTCCTGAACATGTTTTTAAATTATCTAAGGCACTTTATGGGTTAAAGCAAGCTCCTAGAGCTTGGTATGAAAGGTTGTCAAAATTTTTAATAGAAAAGGGATTTTCAAGAGGAAAAGTGGATACCACCTTATTCATTAAGAATAAAAATAAGGATTTATTAGTTGTACAAGTGTATGTAGATGATATTATTTTTGGTTCAACTAATGAGTCTTTATGCCAAGAGTTTGCTAAGATCATGCAAGGAGAATTTGAGATGAGTATGATGGGAGAACTCACATTCTTCTTGGGACTTCAAGTGAAGCAAACAAAAGCTGGAACCTTCATCAATCAAGCAAAGTATACTAAGGAATTGCTCAAGCGATTTGGAATGGAAAATTGCAAACCTCAAGCCACTCCAATGGGCACCAACATCAAGCTTGATAAAGATGAAAGTGGTAAGTGTGTAGACACTAAACTCTATAGGTCTATGATAGGCTCATTGCTTTATTTAACTGCAAGTAGACCAGATATTTTGTTTAGTGTATGCCTTTGTGCTAGATTTCAATCCTCTCCTAAGGAATCACATCTTTTGGCAACTAAGAGAATCTTTAGATACCTCAAAGACACTCCTTCACTAGGACTTTGGTACCCCAAGGACTCTACCTTTGCCCTTTATGCATTTTCAGATGCTGATTTTGGAGGCTGCAAAATAGATAGGAAAAGTACTTCAGGTACTTGCCAATTCTTAGGAAATAGGTTAATTTCTTGGTTCTCCAAGAAGCAAAATAGTGTAGCTCAGTCCACAACTGAAGCTGAGTATATAGCAGCTGGTAGTTGTAGTGCTCAAGTGTTGTGGATTAAATAACAAATGAGAGATTATGGTATTGACATGAAACAAGTGTCTATTAAATGTGATAATACCAGTGCCATTAATCTGTCTAAGAATCCTATTCAACACTCCAGAACCAAGCACATAGAAATTAGACATCACTTCCTTAGAGACCATGTACAAAAAGGGGATATAATTTTAGAGTACATTGACACTCTACATCAAATAGCTGATATATTCACCAAACCCCTTGATAGAGATAGGTTTTGTGTCCTTAGAGGTGAATTAGGACTCATGGATATGCCTTAGGACTTTTGTGTTTCAAAAATCTTGGTTTCAAATTGATCTTAAACGAGTTTTTTGCAAAGATTTTCTGGCAATGAGGATGAGAGATCGATCTCCTTGCAATATAGATCGATCTCCATACCTCCAACAAGCCTAAATCATCAAGGTTAAGCTAAGCAGATCGATCTTCTAACCATAAGATCGATCTCCTTACGTCTCTGTTTAAAGGCAGATTGATCTGTCCACACGACAGATCGATCTCTTCAAGCTTCCGCATTCTACAGATCGATCTTTGCATTTGGCAGATCGATCTGCCTAAGCCTCTGTTAAACGACAGATCGATCTGTGTGTAACAGATCGATCTCCTTAAGCCTCTGTTTGCGACCAGATCGATCTGGCCTTACGACAGATCGATCTCTATTGGATTCTGGAAATGACAGATCGATCTGTCGCCTCGACAGATTGATCTCCTGTGCCCTGGAGTATAAATACCCGCGTAAAATTCCCAAATTTCCCAAACCCAATCTTCAAAATTCCCAAATTTCCCTCGCATTTCTTCCTTTGATTCGCGACCAGATCGATCTTTGTACGGTCCTCCTTGCGTCTCGGTGTCCAATTTCGGTATTGTAACCAACATTCCTTACTGATTTTCAAAATATTTCTTCAATTTGTGTTTTTTTAATTCTAGGTCAAACCTAGGTACTGTTTCATTGCTTTTCTCGTTGTTGAATCCATTTAGTGCCTCTTTAGAATCTAGAATCATGCCTAGGAAGTCAGTAGCAAACAAACCTCCTAGAACCACGAGACAGGTTCCTCATCACAACCTATTCCTCCACCTCCTGTCGCTTCCTTCAATCGGTGTTTTAAAACACCAGCAAAAAGAAAGCGATATGAGGAATACTTCTCAACCATGCCAATCAAGCATTGGCGCACTATCGATTTTTCGTTCCTCAATCGCATAGAGTTTCCCTATTTGTCAAAATTTGAGGAGTTTGGTTGGACGAACTTCTTGAAAATCAACACTCCTGTCCCTCCAAATCTTGTTCGCGCATTCTTTTCCAATGCCGAACTCGTTTATGACCCCGATGACACCTGCAAAATCCTTGCCTTCAAAACTTACGTCATGGGTCAATCCATTATAATTGACTCTGAAGTTCTAGCCAAAGTGTTTGATATACGCGATGAAGGCTTAACAAATGAGGATGAGGAAGTCTCCTTAGAGTTTGATCTCCCTGGGGACAAGGCGAGTGACCTGCCGATGCATCCTCGATTACTCCACCTCATAATTTCTTGGAACCTCCGACCTTTCGGTACTCGTCATTCTACCATTAGGCGTTTAGATCGCTTTTGGCTCCATCACATTCACACCACAAGCCAAAAACCTAACCTCCCTCACTTTATATATGAAGATTGGCTGAAGATTGTGCGTGGCCAAGCTACCACAATAGTTTTTCCACAACCAGTGGCTTATCTTCTCCACCGCCTTGGTATCAACTGCAGCGGCGAAACTGGCGAACTCCCCTCTCCCAAGAGCGTGCTTAACATTGGGACCCTCCATCATATGGGGTACTACAAAGACTTCCGGGGAGAGTGGACGAAAAAGAGGGATCAGCAACCTGCAGAGGATATGGTGGAGGACCCCACTGCTGAGCCAGTGCACCGACCTGCTGCACCAGCTCCAGAACCATCGGCTCCGCCCACTGCACCAACATCGTCTCCTGCTGACTTGGAGATGCTCATGACGATGATGAATGACCTCAGTCAGCAGATAAATGACGGCTTTGCCACTCAGCGGCGTATGATCGAGGACTTAACCCAAAGAGTGGATAAGATTCAAGAGACTCAAGAGGCGATGTTCGATGAGCTCCAAGTAACACGCACGCACGTTGAGAATATTTTGGATCGTGATCCTCCCTCACAATAGGCAGTAGGTGCTTTGATTTAGTGTAGTTACAACATTATTAAGCTACTTGATGTTATCTGTGAAAAATTTTCTTGAATGAAATGTTGATTGACTTGTGTTAATGAAATGTCATTGGTTGTGTTAATGCAAAATATTATTTTGAAATGATGAGTATTCCATTCTTGTGTTATTGATATGACAAAAAGGGGGAGAAGAAACATGTGCTGTTTGTGTTAAATGTTTAAAAGAATGATTTAATTGAGGGGGAGTTAAGATTTAACTGAGGGGGAGTTAAGTTATTAACAAAGTCCAAAGCTCACAAAAAGGGGGAGTTTTGCAAATTCACTAAACATGTTTAATTGATGAGTTTTGTCATATCAAAAAGGGGGAGATTGTTGAGTTAATGTATTTTGAAATGACAAAACAAGTTAATTCAATAATGTTAAGATGATATACAAACATGTTTAGAGGTGATTAGTACCAGAACTTAGAGTTCTGCTGATGAGAGATCGATCTGGGGTATGAGAGATCGATCTCCTGGGCTTTTACTTGATGAGAGATCGATCTCATGAAGTAAGAGATCGATCTGCCTAGCCTTAAAACGTTGTAAAGGGATTAAGGTAAAATGAGATCGATCTGCAAGGGTTAAGAGATCGATCTGGCTAATGCTAGAGTTGAGAGATCGATCTGGTCGATGAAGAGATCGATCTCCCTTAAGAGCTTAAGACTATAGATCGATCTGAGAGATCGATCCACATTCAAACAGAGAACTTATGAGATTGATCTGGTAAGGAAGAGATCGATCTCCTCAAAGTCAGAGAGCTAAAGAGATTGATCTGTGTTGTTGAGAGATCGATCTCCTCTCTACGAGATTGCATGGCAGATCGATCTGGAGATCGATCTTGTTTCAAACAGAGAGTTAAGGAGATCGATCTGCCTACTCGACAGATCGATCTGCCTCATTATTTTCAAAATAACAGATCGATCTGCTAACCTATGAGATCGATCTCCTTGTGTATTTGTGCTTCAATCTTGCAGGATTTATAACTAAGAGATCGATCTGGCCAAGAAGGAAGATCGATCTGGCACTCTACTGGAGGTACCCAACGGCTAGTTTCTGCAAAACACAACGGGAAGAATAGCATTTAATGCTCCAACTACCAATCCTTCAGTATAAAACCAAGCATTGAAGACAAAGAGAATGAGACACTATTGCTGCATATTCCAAACATTCTCAAGCTTTAATTCTTTCATTCTTTGTGTCCCTATTGCTCATTCATTGAGAATCATTGTAAAAGCTTAAGTGCAAAAAGCTACATTTGTCCTACCACTTTAAAGCCTTATATTGTATTCAGTCTTATCTTAAAAGAGAAGAGGATTGTTCCTCAGTGAGAGTAAATTGTAAGAGGCTGAATACTTTTTCTGTATTGCTAAGGGTAGAGAGGTTATTCCTTAACCTGCAAAAAGGAACTGTGTAAGCTCTATTGATAGAGAGAAAGAAAACACTTGACAAGAAGGTCAAGGAGAGAGGACGTAGGCAAGAGTTTGGCCGAACCTCTATAAACGATTGTGTTTGTTTCTCTCTTCCCTACTCTGCATTAAATTATTATACTGCACTATATTGCTCATTATCATTTGTGATTAAATTGTGATTAATTTTTAATTTGCCATAATTGTTAGAAAACCGATTCACCCCCCTCTCGGTAGAGCCAACAAAAATTGCCATTATAAGATAGCGATGTTTGACCCTAGAAAAGTGTACAATAAGTTTTAACAAGTAATGAAAGAGTTTTGTTATGTTGATATAGGAAATGAGATAAGCTTTGAGATGTGATAGATCCTGAATACAAGATATATTGGAATAAGAGGCGTATGCAAGGTAAGCATATCTCTAATATGTGAAGTAATTTGGATTAAGCGATATGTAGTGAATATGAATTGCGACCAAGGATAAGGAGGTAATATATCCACAACCAGTCCATGTGGTCAAGTTTGAGGGTTAATAAAGGTATTTTAAAATATCTCCCCGCCAGAAGACTTGATAGCGTCTAGAAGTACACATAACCTATAAATTGAAATCGACAGTTGTAATATATACATCTAAAATTAGGGTACCTTTACTTGTACAATAAAGAAATATAGAATTCGATTAATCATGAAGGTTTAAAAATTAAAAATTTTATAAAATCCGTTAATATAAGAAAAAGAAAATAACGCGGGTTAGTATCTTGAACAAAAGCGATTTCGAAATGACATTATACGTTTATGCATACATAGGTTAAGGATATGGGTGATTGAAATATTTAGTGGAACTCAACTACGATGAGGTTCTTTTCTCATACTGACATTTGTTCGGTGATAGTGAGCTTAAGAGTTGAAAACTAGACTTGATTTATCGAATCGAACAGGATCAGTGTAAGTATAAGTATTTCGTTCTACGATTGATGATCCATTGGGTTAGCTGCGAATAGCACAAATTTTTTTAGATCAATTGGAGGTTTGGATTTTATCCATTTAGAATTTGGAATGTGGATGTGCCCAAGATAATTCTTTGTACTCGTTAGGGCATTAATGAATGAGGTATTTAAACTTTACCTGGACCGATTTGTTATCATCCTTATTGATGGTATTTTGGGTGTATTTAAAGTCCAGGGAAAATCATAAGCAACAATTGGAAATCATTTTTTTTACATATGATTTGTTGAAAGTTCTCGAAATGGACTACTTTATTGACACGTTTAACTTAGAAAAAGTTGTATTTGAATGGGATGATAGACGTGACAGGAGTTTGGTGTATTGAAGTATGAACTGACCACCGTAATTATTTTCACTATACCCAATAACTCAAGAGGTTTCGCAATGTATATGGATACCTCAAAATAATAAGTGGGCTGTGTATTGATGCAAAATTGGAAGATAGTCGATTATTGATCCAGACAACTTAAGGATCATGAAAGAAACTATCCGACCCATGATTTAAAGTTGGCAGTGGTTGTGTTTGTACTGAGTATATGGCACTACTATGTACACGGTGAGAAATTTTGGATATGCACTGGTCATAAAAGCCTCGAGTATCTGTTTTCACAGAAAGAGTAGAATATGAGATAACATAGAGGATTAGAGCTTCTGAAGGATTATGATTGTGGAAATTGTACCACCCAAGAAAAGCTAATGTAATGGCAGATGCCTTGAGCAGAAAGAGCCTCGGGATGGTATCACAGATGATGGTCAGGGAATGTGAGCTACTAGAGCAGTTGTGAGACTCAGTAGTGATGCGATCCCTTCTGATGATAACAGTGATTGTTTGACAGCTAGCCTGAGATTAGAACTGGATTTGAGTGATCGAATTTGACAGGCTTAGTGTGATGATTGGTAGGGTATCGATAGTGTGGGTCAGATTCAGAAGGGTACAGTGATAGAGTTCACAGTGAGTGATGATGGCTTACTGAGGTTCAGAGATTGTATAAGTATTCCCCATGACCACAGTTGATGAGATAGTGTTATTGTTAGAAGCTCACTCTTTGAGATATACAGTGCATCCGAGAAGTAATAAATATATAAGAATCTTTGAAAAGGGTATTGGTGGTCAGGCATGAGAGAGATATCGGAGAGTTGTGGCGAAGTGTTTCGTATGTCAATAGATTAAGGTAAAGTACTAGAAGTCTGCAGGATTATTGCAGCCTCAGCCAATTTTGACATGGAAGTGGGAGCAGGTTACCATGGATTTTGTGACAGGTTACAGAGGACCGTAGGAATCACAAGCCTATTTGAGTGATGGTCGATAGATTGATTGAGTCTACCCACTTTCTGGTTATGAAAGCCATAGATACTCTAAGTGCATAAGCATATTTATATAAATAAGAAGATTATGGAACAATAGGTAGCATTCCAGAGAGTATTGTATCAGATAGGGATTTTCGCTTCACTTCCAACTGCTGGGAACATGTTTCAGGAAGCCATGGGAACCCAGTTAAGTGTGAGTACATCGTTTCATCCTCAGACAGATGGTTAGTCAAAGAGGACTGTACGGGTTCTGGAGGATATGATGAGAATGTGTGCAATTGATATTAGAAGCTCCTGGAATGATCATTTGTTACTAGCTAAATTGCCCACAGCGATAGTTATCACTCGAGTATCGATATGGCATTGTGTGAAGCATTGTTTGGCCGTAAGGGTTGCTTTTTCGAATGGATAGAAAGAAGTGGGTGACAGATAGAAAATTTGCTCCCGATCTAGCATAATAAGCCTCTGAGGGTGTTCAGCTGATTGTGAGAGAATGAGAACACCTCAGAACAGATAGAAAAGCTATGCTGACAAGAGATGGGGATCGTAAGGATTCATCGAGTGCGAATCAGTGTGTTTCGAAGTTTCTCTTTCTAAAGGTATAAAGAAATTCGGGTATTAAACAGGAAGGAGAAAGTGTTGAGGCTTAAGATGATCTCTCTAATTAAAGTCCTTCGACAGTATTACGCTTCAGAGGAATTTAAATAGGAACTGGATAGTAAGAGTATGATATGTGTGAAGTATCTGGAGTGGTTTACAGACTAACTTGGTTCTAATTTAGAGGACCAAATTTCTTAAGTGGGGGAGATTATGTAAGACTCGATTTTTATCGTATTTCTTTATGATTCACACATTGTATGGATATTGTTATATGTTAATGGAATCATAAGATAGATGATTTTGATCATATAAATATGAATGAAGTAGTCGAATGTACGTAAAATCTGAAAACAGACAGTTAAGGAAATTCAAATTAAATTTATGAGATTTGAATTGTCTGGACAGAGATACGAATTTTAAATGAGAAATTATAGTGGGTCCGAGAAGAAAAGTCGGTCTAAATTGGTCCCGAACATGTATAAGGGTAAAACGATCAAAAGACCAAAATCCGGTATAAATTCGATAACAGAATTTCATTAAAATATATGGAATTGAGAAATCTTGATCAATAACTAGGAAAATATTGAATTTCGAGTCCAATTGATCAATATATGAATTTATTGGAATTAATCGGAATTTTCACTTCATAAAATTATCTTGAAAATACTGGAAAAATATACCGAAAAGATAAAATAAGACAGATAAATTCATTTATTGATTAAATGAATAAAATAAGATTTTTTTAACATATTTTTGGGATTTATATAATATTTTAATGATTAAAATAATAATAAAATAAATTATTAATATAATAATAAAATAAAATTTTAAAAAAGAGGAAATCTAAAAAAAACGTGAAACTGAATAAGGAAAAAGAAAACGGAAAACAGAAAATCGAGGCTTGACGAGTGACCGAACCCTGACGAGCCACGGGCGATCGATGAGGCCAGGTAAGGGCTGGAGAAGGAAGAGGAGCTCCAGGCGAGCCTACTGGCACCGGCGACGCGCGCCACCGACGTCGAAGTCCGATGAACGGAGGAGGAGAAACCGACGGGAAAAAGGGGTTCGATTCCGGCGATCCACGGCAACTGGGTGTGATCTGAGGGTACCGGTGTGATCGGGAGGACGAGCCGATTCTGTTTGTACCGGTAGTGGCCGGCGAAACCGTCGGGAACCCCGACGACGGTGTGGACCCCGAAACGGCACCGTTTTGGCCGAGAGGGAAAGGGAAGGAAAAGGAAGGAAAGGAAAAGAAAAGAATGAAAGAAAAAGAAAAAGGAAAAAAAAGGGAGAAAAATCCCCGGGAATACCTCGAAAATTCGGGTAAGCCGATACGCAGTCAGATTGACCAAATTGATTTTCGGGAATTTAATTTAAAATTATATTTGATCGAAAATTAACCCGGAATTTAATATAAAATTGTGCAGTTCGACGATAAATCGCGTACGTGAGCCCGATCGAACTCTGATTTACGCACCATCGCATAATTTCGGGTAAGTAAAGCTCATTTACGACAATTGTATGATTATTGCGCTATTGAAATTTATTTTGCGGATTTCGGATTTATTTCCTGAATAAAATAGATTAAATTCGGATTTTTGAATAAATTGTTGTAAATGATATACAAGCTATCCAATAAGTTTGGAACGAAGCCCGATGAGTATTTGACACGCCCTAAACGTATTACTGCAAGTGCACGGGTCGTACGAGTAATAATGGGATTTGAGTCCCGAATTATCGTCCTTCAGAGAAGTTGGTTAGCCTAATCAACTACCGGTTAATTTTACCCAAAGTATATTCTAGTAAATTATGAAATTAAGGTTGGTGATCTACTAAGACTAATTAAACGTACTGAAAACAATAAACATTAAAAATAAAGAAAATAAAACTGAACTAAGATTTGCTTACTGAACTCCGAACAATTAAAGAAAATACCTACAAAAGAAAATTAAAACAATTAAAATGAATTAACGCAACTAAAATAAAAAGCAAAAATGAAAATAGCAAAGCAAGATTAATTAAACTACAATTAAACTAACCTAAAATGCAATTTAAACTACTTAATCAAAATGCAATTTAAACTAAACTAAAACTTAATGAAAATAAAGATTAATCTAGATTAAGTAACTTGTAAAATGCTAAACTAAAATTAAATCCTAAAACATAAAATATAAAATTAACTATTAACTAAAAATTAAGACTGAAAATTAAATTAACAAATTAAAAAAAAAAAGCTAGAACTAATCTTAATTGACAACTAACAACTATCCTAAACTAACAACTAATTAAACTATACTAAAAATGCAAGAAAAATGGATTAATGCAAGAGTTGATTGCCAAACAAAGCCTTAGATTTAAATCAACCAATAAATCCCTCTAAACACTGTTCATGCTTCATTTCATTTTCTGGTTTCCAGGTGTGGTCTCGGTTTCCAGGCGTGTCTTCTTTCTGGTTTGTCCAGGTATGTCTCGGTTCCAGGTGTGTCTTCTTTCTCCAGCACAGTCCTGCTGTTCTCGGGTATCCAGGTCTATCCAGCATTCGTCCGTGGCTTCTGCTCCAGGTGCTGCTGCTGCCTCTGCTACACTGTCCTCGACATGCCCAGCTGTTGTTTCGATTCTGCTTTCGGCTTGTCCTTTTCCTCTGTTGCAGCACATTCCTCTCGGCTTTGGTTGTCTCCAGGTGCTGCTGTCCAAGTGTTGTGCTAGTCTGCTCCTGTTCCATCCTACACTGTTGTACCAGTGACCGAGTCCTGCTCAACACCGCACCTTGCTGCTTCAGCCTACAGCCTGACCATGCACTGGACTGCCAACCCAAATACTCTCTATTTCGTTTCCAGGTATTGCTCCACGTTCTATCATGCATGGTCCTGCTCCTGGCAATTTCCAACTCCCACTCCAGCACCTAGTTTCTGTCCTGCTTCTGCAACGTACTGCTACTTGACATCTACATCAACTATACCGGCATCCCGAGTCCTCCAGGAAAAGCCCAGCAGTGCCTAGTTGCAGCTCAGTTTCCAAGTGATGTTCTCGGTTCAATATTGCTCTGCTTCCGTCACCAACAACCACATAGCATCAACTAACAAACACTGTAGAAAAGAAACCAACTAAACTATGAGGAACAGTAATCGAATACAGAAAACAGAGATGAACAGAGGAACAAAACTGAAGTTAAAGAAGCATATGGGTTGGATAAAATCTTTAAACAAAAAATGGCAATATGAACTTAATAGAAACTAATAAGTAAATATAAGCAAAATATGGCAACTAAACATGATCATGGAACCAAAGCAGCAGTTCTTGGCACATTAAGCACTCAAAACCGAGAAGCCATAAGCAGAAGAGAGCCATGAACGATAATTTTAAAATCCAGTAAAAAGTTTAGTGCATGAAGTGCAGACAAATGGAGATAAAATAAACAAAAAAAATAACAAGGTAATCACACTTAAAGCTGAAAGGAACTAAGTAACTTTAGCAACTAAAATTAACAGCAAGACCAGCAGCACCGATAAAGCACATAAACATGAAAAACTAGCGTCCTTGGTTTGCTTCAAATCCTCCTCCCTTTGCTGTGATCCCACATTACCATTGATGTGGAAATAATACTGGGTATTAAGACCACATCAAAGCATCAGAATCAAAGGCAGTGATGGATGAAATCGATTAGCTCGAATGAACATTGAAGAACAAAACAGATGAACAAACCGAGAGCAAGAAACTAAATTGGTTGCCATGAACAGTAAAAACAAATTGTTTGTTGGAAAAAGAAAACATTCGAAATTTAAAACAAGGAAAGCTTTAAAATTAACCTAAAACTATTCTACCCTAAAATCAAATTACTCCTAAATTTCTCTACAGTACTCCTAACCTAAGCTACCTCCTTTTCAATTGACATCTTTTTTCTATTTATACACACTTAGGGGTACAATGGTAATGTTTTCATCCTAGATGAGTTGGCATTGTTTGGCCACTTGTCTTCACACCATTGGCTCCTTGAAATAAATATTTCCATGTCATTTGTCTTTTTGTCCAATTGGATGTGCTAGGCTCGTGTTGTCCGCGTGGTCCAATCTCGATTTTAGCCAAATTTCGATCCATTTTCTACTCAATATTCAAAATTCATCCGGATTTAATTTATCTGCAAACATGTGAATTTTAATTAAATAAAGGGGATAATTGATAATTTTATAATTTTAGAATTATTTATGCTTAATTTCCTAATTAATTATTTAAATCCTCAATTTATTTTGTTAATTATCCCCTTTATTTAATTAAAATTCTCATGTTTGCAGATAAATTAAATCCGGATGAATTTTGAATATTTCGATAGAAAATGGACCGAAATTAGGCTAAAATCGAGATTGGATCACGCGGACAACACGAGCCTAGCACATCCAATTGGACAAAGAGACAGATGACATGGAAATATTATTTTTTCAAGGAGCCAATGGTGTGAAGACAAGAGGCAAAAAAAATTGTCAACTCATCTAGGATGAAAATATTACAATTATACCCCTAAATGTGTGTATAAATAAAAAAAGATGTCAATTGAGAAAAGGGGTAACTTAGGTTAGGAGGTAGTTTTTAGGTTAAACTTAGGTTTTATTTTTCTTTAAACTTTTTATGTTCTTTGGCTGGTGACAGCAGCCATCATTGTCTATTTTCTTCTAGGATTTATTCAGTTTCCATTCATTATTATTTTACTGTTTTAAGTTTTAATTAAAAGTTAATATTCTTTTATAGTTGTCCTCGGATTCTTCTTATTTTCAAGCTCTCGGTTTCCTATTTTTTTATCCTCTCGGTTTCCTTCAAGAGTTTTACTTTGTTATTTCCAGCAACTTATTTTATCAATTCAGGAGGTGAAGGAGGCTGGGGTGACAACGGCCGTTCTTCACATTTTCTTTCTGGAATTCTTCTTTGTTGATTTATTTTAGATTAGGAGTAGTTTAAAGAGGGAAAAGCGGTTGGTGACAGCAGCCGCCTGCTCGAAAATATTGTTGCGTTTTTTTTACTTATTCTTAGTTTCGGTTTCGGACTGCTTAAGATTTAGACTTCCATTAAAACACTTCCTTTCATGTTTTAGATTAATTTAGAGATGGATTAGATCAGGTTTAGAAAGCTTTTAATTTCAGTGTTGCTTAAACAATTCAGTTTATTGAGATTTCGGGTTCCATTCTGTTTCTATTAATTTCTTGCAATATTTTTTTTTTTTTTTGGCTTCTTACATTTTCATCTAAGTTTAGAGTAGGTTTAAATTCCATTAGTTTTAGGTTGGTTGTCAGCTATTACGAAATCAGTTCTGGATATTTTCTATGTGAGATAGCTTAGTTTCCGCCTCTATTTTCATCTTGGTTTGCTGCCATCTCTGTGCTGTCTTCTTTACCAGCTGTTTTTCTGGATGTTATACTGGACTGGAGTGGTGCGAGGAGGCTACTGGTGCAGAGGCGCTGAAGATAGCCGCTTCTGCTGTGTGCTGGACAGTTGGAGTAGTGCATGGTGTAGCTGCATTTTATGCTGCTCTGTTTTGGGTTCGAGAAGCACAGCTTAGGTGCGAGTGGACTGAGGCTTAACGTGGGCTGTGTTGCCTTGTTGTTCGGTGTCTGACGTCGCTTGGTTAGGCCGGGACAGTGCTGGGCAGAGCAGAGCTGTAGTGCTGCGTTTTGAGTTGCTGTGTTGCTAGTGCAGGAGGCTGGACTGCCGCTGCTCCAATTTACTGGACATTCCCAGTTGTGCTCTGTTTTGCTGATTGTATCCTTGTGTTGGAGCAGACTTTGAAGCTGTGTTAGAAGCTGTTGCAAGGGAAGATGCTTCATGGAGGACGTGCAGTAGACAACATCCATAGAGATTGACAGCAGCTGGACACTCCATCGGCAGCCTCTGGACTGGAGAACACGCAAGATGACAGAGCAGCATAACCGGTAGTGCAGATGAATCACGACAGAAGGGTAGCATCTCCTGCAGCAGCTTAGTACACCGTACAGCAGAGGCAGTAGCAGCATACCTGCAGACCGTGGCAGGAGACAAACCGCTGCAGACCAGTGGACACCAAACCGAGCCTTACCTGAAATGGAAATGGAGAAAAATGACAGATGAACAGTAATTGGAGGGAAGGATTTAAATGGATAAGGCCATGTTTGGTTGGTTTGTTATGGTGTATTAATTCATTTTTGTTTCATGCATTAGTTAGATTTTAGTGTTAATTTAGTATTTAGAGTGACCTAGGAGTAATTTTAGATTCATTAGCTTAGATTAATTTGCAATATCATTTTATTAGATCTTAGGTTAGTTCAATTTGCAATTTTTATTAGTTTAATTACATGCATTTTTAGGTTAGTTTAATTTTAGTTTAATTAATCTTGCTTTGTTATTTTCATATTTGCATTTTATTGCGTTAATTAGCTTTAACTGTTTTAATTTCTTTTGTAGGTATTTTAATTGCGTTAAGCACTGTAAGTAATTTTGCTCGGTTTTAATTTCTTTATTTTATAACTTTTATTATTTTATTGCTGTCAGTATTTTCAATTCTAGCTTAGTAGGTCACCCACCTTAATTTCATAATTTGCTAGGACATACTTAGGGTAAGATTAATCGGTACTTAATTAGGCTAACAACTTCTCTGTGGGACGATAACTCGGGACTCAAATCCCATTATTACTTGGACGACCCGTGCACTTGCGGATAAGATACCCTTAGGGCTCGTCAATAATTAACAACATAAATTGGGGATTTAAATAATTAATTAGGAAATTAAGCACAAATAATTCTAAATAGAATTATCACACCCCAAACTTGAGCTTTTTCTTGTCCTCAAGCAAAACAAAATAATTGTAGGAATGACACGTACAAAACACAATAATTTCCTCAATATTATCCTCAAAGAAAAAGTATAGATTATGAAATCAAAGAATCACAATTATAAGTCCAACACTCAGAATCATTCAATCATAAGTCCTAACCCAAATTGGATCCCTCGTGTGTGTGTGAAAATGTCAAATTCACTTCACAGTACATTACCCGGATCAGATTATGCAAACATAGTGAATGCAAAGTCAAAGACATGTGATCATTCCCATAAGTTTGCTTTTTCACTTCTCTCTCTACTAATGTAGTCACACTTAACTAAAGATCAGTAAGACTTCATTAAGCTTGTAATGTAAGGTTGGGGCTAAGGTATGATAAAGTCGATTTAAGTTTAATTACCCCTTAACATGCATTACTTCTAGGATCTTTAATGTAAGAGCTCAAATTATTTCCCCTAAACTTATTTATTTCACTAGACATTTTATTCTTTTTTTTTGTATTTTTCATCTTTCTTCTTTTCTTTTTTCTTTTTTTTTTTCAATTTTTTTTGAATTTTCACTATCACCAGATACCCATATGTACAAAGCTCACAATATATCCAATGACTTTCAATGCTTTCGGGGTAAGGGATAGGAAAAGAATATTTAAGCTAAGGAAATTAACGCAGGTGTATTTACATAGAAAAACTTATTTGGCCCAAATGGGTGACTAGGGATAAAATATGTACAAGGATGGCTCGAAAGGCTCAAACGATCCAAAGATGGCCTAAATCATCTCCCTAATTAAGTGTGATCTAATATTTCATCTTGAGATTAGATCAAACAAATTCTAGAATATGATGCACAAAATCAACTGAACAAATGCTATGTACACATAAGCTTTCTCTAAATAGATATACCGATTCATGACATGACATGTGCATAAGATGAGGAAATCACAATCAGAATCAAGATAAATTCAAGAACTCAACTTCATGCTTTTCCTATAATCATGCTTTTTAGTCAATCAAAATTAGACTTAATCATGGGGTCATATCATCAGAATATGGGAAAACTACATGCTGAGTACTAAATCATCCCAAAATCAAACAGTTTAAGCTCAGATTTTTGAAAAAAATTTGAAATTTTTTTCAATTTTGCCAAAATTTTTGAAAAAATGCTCATGTAATATTCCCTCCCCCAAACTTAAAGTGCACAGTGTCCTTAGTGTGCAGAAAATATAAGAATTTAAGCTCAAGAACATAGTACTCCCCTATCTGATGTTGATGAACAACTGAAGCTTTTATTGAAAGCGTAAAACTTAGAAAATAAACCTGTAAAATAAATAAAGAAAGAAACAATAGAAAAGAAAAAGAAAAACAACTATATACAAAGTGAAAAGAAGAATGCAGCCACTTCAAATGCAGCTAAAGAACACAACACTCAGCAGCAGGGTGAAGAGTAGGAGGGTTAGCCAAAATGGTGACAGAATGTTAACAGTTAAATCCACCTGAGCTCTATCTACTTCCTTCTTTCTCTCAGTTTTCCTATACTCAAACATTTTATCTTCCTTAACCTCCACCTTAAAACACTCTTGAGAGTCATCAGGGAGAAGAACCATGTTTATGTATATTTGCAAATTGGAGAAAATGTAGATATAAAACCATATGTAAAATAGTTTTTTAGAGCATGTACACATATATATTATAAATATAAAAAACCTAAATACATATAAATTAAATTATAAAATCTGCAATTTAAGTATCAATGTTAAAACAATACAAATCTGAAAATAAATTGGCAAATATAAATAGAAGATTACAAAACATTTTTTTTGTTTTCTGGTTTCCCTTTCCCTCTCACATTACTCACCAAAGAAAACCAGAAAATCCTCTCTTCATTCTCTTCCTCATGCCACCTTCACCAGCCAACTAAAAATCCAGTAGCAAGCCTCCATTATCACGTCTCCAGCCACCCAAAACAGCCCTTCCAGCCTGCATGCAAGCTCCCCATTTGTTTCCTTTACTTCCCATTAAAACAGCCCCTCACTACCAGAATTCTTATTTCAAACAGCAAACAATCTACAATTTATGTGTGTTCATGTTAGTGTAGAGTGATTAAGAGTTAGTTTTAGAGCTAGATTGTTAGCCCCACATCCACTAATCACATTTTCCCCCTCTCAACATACCAGAATTCTTGAAACTGCCCACAAATCACACAATTACATTTCTCCATATTGAAATCGAGAGCTCCAAGAGAGAGGGAAATGCTTAGGTGGTTCGGCTAGATGAAGAACACAACCAATTTAAGCTGAAACGTGTAGAACCTTAGGATTTCACAAGGAATTTCAAGGAATTTCAGAAAACAAATTTTGAGATTTCTAGCTAGAGGGTCGGCATTGAGCAATTGAGGTAAGAATTGTGTAATTTGTGGTAATTGATGATTGATTATTGTTATATTAGTGTAGAATAAGTGTTAATTTTAGTTAATTTCATAATTTGATACATGCATGAAAATTAGGGTTCTTAGCTAGGTGAATTGGGGATTTCTGAAATTTAGAAATTTAGGAACTTGTAAATAATTAAAATGTAACCTGCATGTGTGAATTTAAATGAAGAAATTGATAAATTATAACAATTAGAAGAAAATTTAAGATGGCCGTTAGGATAGGTATTCGGCCATGAAGAGAAAGGTAGAAGAAAAATTGTTGGAATGTGAAGTTGAATTAAATTATACAATCTAAAATATTGTAAAACAAATGTAGATTTCTATGATTTAAAATTTAACAAGAAATTTGAAGGTATGGGGGCATAGGCTCGGTTGTAATATGAAAAGAATAAAAACAGATTTTTACATACATGTAAACTTATATACAATCTAAAATTCTTGAATTTCAAAGTGTAAATGTTTAATTTAAAATGCAGAAATTAGATGTTGAATAGTTAAGGAATCATGTAAATTGAGGAAAATTTGAATTGAGGGTATGGAATTGATGAATTAGGTAGATTTATAATGCTTGGGAGAATAATGCATTGTTTTAATGAGTAATATTAAGCAAGTGCTGAAATTAATGAAGAATGGTAGAAAATGAGCACTCGGTTAAGGTAGGAAACTAAGGAATTTCATGCATGTATTCGGTTAGAGGGAGTTAGATTAGAAAATTCGCATGAAATCAATACATACATTTGATGCATGTAGTGAATGAGAAGAAATTCAGAAATTAAATCCTCATTGGCTGAAACTATAAGAAATTACTAATTGATAATAACAATGTTGAACAAATGTTGGAATAATTAAATAAGTATAGAAGGTTAAGTTCGGTCTTTTGAGAATTTTAGGGATGAATTTACTTGCTGGAATTTAAGGGCTAAGTTAGCCAATTGGTGTAAAAAAACATAGTTCCATAATGGTAAAACCAGAATTTAGCTAATGAATAAGGATGATATATGAGAGTTTCGGTTACAAAGAATGTGGGAATATTGATTGTTAGAAATTTCAGAAGTTAAAATAAATTTGGGTTGAGGAAAATATATAATTATAGGATTTGTATGAATTTAATGTGAAGATAGGATTATTACTTAAGGTATTTGGCAACTTTGAAAGGATTGAAAATAATTAACTTGTTGGATTGTAAGAATTAGGCCATAGAAGCATGATGTAAATGATATTAATCTATGATTGGAAGAACCAAGGTTTGTGCTAACAAGTAGAAATAATTGAGGTAAGTCTCGACTATAACTAATATAAGGAATTCTCCAAGTACGAATAATTTTAAGGCTTAAAATCGGTGAATTACGTTATTGTTAGTCAGTCTCAAATTGATCTTGTGAGTGTGTATGAGTTGAAATTTTTATTCGTTAGTGCATCAAGGATAATTGACATATGTCCCTATATATTATTTCGCAACGACTACTTAGAAGGCGCCAAGGAAGCTTAGACGCATATATATGTGTCTAAGGCGAAAGGGGTAAAGTAGGGTGCATAGCTGTTGTGTGGTAAGGGGTTTATGTGGTTGTTGTTAGTGAAATGCTTAGAATAGATTAGATTCATTTTTTTTTTCCTAAAAGATAGGCTATAGGTTAGCCGAATTGCTAGGATAGCTTAAAATAAAATTCCCTTACCTTATACTACTTATTTTGCAATATGTTCATTTTGAAATCACCATGGTTTAAAATTCTATCATAGCATGGAGTTTATCGTTTTATAAGATATGATTTTACATGTTAGTAGCATGTGCGTGTGAACATTTTATTATAAATCTTTGTAACTCCATTCGGATTGTTGATTTTCGAAACTGTTTGCATGGGCTTTTTGACTGTGTTTTGGAAATAGCTTAAAGTTGCGAGAATTACATACATGTTGATTTTGAAATCACGGTACATGTTTTATATATCGATGGGTTGTTTATTTTCCCCGAACTTTGAAAATTGTGAATTTGGGATTGATTTGATGAATGTTATTGTGAACCCATCGTGGAGATTTTTTAGATTGTTGGCAACCCGATTTATGCATGTGTGGCAGTCATGTCCCTTGAGAGCCATCTCTAGCACCCGGTAGGAGGTTCTGTGTGATTGCCTCACGGTGCCAAATACTTCACGGGATGCCTTTGTGGCATTGAGATGTTATTGCTACCTACTACTGTTAGACCCTGAGCCCGTCTTCAGTACCCTAGTCCAAAACTTGCTCAGTTAGGATAGGGCGGTAGTCACTATGGCCATAGGTGTTTATTTTCCATTGATATTGGTGACATTGTTTGTGTACTTGATTCCATGACTTGTTGGGGTAATTGCCATATTCTCACTTTGTTTTATCGAATAATTTAAGTTTGTCCATGCATGTATTTTGACTGAATTGCTTATTTTGACAATGGTGTCGGCTTTGGAAATTTCTAAGTGTTTCTTTGGAAATCCGAATTTGCTTAACGATGCATGATTATTTTTGCTATGTAAGCATGTCGTAATCGAAGCATAAGTAGCATTATCTTTATCAAAATGTGCTTGACATCTTTACACGATTCTTATGTTTTACCACTGCTTGGTGTGTTGCATGGTGTTTTACTAGATTCGGTTATGTAAATTTCTTACTGAGCGTGTGTTTGCTCAACCCTCTCTCTTTCAACACTTTCAGATTAGATTTCGAGGCGAGCATCACGTTCTATCTGACTCTTTCAGCCTAGTAAGCTACTTTTTAGTATACCGAGGTATATGCGATGGATGATATATATGTATATATACATTTTATTTTCAGATATGTACGCACAATTGTATTTTGTGAGATGTATATTTAATTGAAAGCTTGTTAAAGTATGATCACTATGTATTGCACTTAGGTTTCTTCTTTTCGGTTTAAGTTATTGAATGGCAATATGTTGTTAGCTGTTAAACCAATTGGTCATGATTGTGGTTATGTGTTGATCTGGTGGAATCGGTTACTATAGATTACCTTTAGGTTTCTTCTTTTTGGTGTAAAATGGATGAACAACATGGTATGTTGTACGGATTGACCAACTTGTCGGGTTTTGTGGTTATGTGATGTATGATGGTTAGCCTGTTAACACGGATTTAATATTTCTGTAGTTAAGTACTTGTGATGATTATGCTGTAAATGGTAGGAAGGACTTAATTCTATTATGTAGTTATGCTGCCGAAATTGTGAAAGAAACCTGATAATTACAGATATTGCAGGTCACTTCTAGAAATTTATCATTTATGAAAATATTAAAAAGAGTAGCACGGTTCCTACATTGGACATAAACAATAAGTAACACGATCCATAGAGATACTTACGATATTTTAAAATGCGATTCCGCTTAACATTGCACGTCTATGTTTGAAGTTAGGTCACAGGGTGTGACAACTCATTTTTGGTATCAGAGCAGGCTTGTTATAGGTCGTGTCAATGTAGGTTAGCTAGCTTAGAGGTACATCTCATAACTGTGCATGTCTGAAATGTATATATATATATATTTGCATATACTTTCAATTATTATTAACCTTGTTTGGGTCTTTAGTATAGGAATTGCGAGTCAGTATGAGTGGTAGATGAACAAGGGCCAAGGGTAGGTAAGCCCAGTCGCCCCCGGTACCTCCCCCACAGCCAGAGAGTCTGAACTCTATGATGGAGAGACTCGAGCGGTCGTTGGCAGAGATGTTTGTGACATTTACTCAGTTCATGGCAAACTTCGCTAATGTCGCGAATGCGCCACAAGCTCTTCCACCTCTAGAGCCTCAACCACCACCAGTTCCACAGGAACCCGTACCTCCACCACACCCACCGGTAGTGCAGCCATCGGTTCAAGATTCGGTGGAAAGGAACATGGAGTGGGTAAGGCAGTTTCAGAAGATGAACCCGCCAATGTTTAAAGGGAGATAAGGACCCCAACGCAGCTGAGGAGTGGGTTGTGAAGCTGGAAAAGATATTCAAGATTATGAACTACAACAACTCGGAGAAGGTGGCATTGGCTACCTATATGCTATAGGAGAGAGGCAGAATGATGGTGGACTTCTACCGAGACCATTCTTTTGGAAAAGCACACAGAGATCACTTGGGAGATTTTCCTTGAGGCTTTTAATGATCAATATATCCCAGAGTGTACACGGAGGAAGAAAGAGGCAGAATTTCTAAGCTTGGTCAAGGGTAAAATGGCAGTGGATCAGTATGAGTTGAAGTTCACTACACTGCTTCGGTGTGAGCCTGATATTGCTAGAAATGAGTTAAAAAAGATGGTTAGGTTCATCCATGGGCTGAAACCGACAATTGGAAGAAAGTTGGCACCTCTGAACATTTAGACTTATGTTGAGGCTATCCATAGGGCGCAGTTCGTAGAGCATGACATGGATTTATCCCAGGCTGAGTTTCAGTCACTACTGAGGAGTCATGGCAAGAGGTATGATGACCGGAGATCCTTCCAGAATAGGTGCCAGAACAAGAAGCAGAAGGTTGGAGCCACTCGTGCCATGGTGACCAGGTTGAGACCTTTTCTTACACAGAATGTTCATGTACCTTATTAGATTCCCACGTGTAACCGATGTGGGAGGAGACATCATGCCAACCAGCCCTGCCGTCGAATCTATGGTACTTGTTTCCAGTGTGGAGAAGTGGGACCCATGAAGAGTAATTATCCTAAGCTGACTACTCCACCAGCCCAACTAGTAAGAGCGATTCCTCCACCACCACCAGCTCCAGTGGACAAGGGTAAGAAGGTTGTCAGTCAGGGACGAGTGTTCACATTGGATAAGGAAGCTGCTGATGCCTCGACATCAGTAGTGAAAGGTAATCTTCTCATCTCAAATGTTAAAACTTTTGTGTTAATAGATTCTGGATCAACACACTCTTTTGTATTACCTACTTTTTCTAGGAAGTTACCGATAGAACCTGAACCTCTAAGTTATATACTTCGTGTAAAAACACCCATGAAAGAATCATAAATTACTGAGGTAGTGTATAGGAACTGTGAGGTAAAGATAGGCGACAAGGCAGTCCCAACTAACTTGATATTGCTAGATATGTTGGACTTTGATGTGATACTAGGAATGGATTGGTTAGCTACCCATAGAGTTAATTTGGACTGTTTTAGGAAGGTTATGACTTTGTACTTACCCAAAAAGTGCGTAGTAACTTTGAGAGATAAATGAAGAAAAGAGTAAACTTTTTTTTATTTGATTAAATGTGGTCTTGATAAGTTGATTTCAAATGATAAAGGTTTTATAGCTTTCTTAGAATGTAATGAGAAGCCGAAGCCCAACCTTTAGGATATCCCAATAGTGAAGGAATTCCCTGATGTATTTCCCGAAGAGTTGCCAAGATTACCTCCCGATAGAGAGTTAGAGTTTTCCATTGACTTGGTGCTTAGAACTGAACCTTCATCTAAACCCCCGTATAGGTTTGCACCTATAGAGTTGGAAGAATTGAAGAAACAACTCCAAGAGCTACTAGTTAAGGGATTCATATGCCCAAGTGTGCCACCTTGGGGCACGCCGGTGCTCTTTTTGAAGAAGAAGAATGGTAGCTTGAGGATGTACATTGATTATCGGATGCTCAATAAGGCTACTGTCAAGAACCGGTACCTGTTGTCGAGGATTGATGACTTGTTCGATTAGTTGAAGGGTGCTAAAGTTTTCTCAAAGATACACCTAAGGTCGGGATATCACCAGCTAAAAATTAGAGGTGAAGACATCTCCAAGACCGCCTTCTAAACTCGCTATGGGCATTACGAATTCCTGGTCATGCCATTTAGCTTGACGAATGCCCTGTTACATTCATGAACTTGATGAACAAAGTTTTCAAGGAGTACCTAGATAAGTTCGTGATTGTATTTATAGACGACATCCTAGTGTATTCCCGTTATCCGGAGGAACATGAACAACATTTGTATCTAGTCCTTCAAACCGTTAGAGAAAGGATGTTGTATGCTAAGTTGGACAAATGTGAGTTCTGGATGAGGCAAATTAGTTTTCTAGGCCATGTAGTGAATAAGAATTGAGTGTTTGTTGACCCGTCCAAAGTGGAAGGTATAGTGAACTGGGAGAGTTTAAAGATAGTGATGGAGATACGAAGCTTTCTTGGATTAGCTAGGAACTACAGAAGGTTCGTAGAGGGATTCTCAAAAATTACTACTCCTCTGATCCGTCTCACTCGTAAGGATGTCAAGTTTGAGTAGAGTGATGCCTGTAAGCGTACCTTTCAAGAGCTCAAGCATCGATTAACTTTTGCATCGATCCTTACCATACCAGATGGACCCGGAGCATTCACAGTGTATAGTGATGCTTTAATGAATGGATTGGGGTGTGTGCTTATGCAAAATGGCAAAGTGGTAGCATATGGATCTCGTGAACTAAAAGAGCACGAAAGGAATTACCCCACGCATGATCTCAAGCTTGCAGCAGTGGTTTTTGCCTTGAAAATGTGGAAGCATTACTTTTATGAAGAAAGTTTCATATCTATACTGATCACAAGAGCCTCAAATACCTATTCTCTCAGAAAGAGCTGAACATGAGGCAGCGAAGATGGATGGAATTGTTGAAAGACTACAATTGTGAAATTTTGTATCACTTGGGGAAAGCAAATGTGGTAGCTGACGCATTGAGTAGGAAGAACATGAGTCTGGTGTCCAGTATGATGGTGAATGACTGGGAATTGTTGGGATAGTTTGCAAGCTTGGCTATTGATGTAGTACCATCCGATCAAAGTCCTTTAGTTGCTAGCCTCAAGATTGAGCCGACATTGATTGATTAGATTAGGCAGGTACATAAGCTAGATTAGAAGTTGCTTGAGGTATTCGGGCAAATCCAATAGAGTAGAGGTTCTGAGTTTGAGGTTAGTTCAGATGGTTTGCTAAGATTTAGAGGCCTGATATGTGTGCCAAGGGATGAGGATCTCAAGAGATTGATTTTGACCAAAGCTCACTCTATTAGATACACATTACATCCCGGGAGCACCAAAATGTACCACAACGTACGCAAGATGTATTGGTGGCCTGAAATGAAATGTGATGTTGCTGAGTTTGTAGCTAAGTGTTTGGTGTGTCAGCAAGTGAAGGTGGAACACAAGAAACCGACGGGTTTACTCCAACCCCTACCCATACTAACTTGGAAGTGGGAACACGTAACTATGGACCTTGTTATTGGTCTACCTAGAACTCGGAGGAAGTATGACGCAATTTAGGTGATCGTGGATAGGCTCACCAAGTTTGCACATTTCATGGCCATTAGTTCCATTACTCCTTTGAATGCATTGGCAGAATTGTTTGTTAAGGAGATAGTGAGACTCCATGGAACCCCAGCAAGTATCACTTCGGATAGGGACTCTAGGTTCATATCTTAGTTTTGGAAGCAAATTCAGGAGTCTTTGGGTTCTCGGATAGAGTTTAGCAAGACATATCATCCTCAGACCGATGGACAGTCAGAACGGATGATATAAACGTTGGTGGACATGTTGCATGCTTGTGTTATTGATTTTGGAGGTTCATGGGACGAGCATTTGCCATTGGCGAAATTTACTTACAATAATAGTTACCATGCCAACATAGGAATGGCCCCGTACGACACCCTCTATGACGGAGATGTAGATCACCAATCGGTTGGGAAGAGATTGGTGACAGGATGATCTATGCTCCGAATTTGGTCAAACAAGCATCAGAGAAGGTCCGCATGATTTGTAGAAGGCTCAAAATAGCCCATGACAAGCAGAAAAGTTATGTAAACCATCAGAGAAGGGATTTGGAGTTTGTAGTGGGAGATCATGTGTTATGGAAGGTTTCTCCGACAAAAGGCGTTATGAGGTTTGGAAAAAGGAGCAAGTTGAGTCCTCGATACATAGGGCCATTCAAGATATTGGAACGTGTCGGCGAAGTACCATATCGACTAGCCTTACCTCCCCAGTCAGCCGAGGTACATAACGTGTTTCATGTGTCTTTGCTGCGTAAGTATCAGCCCGATCCATCTCACATCCTAGCATATGAGCTGTTGGAGTTAAGAAGGGATTTGAGTTACGAGGAGAAACTGGCCCAAATTTTTTACAGGAAGGATAAAGTGTTGAGATCCAAAACCATTCCTCTCGTCAAAATTCTCTGGCAACACCACTCTGTTGACGAAACGACGTGGGAGTAGGAGAGCTCGATACGAGAGAGATACCTGTATCTATTTGACCTGGCTCCGAATTCGAAGGACCGAATTCCTTAAGTAGGGGAGAAATGTAAGACCACAATTTACTTATAACGAATGTTTCATTTGCTTATATTATGTCGGGAATTAATCTGCGGATAGGAGGATCTTATTTAATTAGGAGATAAACCATATTAAATTAGAATAGTTATTTGGGTTCATGCCACTTAATATAATAACTTTGAGGTATTTTAGTTTAGGAAATGTAGGGATGTGTGAGACATTGGCATGATAGGTAGGTATAAATAATAAATCTGAAAATTAAAATCCAATATAAATAAAATACAGTAGTGATATATTGTATAGGGTGAACATAATTTAAATGCATAATATATGTACATGAATATGTTCATGAACTCAACTTATTTAGTAGAAATGTATTCATGTGACCAGATTAGGATAGATTAAGGTAATCTACCATTAGTCATTAAGTTAAATGTACATGAATGTAGAAATAAATTAAATTTATGCAAGTAATCTAGGTAGTGTACTGAAATTAATAGGAAATTAAGATAAATTTCGATTAAATAAAATAACAGGGATAATTAAGTAGAGATAGTGTTATACTTAAGTAATCTAATTAAGTTTATTAAGTGGCAAATAAATTTCTTAAGGCAATATAATAAATCTGAAATAATAAAGTTAGTAATAATATATAATAAGAACCATGTTTATGTATATTTGCAAATTGGAGAAAATGTAGATATAAAACCATATGTAAAATAGTTTTTTAGAGCATGTACACATATATATTAGAAATATAAAAAACCTAAATACATATAAATTAAATTATAAAATCTGCAATTTAAGTATCAATGTTAAAACAATACAAATCTGAAAATAAATTGGCAAATATAAATAGAATATTACAAAACATTTTTTTTGTTTTCTGGTTTCCCTTTCCCTCTCACATTACTCACTAAAGAAAACCAAAAAATCCTCTCTTCATTCTCTTCCTCATGTCACCTTCACCAGCTAGCTGAAAATCCAGCAGCAAGCCTCCATTGCCATGCCTCCAGCCACCCAAAACAGCCCCTCCAGCCTGCATGCAAGCTCCCCATTTGTTTCCTTTGCTTCCCAAGAAAACAGCCCCTCACTACCAAAATTCTTGTTTCAAACAATAAACAATCTGCAATTTCTGTGTGTGCATGTTAGTGTAGAGTGATTAAGAGTTAGTTTTAGAGCTAGATTGTTAGCCCCACACCCACCAATCACGTTTTCCCCCTCTCCACATGCCAGAATTCTTGAAACAGCCCACAAATCACACAATTACATTTCTGCATGTTGAAACCAAGAGCTCCAAGAGAGAGAGGAGTGCTTAGGTGGTTCGACTAGATGAAGAACACAACCAATTTAAGCTGAAATGTGTAGAACGTTAGGATTTCACAAGGAATTTCAGAAAACAAATTTGGAGATTTCTAGCTAGGGTGTCAACATTGAGCAATTGAGGTAAGAATTGTGTAATTTCTGGTAATTGATGATTGATTACCGTTATATTAGTGTATAATAAGTGTTAATTTTAGTTAATTTCAGAATTTGATACATGCATGAGGATTAGGGTTCTTAGCTAGGTGAATTGGGGATTTCTGAAATTTAGAAATTTAGGAACTTGTAGATAATTAAAATGTAACTTGCATGTGTGAATTTAGTGAAGAAATTGATAAATTATAACAATTGGAAGAAAATTTAAGATGGCCATTAGGATAGGTATTCGGCCATGAAGAGAAAGGTAAAAGAAAAATTGTTGTAATGTGAAGTTAAAGTAAATTATACAATCTGAAATATTGTAAAACAAATGTAGATTTCTATGATTTAAAATTTAACAAGAAATTTGAAGGTATGGGGGCATAGGCTCGGCTGTAACAAGGAATGAATTAAAACAGATTTTTACATGCATGTAAACTTATATACAATTTAAAATTCTGGAATTTCAAAGTGTAAATGTTTAATTTAAAATGCAGAAATTAGATGTTGAATAGTTTAGGAATCATGTAAACTGAGGAAAATCTGAATTGAGGATACGAAATTGATGAATTAGGTAGATTTATAATGCTTGGGAGAATAATGCACTGTTTTAAGGAGTAATATTAAGTAAGTACTGAAATTGATGAAGAATGGTAGAAAATGAGTGCTCGGCTAAGGTAAGAAACTAAGGAATTTCATGCATGGATTCGGTTAGGGGGAGTTAGATTACAAAATTAGCATGAAATCAATACATACATTTGATGCATGTAGTGAATGAGAAGAAATTCAGAAATTTAATCCTCATTGGCTGAAATTGTAAGAAATTACTAGTTGATAAAAACAATGTTGAACAAATGTTGGAATAATTAAATAAGTATAGAAGGTTAAGTTCGGTCATTTGAGAAGTTTAGGAATGAATTTACTTACTAGAATTTAAGGGCTAAGTTAGCCAATTGGTGTATAAAGAACATAGTTCCATAATGGTAAAACCAAAATTTAGCTAATAAATAAGGATGATAGACGAGAGTTTCGGTTACTAAGAATGTGGGAATATTGGTTGTTAGAAATTTCAGAAGTTAAAATAAATTTTGGGTGAGGAAAATATAATTATAGGATTTGTATGAATTTAATGTGAAGATAGGATTATTACTTAAGGTATTCGGCAACTTTGAAATCATTGAAAATAATTAACTAGTTGGATTGTAAGAATTAGGCCATAGAAGCATTATGTAAATGATATTAATCTATGATTGGAAGAACCAAGGTTTGTACTAACAAGTAGAAATAATTGAGGTAAGTCTCGGCTATGACCAATAAAAGGAATTGTCCAAGTATGAATAAATTTAAGGCTTAAAATCGATGAACTACGTTAGTGTTAGTTAGTCTCAAATTGATCTTGTTAGTGTGTATGTGCTGAAATTTTTATTCGTTAGTGTATGAAGGTTCATTGACATATGTCCCTAAATATTATTTCGTAGTGACTACTTCAGAAGGTGCCAAAGAAGCTTAGACGTATATATGCTCATCTAAGGCAAAAAGGGTAAAGTCGGGCGCGTAGCTGTTGTGCGGTAAGAGGTTTATGTGGCTATTGTTAGTGAAATGCTTAGGATAGGTTAGATTCATTTTTTTAAAAAGATAGGCTATAGGTTAGCCGAATTGCTGGGATAGCTTAGAATAAAATTCCCTTACCTTATGTTATTGATTTTGTAATATGTTTGTTTTGAAATCGCCATGGTTTAAAATTCTGTGACAACATGGAGTTTATCATTTTATAAGATATGATTTTACATGTTAGTAGCATGTGCGTGTGAGCATTTCATTATAAATCTTTGTAACTCCATTCAGATTATTGATTTTCGAAGCTGTTTGCATGGGCTTTTTTACTATGTTTTGGAAATAGCATAAAGCTTCGACAATTGCATACATGCTGATTTTGAAATGACGGTACATGTTTTATATATCGATGGGTTGTTTGTTTTCCCCAAACTTGGAAAATTGTGAATTTGGGATTGATTTGATGATCATAACTCATTTTCTGTGATCCCAGGCTACACAGTTGTGATGCCCCAAAAACGCGAAAAATATGGCAAATTTAAAATTTCTTTACATCATTTCACAATTCTTGGAGCATTCCTGTCCAGTGTCATGCATCATCATATATATCTGTGTTATAAAACTTTAACCTCAGGATCTCATCATTCAACATCTATATATCACATCATATACATTACTCAATTCATGGTTAATTAATCCTAATACATCCCATACATCATTGTACATCAAGTGTCTGTAAATACAATATTAGTCTGGGTACATGAAATGCCAGACCTGAATTTTTATGTAGCCTATTCCTTATGATTCCTATGTGTATGAACACTATGTAATTATAGTTGAATCATAAGAAGAGTAATTACTAGACTTAAAGTGTTAGTGAAACGATTTAACGCTCAAAAGCTACATAAAAAGCCTAATGTGGACTATAAGCTTCACAGACTAAACCGAGTGAATCTAAATCATTCTGACTGAAAATAAGAACTTAAAATGAGAGAGCATAGAGAGCTCATGAAGGAAAGTCAGCTTGATTTAGTTCCGAACATAAAAAACGAGAGTAAAGCTAAAAAGGGTAAAATGGACCTTTTTGGCGAGATAAGGTGTTTCGGGTATAATTATCCACCGGGAATGGTTGAAACATAAAGATGAGAGTGTAAGACATAAGATATGACACTTTCGAAATTTTGAGAAAAAGTCAACTTGGTCAATGGTTAAGGAAAAAGTCAACTATAGTTAAGAAAGTGGACTTTTACCATAGTTGACTAATCATGGTTAAAAAATTAACCTGTGTGGAGAAAAATTTGGGGAAAAATATTCTTGGCTAGAATACAAGCTAATCATCCTCGGAAGTAAGGAAAATTTATTCGGAAGGATTCCGGATTAAATTTAATGGTTAAAAACGTAATGGGCCTAAGGTGAAAAATTTTAAAGCCTATTAAGGTATACTAAACGTATATCAAAATTCTTAGGTCCTTTAGACCGAATTGTTAGACCAATTGATTGGCCAAATTTTGAGACAATTAAAGGCCCGAGACATAGTAAAAATTTCAGCCCGAAATCCCATTAAGAAAGCCCAAACCGAGAAGCCCAAATGGAAAAGCCCATGAGATAAATATCTAACCATAGTTAAAGCTAACCATGACTCATAAGGTGACTCATTAGGTGATTCATGGCTAAGGCTTGGAAAGTCAAGCTTAATGGCTGGAAAGTAAAGCTTAATGGCTAATTATGTGGCAAACAAAATCAGCTACACCATTGTCATCTTCATCACACCAAATTCGGCTAGAAGAAGAAACCATTGAAACATATTATCCAAGCTTTCTCTCACTAGAAATCACTAGGAATTAGGCATAATTGGAACTTGTATCCTTCATGGAAGTTGTCCCAAATTGAAAGGAGAGTGACATATGTTGGAATTGGCTATCAAGGAGCCATAGAATGCAAACTGAGAGCCTTCAAAGATTCGGCCAAAGGGTGAACACAACAATTGGTATATTTTCTAATTTTCAATTTCATATATGTTAATGTATGAATGATTTTAAGTATATTGATATATGTTTTAAGCATTGAAACATATTAAATCACTATAATGTTGTTAGGCCGAGAGTGAGTGGTGAGACATTGATTTATGTCCATATGATTTTAAGGCATAAATGGATTAATGTACATGTATAAATGATTATGGTGTAATTAGAATTAATCGAATTGATTAATTAATACATGTAATTAGTTGGCAATCAAGGTGTTTGATAAAATGCATAAATGAACTATATGATGGTTAGGAATGTTGCCAACCAAGTGTTTGTAAAAATGCCTAAGTGAAGTGGCTAAGAAATAGGCATGGATGACATGCCATGGCAAAATCGATGGCATGGGTAGCTCTCGGCCATGGCATGTGGCCGAGAGGACCAATGGGCCAAGCCAAAATATTTTAGACCCAATAAGATGTAATGGGTCTAGGACAAGCCCAATAAGAGTTGGTGGGCCCCACAAGCCCAATAGGCCCAACAAAAAATGAATAGTAAAATGAAAATGGGCTTAAGGCATAGTTAGGCACATTAAGGATTATTAAGGCCTATTAAGGGAAATGTACTGTATTTAATGTGAAATACAGTAGGAAAAGTGTAATTAACCTGATAAATGGTTATATGCAGCTCCAGAGATTATTGGAGAAGCAAATCGGACTGCTGAAACGAGCAGCGCAGAGAAAGTGAAATTTCTCGAGTGATGGCAGGTAAGGGACTTTTGTGAGTACTTAGAGATACCTGCACATATTTTCATCTGCTTTTACATTCACTTAAAAACTTTGAGGGTCAGAGAAAGTGAATAATAATTATTGCGACCCGATAGTGGCAAATTACGATTTTGCCCCTAGTTGTCAAAAAGTCAAATTTTGTGAAAAGTTGTAAAAAGCATGGAAACCACTATTTTGAATGTTTAACTGCTGTTTAGCCGGAGAATAAATAGATGGGCTAATGATTTTAAGGTAGATGTGAAATAAGCACACTTTATAGTGCTGATTTTGATGTTTTGTAAATCATCCCTTTTTAAAGAGCCATCTATCATATTTTGTGAGAATGAATCGTGCTGGAGCACAGCTCGCACTGGATTTCATATATTTTCCACATACATTAGTGCTGGATTTTGATTCGCACTAGATTTCCATGACATGCATGATAGAGTACTGGAGTTATTACTCGTACTCAGTTTTATATGATATATGCATGACAGAGTGCTGGAGCGATTAGCTCGTACTCGATTTTTTATGATTTATACATGACATAGTACTGGAGCTATTGCTCGTACTTGATTTGATGATATTGTGCATAGCATGGTACTGGAGCTATTGCTCTACTTGATTTAATACATGAACTATGCATTGACCTATTTGCTAGAGGTTTACTCGCACTAGAGTTGAGTTTGTGATGTGAAACAGTGTTTGAGCGGAGTGTTGACTGTAAGTCGCACTCAAGGCGCGCACTGTATGTGATATATAATACATGTTAAAATCCATGCCCGAGTCCTTGTGTGACTGTGTGTTACATCTAGAGAGGATATCCGCATGAGGGTAATATAGACGTGGTATGATATTCCTTGGTTTGAGGGCTAAGACCTATGGCAAGCACCCCGATTGTGATGTAGGGTTCACGGGTGTACTTTGTATCATGCCCGGGGCATGGGAGTACGCTGTACCGTGTGTTGTTGTATAGCTGACCGTTGTAATGGACTGACCATCCTCCCGTTGCAGCAGTGATGCCCCGCACACCGAGTACTGTGTTGCTTGGGATCACATGTCGGATATGATCATAGTCCAGGATACTATTTACATTTCACCACAGAGTCTCACATGATATATCACATTGATTGACTGATTTAAATTACAGACAGACCTAAGGGATGGGTCGGACTCCGATTTTGTGATGTGAATGATTTAAATGCCATATTTATTGTGATTTAAATATACATGACATGATTTATCTAAAGGCATGATTTATATAAAGATGCATTGTTTTGCACTACATGCCTACATTTGAGAAAGAAAGCATGATTTCTGTACATGGGATTTAATCTGTACAAGTATACTTATATATATATATATATTTAAAGACATGCTTTTAAAGTGTGTTAAGGAAATAATGTTTTCAAGGCATAGCATTATTTTGAGTAGATAGTGTAGATATCTACTTGCTTGCCTGATTTCCTTACTGAGCGCGTTGTATGCTCACCCCCTTTCTTTACATCTCTCTACAGAGTATCAGCAGTAGAGCTAGAGTTATCGAGGGATAGTGTTCCTGAGTCCACTGCTAGTTCCTATCGATCGCCAAGTATATAGAATTTGCACGGTTATATATTTAAACATAGAAACAGCACAGTGATGTATACGATATATATAATGAGGAATGTATTTGTGTTAGATTTTATATAATCTCACATGTATTATAAAAGCAATTACAGTCAGTAATAGTATATTGACATGTATGTATGATAATGGATATTATGGTAAGCGAGGAGTCTGACATCGAATCACAGCCCAACCATTGATGAGAGGAAAGGTAAGTTAAAAATGCAATTAATTTGTAGTGGTTTTTGGTTAAGTCATAGATTGAGAATGGGGTCCTGGCAGAATGGTATCAGAGTAGAGGTTGGTCTAATGTGAGTCGTGTTAGAAAATAGGAAAGTTTACATCCCCATAGTACTGTACTGTGTTTAGATATAACTGTGTATACCAGATAGGAAATGGACTAATTCATTTTTATGAATGTAGGAACTTTGCCTATATGGCAAATACGCGTAGTGGTAGAATTACGAGAGGTAGGGCTCAAGGTCGGGGAGATAGACCCGAGGGACGAGCTGCTGCCGAACCATTACCAACGCCTGAGACTCTAGGTGCTACTGAGGCACCCGAGTGGGTTGAGACGCGTTTTACGAGATTAGAGCGTAGTCTTGAGACGATTGTCGAGATATTGGCACAGACGATGCCAGGTAGGCAGAGACAGGAGGCAGAAGCTGCGACAGGAGAGGCAGTTGCCCCTGATACACCTACGCATACAGCTGATGCACCGAGGACTGTACATAACCCTACACCCCCACCAATTTCGAGTGGTAGTGGATTAGGGTACGGATGTGATCTGCATCGGTTACGAGAATTCCAGAAGTTTAGACCTCCATCCTTTAGTGGGGTCAAACACCTTGTAGCTGGCGAGGAGTGGTTAGCGGAGATGGAGAAGCTCTATGGATTCTTCGAGTACACGACCTCGGAGATGGTCGCATTTGTTGCATTCCTACTGAGGGGAGTTGCAGAGCATTGGTGGAAGTCCACCTGACCTATATTGAGAGCCCAACATACAGACATTGGTTGGGAGATATTTCGGGAGGCCTTTAGGAGGCAGTTTATTCCCAATACAGTACAGTGGAAACTACAAGCAGAGTTTTTGGGACTAAACCAGGGGAGTTTATCTGTGGACGAGTATGAGACTCGATTCCTATCCCTATGGAGATATGACCCCGATACCATGTATAGTGAGGCCAGGAAGGTCCACAGGTTTATTGATGGGTTGAGACCGATTTTGCGATCCAGGTTGGTTCCATTAGACATAGTTACCTATGAGGAAGCAGTGCGCAGGGCGCAACTGTGTGAGCAAGATTACGAGAGAAATGTTTTCAAGTTCGGAAAGTTTAGCCGTAGCTGAGATATATAGAAGAAGAGGCAGACTAGAGATTTCGGTTACCGAGGAGGGAAGAAATTCTTCGGTAAAAGATCACGGGTGGAAGAGGTACGAGAGAGATATGTTAGACCTCTTGCTTATTCGACTGTAGCCCTAACAAAGGGCATTGTCATAGGAGGACAGAGACCTGCTGTTGATCAGTGCAGAAGATGCGGTAAACAACATGGAAGTATACCATGTCCGCTGACTCCTATTGTATGTTTCCGATGTGGGAAACAAAGGCATATGGCCAGAGATTGCCCAGAGACATTTGTGACTGCACCATTGAGGGGCAGGGAGCCTTATAGAACTCCAGCTAGTATGTCTGCTCAGAAAGGTAGAACGATGGCAGAGGAGAAGGGGAAACAAGTGATGGGTCGAGGGCGAGTGCATGCTTTGGACCAGGGGACAGCTGATGCTTCATTGGATGTGATACGAGGTAGCATCCTGATTTATGATATTGAAGCATATGTTTCAATTGATCCTGGTGTCACGCATTCTTTTGTATCGCCTTCATTTGCATGTAAATTAGCAAGACATGTAGAGCGTACACCATTATGTGTGATGATGTTGATTAGTATGCCTATGAATAGTAGTCAAGTGGTAGAATATGTATTTAATGACTGCAAGTTGAGAGTAGGGAATAAGGAGATGACAGCCAATCTAATATTACTAAGTATTAGTGACTTTGATATAATATTAGGAATGGATTGGCTATCTGCAAACCATGCTATTTTAGATTGTTATGCTAAGACAGTTATGTTTCCTAACCCTACTAGATATGTTGTAAAGTTTAATAAGAATAAATGAAAGGAGTAGTTATGACTATTACATGATTACTGATTTAGAAAACCTTCAACATATCAAGGTTTCATTGCGTACGTGGTAGATATGGATAAGGCACATCCGGAGTTGTCAGATATTACTGTGGTAAATGAGTACCCAGATGTTTTTTCGGATGAATTACCAGGATTACCACCAGACGGAGAGATGGAGTTCTGCTTGGATTTGGTATCTGGTATGGAGCCTATTTCGAGACCACCATATCGCATGGCCTTAGTTGAGCTGGGGGAGCTCAAGAGATAGTTACAGGAGCTGTTGGATAGGGGTTTTGTACGATCGAGTGTTTCGCATTGGGGAGCATCGGTTTTGTTTGTGAGGATGAAGAATGGGAGCCTCCGATTGTGTATAGACTATCGATTGTTGAATAAGGCCACCATCAAGAATAGATACCCCCTTCCACGTATTGACGACTTGTTAGATCAGCTTCAGGGTGCACAGGTCTTTTCCAAGATCGACCTGAGGTCTGGGTATCATCAGCTGAAAGTTCGGAGTGGAGTGTACCCAAGGCAGCATTTCGTACCCGATATGGCCATTATGAGTTCTTGGTCATGCCATTCGGATTGACATATGCTCCAGCTGCTTTCATGGCTTTGATGAATGATGTGTTCAAGCCATATTTGGACCAGTTTGTTATCGTCTTTATCGATGACATTTGTGTATTCAAGATCCAAGGAGGAGCATGAGGAGCACCTCAGGATCGTGTTGCAGACTCTACGAGAGCATGAGTTATATGCTAAGCTCAGTAAGTGTGACTTTTGGTTATCACAAATCTCGTTTTTGGGACATGTTGTATTGAGAGATGGTGTATCAATTGATCCATCTACGATAGAGGTTGTAGTTAAGTGGGAACAGCCGATGACAGTCACTGAGATCAGGAGTTTTTTGGGTTTAGCTGGATACTGTCAGAGATTCGTTGAGGGATTTTCGAAGTTGGCTACTCCGTTGACACGTCTTACTCGAAAGAGTGTACCGTTCGTATGGGACGAGGATTATGAGAAGAGTTTTGAGGAGTTGAAGCGTAGATTGACCACCGCTTCGATTCTCATTATCCCTACCAGCTCAGGAGGATTTGCAGTGTACACAGATGCTTCGCATCAAGGACTGGGCTGTGTATTGATGAAGGATGGGAAGGTAGTTGCTTATGGATCCAGACAGCTGAAGGATCATGAGAAGAACTATTCGACCCACGATTTGGAGCTAGCAGCAGTAGTGTTTGGTGTTGAAGGTATGGCGCCACTACTTGTATGTCGAGAAGTTCCAGATATTTACCGACCACAAAAGCCTCAATTATCTGTTCTCATAGAAAGAGCTGAACATGAGACAGAGAAGATGGCTAGAGCTTCTGAAGGACTACGATTGTGAGATGCTTTATCATCCGGGTAAGGCTAACGTTGTAGCCAATGCCTTGAGTAGGAAGAGCCTAGGGATGGTATCGTATATGATGGTTAGGGAACATGATTTGCTAGAGCAGTTTGTCAGCCTCAGTTTGGGAGTCGTGCCTTCTGACATGGATACAGGTTATGTGATAGCTAGTCTACGCTTGGAGCCAGACCTGTTGGACAGGATCAGAGTGGCTCAGCAGACTGATCCATTTTGTATAGATGTGAGTAGTCAGATGCAGAAGGGCACAGTGACTGATTTTGAGTTGAGTTCAGACGGACTACTGAGGTTCAGAGGTAGATTATATGTTCCTGAGGATCCAGGACTCAGAAGATTGATATTGGCAGAAGCTCATTCGTCGAGCTATACGTTACATCCGGGGAGTAACAAGATGTATTAGAACCTTGAGAAGGTATATTGGTGGTCAGGTGTGAAGAGAGATGTAACAGACTTTGTGGCAAAGTGTCTCATATCTCAGCAAGTGAAGGTAGAGCATCAGAAACCTAAAGGGTTATTGCAGCCTCTACCTATACCAACATGGAAATGGGAGCATATTACCATGGATTTCGTGATGGGTTTACCAAGGACCCCCAAGAATCACGATGCTATATGGGTGATCGTTGACAAACTGACGAAGTCAGCCCACTTCCTAGCTATGAGAGCGACTGATACTCTGAGTTCATTAGCAGAACTGTACATACGCGAGGTAGTGAGGTTACATGGTGTACCAGTGAGCATAGTCTCTGATAGGGATTCCCGCTTCACTTCCCACTTTTAGGGACATTTTTTGGAAGCCATGGGAACCCAGTCGAGTTTGAGCACCACTTTCCATCCTCACACAGTTAGAGAGAACTATACAGACTCTGGAGGATATGTTGAGAGCATGTGTGCTAGATTTTAAAGGCTCCTGGGATGACCACCTGCCACTAGCCGAGTTCGCCTACAATAACAGTTATCATTCGAGTATCGGGATGGCACCATATGAGGCTTTGTATGGCCGCAGATGTCGTTCCCCTATTGGATGGGAAGAAGTGGGTGACCGTAAGATTTTTGCTCCTGACATGGTTACGAAAGCATCTGAGGACATCCACTTGATAGTAGAGAGACTGAGGACAGCTCAGAGTAGACAGAAGAGTTACGCTGACAGGAGACGTAGGCCACTAGAGTTTGCAGTTGGTGAATTCGTGTTTCTGAGAGTTTCTCCTTCTAAGGGCATAGCGAGATTTAGGGAGAGAGGGAAACTAAATCCTCACTATATTGGACCCTTTGAGATACTTGATCGAGTGGGAGACAAGGCTTATAGGTTGGCATTGCCACCGGACTTATCAGATGTCCATAACGTCTTCCACATATCGATGCTTCGAAAGTATCACCCGGATCCGGCACATGTGATTAGTTACGAGCCTTTGGAGCTCAAAGAGGACTTGTCATATGTAGAGAGACCGATTCGAATATTGGATGGGAAGGAGAAGGTATTGAGATCGAAGACCATCAGGTTAGTGAAGATTCTCTGGTAGCATCATACTTCAAAGGAAGCTACTTGGGAGCTAGAGAGTCTGATGCAAAGGAAGTGCCCTCACCTATTTGATGACTGACTTGGTGCTAATTTAGAGGACCAAATTCTCTGAGTGGGGGAGGATTGTCAGACCTGAATTTTATGTAGCCTATTCCTTATGATTTCTATGTGTATGAACACTATGTAATTATAGTTGAATCATAAGAAGAGTAATTACTAGACTTAAAGTGTTAGTGAAATGATTTAACGCTCAAAAGCTACAAAAAAAAGCCTAATGTGGACTATAAGCGTCACAGGCTAAACCGAGTGAATCTAAATCATTCTGACTGAAAATAAGAACTTAAAATGAGAGAGCATAGAGAGCTTATGAAGGAAAGTCAACTTGATTTAGTTCCAAACATAGAAAACGAGAGTAAAAGCTAAAAAGGGTAAAATGGACCTTTTTGGCGAGATAAGGTGTTTCGGGTATAATTATCCACCGGGAACGGTTGAAACATAAAGACGAGAGTGTAAGACATAAGATATGACACATAAGATATGACATTTTCAAAATTTTGAGAAAAAGTCAACTTGGTCAATGGTTAAGGAAAAAGTCAACTATAGTTAAGAAAGTGGACTTTTACCATAGTTGACTAATCATGGTTAAAAAATTAACCTAAGTGTGGAGAAAAATTTGGGGAAAAATATTCTAGGCTAGAATACAAGATAATCATCCCCGAAAGTAAGAAAAAATTATTCGAAAGGATTCCGGATTAAATTTAATGGTTAAAAACGTAATGGACTTAAGGTGAAAAATTTTAAAGCCCATTAAGGTATACTAAACGTATATTGAAATTCTTAGGTCCTTTAGACCGAATTGTTGGACCAATTGATTGGCCAAATTTTGAGACAATTAAAGGCCCGAGACATAGTAAAAATTTCAGCCCGAAAGCCCATGAAGAAAGCCCAAACCGAGAAGCCCAAATGGAAAAGCCCATGAGATAAATATCTAACCATAGTTAAAGCTAACCATGACTCATAAGGTGACTCATTAGGTGACTCATGGCTAAGGCTTGAAAAGTCAAGCTTAATGGCTGGAAAGTAAAGCTTAATGGCTAATTATGTGGCTTATAAAATCAGCCACACCATTGTCATCTTCATCACACCAAATTCGGTTAGAAGAAGAAACCATTGAAACATATTATCCAAGCTTTCTCTCACTAGAAATCACTAGGAATTAGGCATAATCGGAACTTGCATCCTTCATGGAAGTTGTTCCAAATTGAAAGGAGAGTGACATATGTTGGAATTCGCTATCAAGGAGCCATAGAATGCAAATCGAGAGCCTTCAAAGTTTCGGCCAAAGGGTGAACACAACAATTGGTATATTTTCTAATTTTCAATTTCATATATGTTAATGTATGAATGATTTTAAGTATATTGATATATGTTTTAAGCATTAAAACATATTAAATCACTATGATTTTGGTTAGGCCGAGAGTGAGTGGTGAGACATTGATTTATGTCCATATGATTTTAAGGCATAAATGGATTAATGTACATGCATTAATGATTATGGTGTAATTAGAATTAATCGAATTGATTAATTAATACATGTAATTAGTTGGCAATCAAGGTGTTTGATAAAATGCCTAAATGAACTATATGATGGTTACGAATGTTGCCAACCAAGTGTTTGTGAAAATGCCTAAGTGAATTGGCTAAGAAATAGGCATGGATGAGATGCCATGGCAAAACCGATGGCATGGGTAGCTCTCGGCCATGGCATGTGGCCGAGAGGACTAATAGGCCAAGCCCAAATATTTTAGGCCCAATAAGATGTAATGGGTCTAGGACAAGCCCAATAAGAGTTGGTGGGCCCCACAAGCCCAATAGGCCCAACAAAAATGAATAGTAAAATGAAAATGGACTTAAGGGATAGTTAGGCACATTAAGGATTATTAAGGCACATTAAGGGAAATATACTGTATTTAATATGAAATACAGTAGGAAAATTGTAATTAACCTGATAAATGGTTATATGCAGCTCCAGAGATTATTGGAGAAGCAAATCGGACTGCTGAAACGAGCAGCGCAGAGAAAGTGAAATTTCTCTAGTGATTGCAGGTAAGGGACTTTTGTAAGTAGTTAGAGATACCTGCATGTATTTTCGTCTGCTTTTACATTCACTTAAAAACTCTGAGGGTCAGAGAAAGTGAATAATAATTATTGCAACCCGATAGTGGTAAATTACGATTTTGCCCCTAGTTAGTCAAAAAATAAACTTTTGTGAAAAGTTGTAAAAAGCATGGAAACCACTATTTTGAATGTTTAACTGCTGTTTAGCAGGATAATAAATAGATGGGCTAATGATTTTAAGGTAGATGTGAAATAAGCACACTTTATTGTGCTGATTTTGATATTTTGTAAATCATCCCTTTTTAAAGAGCCATCTATCATATTTTGTGAGAATGAATCGTGTTGGAGCACAACTCGCACTGGATTTCATATATTTTCCACATACATTAGTGCTGGATTTTGATTCACACTAGATTTCCATGACATGCATGATAGAGTACTGGAGTTATTACTCGTACTCAGTTTTATATGATATATGCATGACAGAGTGCTGGAGCGATTAGCTCGTACTCGATTTTCATGATTTATACATGACATAGTACTGGAGCTATTGCTCTACTTGATTTAATACATGAACTATGCATTGTCCTAGTTGTTGGAGGTTTACTTGCACTAGAGTTGAGTTTGGGATGTGAAACAGTGTTTGAGCGGAGTGTCGACTGTGAGTCGCACTCAAGGTGCGCAGTGTATGTGATATATAATACATGTTAAAACCCATGCCCGAGTCCTTGTGTGACTGTGTGTTAAATCTAGAGAGGATATCCGCATGAAGGTAATATAGACGTGGTATGATATTCCATGGTTTGAGGGCTAAGACCTATGGCAGGCACCCCAAATGTGATGTAGGGTCTACGGGTGTACTTTGTACCGTGCCCGGGGCATAGGAGTACGTTGTACCGTGTGTTGTTGTATAGCTGACCGTTGTAATGGATTGACCATCCTCCCGTTGCAGCAGTGATGCCCCACACACCTAGTACTATGTTGCTTGGGATCACATGTCGGATATGATCATAGTCCAAGATACTATTTGCATTTCACCACAGAGTCTCACATGATATATCACATTGATTGACTGATTTAAATTGCAGACAAACCTGAGGGATGGGTCGGACTCCGATTTTGTGATGTGAATGATTTAAATGCCATATTTATTGTGATTTAAATATACATGGCATGATTTATCTAAAGGCATGATTTATATAAAGATGCATTGTTTTGCACTACATGCCTACATTTGAGAAAGAAAGCATGATTACTATACATGGGATTTAATCTGTACAATTATACTTATATATATATATATTTAAAGACATGCTTTTAATGTGAGTTAAGGAAATAATGTTTTCAGGGCATAGCATTATTTTGAGTAGATAGTGTAGATATCTACTTGCTTGCCTGATTTCCTTACTGAGCGCGTTGTATGCTCACCCCCTTTCTTTACATCTCTCTATAGAGCATCAGCAGTAGAGCGAGAGTTATCGAGGGATAGTGTTCCTGAGTCCACTACTAGTTCCTATCGATTGCCAGGTATACAAAATTTGTATGGTTATATATCTAAACATAGAAACAGCACAGTGATGTATACGATATATATAATGGGGAATGTATTTGTGTTAGATTTTATATAATCTCACATGTATTATAAAAGCAATTACAGTCAGTAACAGTATATTGACATGTATGTATGATAATGGATATTATGGTAAGCGAGGAGTCTGACTGTCACGACCCAAATTACCTAAAAATCCCTACAAATTTTTCGCTTTTCATTTCCTTACCCGTCGTGAACAATTACACTCCTAAACAGTTGGGCTATGATTCGGTGTTAGTAACCTCTCACCTATTTACCATTCCATTTTCATATTCACATTCACATGTCAATTTATTTAAACAAAATACATCCCCAATATTAAATCCATATACAGTACTGTGCATCTATATGTTCAGATACAAAAATTATATAAATGTGTATACCTGATCTTGCTAAGAAGCAGTGGATAACCGAGATGCGAAACTATTGTCGCTCTCTTCTGCTGAATATACCCTGTGGGGTGGAAAATGAAAGGGTGAGCGAAACGTGCTCAGTAAGGCAATAATGTAAGCAGGTAGATAACTATACTATCTACGTGCTGATAATGTCATGATGTAAAAATCGTTTACTTTCGGAGCATGAGGTAAGATTAAAACAATGCCACATGAATGTATATATCATATACAAGAAATCATGAAATCGACATATAAAGCACACATGGAAAATCATCATGTATGACATCTCATGCTCGTCACATTAAAACTCATTTGTTTAATCACAAACTCATCACTTTGAAACTTATTTGTTTCATCTTAAATTCATCTCATTTAAAACTCATTTATTTCATTATAAACTCTCACTTTAAAACTCATTTGTTTCATTATAAAACAACTTCATCAAGGTCAAACCCATCTCTCGGGAATACCTTAATTCATCAAATCAAATCTCTTTTAAAAAAAACATAAATCGGGACTACCCCTCCATCGGGTTTGTCCTGGTCTATCCAGACCGTATGATATCATATGAGGCATGTAGGTTACTGTATGAAAAATCGAGGACTATGGCCATACTTTGTCCCTGTGATCCCAGGCACACGGATCCCGGTGTGCGGGGTATCACAACTGCAACGGGAGGTGGGGTCAAGTCCTACCCGCCAGAATATCGAGCAACATCGTAGAGTCATCATGACTGCACGGGACACCGTACTCCGTGTGACATACACGGTACATCGTACTCCGTGGACCCATATCATAGTCTGGGGGTGCCTGCCGTAGGTCTTATCCAGCCCAATACTATGTCGATAACCAACCCATGTCTCATAGTATATGTGCGAGCATCTCAACTCTCTGTGACACACAGTCTACAAGAGGCTTCCGCACGACTATATGCATGTCAACTCGCGTCTAGTGCGTTTATGTGAGCATCCTGCTGCCCGCCCCACACCAGGTCACAGGCTTACGGAGCTCCAGCACCACGCTATGCATATCATGATATCTAAAATCTCGTGCGAGCGAAGCTCCAGCACGGTTTTGTGCACACACAAATTTCTCGTACGAGCAATGCTCCAGTACGGCTTTTCATGAGAATAAATCAGTAAACTTGAGTGCGAGTAAGACTCTAGCACTCTTTTAGTCACGTAAATACGATAGGTGGCTCACTTTTAATAAAACATCTTTTAAAATAGTAACCGGTACAAACCGGTACCCTTTCGTAAAATTCACGAAATCAACAGCCCACCTATGTGTATATTTGCTTAAATCAAAGCAATATATTCATATAAAGTATTAAAAACATGGAATCATGCAATTTACCTGCCTTACTACCCTTTTTTGTAAATTTTACTCCTAGGGGCAAAATTGTCTTTTTCCTTTATTTATCTAAGCCCCGGTTTTCGTAAAAATTATTACTTCGTTTCTAGATACTTAGATAAATTCTAAGCCCTGTAAATACCCTCAAAATATGTATAGGCATCTCTATGCACTTACAAAATTCCCTTACCTCGATTCTCGTCGAATCTGACCTTTCCACTGATGTCTCTTCGCGCAGTCCGATATGCTCCCAATCCAATCTCCAGAACTGCGTATAATTATTCCTCAAGTCAGATATCATACAATTTAATTGTATTTAATACTTTCTGGGCTTAATTTAAATCATTGGGCCCATTTATCCCTATTGGGCCCGATTGCACTTTAATGGGCCTCGACCCATTTTCAGCCCGTTTCTACTTATTAAATCCCTTCTTCGGGTTTAATAGGCTCATTCAGCTTACCAAAAATTATCGGGCTTCGTTCCAAACTCATTGGATAGCCCGTATACTATTTAAGGCAAGTACGTTAATATTCCGAATACTATTTCTTTTATACCGAATTAATCCGTAAAATAATTAAAACTCTGTATTAAAGGACTCTAATTGTCGGAATTAAAATGTACTTACCCAGTATGATGCGGGATACGAAAATCGGAGCTCAATCGGCTCTCATTCGGGCTTTATCGTCGAACTGCACAATTATTATATTTAATCTCGGGTTACTTTTCGATTAAATATAATTTAAATAAATTCCTCGAAAATCAATTCGGTCACTTTTGACCTCGTATTGACTTACCCGAAGTCTGGTGTATCCCCGAAAATCCTTTCCCTTTTTCCTTTTCCTCTTTTTCTCCTTTTTTTCCCTTCTTTCTTGGCTGAACCGGTTCAGATCGGTTCAGACCGCCGGTTCAGCTCGGTCCTGTTCGGTTCAGTTTTGGCCGGTCCAGGCCGGTTCGACCGGTTCAATCCCCATTTGCTCATTCCGACGCCGTCCGGCCGGTTCCCGGTGCGATTTCGGTGCCGTTCGGCTCGGCTACACCTGGGCATTCAGAATCGGGCCTCGGCTGGGGTCGAAAAGCAGCCATCGCCAGCGAATCAGCTCTTCTCCCCCGCGGCTGCCACCTCTCGATCCGGCAGATTTCGGCGGTTTCGCCGGCCAATACCGGTCTCAAAAGGACCGGCTCTTCCTCCCGATCACGTCGGTACCCGCCGTTCGCCCCCACCTGCCGTGGATCGCCGGTACCGACTCCGTTTTCCCCGCGGTCTTCTCTTCCTCCGTTCGCAGGATACAACCATCGTCGGCGTGCGTCACCGGTGCCAATGGCTTCACCGGCCTCTCCTCTTGCTGCTCGGCCCTTCGTCGGAGGCCGTCGGTGCCCGGTGGTGGCTCGTCGGTCGGCCACGCGCAGTCCCCCTCTCCGTTTTCCCTTTTCTTTCTCTCTCCCCGACTTTTACAGATTTCTTCTTTTTTTTTTTTTACAATTATTATTTTATTTAACAATTTGTTTTATTATTATTTTAATCAATAAATTATATTAAAGAATCAAAATATCTACCAAAATTAATATTTTATTCAAAATAGCTTTATTTAATTTAATTTAATTTCTTTATTATATATTTTTTTAATCCTTTTTCGGGTATAATTTCTCTGTATTTTCAGGATATTGTCCCGGGTGACTTTTCGGTATTTCTAAAAATTCTTGATCTTGATCAATTTGACTCAAAATTATATAATTTCCTCATTATTGATCAAGATATTCTAAATCCTTATTTTAAATTAAATTTTCTTACCGAATTTATCCCGGCTTTCGATCTTTTGACCGTTTTGCCCTTACACGTGTTCAGGATTTATTTAGCCCGACTTCCCTTCATGAATATTCATTCATTTTATGATTTGAATCCTTATTTTCAGTCCGAATCCCATTCCTTTAAATTTGTGAACATTTTTCTACCTCATAAAATTTACGATTTAATTTCGGGTCTTACACTGACATCGAATCACAGTCCAACCATTGATGAGAGGAAAGGTAAGTTAAAAATGAGAAAACTTTGTAGTGGTTTTTGGTTAAGTCATGGATTGAGAATGGGGTCTTGACATGAAATGATAAATTATACCTTAAAATATAATATATATGGCCTGAAGCTCAAGTCCTCCAATAGCCACTACTCCATACATCGTAGGGAAACTCTCTGCACTTGAAGAAATTTGGGGGGAGAGGAAACAGGGTGAGCTTCTAAATCGCTCAGTAAGAGGGTAAGGAATTCATTAATAAGAAAATAATTTACACAGCACAATCATTTTGTTTTAGTGTTAAACTCAATAAACTCAGTGGAAAATGCAACATGAATAATTAAAACATCATCTCAACTCATTTCTCAAAGCTCATGTAGAAGGATGATAATAAATGGCTCAAACCATGATTACAAGTAATTACAAGCATGTGGAAATCAGGATGCGATAATGGCTTTTCTCATAAAAACGTGATAAAAATCATTGCATGTAGTAATGCACGTGGCGCAGCCACTAAACACAATCTCAAGTGTAAAATGAGACTAGGCAAATAAAACTCATATAAAAACTCATCATGGCACATCAAAATGATTGAACTTGTCCCCTAGGCGGACATCCCCAATCGAGGATTTCGTGGACAATAATACACCCATGGCCATGGTTCGTTATAGACTTGATCAGAGTCGTACAGCCAACGGTCTTACATGCTATCAAAGCACAGCCTAGTCTTACATGCTATTAAAGCACAGCCCAGTCTTACATGCTATCAGAGCAATGCCACCCAACGCTGCCGCGTAGCGGGGTCATCTCACGTTAACAAAACAGAGGAGTCGATCTTACGTGCTACTAGAGCACTGCCCGATCTTACATACCACGAGAGGAAAGCCCGATGTGTATTCAACATGACATGCCTAAGTCTCAGTAATAGCCATTATCAAATAAAACATTTTGCCTTCACGTAGCGCTCATAATGATTTTTCTCAAAACCGTTTTGTACTCAACACAAAATATGTCAAAGCCGAGCTCAAACCGGTAAAACCACATGCACATTTCTCAAATCTTAGTACTCAGTAACGTAGAGCCCAAATCACTTTTCGCTTTTTTAACTCAAAACGGTTGTAAAGCAATTTCACATTTAGTTTACAACTCAAAACAATTGGCCCCCAATCAGCTATAAAACCGTTTGCAATAACTCATTCACAACTCATAAAAACATGCTTGTTTTCTCAAATCACATTTCATGCTACAATGTCATCACAAAATCACATACACAAATAATTTTAAGTTTTCCCTTACCTCTTTCCACCTCGTATACTATAATTGTTCCCCCAAACGACGGACTAGCCACGTATTCCTCTCTGGAACTCCTGGGCTGTCCAAACTATGCTAAAACATTAATAATTCATCTCAATCACATCATCGAGCACATATTTTCTCATATTCTCGTTAATACTACAAATTTCATTTTTCTTATATTCCTATCCTAATCTACATTCTCATCCACAACATTTCAACTCCTACATTTTTCATGCACAATATCTATGCCAAAATCACCTCATTGCCTCAATTCCAATTTATAGCCAAAATCCCACAATTTATCACAAATTGTATAATATCATTATCACTCCAACAAAATAATAATTTCATCAACTCTAATCATTTCCTAGCTATTTTATCACAACACTCATAGTCACAATCACCAAAATCACCTCAATATCAAAGATTTAAGCTTAGAAATTGACCCAAAACTTATGGAGAGCTCTATTCGCACCTCGATTCAATTCGTCTTTCGATTTTCAAGTATGTTACTCTCATTTGGATGAGGAACAACTTTTCTTCTTGCCACAACCTCTGATTTGAACAGAAATAGGCGATTTGGAGGAGAGAGAAAGCTAGGGCTTTGATTTCTTAGAGAGAGAAGACGAAATGCAGGAAAACGCATGGGTTCTTTTATAGACTGAGGGTAGGAGATCGATTTAGTCCTTGATGAGATCGATCTTTTTTTGAATTTGGGAACGCTTTGGGGTAAAGATCGATCTGTCGTGGGGTGAGATCGATCTCTTAATTGCTTCATGAGATCGACCTGCTCCAATTATGAGATCGATCTTCTGTTTACAGAACGCTTCATGAGATCGATCTGCTCCTTGAGAAGATCAATCTTCTGTTTACAGAAACATTTTGAGATTGATCTTCTTGCCTATGAGATCGATCTGCCTATTAGTTCTTGCACATTTCTTGCATTCTGGAGCCATGAGATCAATCTCTCATCCTTGGAGATCGATCTGGCCTTCACAGATTGTACTGCTGCTGCATCAATTTGCAGAAAACTCAATGTAAAACTTCCCAAAATCTACCCCATAGTACATAATTCAATCCATACACATTCAAGACTTAAAAACCACATCTTCTCATACTTCATCATATTTTAAACTTGCGTGTACATTAACATATCATAATTACATACACCAAATTACAATTTTCATAACTGAGGTATATAGAATTTTCAGTTCTCACAATAGTACTCGGTGGTTGGGGTCTCAAAATTGCTATAACAGTAGGTGGGTCAAATCCTCAACTGTTAGCTCATAACTCACTCAATTCGGTACTCATGGTACAATGTACTCCATGTGACATACAGAGTACACAGTACTCTAGGGACCCAAATCTCAAGGTCGGGATACTCACCATGAGTCTTAGTCCTTATACCCTGGATATACCTCATGGTCGGGATGCTTGCCATAAGTCTTGGTCCTCATACTATGGGTTCTATTTTTGATAGCCCTCGGCCATATCTCAAAATATTGCACATGTGAGCATATAATCAGTGTGACACACAGTCAGCGCAGGCTCCCAACACGATTGTTTCATGCTTTCTTTAAAAACTAGTACGTGCGAGTAAACTCCCAACACGACCATAACAAATAATATAACTCTAGTGTGAGTAATGCTCCCAACACTATGTCATGTAAAAATCTGAGTATGAGCAATGCTCCCAATACTCTATAATGTATCAATCAATGAAAATTGAGTACGAGCAAAGCTCTCAGTACTCTATCATGTAAAACTGAGTATGAGCAATGCTCCCAATACTCTACAATGCATCATTCAATAAAACTGAGTACGAGCAATGCTCTTAGTACTCTATCATGCATAATCGCATTTAAAATTAAGTATGAGAATAATTCAAGTACTATGTGATGCATATCTCATAAAGTATAGTACGAGTATTCTCCAGCACTAATGGTTTACACACAAACCTGATAGAAGGTTGTTCAAATCATAAATCACCCAAGTACAATTCTACATCATAGCTACATCATCGTAAGAGCTACATCATAATGTAAACATAGCCAGGGCAATCACACAAAACCTTCTATCAATGTAAGAGATGGCTCTCACGTCTCATAAACTCGATGCCAACTGGGTACCTCTGTGAAGCACTTGGCACCGTAAGGTAATCACATAGAACCTCCTATCGGTGCTCGAGATGACTCTCACAGGACATGACTGCCATACAGGTAATTTCAGGAATCGTCACCATTCTCAAAAACCAACCACCACGACGGGTGTACAGTACAACTACAAAATCATTTCAATTCAAAACCACAGTTCGAGAAAGTAAACCTTTGACTTTTAAATGTGACTTGAAAAAGTGTAAGGTTTTAAACCAAATGGTGGTCCATTGCTCCTTTGTATGTGTTGGCAGAATTGTTTATGAAGGAGATAGTGAGATTGCATGGAAACCTAGTTAGTATGACCTCGGACAGGGACTATAGGTTCACTTTATGATTTTTGGAAGCAAATTCAGGAGTCCTTAGGATCTAAGACATAATTTAGTACAGCATATAACCTACAGATTGATTGGCAGTCCGAACGGACAATACAACCTTGGAAGATATGCTACGGGTATGTGTGATTGATTCTAGAGGCTCGTGGGATTGGCACTTGTCATTGGCAAAGTTCGCGTATAGTAATAGCTATCATACCAACATAGCTAGTATGATGATATAGGACAACCACACAGAACCTCATCACACGTAGGACAAATAGGCACTCAAATGTGCTATTTTCGCATATACATGAAAACATTAGTAATTCTATCATGCAACTGTGAAGATTAGTCACAAACACGCTTCTAAGGCTTTTTATCCTACTTTTGGATAAAATCACAATTTATCTTATCAGGCCTTATCACAACATGTCTATTCACGAGAATTCCTATAGAATATAGTATCGAAATTCTATTCGAAATACGTGTATCATCTCTGGCTACACACGAAATTACCTTACCTCGGATCACGTCGCCTGACCTCACTTCCTCGGTGTTGCTCACTCTCGCAGTCCGATCAGCTTCCAATATTAACTTCGAAGCTGTTAATAATTTTCCACATCAATATATCTTAATATACTTATTTTCAGTTGTATGACACTAATCAATGATTTTATCTCATCACTTTCTCCCATTTTCTCATTTCCATACCTATAGCTAGGTCATGGATATTTTCACAATTCATGTATATTCAATAATTTAAACTTCTACCAATTCACTCACCAATACACATAGATTAACATATATCAAAGTGGTGTATTGAATCTTGCCTAGCTTGAACTTTCCTCATTTTCACCAAAATTAGTCAAATTCACCTTGCTTCTTCAATCTTTGATTCCAAGTTCTGGTTTCCAAGTATATTGTTCTCTTTTTCACTAAGAACAACTTTGCTGAATTGAATATCACTCAAAACTACTTGAAAGATGAAATCTTCTGGAGTAGAAAGAATAGGTTAACTTTGTTTTCTTGAAAGGTTTGGTAACTCTCAGGAAAACAGAGGTTGCAGAGCCTTGTATTTATGGAATTGCTCTTAGAGATCGATCTGCTAATAATGGGGGTATATCTGTCCTGCCTTTTTCTCCTTAGAAATTGACTTGCCAAACCTAGGGAGATTGATCTGCTCTCAAGCATGAGATCAATCTGCATTACTCAGAACCTTAAGGAGATCGATCCGGCCCTTACATGAGATCGATCTGTTCAACCCATAACTCTTCAAGATCAATCTACACTGAATGAGAGATCGATCTGCTCCTCTTCAGAAGCAGTTCTGCTGAAATTTCTCCTAGAATTTCACTATTACATTCATTTTCGATTTACTTAACTACTCGTTTTGCATTTCATACACATTAGGGACTTAAATGCATTCATTCCATATGATTTATATCAATTGTGACTTATCCATATATCATAAATCATAAAGAGTACATATTATGTTACGGGCTTTACAGGACAATAGATCCTAATATGTAAATGTGATGTGGAAATGGATGTTAAGGTAAGTAACATGACAAGGGGACTATAGCCCAACTGTTAGTAGTGAAACTATTCACGACGGGTAAGGAAATGAAAAAGCGAAAATTTTGTAATGATTTTTAGGAAAAAGAGATCATGACAAAACTAGTACATCACATTAGTGTTAGCTTAGCTTTTAAAATTTTCATGGCAGAATTTGTATTGAAACAAAGTAAATTGGCTTGAAGAACTTATAATAAACCGAGATAGATAAGTAGAAGGCATAAACTGAACCTCTTAGTTTAATTCAAAATTTTAAAAACAAACTTTAAAATGTGTTACGTGATATGTTGCAAAGGATGAAAATGATAATTGGAGAGGTGAAAACCGATTTAGGCAACTATGGGCATAAGTGAGAAGGATGAACTATAATATTAAAAATTTATCTTGTGAGTGTTGCAAGTGATGAAATTTTATTTGTTCATGTATGAATGTTAAATAACATTTTGCCCTTATATGTTAATTCGTAGTGACTACTTCATCAGGCACCAAGGAAGCTTAGGCACATATATGGGCGTCTAAGGCAAAAAGGGTATAGCTGCACGCGTCGCTGTTGTGTGGTAAGGGGTTTACGTGGCTGCAATTAGTAGAATGCCCTAGGATTAGTTAAGATTTTTACACGAAAACATAAGCTGTTAGTTTAGTTAGTTAGCTAGGTAGTATTTTGATTTAAAATCTACCTTACCTCACTTTACCAGTTTCCTGCAATTTTTGTTTAGTTGCATCACTATGGACTAAGTCCTTATTATTCCATGAAAGTTGAAAATTTTGTAAAATATATTTTGAGGTGTAATAATCATATGCATGTAAGCATTTTACTGTGAATTTTATCACCTCATTTAGTTTTGTTGATGAATGTAAAGTTGTTTGCATGAGCTCTTTGACAGCGTTTTGGAGAAAGCATAAAGTTGCAAGAATTGTATACATGCTGATTTTTGAAATGTAAATATCATGTGCGTGTGAGCATTACATCATGATTTTGTAACTCCATTCAGCCTGTTTGACATTCGAAGCTAGTTTGCATGGGCTATTTTAACCACGTTTTTTAGAAAGCTTGAACTGATTTTTCAAATTTTGGATATGACAATACGAGTTGTTTCAAACTGATGGGTTGTTTTTCCCATATCGGTAAATTAAGAAATTGGGATGATTTATGATTTATTTGAGTATACCCATTGTGGTGTTATTTTTGAGATTATTGGTGACCCGATTTATGCCTGTGTGGCAGTGATGTCCTGTGAGAGCCATCTCTAGCACTAGGTAGGATGTTCTGTGTGATTTCCCTATGGTGCCAAGTCCTTCACTGAGATACCTTTGTGGCATTGAGATGTTATTGCTACCTAATATTGTTAGACCCTGATCCCGTCTTCAGTACCCTAGTCCGAGACTTGATCAGTTAGGATAGGGTGGTAGTCACTATGGCCATAGGTGTTTTCATTGATATTGGTGATATTGTTATAGCCACATTCTCATCTAGTTGTATTGAATTATTTAAGCTTTGTCCATGCATGTATTTTGACAGTTTTGCACATTTTAACGAGTGTGTCAGATTTCAAGAATTTCTAAGTATTTCTTTTGGAAACCTTAATTTGCTCAACGATGCATCAATTTTTTTTATGCAAGCATGTCTCAATTGAAGCATAAGCAATATATTCTTTAATGAAATGTGCATGACAACTTTACATAATTATCATAATTTACCACTGCATGGTGTGTTGCTTGGTATTTTATGCTCTTCGGTTATGTAAATTTCTTACTGAGCGTGTGGTTGCTCACCCCTCTTTTCCAAACACTTTTCAGATTAGATTCGTGGGGCGAGCTTCACGTTATTGCTGACTCCATCAGCCTAGTGAGCAGTTTTTGGATTTCTAAGGTATATGCGACGGACGACATATATATATATGCATGTTTTATTTCAAATCATGTACGCACGATTGTATTTTGTGGGATGTATTTAGTTGGAAGTTGTTTAAAGTATTATCAATATGGAATACACTTAGGTTTCTTCTTTTCGGTTTAAAGTAAATAAATGGCTAATATGTTGTATGGTGTTTAACCAACTAGTCAGGTTTGTGGTTATGTGATGCATGATGAAAAATTTTGTTAGTACGAATTAAATATTTCCATTAGTTGAGTACATGTGATGATTATGGTGTAAATTGTAGGAAGGACTTAGTTCGTGTCACGCCCTTCTCTCACACGCGACTTCTCCAAAATCACCACAAAATTTTTCGCATTTCACTTACCTCTTCCTCTGTCATCACTCTACACCTTAATAGTTGGGCTATGATTCGATATTAGTCACCTATTCATATTTACTCATAACATGCATACAATTTAATATTTTTTTTGATAATGTAAGATCTTAAACATTAATACAAATATTTATACATATACATCCCCTATTATACATTCGTTTACATAACTGTGCTGTTACAATGTTTAGTACAAAATGTCAAGTGTGTATACCTTTCGTAAGATAGATAGGCAGCGGATCAAAGTCTACCAGTCCTTAGCCGTGTCCACCTACTATGGATGCTCTCTAAAGAGGGAAATAAAAAGGGGGTGAGCTCACAGCTCAGTAAGGAGCTCAGTAAGGAAATCAGGCAAGCAAGTAGATAACCACACTATCTACAAAATACTATGCTTATGCCTGGAAATCATTTCCTCATCTATTCATATCTAAAGCATGCATCTTGCTTAAAGCTTTTATACAATATATATAGATTCAATTATAAAACTGGGAATATGCTAGTTTAACAACCTCAGCAGTTTATACAAAACACACCATTTCTCACTTAATTTCATAAATATCACATTTATCATGTCATTCAAATAAATCAATTAATATGTTATATCATCATCTTTAAAAACATGGAAAACTGGGCCTCACCCATCTCTCGGTTTACCCGTTCACAATTCACAAATTCACATGTTCATATCATAAAACCATGTGATAGTTCATTCAAGAAATTTCAATTTACATTGCATGAAAAGAAAACGAGATAGGTGACTACATGTTCCGAGATTATGATCATAACTCATTTTTCGTGATCCCAAGCTACACAGTACTCGGTGTACGGGGTGTCACAATTGCTGTAACAGGAGGTGGGTTAAATCTCTACCATCAGCTCTCAATCGAAGACCTGATCCCGGAGCACACCAGATCCCACTGGATCCTGCTCCCACTACTAACCAGTCTATCCAAGTACATTCAAGTACTCACGGTACAATGTACTCCATGAACCCTATCTCAAGGTGGGATGATCGCCATGAGTCTTAGTCCTCTTACCTTGGATATAACTCATAGTCGAGATTCTCGCCATGAGTCTTAGTCCTCATACCATGGTTTCTATTTTTGATACCCTCGATCATATCTCAAAATAATGCACGTGTGAGAGTATAATCGGTGCGACATACAGTCAGTACAGGCTCCCAACACGGCTTTTTCATGCTATTTTCAAATTTGGTATGTGCGAGGAAACTCCCAACACGACTATAGCACAATGATATAACTCTAGTGCGAGCAATGCACCTAGCACTATGTTAGGTAAAAACACGAATATGAGCAATGCTCCCAATACTCTATAATGTATAATATATGAAACTTGAGTATGAGCTAAGCTCCTAGTACTCTATCATGTAAAACTGAGTATGAGCAAAACTCCCAATACTCTATAATGCATCAATCTATTAAACTGAGTACGAGCAATGCTCCCAGTACTCTAACACGCACAAATCGCATTTAAAATTTTGTACAAGAGTACTCTAAAGTACTATGTGATGCATATCTCAAAATATAGTGCTAGTATTCTCTAACACTTATGGTTTTCACACAAAAGCAGATAGATGGCTTATTCACATCAAAATTCACCCAAGTAACTCAATTCGGCTCTTAAGTGTGTTGTTTTCGCATATACATGAAAACATTTGCCATTCTATCATGCAACTATGAATTTTAGTCACAACATGCTTCTAAGGTATTTTCACCTTATTTTTGGATAAAACACACTTATCCTTATTAGTCCCTATCGCAGTAACATGCCTATTCACGGGAATTTATATAAGATATAATATCAAAATTATATTTGAACTACGTGTAGCTAACCCTAGCTACTGACGAAATTCCCTTACCTCGGATCACGTTACATGACCTCTCTTTCTTGGGTGCTGCTCACTCTCGCAGTCGGATCAGCTTCCATTGTGATTTTTGAAGCTATTATAATTATCTATGTTAGTATACCGTAATATACTTGTTTCATTTTCCAAATCTCAATTCAATACATAGATCTCAACACTTTCTTCCATTATGGTGTTATACCATATTTTCATATATCTCCCTTCATTTCTCCTCATTTCCAATTTATGCATTTCATAAACCTACCTTACAATCTTCCATACATGCATATTCCATCATTTAATTCATGCCAACACAACTTTCTCATCATTTTCTCATTTTCATGCCAATAGCTAGGTCATGCACATTTTTCATGATCCTTTTGTTTCCAACAATTTATACTTATACCAATTAACTCCGTAATACATCTAGATTAACATATATCAAGGTGGTGTATTGAATCTTACCTAGTTGAAATTTCCTATTTTTCACCAAATTTGGCAAAATCCTTCTTGCACTTTCAATCTTTGATTCCAACTTCTTGTTTCTAAGTATGTTGTTCTCCTTTTCCACTAAGAACAACTTTGCTTAACTATATCTCACTCAAAACTGATTGCAAACTGGAGTTTTCTAGTGTTGAAAGGTTAGGTTTAGCTTTAGTTGTTGAATGGAATAGTATTTCTCGAGAAAATCTGAAGTGTATAACCTTGTATTTATAGAATTGGCTCATAGAGATCGATCTACCAACTACATGAGATCGCTCTTCCCTACACTTTTCTCCTCAGAAACTGACCTTTCAAGCTGATGAGATTGATCTGCCCTTAAGCATGAGATCGATCTACATTACTCAGAACCTTAAGGAGATCGATCTGGCCTTGAAATGAGATCAATCTGTTTCAACCCGAGCCTTATGGAAATCGATCTGCTTCAGCGAAAACTTGCTCAAGATCGATCTACATCATTGAGGGATCGATCTATGCTTGTTAAAGGATCGATCTGCCTCTTGCAGATACCTTATTTTCTCATATTCAACCTATGAGATCGATCTGTATTGCCAATGAGATCGATCTGCTCCTTTCCATAAGCAGTTCTGCTGAACTTTTCATCCCAAAATCATTGTTACATTGGTATTTGATTCACTTAACTATCCATTTTACATTTCATACACATTTACAATTTCAAAACATCTATTCCTCATATTTATATAAATTGTGACTTGTCTATACATCACAAAATCATAAAGAGTAAATATTACATTATGGGTTTTACAATCCTCCCCACTTTAAGAAATTTGGTCCTCCAAATTAGAACCAAGTTACTCTTCAAACAAATGAGGGTATCTCTCTCGCATCAGACTATCTAGCTACCAAGTAGCCTCCTCTGAAGTGTGATGCTGCCAAAGAATCTTTACTAACTCGATAGTCTTATTTCTCAAGACATTCTCCTTTCTATCCAGTATCTAGATCAGTTTCTCTACATATGTCGAATCATCTTTGAGCTCCAACAAATCATACTGGATCACATGATTTGGGTCTGGATGATACTTCCTCAGCATCAAAATGTGGAAGACGTTATGCACTCCCGATAATTTCAGAGGCAAAGCTAATCTATATGCCTTATCTCCCACTCTGTCCAGTATCTCAAAGGGTCTAATGTAGTGAGGACTCAACTTACCTCTCTTCCCAAATCTCGCTATACCCTTGGAAGGAGAAACCTTCAAAAAGATTAAATCACCAACAGTGAACTCTAGGGGTCTCCGGCTCTTGTCACGTAACTTTGCTGCCTACTTTGAGTTGTCCTTAATCTCTCAACAATCAACCAGACATCCTCAGCTGCTTGTATAACCAAGTCAGGAGTAAAAATCTTTCTGTCACCCACTTCTTCCTAACTGATAGGGGAACGACATCTACAACCATATAAAGCCTCATATGGTGCCATCCCGATACTCGCATGATAACTATTGTTGTAGGTGAATTCGGCTAGTGACAATTGATCATCCCAAGAGCCTTTAAAATCCAGCACACACGCTCTCAACATATCCTTCAGGGTCTGTATAGTCCTCTCTGACTGACCATCTATCTGAGGATGATAAGTGGTGCTCAAACTCAACTAGGTTCCTATGGCTTCCTGAAAATGTTCCCAAAAGTAGGAAGTGAAGCGAGAATCCCTATATGAGACAATGCTCACTGGAATACCATGTAATCTCACTACCTCGCGTACATACAACTCTGCTAATGAACTCAGAGTATCGGTAGCTCTCACAGCTAGAAAGTGGGCTGAATTCATCAGTCTATCAACTAGCACCCATATAGCATCGTCATTCCTCCGGGTCCTCGGTAAACCCATCACAAAATCCATTGTGATATGCTCCCATTTCCATGTCGGTATAGATAGAGGCTGTAATAACCCTGCAGGTTGCTGATGCTCTACATTCAATTGCTAACATACGAGACATCTTGCCATGAATTCTGCCACATCCCTCTGAATACCTGAGCACCAGTACACTTTTCAGAGATTCCGATACATCTTATTAATCCCCGGATGTAGCATGTATCTCAACGAATGAGTTTCAGTCAATATCACTCTCTTGAGCTCTAGGTCCTCGAGAACACACAATCTACTTCTGAACCTTAGAAGTCTATCAGAACTCATCTTAAAATCAGTCACGGCACATCAATGCAATACAGATCAGTCTGCTGAGCCTGTCTGATCTGGTCCAACAAATGTCACTCCAAGTGTAGACTAACAATCATACAGTCTGTATTCATGTCAGAAGGCACAACTCCCAGACTGATGCTAGCAAATTGCTCTTGTAACTCATGTTCCTTGACCATCATATATGATACCATCCCAAGGCTCTTTCTGCTCAAAGCATCCGCTACAAAATTAGCCTTACCCGGTTGATAAAGTATTTCACAGTCATAATCCTTCAGAAACTCTAGCCATCTTCTCTGTCTCATGTTCAATTCTTTCTATAAGAACAGATACTTAAGGCTCTTGTGGTCGGTAAAAATCTAAAATTTCTCACCATATAAGTAGTCGCGACATACCTTCAATGTAAACACTATTGCTGCTAACTCCAAGTCATGGGTCGAATAGTTCTTCTCATGGTCCTTCAGCTATCTGGATCCATAAGCCGCTACACTCCTATCCTCCATCAATACACAGCCCAGTCCCTGATGCGAAGCATCGGTATACAGTGAAAATCCTTTTGAGCTGGTAGGGAGAATTGGAGTGGTGGTAAATCAACTCTTCAACTCCTGAAAACTCTTCTCACAATCCTCATTCCACATGAAGGTTACACCCTTCCGAGTAAGACATGTCAACGGAGCAGCTAACTTTGAAAATCCCTCAACGAATTTTCGATAATACCTAGTTAAACCCAAGAAACTTCTATTCTCAGTGACTATGGATGGATCTACTGATACACCATCCCTCGACACAATGTGTCCCAAAAACGAGATCTTTGATAACTAAAAATCATACTTATTAAGTTTAGCATACAGCTTCTACTCTCATAAAGTCTGTAATACAATCCTGAGGTGCTCCTCATGCTCTACCTCGAATTTTGAATATACCAATATGTCATCTATGAACACGATAACAAATTGATCTAGATATGGCTTGAACACATTGTTCATCAAAGCCATGAAAGCTGCGGGAGCATTTGTCAATCCGAATGACATAACCAAAAATTCATAGTGGCCATATCGGGTCCTAAATGCTGTCTTGGGTACATCTCCACTCTGAACTCTCAACTGATGATACTCAGACCTCAGATCAACCATAGCAAATACCTGTGCTCCCCAGGGCTGATCTAACAAATCGTCGATAAGTGGAAGGGGATACTTATTCTTGATGGTTGCCTTATTCAACAATTTGTAGTCTATACACAATCGGAGGCTTCCATCCTTCTTTATCACAAATAAAATTTGTGTTCCCCACGGTGAAACAATTGATTTGATGAAACCCCTATCCAAAAACTCATGTAATTGTCTCTTGAGCTCCTCCAGCTCATCTAAGGCCATGCGATACGATGGTTTCGATACAGGTTGAGTACCAGGCACCAAGTCTATACAGAACTCCATCTCTCTGTCAGGTGGTAACCCTGGCAATTTATCCAAAAAGACATCTGAGAATTCATTAACCACAGGAATATCTGTAAACTTTGGATATACCTTACCCGTATCAACCACGTATGCAATAAAACCTTCAACATTTTCATTTCTTAGTCAGCATAATACATTATCAATTACAACCATAATAACTATTTTTATTTCTTTTCATCAAACTTTACAACATATTGTTCAGGGTCAAGAAACATAACTGTCTTAGCATAACAATCTAAAACAGCATGGTTTGATGATAACCAATCCATTCCTAAGATTACATCAAAATCGCTCATACTTAACAATATTAGATTAGCTGTCATATCATTTCCCCCTACTTTTAGCTTACAAATTTTTAATACATACTCCACTAGCTGACTGTTACACATAGGCATACAAATCAACATCATCCTACACAAAGGTGTACGCTTTACATGCTTTTCTAACTTACATGCAAATGAAGGTGATACAAATGAATGCGTGGCACCAGGATCAATCAAAACATGTGCTTCTAAATCATATATCAGGATGTTACCTCTAATCACATAAGACAAAGCATCGGCTGTCCCCTGGTCCAAGGCATGCACTCGTCTTCGTCTAATGACCTGTTTCCCTTTCTCTTTTGTTGTCGCTCTCCTCCTCGGAGTAGACATATCAGTTGGGGCTCTCTCAGACTCCTTACCCTTCTATAGGAAAATTTCTATAACCTCTTGGCAAACTCTAGCCATATGTCCTGGCTTCTCACATCTGAAGCATAATCCGATAGAAACAGGATAAGGTCTACCTCCATGGAATCTACCACATCTACTACACTACTCAGTGGTAGGTCTCGATCCTCCAATCACTAATCCTCTAGCTGGAGCTATGGCCGAATATGCAGGAGATCTAACAGTCTTCTCCTTTACTTCCTCGATCCTTGGTCTTTTATCAAAGAGTCACCTCCCTCCTCGATATCCGAAACCTCGAGCACTGTCACTCATCGGCCTCTTCCTATCTCTATCTCCACCCTTTCCAACTATTTTGAACTCTAAGACATTCCTCTCATAATATTGTTCACAGAGTTACGCCCTGCACAGTACCTCATCGTAGGTAGAGATATCGAATAGAACCAGTTTAGACCGTAATACTGGTCTCAGCCCATCAATAAATCTACAGACCTTCATGGTTTCGCTACTCATGGTGGCAGGGTCATACCTCCATAGGGATAGAAATCTAGTCTCATACTCGTCTACTGATTGACTCCCCTGGCTTAACCCCAAAAAATTTAGCCTGCAGCCTCCGCTAAGCCTCATCTGGAACAAACTGTCGCTTTAAGGCATCCAAAAATATCTCCTAACTCATCTCTGTATGTGGAGCTCTCAATATGGGTTAGGTGGACTTCCACCAATGTTCTACTGTCCCCTTCAGTAAGAACGTAGTAAATGTGACCATCTCTGAAGTCGTACACTCAAAGAATTCGTATAACTTCTCTATCTCTCCTATCCATTCCTCCACCAACATGGGGTCCTTAATCCCATGAAAAGTTGGAGGTCCAAGCTTTTGGAACTGTCGGAGTCTGTCAAGATCACAACCATACCCCAATTCCTTACTGTCCTATTGTGGAGCAACATGCGACGACGTATCCTGAACTGGTAGGGGTGTAGGTGTATCCATAGGCTGTGGCACATGAGCTGGCTGTGCAGGCGTACCAGGTGCAACTGCCTCTGTAGGCACAGTTTCTGCATCCTGCCCTTGTCCTCCTGGCATAATCCATGCCAGTATCTCTACTATAGTCTTCAGGTGATGCTTTAATCTCTCGAAACGTGCCTCAACATTCTTTGGTACCTTAGTGGGACCTGTAGTCTTATCTCGAGTCTCTGGCCTACCTCTACGGCCTCGAACCCTACCTCTATCACCTCTACCACGGCAAGTATTTACCATAGTAGCTAGATCCCTGCATTTATAATCATTAATTAGTCTGATTTCCATCTCGTATACACAATTGTAACTGAACAAAGCATAGTACTATGGGGATGTATACTTTCCTAATTACTAATATCAATTCACATCAGACCAACTCTGCTCTGATACCATTCTGTCACGCTCTTCTCTCGCACGTGACTACTCCAAAATCACCATATTTTTTTTTTGCATTTCACTTACCTCTTCCTCTGTCATCACTCTACACCTTGATAATTGGGCTGTGATTCGATATTAGTCACCCATTCATATTTACTCATAACATGCATACAATTTAATATTCTTTTCGATAATGTAAGATCTTATACAATAATGCAAAGATTTATACATATACATCCCCTATCGCATATTTGTTTACATAACTGTGCTGTTACAATGTTCAGTACAAAATATCAAGTGTGTATACCTCTCGCAAGATGGATAGGTAACAGATCAAAGTCTACCAGTCCTCAGTCGTGTCCACCAACTGTGGATGCTCTGTAAAGAGGGAAATAAAAAAGGAGTGAGCTCACAGCTCAGTAAGGAAATCAGGCAAGCAAGTAGATAACCACACTATCTACAAAATACTATGCTTATGCCTGGAAATCTTTTCCTCATCTATTCGTATCTAAAGCATGCATCTTGTTTAAATCTTTTATGCAATATATATATATATATATACAAATCTTCAGTTATAAAATTGGGAATATGCTGGTTTAACGACCTCAGCAGTTTATGAAAAATACAGCATTTCCCATGTAATTTCACAAATATCACATTTATCATGCCATTCAATTAAATCAATTAATATGGTATATCATCATGTTTAAAATGGAAAACTGGGCCTTACCCATCCCTCAGGTTACCCTTTCACAATTCACAAATTCATATGTTAATATCATAAAACCATGTGATAGTTCATTCAAGAAATCTGAATTTACATTGCACGAAAAGAAAACAAGATAGGCGATTACATGTTCCGAGATTATGATCATAACTCATTTTCTGTGATCCCAGGCTACACAGTACTCGATGTGTGGGGTCTCACAATTGTTGTAACGGGAGGTGGGTCAAATCTCTACCGTCAATTCTCAACTGAGGACCTGATCTCGGAGCACACCAGATCCCACTGGATCCCACTCCCACTTCTAACCAGTCCTATCCAAGTACATTCAAGTACTCATGGTACAAAGTACTCCATGTGACATACACGATACATAGTACTCCATGGACCCTATCTCAAGGTGGGATGCTCGCCATGAGCCTTAGTTCTCTTACCTTAGATATACCTCATAGTCGGGATGCTCGCCATGAGTCTTAGTCCTCATACCATGGTTTCTATTTTTGATAGCCCTCAGCCATATCTCAAAATAATGCACGTGTGAGCATATAATCAGTGTGACACACAGTCAGCACAAGCTCTTAATATGACTTTTTCATGCTCTTTTCAAATGTGGTACGTGCGAGTAAACTCCCAAGATGACCATATCACAATGATATAACTCTAGTGCGAGCAATGCTCCCAGCACTATGTTTCCCAAGATGACCATATCACAATGATATAACTCTAGTGCGAGCAATGCTCCCAGCACTATGTTATGTAAAAACATGAGCATGAGCAAAGCTCCCAATACTTTATAATGTATAATATATGAAAACTGAGTACAAGCTAAACTCCCAGTACTCTATCATGTAAAACTGAGTATAAGCAAAGTTTTTAATACTCTATAATGCATCAATCTATAAAATTGAGTATGTGCAAAGTTTCCAATACTCTATATTGCATCAATCTATAAAACGGAGTACGAGTAATGCTCTCAGTACTCTAACACGCACAAATCACATTTAAAATTTTGTACGAGAATACTCTCAAGTACTATGTGATGCATATCTCAAAATATAGTGCTAGTATTCTCTAGCACTTATGGTTTTCACACAAAAGTAGATAGATGGCTTATTCAAATCAAAATTCACCCAAGTAACTCAATTCAGCACACAAGTGTGCTGTTTTCGCATATACAGGAAAACATTTGCCATTCTATCATACAACTATGAATTTTAGTCACAACATGCTTCTAAGGTAGTTTTACCATATTTTTGGATAAAACACACTTATCCTCATTAGTCCCTATCACAATAACATGCCTATTCACAGGAATTCATATAGGATATAATATCGAAATTCTATTTGAACTACGTGTAGCTATCCCTAGCTACTCACAAAATTCCCTTACCTCGGATCACGTTACGTGACCTCTCTTCTTGGTGCTGCTCACTCTCGCAGTCCGATCAGCTTTCACTATGATTTTCGAAGCTGTTATAATTATCTACGTTAGTATACTGTAATATACTTGTTTCATTTGCAAAATCTCAATTCAATACATATATCTCATCAGTTTCTTCCATTATGGTGTTATACCATATTTTTCATATATCTCCCTTCATTTCGCCTCATTTCCAATTTATGCATTTCATAAAACTACCTTATAATCTTCCATACATGCATATTCCATCATTTAATTCATGCTAACACAACTTTCTCATCGTTTTCTCATTTTCATGCCAATAGCTAGGTCATGCACATTTTTTATGATCCTTTTGTTTCCAACAATTTATACTTATACCAATTAACTCCCCAGTACACCTAGATTAACATATAGCAAGGTGGTGTATTGAATCTTACCTAGCTGAAATTTCCTCATTTTCTCCAAATTTGGCAAAATCCTTCTTGTTCTTTCAATCTTTGATTCCAACTTCTTGTTTCCAACTATGTTGTTCTCCTCTTCACTAAGAACAACTTTGCTTAACTATATCTCACTCAAAATTGATTGCAAACTGGAGTTTTCTAGTGTTGAAAGGTTAGGTTTAGCTTTAGTTGTTGAATGGCATGGTGTTTCTTAGGAAAAATTGAAGTACAGAACCCTGTATTTATAGAATTGGCTCATAGAGATCGATTTACCAACTACATGAGATCAATCGTCCCTGCACTTTTCTCTTCAGAAATCGACCTTTCAAGCTGATGAGATAGATTTGCCCTTAAGCATGAGATCGATCTGCATTACTCAGAACCTTAAGGAGATCGATCTGGCCTTGAAATGAGATCGATCTGTTGCAACGTGAGACTTATGGAAATTGATCTGCTTCAGCGAAAAATTACTTAAGATCAACCTGCATCATTGAGGGATTGATCAACTGTTGTTAAGGGATCGATCTGCCTTTTACAGATACCTTGTTTTCTAATATTCAACCTATGAGATCGATCTGTATTACCAATGAGATCAATCTGCTCTCTCCAGAAGTAATTCTGTTGCAGTTTTCATCCTAAAATCACTGTTACATTGGTATTTGATTCACTTAACCATCCATTTTACATTTCATACACATTTACAACTTCAAAAACATCTATTCATCATGATTTATATAAATTGTGACTTATCTATACATCATCAAATCATAAAGAGTAAATATTATATGCTGAGCTTTACAGTTCGATTATGCCGTTATGCTACCGGATTTACGAAAGAAACCTGTTCTCACATATATCATAAGTCACGATTAGATATTGATCATTTATGAAAATTTAAAAAGAGGAGCATGAATTCCTACATTGAACACAAAGTAACAAGTAAAACGATCCATAGTGATATTGTTCGACCTTTAATTTTTGGTGCAATGTATTGAATTATATGATGTATAAACAAGTTGAGTTATGTATGAATCATAAGGAATAAATGTTTTTAAGTTCTAAGTGTGAATGGAATAATGAATGAATGTGGGAGTGATTAACTATGAATTTGAATGAGGAAATTACAGCAAAAAAGGTGTAGGATGAAGGCCAAATTGATCCCATGCATGGAGAGATCGATCTTATGGCCTAAAGAATGCAAAATCAAGCATGGTGAAAGAGAGAGATCGATCTTTCATTTAAGCAGATCGATCTCCTTACCTCTTGGGCTGGAACAGATTGATCTCCCCTTAAGGCCAGATCGATCTCTTTAGCTCTCTGCCTGAGACAAATCGCCCTGTTTCATTGAGCAGATCGATCCCATACAACACGACAGATTGATCTCATGCAGCAAACAGATCGATCCCATGCCTTTAAAATACCATGAAAATAAGGAATTTAAGAGGACCAGATCTCGATCTCCACCCTATGCATATCAATCTCATCAAGCCAATTCTATAAATAAGGAGCCATTAGATTTGTATTTCACGAGACTAAACCATTCCTTACCATTTTCAATCCAAAACCTAACTTTCTCACTATAAAATCACCCTATTTTCATAAAGATTTGAAGAAAGGCCATTAGAGCAAAGTTGTTCCTTACAAAGAGAAGAGTAACATACCTTAGAGTCAATATTCCATTGGTTGGATTAAAGGAGCAAAGGTGCATTCCTATTTGAAGTAAGGAGAAAATCATGCTAGGTGAGTTTTTAATGCACCAATCCAAGTATATTAGTTTAGTTATTGATTTTGGAGTTGGTTGGTGTACATATTAATGATAGAAATTACCTGGGATGCAATGAAACATTTATAACCTATAATGAGTCTAGTGTGAGAAAATGCATTATGGGTGAGTTGATGATAAATGGAGCATGTTAAAGTGTCTATGGGGCATTATGTATGATTTTTAGAAGGTTGAATGAAGCCACACTATTAGTTTGGCTTAGTTAAGTGAGCGAGTATATGAGGTGTTTGACAAAATGTCATAGTGAAGTAAATGATGAGATATAAACAATATCGACTTTGTAAGAACCAAGGGATCTAAGAGAACCTAATAGACTTTCGAGATAAGAGTAGAGTAATCGAATGAGACCTTATAAGTGTTAATGGAGAATATGGGTTGAAACGACTATAGTAAACACAAGAGTTGTGTTATATGGGACTAAATTGGCGTGAAATGTAATCTCGTGCAATCTTAAAGAGTTCGCTGGAGGTGAATCAAACTACGCAATCAAGCAGCTTTAAGGAAGTGGAATTACGCGACGCGATTCCAAGTAAGGAAATTCTGTGAGTATATAGAGATAGCTGCTCGTAATTTGTTGGTATATAGGGCTTTGGAAAAGTGCATGAGTATCTAAAAAAGTGTTTGATGGTGTATGGAAATAACTACAAGCGTATATGTATATGGTTTGATTTTGAATGATTCTTATGAAAATGGGATAGTAAGGCTAATAATTGCATAAGTCTCATGTGTTTGAAGCTTTTACGATAACACATTTGCTTTGGTTTAAGCAAAATGAGGGATAAATTGGTATTTGATTTCTGTGAATTCATGAAATAGCACGAGGCATGTGCTAGCTTTGATTTGAAACATATGCGTTGAAATAGAGTTGCATATGATAATTATGTGAGTTGAACCATGCTGGAGCTTCGCCCGCACTCGATTTTGATGTTTTGACAGGTATGAGATGTGTTGGAGCTTAGCTCGCACTTTGATTTGATTTGTGATGATGTTTTATAAACCGTACTGGAGCTTCTGCTCGTATGGACTTCAATTGACTTTCTTATGCATATAACCGTACTGGAGCTATGCTCGTACGTGATTTCTTCATTATTTGATGCATAAAGTCGTGCTAGAGTGTTGCTCGTACGGACGGGGTGGGAAGGCTCTACTTGGTGGGGAGGCTCTCTTACGGTAGGATCCTTAAGCCAACATCCTTAAGCCCATTGGGGTAGGGAGGCTCTATTGTTGGGGAGGCTCTCTTACAAGGTGAAAAGCTCCAACGTGCACTTAAGACTATATAGGTTACACATGGCATTGGGGTTGATAAGACCAACGACTAGCACCCCCAACCATGTTATGGGTCCGTGGAGTACGTTGCACCATTTATATCACATGGAGTACATTGTACCGTGTGGTTGTGGTGATGATTTGAAAAGTTTGGCGAAGAACTAACCCACCTTCGTTCCAGCATAATGCCTCGCACACCGGGATCCATGTGGTCTGGGATGATTATGACATAGTTGGCCAACATAGTCTTTGAGATATAGTGACCGCTTGTCTCACATAATATTTCATAGTACCACATGGTTTTATACACTGAGTGTGATTGTGTTGTCCAGGGTAGACTCGAGGGCGGGGTCGAGCCTTGTAGGATTTTGTGTAAAGAAATGATGTCTTGTTTGTGATAAGATCCAATGTGTTTTTAGAAATGAGAAATCTTAAATGATGTTTCTTCATGAATTTCCCTTTTCATGATGAGTTTTGATTATAATGAGCATGAGAGGTTTTACATGATGATTTTACCATGTTTTACATGCTTGTTTTCATGTTTTAGTACATGATATATGTATATACATGCGATATAGTTTTATTTCCTCATGCTTCGACTATAAATGATTTATGCCATGACATTATCAGCATGTAGATAGAGTAGTTATCTACCATGCTTGTATTATTGCCTTACTAAGCATGTGGTTGCTCATCCCTCTACTTTCCCCCTCTACAGAGCGCACATATTAGCCCAGTGAGGACTGAGGCGTGGTATTTTGGACATCTGCTGCACTCCATCACCAAGAGGTATACACATAGGGATTTCTTTTGTATCTAAACATGTATAAGCACATTAGTCATTTTGAATTGTGATATGGGGAATGTAAATGTCAATAAACGAGTCTTGTATAAGTGTATAACTAGACTTTTAAATGTATGACATGGATTTTGATTTATTGGAAATTGATGGTAAATGATGATTATTATTGACTCACAGCCCAATTATTATTGGTGAGGGTTGACCAGGTAAGGGAAACGAAAAATGCAAAAAAATTGATAGCAATTTTCGGATATAAAGTGTAAAAAGGGTCGTGACAGACATTGGTATCAGAGCTGAGTTGGCCTGATGTGAGTCAGTATAAATAAGTAGGAAAGTTACATCCCCATATTACTATGCTTTTGTTTTGATATGACTGTGTATATTGAGAAGGATTGAGACTAATAAGTGATTATGGATACAGGGAGTTAGGCATTATGCCTGTTACATGCGAAGGTAGAAGGGTGGGTGCACGTGCTAGAGGCCGTAGAGGTAGGCTTGAGAGCCGTACGGAGCCACAGACTGACCAGGCTCTACCGAACCCTATTGAGAGATCAGAGGATACAGAGGCACGCTTCGCTAGGATAGAGCAGAGTATTTAGAGCCTAGTGGAGATAGTTACACAGGCATTGGGTGTCGGTGATAGGCGAGGTCCCGTAGCGTAGCCCGCTACTACTAGACAGGCAGTTGCAGAGGTGGAGAGATCTCATACTACAGAGACTGTGACACCCCCAGTACAGGATATAGCTTCTCCCATCCTGCTGAAGCTGAGCGACAACGATCTGGGTATAACTGTGAATTTAGTTGGCTATGGCAGTTCCAAGAATTGAAACCTCTAGTGTTTAGAGGGGTAAAGGACTTGGTGATTACTAAGGATTGGGTCTATGAGATGGAGAAGTTATATAGGCTTTTCAGATGTACATCAGCTGAGAAAGTGGCCTTTGCAGTATTTATGCTGAAGGGCGAGGCAGAACATTGGTGGAGATCCACCGAGTCTATCCTGAGGGCCAGACACTCTGAGATCACATGGGAGATATTCTTGGAGGCCTTTCGGAGGCAATATATTCCTACCACCGTACAGAGGAAATTACGGATGAAGTTTATTAATTTGGTGCTAGGGAACCGCTCTGTGGATGAATATGAGTCGAGATTCATGTCTTTGGGGAGATATGACCCGAATACGATGAGTAGTGAGACCCAGAAGGTCCAAAAGTTCATAGATGGGTTGAGATTAGCCATCTGGACTAAGCTAGCCCTATTTGACATACATACTTATGAGGAGGCTATACACAGGGCTCAGTTATGTAAGCAAGACTTTGAGCGAAATGCCTCCCAGCTTGGAAAGATTAGTGTCAGGAAGAACATAGATCGAAAGGGATTCGGGATGGATGGAATGGCCAAGACAAGAGGCCAAATATTTATCGAGAAGAGACTTAAGATTGAGGAGGTGCTGGAGAGAGCTGTTAGACCTCCAGTGTACCCAGCTTTGACTGCACCGAGGGGCATGATTATTAGAGGACCACATCCTACTACCGATCAATGTAGGAGATGTGACAGGTTTCATGGAACTAGACCTTGCCAGACGCCCTCTGCTACATGTTATAGATGTGGGAAGCCAGGGCATATTGCAAGACATTATTCTGAGATGACTGAGAGTGCCCCACAAAAGAGTAAGGAGCCAGAGAAAGCTCCAGTTGAGACAACTGCTCCGAGAAAGAGGGCTACAGCTGAGGAAAAATGGAAACAAGCAGTGGGTGTGAGCAGAGGATGAGTGCACGCACTGGACTAGGACACAGTATACGCATCGACGGATGTGGTTAAGGTACCATCCTAATTTTTGATTTAAAAGCATTTGTATTGTTTGATCCTGGTGCTACGCATTCCTTCATATCGCCTTCCTTTGCACATAAATTATTGAAGCATGTGAAACCCACACTACTAAATAAGATGTTAATGATTTCCACACTGATGAATGACAGTCAATTGACTAAGCATGTATATAGGAATTGTAACTTGAGGATAGGAGGAAAAAAGATGGCAGTCGATTTAATATTATTAAATATGAATGATTTTGATGTAATTTTGAGAATGAATTGGTTGGCTGTAAACCATGTTGTTATGGACTGTCAAGTAAAAATGTTGATGTTTCTTGAGATAGAAAATCTTGTTGTAAGTTTTGTGAAATGAAATGAAGAACATGTTTATTATAAGATGAAAGAGTGTAATTTTAATTATCATATTTGAGAGATGAATTCGTTTATTATTTTTGAATGTTAATGCGATGTCTTGTGTTGCTAACGGTGGAAAGGATAATGTGAAGGGTTCATTACCTACGTGATTGATAGAGATAAGGCAGACCCGAAAATAAGAGACCTTCCAGTTATTGTAAAATTTCCTAATTTTTTTCGGACGAATTACCAGGGCTACCACCTGATAGGGAAATAGAATTTTCTACAGAATTAGTGCCTGGTACAGAGCCGATATCGAAACCACCGTCTCCGATTGAGTTGGAAGAGCTAAAGAAGCAGTTGCAAGAGTTGCTGGAGAAGGGGTTTATTAGGCCGAGCATCTCACCTTGGCTAGCTCCGGTTCTGTTTGTAAGGAAGAATGATGGAAGCCTCTGACTGTGTATAGATTACTGGTTGTTGAATAGGGATACCATTAAGAACAAGTATCCCCTTCCACGCATCGATGATTTGTTGGATCAGCTCCAAGGAGCCCAAGTGTTTTCAAAGATAGATTTACAATCAGGGTACCATCAGTTGAGGAATTGATGAATTGATGAATTGACGAATGCTCCTGAAGCATTTATGGCGTTGATGAATGACGTATTTAAGCCATACCTAGACAAGTTTATGATTGTGTTTATTGATGACATTTTGGTTTATTCCAAGTCCAGGGAAGATCATGAGCAGCACTTAAGAATAGTTCTACAGACCCTCCGAGAGAAGGAATTGTATGTCAAACTAAGTAAGTGCAACTTCTGGTTAGACCAGATCTCATTTTCTGAGGTATGTTATATTAAAGGATGGGGTATTAGTGGATCCATCCAAGATTGAGGCAGTTGTATAGTGAGAACAGCCCAAGACAGTTACTGAGATCATAAGTTTTCTAAGACTGGCAGTGTATTATCGGAGATTTGTTGAGGGTTTCTCCAGACTAGCTCCTCCGTTAACACGCCTCACGCTAAAAGATGTTAAGTTTGTGTGTGATGAGGCATGTGAGAGGAGTTTTCGGGTGCTTAAGTGTAAGACTCAATTGTTATCGTATTTCCTTATGGTTCACACATTTTACGGATATGGTTATATGTTAATGGAATCATAAGACGAATGATTTAATCATATAAATATGAATGAAGTAGTCGAACGTACGTTAAATCCGAAAATGGACAATTTTGAAATTTCAAATTAAATTTATGAGATTCGAATTGTCCGGACAGAGTTACGAATTTTAAATGAGAGATTATAGTGGGTCCAAGAAGGAAAGTTGGGCTAAATTGGTCCCGAACGTGTAGAAGGGTAAAACAATTAAAAGACCAAAATTCGGTATAAATTCGATAAGAAAATTTTAATTAAAAATAAGGATTTTGGACATCTTGATCAATTGATCAAGATTCGAATTTATTTAGATTTATTGAAAACTCACTCGAGACGATATCCCGAAAATACAGAAAAAATATACCGGAAGAAAGGGTTAAAATACAATAAATAAATTAAATTAATTAATTATTAATAAAATAAAGAATTTATTAGATATTTTGGGATTTTTAGAATATTTTAATGAATAAAATAATAATAATATAATAAATCAATAAATAAATAAAAAAGAAAGAAACGAAAATCTGGAAATCGCGAGGAGAGAGAAAGTGAAACCAATGCTGCAACCTGAGGAAGACGACCCGAGCCACCCATGACCACCGACGGTCGACGATCCCAGACGAAGACCAGAGGAGAAAGAGGACAGGCCGGTGAACAGTCTGGCACTGGTCACGCGCGTCGACGACGGCTGAGTCCGACGAACGGAGGAGGAGAAAAACCAAGAGGAAAACGGCTCGATTCCTGCAATCCACAGCAGCTGGGCGTGAACGGAGGGCACCAGCGTGATCGGGAGGAAGAGGCGGTCCTTTTGAGGCAGGTAGTGGTTCGCGAATCGGTCGTAACCGCCAGCAATGGCAAAGACCAGAAACGGTACCGTTTGGCCGAAAGGAAAGGGAAGGAAAAGAAAGGAAAAGGAAGGAAAAAGAGAAGGAAATGAAAAGGAAAGAAAAGAAAGAAAAGGAAAAAGGAAAGAAAAATTACCGAGGACGACTCGAGATTCGAGTAAGTTGACCAAGGGTCGAGATTGACCTACGGGTAAATTTCAAAAATTTATTTAATATTATATTTAATGGAAAATAACCCGAATTTACCTAATCATGCAGTTTTACGATAGAGCCCGAACGAGAGCCGATTGAGCTCAGATTTTTGTACCCCTCATAGCATTGGGTAAGTACATTTTTATTACAATAATTAGAGTCTTTAATGCAGAGTTAAGATTATTTTACGGATTTTACGGATTAATTCTGCATAAAAAGAATTTTATTCAGAATTTTAAAATAATTATCGTAAATAGTATACGGGCTATCCAATGAGTTTGGAACGAAGCCCGATGAGTATTGGTAAGCCATATGAGCCCAGTAAAATCCGAAGAAGGGATTTAATAAGGAAAAACGGGCTGAAAATAGGTTGAGGCCCATTAAGGTGTAATCGGGCCCAATAAAGTAAAACGGGTCCAGTACTTTAGATTCGATCAGAAAGAGTGAAACACTGATAAATATATTAGAACTGACCCAAATATGTGGTTTTATGCAGTTTCGTAGACTTGGTTGGAGCGAATTTGGATTGAGAGACCTGGTATCATCGAGACGGGATAAGTTTATGCATGATTCCAGGTAAGGGAATTTTACGGACTGCTAGAGGTAACTTTATGCAATTTCAACTTCATTTGCAGTCTCTTAAATTATTTGAAGAGTCTAGATTTAAAATAAGAATTTTAGTGCCCGAATGGGTAAATTACCAAAATACCCTTGTGAAGGGTAAATTTCCAAATTTAAAAAAAGTTGGGAGGAGCAAGAATAAGAGGTCCTTGCTTGTTTTTCAGATAGTTTGACACATGCATGGGTAGGCTGGCTAACTTTTAAATAAAATACATAACATTGCATAACTTTAATCAATGTTGATTTTCTCTAAAATTGATTTGAGAAATGTAGCCGCCTACGTGATTTTATGAAAATGTGATGTGCTAGAACTCAGCTCACACGAGTTTTGATTTGTGTGATGCATGCATTAGTGCTGAAGCAAGAGATCACACTAGAGTTTTACATGCATTGGTGCTGGAGTCTAACTCGCACCAGATTTTCATATGATTTTTATGATAGGGTGCTAGAGTCTAACTCGCACCATATTTTCACTTGAATTGTTATAACAGAGTGCTGGAGCCTAGCTCGCACTAGTTTTTCATGATTTTGACAAAGTGCTGGAGCTTAGCTCGCACTATTCTTATGAGATTTTATGAAACGTGTGTTGGAGCTTAACTCGCATGAGATTTTCCTTGATTCTATAAGAGTGCTGAAGTACCGCTCGCACTGATTTTATGAGACATGCGATGAGTCGTGCTTGGAGCGTCGGGTAGACTGTGTGTCACATTGATTAAATATGCTCGCACGTGCGTTTTGAGACAGGCACGATTGAGGATATGAGATATGGGTCCACGGAGTATATTGCACCGTGCAAGTAGTATGGAGTACGTTGTACCGTGCTGGGATTGATTATGTGGCATCTTCGGATACATGGAATCTTCGGATATGAGTGGCATCTTCGAATGCGAGTGATCAGACAGGGCCGATGGGATGGATTGACCCACCTCCTGGGGCAGTCCCCGATCGTGGTGAGACCCCGCACACTAGGATCCGTGTAGCAGTGGGATCACGAGGACATAAGGCCATAGTCCTAGTTATTTGCCTGAGATATATACATATATTGCCTAGTCTCGCATGTTGATGTTTTGAGAAATACGTTTTATGGATTTTTGCGTGAATCCGGATCACCCGAGGGAGGGATTGAGTCCTGACTGAGATGTGAGTTTGATGAGAATGAAACTGGGTTTTAAACTGAATTTGTATGATGTTATTTCCATGCTATTTAAACCCATGAGTGATGTAAACTGGTTTTACGAGACATTTATTGTATCGTATGTTATTATTGCTTTGAAAAGCATTTAATTGCATGGTTTTGTGTGACTCAGGAACACTCGAGGGAGGGGTTGAGTCCTGGCTGTGTTGTGAAATTTTAACGAGAATGAAATGCTTTAAATGGATTTGCAAGTTGAGTTTTCCATGCTCTTTAAAATCCATATTTGAACTTATTTTACATGACATCATGAATTGTAGCATCTGTTTTGAAATGTGTGGAGAAAGGGTGGTTTATGCATGGCACCATGTTCATGTAAGTAGTATGGTTACCTACTTGTTCGTAGGATTGCCTTATTGTGCTCACCCCTTTCATTTTCCTACACAGATTTCCTCCAGTAGATTTTAAGGTGACTGAGTATTGCATTCCTGATATCCGCTGCTGCCCATCATTTGAGGTATACACACTTGTACATATCGTATCTAAATAAGAATAGCACAGTAACATATTTATAAGTAACTTTGGGGATATATAGACACTGTAAACACTTGTAAATGAATTAGAAAGAATTAGTTAAAAACTCATGTGCTTACCTCTCTTTTAATAAGGAATTAAGTTATATGAGGAATGGATGGTGGCACTGGCATTGACGCATAGCCCAATTGTTAGTGGAGTGTGGTCACGATTAAGTAAGTATGAAAGAAAAACGAAAAATTTACTCTGATTTTTTGGGTCGTGACATTAAGCGTCAGTTGACCACTGCTCCAATTCTCACCATTCCTACCAGCTCAAGAGGTTTCTCTATGTATACAGATGTATCACATCAGGGACTGGGCTGTGTACTTATGCAGGATGGTAAGGTAGTCGCCTATGGGTCCCGGCAGTTAAAGGATGACGAGAAGAACTACCCGACACATGACTTAGAATTGGCGGCCATAGTGTTTGCATTGAAGATATGGTGCCACTATCTCTATGGTGAGGAATTTCAGGTTTATAAAGATCATAAGAGCCTTAAGTACCTGTTCTCGCAGAAATAGTTTAACATGAGACAGAGGAGACGGCTCGAACTCTTAAAAGATTATGATTGTGAGATCATGTACCACCCGGGTAAGGCAAATGTAGTTATTGATGCTTTGAACAGGAAGAACCTCGGGTTGGTGTCTTATATGATGGTTCGAAAACATGAGTTGTTGGAAAAAATTGGGAACCTCAGTTTGGATGTAACCCCACCTAGTTCAGGAGAGTTGAGATTTTAGCTAGTTTGAGGTTGGAGCCAAAGTTGATTTATCATATTCGACAAGCTCAGCAGAGTGATCGACAGTGTATCGATTGGTTGAGTCAGATAGAGATGGGTGTTGGTACTAATTTTAAGATGAGTACAAATGGATTATTGAGGTTCAGGGGCAGAGTATGTGTTCTCGAGGATTTAGAGATCAGGAGGTTAATTTTATTAGAGGCTCACTCATCGAAGTACACGATGCATCCGGAGAGTACTAAGATGTATCAAAACCATCAGAAGGTCTATTGGTGGTCTGGAATGAAAAGAGACATTCCTATATATGTCACTAGATGTGTCATCTGTTAGCAAGTAAAGGTAGAGCATTAGAAGCTTGCAGGGTTATTGCAGCCTCTACCAATAGCGACATGGAAGTGGGAGCATGTCATTATGGATTTTGTGAGGGGATTACCTAGGACCCGTAAAGGTCATGATGTCATTTAGGTTATTATGGATCGGTTGACGAAGTCAGCCCATTTCAAAGCCACGAGGGCTATTGATACTTTGAGTCAATTAGCGAACTTGTATGTTCAAGAGATAATTCGATTACATGGTGTACCAGTGATCATTGTTTCTGATCGGGATGCCCGCTTCACTTCCCACTTTTGGGAACATTTTTAGGAAGCAATGGGGACCCACTTGAGTTTTTGTACCACTTTTCATCCTCAGACAGATGATCAGTCAGAGAGGACTATACAGACCCTGAAAGATATGTTGAGAGTGTGTGTGTTGGATTTTAGAGGCTCGTGGGATGATCACCTACAGTTAGCCGAGTTCACCTATAATAACAACTATCATGCAAGTATCAAAATGGCACCATATGAGGTATTGTATGGACGCAGATGTCGATCCCCTATTGGATGAGAAGAGGTTGGTGACAGACAAATCTTTGCTCCGAATTTAGTGCAGCATGCCTCTGAGGACGTTCAACTGATATGTGAGAGATTACAGACAGCTCAAAGCCGATAAAAGAGTTATACTGACAGGAGACGAGACCACTAGAGTTTACTATGGGTGAGTCAGTGTTTTTTAGAGTTTCTCTCTTGAAAGGGATTATGAGATTAGGAAAGAAGGGGGAGTTAAGCCCTCGATATATCAGACCCTTCGAGATTTTGGAGAGAGTTGGAGATAAGGCTTATAGGTTGGCATTGCCACCAGACTTAACGAGTGTTCATAACGTCTTCCACGTCTCTATGCTTCGGAAGTATCACCCGGATCCAACACATGTGATAAGATATGAGCCATTAGAGCTCAATAAGAGTATGATGTATGTTGAGAAGCCGGTTTGGATATTGGATAGGAAAGAGAAGGTGTTGAGGACAAAGACAATTCCATTAGTTAAAGTTCTCTGGTAATATCACACTCCGGAGGAAGCTACATGGGAGTTAGAAAGTATGATGCAATAGAAATATCCAGAGTTATTTTCAGATTAACTTGGTTCTAATTTGGAGGACCAAATTCCTTGAAGGAGGGGAGGATTGTATTACCCTTAATTTTCGGTGTAATGTATGTAATTATATGATGTACAAACAAGTTGAGTTATGTATGAATCATAAGGAATAAATGTTTTTAAGTTCTAAGTGTGAATGGAATGATAAATGAATGTAGGAGTGATTAAGTATGAGTTTGAATGAGGAAATTACAGCAAAAGGGTGTAGGATGAAGGCCAGATCGATCCCATGCAAGGAGAGATCGATCTTATGGCCTGAAGAATGCAAAATCAAGCATGGTGGAAGAGAGAGATCGATCCCTCACTCAAGCAGATCGATCTCCTTACCTCTCGGGCTGGAGTAGATCGATCTCTCCTTAAGACCAGATCGATCTCCTTAACTCTCTACCTGAGACAGATCGTGTCAGACCCGTGTTTTTTATTTATGTACGTAGCTAGTTCCTTATGATTCCTATGAGTATGAACACTTTATTTTCATGGTTGAATCATAAAAAGAGTATTTACTATCATGTAATAGACCATTATAGAATAAATATGCATGTAAGCTACATAACAGCCAGATAACGGTTAAATTGGTTTCGAACAAGTGCAGGGGTAAAACGGTCAAAAGACTTAAATCCAAAAACAATTCGATAAGAAAATTTCATTAAAAATATGGAATTGAGAAATCTTGTTCAAAAACGAGGAAAATATTGAATTTCGAGTCCAATTGATCAAGATATGAATTTATTGAAAATTATCAAAATTTTCACCTCGGAAAACTATCCCAAAAATATTAGAAAATATACCGAAAAGACAAAATAAGACTGATAAATTTATTTATGGATTAAATGAATTAAATAGGATTTTTTGAGATATTTTGAGATTTTTTTATAATATTTTAATGATTAAAATAATAATAAAATCAATTAAAAATAATAAAAGAAAAAAAATTATTAGAACCTAAAAACTGAAGAGGAAACCTGCGCGAAAGGGGCGAAGAAGCCGAACCCGAGAAGAATTCACTGACGAGCGACCACCGACGACCAGGAATCCCTGCGAGGGCCGACGAAGGTAGTCGACCATCGTGCGACCCACCAACAACCGACGACGCGCCCCACCGACGCCGAAATTCGACAGATCAAGGGAGAGAAGCCGCAAAGAGGGGAAGCAAATCCGACGGCCACCGGCATTAGTTGGCCCCAATCGAGGCCAACCAAACATTCCCCTGCCCGAGAAGAGCCGAACAATGGCAGTGGCGCGTCGGGAACCGGTTGAACGACGCCGAAACGACAAAAAGGGAGTGAACCGGTCAGCGGTTCAGTGAGAAGGCTACTGGGCTGAACCGGACCAGACTGGTTCACCCAAGAAAGAGAGGAAAATGGAGAAAAAAGGAAGAAAAAGAGAGAAAGGAAAAGGGGAAGATTTTCGAGGATACACCGAACACCGGGTAAGTCGGTAAGAGGTCAAAAGTGATCAATTTGATTTCCAAAAACTTAATTTAAATTGTATTTGATCGAAAATTTGACGTGAAATTTAATATACAAATTGTGCAGTTCAACGATAAATTTCGAACGTGAACCCGATCGAACTTCGATTTGTGCACCATCGTATAATCTGAGGTAAGTAAAGCTCATTTACGACAATTTATGTGATTATTGCATATTAAAGATTTATTTTACGAATTACAGATTAAATTCCGCATTTAGTGCATTATATTGGGATTTTTGAATTAAGTGTCATAAATGATATACGGGCTATCCAAAGAGTTTGGAACGAAGCCCAATGGGTATCGATAGGCCCAATGAGCCAATAGACCCTGATGAAGGGAATTAATAAGTGGAAAACGAGCTTGAGACAGAGTTAGACCCAATTAGAGTGTTTAAGGCCCAATAAGAGTAAACGGGTCCATTTAAGTGAAATAGTCTGTATTAAATGTGTAATACAGTAGGAAAAGTATAATTAATCTAGTGAATGGTTAAATGCAGCTCCGGAGTCATATTGAGAGTTGACTGGACTGCGAGATTTAAGCAGCACAGAGGAAATGAGGTCACTCAACATGATCCGAGGTAAGGGACTTTTGCAAGTAGTTAGAGATATTTGCACGTATTTTCCTCTGCTTTTACATTCACTGAAATTGTTTGAGGGTCAAAGAGAATCAATAATATTTATAGGGACCCGATATGGGTAAATTACGATTTTACCCCTAGTTAGGCAAAAAGTCAACTTTTGGGAAAAATTGTAAAAAGCATGGAAACAATGTTTTTCAGTGTTTTTACTACTGTGTAGCAGAAGAGTACATAGATGAGCTAATGTTTTAAGGTTGATGTAGACTAAGCACACTTTATAGTGCTGATTTTCATGTTTTGAAACATCCCTATTTTTAAAGAGCCATCTACCGAACTATGTGAAAACAATCGTGCTGGAGCACAACTCGCAGTTGATTTCAGATGTTTTTTACATACATTAGTGATAGAGTGAGACTCGCACTACATTTATTTGACATGCATGATAGAGTACTACAGCATTGCTCGTACTCAGTTTTATGTGATTTGTGCTTGATAGAGTGCTGGATCGATTAGCTCATACTCAAGTTTTACATGAGATGCATGACAGAGTGTTGGACAATTGCTCGTACTCGATTCTCCATGATTTATACATGACATAGTACTTGAGCGATTTGCTCGTACTTGATTTAAATGAGAACTATGCATGACCTAGTGCTAGAGGTTTACTCGCACTAGTGTTTGATGTTTTGACATGCATATACAGTGTTTAGAGGCAAAGCGTTGAATGTGAGTCACACTCAAGACGCGCACTATAGTTTTTACGTGATATGTAGACATGTTAGAAAAATCATGACGATTTCCTCGTGTAGACTGAGTGTCATAGTGGAGATGTTCGTACGTGGATTTAGAGACATGGCATTAATTATTTCGTGATATGAGAGCTAAGATCGATGGCAGGCACCTCGAACATGAGGCAGGGTCCACGGGTGTACGTTGTACTATGCTTGCGGCATGGAGTACACTGTACCGTGTGTTGTTGTGGAGTTGTTGAGGAGAGTTGTTGATAGCTGGCGGTTGTGATGGACTGACCCCCCTCTAGTTACAGCAATGATAACCTACACACCAAGTACTGTGTTGCCTGGGATTTCACCATGTTAGGATATGGCCATAGTCTAGGAGATATTGCATTTAGCCACTGAGTCTCACATGATATATCACATGTGTTTATGATACAGGTAGACCTGAGGGATGGTTCGAAACCCGATTGTTGTGTTGTGTTGTGAAATGCCATATTTACTGTGTTTTGAATGTAAATGGCATATTTTAAATAAAGGCATTCCGAAATGATAATTATGCACTATTTTGCATGAATGCCTCTGATATATAACCCAGCATGTGTTTAGTACATGGGATTTTAAATCTGTAATATTATTATATATTTTTTGAAACATGCTTTTGAATTGAGAGAATGAAAGGCAAAGCAATATTTTCAGTAGATAGTATGGATCTCTACTTGCTTGCCTGATTTTCTTACTGAGCCAGATAGCTCACCCCTTTCATTTTCCCTCTCTCTATAGATCATCGTCAGTAGATTGAGTCGGCTGAGGTATAACATTCCTTTTGACCGCTGCCATTCCCCATCTAGCGAAAGGTATACACGATGCATATTCTTTTGTATCTGAACAATGTATAAACACAGTGATATACACGTTTTAATAATGGGGATGTAATTATATTAAAGTATATGAATTTACTTATAAGAAAAGTATACGTAGAGTCAGTAAATATTTATAATGACATGTATGTGTGATACGAAAAAGAATGGTAAGGTATGTGTGGATGAGAAGACTAATGCCTAATCACAGCCCAACTGTTGAGGAGAGAAAGGTAAGAAAAAAATGAAAAATTTATTACGATTTTTGGTGAGTCATGGAAGGAGGCCGTGACAGAATGGTATCAGAGCATAAGTTAGTCTGATGTGAGTACGTATTAGTAATTAGGAAAATATAAATCCCCATATTACTGTGTTTTGTTCAGTTACAATTGTGTATACAAGATGGGAATCAGGCAAATTAATATCTGTGAATGCAGGAATTGAGCCATTATGGCTAATACCAGCCATGGTAGAGGGGCGAGAGGTAGGGCTAGAGGCCCTAGAGGTAGGTTGAGAGCCGAGAGGAGTCCTCATTTGACCTGATGACGTAGAGGTACTATTGAGGTACCAGAGACTACAGAGGCATGCTTCACGAGGATAGAGCGTAACCTGGAGGTGATAGTAGAGTTGTTGGTACAGACTCTACCAAGTAGACAGAGATAGGATGTAGAGACTACGACTGGGGAGGCAGTTGCACCTGATACACCTGCATAGCCTGCACAGATGCCGCAGACTACTGATACTCCTACACCCCCACCAGTTCAGGGTAGTAGTGGATTGGGATATGGGTGTGATCTTGACAGATTGCGACAGTTCCAAAAGCTTGGACCTCCATCTTTTCGAGGGGTCAAGGACCCAGCTAGTGCTGAGGAGCGGATTGGAGACATAGAGAGGTTTTACGACTTCTGAGAGAGTCGCAATTGCTGCGTTCCTACTGAAGGGAACGACAGAGCATTGGTGGAAGTCCATCGGGCCAATATGAAGAGCCCAATACACAAAGATTAGTTTAGAGATGTTGCTGGATGCCTTCAGGAGGCAATTTGTTCCAGATACGGAGCAGCATAGACTGCAGGCCGAGTTTTTAGGATTGAGCCTGGGGAGTCTCTTAGTGGACAAGTACGGGACTAGATTTTTAGCCCTAGGGAGGTATGATCCCGATACCATGTACAGCGAGACCAGGAAGGTCCACAGATTTGTCGATGGATTGAGACTAATGTTACGGTGTAGGTTGGTACCATTTGATATTAGTACGTATGATGAGGCAATGCGCAGGGCGCAGCTTTGAGAGTAGGATTACGAGAGGAATGCCTCTAAGTTTGGGAAGTTTAGTCGGAGCCGAGATAGAGAGAGGAAGAGGCCGACTAGAGATAGAGGTTTCAGTTATCGAGGAGGAAGGAGACTCTTCGATAAGGGACCACAGATAGAGGAGGTGCGAGAGAGACCAGTTAGACCTCCTACATACTCGGCCATAGCTCCAGAGAAGGGCATTGTGATTCGAGGACAAAGGCCTGCTACAGATCAGTACAGTAGATGTGGTAGACATCATAGTGGTAGACCTTGTCCGTTGAGCCCTATTGTGTGTTTTTTATGTGGGGAAACAGGGGCACATTGCTAGAGCTTGCCCAGAGACATTTGAGACTGCCCCATAAAAGGGCAAGGAGCCTGATAGAGCTCCAGCTGGTACGTCTGCTCAGAGGGGGAGAGCGACAACAGAGGTGAAGAGGAAGCAGGTGATGGGTCGAGGGTGAGTATATGCCTTAGACCAGGACACAGCTGATGCTTCTACGGATGGGATTCGAGGTAACATCTTGATTTATGATTTAGAAGCATATGTTTTAATTGATCCTGGTGCCACACATTCATTTGTATCGCCTTCATTTCCATGTAAGTTAGAAAAGCATGAAGAGAGTACTCCTTTAAGGATGATGATGTCGATTAGTACGCCTACAGTCAGCTAGTTGAATATGTGTATAATGATTGCAAGTTAAGAGTAGGGGAAAAAGATATGACAACCAATCTAATATTATTAAGTATAAGTGAGTTTGATGTAATATTAGGTATGGATTGGTTATCTGCAAACCATGTTGTTTTAGATTGTTACGCTAAGACAGTTATGTTTCCTAACCCTACGAACTATGTTGTAAAGTTTGATGGGAAGAAATAAAAGAAATAGATTTTTTGTTAATAAATAAAATATTATGCTGACTGAGAAATTAATATCTTGAAGGGTTCATTGCGTAAGTGGTGGATACGGATAAGGTACATCCGGAGTTGGTAGATTTCCTGTGGTCAGTGAGTACCCAGATGTTTTCCCAGATGAGTTGCCAGTGTTACCACCAAACAGAGAGATGGAGTTCTGTATAGATTTGGTGCCTGGTACTGAGCCTATTTCGAGACCACAGTATCACATGGCATTAGTGAGCTGGAAGAGCTTAAGAGACAGTTGCAGGAGTTGTTGGATAGAGGGTTCATCAAACCGAGTGTTTCACCATGAGGAGTATCGGTTTTGTTCCTGAGGAAGAAGGATGGGAGCCTCCGATTGTGTATAGACTACATATTGTTGAATAAGGCTACCATCAAGAATAGGTATCCCCTTCCACTTATTGACGACTTACTGGATCAGCTTCGGGGAACGTAGGTCTTTTCTAAGATTTATCTGAGGTCTGGGTATTATTAGTTGAGAGTTCGGAGTTGAGATGTACCCAAGACGGCATTTAGGACCCGATATAGCCACTATGAGTTCCTAGTTATGCCATTCGGATTGACGAATGCTCCCGCAACTTTCATGGCTTTGATGAACGATGTGTTCAAGCCATATTTGGATCAGTTTGTTATCGTCTTCATCGATGACATATTGGTATATTCGAAATCTAACGAGAAGCATGAGCAGCACCTCAGGATTGTATTGTAGACTCTACGGGAGTAGCAGCTATATGCTAAACTCTGTAAGTGTGACTTTTGGTTGACAGAGATCTCATTTTTGGGACACGTAGTGTCGAGAGATGGTGTATCAGTAGATACATCCAAGATCGAGGCTGTAGTTTAGTGGGAACAACTGAGGACAGTTACCGAGATCAAGAGCTTTTTGGGTTTAGCAGGGTACTATCGGAGATTCGTTGAGGGATTTTTCAAGTTGGCTGCTCTGTTGATGCATCTCACTTGGAAGAGTGTTGCATTCGTGTCGAACGAGGATTATGGGAGGAGCTTTTAGGAGCTGAAGAGTCAATTGACCACCGCTCCGATTCTCACTATTCCTACCAGCTTAGGAGGATTTTCAGTATATACTGATGCTTCGCATTAGGGACTGGGCTGTGTGTGGATGCAGGATGGGAGGGTAGTTGCTTATGGATCCAGACTGCTGAAGGACCATGAGAAGAACCATCCAACCCATGATTTAGAGTTGGCAACAGTAGTGTTTGCGTTGAAGGTATGGCGCCACTACTTGTTTGGTGAGAAGTTTCAGATATTTACCGACCACAAGAGCCTCAAGTACCTATTCTCAGAGAAGGAGTTGAACATGAGACAGAGAAGATGGCTAGATCTTCTGAAGGACTATGGTTGTGAGATACTTTATCATCCAGGTAAGGCTAGTGTTGTAGCAGATGCTTTGAGTAGGTAGAGCCTGGGATGGTATTGTATATAATGGTCAGGGAGCACGAGTTGCTAAAGCAGTTTGCTAGCCTCAGATTGGGAGTTGTGCCTTCGGACATGGATGCGGATTGTATGATTACAAGTCTATGTTTAGAGCCAGATCTATTGGACAGGATTAGAAAGGCTCAGTAGACTGATCCGCATTGCATCGATGTGATGGGTCAGATACAGAGGGGCACAGTGACTGATTTTGATTTGAGTTCTGATGGACTACTGAGGTTCAGAGGTAGATTATGTGTTCCCGAGGACCCAGAGTTCAGGAGATTGGTATTGTCGAAAGCTCATTCATCGAGGTACACGTTGCATCCGAGGAGTGGTAAGATGTATCAGAACCTCCGGAAGGTGTACTGGTGGTCGGGTATGAAGAAAGATGTCACGACCCAATACTACCAAAATCAGTACAAATTTTTCGCTTTTGGAAAATCTTTCTTACCTCCTCGTGACAAATCCCTCTAAACAGGTCAGGCTGTGAATCAATATCGATATACCATTCTAACCATTTAAAATATCACATGTACATATATATATATAATGGCATCAATCATATTATAATTGAGTGGTCGGTATGTTTATACATCATATGATTATATATTTACATCCCTAAATATTCCTTCATATACAATACTATGCTGTAAGCATACTGATACAAAATTTTATACGTGGTGTATACCTGACAGTCGATAGGAATCACAAATAATCAGTTATGCCGTCTACTCTCTACACCCGCTCTCTATGGTGGAAACATTGAAAGTAGGTGGAAAATGAAAGGGTGAGCTCCACATGCTCAGTAAGGCAATAATACAAACAGGTAGATAGCTATACTATCTACATGCTGATAAGAAATCAGGATATATGTGAGCATGAGGTAAAAACAATGATATGCCATATATATAATATCATCTATTCTAAAACAGGAAATCAACATATAAAACATGGAATGATTCTCATGTAAAAACCTCTCATGCTCAAATGAAGCAATACGTCTTAAAACACCCCATCTGGGTTAAATATGATACACTCAAGGAATTAAATCCATTTCAATAAAATAATTTATCTTAAAATTTCCATTATAAAATCACCTTTCTCACAGGGTTACAAGTCATGAAAGTTTCATAAAATCCCTCTATGGGAATAATCAAAACTCAATCGAAATCATAAGAAAATCGGGGCCTGACCCCTCCCTCGGCTCTACCCTGGTCTATCAAGATCAATAGTTATATCATGTGAGACATGTAAGCGACTATATCGGTAATATCCAGGAATATGGCCATAACCTCGTGATCCCTGACACACAGATCCTAGTGTGCGGGGTGTCACACCTGAAATGGGAGGTTGGTCGGTCCTACCCGCCAGAACAACATAATATCAGGATTACGAGGGTAAGACTTGTTGTCTCGTGGATAATGCCACTCCACTCCAACAATCCCCACGGTACAATATACTCCGTGAACCCAAGCTCAATCAGGGGTGCCTGTAATAGGTCTTATCCACCCATGTCAAGTATGTCTCAGTATGCACGTGTGAGCATATCATCTCACTGTGACACACAGTCTACAGGAGGCTCCAACACAGCTATATGCATGTCATATAAATTCTTGTGCGAGCGAAGCTCTAGCACGACTCCATGCATATTCATGATATTTGAAAACCTCGTGCGAGCGAAGCTCTGCACGGCTTTATAGAAATCAATGAAATCTGCGTAAGAGCAGCACTTAGTACGACTTAAATTGATTATAAATTCAATCATAGTCCACGTATGAGCAATGCTCTAGTACGGGTGTGTATAAAAACTCAATGAAAACCTCGTACGAGAAAAAATCCAGTACGGTAGTCATATGAAATAAATCTGTAAAATAGTACGAGCAGGGCTCCAACACTCTATGTTGAGTTAAAATATAAAATCCAGTGCGAGCAGTGCTCAAGCACGATTACAACTCATATAACACTGATAGGTGGCTCAATTTTATCAAAACATGTTAAATAAATATCAATTGGCACCTATCATGTGCCTTTTCACTTAAAACATGAAAATAATAGCCAACCTATCCATAAATTGCTTGAATTAAAGCACTATCATCATGAAAACATTAAAATCATGAAATTCATGTAATTTCATAGCCTTACTACCATTTTTAAAATTTTCCTAACTGGGGGCAAAAGTCATTTGTCACTATTTCTATATTTTTTCGCAAAAATTATTATTCTGTTTTCGGGTAGCCTAATGAATTTAACGTAATGTAAATCCCCTCGAAACTACGTACAACTACCTCTAAGTGCTCATAAAATTCCCTTACCTGGAATCACGCACGAGCTTATCCCGACTCGATCGTACCAGGTCTCTCAGTCAAATTTCGCTCGTCTGCGGAGCTGCATATAACCACATATGGGTTCAGTTCAAATATACTGATCGGTATTTCACTCTTACTGATCGAATCTAAAGCTCTGGGCCCGTTTTACTATATTGGGCCCGATTGCACTTTAATGGGCCTCGACCCCTTTTTCAGCCCATTTCCACTTTTTAAATCCCTTCTTCGAGTTTACTGGGCTCATTTGTCTTATCAATAATCATCGGGCTTCGTTATAAACTCATTGGATAGCTCGGATACTATTTACGATAATTACTTTGAAATTTTGAATAAAATTCCTTTTTATGCAGGAATACTATCTCTCAAATGCTCTCACTCTACTGCTGATGCTCTGTAGAGAGATGTAAAGAAAGAGGGGTGAGCATACAACGCGCTCAGTAAGGAAATCAGGCAAGTAAGTAGATATCTACACTATCTACTCAAAATAATGCTATGCCTCGAAAACATCATTTCCTTAACTTATTTTAAAAGCATGTCTTTAATTTATATATATACTTGTACAGATTAAATCTCATGTACAGAAATCATGTTTTTATTTTCAAATGTAGGCATGTAGTGCAAAACAAAGCATCTTTATAATATCACAATGCCTTTAGATAAATCATGCAATGTATATTTAAATCACATTAAATATGGCATTTAAATCATTCACAACACAAAATCGGAGTCTGACCCATTCCTCAGGTCTATCCACAATTAAATCAGTCAATCAAGTGATATATCATGTGAGACTCTGTGGTGAAAATGTAAATAGTATCTTGGACTATGATCATATCCGACAATGGTGATCCCAGGCAACATAATACTTGGTGTGCGGGGCATCACTGCTGCAACGGAAGGGGGGTCAGTCCATCACAACCGCCAGCTATATCCTCCTCAACTCCACAACAACACACGGCATAGTGTACTCCATGCCACATGCACGGTACAACGTACACCCGTGGACCCTACATCACAGTCGGGGTGCCTGCTATAGGTCTTAGCCCTCAAAACCATGGAATATCATACCACATCTCTAAATCCTCATGCGAACCTCTCATAGTGTGACACTCAGTCTACACGAGGAAATCAAGCATGGTTTTCAACATGTATTATATATCACATACAGTGTACACCTTTGAGCGCGACTCATAGTCGACACTCCGCTCAAACACTGTTCACATCACAAACTCAACTCTAGTGCGAGTAAATCTCCAGCAACTAGGTCAATGCATAGTTCATGTTTCAAATCAAGTACGAGCAATAGCTCCAGTACTATGCTATGCAAAAAACTCATCAAATCAAGTACGAGCAATAGCTCCAGTACTATGTCATGTATAAATCATGAAGAATCGAGTACGAGTAACGCTCCAGTACTCTGTCATGCATCTCATGTAAAACTCGAGTACGAGCTAATCGCTCCAGCACTCTATCATGCACAAATCACATAAAACTGAGACGAGTAATAACTCCAGCACTCTATCATGCATGTCATGGAAATCTACTGCGAATCATAATCCAACACTAATGTATGTGGAAAATATATGAAATCCAGCACGAGCTGTTCTCCGACATGATTTATTCTCACATAATATGATAGATGGCTCTTTAAAAAAAGGATGGTTTACAAAATACCAAAATCAGCACTATAAAGTATGCTTAATTCACATCAACTTTAAAATCATTAGCCCATCTATTTATTTTTCTGCGAAACACTAGTAAAACACTCAAAATGGTGGTTTCCATGTTTTTTACAACTTTTCACAAAAGTTGACTTTTTGACTAACTAGGGGTAAAATCGTAATTTGCCACTATCGGGTCACAATAATTATTATTCACTTTCTCTGACCCTCAGAGTTTTTAAATGAATGTAAAAGCAGACAAAAATACGTGCAGGTATCTCTAACTACTCACAAAAATCCCTTACCTACAATCACTCGAGAAATTTCACTTTCTCTGCGCTGCTCGATTTAGCAGTCCAATTTGCTCCTCCAATAATCTCTGGAACTGCATATAATCATTTATCAAGTTAATTACACTTTTCCTACTGTATTTCACATTAAATACAGTCTATTTCCCTTAATGGGCTTTAATAAACCTTAATAGGCCTAACTATGCCTTAAGCCCATTTTTCATTTTACTATTCATTTTCGTTGGGCCTATTGGGCTTGTGTGGCCCACCAACTCTTATTGGGCTTATCGTAGACCCATTACATCACATTGGGCCTTAAATATTTGGGCTTGGCCCATTGGACCTCTCGGCCACATGCCATGGCCGAGAGCTATCCAAGCCGTCGGTTACACCATGGTATGCCGGTCATGTCCCTTTCCTTAGCCAATTCACTTAGGCATTTTCACAAACACTTGGTTGGCAACATTCTTAAACATCACATAGTTCATTTAGGCATTTTATCAAACACCTTGATTGCGAACTTAATACATGTATTAATTAATCAATTTGATGAATTCTAATTACACCATAATCATTAACACATGTATATTAACCTATTTATGCCTTAAAATCATATGGGCATTCATCAATATTTCACTACTCACTCTCGGCCTAACTAAGATCATAGTGATTTCATAGGTTTCAATGCTTAAAACATGTACCAATATACTTAAAATCATTCATACATTAACATATATGAAATTGAAAACTTGAAAATATACAAATAGTTATGTTCACACTTGGCTGAAATTTTGGACGCTCACAGTCTGCACTCTATGGCTCCTTGATAGCCAATTCCAACATATGTCACTCTCCTTTCAATTTGGAACAACTTTCATGAAGAATGCAAGTTCCAAATATGTCTAATTCCTAGTGATTTCTAGTGAGAGAAAGCTTGGATAATTTGTTTCAACGGTTTCTTCTTCTAGCCGAGAATGGTGTGGTGAAGATGACCATGGTGTGGTTGATTTTATAAGTCACTTACTTAGCCATTAAGCCTTACTTTCCAGCCATTAAACTTGACTTCCTAAGCCTTAGTCATGAGTCACCTAATGAGTCACCTTATGAGTCATGTTTAGCTTTAACTATGGTTAGATATTTATCTCATGGACTTTCCATTTGGGCTTCTCGGTTTGGGCTTTCTTAATGGGCTTTCGGGCTGAAATGTTTACTATACCTCGGGCCTTTAATTGTCTAAATATTTAGCTGATCAATTAGTCCAACAATTCGGTCTAAGGGACCTAAGAATTTCGATCTACGTTTAGTATACCTTAATGGGCTTTAAAATTTTCACCTTAGGCCCATTACGTTTTTAACCATTTAATTTAATCCGAAATCCTTCCGAATAAATTTTCCTTACTTTCGAAGTTGATTATCTTTTATTCTAACCAATAATATTTTTTTCCAATTTTTTTCTCCATACTTAGGTTAATTTTTTACCATGATTAGTCAACTATGGTAAAAGTCCACTTTCTTAATTATAGTTGACTTTTCCCTTAACCATTGACTAAGTTGACTTTTTCTCAAAATTTTGAAAGTGTCATATCTTATGTCTTACACTCTCGTATTTATGTTTCAACCATTCCTGGTGGATAATTACACCCAAAACACCTTAAATACCTTAACTCGCCAAAAAGGTCCAATTTACCCTTTTTAGCTTTTACTTTCGTTTTCTGTGTTCGGAACTAAATCGAACTGACTTTCCTTCATAAGCACTCTATATTTTCACATCATAAGTTCTTCTCTTCAGTAAGAATGATTTAGATCCTTTCGGTTTAACCTTTAGCCCTCATACCTCACATTAGGCCTTTATGTAGCTTTTAAGTGTTAAAGCATTTCACTAACACTTAAATCTAGTAAATACTCTTCTTATGATTTAAATAACTCAATACATGTCTGCACATGTATAAATCATAAGGAACAAGCTACATAAAAATACAGGTCTGACAAAGGATAGCTCGGAGTCTAAAGAAGAGCTATGCTGACATAAGACGTAGGCCACTTGAGTTCGCAGTCGGTGAGTCCGTGTTTCTGAAGGTTTCTCCTTCCAAGGGTATAACGAGGTTTGGGAAGAGGGGTAAGCTGAGTCATTGCTACATTGGACCCTTTGAGATGCTTGATCGAGTGAGAGATAAGGCCTACAGGTTAGCATTGCCACCAGATTTGTCAGGCATGCATAACGTCTTCCACATTTCGATGCTTCGAAAGTATCAACCGGATCCGGCACATGTGATTAGCTACGAGCCGTTGGAGCTCAGTGAGGACATGTCATATGTTGAGAGGCCGATTCAAATATTGGATAGGAAGGAGAAGGTTTTGAGGTCGAAGACTATCAGGTTAGTGAAGGTTTTATGGTAGCATCACACTTCCGAGGAGGCTACTAGGGAGTTAGAGAGCTTGATACGAGAGAAGCACCCCTAGCTGTTTGATGATTGATTTGGTTCTAATTTGGAGGACCAAATTCTTTTAGTTGGGGAAGATTGCCAAACCCGTGTTTTCGATTTATGTACGTAGCTTGTTCCTTATGATTCCTATGAGTATGAATACTTCATTCTCATGGCTGAATTATAATAAGAGTATTTACTATTATGCAATCGACCATTATAGAATAAAAATGCACGTAAGCTACATAACAGCCAGATAAGGGTTAAATTGGTTTCGAACAAATGCAGGGGTAAAATGTTCAAAAGCCCAAAATTCTAAAACAATTCGATAAGAAAATTTCATTAAAAATATGGAATTGAGAAATCTTGATCAAAAACGAGGAAAATATTGAATTTCGAGTCTAATTGATCAAGATATGAATTTATTGGAAATTATCAAAATTTTCACCTCGAAAAACTATCCCGAAAATATTAGAAAATATATCGAAAAGATAAAAAAGACTGATAAATTCATTTATGGATTAAATGAATTAAATAGGATTTTTTGAGATATTTTGGGATTTTTTTATAATATTTTAATGATTAAAATAATAATAAAATCAATTATAAATAATAAAAGAAAAAAATAGAAACTGAAAACTGAAGAGGAAACCCGCGCGAAAGGAGCGAAGAAGCCGATCCCGAGAAGAATTCACCGACGAGCCACCACCGGCGACCAGGAACCCCAAGCGAGGGCTAGCGAAGCTAGCCGAGTATTGTAAGACCCACCAGCAATCGGTGACGCGCCCAACCGACGTCGAAATCCGGTGGATTGAGGGAGAGTAGCCGTGGAGAGGAGAAGCAAATCCGGTGGCCACCGGCGTGAGTTGGCCCCGATCGAGGCCAGCCGAACGTTCCCCTCCCAAGATGAGTCGAACGGCGCACCGAGAACTGGCCGAACAACGTCGACCTGACAAAAAGGGATTGAACCGGTCGACGGTTCAGTGAGAAGGATATTGTGCTGAACCGGACCGGATTAGTTCAGCCAAGGAAGAGAGGAAAAAGGGAGAAAAAGGAAGAAAAAGAGAAAAAAGAAAAAGGGAAAGATTTTTGGGGATATACCGGACTTTGGGAAAGTCCGTAATAGGTCAAAATTGACCGATTTGATTTCTGAAAAATTAATTTAAATTGTATTTGATCGAAAATTTGACCCGAAATTTAATATACAAATTGTGCAGTTCGATGATAAATTTTAACCCGATCAAATTTTGATTTGTGCACCATCGCATAATCTCGGTAAGTAAATCTCATTTACGACAATTTATGAGATTATCGCATATTAAAGATTTATTTTACTAATTACGGATTAAGTTCGGTATTTATGTGGATTATATTGGGATTTTTGAATTAACTGTCGTAAATGATATACGGGCTATCCAAAGAGTTTAGAACAAAGCCCAATGGGTATTGATAGGCCCAATGAGCCAATAGACCCTGATGAAGGGAATTAATAAGTGGAAAACAGGTTTAAGACAGAGTTAAACCCAATTAAAGTGTTGAAGACCCAATAAGAGTAAACGGGCCCATTTGAGTGAAATAGACTGTATCAAATGTGTAATATAGTAGAAAAACTATAATTAACCCATTGAATGGTTAAATGCAGCTCCGGAGTCATATTGAGAGTTGATCGGACTGCGAGATTTAAGCAGCACAAAAGAAGTGAGGTCAAGCAATATGATCCAAGGTAAGGGACTTTTGAAAGTAGTTAGATATATATGTGAGTATTTTCATCTGCTTTTACATTCATTGAAATTGTTTGAGGGTCAGAGAGAATCAATAATATTTATAGGGACCCGATATGGGTAAATTACGATTTTACCCCTAGTTAGGTAAAAACTCAACTTTTGGGAAAAAGTTGTAAAAACCATGGAAACAATGTTTTTGAGTGTTTTTACTACTGTGTAGCAAAAGAGTAAGTAGATGATCTAATGTTTTAAGGTTGATGTAGACTAAGCACACTTTATAGTGGTGATTTTCATGTTTTGAAACATCCCTATTTTTAATGAGCCATCTACCGAACTATGTGAAAACAATCGTGCTGGACCACAGCTCCTACTTGATTTTAGATGTTTTTCACATACTTTAGTGCTAGAGTGATACTCGCACTACATTTATTTGACATGCATGATAGAGTACTGACGTATTGCTTGTACTCAGTTTTATGTGATTTGTGCATGATAGAGTGCTAGAGCGATTAGTTCGTACTTGAGTTTTACATAAGATGCATGACAAAGTACTGGAGCGTTGCTCGTACTCGATTCTTCATGATTTATACATGACATATTACTTGAGTAATTTGCTCGTACTTGATTTAAATGAGAATTATGCATGACCTAGTGCTGGAGGTTTACTTGCACTAGTGTTTGATGTTTTAACATGCATATACAGTGTTTATAGGTGGAGCATTAACTGTGAGTCACACTCAAGACGCGCACTGTAGTTTTTACGTGATATATAGACATGTTAGAAAAACTGTGATGATTTCCTCGTGTAGACTGAGTTTCACACTGGAGATGTTCGCACGTGGATTTAGAGACGTGGCATTAATTATTCAGTGGTATGAGGGCTAAGACCTATGGCAGGCACCCCGACCATGAGGCAGGGTCCACGAGTGTACATTGTACCGTGCGTGTGGCATGGAGTACACTGTACTGTGAGTTGTTGTGGAGTTATGGAGGAGAGTTGTTGATAGCTGGCGGTTGTGATGGACTAACCCCCTTCCCGTTACAGTAGTGATAACCTGCACATCGAGTACTGTGTTGATTGGGATTTCACCATGTTAGGATATGGCCATAGTCTAGGAGATATTGCATTTAGCGATTGAGTCTCACATGTTATATCACATTTATTTATGATACGAGTAGACCTGACGGATTGGTCGGAACCCGGTTGTTGTGTTGTGTTGTGAAATGCCATATTTACTGTGTTTTGAATGTAAATGACATATTTTAAATAAAGGCATTTCGAAATGATAAATATGCATTGTTTTGCATGAATGCCTCTGATTTATAACCCAGCATGTGTTTAGTACATAGGATTTTAAATCTGTACTATTATTATATATATTTTGAAAAATACTTTTGAATTGAGAGAATGAAAGGTAAAGCAATATTTTCAGTAGATAGTATGGATCTCTACTTGCTTACTTGATTTCCTTACTGAGCCAGATAGATCACCCCTTTCATTTTCCCCTTCTCTACAGATCATCGTCAGTAGATTAAGTTGGCTAAGGTATAGAATTCCTTTTGACCGCTGCCATTCCCCATCTAGAGAAAGGTATACATGATGCCTGCTCTTTTGTACCTGAACAATGTATAAATACAGTGATGTACACGTTTTAATATTAGGGATGTAATTATATTAAAGTATGTGGATTTACTTATAAGAAAAGTGTACGTACAGTCGATAAATATTTGTAATGACATGTATGTGTGATACGAAAAAGAATGGTAAGGTATGTGTGGATGAGAAGACTAATGCCTAATCACAGCCCAACTGTTGACGAGAGAAAGGTAAGAAAAAAATGAAAAATTTATTGTGGTTTTTGGTAACTCACAGAAGGAGGTCGTGACAAAATGGTATCATAGCGTAAGTTGGTCTGATTTGAGTAGGTATTAGTAATTAGGAAAATGTACATCCCCATAATACTGTGTTTTGTTCAGTTACAATTGTGCATACAAGATGGGAATCGAGCAAATTAATGTTTGTGAATGCAGGAATTGAGCCATTATGGCTTATACCAGCCGTGGTAGAGGGGTGAGAGGTAGGGCTAAAGGCCCTAAAGGTAGGCTTGAAAGCCGATATGAGTACTTATTTGACCTGGTGACGTAGAGGTACTACTGAGGTACCAGAGACTACAGAGGCATGCTTCACAAGGATTGAGCGTAACCTGGAGGCGATAGTAGAGTTGTTGGCACAAACTCTGCCAGGTAGACAGAGACAGGATGCAGAGACTGGGACTGGGGAGGCAGTTGCACCTGATTCACCTGCATAGCCTGCACAGATGCCATAAACTACTGATACTCCTACACTCCCACTAGTTTAAGGTAGTAGTGGATTGGGATATGGGTGTGATCTTGACAGACTGCGACAGTTCCAGAAGCTTGGACCTTTATCTTTTCGAGGGGTCAAGGACCCAGTTAGTGCTGAGGAGTGGATTGGAGAGATTGAGAAGTTGTACAACTTTTGAGAGAGTCGTATTTGCTGCGTTCCTACTAAAGGGAATGACAGAGCATTGGTGGAAGTCCAGCAGGCTGATATTGAGAGCCCGACACACAGAGATTAGTTGGGAGATGTTTCTGGATTCCTTCAGGAGGCAGTTTGTTCCAGATATGACGTAACGTAGACTGCAGGCTCGTTGTTGGTATTGAGCCAGGGGAGTCTCTCTGTGGATGAGTACGAGACTAGATTTTTGGAAATAAGAAGGTATGATCCCGATACCATGTACATCGAGACTAGGAAGGTCCGCAGATTTGTCGATGGATCGAGACCGGTGTTACGGTCTAGGTTGGTACCATTTGATATTGGTACGTATGATGAGGCAGTGCGCAGGGTGTTGTTTTACTAGCAGGACTATGAGAGGATTGCCTCTAAGTTTGGGAAGTTTAGTCGGAGCTGAGATAGAGAGAGGAAAAGGTCGGCTAGAGATATAGGTTTGAGTTATTGAAGAGGAAGGAGACTCTTCGATAAGGGACCACGGATAGAGGAGGTGCGAGAGAGACCAGTTAGACCTCCTACATATTTGGCCATAGCTCGGTCGAAGGGCATTGTGATTGGAGGACGGAGGCCTACTACAGATCAATGTAGTAGATGTGGTAGACATTATGGCGATAGACCTTGTCTGTTGAGCCCTATTATGTGTTTTCGATGTGGAAAATAGGGGCACATTACTAGAGCTTGCCTAGAGACATTTGACACTACCCCACAGAAGGGCAGGGAGCCTGATAGAGCTCCAGCTGCTACATCTGCTCAGAGGGGGAGAACGACAATAGAGGTGAAGGGAAAGCAGGAGATAGGTCGAGGGCGAGTACATGCCTTGCACCAGGACACCGCTGATGCTTCTACGGATGTAATTCGAGGTATCATCATGATTTATGATTTAGAAGCATATGTTTTAATTGATCCTGGTGCCACACATTCATTTGTATCGCCTTCATTTACATGTAAGTTAGAAAAGCATGTAGAGCGTACTCCTTTAAGGATGATGATGTTGATTAGTATGCCCATGGATAACAGTTAGCTAGTTGAATATGTGTATAATAATTGCAAGTTAAGAGTAGGGTAAAGGATATGACAGCCAATCTAATATTATTAAGTATGAGTGACTTTGATGTAATATTAAGTATGGATTGGTTATTAGCAAACCATGCTGGTTTAGATTGTTACACTAAGACATTTATGTTTCCTAACCCTATGAACTATGTTGTAAAGTTTGATGGGAAAAAATAAAAGAATTTGATATTTTGTTAACAAATAAAATTTTATGATGACTAAGAAATGAATATCTTGAAGGTTTCATTGCGTACGTGGTGGATACGGATAAGGGACATTCGGAGTTGGAAGATATTCCTGTGGTCAGTGAGTACCCAGATGTTTTCCCCAATGAGTTGCCAGGGTTACCACCAGATAGAGAGATGGAGTTTTGTATGGATTTGGTACCTGGTATTGAGCCTATTTTGAGACCACCGTATCGCATGGCATTAGTTGAGCTAGAGGAGCTTAAGAGACAGTTGCAGGAGTTGTTGGATAGGGGGTTCATCAGACCGAGTGTTTTACCATGGGGAGCACTGATTTTGTTCATGAGAAAGAAGGATGGGAGCCTCCGATTGTGTATAGACTACATATTGTTGAATAAGGCTACCATAAAGAATAGGTATCGCCTTCCACGCATTGACGACTTACTGGATCAGTTTCGGGGAGTGCAGGTCTTTTCGAAGATTGATCTGAGGTCTGGGTATCATCAGTTTAGAGTCCGAAGTGGAGACGTACCCAAGACGGCATTTAGGACCCGATACGGCCACTATGAGTTTTAGTTATTCCATTCGGACTGACGAATGCTCTCGCAGCTTTCATGGCTTTGATGAACGATGTGTTCGAGCCATATTTGGATCAGTTTGTTATCGTCTTCATCGATGACATATGGGTATATTCAAAATTCGAGGAGGAGCATGAGCAGCACCTTAGGATTATAATGCGGACTCTACGAGAGTAGCAACTATATGCTAAACTCAGTAAGTGTGACTTTTGGTTGACAGAGATCTCATTTTTAGGACACGAGTGTTGAGGGATGGTGTATCAGTAGATCCATCCAAGATCGAGGCTGTAGTTCAGTGGGAATAGCCGATGACAGTTACCGAGATCAAGAGTTTTCTGGATTTAGTAGGGTATTATCAGAGATTCATTGAGGGATTTTTTAAGTTGGCTGCTCCGTTGACGCCTCTCACTTGGGAGAGTCTTGCATTCGTGTGGGACGAGGATTGTGAGAGGAGTTTTCAGAAGCTGAAGAGTCGATTGACCACCGCTCCGATTCTCACTATTCCTACCAGCTCAAGAGGATTTTCAGTATATACCGATGCTTCGCATCAGGGACTAGGCTATGTGTTGATGTATGATGGGAGGGTAGTTGCTTATGGATCCAGACTACTGAAGGACCATGAGAAGAACTATCCAACCCGTGATTTGGAGTTGGCAGCAGTAGTGTTTGCGTTGAAGGTATGGCGCCACTACTTGTATGGTGAGAAGTTTCAGATATTTACCGACCACAAGAGCCTCAAGTACCTATTCTCACAAAAGGAGCTGAACATGAGACAGAGAAGATGGCTAGAGCTTTTGAAGGACTATGGTTGTGAAATACTTTATCCTCTGGGTAAGGCTATTGTTGTAGCAGATGCTTTGAGTAGGAATAGCTTGGGAATGGTATCGTATATGATGGTTAGGGAGCACGAGTTGCTAGAGCAGTTTGCTAGCCTCAGTTTGGGAGTTATGCCTTCAGACATGGATGTGGATTGTATGATTGCGAGTCTACGCTTAGAGCCTGATCTGTTGGATAGGATCAGACAGGCTCAACAAACTGATTCGTATTGCATCGATATAATGGGTCAGATGCAAAGGGGTTTAGTGACTGATTTTGAGTTGAGTTTTGATAGACTGCTGAGGTTCAGAGGTAGACTATGTGTTCCCAAGTACCTAGAGCTCAAGAGATTGATATTGTCGAAAGCTCATTCATCGAGGTACATGTTGCATCCGAGGAGTGGCAAGATGTATCAGAACCTCTGAAAGGTGTACTAGTGGTCGGGTACAAAGAAAGATGTGGCAGATTTTATGGCGAGATGTCTTGTATGTCACCAAGTGAAGGCAGAGCATCAGAGACCTGCAGGGTTATTGCAGCCTCTACCTATACCGACATGGAAATGGGATCACATCATCATGGATTTCGTGATGGGTTTACCGAGGACCCGGAGGAATCACGATGTTATATGAGTGATCGTTGAATGACTGACGAAGTTAGCCCACTTCCTAGCTATGAGAGTTACCGATACTCTGAGTACGTTGGCAGGGTTGTATGTACGTGAGGTAGTGAGGTTACACGGTGTACAAGTGAGCATAGTCTCTGATAGGGATTCCCGCTTCACTTCCCACTTTTGGGAACATTTTCAGGAAGCCATGGGAACCCAGTTGAGTTTGAGCACAGCTTTACATCCTCAAACAGATGGTCAGTCAGAGAGGACTATACAGACTTTGGAGGATATGTTGAGAGCATGTGTGCTAGACTTTCGAGGCTCCAAGGATGATCACTTGCCACTAGCCGAGTTCGCTTACAACAACTGTTATCATTCGAGTATCGGGATGGCACCGTATGAGGCCTTGTATGGCTGTAGATGTCGTTCCCCTATTGGATGGGAAGAAGTGGGTGACCGAAAGCTTTTTGCTCCTGATTTGGTTACACATGCTACTGAGGATGTCCGGTTGATAGTTGAGAGATTGAGGACAGCTCAGAGTCGACAGAAGAGCTATGCTGACAGGATACGTAGGCCACTTAAGTTTGCAGTCGGTGAGTCCGTGTTTCTAAAGGTTTCTCCTTCCAAGGGTATAGCAAGGTTTGGGAAGAGGGGTAAGCTGAGTCCACGCTACATTGGACCCTTTGAGATACTCGATCGAGTGGGAGATAAGGCCTATAGGTTGGCATTGTCACCAGATTTGTCAGGCGTGTATAACGTCTTCCATATTTCGATGCTTTGGACATATCAACCGGATCCGGCACATGTGATTAGCTACGAGCCGTTGGAGCTCAGTGAGGACATGTCATATGTTGAGAGGTTGATTCGGATACTGGATAGGAAGGAGAAGGTTTTGAGGTCGAAGACTATTGGGTTAGTGAAGGTTTTATGACAGTATCACACTTCCAATGGGGCTACTAGGGAGTTATAGAGCTTGATGCGAAGAAGCAACCCCAGTTGTTTGATGATTGATTTGGTTCTAATTTGGAGGACCAAATTCTTTTAGTTGGGGAGGATTGTCAGACCTGTGTTTTCGATTTATGTATGTAGCTTGTTCCTTATGATTCCTATGAGTATGAACACTTTATTTTCATGGTTGAATCATAAGAAGAGTATTTACTATCATGCAATCGACCATTATAGAATAAAAATGCATGTAAGCTACATAACAGCCAGATAAGGATTAAATTGGTTCCGAACAAGTGCAGCGGTAAAAGGGTCAAAAGATCGAAATCCGATATAAATTCGATAAGAAAATTTCATTAAAAATATGGAATTGAGAAATTTTGATCAAAAACGAGTAAAATATTGAATTTCGAGTTCAATTGATCAAGATATGAATTTATTGGAAATTATCAGAATTTTCACCTCGGAAAACTATCCCGAAAATATTAGAAAATATACCGAAAGACTAAATAAGACTGAAAATTCATTTATGGATAAAATGAATTAAATATGATTTTTTGAGATATTTTGGGATTTTTTATAATATTTTAATGATTAAAATAATAATAAAATCAATTATAAATAATAAAAGAAAAAAATACATTAGAAACTGAAAACTGAAGAGGAAACCCGCGCGAAAAGAGCGAAAAAGCCGAACCCGAGAAGAATTCACCGACGAGCCGCCACCAGTTACCAGGAACCTCAGCGAGGCCTGGCGAAGGTGGTCAACCATCGTGCTACCCACCAGAAACCGACGACACGCCCCATCGACGTCAGAATCTGATGGATCGAGGGACAGAAGCCGCGGACAGGAGAAGCAAATCCAGCTGCCACCGGCGTGAGTTGGCCCCGATCGAGGAATATCGAACGTTCCCCTGCCTAAGACGAGCCGAACAGTGGCAGCAACGCTCCGGGAACCGACCGGACAACACCGGAACGGCAAAAAAGGACTGAATCAGTCGGCGATTCAGTGAGAAGGCTATTGTGCTGAACCGGACCGGATCGGTTCAGCTAAGAAAGAGAGTAAAAAGGGAGGAAAAGGAAGAAAAAGTGAAAAAGGAAAAAGGGAAAGATTTTTGGGGATACAACGAACTTCGGGTAAGTCGGTAAGAGGTCAAAAGTGACTGATTTGATTTCGAAAAAATTAATTTAAATTGTATTTGATCGAAAATTTGACTCGGAATTTAATATACAAATTATGCAGGTCGATGATAAATTTCAAACGTGAACCCTATCGAACTCCGATTTGCGCCCCATCGCATAATCTCGGGATAGTAAAGCTCATTTACGACAATTTATGTGATTATCGCATATTAAAGATTTATTTTACGATTTACGGATTAAATTCCGCATTTAGTGGATTATATTGGGATTTTTGAATTAACTGTCGTAAATGATATACTGGCTATCCAAAGAGTTTGGAACAAAGCCCAATGGGTATTGATAGGCCGAATGAGCCAATAGACCCTGATGAAGGGAATTAATAAGTGGAAAACGGGCTTAAGACAGAGTTAGACCCAATTAAAGTGTTTAAGGCCCAATAAGAGTAAACAGGCCCATTTAAGTGAAATAGACTGTATTAAATGTGTAATACAGTAGAAAAAGTGTAATTAACACAGTGAATGGTTAAATGCAGCTCCAGAGTCATATAGAGAGTTGATCGGACTACGAGATTTAAGCAGCACAGAGGAAGTGAGGTCACACGACGTGATCTGAGGTAAGGGACTTTTGCAAGTAGTTAGAGATATATGTGCATATTTTCATCTACTTTTACATTAATTGAAATTGTTTGAGGGTCAGAGAGAATCAATAATATTTATAGGGACCCGATATAGGTAAATTACGATTTTACCCCTAGTTAGGCAAAAAGTCAACTTTTGGGGAAAATCGTAAAAAGCATGGTAACAATGTTTTTTAGCGTTTTTACTGCTGTGTAGCAGAAGAGTACGTAGATGAGCTAATGTTTTAAGGTTGATGTAGACTAAGCACACTTTATAGTGCTGATTTTTATAATTTTGAAACATCTCTATTTTTAAAGAGCCATTTACCGAACTATGTGAAAACATTCGTGCTGGAGCACAACTCACACTTGATTTCATATGTTTTTCACATACATTAGTGCTAGAGTGAGACTCGCACTACATTTATTTGACATGCATGATAGAGTACTAGAGCATTGCTCGTACTCAGTTTTATGTGATTTATGCATGATAGAGTGCTGGAGCGATTAGCTCGTACTCGAGTTTTACATGAGATGCATGACAGAGTGCTGGAGCATTGCTCGTGCTCGATTCGTCATGATTTATACATGACATAGTACTTGAGCGATTTGCTCGTACTGGATTTAAATGAGAACTATGCATGACCTAGTGCTGGAGGTTTACTCGCACTATTGTTTGATGTTTTGACATGCATATATAGTGTTTAGAGGCATAGCGTTGACTATGAGTCACACTCAAGATGTGCACTGTAGTTTTTACGTGATATATAGACATGTTAGAAAAATCGTGACAATTTCCTCGTGTAGAGTGAGTGTCACACTGGAGATGTTCGCACGTGGATTTAAAGACGTGGCATTGATTATTCTGTGGTATGAGGGCTAAGACCTATGGCAGGCACCCTGACCATGAGGCAGGATCCATGGGTGTACGTTGTACCGTGCGTGTGGTATGGAGTACACTTTACCGTGTGTTGTTGTGGAGTTGTGGAGGAGAGTTATTGATAGCTGGCAGTTGTGATGGACTGACCCCCCTCCCTTTACAGCAGTGATAACCCGAACACCGAGTACTGTGTTGCTTGGGATTTCACCATGTTAGGATATGGCCATAGTCCAGGAGATATTGTATTTAGCTACTGAGTCTCGCATGATATATCTCATGTATTTATGATACGGGTAGACCTGAGGGATGGGTAGAAACCCGATTGTTGTGTTGTGTTGTGAAATGCCATATTTACTGTGTTTTGAATGTAAATGACATTTTATATAAAGGCATTCCGAAATAATAAATATGCACTGTTTTGCATGAATGCCTCTGATTTATAACCCATCGTGTGTTTAGTACATGGGATTTTAAATCTGTACTATTATTATATATATACTGAAACATGCTTTCGAATTGAGAGAATGAAAGGTAAAGAAATATTTCCAGTAGATAGTATGGATCTCTACTTGCTTGCCTGATTTCCTTATTGAGCCAGATAGCTCACCCTTTTCATTTTCCCCCTCTCTACAGATCATCGTCAGTAGATTGAGTCAGCTAAGGTATAACATTCCTTTTGACCGTTGCCATTCCCCATCTAGCGAAAGGTATACACGATGCGTACTCTTTTATATCTGAACAATGTATAAACACAGTGATGTACACGTTTTAATATTGGGGATGTAATTATATTAAAGTATATGAATTTACTTATAAGAAAAGTGTACGTACAGCTAATAAATATTTATAATGACATGTATGTGTGATACGAAAAAGAATGGTAAGGTATGTGTGGATGAGAAGACTAATGCCTAATCACAGCCCAACTGTTGAGGAGTAAAAGGTAAGAAAAAAATCGAAAAATTTATTGTGGTTTTTGGTAAGTCACGGAAGGAGGTCGTGACAGATCTATCCCATACAACACAACAGATCAATCTCATGCAGCAAACAGATCGATCCCATACCTTTAAAATTTCATGAAAAATGAGGAATATAAGAGGACCAAATCGATCTCCACCCTATGCAAATCGATCTCATCAAGCCAATTCTATAATTATAGAGCAGTTGGTTCAGTATTTCATGGGACTTAACCATTCCTTTCCATTTTTAATCCAAAACCTATCTTTCTCACTCTAAAATCACCATATTTTCATAAAGATTTGAAGAAAGACCTTTAGAGTAATGTTGTTCCTTACAAAGAGAAGAATAAAATACCTTGGAGCTAATATCCCATTGGTTGGATTGAAGGAGCAAAGATGCAATCCCATTTGGAGCAAGGAGGAAATCAAGCTAGGTGACTTTCTAATGCACCAATCTAAGTATATTTGTTTAGTTATTGATTTTGGAGTTGGTTGGTGTTCATATTAATGATAGAAATTACCTAGGATACAATGGAACAATTATAACCTAGAATGAGTCTAGTATGAGAAAATGCATTATGGGTGAGTTGATGATAAATAGAGTATGCTAAAGTGTCTATCAGGTAATATGTATGATTTTTAGAAGGTTGAATGAAGCCACATTGTTAGATTGGCTTAGTTAAGTGAATGAGTATATAAGGTGTTTGACAAAATGTCATAGTGAAGTAAATGATGAAATATAAAATAGTATGGGCTTAAATATCGATTTAGTAGGAATCAATGGATCTAAAAGAATCCAAAAGACTCTCAAGATAAGAGTAGAGCCATCAAATGAGGCTTTATAAGTAATAATTGAAACTATAGGTTAAAACAAATATAGTAAACACAAGAGTTATGTTAAATTGGACCAAATGGATACGATATGCGATTTTGTATAGTTCCAGAGAGTTCATTGGAGTCGAATCGTACCATGTAATCAATCAGCTATAAGGAAGTGGAATCATGCGACGCGATTGAAGGTAAGAGAATTTTGTGAGTATATAGAGATAGCTGCTCGTATTTTGTGGGTGAATATAAGGCTTTGGAAAAATGCATGAGTATCTAGAAAAGTGATTGATGGTGTATGGGAATAACAACAGGTGTATGTGTATGTGGTTTGATTTCGAAGTGGTTCTTATAAAAAGGGATAGTAAGGCTAATAATTGCATAAATCACATGTCTGATGTTCTATGAAAACACATTGCTTTGGTTTAAGAAAATCAATGGATAGGCTGGCTATTTGATTTCTATAAATTCATGAAATAACACGAGGTATGTGCTGACTTAGTTTTGAGATGAGTTGTGTTGGATAGAGCTGCCTATCGTGTTTACGTAAGTTAAATCATACTGGAGCTTTGCTCGCACTTGATTTTGATGTTTTCACATGTATGAAATGTGCTTGAGCTTAGCTCGCACCTTGATTTGATTTGTGATGATGTTTTATAAACTGTACTGGAGCTTCTGCTCATACGTGGATTTCGATTGATTTTCTTATGCATATGGTACTGGAGCTATGCTCGTATGTGGTTTCTTCATGATTTTATGCATAAAGTAGCACTAGTGCGTTACTCGTGCGAAGAGATTTATTGATGATACATGAATCGTGCTAGAGCTTAGCTCGTACAAGTTTTCACATTGTGGTATATATAATGTCGTGGAAGTGGTAAGATCCTCAAACCCAACATCCTTTAGCCTGATGGGGTGGGGAGGCTCTGTTCAGTTGGGATGCTCTCTTATGGTAGGATCCTTAAGGCAACATCCTTAAGCCCAATGGGGTGGGGAGTCTCTCTTACAAGATGAGAATCTCCACGTGCACTTGAGACTGTATAGGTTACACATGGCATTGGGGTAGATAAGACCTACGGCTGGCACCCCCAACCATAATATGGGTCCGCGGAGTACGTTGCACCGTGTATATCACATGGAGTATGTTGTACCATGTTATTGTGATGATGATTTGAAAGTCTGGAGAAGAACTAACCCACCTTCGTTCCAGCATGATGCCCCACACACCGAGATCCATGTGGTCTGGGATGATTATGATATAGTTGGCTAACATAGTCTTTGAGATATAGTGACCGCCTGTCTCACATAATATTACATAGTACCACATGATTTTATACACTGAGTGTGATTGTGATTGTCCAGGGTAGACCCATGGTAGGGGTCGAACCTTGTGGGATTTTGTTTAAAGAAATGATATTTGTTGTTATTAGATTAGATGTGTTTGAGAAGATGAAAAATCTTAAAGGATGTTTCTTAATGAATTTCCCTTTTTATGATGAATTTCATAAAGATGAGCATGAAAGGTTTTACATGATGATTATTCCATGTTTTACATGCCTGTTTTCCATGCTTTCTGTACATGATATATGTATATACATGCGGCATAGTTTTATTTCCTCATGCTCCGACTATAAATGATTTATGCCATAACATTATCAGCATGTAGATAGAGTAGTTATCTACCGTGCTTGCATTATTGCCTTACTAAGCGTGTGGTTGCTTATCCCTCTACTTTCCCCCTCTACAGAGCGCACATAGTAGCCTTGTGAAGGGCTGAGGCATTACATTTTGAACATCCGCTGCACTCCATCACCAATAGGTATATAGAGAGGGATTCTTTTTATATCTAAACATGTAAAGGCACAATAGTCATTTTGAATTATGATATGGGGGATGTAAATGTCAGTAAGCATGTCTTGTATAAAGTGTATAACTTAACTTTAAATGTATGACATGGCTTTGGATTTATTGGAAATGGATGGTAAACGATGATTATTATTGACTCACAGCCCAACTGTCTAGTGGTAAGAATGCTCACGACCGGGTAAGGAAACGAAAAATGTGAAAAATTTATAGTGATTTTTGGATAAAAAGGATAAAAAAAGGTTGTGATATAGATTAGTATCAGAACTGAGTTGACCTGATGTGAGTCAATAATAATAAGTAGGAAAGTTACATCCCCATATTACTGTGCTTTTGTTTAGATATAACTGTGTATACCATGATAGAATGAGACTAATAAATGGTTATGGATGCAGGAAATTAGACACTATGCCTGTTACATGCCGAGGTAGAGGGGCGGGTTGTAAGATCTGATTTTTATTGTATTTCCTTATGATTCACACATTGTATGGATATTGTTATATATAATGGAATCATAAGACGTATGATTTGATCATATAAATCTGAATGAAGTAGTCGAACGTACGTTTAATTCAAAAACAGACAATTAAGGAATTTCAAATTAAATTTACGAGATTTGAATTGTCTGGATAGAGATACAAATTTTAAATGAGAAATTATAGTGGGTCCAAGAAGGAAAGTCAGCCTAAGTTGGTCCTGAACGTATAAAAGGGTAAAACGGTCAAAAGACCAAAATTCGGTGTAAATTCGATAAGAAAATTTCATTTAAAATATGGAATTGAGAAATCTTGATCAATAATGAGGAAATTATCAAATTTCGAGTCCAATTGATCAAGATCCAAAAATATAAGGTTTACCGAAAATTCACTCAGGATAATATCCCGAAAATACGAAGAAAATATACCAGACAAAGGGTTAAAATACAATAAATTAATTAAATAAATTAATTTGAATAAAATATAATTTTTGTTGATATTTTGGGAGTTTTAATTTTATTTTAATGATTACAATAATAATATAATAAATTATAAAAATAAAATAAAGAAGAAGAAGAAAGAAACTGAAATTTTCGAGAAGAGAGAGAAATAACAAAACGAAACGAAGAAGTAAAAATCGAGGAGATGACCGGAAGACCATCGGCGACCCAGCAGCCAAGCTAAGGGCTGAAAAAGGAAGAGGACGTCAGCGCGACCTCCCTGGTACCGACGACGCGGCCCATCGACGTCGAAATCCCACAGATCGAGGGAGAGAAGTCGCGGAGAGGAGAAACGAAATCGGCAGCCACCAACGTCGATTCGGCCCTAGCCACCACCACCCGAAGCTCGGCCATGCGATGCCAAGATGATTGGTGGCGTAAACGGCCATGGAAACGGCGGCCAGCGCCGGCAATGGCGAGAAAAGAAAATAGGTACTAACGTTGGAAAGGAGAAGAGCCAGACCGACCACTTTTTGGTTAGCCATGGCGAAACCTAGGGCAGATCCGAGCTTCATGAGGTCCCACGAAGCTGCTGGCCACGGAAGCTGGCGAAGAACCGATTGACGAAGCCTTGAACCGGTCTAACCGAACTGAACCGACTGAACTGAACCGGTCTGAACCGGACCAAACTAAACCGGTTCATCCAGAAAAGAAGAAAAAGAAAGAGAAAAAGGAAAAAAGAAAAAGAGAAAAAATTGGGAAAAAATTTTGGTGATGCAATCGAGTTACGGGTAAGTCGATAAGCGGTCGAAATTTATCGATTTAAATTTCAGAATATTTCATTGGATTTATATCCGACTGAAAATTGACTCGGGAAAATATGTAATTGTGTAGCTCGACAATTGACGTTAAACGAGAGCTCGAATTAGCCTCGATTTGTATACTATCATGGAATCTCGAGTAAGTAACCCTTATTTACGACAATTTACATTGATATTAAAATAAAATGAATTAAATTCTGGAATTTAAGATAAATTATCGTAAATAATTAATTGAGCTATCTGAGAGTTTAGAACGAGGCTCAATAAATACTGATGGGCCCAATGAGCCGAATAGGCCTCGATAATGTGAATAGTAAGTGAAAAACAGGCTTAAGGATGATTAAGGCCCATTAAGGTGCAAACAGTCCCAATAGGGGTTAACGGGCCCAATGATTTAAATTAAGCCCAATAAAGTGAAATATGAATTAATATGTTTGCATTTAACCCGATAAATGATTATCTGCAGCTCTGAAGAATATATTGGGAGCTAAACGGATCGGGTGATCGGTAGCATTGGGAAAAGTCAGATTATACAAAAAAAATGAGGTAAGGGAATTTTACGGACTGCTAGAGGTAGCTTTACGCAATTTCAACTTTATTTACAATCTCTTAAATTGTCTGAAGGGTCTAGATTTCAGATAAAAATTTTAGTGTTCGGATAGGTAATGACAAAATACCCTGTGAATGGTAAAATTTCCAAAATTAGGAAAAGTTACGAGAAGCAAGAACGAAGGTTTCTTGCTTGTTTTTGAGGTGGTTTGACACATGCATGGGTAGGCTGGCTAACTTTTAAATAAAATGCACAACATTGCATAACTTTAATCAATGTTGATTTCCTTTGAAATTGATTTGAGAAATGTAGCCGCCTACGTGATTTTATAGAAAATGTGACGTGCTAGAGCTCAACTTGCACGAGTTTTGATTTGTGTGATGGATGCATTAGTGCTGGAGCAAGAGCTCACACTAAAGTTTTACATGCACTGTTGCTGGAGTCTAACTCGCACCAGATTTTCACTTGAATTGTTATAACAGAGTGCTAGAGCCTAGCTCGCACTAGTTTTACATGATTTTGACAAAGTGCTTGAGCTTAACTCACACTATTCTTACGAGATTTTATGAAATGCGTGCTGCAGCTTGGGTCGCATGAGATTTTCCTTGATTTTATGAGAGTGCTAGAGCATCGCTCGTACTGATTTTATAAGACATGCGATGAGCCGTGCTTGGAGCGTCGGGTAGATTGTGTGTCACGCTGATTAAATATGCTCGCACGTGCGTTTTAAGATAAGCACAATTATGGATATGAGATATGGGTCCACGGAGTACGTTGTACCGTGCAAGTAGCATGGAGTACGCTGTACCATGCTAGGATTGATTATGTGGCATCTTCAGATGCGAGTGGCAACTTCGGATGCGAGTGATTGGACAGGGCCGACAGGATGGACTGACCCACCTCTTGGGGCGATCCCCTATCTTGCTGAGACCTTACACACTAGGATCCGTGTAGCAGTGGGATCACAAGGACATATGGCCATAGTCCTAGTTATTTACCCGAGATATATACATCTATTGCCTAGTCTCGCATGTTGATGTTTTTGAAAAACACGTTTGCGTGAGTCTGGATCACCCGAGGGAGGGGTTGAGTCTTGACTGAGATGTGAGTTTGATGAGAATGAAACTGAGTTTTAAACTAAACTTGCATGATGTTATTTCCATGTTATTTAAACCCATGTGTGATGTAAACTGGTTTTACATGACATTCATTGTATCACATATTTCTATTACTGTAAAAAGCATTTGGTTTCATGGTGTTGTGTGAGTCAGGAACGCCTGAAGGATGGGCTGAGTCCTGGCTTTGTTGTGAAATTTTAATGAGAATGAAATGATTTAAAAGTGTTGGATGTTGAATTTTCCATGCTCTTTGAAATCTACATGCGAACTTGTTTTACATGACATCATGAATTATATTATCTGTTTTGAAATGTGTGGAGAAAGGGTGGTTTATGCATGGCACCATGTTCATGTAGGCAGTATGGTTACCTACTTATTCATAGGTTTGCCTTACTAAGCTTGATGTGCTCACCCCTTTCATTTTCCTACATAGATTTCCTCCAGTAGACATTGAGGCGACTGAGTACAGCATTCCTGATATCCACTGTTGCCCATCATTTTGAGGTATATACACTTGTACATGTTGTATCTAAATAAGAATAGCACAATAACATGTTTGTAAGTAACTTTTGGGGATGTATAGACACTGTAAACACTTGTAAATGAATGGGAAAGAATTAGTGAAAAACGCATGTGTTTACCTTTCATTTAATAAGAAACTAAGTTATATGGTGATTGAATGGTGGGACTGGCATTGACGCACAGCCCAATTGTTAGTGGAGTGTGGTCACGATCAAAGGACAGGTAAGTATGAAATAAAAATGAAAAAAATTTCTTTGATTTTTGGGTCGTGACAAATGGTGGTATCAGAGCAAAATTGGTCCGATCTGTGTCAGTGTTAGTAATTAGGAAATTACATCCTCGTGTTACTGTGCTTGGTTAGATACAATAGTGTATATGGAGATGAGTTTTAACTAAGAAATGGTTGAGAATGCAGGAATATAGGCATTATGCCTAATATTAGTCGCGGTAGAGGAGGTAGAGCATGAGGCAGAGGTCATAGAGGTAGGCCTCAGCCTGCTAGTCGTGCTGAGTTGACCTATGAGAATCAGGATGAGATTGAAGTGGAGGCTGGTATTAAGCATGCCCCGCAAAGTCTAACAGAGAGATCAGACAGTATTGAGACACGCTTCGTGAGGTTAGACCGGAGTGTGGAGAATATTTTGGGAACTAATTGCTCGGAGTATGCATGGGCTTTGAGGGCGAGTCGGAGCATTGGTGAAAGTCCGCTCGACCCATCTTAAGAGTTAGACATCTAGAGTTGACATGAGATATATTTTTGGATGCATTCCGGTGACAGAATATCCCAGACACTGCTTAAAGGAAATTACAGATAAAATTCTTTCCTCTGACCTAAAGAAACTAGTTGATTTACGAGTATGAAACTCAGTCGATATTCCTGGACAGGTATTACCCCGACACTATGGGCAGTGAGAGCCAAAAAGCCCAAAAGTTCATGGAAGGGCTTAGATTATCGACTAGAGTCCGATTGGCCCCGTTAGATATCACTACCTATGCCGAGGCAGTGCGTAGACTACAGTTGTGTGAATAAGATCATGAGTTGCACGTCTCTGAGATTTGGAAAGGTAATAAGGGCCAAGAGAGAGAGAAAATAGAGAATGACAGAGATGCTAGAACGGGAAAAAGGTAGTTTGGTAAAAGATTAGATTTGATGAGTTATTGGGTAAGATGATTGGTAAGGTCCCAGTGTATCCAATTTCAGCACTTTTAAGGGGTATTGTGATTGGAGGACCCCGACGTGCTACGGAGCAGTGTAGGATGTGTCGTAGATACCACGAAAGTAGGGCCTACACCTACACTTTATTGACTAAAATAAGCGTTAAGTGTAGTAAGACAGGCCATTTATTTAATGATTGCTCAGAGTTAGGTGAGACTACCCTACAAAAGGGCAATAACACAGAAAAAACCTTGTTGATATCTCTGCACCGAAAATGGAGGCCATAGCCGAAGAGAAGGGGAAAGTAGGCTGTTGGACGAGGGCGAGTGTATGCCTTGGACCAGGACACTATTGATGTTTCATATGATGTGGTAAAAGATACCACACTGGTTATGAATAATGAAGTAATTATGTTACTTGATCCTGGTGCCACGCATTTATTCATACCGCCTTCATTTGCACATAAGTTAGTGAAAGACGTGAATGACTATACCCTTGGGCATAATGCAGATAGTTAGCATCCCAATAAACGAGGGTTAACTTACGAAATAATTATAAAGGGATTATAGCCAATTTTATTCAATGGAATATGAATAATTTGAAGTAATATTTGAGAATAAAGTGGTCGGCTGCAAACTATGCTGTTCAGATTTCTATCCTAAGATAGTGATTTGTTTACCCCTAAAAAGTATACTGTAAGTTTTGATAAGTAATAAAAGGGGTGTAGCGATTGAAATTAGAGTAAATGATTGTACTCACGGAATGATTAATGACAGAGTTTGTTATAGGTGATATATGAAAGGACATAAGCATTGAGATTTGATAGATCCTGAATACAAGATATATTGGAATAGGAGGCGTATGCAAGGTAAGAATATCTCTGATATGTGAAGTAATTTGGATTAAGTGATATGTAGTGAATATGAATTGTGACTAAGGATAAGGGGGGATATATCCACAACCAGTCCATGTGATCAAGTCTGAGGGTTAATAAAGGAATTTCAAAATACCTCCCCGCCTGAAGACTTGACAGCGTCTAGAAGTACACATAACCTATAAATTGAAATCGACAGTTGTAATATATACATTTAAAATTAGGGCACCTTTACTGGTACGATAAAGAAATATAGAATTCGATTAATCATGAAGGTTTAAAAATTAAAATTTTATAAAAGTCGTTAATATAAGAAAAAAAGAAATGACGCGGTTAATATCTTGAACGAAAACGATTTCGAAATGACATTCTGCGTTTATGCATACATAGGTCAAGGATATGGATGATTGAAATATTTAGTGGAACTCAACTACGATGAGGTATTTAAACTTTACCTAGACCGATTTGTTATCATCCTTATTGATGATATTTTGGGTGTATTTAAAGTCCAGGGAAAATTACAAGTAACAATTGGAAATTGTTTTTACAGATGGTTTGTTGAGAGTTCTCGAAATGGACTACTTAGTTGACACATCTCATTTGAAAAAAGATTGCATACGAGTGAGATTATAAGTATGAAAGTAGCTTCGATGAGTTTTGCAGTATTGAGGTATGAATTGACCACCATAATTATTTTCACCATACCCAACAGCTCAAAAGATTTCAGTGTATATGGATACCTCAAAATAATGAATGGGGTGTGTATTGATGCAAAATGGGAAGATAGTCAATTATGGATCCAGAGAAGTCAAGGATCATGAAAGAAACTATCTGACCCATGATTTAGAGATTGGCAGTCGTAGCGTTTACACTGAAGGTATAGCGCCACCACTTATACGGTGAGAAATTTTGGGTATGCACTCATCATAAAAATCCTCGAGTATTTGTTTTCATAAAAAGAGTCGGATATGAGAAGAAAAAAGGTTATAGCATCTGGGGGATTATGATCGTGAAAATTGTACCACCCAGGAAAGGCTAATGTAATGGCTTATGCCTTGAGCAGAAAGAGCCTCGGGATGGTATTACATATGATGGTCAGGGAGTGTGAGCTGCTAGAGCAATTGTGAGCCTCAGTAGTGATGTGATCCCTTCTGATGATGACAGTGATTGTGTGAAGCTAGCCTGAGATTAGAACTTGATTTGAGTGACCGGATTTGACAGGCTTAACGTGATGATCGACATGGTGTCGATAGTGTAGGTCAGATTCAGAAGGGTACAGTGACAGAGTTCACAGAGAGTGATGATGACTTACTGAGGTTCAGAGACAGTATAAGTGCTCCCTAGGACCACAGTTGATGAGATAGTATTGTTGTCAGAAGCTCACTCTTTGGGATATACAGTGCATTCGAAAAGTAATAAATGTATTGAAATCTCAGAAAAGGGTATTGGTGGTCAGATATGAATAGAGACATTGTGGAGATTGTGGAGAAGTGTCTCGTATGTCAGCAGAGTAAGGTAGAGGAATAGAAGTTTGCAAGGTTATTGCAACCTCTACCTATATCAACACAAAAATGGGAGAAAGTTACCATGGATATCGTGAGGGGTTATAGAGGACCCGGATGAATCACGAGGCTATCTGGGTGATAGTTGATAGATTGACTAACTCTACCCACCTTCTGGTTATGAAATCTTTATATACTCTGAGTGTGTAGGCGGATGTATGTGTAAGGAAGATTGTAGAACACCATGTATTTTTTCAGTGAGCATTGTATCATATTGGGATTCCCGCTTCACTTCCCACTCTTGGGAATATTTTTCTGGAAGCTATGGGAACCCGATTGAGTGTCAGCACAGCTTTTCATCCTTAGACAGATGGTCAGTCAGAGGGGACTGTACAGGTTCTAAAGGATATGATGAGAGCATGTGCCATTGATTTTATAAGCTCCTGGGATGATTAGTTGTTACTAATTGAATTTAACAATATTGACAGTTGTCACTTGAGTATCAGGATAACATTATATGAGGCATTGTATAGCCGTAGGGAGTTGTTCCCAACTTGGATAAGAAGAAGTGGGTGACAGATAGGGAATTGCTCCTGAATTGGTAAAACAAACCTCTGAGGATGTTCAATTGATTTGTGAGAGATTAAGAACACCTCAGAAAAGTTATGCTGATAAGAAACAGAAAACCATTGGAATACACCGAGGGTGAATCAGTATTGTTGGAAGTTACATGCCTTTAGGACATAACAAGATTCGCAAAGAAGGTAAATTGAGTTTCGTTAGATTTAATCCTTTGAGAGATTGGACAAAGGGGGAGATAAGGCCTGAAGGCTGGCGTTACTACCTGAATTAGCAGGCACCCACCATGTGTCCCATCTTTTGATACTTCGAAAATACTATCCAGACCCAACATATGTGATTGGATATGAGCTGTTGGAGCTTAATGAAAGTATAACGTATGTTGAAAACTCGATTTGGGCATTAAATAGGAAGGAGAAAGTGTTGAGGTTTAAGACAATCTCCCTAGTCAAAGTCCTTTGGTAGTATTACACTTCGGAGGAATTTAAATAGGAGTTGGAGAGTAAGAGTATGATATGTGTGAAGTATCCGGAGTGATTTACATACTAACTTGGTTCGAATTTGGAGGACCAAATTTCTTAAATGGGGGAGATTATGTAAGATCCGATTTTTATTGTATTACCTTATGATTCACACATTGTATGGATACTGTTATATATAATGGAATCATAAGACGAATGATTTGATCATATAAATCTGAATGAAGTAGTCGAACATACGATTAATTCAAAAACGGACAATTAAGAAATTTCAAATTAAATTTATGAGGTTTGAATTCTCTGGATAGAGATAAAAATTTTAAATGAGAAATTATAGTGGGTCCAAGAAGGAAAGTCAGCCTAAATTGGTCCCGAACGTATAGAAGGGTAAAACGGTCAAAAAACTGAAATTCAGTGTAAATTCGATAAGAAAATTTCGTTTAAAATATGAAATTGAGAAATCTTGAGCAATAATGAGGAAATTATCAAATTCTGAGTCCAAATGATCAAGATTCGAAATTATTAAGGTTTACAGAAAATTCACTCGGGACAATATCACGAAAATATGAAGAAAATATACCGGACAAAGGGTTAAAATACAATAAATAAATTAAATAAATTAATTTGAATAAAATATATTTTTTGTTGATATTTTGGGAGTTTTATTTTTATTTTAATGATTAAACTAATAATATAATAAATTATAAAAATAAAATAAAAAGAAGAAGAAAGAAACTGAAATTTTCACGAAGAGAGAGAAAGAACAAAACGAAACGAACAAGCCGAAATCGGGAAGATGACTGGACGACTACCGACTTCCCAGCGGCCAGGCAAAGGGCTAGAAAAGGAAGAGGACGTCGACGCGACATCCCTGGTACCGACGACGTTGCCTATCGACACCGAAATTCGACGGATCGAGGGAGAGAAGCAGCAGAGAGGAGAAGCGAAACCGACGGCCACCAGCGTCGATTCGGCCCTAGCCACCACCAACCGAAGCTCCCCCATGTGAGGACGAGCTGATTGACGACAAAAATGGCTCGAGAAACAGCGGCCAACGTCGGCGACGGCGAGAAAGGAAAATGGGTACCGACGCCGAAAGGGAGAAGAGCCAGACCGACCACTTTCTGGGCAGCCATGGCGAAACTGATGACAGATCCGAGCTTTACGAGGTCTCGTGGAGTTGCTGGCAACGAAAGCCGATGAAAAAATGACCGGCGAAGCCCTGAACCGGCTGAACAGGACTGAACCGGCTGAACCGAAATGGTCTGAACCACACTGAACCAGACCGAATCGATTTAGCCAGAAAAGAAAAAAAAGAAAGAGAAAAAGGAAAAAAGAAAAAGAGGAAAAGAGGAAAAGTTGAGACAAAATTTCGGTGATGCAATCGAGCTACGGGTAATTCGGTAAGCGGTCAAAATTGACCGTTTTAAATTTTGAAATATTTCATTTGATTCATATCCAATTAAAAATTGACTAGGAAAAATATGTAATTGTGTAGCTCGGCAATTGACGTCAAACGAGAGCTCGAGTCAGCCTCGATTTGTGTACTATTATGGAATCTCGGGTAAGTAACCCTTATTTACGACAATTTGCATCGATATTCATATAAAATGAATTAAATTCTGGAAATTTAAAATAAATTGTCATAAATAATTAATTGAGTTATCCGAGAGTTTAGAACGAGGCCCAATAAATGCTGATGGGCCCAATGAGCCCAATAAGCCTCGGTAATGTGAATAGTAAGTGAAAAACGGGCTTAAGGCTGATTAAGGCCAATTAAGGTGCAAACGGGCCCAATAGGGGTAAATGGGCCCAATGATTTAAATTAAGCCAGGTAAAAGTGAAATATGAATTGTTATGTTTGGATTTAACTCGATAAATGATTATCTACACCTCCGGAGAACATATTAGGAGCTAAACGGATCGGGTGATCGGTAGCGTTGGGAAAAGTCAGATTGTACAGAAAAATGAGGTAAGGGAATTTTACGGACTGCTAGATGTAGCTTCACCTAATTTTAACTTTATTTACAGTCTCTTAAATTATTTGAAAGGTCTAGATTTCAGATAAAATTTTTAGTGCCCGGATGGCCAAATGACCAAAATACCGTGTGAAGGGTAAAATTTCCAAAATTAAGAAAAGTTACGAGAAGCAAGAATAAAGGTTTCTTGCTTATTTTTTAGGTGATTTGACAATGCATGGGTAGGCTGGCTAACTTTTAAATAAAATGCACAACATTGTATAACTTTATTCAATGTTGATTTCCTTTGAAATTGATTTGAGAAATGTAGCCGCCTACGTGATTTTATAGAAAATGTGACGTGCTAGAGCCCAACTCCCACGAGTTTTGATTTGTGTGATACATGCATTAGTGTTGGAGTAAGAGCTCGCACTAGAGTTTTTCATGCATTGGTGCTGGAGTCTAACTCGCACTAGATTTTCATATGATTTTCGTGATAATATGCTAGAGTCTAACTCGGACCAAATTTACACTTGAATTGTTATAATAGAGTGCTGGAGCCTAGCTCACACTAGTTTTACATGATTTTAACAGAATGTTCGAGCTTAGATCGCACTATTCTTAGGAGATTTTATGAAATGCATGCTGGGGCTTGGCTCGCATGAGATTTTCCTTGATTTTATGATAGTGCTGGAGCATCATTCGCACTGATTTTATGAGACATACGATGAGCGATGCTTAGAGCATCGAGTAGACTGTGTGGCACGCCGATTAAATATGCTCGCACGTGCGTTTTGAGACAGGCACGATTGTGGATATGAGATATGAGTCCATGGAGTACGTTGTACCATGCAAGTAGCATGGAGTACACTGTACCATGCTGGGATTGATTATGTGGCATCTTCAGATGCGAGTGGCATCTTCGAATGCGAGTGGTATCTGTGGATACGAGTGGCATCTTCGGATGCGAGTGATCGCACAGGGCCGACAGGATGGACTGACCCACCTCCCGGGGTGGTCCCCGATCATGGTAAGACCCCGCACACTCGAATTCGTGTAGCAGTTGGATCACAAAGTAATATGGCTATAGTCCTAGCTATTTGCCTAAGATATATACATATATTGCCTAGTCTTGCATGTTGATGTTTTTGAGAAACACGTTTTATGGATTTTTGCGTGAGTCTGGATCACTCGAGGGAGGGGTTGAGTCCTGACTGAGATGTGAGTTTGATGAGAATGAAACTGGGTTTTAAACTGAACTTGCATGATGTTATTTCCATGCTATTTAAACCCATGAGTGATGTAATCTGGTTTTACATGACATTCATTGTATCGCATATTTCTATTGCTGTGAAAAGCATTTGATTTCATGGTGTTGTGTGAGTCAGGAACACCCCAGGGATGGGCTGAGTCGTGGCTTTGTTGTGAAATTTTAATGAGAATGAAATGATTTAAAAGAGTTGCATGTTGAATTTTTCATGCTCTTTGAAATCCACATGCGAACTTGTTTTACATGACATCATGAATTATATCATCTATTTTGAAATGTGTGGAGAAAGGGTGGTTTATGCATGGCACCATGTTCATGTAGGTAGTATGGTTACCTACTTATTCGTAGGATTGCCTTACTGAGCTTGATATGCTCACCCCTTTCATTTTCCTACACAGATTTCCTCCAGTAGACATTGAGGTGACTAATTACAGAATTCCTGATATCCGCTGCTACCTGTCATTTTGAGGTATATACATTTGTACATGTTGTATCTAAATAAGAATATCACAGTAACATGTTTGTACGTAACTTTCAGGGATGTATAGACAATATAAACACTTGTAAATGAATGTGAAAGAATTAGTGAAAAACGCATGTGTTTACCTGTCATTTAATAAGAAATTAAGTTATATGGTGATTGAATGGTGGGACTAGCATTGACGCACAACCAAATTGTTAGTGGAGTGTGGTCACGATCAAAGGACAAGTAAGTATAAAATAAAAATGAAAAACAATTACTCTGATTTTTGGGTCGTGACACGGGTACACGTGCTAGAGGCCGTAGAGGTAGGCCAGAAGGTCGTACGGAGCCACAGACTGACCAGGCTCGACATGACCTTGTTGAGAGTCCAGGGGATACAGAGGCACGCTTTGCTTGGATGGAGTGGAGTATTGAGAGCCTAGTGGAGATAGTCACATAGGTATTAGGTGGCGGAGATAGACGAGATCTAGCAGTGTAGCCTACTAGTACTGGACAGGCAGCTACAGAGGTAGAGAGACCTCAGACCATAGAGACTGTTACACCTCCGGTACAGGATATGGCTTCTCCTATCGCTCCACAACCGACCGACAGGGACCTAGGGTATGATTGTTAGCTGAGTAGGTTAAGGCAATTTTAGGAGTTGAAACCTCCAGTGTTTAGAGGGGTAAAGGACCCTATTATTACTGAGGACTGGTTGTACAAGATAGAGAAGTTATATAGGTTCTTCAGATGCACTTCGGCCAAGAAAGTGTTTTTTATCATATTTATGCTGAAGGGCAAGGCGAAGCACTGGTGGATATCCACCAAGTCTATTTTGAGGGCCTAACACTCCGAGATCTCATGGGAGATATTCTTAGTGGCTTTTAGGAGGTAATATATTCTAGCCACCGTACAGAGGAAATTGTGGATGGAGTTCATTAACTTGGTTCAGGAAAACCATTCTGTGGACGAGTATGAGTCAAGATTCATGTCTTTGGGGATATACGACCTGGATACGAAGGGCAGTGAGACTCGAAAGGTCCAGATGATTATGGATGGGTTGAGATTGGTCATTTGGACTAAGCTAGCCCCATTTGACAAACACACTTATGAGGAGGCAGTGCACAGGGCACAGTTGTGTGAACAGGACTTTGAGTGGAATGCCTCTGAGCTTGGAAAGATTAGTGTCAGGAGAGACAGAGACTAAAAGCAATCTGGGTTAGATAGAGTGGCCAAGAGAGTAGGCCAAAGATTATTTGAGAAGAGACCTAAGATTGAGGAGGTGCAGAAGAGAGCTACAAGACCTCCTGTGTACCTAGCTTTGACTGCTCCGAGGGGTATGGTTATTAGAGGATCACAACCTACTACTGATCAATGTTGGACATGTGGCAAATTTCATGAGACTAAACCTTGCCAGACGCCCCTGTTACATGTTATAGATGTGGGAAGCTAGGGCATATTCCGAGATATTGTTCTGAGATGATTGCGATTGCCCCACAAAAGGGTAAGGAGCCAGAGAGAGCTCCAGTTGAGACAGTAACTCCGAGGAGGAGGGCTACGGTTGAGGAAAAAAGGAAACAGGTAGTGGGTGTTAGCAGAGGGCGAGTACATGCACTAGACCAATACACTGCAGATGCATCGACGGATATGATTAAAGGTACCATCCTAATTTTTTTTAGAAGCATTTGTATTGTTTGATCCTGGTGCCACGCATTCCTTCATATCGCCTTCCTTTGCACATAAATTGCTGAAGCATGTAAAACCTATACTGTTAGATAAGATGTTGATGATTTCTACACCTATGAATGATAGTCAATTAACTGAATATGTGTACAAGGGTTGTAGGCTGAAAATAGGAGGGAAAGAGATGGCAGCCGATTTAATTTTACTAAGCATGAATGCTTTTGATGTAATCTTAGGATTGGATTGGTTGGCTGCAAATCATGTAGATTGTTGTGCTAAAACATTGATGTTTCCAGAGATAGATAATCTTGTTGTAAGTTTTGTTGAGAAGAAATGAATAACATGATTATTGTAAATGAAAAAAGTATAATTGTAAATCATCATATTTGAGAGATGAATTTATTTATGAACTATGTATGTTAATGTGACGACTTGTGTTGCTAGCGGTGGAAAGGATAATGTGAAGGGTTCATTGCCTACGTGGTTGATAATGATAAGGCACACCCGAAATTGGAAGACATTCCAATAGTGCAAAATTTCATGATGTCTTTTCGGATGAATTACCAGGACTACCACCCAATAGGAAAATGGAATTTTGCATAGAATTGGCAATTGGTACAGAGTCGATATCGAAACCACTGTATAGAATGGCTCCAATAGAGTTTAAAGAGCTAAAGAAGTAGTTGCAAGAATTGGTGGAGAATGGGTTTATTAGACCAAGCGTCTCACTTTGGGGAGCTCCGGTTCAATTTGTAAGGAAAAAGGATGGAAGCCTCCGACTCTGTATAGATTACCAGTTGTTGAATAAGGCCACCATTAAGAACAAGTACCCCCTTCCACGCATCGATGATTTGTTAGATCAGCTTCGGGGAACGCAGGTCTTTTCTAAGATAGATTTACGATCTGGGTATCATCAATTGAAGATACGGAGTGAAGATGTGCCCAAGATAGCATTTCATACCCGTTATGGCCACTATGAATTTTTGGTTATTCCATTCGGATTGACGAATGATCCCGCAGCATTTATGGCATTGATGAATGACATATTTAAGCCATACTTGGACAAATTTGTGATAGTATTCATTGATGATATATTGGTTTATTCCAAGTCCAGGAAAGATCATGAGCAGCACTTTAGGATAGTTTTACAGACCCCCCGAGAGAAGGAATTATATGCCAAAGTCAGTAAGTGTAACTTTTGGTTGGAGCAGATATGATTTCTGGGCCATGTTGTGTTGAAGGATGGGGTATCAGTGGATCCATCCAAGATTAAGGCAGTTGTACAGTGGGAACAGCACAAGACAGTTACTGAGATCAGAAGTTTTCTTGGATTGGCAAGATATTATCAGAGATTTGTTAAGGGTTTCCCCAGACTAGCTGCTCCGTTGACACGCCTCACGCGAAAAGATGTTAAGTTTGTATGGGATGAGACATGTGACAGGAGTTTTCAGGAGCTTAAGCGTCGGTTGACCACTGCTCCAATTCTCACCATTACTACCAGCTCAAGAGGTTTCTCTCTGTATATGGATGCATCACATCAGGGACTGGGCTGTGTACTTATGCAAGATGGGAAGGTAGTTGCCTATGGATCTAGATAGTTAAAGGATAACGAGAGGAACTACCCAACACATGATTTAGAGTTGGTGGTTGTGGTGTTTGCATTGAAGATATGGCGTCATTATCTCTATGGTGAGAAATTTCAGGTTTATACAGATCGTAAGAGCCTTCAGTACCAGTTCTCACAGAAAGAGTTAAACATGAGACAAAAGAGATGGCTCGAGCTCTTGAAAGATTATGATTGTGAAATCATGTACAACCCGAGTAAGGCGAATGTAGTTATCGATGCTTTAAGAAGGAAGAACCTCAGGTTGGTGTCTTATATGATAGTTCGGGAACACGAGTTATTGGAGCAATTTGCAAACCTCAGTTTGGATGTAACCTTACCTAGTGTAGAGAGATTTGATATCATGGCTAGTTTGAGATTGGAGCCAGAGTTGATTTGTCGTATTCGACAAGTTTAGCAGAGCGATTGACAGTGTATCGATTGGTTGAGTCAGGCTCAGATAGGTATGGGTACTGAATTTGAGCTGAGTGCAGATGGGTTATTGAGGTTTAGGGGCAGAGTACGTGTTCCCGAGAATTCAGAGATCAGGAAGTTAATTTTAACAGAGGCTCACTCATCGAAGTACACGATACATCCGAGGAGTACTAAGCTGTATTAAAACCATTGAAAAGTTTATTGGTGGTCTGGAATGAAAAGAGACATTACTAAATATGTCGCTAGATGTCTTGTCTATCAGCGAGTTAAAGTAGAACATCAGAAGCCTACTGGGTTATTGTAGCCTCTACCAATACCAACATGGAAGTGGGAGCTTGTCACCATGGACTTTGTGATAGGATTACCGAGGACTCGTAGAGGTCATGATGCCATTTGGGTTATTATGACTCGTAAAGTCAGCACACTTCTTAGCTATGAGAGCTATCGATACCCTGAGTCAGTTGGCGAACTTGTATGTTCGGGAGATAGTTCGGTTACATGGTGTACCAGTGAGCGTTGTTTCTGATCGGGATACCCACTTCACTTCCCACTTCTAGGAACATTTTTAGGAAGAGATGGGGACCCACTTGAGTTTTAGCACCACTTTTCATCCTCAGATAGATGGTCAGTCAGAGAGGACTATACAGACCTTAGAGGATATGTTGAAAGTGTGTGTGCTGGATTTTTTAGGCTCTTGGGATAATCACCTACAGTTAACCGAGTTCGCCTATAATAACAGCTATCATGAAAGTATCGGAATGGCACCATATCAAGTACTGTATGGACGCAGATGTTGATCCCCTATTGGATGGGAGGAGGTTGGTGACAGACAGATTATTACTCCGAATTTAGTGCAGTAGGCCTTTGAGGACATCCAACTGATATATGAGAGATTATAGATAGCTTAGAGCTAGCAAAAGAGTTAAGCTGATAAGAGAGAGAGAACACTAGAGTCTATTATGGGTGACTCAGTGTTTTTGAGAGTTTCTCCCTCGAAAGGGATTATGAGATTCGATAAGAAGGGAAAGTTAAGCCCTCGATATATCGGACCCTTCGAGATTTTAGAGAGAGTGGGAGATAAGGCTTATAGGTTGGCATTGCCACCAGAATTGGCAAGTGTTCATAACGTCTTCCACGTCTCTATGCTTCGAAAGTATCACCCGGACCTGACACATGTGATAAGATACGAGCCATTGGAGCTCAATAAGAGTATGACATATGTTGAGAAGCCTATTCGGATATTGGTTAGGAAAGAGGAGTTACGGATAAAGACAATTTCATTAGTGAAAGTTCTGTGGCAATATCACACTCCGGAGGACGCTACATGGGAGTTAGAAAGTATGATGCAAGAGAAGTACCCAAAGTTATTTTTAGATTAACTTGGTTCTAATGTGGAGGACCAAATTCCTTGAAGAAGGGGAGGATTGTAAGACCCTTAATTTTCTATGTAATGTATATGATTAATTGATGTACAAACAAGTTACATTACATATGAATTATAAGAAATATATGTTTTTGAAGTTCTAAGTATGAATGGAATGATAAATGAATGTGGAAGTGATTTAGTATGAGTATGAATGAGGAAATTGCTGCAAAAATGATGAAAAATGAAGGCCAGATCGATCCCATTTAAGGAGAGATCGATCTCATGGCCTGAAGAATGCAAAATAAAGCATGTTGGAAGAGAGAGATTGATCCCTCACTCAAGCATATCGATCTCCTTAACTCTCGTGCTGGAGCAGATCGATCTCCCCTTAAAACTTAGATCGTTCTCCTTAACTTTCTGCCTGAGACAAATCGATCTTGTTCCATTGAAGCATATCGATCTCATTTCATTGAAGAAGATCAATCTCATTCATTCGACAGATCGATCTCATGCTTGTAAAATGTCGTGAAAATAAGGAATTCAAGAGGATCATATCGATATCCACCCTATGCAGATCGATCTCATCAAGCCAATTCTATAAATATGGAGCAGTTGGATCTGCAATTCATGGGAAACAACTCCAACTTTCCATTTTCAATCCAAAACCTAACTTTCTCACTCTAAAATCATCCCATTTTCATAGAGATTTGAGGAAATATCATTAGAGCAACGTTATTCCTTAAAAAAAAGAACAACATACCTTGGAATCAATGCACCATTGGTTGGATTGAAGGAGCAAAGGTACAATCCCATTTGGAGCAAGGAGGAAATCAAACTAGGTGAGTTTCTAATATACTAATCCAATGTACATTCATCTAGCTATTGATTTTGAGTTATTGGTGGGTATACTAGTGATAGAAACTACCTAGGATGTAATGGAACAAGAGAAACCTATATTTAATCTAGAGTGAGAAAATGTGATATAGTTGAGTTGATGATAAATGGAGTATGCTGAAGTGTCTATGAGGTAATATGTATGATTTTTAGAAGGTTGAATGAAGCTACAATATTAGATTGGCTTAGTTAAGTGAATAAGTATATGAGGTGTTTGACAAAATGCCATAGTGAAGTAAATGATGATATATAAAACAATATGGGCTTAAATATCGATTTAGTAGGAATCAATGGATCTATAAGAATCCAATGGACTCTTGAGATAAGAGTAGAGCCATCAAATGAGGCTTTACAAGTAATAATGGAAACTATGGGTTAAATCAAATATAGTAGACACAAGAGTTGTGTTAAATTGGACCAAATTGATACGATATGTGATTTTGTACATTTTTGAAGAGTTCATTGGAGACAAATCGCACCGCATAATCAAGCAGCTCTAAGGAAGTGGAATCACGAGACGCAATTCCATGTAAGGGAATTCTGTGAGTATATAGAGATAGCTACTCGTATTTTGTGGGTGAATATAGGGCTTTGGAAAAATGCATGAGTATCTAGAAAAGTGTTTGATGGTGTATGGGAATAACTACAGGTGTATGTATATATGGTTTGATTTTGAAGTGGTTCTTATAAAAAGGGATAGTAAGGCTAGTAATTGCATAAATCACATGTCTGACGTTCTATGAAAACACATTGCTTTGGTTTAAGCAAATCAATGGATAGGCTGGCTATTTTATTTCTGTAAATTTATGAAATAGCACGACGTATGTACTAACTTTATTTTGAGATGAGTTGTGTTGGATAGAGCCGTCTATCGTGTTTACGTGAGTTAAATCGTGATGAAGCTTCGCTCGCACTTGATTTTGATGTTTTCACATGTATGAAACTTATTGGAGCTTAGCTCGCACCTTAATTTGATTTGTGATGATGTTTTATAAATTGTACTGGAGCTTTTGCTCGTACATGAATTTCGATTGATTTTCTTATGCATATAATCGTACTAGAGCTATGCTCATACGTGGTTTCTTCATGATTTTATGTATAAAGCCGCACTGGAGCGTTGCTCGTGCAAAGATATTTATTAATGATGCATGAATCATGCTAGAGCTTAGCTCGCACAAGTTTTCACACTGTGGTCTATATGATGTCCTGGAGGTGGTAAGATCCTTAAGCCCTACGGGGTGGGGAGGCTTAGTTCGGTGACGAAGCTCTCCTACGGTAGGATCCTTAAGCCAACATCCTTAAGCCTGATGGGGTAGGAAGGCTCTGTTGGTGGCGAGGCTCTCTTATAAGATGATAAGCTCCACGTGCACTTGAGACTGTATAGGTTACACACGGCATTAGGGTAGATAAGTCCAACGGCTGGCACCCCCAACCATAATATGGGTCCGCGGAGTACGTTGTACCGCATGGTTATGATGATGATTTGAAAGTCTGGAGAAGAGCTAACCCACCTTTGTTCCAACATTATGCCCTGCACACTGGGATCCGTGTGATCTGGGATGATTGTGACATATTGGCCAAAATAGTCTTTGAGATATAGTGACCGCATGTCTCACATAATATTACATAGTACCAAATGGTTTTATACACTAAGTGTGATTGTGATTATCTAGGGTAGACCCGAGAGAGGGGTCGTAAGACCCATATTTTCATATGTAATCTTTATGAACTCCTAAGTATGCATTCGTTTATGTAATGTAAATTATAAGAAGTGAAAGGTTCGTAATTCCTATGTACACACGTGTTATGTGAATCGGTGGTGTACACGTAAGTTTCATTATGTACGAATAATAAGAAATGGACCTTTTGAAGTGATGAATGTGTACTAAATGCAAAATGAGTAGTGTGGTGGAAATGAAGTTAACCTTAAGAATTGGAGTGAAAAATGGCTAAGTATGGCTACAAGACAAGGGGAGATTGATCTCCAATGTAAGAGAGATCAATCTTAGAGACATTTGGAGGAAAGAAAATCGATCCTTAGCCTAAGCAGATCGATCCCCTTAAGCCTCGACCTGAAGCAGATCGATAGCAATTCTCTACCAGATCGATCTATGAAGCTCTTAGCCTGGAAGAGATCGATCTCATGTTCTTGGATAGATCGATCTCCTAAGCTTGAAAACTGGATTTTTAAAGGCCAGCAGTAGATCGATCCTTCACTAAGGGAGATCGATCTCATCAAGGTAATTTCTATAAAACAGGGCCTGCTGAACTGTAATTCATGGGAGAAACATAAATCTTTCCATATTTTGCAACCAAGTGACCTAACTTCCTCTATAGACCATCAATACTTTCTGTAGAGATTTGAAAGGAGTTCATTTCATCAAAGTTGTTCATAGAGTGGAGAAGAACAACATAGCTGGAAACGAGAGGCTGAATCACTAAATCGAAAGAGAAAATGAGTTTTTCCTAAGAGTTGTGGAAAATGAGAAAAGCTGAGATTGGTAAGATTTCAATGCATCAATCTTAAATATGTTGATCTATATACTTGTATGAGTTGATTGGTATATAGATTAATGGTTGAAATGTGATAAACATACTTAAACAAAGATAAGACGTAGAATCGATTTGATGATAGAAAATCGAGTATGCCTAGTTTAATGGAGATTTGAGCATGTAAAGATGTTATTGAACATGTATATATGCTGCTGTAATAGTTTAGTGAAGTTCATGTGTTAGAAACAAAAATAGCTAGAAATTGAGTATATGAGGTGTTCGATGAAATACCTCAACGAAATGAAAATGATAAATTTGAGGTATTATAAGTGTAATACCAGTTTAATACGAATAGATAGACTCGAGGAGTCTAAGAGATTCTCAAAAATGAGTTATATACTCGAAATAAACTTGTGAAAGGATAAAGTCCCATAATGGTATAAATGGCCAAAATACATTGATTTGAATATCATGCAAGTAAAATAAGGTATACTGATGTGTGAAGTATAGGATTTCAGCTCCTGAAGATATTGTGGTAATCGATAAGGCGAATCACTAGAAGTGGAAATCGAAGGAAAACGATTTAAGCGTGATTCGAGGTAAGAGACTTATGCAAGCTATAGAGATAGCTATACGTATGTTTTCATACCTGCTGTGTGCGAATGTATGCGATGCGTATATGGATATTTATATATATCTAGGTGAAACTATGTATAAGAATAAGTCGATAACATAAGTTGCATTACTTCTATATTAATGTTGTGAAAAGAGGTTTTCCAAATGTTTTGAGAAAGAATGATAATAGAAGGGTTCTCGATTTTGATAATTTGCATGAAATGGTTTTAGAGAGTGATTGAAGGGAGATTTGTCCTCTCACTCATGATTATACATAGAGCCCCTTCTATTTATTTTCTGTATGAAATCATGCTATTGCATGAATGGTAACGGTAGATTGACCAGCCCTGCTCGCATGTTGTTTTCAAAAGGATTGTTGAGAAAGCAAAACAGTGCTCGATGCCTCGAGTGATGCAGTATGTTCCACTCGAGATTGCTCGCACTAGATCTTGGGAACCATCCTAGAGCCTTCGAGTATTACTGTGTGTCTTGCTCTGACTATACTCGCATGTAACTTCCTATAATATCGTGCTCGATGCCTTAGGTATGCTGTGTGTCTTACACTAAGTTACTTGCATGAGGTTTTCATGATATTGCTGTGTGTTGAGTAAAACTGTGTTCGAGCCATCATGTACTGTTGTGTGTCTTGCATTGACCTACCCACATGTGGTTTATGTATGTGACGTGATGAGTACAAAATCATGCTTAGGTCGTCATGTACTACTTTGTGTCTGACACTAACCCACTCACACGAGATTTCGAGACAACGAAAATAGGTGATAAGGATCCAGAGGAGCACAATGTACCATTAGCGTTAGCCATGGGGTATGATATGCCTTGATTTGAGTATGAACTGAAGGGATGGCTGATCCACCTCCCTAAGCGTAGGGTTCCTACACATTTGATCAGTGTAGCCTGGAATCCAATTATGGCCACAAGTCTTTATGTATCTAAGTGATACAACAATGTCACTATTATGTGAGGTGATAGATGTCTTCCCTTGCTATGTGTCTAGGGAAATGATAACCCATGATTTATGTCTCAACACGTATTGATTTACAAAGTATAAAGCATTTTCTATATATGAACTGTGTGAATAGATTATGCTGTGTGAAGCTGGGTTCTATTGTGTGAATATATATATACCCATCTAGTGAATTAATAATTTCGTATTGATGGAAGTTGTTTTAAAGAACATGCATATGGTTCTATATGGAAAATGAACATATATGTATTTTATCATGTAGATAGTGTGGTTATCTACTTGCTTTCATATTTTCCTTACTGAGTGTGTTTTGCTCACCCCCTTATTTCTTTCTCCACAGATACTACGCAGTAGTGAGTACTCTGCAGTCGTCCCTGCAATTCTGTTTCTACGGTCATCCAATAGTATAGAGAGGTATACACTTAAGATGAGAAAAATTTTGTATTATATAAATTAATGCACAATAGAGTTGAAATTTGTATTTTGGGGGATGTATATAATAGAAACTTATGTAAACACTTTCCTATTTACACATAAGTTGTAGTTTCTAATCTACTTCATTTAATTAAAATGATTAAACTATAAATGTATGAGATATGTGTTGGATGTTGACTCACAGCCCAACTGTAAGTGGTAAAGCTAAGGTCACGGACTGCTGTAGAGGGTCGTGATAGGAATTAACGGTATTAGAGCTGAGTTGGTCAGATGTGAGTCAGTATTCATAGTTAGGAAATTATACATCCCTAAAGTACTGTACATTATTAGGATACAAATGTGTATACCAAGCTAGAAAATGTGACTGAGACACTTATTTTGAGTATGCATGATGTCTGATAGACGACTTACTCATAAAGGAGAGAGTTCGCGCTCTCAAAGGCATAGAGATGAGTCCGAGAGATGCAGTGGGTCTAGTTCTAGTAGAGATCCACCCGGTCTTAGTGAGGCCACTGAGGAGCATATAGCGCAGTGTAGACACTGTTATAGAGATGTTTACACAGGCTATGGCCAGATTAGAGGGTAGATAGGAGAACCCTGTTGGTCAGGCTGCTGCACCTAAGAGGCAAGAGCCAGCACAGCCTGCACCGAGACCTCGAGATGTAGAGGCTAAGATACCTGGACCCCCTCTAGTTCAGTACATTCCCCAACCAGTTCAAGATCCTGTAGCTCCACAACAGGTTGGTGGCGAGGGAGTCTACTATTACGATCTGGGTAGACTGAGAGAGTTCCGTCAGTTTGGACCACGTTCATTTAATGGGATGAAGAACCCAGTATCAGCTGAGCATTGGATACGTTGTATGAAGAAGCTCTACTGATTCTTCTATTGCTCTAACTTCGAGATGGTTACCTTTGCAGCTTTTCTGTTAGAGGATGAGGCCGAGAATTTTATGGATGGCCACACAGCCGATGTTGAGTGCACGACACCCGGTTGTGACATAGGATATATTCGTAGATGCCTTCAGGAGGCAATACATTCCAGCTACTGCTCAAAAGAAGATACAATTGGAATTCTTGACATTGACACAATGGAACCGGACAGTGGACGAGTATGAGTCTGGATTCATGTCCCTGGGTAGGTATGATACAGTCACGATGAGCCTTGAGGACAGAAAGGTTCAAAAATTCCTTGAGGGACTGATACCTTCCATCAGAGCTCGACTAGCTCTATTGGACATTACCACCTATGGTGATGCAGTACACCGAGCTCAGCTGTGTGAGCAAGATTATGAGTTGCACGCCTCAGAGTTGAACAGGAGTGGTAAAGTCAGAGATAGAGATCGAAAGAGGTCAGTTGATGACAGAGGGTTTTGAAAAGACCGATGGTTTTTCGGTAAAGGGCCTAAGATAGAGGAGATGCAAGAGAGGCCTACAAAGCCTTCAGTTCATCCAGCATCGAGGGGCATAGTTATTGGTAGACCTCGACCTACCACAGAGCAATGCAGGACATGTGGTAGATATCATGGGGGTAAACCATGCCCATTATCGATGAGATCTTGTTATAGGTGTGGTAAACCAGGGCACATAGCTCGTGAATGCCCAGGGTTGATTGATACAGCCCCACAGAAGGGCAAAGAGCCAGAGAAGGCTACGGTTGAGACACCTACACCTAAAAGGAAGACCATAGTTGAAGAGAAAGGGAAACAAGTTGTTAGTCGAGGGCGAGTGTTTGCACTGGACCAGACATCACAGAAACTTCCTCGGATGTGATTAAAGGTACCATCATTGTCTTTGATTTTGAAGCATTAATATTGATTGATCCTGGTGCCACGTATTCATTCATATCGCCTTTATTTACATGTAAACTATGTGAACATGTGAAACCTATACCCATAGGTAGAATCCTACTTATAAGCACTCCTGTGAGAGACAATGTAATGGCAGAATATGTTTGTAAGAGTTGTAAGCTAAAAGTAGGGGAGAGGAACATGTTGGTCGATCTCATTCTATTAGCTATGAAGGATTTTGATATAATATTAGGAATTGATTGGTTGGCTACAAACCTTGTTGTTTTAGACTGTTATGCTAAGACAGTAATGTTTTTCATCCCTGAAAAGTATGTTGTAAGATTTTAAAAGTAATGAAAGAAGTAGTAAATTATTTCCAAGAATGGATGATTTTACTAATCAAATACAATGATAATATTAAAGGTTTTATTGCCTATGTGGTTGACTTGGATAAGGTGTAACCAGATATGATTAACATCCCAGTGGTTAGAGAATTTCCTGATGTTTTTCTAGAAGAATTACCAAGGTTGCCACCGATAGAGATATGGAATTCTGTATTGATTTAGTGCTTGGAACTGAACCGATATCCAAGCCACCATATAGAATGGCTACAATTGAATTAGGGGAGCTAAAGAAGCAATTACAAGAGTTCTTGGACAAGGGATTCATCAGACCGAGTGTATCACTGTGGGGAGCACCAGTTCTTTTTGTAAAGAAGAAAGATGGGAGTCTCTGACTGTGTATAGACTATCGATTATTGAATAAGGCTACCATTAAGAATAAGTATCCCCTTCCATTGATTGATGTTCTATTGGATCAGTTGTAGGGAGCACAAGTCTTTTCAAAGATTGATCTGAGGTCTAGGTATCATCAATTGAGGATTCAGAGCAATGATGTACCCAAGACAGCATTTCGGACCCATTATGGCCATTATGAGTTTTTGGTTATGCCATTTTGGTTGACGAATGCTCCTGCAAGGTTTATGGCCTTGATGAATAATGTATTCAAGCCATACCTGGACAGATTCGTGATTATCTTTATAGATGACATATTGGTGTACTCGAAGTCCAAGGAAGAGTATGAGCAGCATTTGAGAACAATGTTACAAACCCTCCGGGATCAAGAGTTGTATGCTAAGCTCAATAAGTGTGATTTTTGCCTGAGTGAGATATCATTTTTGGGTCATGTAGTCTCGAGAGACGGTGTATCAGTGGATCCATCCAAGATAGAGGCTGTAATACAGTGGGAAAAACCCAAGATGGTTACAGATATCCACAGTTTCCTGGGTTTAACAGGTTATTACCGACGATTTGTCGATGGATTCTCTAAGTTGCCTGCTCCGTTGACACGTCTCATGTGAAAGAATGTGGCATTCGAGTGGGATGATAAATGTGAGAAAAGTTTCTGCTAGTTAAAGCATCGACTGACCACAACAACTATTTTCACCATACCCACCAGCTCAGGAGGTTATACAGTGTATACAGATGCCTAAGGATAGGGACTGGGCTGTGTGTTGATGCAGGACGGGAAGGTAGTAGCCTATGGATCCAGACAGCTTAAGGACCATGAGAGGAACTACCCGACCCATGATTTAGAGTTGACAGTCGTGGTATTTACATTGAAAATATGGCACCATTACTTATACGGTGAGAAATTTCAGGTGTATACAGATCATAAGAGCCTCAGATATCTATTTTGACAGAAAGAGTTTAATATGAGGCAGAGACGATGGATAGGGCTTCTAAAAGATTATGAGTGCGAGATATTATACCATCGAGGAAAGGCTAATGTTGTGGTTGATGCCTTGAGTAGAAAGAACCTCAGAATGGTATCACACATGATAGTCAGGGAATATGAACTGCTCGAACAGTTTGCTCACCTCAGGTTGGATATAGACCCTCTTGATATTGATCGAGACTGTGTGATAGCTAGCCTGCAAGTGGAACCAGATTTGATTGACTGGATACTCCAGGCTCAGCATGCCGATCTACTGTGTGAGGATTGTACGTGTCAGATTCAGAGGGGTGATATGGCCGATTTCTTAGTGAGTGATGATGGCCTACTGAGGTTTAGAGGCAAGATTTGTATTCCCAATGACCCAAAGTTAAAGAGATTAGTATTGACAGAAGCTCATTCATTAAGATACACATTGTATTCGGGGGGCAACAAAATGTACCAGAACCTCTGAAAAGTGTATTGGTGGTCAAGAATGAAAAGAGATATCGTAGAATTTGTGGCAAGATGTCTGACATGTCAACAAGTGAAGGTAGATCATCAGAAACCTGCAGGGTTATTGCAGCCTCTACCAGTACTGACATATAAATGGGACCATGTCACTATGGATTTCATCATGGGATTGTCGAGGACCAAGAGGAACCATGATGCTATCTGGGTAGTGGTTGATAGATTGACGAAATCCGCCCACTTTCTAGCTATGAAATCTACGGATACTTTCAGAAGCTATGGGAACCCGATTGGGTTTCAGTACTGCTTTTCATCCTCAAATTGATGGTCAGTCAGAGAGAACCATCCAAACGTTAGAGGACATGTTGAGAGCAAGTGTTATGAATTTTAAAGGCTTTTGGGATGATCACCTACCATTAGCCAAATTTGCATACAATAATAGTTATCACTCAAGTATTGGGATGGCACCATATGAAGCCTTGTATGGTAGAAGGTGTCGTTCCCCTATTGGCTGGGAAGAAATGGGTGAAAGGAAAATTTTTGCTCCTAATTTGGTAAAGTAAGCCTCTAAGGTTATTCAGTTGATATGTGAGAGATTTAGAACAGCTTAGAGTAGAAAGAAAGGCTACGTTGACATAAGACGCAAACCACTAGAGTTCACTGTGAGTGACTCGATATTTTTGAAAGTCTCTCATTCGAAAGGGATTATGAGGTTCGGTAAGAAGGGAAAGTTGAGCCCTCGGTATATTAGACCATTTGAGATATTGGAACATATGAGAGATAAGGCCTACATGCTAGCGTTGCCACCAGAGCTAACAGGCATACATAAGGTCTTCCATATATCGATGCTTCGGAAGTACCATCCAAATCTAACCTATATGATTCGATGTGAGCCATTAAAGCTGATTTATCATATGTAGAGAAACCAATCCGGATACTAGATAGAAAGGAAAAGGTGCTACGGAACAAGATGATTCCACTTGTCAAGATTCTTTGGCAGCACCACAATTCAGAGGAAGCTACTTATGAGTTAGAGAACTCTATACGGAAGAAGTACCCACGACTTTTTGAGGAGTAACTTGGTTCTAATTTGGAGGACCAAATTTCTTAAACGAGGGGAGGAATGTAAGACCCATATTTTCATATGCAATCTAGATGAATTCCCAAGTATGCATTCGTTTATGTAATGTAAATTATAAGAACTAAAAGGTCCGTAATTTCGATGTGCACACGTGTTATGTTATGATGTACACCCAAATTTTGTTATGTACGAATAATAAGAAATGGACTTTTTGAAATGCTGAATGTGTACTGAATGTAAAATGAGTAGTGTGGTAAATGAAAATGAAGTTAACTTTGAGAATTTGAGTGAAAAATGTCTAAGTATGGCTGTAGGACAAGGGGAGATCGATCTCTAATGCAAGGGAGATCAATCTTGAGACATTTAGAGGAAAGAAAATCAATCCTCAGCCTAAGCAGATCGATCTCCTAAAGCCTCAGCCTGAAGCAGATCGATCTCAATTCTCTACCAGATCGATCTGTGAAGCTCTCAGCCTGGAAGAGATTGATCTCATATTCTTCGACAGATTTATCTCCTATGCTTGAAAACTGGATTTTTAAAGGCTAAATGTAGCAGCAGATCGATCCTTCACTAAGGGAGATCGATCTCATCAAAGAAATTTCTATAAAACAGGGCCTGCTGAACTACAATTTAAGCGAGAAACATAAACCTTTCCATATTTTACAACCAAGTGACCTAACTTCCTCTATAGTCCATCAATACTTTTCGTAGAGATTTTAAAGGAGTTCATTTCATTAAAGTTGTTCATAGAGTGGAGAAGAACAACATAGTTGGAAACGAGAGGCTGAATCACTAAATCGAAGGAGAAAATGAGTTTTTCCTCAAAGTTGTGGAAAAGGAGAAAAGCTGAGATTGGTAAGATTTCAATGCATCAATCTCAAATATGTTGATCTATATACTTGTATGAGTTGATTGGTATATAGATTAATGGTTGAAATGCGATAAACAAGCTTAAACAAAGATAAGACGTAGAATCGATCTAATGATAGAAAATAGAGTAGGCCTAGTTTAATGGAGATTTGAGCATGTAAAGATGTTATTGAACATTTATATATGCTGGTGTAACAGTTTAGTGAAGTTCATGTGTTAGAAACAAAAATAGCTAAAAATTAAGTATATGAGGTGTTCAATGAAATGCCTCAACGAAATGAAAATTATAAATTTGAGGTATTATAAATGTAATACCTATTTAATATGAATAGATAAACTTGAGGAGTTTGAGAGATTCTTGAAAATAAGTTATATACTCAAAATGAACTTGTGAGTGGGAAACATCCCATAATGGTATAAATGGTCAAAATGCATTGATTTGAATATCATGCAAGTAAAATGATGTATACTGATGTGTGAAGTATACGATTTCAGCTCCTGAAGATATCATGGGAATCGATAAGGCGTATCATTAGAAGTGGAAATCGAAGGAAAATGATTCAAGCGTGATTCGAGGTAAGGGACATATGCGAGCTATAGAGATAGCTATACATATGTTTTCATACCTGCTGTGTGTGAATGTATGCGATGCATATATAGATATTTGTATATATCTAGGCGAAACTACATATAAGAATAAGTCGATAATATAAGTTGCATTACTTCTGTATTAATGTTGTGAAAAGAGGTTTTGCAAACGTTTTGAGAAAGAATGATAATAGACGGGCTCTCGATTTTGATAATTTGTATGAAATGCTTTTAGAGAGTGATTGAAGGGAGATTTGCCCTCTCACTCATGACTATACATAGAACCCCTTCTATTTCTTTTCTGTGTGAAATTGTGTTATAGCATGAGAGGCAACGGTAGATTGACCAGCCCTGCTCGCATGTTGTTTTTAAAAGGATTTTTGAGAAAGCAAAAGAGTGCTTGATGCCTCAGCTGATGCTGTATGTTCCACTCAAGATTGCTCGCACTAGATTTTGGGAATCATGCTAGAGCCTTCGAGTATTACTATGTGTCTTACTCTGACTATGCTCGTATGTATCTTCCTATAATACAATGCTCGATGCCTCAAGTATACTGTGTGTCTTACACTGAGTTGCTCACACGAGGTTTTCATGATATTGCTGTGTGTTGAATAAAACTGTGTTAGAGCCGTCATGTATTGCTGTGTGTCTTGCATGGACCTGCTCACACGTGATTTATGTATGTGATGTGAAGAGTATAAAACCCTGCTTAAGCCGTCGTGTACTGCTGTGAATCTGACACTAACTCGCTCGCACGAGATTTTGTGACAACGAAAATGGGTGATAAGGATTAAAGGGAGCACAATGTACCGTGAGCATTAGACATGGTGTACGATGTGCCGTGATTTGAGTATGAGCTGAAGGGATGGTTAATCCGCCTCCCCAAGCATAGGGTTCCAACACACCTGATCTGTGTAGCTTAGAATCCGACTATGGCCATAAGTCTTTATGTATCTGAGTGATACGACATTGTCACTATTGTGTGAGGTGAGAGATGTCTTCCCTTGCTGTGTGTCTGGGGATATGATAACCCGTGATTTATGTCTCAACACGTTTTGATTTACAAAGTATAAAGCATTTTCTATATATGAATATAGATTATGTTGTGTGAAGCTGGGTGCTATTGTGTGAATATGCATATACCCATCTAGCGAATTAATGGTTTCGCATTGATAGAAGTTGTTTTAAAGAACATGCATATTGTTTTATAAGGAAAATGAACATATATGTATTTTAGCATGTAGATAGTGTGGTTATCTACCTGCTTTCATATTTTCCTTACTGAACGTGTTATGCTCACCCCCTTATTTCCTTCTCCATAGATACTACGTAATAGTAAGTACACTGCAGTCGTCCCTACAATTTTGTTTCTACGGTCTTCCAGTAGTATAAAGAGGTATACACTTGAGATGAGAAAAATTTTGTATCCTATAAATTAATGCACAGTAGAGTTGAAATTTGTATTTTGGGGGATGTATATAATAGAAACTTATGTAAACGCTTTCGTATTTATATATATATATATATATGTAAGTTCCAGTTTCTATTCTACTTCATTTATTTGAAATGATTAAACTATAAATGTAAGAGATATGTGTTGGATGTTAACTCACAGTCCAACTGTAAGTGGTAAGGTAAAGGTCATGGACTGCTATAGAGGGTCGTGACATGAATTAATGGTATCAGAGCTGAGTTGGTCTGATGTGAGTCAGTATCCATAGTTAGAAAATTATACATCCCCAAAGTACAATGCATTATTAGGATAGAAATGTGTATACCATGCTGGAAAATGTGACTGAGACACTTATTTTGAGTATGCAAGATGTCTGATAGATGACGTACTGGTAGAGGAGAGAGTTCTCGCTCTCAACGCCATAGAGATGAGCCTGAAAAACTCAGTGGGTCTAGTTCTAGTAAAGATCCACCCAGTCTTAGTGAGGCCACTGAGGAGTGTATAGCGCAGTTATAGCATATTGTAGACACGGTTATGGAGATGTTTACACAGGCTATAGCCAGATTAGAGGGTAGACAGGAGAACCCTACTGGTCAGGCTGCTGCATCTGAGAGGCAAGAGCCAACACAGCCTACACCGAGACCTCGAGATGTAGAGGCTGAGATACCTGTACCCCTTCCAGTTCAGGATATTCTCCCACCGATTCAAGATCCTGTAACTCCACAACAGGTTGGTGGCGAGGGAGTGTACGGTTGCGATATGGGTAGACTGAGAAAGTTTCGTAAGTTCAGACCACCTTTATTTAATGGGGTGAAGAACCCAGTATCAACTGAGCATTGGATACGCAGTATGGAGAAGCTCTACCGATTCTTCCATTGCTCCGACACCGAGGTCACCTTTGCGGCTTTTGTTTTAGAGGATGAGGCCGAGCATTGGTGGATGGCCACACAGTCGATGTTAAGTGCACGACACCCGATTGTGACATGTGATATATTCTTAGATGCCTTCAGGAGACAATACATTCCAACTATTGCTCAGACGAAGTTGCAATTGGAATTCATGACATTGACTTAGGGGAACTGGACAGTGGACGAGTATAAGTCTAGATTCACGTCCCTGGACAGGTATGACACAGTCACGATGAGCCTTGAGGGTAGAAAGGTTCAGAAATTCCATGAAGGACTGAGACCTTCCATCAGAGCTCGACTAGCTCCGTTAGACATTACCACCTATGATGAGGCAGTGCGCAGAGCTCAGCTGTGTGAGCAAGATTATGAGTTGCACGCCTCAGAGTTGAACATGTGTGGTAAAGTCAAAGATAGAGACTGGAAGAGGTTAGTTGATGACAGAGGGTTCTGAAAAGGTCGAAGGTTATTTGGAAAAGGGCCTAAGATAAAAGAGATGCGAGAAAGTCCTACGAAGCCTCCAGTTCGTCCAGTATCGAGGGTCATAGTTATTGGTGGACCTCGACCTACCACAGAGCAGTGCAGGACATGTGGTAGATATCATAGGGGTAGACCATGCCCATTATCGATGAGATCCTGTTATAGGTGCGGTAAACTAGGGAACATAGCTCGTGAATGCCCAGAGTTGATTGATACAGCCCCACAGAAGGGCAAAGAGCCAGAGATGGCTACGGTTGAGACACCTACACCTAAAAGGAAGGCCACAGCTGAAGAGAAAGGGAAACAAGCTGTTGGTCAAGGATGAGTGTTTGTACTGGACCAGGCATCTACAGAGACTTCCTCGGATGTGATTAAAGGTACCATCATTGTCTTTGATTTTGAAGTATTAGCATTGATTGATCCTGGTGCCACGCATTCATTCATATCGCCTTTATTTGCATATAAACTACGTGAACATGTGAAACCTATACCCTTATGTAGAATCCTACTTATAAGCACTCCTGTGAGAGACAATGTAATGACGGAATATGCATGTAAGGGTTGTAAGCTAAAATTAGGGGAGAGGAACATGTCGACCGATCTAATTCTATTAGTTATGAAGGATTTCAATGTAATATTAGGAATGGATTCGTTAGTTGCAAACCATGCTGTTTTATACTGTTATGCTAAGACAGTAATGTTTTTCATCCCTGAAAAGTACGTTATAAGATTTGAAAAGTAATGAAAGAAGTAGTGAAAATTTCCAAGAATTGATGATTTTGCTTATCAAATGAAATCATAATATTGAAGGTTTTATTGCCTATGTGGTTGACTTGGATAAGGTGTACCCGGATATAATTGACATCCCAGTGGTTAGAGAATTTCCTGATGTTTTTCTGAAAGAATTACCAGGGTTGCCACCAGACAGAGATATGGAATTTTGTATTGATTTGGTGCCTGGAACTGAACCGATATCCAAGCCACCATATAGAATGGCTCTAATTGAATTGGAGGAGCTAAAGAAGCAATTGCAAGAGTTGTTGGACAAGGGGTTCATCAGACCGAGTGTATCACTATGAGGAGTATCAGTTTTGTTTGGAAAGAAGAAAGATAGGAGTCTCCGACTGTGTATAGACTATCGATTGTTCAATAAGGCTACCATCAAGAATAAGTATCCCCTTCCACAGATTGATGATCTATAGGATCAGTTGCAAGGATCACATGTCTTTTCAAAGATTGATCTGAGGTTTGGGTATCATCAGTTGAGGATTCGGAGTGGGGATGTATCCAAGACAACATTCCGGACCCATTATGGCCATTATGAATTCTTGGTTATGCCATTTAAGTTGACGAATGCTCCTGCAGCGTTTATGGCCTTGATGAATGCTGTATTCAAGTCTTACTAGGATAGATTTGTGATTGTCTTTATAGATGACATAATAGTATACTCAAAGTCTAGGGAAGAGCATGAGCAGCATTTGAGAATAGTGTTACAGACCCTCCGAGATTAAGAGTTATATGCTAAGCTCAACAAATGTGATTTTTGGCTGAGTGAGATATCATTTTTGGGTCATGTAGTCTCAAGAGACAGTGTATCAGTGGATCCGTCTAAGATAAAGGCAGTAATACAGTGGGAAAGACCTAAGACAGTTATAGAGATCCACAGTTTCCTGGGTTTAGCAAGTTATTATCGACGATTTGTCGATGGATTCTCTAAGTTGGCTGCTCTGTTGGCACGTCTCACTCGAAAGTAGCATATGCATTGAAAATGTGGTGCCACTACTTATACAGTGAGAAATTTCAGGTGTATACAGATCATAAGAGCCTCAGATATCTGTTTTCACAGAAAGAGTTGAATATGAGGAAGAGACGATGGATAGATCTTCCAAAAGATTATGACTGATAGATATTGTACCATCCAGGAAAGGCTAATGTTGTGGCTGATACCCTGAGTAAAAAGAGCCTCAAAATGGTATTGCACATGATGGTCAGGAAATATGAACCGCTCGAGCAGTTTGCTCACCTCAGGTTAGATATAAACCCTCTTTATATCGATCGAGACTGTGTGATAGCTAGCCTGCGAGTGGAACTGGATTTGATTGACTGGATACGCCAGGTTCAACATGCCAATCTACTATGTGAGGATCGTGCGAGTTAGATTCAGAGGGGTAATATGGTCGATTTCTTAGTGAGTGATGATGGCCTACTGAGGTTTAGAGGCAGGATTTGCGTTCCCAATGACCTAGAGTTAAAGAGATTGGTCTTGACAGAAGCTCATTCATTGAGATACACATTACATCTGAGAGGTAACAAAATGTACCAGAACCTCCAAAAAGTGTATTGGTAGTCAGAAATGAAAAGAGATATCGCAAAATTTATGGCAAGATGTCTGACATGTCAGCAAGTGAAGGTAGATCATCAGAAACCTACAGGGTTATTGCAACCTCTACCAGTATTGACTTAGAAATGGGAGCATGTCACCATGGATTTCATCATGGGATTGCCGAGGATCAAGAGGAACCATGATGCTATCTAGGTAGTGGTTGATAGATTGATGAAATCCGCCCACTTTCTAGCTATGAAATCTACAGATACTTTGAGTAGCTTAGCAGAGTTGTATGTACGGGAGATAGTGAGGCTACATGGTCTGCTAGTGAGCATCGTATCAGATAGGGATTTTCGCTTCACTTCTCGCTTTTGGGAACAATTTCAGGAAGCTATGGGAACCTGATTGAGTTTCAGTACTACTTTCCTCCTCAAACTGATGGTCAGTCAAAGAGAACCATCTAGACGTTAGAGGACATGTTGGGAGCAAGTGTTATGGATTTTAAAAGTCTTCTAGGATGATCACTTACCGTTAGCTAAATTAGCATACAAGAATAGTTATCACTTAAGTATTGGGATGGCACCATATGAAGCCTTGTATGGTAGAAGGTGTCATTCCCTTATTGGCTGGGATGAAGTGGGTGAAAGGAAAAGTTTTGCTCTTGATTTGGTACAGCAAGCCTCTGAGGTTGTTCAGTTGATATGTGAGAGATTTAAAAAGGCTCAGAGCAGATAGAAAAGCTACGCTGACATAAGACGCAGGGTACTAGAGTTCACTGTGGGTGACTCGGTATTTTTAAAAGTCTCTCCTTTGAAAGGGATTGTGAGGTTCGGTAAGAAGGGAAAGTTGAGCCCTCGGTATATCGGACCGTTTGAGATATTGGAACGTGTGGGAGATAAGACCTACAGGCTAGCGTTGCCACCAGAGCTAGCAGGCATACATAATGTCTTTCATGTATCGATGCTTCGGAAGTACCATCCAGATCCAACCCATGTGATTCGGTATGAGCCATTGGAGCTCGAAAATGATTTATCATATGTAGAGAAACTGATCCGGATACTGGATAGGAAGGAAAAGGTGTTACGAGACAAGACGATTCAACTTGTCAAGATTCTTTGGCAGCACAATAATTTAGAGGAAGATACTTGGGTGTTAGAGAACTCTATATGGGAGAAGTACCCCCGACTTTTTGAGGAGTAACTTGGTTCTAATTTGGAAGACCAAATTTCTTAAAGGAGGGGAGGAATGTAAGACCCGTATTTTCATATGTAATCTATATGTATTCCTAAGTTTGCATTTGTTTATGTAATGTAAATTATTAGAAGTGAAAGGTCTGTAATTTCAATGTACACACGTGTTATGTGCATCGGTGATGTACACGCAAGTTTTGTTATGTACGAATAATAAGAAATGGACCTTTTGAAGTGATGAATGTGTACTGAATGCAAAATGAGTAGTGTGGTAAATGGAAATGAAGTTAACTTTGAGAATTAGAGTGAAAAATTGCTATGTATGGCTGCAGGACAAGGGGAGATCAATCTCCAATGCAAGGAAGATTGATCTTAGAGACATTTGGAGGAAAGAAAATCGATCCTCAGCCCAAGCAGATCGATCCCCTTAAGCCTCGGCCTGAAGCAGATCGATCTTGAGACTTGAAAATGGCATTCATTAATACTTCATACACATTAAAACTTGTGTAGCATCTTTGTATAACCAAAGGTACATGATATAAACCAAATGGAAGTGCATAACTTATGAAATCTTTCTTCCACTTTACCACACTACTCATTTTCCATTCTACTCTCATTCTTCACATGTTTAAGTCCATTTCTTCATTTCCATATATAAAGTAACTTGTACATACAATCACAACTCTTATTATAAGTGTGTACATTAACTTATGGACTTACATCACTTATACTTCACTTATGAATTCATAGTATAACTCCATTTACATTTCTATGTACATATATACAATTATACATATACGGGGCCTCACACCTATAATCTATTTTAACTTCTGAAATTTCCAACAACTAATATCTCTAACTTTACTTAGTGGCCGAAACTCCCATAAACCATCGTCATTCAATGGCTAAATTTCTGGTTTTACAATTATGGAACTATGTTATTTCTACTTAAATTTGTTATCTTAATCCTTAAATTTCAGCAAGCAAATTTGTTCTCGAATATTTCAAAATGACCGAACCTAATCTTCAATATTCATTTAACATTTCAACATTTGCTTAACATTGCTCTTATAAACTAGTAAATTCTTATAATTTCAGCTAAGGAGAAATTAAATTCTGAATTTCTTTCTCATTCACTACATGTAAAACAATGTTCTTTTCCTTATTCACCAGATGCATCCAATGTATGTACTGATTTCATGATAGTTTTACAATCTAACTTTTTTCAAAACCGAATGTAAGTATGAAATCCTTAAATTTTCTTCCCTTGGTCGTGCACTCCATTTCCACCATTCATCTACAATTTCCAGCAATCATTATAATTTCTCATTGAAATAGTCAATTCCTCCCTAGCCTTAAAATTTGCCTAAGTTTTCAAGTTTTACCCTCAATTCCGATCCCCCCCCCCCCCCCCCCCCCCAAATTACATGAATCCTAAACCCTTTAACATCTAAATTCTACATTTTTTTAATTAAACTATCACACTATGTAATTCCTGAATTTTATGTTGCATATTAATTTGCATGTATATAAAAATCAGTTTTCTCCTTTTTCTTGCTGTAGCCTAGACTATGCCCCATCATTTAAGTTTTGTGGCTAAGTCTTAATTCATGCTATCCTACTATTTTCTTTAATCACATTACAGAATTTAATGAAATACAGAAATTTCCTTAACATTGATAAATGGCCGAATACCCAATCCCTAATGGCCATCTTAAATTTTCTCCCAATTGTTAGAATTTATCAATTTATTCATTAAATTTTCACATGCATGTTTACATTTTAATTTTCCATACCAATCCCTAAATTCCCAATTTCAGAATTTCCCAATTCACCTAGCTAAGAACCCTAACTTTATGCATGCAAATTAAATTCTGAAATTGAACTAAAATTTCCTTTAATATATACTAATATAATAGTAAATAAACAATAATTTCCAGAATTTGAACACTACTTACCTTAATTGTAAATGGCTGACCACCCTACCATAAAAATCCCCAATTTGTTTTCTGAAATTTTCTGAAATCTTTGTGTACATTTTTAGCTAAATTTGGTGTGGTCTCCCTGAATTTAGAACAAGATAAACTCTCCTCTTTCTCTTAGAAGCTCACAGTTTGGGAAGGGATTTTTTGGTTTATTGGCTGAACAAATTTTCAGGGAATAACATGTTTTGTAGGTGTAGCAAACTAGGAATCTAACTTTTAGAAAACCAGAAATTCGTCAAATATTAACATGCAAACTAGAAATGGTGAGTTTTGTTGGCTGTTTAGAAAATCTAGTAGTGAGGAGGGGTTGGTTTCGTGAGCGGCCAAGAAAAACTAGAGGGGAAACTTGCATGCAGGTTTGGAGAAGTTATTATGGTTGTTGGAGGAGCAAGGGAATTGTTAGCTGGATTTTCATTTACTGGTGTGAAGGTGGTGTGTGAGGAAGAAGAGAAACGAAATTTTCTGGTGTTTAGGGGGAAACGTGAAGAGGGGAGGAGAAGCGGGAAAAGAAAATGCTTTGGAAATTTTTCCTATTTGTATTTTTATTTATTTTATAATGTTTAAATATTTGTAATTATTTGTATCCATATTATATATATGTATGCAGATTTTAGATCTCTAATATATATACATGTTCCTAAAACTATTAGACATAAGGTTTTATATGCCTAAATTTCCCAATTTGCAAAATATCCATAAGCTTAATTCTTCTCAAATATTGTTACTAATGTTAAAATTTAAGATTTATTATGTTACCTTTTTAAATTTAATTTATCACTTAATTACCTTGGTTAGATTAACCAAATTTTAAATTATCACTACTTAATTATCCATATAAATTTTATTTAATTGAATTTCGCTTTTGTTCCTATTAATTTCAGTGTACTACCTAAGTTTACTTGCATGAATTTGATTTAATTCTACATTCATGTACATTTTACTTAATGACTAATGGTAGATTACCTTAATCTATCCTAATCGGGTCATATAAATCCATTACTACTTAATAAATTGAGTTTGTGAACACATTCATGCACATACATTATGCGTTTAAAATATGTTCACACTATATAAAGTTATCATTATTGTGTTTTATTTATACTGGATTTTAATTTCCAGATTCATTATTTATACTTACCTACCATCCCAATGTCTCACACATCCCTACGTTTCTTAAACTAAAATACACCAAGGTTATTTACACTAAGTGGTGTGAATCCAAAATAACTATCCTTCTTAATACATTTTATCTCCTAATTAAATTTGATTCTCCTATCCGTAAATTAAATTCTGACATAACATAAGCAAATGAAACATTCGGTATAAGAAAATTTTAGTCTTACATTTCACCTCTCCTTAAAGAATTCGGTCCTCTGAATTTCGAGACAGGTCAAAAAGATATAGGTGTTGTGGATCCGTCCCACAGACGGCGCCATATGGACGGGTGGCCCACTCAACCGTATTGTCCGCTTTGGGTCTATCACGTTGGCAGCCTGCGTTCGCAGGGCCCGAACCAAGGGCAGCCCTCACGGTTTTCTTTCGCGTCCCCAAGGGATCGAACTCAGGACATGGTCCTTGAGAAATCACCCCTAGCTCAATGGTACCAGGGGTGATTTCTCAAGGACCATGTCCTGAGTTCGATCCCCTGGGGACGCGAAAGAAAACCGTGAGGGCTGCCCTTGGTTCGGGCCCTGCGAACGCAGGCTGCCAACGGGACAGACCCAAAGCGGACAATACGGTTGAGTGAGCCACCCGTCCATATGGCGTCATCTGTGGGACGGATCCACAACAAAACGCGCGTTTTGTTGTGGGGGCATCGTCTTAGCTCAGTCGGGCCACTCAACCGTATTGTCCGCTTTGGGTCTGGCCCTTTGGCAGCCTGCGTTCGCAGGGCCCGAACCAAGGGCAGCCCTCACGGTTTTCTTTTGCGTCCCCAGGCGATCGAACTCAGGACATGGTCCTTGAGAAATCACCCCTGGTACCATTGAGCTCAGCAATTGATAGTGGTCATATCACCAAAGTCCACGTGCACAAGGATCGACCAATCGAAGACCGCCACGTGTCAAACACAAGATAAGTTATGTGGCTGTTACAGCGTTAGAGTCGTCACGCGACACAGTTGCCTATTAAACGACAGAGTGTTTGGGGCGATAGGCACTCTGTCGCTCGGTGTGTGTGCCGCACAGTCGGCGCGACAGACCTCCATCGCCTCTATTGTGACATAAGTCTCCCGCATTGCCCCCGTGGCAGAGGTCTCCAGCACAGCCGCGGTAGAGGTCTCCCGCAGAGCCGCGGTAGAGGTCGCCCGCACAGCCTGCGGCAGAGGTCTTCCGCATAGTCTACGGCAGAGGTCCATGGGTACTCTGCCGCCTGCCGACTCCCCCGCAAGCTGCTTGACCCGAAGCGCGACAGAGTGCTTTATGACTCTGTCGCGGCCTAGACACGCGCCTGGGCCTCAGCTCGAACTGACTTAGAGAAACCTATAAATATCCAGGTGAGCTCTCAGAAAAGGAGGAGGAAAAACAAAAAAGGAAGGGAAAAAACTTAAACTCTCTGAATTAAGTAATACATTCTCTTCTTCATTCCTTCATACACAACTCCTGATTTCTGACTTAATCATCAGAGTGTGCGTGCAGGGACAAATCCTTGCCCCCTCTGACTCCTGTTATTTTTGCAGACTATACGAGGAACAAGTTGCATCGACGTCATCTCCTTGTCGTCAGTGCAATCCGAATACATGGAAGTTGTAATCCCGTTGTCGTTTTAGAAGGCAACATCAATTGGCGCCGTCTGTGGAAAGCTGACAAAAAGTCAGGTTCTCTATCCAAATGGTGAGGACACGCTCTACAGCAGAGTTAACAGGAGGGCAGAATTCTGTGAGTCCCCCTGTCAGACCAGAACAGAGACGAAGACATAGTGGAAGGGGTGACAGAGAAGCCTTGGTTTCTCTAGAAGAATTTGAGACCCTGAAACGTAAAAATGAAGAGACTACGACAGCATTGAAAGCGATGGTGAGCTTCTTCAGAGACGCTCTCCCCCAATTCAGCTTGCCCCATGAAGTGCAGCAGTTAGTGGGGGAAAGCACGCCTAGGCAGACCTACGAGAAAGGTCAGCCCTCCACCCTGGTAAACGCTGGACAAGAGGTAGGAACACAAAATAATGCCACTGCAGATCCAGCAAGACAGAGTTCGCCCGCAGCACTTGTGCGGCAGAGCTCACCTGCAGACCTCGTATGGCAGAGGTCTCCCCCAGCAGATAGGCGGCAGAGCTCAACCGCGAACCGTAGGCGACAGAGTTCGCCTACAACACCTGTGCGACAGGGCTCACCCACAAACCTCGCGCGGCAGAGGTCTCCCGCAACACTTACGCGACGGTGCTCTCCCACTGCCTATAGGCGTCAGAGTTCCCCCGCCACTCATAGGCGGCAGAGTTCCCCCGCCGCTCATAGGCGGCAGAGTTCGCCCACAGCACCTGTGCGACAGAACTCACCTGCAACAAAGAGGCGGCAGAGCTCACCCGCAGTCATCATACGGCAGAGATCTCCTGCAGCACGTATGAGACAGAGTCCTCCCGCGGTCTATAGGCGGCAGAGTTCTCCCTCATGGCGCGGCTCTTCTCCCGTGGAGTTGGAGCGGGAGTTTGAAGAACATAGGTCCATGGAGCGACGAAGACAGAGGAGTTCTGACCCCTGAGACTGTCGCGAAAGGTCGAGTCACGAAATGGGAGGCGCTAGAAGGCGTGCTTACCAGTCGGACTCTTCTAGACCCGAAGAGAGGGGAGCATACTCAGTCCAAGGGTCGAAAAACGTGGAGAAATTCGTCGAAAGGATTTTGGAAAAAAGAAAACTGGTGTCTCCGAATGATCGTCAAAAAAGGAGGATTCCGTTCAGTCCGGAGATCATGAACAAACCTTTGTCGAAGAAGTTCAAGATGCCTTCTATGGCCACTTACACCGACAAAGCAGACCCCTATGACCACATACAGAAATATGAGTCCCTCATGTTGCTACATGGATGGGAGGACGAAACTATGTGTCGGGCTTTTTCACTCACATTGTCTGGGCACGCTCGGAAGTGGTTCAATGGGTTGCGCCAAGGTTCCATCTCATCCTTCGACCAATTGCGAAACGAATTTCTGGAAGTCTTCATGATCCACAGCCACAGAAAGAAGGACGCTACTTACCTACTCACTCTTAAACAAGGAAATAAAGAATCCTTGAAGAGTTACGTAGATCGGTTCAGAGATGCAACCTTGGAGGTGGATGATCCACCAGCAGGGGTAGCCACGGTTGCAATGTTGCAAGGGACGAGGTCTGAAAAGTTGCAAAAATCCCTCTCCCTCGACCAGCCGACGACACTTTCTGACCTATTTGCTAGAGCCAATAAATATGTGGCTCAAGAAGAAGTAATGAAGAGGGTACAGCCCCGAGAGGCAAGGGTGGTGCATTGATTCCCATGGAAATTGGAGCACTGTCACCCAAGATGGTGCCCTTAGTAGAAGAAAAGGATTCACAAGCACTAAGGAAAAGCTTAGATCTATCAGAAGAGCCGTAAGAGCCTGAGGCGCTATGAGTCACTGTGGCCAGGCGTATATTCAGAAGAGCCGTAAGAGCCTGAGGCGCTATGCGTCACTGTGGCCAGGCGTATATTCAGAAGAGCCGTAAGAGCCTGAGGCGCTATGCGTCACTGTGGCCAGGCGTATATTCAGAAGAGCCGTAAGAGCCTGAGGCGCTATGCGTCACTGTGGCCAGGCATATATTCAGAAGAGCCGTAAGAGCCTGAGGCGCTATGCGTCACTGTGGCCAGGCGTATATTCAGACGAGCCGTAAGATCCTGAGGCGCTATGCGTCACTGTGGCCAGGCGTATATTCAGACGAGCTGTAAGAGCCTGAGACGCTATGCGTCACTGTGGCCAGGCGTATATTCAGAAGAGCCATAAGAGCCTGAGGCGCTATGCGTCACTGTGGCCAGGCGTATATTCAGACGAGCCATAAGAGCCTGAGGAGCTATGCGTCACTGTGGCCAGGCGTATATTCAGAAGAGCCGTAAGAGCCTGAGGCGCTATGCGTCACTGTGGCCAAGCGTATATTCAGAAGAGCCGTAAGAGCCTGAGGCGCTATGCGTCACTGTGGCCAGGCGTATATTCAGAAGAGCCGTAAGAGCCTGAGGCGCTATGCGTCACTGTGGCCAGGCGTATATTCAGAAGAGCCGTAAGAGCCTGAGGCGCTATGCGTCACTGTGGCCAGGCGTATATTCAGACGAGCCGTAAGAGCCTGAGGCGCTATGCGTCACTGTGGCCAGGCGTGAAAAATCAGACGAGCCGTAAGAGCCTGAGACGCTATGAGTCATTGTGGCCAGGCGTGAAAGATCCGACTAGCCATAAGAGCCTGAGGCGCTATGCGTCACTGTGGCCAGGCAATGGAAACATAAAGGCCGTAAGAACTAAAGACGCGCTCGCGTCGTGATAGTCAGGCCTCAGAAAGGTATGTAAAATTCTTTCCGAAAATATATCTTTCTATTAAGAATCCTCTTTGGTAGGAAATATTCCTACCAAAGCGTGGGGAGCAATTGATAGTGGTCCTATCACAAAAGTCCACGTGCACAAGGATCGACCAATCGAAGACCGCCACGTGTCAAACACAAGATAAGCTACGTGGCTGTTACAGCGTCAGAGTCGCCACGCGACACAGTTGCCTGTTAAACAACAGAGTGTTCGGGGCGATAGGCACTCTGTCGCTCAGTGTGTGTACCGCACAGTAGGCGCGACAGACCTTGTGAGATCTGAGAATTTCAGACATATTTTATTGATGTAATAAGGATTTGAAGTGTAATTTATTGAGCTATGTAAATTGTGGGAATTATAATTGGAGATCTTTATGTTAAGTGTGTAAAATAAGCATGAACTATGAGGACAGATCGATCTGGGAGAAGGAGAGATCGATCTGGTGGGATATAAACGACAAAGAAGGAGAAATTTAAGGAGCAGATCGATCTGGGAGAAGGAGAGATCGATCTGGTGAGTTAAAAATGACAAGGAATGAGAAATTTGAAGAGCAGATCGATCTCCAATGGCAGAGATCGATCTCCTTATGAATCTGTTTGAGAAAGGATCGATCTCATGAGGAAGAGATCGATCTCCAAATGAATCTGTTTGAGGAGGGATCGATCTCATGAGGAAGAGATCGATCTCCAAATGCTTCTGTTTGGGGAGAAGATCGATCTCTTCAGGAGCAGATCGATCTCATAAAGCCATAAAGAGATCGATCTCACCCCTCGACAGATCGATCTCCTAGGCATAAAATTACCCAGATCGTCCCCAAAATTCAAACACAGATCGATCTCATCAAGGGGCAGATCGATCTCCTACCTCCAGCCTATATAAGGAACCCGTGTTTTCTCTGCAATTTCACTTTCTCTCTCTTCCAAAAACCTCCATTTTTCTGAAAACCTAGTTTCTCACTCCTCCAAATCACCCATTTTCGACCGAATCAGCTGCTGTGGTAAGAAGGAAAGTTGTTCCTCATCAAAGGGAGAACAACATACTTGGAAATCAAAGGACGAATCGGATCGAGGCGTGAGTTGTGTGTCTCAGAAGCTTTGGGTAATTTCTAAACCTCGATCTTGATATTTGAGCTGATTTTAATGTTATTGGTGGTTGTAATTGTGTTGAAATAGTTGAGAAATGATTAGGGATTGATGAATTACAATGTGGTTGGAGTAATGTAGATATTCGGTAATTTTGAGAAATTGAGCTATAAATGGAAATATAGACAATGTGGAGAATTAGCCTAGATAATTGGCATGAGGAATGTAGGACATTGAGATATTGAAAATGAGGTTGTAGTTTAGGGTTGAGTTACGAGAATCGAGAGATTTGAGGAGTTATGAGCAATTATGCTCGATTTTGAGAATTGAGGTTTATGTGATGTTGAGTATTGATGTTTTAACATCGTTTGGACAGCTCGGGAGTTCCAGAGTGGAATGCGAGGCTAGTCCGTGATACGGGGGAACGATTACACTATACGAGGTGCAAAGAGGTAAGGGAAATCTAAACCATTTGTGTATGTGATTTGTAAACTGTTATAGCATGATTTATGATTTATAAACAAGCATGTTGAGTGTTTTGTGTTGAGATTAAATTGCACACGATTTTATAGCCGGTTGGAGCCCAACGTTTTTATGAGTTTATAACTGGGCTCTACGTTAAGGCAATATGAGATTTGAGAAATGTGTGCGTGTGCTTTGCCGGTTGGAACTCGATTTTATTACGTTTTGTGTTGAGTACAAAACGATTTTTAAATGAGTTTTATGAGAGAAAAACCATTACGAGTTCTACGTGAAGGCAAACCAGTCTTATGTGATAAGACTTAGGTGTGTAGTTGTGAGTACACACCGGGCATTGCTCTGGTAGCATGTAAGCCCGAATTCTTCTCCGTTCTGGTAACGTGAGAATAACCTATTCGGTGGCTGTGCCACGTTATACCCCCTTGGTGGCAGTGCCACGTTGAGAAACCCCCTTGGTGGTAGTGCCACGTTGAGAAACCCCATTGGTGACAATGCCACGTTGAGAAACCCCATTGGTGGCAGTGCCACGTTGAGAAACCCCATTAGTGGCTGTGCCACGTTATACCCCATTGGTGGCTGTGCCACGTTGAGAAACCCTATTCTGTGGCTATGCCACGTGAGAAATTAAATCAGTGGCTTTGCCACGTGTGTTTTGTGGCTATGCCACGCGAGAAATTAAACCAGTGGCTTTGCCACGTGTGTTTTGTGGCTATGCCACGAGTGATTTTAAATCAGTGGCTATGCCACGTTATTTGAGAAAGCGTTTAACGCGTTATTTTCACATGCTTTGTTAATGCTCTAGAGTGAGCCTTTTACTTCATGTTTTCACATGACTTGACATATGAGAGTGTCGTTTTGAGTATTTTCTTGCTATGGTTTTCAAATGAGTTTCACATACAAATAAATGTTTTGTGATGTGCATTTTGGTTTATGAAATGAGTTCCTTACCCCCTTTACTGAGCGATTTAGAAGCTCACCCTGTTTTTCTTTCCCCCCAGAGTTCTTCAAGTGAATAAGGACTTCCCTGCGACGTACGGAGTAGTGGCTAGTGGAGGATTCAAGCTCCAGGCCATATATATTGTATTTTGAGGTACCTTTTATCTTTTCATGTACCCAGACTATTATTGTAATTACAGACACTTGATGTATAACATTATATGAGATGTATTAGGATTAATTAACTTGGAATTGAGCAATGTATATGATTCAATATACGCTATATTATGATAAGATCCTGAGGCATGGTAATTATGATGATGTATGACACTGCACAGGAATGCACCTTTAATTGTGAATTAATGAGTAAAAAGTTTTAAATTAGCCCTATTTTCTGCACTTTCGGGGCGTGACAGAGTTTTCTTGGTATCAGAGCTTAGGGTGTCTAGTATTGTCAGTGTCGGTTAAGTGAAATAGAATACATCCCAAGTGTCTGTAATAGTCTGGTCATGAACTGAAATTGAGGATTGAGATTTCAATCAATTTTGATATGTACGCGCAGGAGACGAGTTGAGATAGAGAATGAGTAAACGACGAGGTCGTTCGAGGAGGCAGGCAGAGTCCCCTCCGCCACCTGTCCCACAACCAGAGAGTCCTAACTCTCGATTTAATCGGATTGAGACCGATGTGAGGCAAGGTTTTGAGCAGATGGCAGCGTTGTTCGTGCAACACTTTGGAGTTAATGCCTCGGATACTACCCCTACACCACCACAAGGACCTCCCATACCCCCAGTGCCTCCCGTCACTCAGCCTGAGGATAGAAGTATGGTCCGACTAAGGGATTTTCTGAAGATGAATCCACCCACATTTAGGGGAAAGAAGGATCCTACAGAGGCTGAGGAGTGGTTGACGGAATTAAGAATTATATTTGATATCCTGGGGTGCACCGATGCTGAGAGGGTCAGTATGAGTGCCTATATGCTGAAGGGGAGAGCTTGAGATTGGTGGGGTACTACCTAGGGTATTTTGATGTCCCACCATGGTGTGATTGGTTGGGAAGAGTTTCAGACAACTTTTAGGACCCAATATGCACCACGGGCCGCTCAGAGAAAGAAACAGGCCGAGTTTTTGAGTTTGGTATAGGGTGACATGTCTGTGGATGACTATGAGAGCCAATTCACAGCGCTATTGAGATATGACCCAGAGATCTTCAAGAGTGAAGAGCTCCGCACAGAGAAGTTTGTGTATGGGTTAAAGCCCGTCATCAGAGATAGATTGATAGGGCTATGCATTACTGAGTTTGGAGATGCTCTGAGACGAGCACAAGAGATTGAGAGAGGGATTGAGATGGTACAATCCCAGAATGAGCTCAGAGTGGTGAACAGAGATAAGGGCAAGAGGCCAGCACTTTTCCAGTCAGAGGCTCGGAGAGGTTCCTTCAGAAGGATTGAGGTACAGAAGGACAGATTAGAGAGACCCAGAGCCTATCCTATTATCAAGGAGACCCCTCGATAAGGGTTTGTAGAGACTATGGCCGATCGCATGAAGGAAGTTGTACTGGGTCGATCCATGGATGTTTTAGATGCGGTGACATGGGTCACAGAGTGAAGGACTGTCCCCAACCTCAGATACCACATGCTCCGGAGCCCACTAGACAACAGCCTCAGAGAGTGGATCCCCGGAGACGGGCCACTGCGACAGAGAAAGGGAAGAAACCTGTGGCACAGGGACGAGTGTTTGCCCTGGATAAGGAGACCGCAGACACTTCTGCAGAAACTATAAGAGGTACACTCTCTGTCTGTAATTATGAGGCTCATGTGTTGATTGATTCAGGATCCACGCATTCGTTTATTTCTGAGCATTTTGCATGTAGATTAAACTTGAAGTTTGAACCTCTAGAATATATACTACATGTAAATACCCATATGCGTGAATCCCAGAGAACTGAGTTAATCTGTAGAAGATGTGATATAAAGGTGGGAGATAGAGTGATGTTAGCAGATCTAATCATGTTGAATATACATGGGTTTGATGTAATTCTGGGGATGGATTGGTTGGCGACCAATCGAGTGAGTTTAGACTGCTACACTAAGATTGTAACTTTCTCCCTACCTGAACCTTACAGTGTACGGTTGAGATATTGAGGGAATGATTATGTGGATTTCTAGTAAGTAATTTGAGAATTTTAATATTTTTTTGGAGAATATTAAATATGATTATTCATGTGAAGGTTACGAGACACTCATCTCAGACGATGAGCGGGAACATCCGAGGGTTGAGGATATACCTGTGGTTTGTGTATTTCTGGATGTTTTCCCAGATGAATTGCCAGGTTTACCACCAGAGAGAGAGCTGGAGTTTCCATTGATTTGGTACCAGATACTCAGCCGATCTCTAAACCTCCTTACAAGATGGCATTAGTGGAACTTGAGGAATTGAAGAGACAACTACAGGAGTTATTGGATCAAGGGTTTATTAGACCCAGTGTTTCACCGTGGGGAGCGCCAGTACTATTTGTTAAGAAGAAGGATGGTAGTCTCAGATTATGCGTAGACTACCAGATGTTGAATAAAGCCACGGTGAAGAATAAATACCCACTACCCAGGATAGATGATCTACTTGATCAGCTGAGAGGGGCATCAGTCTTTTCTAAGATTGATTTAAGATCGGGCTATCACCAATTGAGGATCAAGGAAGAAGATATTCCAAAGATGGCCTTCAGGACAAGGTATGGCCATTACGAATTTCTGGTGATGTCCTTTGGATTGACGAACGCCCCTGCAGCATTTATGAGATTGATGAATGAGGTGTTTAGAGACTATCTAGATAAATTTGTGATAGTCTTTATTGATGATATCCTGGTGTACTCTCGGTCGTATGAGGAGCATGCACAACATTTGTGGTTAGTACTTCAGATACTCCGAGATAAGCAATTGTACGGAAAGCTTAGTAAGTGTGAGTTTTGGCTGAACCGGATAGCTTTCCTTGGTCATATAGTCTCAGAGGAAGGAGTATCAGTGGACCCAAGTAAAGTAGCAGCTGTGCTTAGTTGGGAGAGGCCGAGGACAGTTACTAAGGTACGAAGCTTCCTTGGTTTGGCAGGGTATTACAGGAGATTTGTGGAAGGATTTTCAAGGATTGCCGCCCCTTTGACTAAGCTCACGCGTAAAGAGACTCCATTTATATGGACTGATCAATGTGAGCTCAGTTTTCAAGAGTTAAAGAGGAGATTAACAGCGGCACCTGTGTTAACTATCCCTGAGGGATCAGGAGGATTCTCGGTGTATAGTGATGCGTCTCACCAAGGATTGGGGTGTGTGCTTATGCAGCACGGAAGAGTGGTCGCATATGGATCGCGACAGCTGAAAGACCATGAGCGGAATTACCCCACGCATGATTTGGAGTTAGCCGCTATGGTATTTGCTTTGAAGATCTGGCGACATTACTTATATGGGGAAAGATTCCAGATCTTCACTGATCACAAGAGTTTAAGATATCTCTTTGATCAGAAAGAGTTAAACATGAGACAAAGGAGATGGATGGAACTCCTTAAGGATTACGACTGCAAGATTCTTTATCATCCAGGTAAGGCGAATGTGGTTGCTGATGCCCTGAGCAGGAAGAGTATGATATCTGCTATGATGATCAGGGAATGGGATTTGTTAGAGCAGTTCGTCGAACTTCGGATCAGAGTTAAAGAGGTAGAGACTGGATTTTTGGCTAGCCTGTGGATAGAGCCCAGGATCATGGATCAGATTAGAACTGGGCAGCGCAGTGATCAGAGATTGATAGACATGGTTAGCCAAGCTGAGCAGAGTTCGCAGTCGGATCTCACCATCAGTGAGGATGGATTGTTGAGGTTCAGAGGACGGATTTGTGTACCGGACGATGATACCCTAAAGAGACAGATATTGAGAGAATCCCACTGCTCGCGATACACCATGCACCCAGGGAGTACTAAGATGTACCGAGACTTGAGAAAGGTGTATTGGTGGAGTGGTATGAAGCGAGACGTGGCAGAGTATGTGGCCAGGTGTTTAGTATGCCAGCAAGTGAAAGCTGAGCATCGGAAGCCCGGAGGACTACTACAGCCCTTACCTGTACCTACATGGAAATGGGAGCATGTCACTATGGACTTTATTATGGGTTTACCGAGGACCCGGAGAGGTCGTGACGCGATATGGGTCATTGTGGATAGATTGACCAAGAGTGCCCACTTCCTTGCCATCAAGAGCACAGATATTGTGGATGCCTTAGCTGAACTGTATGTCAGCGAGATAGCTAGATTACATGGGGCTCCAGTGAGTATTACTTCTGATAGAGATTCCCGATTTACTTCCAGATTTTGGACCCAGTTTCAGGAGTCCATGGGATCTCGATTGAGTTTTAGTACCGCCTATCATCCTCAGACAGATGGTCAGTCAGAGAGGACTATTCAGACCCTGGAGGATATGTTGAGGGCGTGTACAATGGATTTTAAGGGATCATGGGATGATCACCTGCCCCTAGCAGAGTTCGCATACAATAACAGCTATCATGCGAGTATTGGAATGGCACCTTTTGAGGCTCTATATGGTAGGAGGTGTAGATCCCCTGTAGCTTGGGAAGAGGTCGGTGACAGAAAGATAAATGCTCCCGAGCTTGTTGAGCAAGCTGTACAGAGTGTGAAACTCATATGTGAGAGGTTATGGGCTGCACAAAGTAGACAGAAAAGCTACGCGGATGTGCGTAGACGGCCACTCGAGTTTGACGTTGGTGATGCAGTATTTTTGAGAGTATCACCGAGCAAGGGTATCATGCGATTTGGGAAGGAAGGGAAATTGAGTCCTCGATACATAGGACCATTCGAGATTCTTGAGAAAGTGGGAGAGGTAGCTTACAGATTAGCACTACCCCCACAGATGTCCGGAATACACAATGTTTTTCATGTGTCTATGTTGAGGAAGTACCACCCGGACCCTTCTCATGTTATAGAGTATGATGAGATGGACATACAGGAGGACATGAGCTACACTGAGGAACCCGTCCGGATTCTCGATAGAAAGGAGAAGGTACTGAGGACCAAGAGCATCCCATTAGTGAAAGTTTTGTGGAAACATCACTCAATGGAAGAGGCAACGTGGGAACTAGAGAGTCTCATGAAGGAGAAATACCCCTATCTATTTAACTAGTTGAGTTGAATTTGGAGGACCAAATTCTTTTTAAGGTGGGGAGGATGTGAGATCTGAGAATTTCAGACATATTTTATTGATGTAATAAGGATTTGAAGTGTAATTTATTGAGCTATGTAAATTGTGGGAATTATAATTGGAGATCTTTATGTTAAGTGTGTAAAATAAGCATGAACTATGAGGACAAATCGATCTGGGAGAAGGAGAGATCGATCTGGTGGGATATAAACGACAAAGAAGGAGAAATTTAAGGAGCAGATCGATCTGGGAGAAGGAGAGATCGATCTGGTGAGTTAAAAATGACAAGGAATGAGAAATTTGAAGAGCAGATCGATCTCCAATGGAAGAGATCGATCTCCTTATGAATCTGTTTGAGAAAGGATCGATCTCATGAGGAAGAGATCGATCTCCAAATGAATCTGTTTGAGGAGGGATCGATCTCATGAGGAAGAGATCGATCTCCAAATGCTTCTGTTTGGGGAGAAGATCGATCTCTTCAGGAGCAGATCGATCTCATAAAGCCATAAAGAGATCGATCTCACCCCTCGACAGATCGATCTCCTATGCATAAAATTACCCAGATCGTCCCCAAAATTCAAACACAGATCGATCTCATCAAGGGGCAGATCGATCTCCTACCTCCAGCCTATATAAGGAACCCGTGTTTTCTCTGTAATTTCACTTTCTCTCTCTTCTAAAAACCTCTATTTTTCCGAAAACCTAATTTCTCACTCCTCCAAATCACCCATTTCCGGCCGAATCAGCTGTTGTGGTAAGAAGGAAAGTTGTTCCTCATCAAAGGGAGAACAACATACTTGGAAATCAAAGGACGAATCGGATCGAGGCGTGAGTTGTGCGTCTCACAAGCTTTGGGTAATTTCTAAACCTCGATCTTGATATTTGAGCTGATTTTGATGTTATTGGTGGTTGTAATTGTGTTGAAATAGTTGAGAAATGATTAGGGATTGATGAATTGCAATGTGGTTGGAGTAATGTAGATATTCGGTAATTTTGAGAAATTGAGCTATAAATGGAAATATAGACAATGTGGAGAATTATCCTAGATAATTGGCATGAGGAATGTAGGACATTGAGATATTGAAAATGAGGTTGTAGTTTAGGGTTGTGTTACGAGAATCGAGAGATTTGAGGTGTTATGAGCAATTATGCTCGATTTTGAGAATTGAGGTTTATGTGATGTTGAGTATTGATGTTTTAACATCGTTTGGACAGCTCAGGAGTTCCAGAGTGGAATGCGAGGCTAGTCCGTGATACGGGGGAACGATTACACTATACGAGGTGCAAAGAGGTAAGGGAAATCTAAACCATTTGTGTATGTGATTTGTAAACTGTTATAGCATGATTTATGATTTATAAACAAGCATGTTGAGTGTTTTGTGTTGAGATTAAATTGCACACGATTTTATAGCCGGTTGGAGCCCAACGTTTTTATGAGTTTATAACTGGGCTCTACGTTAAGGCAATATGAGATCTGAGAAATGTGTGCGTGTGCTTTGCCGGTTGGAACTCGGTTTTATTACGTTTTGTGTTGAGTACAAAACGATTTTTAAATGAGTTTTATGAGAGAAAAACCATTACGAGTTCTAAGTGAAGGCAAACCAGTCTTATGTGATAAGACTTAGGTGTGTAGTTGTGAGTACACACCGGGCATTGCTCTGGTAGCATGTAAGCCCGAATTCTTCTCCATTCTGGTAACGTGAGAATAACCTATTCGGTGGCTATGCCACGTTATACCCCCTTGGTGGCAGTGCCACGTTGAGAAACCCCCTTGGTGGCAGTGCCACGTTGAGAAACCCCATTGGTGGCAGTGCCACGTTGAGAAACCCCATTGGTGGCAGTGCCACGTTGAGAAACCCCATTGGTGGCTGTGCCACGTTATACCCCATTGGTGGCTGTGCCACGTTAAGAAACCCCATTGGTGGCTGTGCCACGTTATACCCCATTGGTGGCTGTGCCACGTTGAGAAACCCTATTCTATGGCTATGCCATGTGAGAAATTAAATCAGTGGCTTTGCCACGTGTGTTTTGTGGTTATGCCACGCGAGAAATTAAACCAGTGGCTTTGCCACGTGTGTTTTGTGGCTATGCCACGAGTGATTTTAAATCAGTGGCTATGCCACATTATTTGAGAAAGCGTTTAACGCGTTATTTTCACATGCTTTGTTAATGCTCTAGAGTGAGCCTTTTACTTCATGTTTTCACATGACTTGACATATGAGAGTGTCGTTTTGAGTATTTTCATGCTATGGTTTTCAAATGAGTTTCACATACAAATAAATGTTTTGTGATGTGCATTTTGGTTTATGAAATGAGTTCCTTACCCCCTTTTCTGAGCGATTTAGAAGCTCACCCTGTTTTTCTTTCCCCCCAGAGTTCTTCAAGTGAATAAGGACTTCCCTGCGACGTACGGAGTAGTGGCTAGTGGAGGATTCAAGCTCCAGGCCATATATATTGTATTTTGAGGTACCTTTTATCTTTTCATGTACCCAGACTATTATTGTAATTACAGACACTTGATGTATAACATTATATGGGATGTATTAGGATTAATTAACTTGGAATTGAGCAATGTATATGATTCAATATATGCTATATTATGATAAGATCCTGAGGCATGGTAATTATGATGATGTATGACACTGCACAGGAATGCACCTTTAATTGTGAATTAATGAGTAAAAAGTTTTAAATTAGCCATATTTTCCGCACTTTCGGGGCGTGACAGACCTCCATCGCCTCTATTGTGACATAGGTCTCCCGCATTGCCCCCGTGGCAGAGGTCTCCAGCACAGCCGCGGTAGAGGTCTCCCGCAGAGCTGCGGTAGAGGTCTCCCGCACAGCCTGCGGCAGAGGTCTTCCGCATAGTCTGCGGCAGAGGTCCATGGGTACTCTACCGCCTGCCGACTCCCCCGTAAGCTGCTTGACCCGAAGCGCGACAGAGTGCTCTATGACTCTGTCGCGGCCCAGACACGCGCCTGGGCCTCAGCTCGAACCGACTTAGAGAAACCTATAAATATCCAGGTGAGCTCTCAGAAAAGGAGGAGGAAAAACAAAAAAGGAAGGAAAAAACTTAAACTCTCTGAATTAAGTAATACATTCTCTTCTTCATTCCTTCATACACAACTCCCGATTTCTGACTTAATCATCGGAGTGCGCGTGCAGGGACAAATCCCTGCCCCCTCTGACTCCTGTTATTTTTGCAGACTATACGAGGAACAAGTTGCATCGACGTCATCTCCTTATCGTCAGTGCAATCCGAATACGTGGAAGTTGTAATCCCGTTGTCGTTTTAGAAGGCAACATCAACAGGTATCTCTCTCGCATCAAGCTCTCTAACTCTGACGTCACTTCCTCAATAGAGTGATGTTGCCAGAGAACTTTGATGAGAGGAATGGTTTTGGATCTCAAAACTTTGTCCTTCCTATCAAGAATTTGGACCAGTTTCTCCTCGTAACTCAAATCCATTCTTAACTCCAACGACTCAAAGGCTATGATGTGAGATGGATCGGGCTGATACTTGCGAAGTATAGACACATGAAATACGTTATGTACCCAGCTAGCTAGGGAGGTAAGGCTAGTCGATATGCTATATCGCTGACACGTTCCAATATCTCGAATGGTCCTACCTATCGAGGACTCAACTTGCCCTTTTTTCTAAACCTCATGATGCCTTTTATAAGAGAAACCTTCAAGAACACATGATCTCCCACTGCAAACTCCAAATCCCTTCTCTGATAGTCTGCATAACTTTTCTGCTGGTTTTGTGCCGCTTTAAGTCTACTACAAATCATGCAAACCTTCTCTGATGCTTGTTTGACCAAATTTGGAGCATAGATCTTCCTGTCAACTACCTCTGCCCAATCGATTGGTGATCTGCATCTCCGTCCATAAAGGGCTTCGTACAGAGTAATCCCTATACTGGCATGGTAACTACTATTGTAAGCAAATTCCACCAATGGCAAGTGCTCGTCCCATGAACCTCTAAAATCAATAACACAAGTACGCAACATGTCCTCCAAAGTTTGTATCGTATATTCGGAATGTCCATTAGTCTGAGGAAGGTATGCTGTGCTAAACTGTATTTGAGAACCCAAGTACTCTTGAATTTACTTCCAAAACTGAGACGTGAACCTAGAGTCCCTATCCGAAGTGATACTTATTGGGGTTCCATGCAATCTCACTATCTCCTTGACAAATAATTCTGCCAATGCATTCTTAGGAGTAGTGGAGCAAATGGCCAAGAAGTGTGCTGACTTGGTGAGCCTATCCACGATCACCCAGATTGCATCATGCTTCCTCCGAGTTCTAGGTAGACTCGTGACAAGGTCCACAGTTACGTGTTCCCACTTCTAAGTTGGTATGGGTAGAGGTTGAAGTAAACCTGTCGATTTCTGGTGTTCCACCTTCACCCGCGGACACACCAAGCACTTAGCTACAAACTCGGCAACATAGTATTTCATTCCAGGCCACCAATACACCTTGCGTACATTGTGGTACATTTTAGTGCTCCCGGGATGTAATGTGTATCTACTAGAGTGGGCTTCGATCAAAATCAATCTCTTGAGGTCCTCATCCCTTGGCACACATATCCGGCCTCTATATCTAAGCAATCCATCTGAACCAATCTCAAACTCAGAATTTTGACCCTTATAAGCCTACTCATATGCCTCAAGCAACTTCTGATCTAGCTTCTATGCCTGCCTAATCTGATCAATCAATGTCGGCTCAATCCCGAGGCTAGCAACTAAAGGACTTTGATCCGATGATGGTATGTCGATAGCCAAGCTTGCAAACTGTCCCAAGAATTCCCACTCCTTCACGATCATACTGGACACCAAACTCATGCTCTTCCTACTCAATGCGTCAGCTACCACATTTGCTTTCTCCGGCTGATATAGGATTTCACAATCGTAGTCTTTCAACAACTCCATCCATCTACATTGCCTCATGTTCAGCTCCATCTGAGAGAATAGGTATTTGAGGCTCTTGTGATTTGTATAGATTTGAAACTTTTCTCTATAAAGGTAGTGCCTCCATATTTTGAAGGTAAAAACTACTACTGTAAACTCTAGATCATGCGTGGGTAATTCCTTTCATGCTCCTTCAGTTGTCGAGATCTATACGTTACCACTTTACCATTCTGCATAAGCACACACCCCAATCCATTCAATGAAGCATCACTATACACTGTGAATCTTCTGGGTCCATCTGGTATGGTAGGGATCAGTACAGAAGTTAATCGATGCTTGAGCTCTTGAAAGCTGTGCTCACAGACATCACTCCACTCAAACTTGACATCCTTATAGGTGAAACGCGTCAAAGGAGCATCAATTTCTTAGAATCCTTCTACAAACCTTCTATAGTACCAAGCTAATCAAAGAAAGCTTCGTATCTCCGTCACTATCTTTATTCTCTCCCAGTTCACTATAGCTTCCACTTTGGATAGGTCAACAGACACTCCATTCTTGTTCACTACATGGCCTAGAAAACTAATTTGCTTCATCCAGTTTTCACATTTGTCCAGCTTAGCATACAACCTCATTTCTCTAAGTGTTTGAAGGACTAGGTACATGTGTTGTTCATGTTCCTCCGGAGAATGGGAATACACTAGGATGTCGTCTATAAAGAAAATCACAAACTTATCTAGGTACTCTTTGAAGACTTCGTTCATCAAGTTCATGAATGCAGCAGGGGCATTCATCAAGCCAAATTGCATGACCAAGAATTCATAATGCCCATAGCGAGTTCAGAAGGTGGTCTTGGGTATGTCCTAACCTCTAACTTTCAGCTAGTGATATCCTGACCTTAGGTCTATCTTCGAGAACACTTTGGCACCCTTCAATTGATTGAACAAGTCATCGATCCTTGGCAACGGGTATCGGTTCTTGACAGTAGCCTTATTGAGCATCCAGTAATCAATGCACAGCCTCAAGCTACCATCCTTCTTCTTCACAAAGAGCACGGGTGCACCCTAAGGTGACACACTCGGGCAGATGAATCCTTTATCTAATAGCTCTTGGAGTTCTTTCTTTAATTCTTCCAACTCTATATGTGCTAACCTATATGGAGGTTTAGATAGAGGTTCGGTTCCAGGCACCAAGTCGATGGTAAACTCCAACTCTCTATCGAGAGGTAATCTTGGCAACTCTTTGGGAAATACATCGGGAAAATCTTTTACTACTGGGATATCCTGAAGGTTGGGCTTTGGCTTCTCATTACATTCCATGAAAGCTATAAAACCTTCATCATTTAAAATCAACTTATTAAGACCACATTTAACAAACAAAAGTTTACTTATTTATTCATTTATCTCCAAAAGTTACTACATAATTTTCGGGTAAGTACAAGGTCATAACCTTCCTAAAACAGTCCAAATTAACTCTATGTGTAGCTAACCAATCCATTCCTAGTATCACATCGAAATCCAACATATCTAGTAATATCAAGTTAGCTGGTACGACCTTGTCACCTATCCTTACCTCATCGTTCCTATACCCTACCTCAGTAATTTGCGATTCTTTCTTGGGTGTTTTTACACAAAGTGTATAACCTAGAGGCTCAAGTTCTATTGGTAACTTCCTAGTAAAAGTAGGTGATACAAAAAGTGTGCTGATCCAAAATTTATTAATACAAAAGCTTTAACATGTGAGATGAGAAGATTACCCTTCACCACTGATGTCAAGGCATTTGTAGCTTCTTTGTCCAATGTGAACACTCACCCTTGACTGAAAACTTTCTTGCCCTTATCCACTGAAGCTGCTGGTGGTAGAGGAATCACTCTTACTAGTTGGGCTGGTGGAGTAGTCAACTTAGGACAATTTCTCTTTAGGTGTCCTACTTCTTCACACTCGAAACAAGTACCGTAGATTAAGCGGCAAGGCTGGTTGGCATGATGTCTTCTCCTACATCGGTTACACATAGGAATCTTATAGGGTACATGAGCGTTTTGTGTAGGAAAAGGGCTCAGCCTAGTCACCATGGCATGAAAGGCTCTAACCTTCTATTTCATGTTTAGCCATCTATTTTGGAAGGATCTTCGATCATCATACCTCTTACCATGACTCCTTAGTCGTGACTGAAACTCAGTCTGTGACAAATCCATGTCATGCTCTACTAACTGCGCCCTTTGGATAGCCTTCGCATAGGTCCGTATGCTCAGAGGTGCCAACTTGCTTCGAATTGCTGGCTTCATTCCATGGATGAACTTAACTGTCTTCTTTAACTCTTTTTTAGCAATATCAGGCTCATACCGAAGCAGTACAGTGAACTTCAATTCATATTGGTCCACTATCATGTTACCCTCGGCCAAGCTTAGAAATTTTACCTCTTTCTTCCTTCGTGCACACTATGGGATGTATTAATCATTGAAAGCCTCGAGAAAAGTCTCCCAAGTGATCTCCGTGTGCTTTGCCAACAAGATGGTCTTGGCAGAATTCCACCATCTTTCTGCCTCCCTCTAACATATAGGTTACTAATGCCACCTTCTCTGTGTTGCCGTAATTCATGATCTTAAATACCTTCTCAAACTTTAGAACCCACTCCTCAGCTGTGTTGGGGTCCTTATCTCCCTTAAATACTGGCGTGTTCATCGTCTGAAACTGTCTTACCCGCTTCATGTTCCTTTCCACCGAGTCTTGAACTGGTGACAGCTCTACCGGTGGCTATGGTGGAGGTACGAATTTTTGTGGAACTGGTGGTTGTGGTTGAGGCTCTGGAGGTGGAAGAGCTTGTGGTACATTCGCGGCATTATCGAAGTTCATAATGAACTGTGTAAATGTGGCAGACATCTCTGCCATCGACTACTCGAGTCTCTTCATCCTAGAGTTCAGACTCTCTAGCTGTGGGGGAGGTACCAGAGGCAGCTGAGCTTGCCTACCCTTGGCCCTTGTTCGTCTCCTACTCATACTGACTCGCAATTCCTATAGCAAAGAGCTAAACAAGGTTAGTAACAATCGTCCATCGCATATACCTCAGAAATCCAAAAACAGCTCACTAGGCTGATGGAGTCAGTAAGAACGTGAAGCTCGCCTCGCGAATCTAATATGAAAAGTGTTGGAAAGAGAGGGGTGAGAAACCACACGCTCAGTAAGAAATTTACATAACCGAAGCTAGTAAAACACCATGCAAACACGCACCACATAGTGGTAAATTATGAGAATCATGTAAAGACATCATGCACATTTCCTTAAAGACAATACTGCTTATGCTTTGATTAAGACATGCTTGCATAGCTAAAATTTATGCATCGTTAAGCAAATTTGAATTCCAAAGAAACACTTAGAAATTCTCAACAGCCGACACCATTTTCAAAATGAGTAATTCAGTCAAAATACATGCATGGGCAAGCTTGAATAATTCGATACAACTGAATGAGAATGTGGCAATTATCGCAACAAGTCATGGAACTAAGTACTCAAACAATATCACCAATAATAATGAAAAACACCTATGGCCATAGTGATTACCGCCCTATCCTAACTGATCAAGTTTCAAACTAGGGTACTAAAGACGGGATCAGGGTCTAACAGTAGTAGGTAGCAATAACATCTCAATGCCACAAAGGCATCCCCGTCAAGCACTTGGCACCGTAGGGTAATCATACAGAACCTCGTATCGTGTGCTAGAGATGGCTCTCACGGGACATGACTGCGACACTATCACACTCGTCTCCCACACATGACCTACCTTATTCACCATAAATTTTTTACAATTTACTTACCTCTTCTTCTGTCATCTCTCACATTAAACGTTGGGCTGTGATTCGATATTAATTACCCATTCATACTCATTCGCAACATACACAAAATTTAATATTCTCTTCTATAATATAAACTCTTATACATCATATCATTATTTGTACATATACATCCTGTATGTACATTAATTTACATAGTTGTGCTTATGCAATGTTCAGTATAAAATGTTCGAGTGTGTATACCTCTAGTAAGATGGATATGCAACGAAATCAAGGAATATCAGTCCTCAGCTGTGTCCACCTATTGTGGATGCTCTGAAAAAAAAAAGGAAATAATAATAGGGTGAGCAAACAACGTGCTCAGTAAAGAAATCAGGCAAGCAAGTAGACATCTACACTATCTACTTAAAATAATGCTTTGCCCTTCCTTCTCTCATCTCAAAAGCATGAATCAATACTGATATAATAGCAGTACAGAATAAATCCCATGTACTTAAAATCATGCTGAGTTATCAAATACAGGCAATCATACAAAACAGTGCATCTTTATAATTTCGGAATGCCTTTATAGAAATCATGCCATTCACATATAAATCACAGTACAATGTACACCCGTGGACCCTCTCCTTATGGTCGGGGTGCCTACCATAGGTCTTAGCCCTCACAACATGGAAATACATCATAGTCGAGGTGCTTGCCATAAGTCTTATCCCTCACAATATGAAAATAATTGTCACGTCTCTAAATCCACATGCGAACATCTCAACTGTGTGACACTCAGTCAACACGAGAAAATCGTCACAATTTTTCTAACATGTCTTATATATCACGTAGAAACTACAGTGTGGGTCTTAAGTGTTACTCAAAATCAACACACCACCTCTAAACACTGTGTATGCATCTCAAAATATTCAACACTAGTGTGAGTAACCTCTAGCGCTAGGTCATACATAGTTCTCATTTCAAATCAAGTACGAGCTATCGCTCAAGTACTATGTCATGTATAAATCATGAAGAATCGAGTACGAGCAACGCTCCCAGTACTCTATCATGTAAAACTGAGTATGAGCAAAGCTCCCAATACTCTATATGCATCAATCACAAACTGAGTATGAGTAAAGCTCCCAGTACTATAATATGCAAAAAATCGCATTAAAATCTAGTACGAGTAAACACTCAAGTACTATGTGATGCATATCTCAAAATATAGTGCGAGTAATCTCTAACACTTATGGTTTTTCACACAAAACCAGATAGATGGCTATTCAAATCATTATTCACCCAATGAAATCAAAGAAGCACTCAAATGTGCTGTTTTCACATATACATGAAAACAAATTGCCATTCTATCATGTAAACTCATGAATTTTGGGTCACAATATGCTTCTAAGGCTTTTTATCCTATTTTGGATAAAATCACACTTTATCTCAATAGTCTTTATCACAACAAAATGCTTATTTCAGGGAATTCGTATAGAGTATAATATCTAAACTCTATTCAAAATACGTGTAGCCATCTCTAGCTACTCACACAATTCCCTTACTTTGGATCACGTTAAGTGACCTCACTTCCTCGGTTCTGCTCACTCTTGCAGTCCGATAAGCTTCCAATGTGATTTCCAAAGCTGTTATACGTGTTTACGTTAGTATATCGTAATATACTCATTTTACATGCATAATCTCAACTTAACACATCATTTCCATTATTGTCTCCCAATATGGTATTATACCACATTTTCCATATAGCTATATTTATTTGTCTTTATTTCCAATATATGCATTTCATAAGATTAATTTCAAATCTTCCATACATGCATATTCCATCATCAAATCCATGTTAACACCATTTCCTCATCATTTTCGCATTTTCACACCAAAACTAGGTCATGCTCATTTTCCATGATTCTTTCAGTTTCAGCAATTCATACATATACCAATAAACCCATCAATACATATAGTTTAACATGTATTAACATGGTGCATTAAATCTTACCTAGCTGAGATTTCCTTCATTTTTCACCAAAATGGGTACAAGTCCTATTTGTTCTTGAAATCCTTGATTTCAATCTTTTGTTCCCAAGTATGTTGTTCTCCTATTTGCCAAGGACAACTTTACTCAACTATATCTCACTCAAAACTGATCACAAACTGAAGTTTTCTAGCTTAGAAATGTTAGGTTTTGCTTTTGGTATTGAATGAATAGTAAATCTCGTGAAAACTGAAGTGCAGAGGTCCAATATTTATAGAATTATTTCTATGAGATCGATCTACCCTGCACTTTTTCCTCTCGAAATCGACCTTTCAAACCTAATGAGATCGATCTACTCCAAAGCATGAGATCGATCTATTCCAAGTCAGTAGCTTAAGGAGATCGATATGGCCCCTCTGGGATCGATTCCATCAACACTGAATGCTTATCAGATCGATCTGGCCCCAATGGAGATCGATCTGATTTGTTCCATCGCTCAAATAAAAGTATTTTTGGTTCTTTCAGATCGATCTCTTATCACATGAGATCGATCTCTCATTCATATTTTTCAGATTTTACTGCAGTTTTCTACAATTACTCACACCAAACTTCATAAATTTTGCTGTCATAGTCATTTTCTCATCTAGCCTCCTTCAAGGCTTGAAAATGACATCCATTCATACTTTATACACATTAAAACTTGTGTACATTCATTGTATAGCCAAAGGTATACAATAGAAGACCAAATGGAATTATAAAGCTTTACTTAACTCATGCAACTTCATTCCATTCACTTTCATCACATATAAAAGTCTATTTTTGCCTATTCATATATAATGAAACTTGCATGTACATCACAAACTCATATTACAAGTGTGTACATGTATATACTTATGAATTTAAGGGTCTTACAATCCTCCCCTCCTTAAAAGAATTTGGTCCTCCAAATAAGAAAAAAGTTACTCTACAAACAATTGGTGATATCTCTCGCGTATCAGAGTCTCTAGCTCCCAAGTAGCTTCCTCTGAAGTGTGATGCTACCAGAGAATCTTCACTAACCCGATAGTCTTATTCCTCAAGACTTTCTCCATTCTATCTAGAATCTGTATCAATTTCTCTACATGCGTCAAATCATCCTTGAGCTATAATGGATCATATTGGATCACATGATTTGGATCTGGATGATACTTCCTCAACATCGAAATGTGGAAGACATTGTGCACTCTAAATAATTTCGGTGGCAATGCCAATCTATATGCCTTATCTCCCACTCTGTCTAATATCTCAAAGGGTCCAATGTAGTGAGGACTCAACTTACCTCTCTTCCCAAATCTCGCTATACCCTTCGAAGGAGAAACCTTCAGAAATACTAAATCACCAACTTCGAATTCAAGTGGTCTTCGTCCCTTGTTAGCATAGCTTTTCTGTCTACTCTGAGTTGTCCTCAATCTCTCTACAATAAACTGAACATCCTCAGAGGCTTGTGTAACCAAGTCAGGAGCAAAAATCTTTCTGTCACCCACTTCTTTCCGTTCGATAGGGGAACGACATTTCGGCCATACAAAGCCACATACGGTGCCATCCCGATACTCGCATGATAACTGTTATTGCAGGCGAATTCAGCTAGTGGCAAATGATCATCCCACGAGCCTCTAAAATCCAATACACAAGCTCTCAACATATCCTCCAGGGTCTGTATAGTCCTCTCTGATTGACCATCTATTTGAGGATGATAAGCGGTGCTCAATCTCAACTGGGTTCCATGACTTCCTGAAAATGTTCCCAAAAGTGAGAAGTGAAGTGGGAATCCTTATCTGAACTAATAATTACTGGAATACCATGTAACCTCACTACCTCGCGTACATATAACTCTGCTAATGTACTCAGAGTATCGGTAGCACTCATAGCTAGAAAGTGGGCTGACTTCATCAGTCTATCAACTATCACCCATATAGCATCCTGATTCCTCTGGTCCTCAGTAAACCCAGCACGAAATCTATGGTGATATACTCCTATTTCCATGTCGGTATAGGTAGAGGCTGTAATAACCCTGCAGGTTTCTGATGCTCCACCTTCACTTGCTGACAAACAAGACATCTTGCCATGAATTCTACCGCATCTCTCTTCATACCTGACTACCAATACACCTTCCGGAGATTTGGTACATCTTGTTACACCCCGGATGTAATGTGTACCTCGATGAATTAGCTTCTGTCAATATAAGTCTCTTGATTTTTTGGTCCTTGGGAACACATAATCTGCTTCTAAACCTCATAAGTCCATCTGAACTTATTCCAAAGTCAGTCATGGTGCCGTTCTATCCAACTGACCTCTCATGTCAAGGCAATATAGATCAGTCTACTGAGCCTGTCTAACAGATCCGGCTCTAAGCATAGACTAGAAATCACATAGTCTGTATCCATGTTAAAAGGCATAACTCTGAAACTGAGGCTAGCAAACTGCTTTAGAAACTTATGTTCTCTGACTATCATATACGATACCATCTCAAGGCTCTTTGTGCTCAAAGCATTCGTTACAACATTAGCCTTACCTGGATGATAAAGTATCTCACAATCATAGTCCTTTAGAAGCTCTAGCCATCTTCTTTGTCTCATATTCAATTCTTTCTGTGAGAACAGATACTTGAGGCTCTTGTGGTCGTTAAAAATCTAGAATTTCTCTCCATATAAGTAGTGGCGCCATACCTTCAACGCAAACACTACTGCAGCAAACTCCAAATCATGGGTTGGATAGTTCTTCTCATGGTCCTTCAGCTGTCTAGATCCATAAGTAACTACCTTCCCATCCTGCATTAATAAACAGCCCAGTCCCTGATGCAAAGCATCGGTATACACTGAAAATCCTCCTAAGCTAGTAGGGATAGTGAGAATCGGAGCAGTAGTCAATCGACTCTTCAACTCCTAAAAACGTTTCTCACAATCTTCATCCTATACAAAAGCTACACTCTTCCGAGTGAGACGTGTCAACAGAGCAGCTAACTTCGAAAATCCTTCTACAAATCTCAGATAGTATCCTGTTAAACCCGAGAAACTCATGATCTCGGTGACTGTCCTCGGCTGTTCTCACTGAACTACACCCTTAATCTTGGATGGATCCATTGATACACCATCCTTTGACACCACGTGTCCCACAAACGAGATCTGTGACAACCAAAAATCACACTTACTGAGTTTAACATACAGCTTTTGCTCTCGTAAAGTCTGCAATACAATCCTGAGGTGCTTCTCATGCTCTTCCTCAGAATATACCAAAATATGATCTATGAAGACGGTAGCAAATTGATCCAAATATGGCCTGAACACATCATTCATCAAAGCCATGAAAGCTGGGGGAGCATTCATCAATCCGAATGGCATCACTAAAAACTCGTAATGGCCATATCGGGTTCTAAATGCTGTTTTTGGCACATCTTCACTCCGAACTCTCAGCTGATGATACCTAAACCTCAGATCATTCTTAGAAAAGACCTGCGCTTCCCAGAGTTGATCCAACAAATCATCAATTCATGGAAGAAGATATCTATTCTTGATTATTGCCTTATTCAACAATCAGTAATCTATCCACAATCAGAGGCTTCCATTCTTCTTTACAAACAAAATCGGTGCTCCCCACGGTGAATCACTCGGTCTAATGAAATCTCCTATCCAATAACTCCTGTAATTGTTTCTTGAGCTCTTCCAGTTCAACTAAAGCCATGCGATACGGTGGTCTCGAAATAGTTCAGTACCAGGCACCAAGTCTATACAGAACTCCATCTCTCTATCTAGTGGCAACCCTGACAATTCATTCGAAAAGACATCTGGGAATTCACTAACCACATAAATATCTTTCAACTCTGGATGTACCTTATCCATGTCAACCACGTAAGTAATAAAACCTTCAACATATTCATTCCTCAATCAACATAATACATTATTAATTACAACCATAACTACTACCTTTATTTTTTTTCATTAAATTTTACAACATACTTTTCAGAGTTAGGAAACATAACTTGTCACGACCCTTTTTACTCTTTATAACTGAAAATCACTATAAATTTTTTGCATTTTCCTTTCCTTATTCGGTCGTGAACCAAGTTACCACTGCACAGTTGGGCTGTGAGTCAATAATAAACATAACTCAACATTCATTCTTAGTTAAATCAAAAGAAGTGCCATTCATTGAAATGTTAAGTTATACATGACACATTTTCTACCTTTTACATCCCCCCACATTGCAATACAATTGACTACTGTGCCTTTACATGTTTAGATACAAAAGAATCTCTGTGTGTATACCTTTTGGCGATGGAAGCGATGGATGTCCAAAATACAATGCCTCAGTCCTCACTGGGCTGCTATGTACACTCTGTAGAGAGGAGAAAGTAGAGAGGGATGAGCAACCACACGCTCAGATGGCAATAATGCGAGCATGGTAGATAACTACTCTATCTACATGTTGATAATGTTATGCATAAATCATTTATAATAGGAGCATGAGGAAATAAATCTATGTCGTATGAATATACATATATCATGTACAGAAAACATGGAAAACAGGCATAAAATGGGAAATTCAGTAAGAAACATCCCTTAAGATTCGTCTCTTTCTCAAAACACGTTAAAAATACCATTACAATCATTTTTACATCGCAAACATCATTATCATTTCTCAATCAAAATCCCACAAGGCTCGACCCATCCCTCGGGTCTACACTGGACAATCATAATCACACTCATATATCAAAACCATGTGGTATAATGCAATATCAAGTGAGACAAGTCACTATATCTCAAGGACTATGTTGGCCAACTATGTCATAAATCATCCCAGACCACACGCATCTCGATGTGCGGGGTAATATTCTGAAACGAAGGTGGGTTACTTCTTCGCCAGACTTTCTCATCATGTAACCACCACGCGGTGCATCGTACTCCATGTGATATACACGGTACAATGTACTCCGCGAACCCATATCATGATAGGGGGTGCCAATCGCAGGTCTTAGCTACCCTATACCAAATGTAACTTCCATTGTCTCAAGTGCACATGGAGCTTATCGTATCCATGTAAGAGAGCTTCCCTTCTGAACAGAGCCTCCCAACCCCCTTTGGCTTGAGGATGTTGTGCTTAAGGGTCTTACCATAAGAGAGAGCCTTCCCACCGAACAGAGCCTCCCCACCCTTTTTGGGCTTAAGGATGTAGGGCTTGAGGATCTTACCAGCTTCCACAGCATCATACGTACCACAGTGTGAAAACCTGTGCGAGTTAAGCTCTAGCACGACACATGCATTATAGATAAATCACCTCGTACGAGCAATGCTCTAGTACAACATTAATGCATCAAATCATGAGAAAACCACATACGAGCATAGCTCTAGTATGATTATATGCATAAGAAAACCACTCGAAATCCACGTACGAGCAAAAGCTCTAATACAGTTTATAAAACATCATCACAATCAAATCAATGTGCGAGCTAAGCTTCAGCACGTTTCATACAAGTGGAAGCATCAAAATCCCATGGGAGCTAAGCTCCAACACGATTCAATTCACATAAACACGATAGGCAATTTATACATAATCCAAATAATCTCAAATCATGTTTAGCACTTCACATGTGTGATTTCACAAAAATCATTCAAATAATTGCCAACCTATTCGTTAGTTTGCTTAACAAGGCAATATGTTTTGTAAAAACACCAAAACATGCGATTTATGCAATTATTAGCCTTACTATCCCCTTTTTCAAGAATAATTTCATAATCCAAATCGTATACAATTCTTGTATCAATTCATACATACCAATAATCATTTTCGTAAACAATCATGCATTTTATAAACGCCCTATATTCACCCACAAGTCCAAAGTACAAGCAGCTATATCTATTTACTCACAAAATTTCCTTACCTGGAATCGTGTCGCATCATTCTGTTTCCTTAGAGCTACTTACTTGTGCGGTTCGATGCGTCTCCAACGAACTCTCCAAAACTGTACAAAGTCGTGTATCGCATCGATTTAGTCTATATACTAAACTCTGGTGTTTACTATAGTTGATTTGACCTATATCCTCCATTAACACTTATAAGGCCTAGTTTCATTGTTATACTCATATCTTGAGTCTATTGATTCTTTTTGGCTTATTGATTCATACTAAATCAATATTAAATCGACATTAAGCTCATAGTGTTCATATCTCATCAATTTCTTCACTATGGCATTTTATCCAACATCCTACATATTCATTTCCATAAATCCTCTAAACTCACAATGTGACTTCATTTAGTCATTTCAAATGATATATATTACTTCAATAACAACTTAGCAATGCCCATAAATCATTAACTCATTCATCCCATATCTTCTCACACTAGATTTATTCTAGGTTTTCTAGGTTACACTAGTTCCATCACATCCTAGGTAGTTTTATCCATCAATACACATACAAATCAACTCCAAAATCAATAAATACCCAAATGTGTTTGTGCTGAAGTGTTAGAAACTTACCAAATCAAGTTTCTCTTCTTGCTCCAACTGAAAATACACCTTGCTCCTTCAATACCACAAATGAGGCTTTGATTCCAAGGTATGTTGTTCTTCTCTTTGATAAGAATAACTTTGTATCTAATGGTCTTTCCTCAAATCTTACTGAAATTGGGTGGATTTAGGAGTGAGAAAGTGAAGTTTTAGGTTTAAATGGAAGAGAGAGATTGTTTCCCAAAATCTGCAGATTTCTCTGCTCCTATTTGTAGAAATTTCTTAATGAGATTGATTTGTTAAGGCATGAGATTGATCTGGTCCCCTTAAATCCCTCATTTTTATACTAATTTGTATGCATGAGATTGATCTGTCGAGTGTCTGAGATCAATTTGCTCCAACCTGAGAGCTAAGGAAATCAATCTGTTTGCATCAAAATCGATCTTCTCATTACCCAAAGTTTAGCAGATCAATCTGGCTCCATTGGAGATCGATCTGGCATTCATATTTTCTAGATTTTGCTGCAATTTTTTGCAGTAACTCACACTAAATATCCTCAATTTGCTGCCATGATCATTTTCTCATCCAACCACCTTTAAGACTTGAAAATGACATCCATTCATACCTTATACGCATTAAAACTTGCATGCATTCCTTGTATAACCAAAGGTATACCGTACGAAACTAAATGGAAGAATAAAGATCTAGGTAACTTCATTCCATTTGCTGCACTACTCATTTTGCATTCCACTCACATTTATCACATACAAAAGTTCATTTCTTCATATTCATACATAATGAAACTTGTGTGTACATTCCCAACTCATATTACAAAGGGGTACATCGATCTTATGGACTTTACATCACTTATGACTTACTTTACATGTACATCAACATACTTATAAATTCATAAGATTTACATCTGAAAAAACGGGTCTTATATTCCTCCCCCTTAAAAAATTTGGTCCTCCAAATTAGAACCGAGTTATTCCTCAAAAAGTTGAGGGTATTTCTCCTGTATCGAGTTCTTCAATTCCCATGTGGCCTCTTCCACCGTGTGATGTTGCCAAAGAACTTTTACCAAGAGAATTGTCATATTCTGTAACACTTTCTCTTTTCTATCCAATATCCGAACCGGGTTCTCAACATATGTCATACTCTCATGGAGCTCCAACGGCTCATATCTTTTCACATGTGCCGGGTCCGGGTGATACTTCCGAAGTATAAAGACGTGGAAGACATTATGAACATTTACCAAGTCTAGTGGTAATGCCAACCTATACGCCTTATCTCCCACTCTCTCCAAAATCTCGAAGGGTCCGATCTATCTAGGGCTCAGCTTGCCCTTCTTACCAAAACTCGTAATACCCTTCGAAGGTGAAACTCTCAGAAATACCGACTCACCCACATTAAACTCTAGTGGTCTCCGTCTCTTATCAGCATAACTCTTTTTTTAGCTTTGAACTGTTCGTAATCTCTCACATATCAATTGGACGTCCTCAGATGTCTGTTGCACTAAGTCAAGAGCAAAAATATTTCTATCACCAACCTCTTCCCATCCAATGGGAGACCGATATCTGCATCCATACATTGCCTCAGAGGGTACCATCTCGATACTCGAATGATATCTGTTATTATAGGCGAACTCAGCTAACTACAGGTGAACATCCTAGGAGCCTCCAAAATCTAGCACACACGCTCTCAATATATCCTCCAAGGTCTGTATAGTCCTCTCTGACTGCCCATCTATCTAAGGATGAAAAGCGGTGCTAAAATTCAAGTGGGTCCCAATCACTTCCTGAAAAGGTTCCCAAAAATGGGAAGTGAAGCAAGCATCCCTATCAGAAACAAAGCTCACTGGTACACCATGTAGCCATATTATCTCTCTAACATACAGATTCACCAACTGACTCAGAGTATCGGTACCTCTTATAGCTAAGAAATGGGTTGACTTAGTCAACTGATCCATAATAACCCATATGGCATCATGACCTCTGCGGGTCCTCGGCAATCCCATCACAAAATCCATGGTGACATGCTTCAACTTCCATGTTGGTATCGGTAGAGGCTGCAATAATCCTGCAGGCTTCTGATCCTCTACCTTTACTTGCTGACAAACGAGACACTTAACGATAAATTCAACACTGTCTCCTTTCATTCCATACTACTAATAAACCTTCTGAAGGTTTCGATACATCTTGGTACTCTTCGGATGTATCATATACTTCGATGAGTGAGTCTTTGATAAAATCAGTCTCCTGATCTCAGAATCCTCGAGAACACATACTCTCCATCTGAACCTCAACAAGCTATCTGCACTCAGCTCAAAATTAATACCCAGACCTGCCTATATCTAACTCAACCAATTGATACACCGTTGATCGATCTGCTGAGCTTGCTGAATACGACCAATCAACTCTGGCTATAATCTCATACTAGCCATAATCTCGACTCTCTCTTATCCAGGTGGGGACACATCCAAACTGAGGTTCATAAATTGTTCCAACAACTCATGTTCTCGTACCATCATATAAGACACCAACCTAGGTTCTTCCTGCTCAAGGCATCGGCAACCACATTTGCCCTACCCGGGTGGTACATGATTTCACAATTGTAATCCTTGAGGAGTTTGAGCCATCTCCTTTGTCTCATATTTAACTCTTTCTGTGAGAACAGGTACTTAAGGCTCTTATGATCTGTGAAAACTTGAAATTTCTCACCATATAAATATTGGCGCCATATTTTCAAAGTAAACACCACGGCCGCCAACTCCAAATCATGTGTCGGGTAGTTATTCTCCTGATCTTTCAATTGTCTAGATCCATAGGCAATTACCTTCCCATCATGCATAAGTACATAGCCTAGTCCCTAATGTGATGCATCCGTATACACCGAGAAATATCCTGAGCTGGTGGGAATGGTGAGAATTGGAGCAGTGGTCAATCGACGCTTAAGCTCTTTAAAACTCCCCTCACATGCCTTATCCCATACAAACTTAACGTCTTTACGTGTGAGGCATGTCAACGGAGCAGCTAGTCTGGAGAAACCCTCTACAAATCTTCGATAATAACCTGTCAATCCTAAAAAAATTTTGATCTCAGTAACTGTCTTGGGTTGTTCCCACTGTACTACTGCTTCTATTTTGGATGGATCCACTGATACCCCATCCTTCGATACATCATGGCCCAAAAATGAGATCTGCTCTAACCAAAAGTTACCCTTGATGAGTTTGGCATATAACTCTTTCTCATGGAGGGTCTACAGAACTACTCTAAAGTGCTCCTCATGGTCTTCCCTAGACTTGGAATAGACCAAGATATCATCAATAAACATAATCACAAAATTGTCTAGGTATGGCTTGAATACATCATTCATCAGTGCCATAAATGCTGCGGGGGCATTCGTCAATCCGAATGGCAAAACAAAAAACTCGTAGTGGCCATATCGGGTACGAAATGCTATTTTGGGTACATCTCCACTCCATATCCTCAACTGATAGTACCCTGACCGTAGATCTATCTTTGAGAATACCTATGCTCCCCGAAGCTAATCCAACAAATCATCAATGCGTAGAAGGGGGCACTTGTTCTTAATGGTGGCCTTATTCAACAACCGATAATCTATACATAATGGGCGGCTTCCATCCTTCTTCCTTACAAATAGAGTCGGTGCTCCCCAAGGTGAGAGACTCGGTCTAATAAACCCCTTCTCCAACAACTCTTGCAACTGTTTCTTTAGCTCTTCCAACTCAACCGGAGCAATTCTATATGGTTGTTTCGATATCAGCTCTGTACCAGGCACTAACTCTATATAAAATTCCATTTCCCTTTTAGGTGGTACCCCTGGTAAATCGTCTGGAAAGTCATTAGAAAATTCTACAATCACTGGTATGTCTCTCAATTTCGGGTGTGCCTTATCTATGTCAACCACGTATGCAATAAACCCTTCACATCATTCTTCCCACCGTTAGTGATACAAGTCATCACATCAATATTCAACGTAAACAAATAAATTCATCTCTCATGTAGATTAAATAACATCATACTCTTTTCATTTATCATAGTTATGTCATTTCATTTCTTGTCATCAAAGTTTACAATTAGATTGTCTAATCCCGAAAGCATTAAGGTCTTAGCATTACAATCCATAACAACACGATCAGCAGCCAACCAATCCATTCCCAATATTACATTAAAATCATTCATTTTCAATAAAATTAAATCGACTGTCCTCTCCTTTCCCTTCATCTTCAATTTACAATCTCTACATACATGTTCTGTCAATTGACTATCATTCATGGGTGTGGAAATCATCAACATTTTATCCAACACTGTAGGTCTCATATGCTTCAACAATTTACGTGCAAAGGAAGGTGATATGAAGGAATGCGTGGCCCCAAGATCAAATAATACCGATGCTTCTAAATCAAAGATTGGGATGGTACCTTTAATCACATCCATCGATATGTCTGCTGTGTCCAAGTCCAGTGTGTGCACTCGTCCTCTTCTCACACCCATTGCCTGTTCCCCTTTTTCTTCAGTCGTAGCCCTCCTCATCGGATCAACTGTCTCCACTGGAGCTCTCTCTGGCTCTTTAACACACTGCATCTGTAACACACTGCAGGGGTCATTGGACAAGGCCTAGTCCCATGAAATCTACCACATCTCCTACACTGCTCAGTAGTAGACCGTGGTCTTCCAATAACCATACCCCTCGGTGCAGTCAAAGCCAGGTATACGGGAGGTCTAGCAGCTCTCTCCTGCACCTCCTCAATCTTAGGTCTCTTCTCAAAACGTCGTTGGCCTACTCTCCCGGCCACTTTATCCATCCCGGATCTCTTCCAGTCTTTATCTCTTTTGACACTAATCTTCCCAAGCTCAGAGGCATTCTTCTCAAAGTCTTGCTCACATAACCGAGCCTTATGTACCGCCTCCTCATATGTCTGAATGTTAAATGGGGCTAGCTTAGTCCGGATGGCCAATCTCAATCCATCAATGAACTTCTGGATCTTTCGAGTCTCACTACCCATCGTATCTAGGTCATATCTCCCCAAAGACATAAATCTCGACTCATATTCATCCACAGTACAGTTCCTTTGAACCAAATTCATGGATTCCATTCGTAATTTTCTCTGTGCAGTGGATGGGATGTACTGTCTCCTGAAGGCCTCCAAAAATATCTCCCATGTGATCTCGGAGTGTCGGGCCCTCAAAATAGACTCGGTGGATTTCCACCAGTGTTCTGCCTTTCCTTTCAACATAAATACCGTGAAAGGCTACCTTCTCAACTAAGTACATCTGAAGAATCGATACAGTTTCTCCATCTCAAACACCCAATCCTCATTAATAACCGGGTCCTTCACCCATCTCAACACTAGAGGTTTTAACCCTTGGAACTCTCGTAATCTGCTCAACTCGCAGTCATAACCCAAATCACTACCACTCTGTCGTGGAGCGACAAAAGAAGTTGTATCCTGGACTGGAGGTGGTGTAACAGTAGCAGTCTCTGCAGTCTGAGGTCGTTCCGCCTCTGCAGCTGCCTATCCAGTAGTATTAGGTTGTGCTGCGAAACCTCGTTTATCACCGGCACCCAAAACCTGCATGACTATCTCAACTAGGCTCTCATACTCTACTCTATCCTAGCGAAGCGTACCTCTGTGTCCCCTGATCTCTCAGTAGGGTCCTGTGGAGCCTAGTCAGTCTGTGACTCCGTACGGCTCTTAGGCCTACCTCTACGGCCTATAGCACATGCTCCCACCCCTCTACCTCTACGCGTAACAGGTATACTGCCTAACTTCCTATATTCACAATCACTTATTAGACTCAATCCATCATGATATACACAGTTATATATAACCAAAAGTACAGTAATATAGGGATGTAATTTTTTGACGTTTTATTTTTGACTCACATCAAGCCAACTTAGCTCTGATACCAATCTCTGTCATGACCCATTTTACTCTTTATAACCGAAAATCACTATAAATTTTTCGTATTTTCCTTTCCTTACCCGATCGTGAATGAACTTACCACTACACAGTTGGGCTGTGAGTAAAAAAAAACATCACTCAACATTCATTGTCAATTAAATCAAAAGAAGTGTCATTCATTGAAATATTAAGTTATACATGACATGGTTTCTAACTTTTACATCCCCCACATTGCAATACAATTAACTACTGTGCCTTTATATAATTCGATACAAAAGAATCTCTGTGTGTATACCTTTTAGCGATGGAAGTAGCAGATGTCTAAAATACAACGCCTCAGTCCTCACTGGGCTACAGTGTACGCTCTGTAGAGAGGGGAAAGTAGAGAGGGATGAGCAACCACGCGCTCAGTAAGGCAATAATGCAAGCATGGTAGATAACTACTCTATCTACATGCTGATAATGTTATGCATAAATCATTTATAATAGGAGCATGAGGAAATAAATCTATATTTTATGAATATACATAAATCATGTACAGAAAATATGGAAAACAAGCATATAAAACATGGAATTAACATCATGTAAGACCTCTCATGCTCATCTTTATCGAATCTCATAATAAAAAGGGAAATTCATTAAGAAACATCTTTTAAGATTCGTCTCTTTCTCAAAACACATTAAAAATCCCATCACAATCATTTCTACATCCCAAACATCATTATCATTTCTCAATCAAAATCCCACAAGGCTCGACCCCTCCCTCAGGTCTACCCTGGATAATCATAATCACACTCATGTATCAAAACCATGTGGTACTATGCAATATCAAGTGAGACGGGTCATTTTATCTCAAGGTTTATGTTGGCCAACTATGTCATAAATCATCTCAGGCCACACAAATCCCAGTGTGCGGGGTAATATGCTGAAACGAAGGTGGGTTAGTTTTTCACCAGACTTTCTCATCACGTAACCACCACGCGGTATATCGTACTCCATGTTATATACACGGTACATCGTACTCCGTGGACCCATATCATGATTGGGGGTGCCAGTTGTAGGTCTTAGCTACCCCATATCAAATGTAACTTCCATTGTCTCAAGTGCACGTGAAACTTATCGTATCCATGTAAGAGAGCCTCCCTGTCGAATAGAGCTTCCCCACCCCCTTTGGTTTGAGAATGTTGTGCTTGAGGGTCTTACCGTAAGTGAGAGCCTCCCCACCGAACAGAGCCTCCCCACCCCTTTTGGACTTAAGGATGCAAAGCTTGAGGATCTTACCAGCTTCCACGGCATCATACGTACCATAGTGTGAAAACCTATGTGAGCTAAGCTCTAACATGATACATACATCATAGATAAATCACCTCGTACGAGCAATGCTCTAGTACGACATTAATGCATCAAATCATGAGAAAACCACGTACGAGCATAGCTCCAGTACGGTTATATGCATATGAAAACCACTCGAAATCCATGTACGAGCAGAAGCTCCAGTACGGTTTATAAAACATCATCACAATCAAATCAATGTGCGAGATAAGCTCCAGCACGTTTCATACAAGTGGAAGCATCAAAATCACGTGCGAGCTAGGCTCTAGCACGATTCAATTCACATAAACATGATATGCAGTTTATACACAATCAAAATAATCTCAGATCATGTTTAACACTTCGCATGTGTGATTTCACAAAAATCATTCAAACAATTACCAACCTATTCGTTAATTTACTCAACAAGGCAATGTGTTTTGTAAAACCACCAAAACATGCGATTTGTGCAATTATTAGCCTTACTATCCCCTTTTTCAAGAATCATTTCATAAACCAAATCATATACAATACTCGTAGCAATTCATATATACAAACAATCATTTTCGTAAACAATCATGCATTTCATAAATGCCCTATATTCACCCACGAGTTCAAAGTACGAGCAGCTATCTCTATATACTCACAGAATTCCCTTACCTAGAATCGTGTCGCATGATTTCATTTCCTTAGAGCTGTTACTTGTGCAGTCCGATGCGACTCCAACGAACTCTCCAGAACTGCACAAAATCGTATTTCTCATCGATTTAGTCCATATACTCAACTCTGGTGTTTGCTATAGTCGATTTAACCTATAGCCTCCATTAACACTTATAAGGCCTAGTTTCATTGTTCTACTCATATCTCGGGTCTATTGATTCTTTTTTGCCTATTGATTCATACCAAATCGATATTAAATCGACATTAAGCTCATAGTGTTCATATCTTATCAATTTCTTCACTATGGCATTTTAACCAACATCTTACATACTTATTTCCATAAATCCTCTAAACTCATAATGTGGCTTCATTTAGTTGTTTCAAATTATTCATATTACTTCAATAACAACTTAGCAATGCATATAAATCATTAACTCATTTAACCCATATCTTCTCACATTAGATTTATTCTAGGTTTTCTAGGTCACACTAGTTCCATTACATCATAGGTAGTTTTAACCATCAATACACATACAAATCAACTCCAAAATTAATAAATAGCCAAATGTGTTTGGGCTGAAGTGTTAGAAACTTACCAAATCTAGTTTCTCTTCTTGCTCTAACTGAAAATACACCTTGCTCCTTCAAAACCACAAATGAGGCTTTCATTCCAAGGTATGTTGTTCTTCTCTTTGATAAGAACTACTTTGTATCTAATGGTCTTTCCTCAAATCTTATTGGAATTTGGTGGATTTAGGAGTGACAAAGTGAGGTTTTAGGTTGAAATGGAAGAGAGAGACTGTTTATCGAAATCTACAAATTTCTCTGCTCCTATTTATAGAAATTGCTTAATGAGATCGATTTGTTAAGGCATGAGATCGATCTGGTCCCCTTAAATCCCTCATTTTTACGCCAATTTGAATGCATGAGATGGATTTGTCGAGTGCTTTAGATCGATCTGTCCCAGGCAGTAGCTTAAGGAGATCGATCTACATCCAGGGGAGATCGATCTGCTCCAACTCGAGAGCTAAGGAAATCGATCTGTTTGCATCAAAATCAATCTTCTCATTGCCGAATGTTTAACAGATCGATCTGGCTCCATTGGAGATCGATCTGGTATTTATATTTTCCAAATTTTACTGCCGTTTTCTGCAGTAACTCACACTAAATATCCTCAATTTCCTGCCATGGTCATTTTCTCATCCAACCACCTTTAAAACTTGAAAATGACATCCATTCATACCTTATACGCATTAAAACTTGCGTGCATTCCTTGTATAACCAAAGGTATACCGTACCAAACCAAATGGACGTATAAAGATCTATGTAACTTCATTCCATTTGCTGCACTACTCATTTTTTATTCCACTAATATTTATCACATACAAAGGTCCATTTCTTCATATTCATACATAATAAAACTTGTGTGTTCATTCCCAACTCATATTACAATGGGGTACATCGATCTTATGGACTTTAAATCACTTATGACTCACTTTACATGTACATCACCATACTTATAAATTCATAAGATTTACATCTGAAAATATGGGTCATACATAACTGTCTTAGTACAACAGTCTAAAATAACATGGTTTGATGATAACCAATCCATTCCTAAGATTACATCAAAATCACTCATGCTTAACACTATTAAATTGGATGTCATGTCCTTTTCCCTTACTTTCAGCTTACAATCATTCAACACATACTCTACAAGCTGACTATTATCCATAGGCGTACAAATCAACATCATCTTACTCAAAGGTGTACGCTTTACATGCTTTCCTATCTTACATGAAAATGAAGGTGATACAAATGAATGCGTGGCACCAGGATCAATCAAAACATGTGCTTCTAAATCATATATCAGGATGTCACCGCTAATCACATCTGATGAAGCATCTGCTGTTCCCTAGTCCAAGGCATGTGCTAGCCCTTGTCCCATAACCTTCTTTCCTTTTTCCTCTATCGTCGCTCTCTTCCTCTGAGTAGACGTATCATCTGGAGCTCTCTTTGGCTCCCAACCTTTTTATGGGGTAGTCTCAACCATCTCTAGACAAACTCTAGCAATATGAACTGGTTTCCCACATCGAAAACACATAATAGTACTCATCGGATAAGGTCTACCACCATGGTATCTACCACATCTACTGCACTGATCAGTAGTAGACCTCAGTCCTCTAATCATAATGCCCTTCGTCGGAGCTATAGCCGGGTATGTAGGAGGTCTAACTGGTCTCTCTCGAACCTCCTCTATCTGTGGTCTCTTACCAAAGAGTCTCCTCCCTCCTCGATAACTAAAACCTCTATCTCTAATCGACCTCTTCCTATCCTTCTCTCGGCTCCGACTGATCTTCTCGAACTCAGAGGCATTCCTCTCATAGTCCTACTCACAGAGTTGCACCTTGCACACTACCTCATTATATGTACCAATATCTAATGGTACCAATCTAGATCGTAGCATTCGTCTCAGTCCATCTATAAATCTGCAGACCTTCCTAGTCTTGCTGTATATGGTATCGGGGTCATACCTTCCCAGGGCTAAAAATCTCATCTTATACTCATCCATTGAAAGACTCCCCTGACTCAACCCCAAGAACTCGGTTTGTAGCTTTCGCTGTGCCGTATCTAGAACAAACTACCTCCTGAAGGCATTCAGATATCTCTCAACTAATCTCAGCATGTCGGGCTCTCAATATGGGCCTGGTGGATTTCCACCAATGCTTTGTCGTTCCCTTTAGTAAGAACGCAGCAAATGCGACCATCTTTGAAGTCGTACACTCAAGGAATTCATACAACTTCTCCATCTCTCCAATCCACTCCTCAGCAATGACTGTGTCCTTGACCCCTCTAAAATATAGAGGTCCAAGCTTCTGGAAATGTCACAATCTATCTAAATCACACTCGTATCCCAATCCACTACTATCTTGAACTCGTGGGGGTGTAGGAGTATCTATAGCCTGTGGCATCTGTGCAGGCTTTGTATCCTGTCCCTGTCTACCTGGCATAGTTTGTGCCAACAACTCCACTATCATCGCTAGGCTATGCTTAATCCTCGTGAAGCATGCATCAGTAGTCTCAGGTACCTTAGTAGTACCAATAATCTCATCTCGAGTCTTTGGGCTACATCTACGGCCTCGAGCCCTACCTCTATCCCCTCTACCACGGTGAGTAATAACCATAATGGCTAAATCCCTGCATTCAGAATCATTTATTAGTCTGATTTTCATCTCGTATACATAATTGTAACTGAACAAAGCACAGTACTATAGGGATGTATATTTTCCTAATTACTAATATCAATTTGCATTAGACCAACACTGCTCTGATACCATTTCTGTCACGCCCTTCTCCCACACATTACCTACCTTATTCACCACAAATTTTTTGCAATTTACTTACCTCTTCTTCTGTCATCTCTCACATTAAACGTTGGGTTGTGATTTGATATTAGTCACTCATTCATACTCATTCGCAACATACACAGAATTTAATATTCTTTTCTATAATTTAAACTCTTATACATCATATCATTATTTGTACATATACATCTCATCCGTACATTAGTTTACATAGCTGTGCTTATACAATATTTAGTACAAAATATTCGAGTGTGTGTACCTCTAGTAAGATGGATATACAATGAAATCAGGGAATATCAATCCGCAGCCGTGTCCACCTAGTGTGGATGCTCTGAAAAAAAGAAAGGGAAATAATAATAGGGTGAACAAACAACACGCTCAGTAAGGAAATCAGGCAAGCAAGTAGACATCCACACTATCAACTGAAAATAATGCTTTGGCTTTCCTTCTCTCATCTCAAAAGCATGAATCAATACTGATATAATAGTAGTATATAATAAATCCCATGTACTTAAAATACAGGCGTTCATGCAAAATAGTGCATCTTTATAATTTTAGAATGCCTTTATTGAAATCGTACCATTTACATACAAATCACAGTAGGTATGGCAATTCACAACATAACACAATAACCGGTTTCTGACTTCTCTCTCAGGTATAGCCATATCATTAAAATAAGTGAAATATCATGTGAGACTCGATGGCTAAATGCAATACTCTCTTGGACTATGGTCATATCATATAATGGTGAAATCCCATGCAACACAGATCTCGGTGTGTGGGTAATCACTATTGTAACGGGAGGGGGGTCAGTCTATCATAACCGCCAGCTATCAACTCCTCAACTCCACAACAACACACGGTACAGTGTACTCCATGCCACTCGCACGATACAACGTACACCTGTGGACCCTCTCCTCATGGTCGGGGTGCCTGCCATAGGTCTTAACCCTCACACCATGGAAAAACATCATAGTCGGGGTGCTTGCCATAAGTCTTATCCCGCACACTATGGAAATAATTACCACATCTCTAAATCCACGTGCAAACATCTCAACAGTGTGAAACTCAGTCTACACGAGGAAATCGTGACGATTTTTCTACCATGTCTTATATATCACGTAAAAGCTACAGTGTGCGTCTTGAGTGTGACTCAAAATCAACACTCCGCCTCTAAACACTGTGTATGCATCTTAAAATATTCAACACTAGTGCTAGTAACCTCAAGCACTAGGTCATGCATAGTTCTCATTTCAAATAAAGTACGAACTATCGCTCAAGTACTATGTCATGTATAAATCATGAACAATCGAGTACGAGCAACGCTCCCAGTACTCTATCTTGTAAAACTGAGTATGAGCAAAGCTCCCAATACTGTATATGCAACAATCACAAACTGAGTACGAGCAAAGCTCCCAATACTATAATATGCATAAAATCACATTAAAATCTACTACGAATAAACACTCAAGTACTATGTGATGCATATCTCAAAATATAGTGCGAGTAATCTCTAGCACTTATGGTTTTTCACACAAAACCAGATAGATGGCTATTCAAATCATTATTCACCCAATGAAATCAAAGAAGCACTCAAATGTGCTATTTTCGCATATACATGAAAACAAATTGCCATTCTATCATGCAAACTCATGAATTTTGGGTCACAATATGCTTCTAAGGCTTTTCATCCTATTTTGGATAAAATAACACTTTATCTCAACAGTCTTTATCACAACAACATGCCTTTTTCATCGAATTCATATAAAGTATAATATCTAAACTCTATTCGAAATACGTGTAGCCATCTCTTGCTACTCACACAATTCTCTTACCTTAGATCACGTCAAGTGACCTCACTTCCTCGATTCTGCTCACTCTTGCAGTCCGATCAGCTTCCAATGTAATTTTCGAAGCTGTTATACGTGTTTACGTTAGCATATCATAATATACTCATTTTACCTGCATAATCTCAACTTAACATATCATTTCCATTACTCTCTCCCAATATGGTATTATACCACATTTTCCATAAAGCTATGTTTATGTCTCTTTATTTCTAATATATACATTTCATAAGATTAATTTAAAATCTTCCATACATCCATATTCCATCATCAAATCCATGTTAACACCATTTCCTCATCATTTTCCCATTTTCACACCAAAACTAGGTCATGCTCATTTTCCATGATTCTTTCAGTTTCAACAATTCATACATATACCAATAAACTCATCAATACACCTAGTTTAACATATATAAACTTGGTGCATTAAATCTTACCTAGCTGAGATTTCCTTCCTTTTTCACCAAATGGGTACAAGTCCTCTTTGCTCTTGAAATCCTTAATTTCAATCTCTTGTTTCCAAGTATGTTGTTCTCCTCTTTGCCACTGACAACTTTACTCAACTATATCTCACTCAAAACTGATCAAAAATTGAAGGTTTCTAGCTTAGAAATGTTAGGTTTTGTTTTTGGTATTGAGTAAAATAGTAAATCCCGTGAAAACTGAAGTGCAGAGGTCCAGTGTTTATAGAATTATGTCTATGAGATCGATATGCTCTCCTATGAGATCGATCTGCTTTGAAACCGACCTTTCAAATCTAATGAGATTGATCTACTCCCAAGCATGAGATCGATCTATTCCAAGTCAGTAGCTTAAGGAGATTAATCTGGCCCCAATGAAGATTGATCTGATCTGTTCCATCGCTCAAATAAAAGAATATTTTTTTTAGATCGATCTCTCATCCCATGAGATCGATCTCTCATTCATATTTTCCAGATTTTCTTGTAGTTTTCTGCAGTAACTCACACTAAACTTCATAAATTTTGCTGCCATAGTCATTTTCTCATCCAACCTCCTTCAAGGCTTGAAAATGACATCCATTCATACTTTATACAGATTAAAACTTGTGTACATTCATTGTATAGCCAAAGGTATACAATACAAGACCAAATGGAATTATAAAGCCTTACTTAACTCATGCAACTTCATTCCATTCACTTTCATCACATACAAAAGTCTATTTCTACCTATTCATATATAATGAAAATTGCACGTACATCACAAACTCATTTTACAAGTGTGTACATGTATATACTTATGAATTTAAGGGTCTTACACACACAAGCATAAATAGGGTCGCCAACAATCTCAAAAACTCTCCACGATGGGTTGTAAGACTGTAATTTCCTTATACCCAATGTTTCGTTTGCTTATGTTAAGTCGAAATTTAATTTGCGGTTAGGAGGATCAAATTTGATTAGTAGATAAAACATATTAAGTTAGGATTGTTATTTTGTGTTCACGCCACTTAGTGTAAATAACTTTAATGTATTTTAGTTTAGGAAATGTAAGAATGTGTGAGACATTGGCATAATAGGTAAGTATAAATAATAAATCTGAAAATTTAAAATCTAATATAAATAAAATACAACAATGATAAATTCTATTATGTGAACATATTTTAAATGCATAATGTATGAGCATGAATATGTTCATGAATTCAATTTATTGAGTAGAAATAGATTCATGTGACCAGATTAGGATAGATTAAGGTAATCTACCATTAGTCATTAAGTTAAATGTACATGAATGTAAATTTTAAATCAAATTCATGCAAGTAAACTTAGGAAGTGTACCGAAATTAATAGGAACTTAAGCTAAATTCAGTTAAATAAAATTTATATCGATAATTAAATAGTGATAATTTTAAATTTAAGTAATCTCATTAAGTTTCAAGTGGCAAATAAATTTCATAAGGCAATATGATAAATTTGAAATAATGAAGTTCGTAATAATATATGAAAAGAACTATGCTTATGTATATTTGCAAATTTGAAATATAGATATAACACCTTATGTAAAATAGTTTTTGGAGCATGTACATATAAATATTATAGATATAAAATCTGAATACAAATATCTAATATGATTATAAATTGGAAATTTATTTACAAATATTAATACATTATAAAACTGAAATAAATAAGAAAATATAAATACGAAAATTACAAACCAATTTCTGGTTTCCCTCTTCTCTTTTCCCTCTCACGTTTTTCACTAAAGAAACTAGAAAATCCTCTCTTGCATTCTCTTCCTCTCGCCACTCTCACGCCTCTAACCTCCAAAACAGCTTCTCCAAAGCCTGCATGCAGTTCCCCTTATGCTCTCTTTGTCTTCCACGAAAAACAGCCCCCCTCACTACCAAACTTTTTTTTCCAAACAGCCAACAATCTATAAAATTCATGTGTGCATGTTAGTGTTGAGTGATTGTGAATTAGTATTAGAGTCAGAATATTAGCTCCACACCCACAAATCATGTTTTCCCCTCTCCACAATTCAGAATTCTCGAAACAGCCCACAAAAAAAAAATACTATTTCATTGCTACTTGTTGAAACCGAGAGTTTCCAAGGAGAGAGGAGAGTATTGCTTGTTCTGAATTGAAGGAGACCACACCAATTGAGTGAAACGTGTAGAAGCTTAGGATTTCACAAGGAATTACAAGAAATTGCAGAAAACAGATTGGGGATTTTTAGCTAGGGGGTCGGCATTAAGCAATTGAGGTAAGAAGTGTGTAATTTTCTGGAAATTGATGTTTAATTACTGCTATATTAGTGTAAAATAAGTGATAAGTTTAGTCAATTTCAGAATTTGATACATGCATGAGGGTTAGGGTTCTTAGCTAGGTGAATTGGGAATTCTGAAGTTTAGAAATTTAGGAACTTGAATGGTAATTGAAATGTAAACCTACAAGTAAGAATTTAATGAAGAAATTGATAAATTATAACTATTGGAAGAAAAAAATTTAAGATGGCCATTAGGATAGGGTATTCGACCATGTAGGAAATTGTTGCAATGTGGATGTTAAATTAAATTATTGAATCTGAAATGTGTTTAAAACAAATATAGATTTCTATGATTTAAAATTTAACAAGAAGTTTGAATGTTTGGGGCATAGTCTCGGTTTCAGCAAGAAAATTATAAAAACTGATTTTTTTTTATGCATGTAAACGTATATACAACTTAAAATTCTGGAATTACATAGTGTTATGTTTAATTTAAAATGCAGAATTTAGATGTTGGATAGTTTAGGATTCATGTAAATTGAGGGAAAATCTAAATTGAGGGTAAGAATTGATAACTTAGGTAGATTTGTAATTGTAAGACCGCAATTTTCCTTATACCGAATGTTTCGTTTACTTATATTATGTCGGGAATTAATCTGAGGATAGGAGGATCGAATTTAATTAGGAGATAAAACATATTAAGTTAGGATAGCTATTTGGGTTCATGCCACTTAGTATAATAACTTTGATGTATTTTAGTTTTAGGAAATGTAGGGATATGTGAGACATTGGCATAATAGGCAAGTATAAATAATAAATCTGAAAAAAATTAAAATCCAATATAAATAAAATACAACAATGATAAATTATATCGAGGAAACATAATTTAATGCGTAATGTATGTGCATGAATATGTTCATGAACTCAACTTATTAAGTAGAAATATATTCATGTGACTAGTTAGGATAGATTAAGGTAATCTACCATTAGTCATTAAGTTAAATGTAGATGAATGCAGAAATAAATTTAAATTCATGCAAGTAATCTTAGGTAGTGTATCAAAATTAATAGGAACTTAAGCTAAATTCGGTTAAATAGAAATTTACATGATAATTAATTAGTGATAAATTTAAATAATCTAACTAAGTTAAATTATGAAGCAAATAAGTTTAATAATGTAATATGATAAATCTTAAATATTAAAGCTAGTAACATTATGATAAGAATTATGCTTGGGTATATTTGTAAATTGGAATAATATGGATATAAAAACCTTATGTAAAATTATTTTGAAACAAGTACAAATACATATTTGAAATGTAAAATCTGAATGTGTGAATTTAGTGAAGAAATTGATAAATTATAACAATTGGAAGAAAAATTTATGATGGCCATTAGGATAGGGTATTCGGCCATGTAGAGAAATGTAGAGGAATATTGTTGTATTGTGAAGGGTGAATTAAATTATACAATCTGAAATAGGTTTAAAACAAATGTAGATTTCTATTATTTAAAATTTAATAAGAAGTTTGACTGTTTGGGGCATAGGCTCGGCTATAGCGTAAAAGACTAAATCTGATTTTTTTTCATGCATGTTAACTTCTATACAACTTAAAATTTTGGAATTACATAGTGCTATGGGTTAATTTAATATGCAGAAATTAGGTGTTTGAGAGTTTAAGACTTATATAATTCAAGGGAAATCAAAATTAAGGGTAAGACTTGAGAAATTATGTAAATTAAATAGCTAGGGAGAAATTGACTATTTCAATGAGTAATTAAAATGAATTGCTGGAAATTGATGAAGAATGGTGAAAATGAGTGCTCAGCTAAGGTAGGAAATTTAAGGAATTTCATGCTTATACTTGGTTAGAAGGAGTTAGATTACATAAATTATCTTGAAATCAGTACATACATTTGATGCATGTAGTTAAAGAGAAGGAAATTCAGAAATTAAATCCTCCTTGGCTGAAATTATAAGAAATTACTAGTTGATAACAACAATGTTGAACAAATGTTGAAATAATTAAATGAGTATAGAAGATTAAGTTCGGTTATTTGAAAAGTTTAGGAACGAATTTGCTTGCTGAAATTTAAGGATTAAGTTAGCTAAGTTAAGTATAAAAAACATAGTTACATAATTGTAAAAACAGGAATTTAGCTAATGAATAAGGATGATATATGAGAGTTTTGGTTACTAAGAATGTTGGGAATATTAGTTGTTGGAAATTTCGGAAGTAAAAATAAATTTTAGGTAAGGAAAATATATAATTATAGGATTTGTATGAATTTAATGTGAAGATAGGATTATTACTTAAGGCATTCGGCAACTTTGAAAGAATTGGAAATAACTACCTAGTTGGATTGTAAGAATTAGGCCATGAGAGCATGATGTAAATGATATTAATCTATGATTGGAAGAACCAATGCTTGCGTTAAACAAGTAGAAATATTAGAGGTAAGTCTCGACCATGACCAAATATAAAGGACTTTCCAAGTGCGAATAAATTTAAGGCTTAAAGTTGTTTTGAATAGGCTCTTTAACTGTGTTTTGGAAATAGCATAAAGTTGCAAGAATTGCATACATGCTGATTTTGAAATGACGATTCATGTTTTTATACCAATAGGTTGTTTTCCCCAAACTTTGGAAATTGTGAATTTGGGTTGATTTGAATAAATTTTATTGTGAACCCATCGTGGAGATTTTTAAGATTGTTAGCGACCCGGTTTATGCTTGTGTGTTAGTCATGTCCAGTGAGAGTCATCTCTAGCACCCGGTAGGAGGTTCTGTATGACTGTCCTACGGTGCCAAATGTTTCACGGGGATGCCTTTGTGGCATTGAGATGTTATTGCTACCTACTATTGTTAGACCCTGAGCCTGTCTTCAGTACCCTAGTCTGAATCTTGCTCAGTTAGGATAGGGTGGTAGTCACTATGACCATAGGTGTTTATTTTCCATTGATATTGGTGATATTGTTTGAGTACTTGATTCCAAGGCTGGTTGGGGTAATTGCCACGTTCTCATTTTGTTCAATCGAATTATTCAAGCTTGCTCATGCATGTATTTTGACTGAATCGCCCTTTTGACAATGGTGTCGGCTTTTGAGATTTCTAAGTGTTCTTTGGAATTCAATTTTTGTTTAACGATGCATGATTATTAGCTATACAAGCATGTCTTAATCGAAGCATAAGCAACATTATCTTATCGAAATGTGCATGATGACTTTACATGATTCTCATGATTTACCACTGCATGGTGTGTTGTATGGTGTTTTACTAGCTTCGATTATGTAAATTTCTTACTGAGCGTGTGGTTGTTCACCCCTCTCTTTCCAACGCTTTTCAGATTAGATTATCTGGGCGAGCTTCACGTACTTACTGACTCCATCAGCCTAGTGAGTTGTTTTTGGTATACCGAGGTATATGCAATAGATGATATATATGTATATATATATATTTTGTTTTCCGAACATGTACGCACAATTGCATTTGCGAGATGTATTTAGTTGGAAGTTGATGATTACTATGTATTGCACTTAGGTTTCTTCTTTTTGGTTTAAACAATTAAATGGCAATATGTTGTAAGGTGTTAAACCAATTGGTCGTGATTGTGGTTATGTGTTGATCTGGTGGATTTGGTTACTGTGGATTACATTTAGGTTTCTTCTTTTTTGTCTAAAATGGATGAACGGTAAAGCATGTTGTATGGTATTGACCAACTTCTCGGGTTTTGTGATCATGTGATGTATGGTGAATAGTCCTATTAACACGGATTAAATATTTTTGTAGTTAAGTACATGTGATGATTATGGAGTAATTGTAGGAAGGACTTAGATTGATTATGACGTTATGCTGTCGGAAATGTGAAAGAAACCTGATATCACCGATATTATAGGTCACGACTAGAAAATTATTCGTTTACGAAAATATTTAAAAAGAGTAGCATGGTTCCTATATTGGACACAAAACAACAAGTAAAATGATCCGTAGAAACAATTATATTATTTTGAAACATGATTCCGCTTAACATCACACGTCTACGTTTGAGGTTAGGTCATAAGGTGTGATAGTAATGCTTAGGAGAATAATGTACTGATTTAATAAGTGCTGAAAATTGATGATGAATGGTGGAAAATAAGTGCTCAGCTAAGGTAGGAAATCTAAGGAATTTCATGCTTGTATTCGGTTAGAAAGAGTTAGATTTCAAGATTATCATGAAATTAGTACATACATTTAATACATGTAGTGAATGAGAATGAAATTCAAAATTTAAAATTTAACTATTCTCTTTGGCTGAAATGGTAAGAATTTGCTAATTGAAATAGTAATGTCAAATGAATGTTGAAATTGTTAAATGAAAATGAAGGATTAGGTTCAGTCATTTGAGAAGTTTATGAACAAATTTGGTTGCTGAAATTTAAGGATTAAGTTAGCCAATTTGTGTATAAACAACATAGTTTCATAATTGTAAAACCGGAAATTTGGTAAATGAATAAGGATGAATTATGGAGTTTCGGCTACTAAGTATGTTGGGAATATTAGTGTTGGAAAATTTCAGAAGATTAAAATGGGATTTTAGTGTGACAAATATGTATTCACAGGATTAGGCATTCGACAATTTTGAGATGATTGAGAAAGAGAAGCTAATTGGATTTAAATGTTAGACCAGAAATGGGAGGTGCAAATGAGATTATTCCAGGAATTTGTAAGAAATGATCTTATGTTATTCAAGTAGGAATACTTAGGGTGAAGTGTCGGTCTTGACAAAAGAATTGGGAATTTTTAGTCTACAATAACGTGTTGAGTTTGAAACTAGTAAATCAAATTAGTGTAGCTTAGATTTTAAATTTTCATAGCTGAATTTGGTAGTGAAACAAGGTAAAATTGCCTTGACGGAATTATAATAAACCGAAATAGATAAGTACAGCGAATAAAATGAGCCTCTCGATTTAATCCAAAATCACAGAATTTTACTTTGAAATATATTATGGGATATGTTTAAAGGATGATAACGATATTTGTAGACTTGGAAACCGATTTAGGCAACTATAGGCACAAGTGAGAAGGATACGTTATAATATTGAAAATTAGTCTGGTGAATGTTGAATGTGCTGAAATTTTATTTGTTATTGTATTAATGTTAAATGCCACGTTGCCTTTAAATGTTGATTCGTAGCGGCTACTTCATCATGCGCCAAGGAAGCTTAGACGCATATATGCGCGTCTATGGCGAAAAAGGGTAAAGTTGGAAGCGTAGCTATTGTGTGGTTAGGGGTTTATGTGGCTATTGTTAGTGAAATGCTTTAGCATAGGTTAGACCATTTTTAAAGATAGGCTATAGGATAGCTGAGTTGCTAGGATAACTTAGAATAAAATTTCCTTACCTTATACTATTGATTTTGCAATATGTTCGTTTTGTAAACGCCATGATTTAAAATTTTGTCATAGCATGGAGCTTATCATTTTATATGATATGTTTTTACATGTTAGTATCATGTGCGTGTGAGCATTTCATTACAAATTTTTGTAACTCCATTCAGCTGTTTGACTTTCGAAGTTGTTTTGCATGGGCTCTTTAACTTTGTTTTGGAAATAGCATAATGTTACAAGAATTTCATACATGCTAATTTTGAAATGACAGAACATGATTTTATATCGATAGGTTGTTTTCCCCAAACTTTGGAAATTGTGCATTTGGGTTGATTTGATGAATTTTATTGTGAACCAATCGTGGAGATTTTTGAGATTGTTGCAACCCGATTTGTGCCTGTGTGGCAGTTATAGGGTATTGACCAACTTGTCGATTTTTGTGGTTATGTGATGCATGGTGCAATATCCTGTTAATGTGGATTATATATTTCTTTAGTTAAGTACATGTGATGATAATGGTGTACATTGTAGGAAGGACTTAGTTAAATTATGTTGTTACGTTGCTGGAATTGTGAAAGAAACCTGATATCACAGATATTATAAGTCACAACTAGACATTTATCATTTATGAAAATATTAAAAAGAATAGCATGGTTTCTACATCGGACACAAAACAACAAATAAAACGATCCATAGACACTATTATGTCATTTTAAAACACGATCCCGCTTAACATTGCACGTCTACATTTGAGATTAGGTCACGAGATGTGACAACTCGTTTTAGTATCAGAGTAGGCTTGTTGTAGGTCGTGTCAGTGTAGGTTAGCTAGTTTAGAGGTACATCTCACAACTGTGTATGTCTTAAATGTATATATATATATATATATATGATTGCATATACTTTCGATTGTTATTGACTTTGTTTGGGTCTTTGGTATAGGAATTGCAATTTAGTATGAGTGGGAGACGAACAAGGGCCAATGGTAGGCAAGCACAACTGCCTTCGATACCTCCCCCACAGCCAGAGAGTCTGAACTCCAGGATGGATAGACTCGAGCGATCGATGGCAGAGATGTCTGCAAAATTTACTCAGTTCATAGCGAACTTTGCTAATGTCACGAATGTGCCACAAGCTCCCCCACCTCTAGAGCCACAACCACCACCAGTTCCATAGGAACCCGTACCTCCACCACAGCCAACGGTAATGCAGCTACCAGTTCAAGACTCGTTGGAAAGGAACATGGGAGTTTCAGAAGATGAACTCGCCAATGTTTAAGAGAGATAAGGATCCCAACGCAATTGAGGAGTGGGTTCAGAAGTTGGAAAAGATATTCAAGATTATGAATTTAACAGCATGGAGAAGGTGGCATTGGCTACCTATATGTTAGAGGGAGAGGCAGAATGATGGTGGACTTCTATCGAGACCATCTTGTTGGCAAAGCACACTGAGATCACTTGGGAGACTTTCCTTGAGGCTTTTAATGATCAGTATATCTCGGAGTGTGCATGGAGGAAGAAAGAGGCAGAATTTATAAGCTTGGTCCAAGGTAACATGATGGTGGATCAGTATGAATCGAGGTTTACTGCACTACTTCGGTAGGAGTCTGATATTGCTAGAAATGAGTTAAAGAAGACGGTTAGGTTCATCCATGGGCTGAAGTCAGCAATTCAAAGCAAGTTGGCACCTCTGAACATACAGACCTATCTTGAGGCTATCCAGAGGGCGCAGTTTGTAGAGCATGACATGGATTTGTCCCAGACTGAGTTTCAGTCACGACTAAGGATTCATGGCAAGAGGTATGATGATAGAAGATCCTTCCAGAATAGGTGGCGGAACAAGAAGCATAAGGTTGAAGCCTCTCGTGCCATGATGACTAGGCCGAGGCCTTTTCCTACATAGAATGCTCTTGTACCTTATCAGATTCCCACGTGTAACCGATGTGGGAGAAGACATCATGCCAACTAGCCCTGCCGTCGAATATATGGTACTTGTTTCCAGTGTGGAGAAGTGGGACACATGAAGAGAAATTGTCTGAAGCTGACTACTCCGCTAGCCTATGTAAGACCCGTAATTTAATATGTACTCTTTATGTGACGACCCAAAACTACCCAAAAATCAGAGTAAATTTGTTTTTTGTTTTTCTTTCATACTTACTTGTCGTCTGATCGTGACCACACTCCACCAACAGTTGGGTTGTGCGTCAATGCCAATCTCATCATTCTTTTACCATATAACTTAATTTCTTATTAAAGGAAAGGTAAACATATGAGTTTTTCATTAATTCTTTCTCATTCATTTACAAGTGTTTACAGTATATACACATCCCCGAAAGTTATTTACAAACATGTTACTGTGCTATTCTTATTTAGATACAATATGTACAAGTGTATATACCTCAAAATGATCGGCAGCAGCGGATATCAGGATTGCAGTACTCAGTCGCCTCAAAGTTTACTGGAGGAAATCTGTGTAGGAAAATGAAAGGGGTGAGCACATCAAGCTCAGTAAGGCAATCCTACGAACAAGTAGGTAACAATACTACCTACATGAACGTGGTACCGTGAATAAACCGCCATTTCTCCACACATTTCAAAATCGATGCTATAATTCATGATGTCATGATGTCATGTAAAACAAGTTCACATATGGATTTCAAAAGCATGAAAAACTCAACATGCAAATCCATTTAAAAGATTTCGTTCTCGTTAAAATTTCACAACACAGTCAAGACTCAACCCCTCCCTTAGGTGTTCCTGACTCACACAAAACCATGAAATCAAATGCTTTTCAAAGCAATAGTACCATGCGATACAATGAATATAATGTAAAATCAGTTTACATCATTCATGGGTTTAAATAGCATGGAAATAACATCATGCAAGTTTTCGTTTAAAACCCAATTTAATTTTCATCAAAATCTTAGCTCAGTTAGGATCTAATCCCTCCCTCGGGTGATCCAGAGTCACACAAAAATCCACAAAATGAGTTTTTCAAAACATCAACATGCAAGACTAGGCAATATATGTATATATCTCGGGCAAACAACTAGGAAGATGGCCATATGTCCTCGTGATCCCACTGCTACACGAATCCTAGTGTACGGGGTCTCACCACTATCGGGAACCGACCCAAGAGGTGGGTCAGTCCATCCTGTCGGTCCTGCCTGCTCACTTGCATCCGAAGATGCCACGCATACGAAGATGCCACATAATCAATCCCATCACGGTACAGCTTACTCCACGCTACTTGCACGGTACAACGTACTCTGTGGACCCATATCTCATATCTATACTCATGCCCTGTCTCAAAACGCATGTACGAGCCTATTTAATCGACGTGACACACATTCTACCCGATGCTCCAAGCACGAGTCATCGCATATTCTCATGAAACCAGTGCGAGCGATGCTCTAGCACTCTCATAAAATCAAGTGAAAATTTGGTGCGAGTTAGACTCCAGCACACTGTCACGAAATCATATGAAAATCTAGTGCGAGTTAGACTCCAGCACCTATGAATGTAAAACTCTAGTGCGAGCTTTTGCTCCAGCACTAATGCATGCATCACACAAATAAAAAACTCGTGCGAGCTGAGCTCTAACACGTCACATGTCTATAAAATCATGTAGGCAGCTTTGTTATCTCAAAACAATTTCGAACCGAATCACATTGTTGAAAATATGCAATGTTGTGCATTTTTATTTAAAAGTTAGCCAGCCTACTCATGCACGTGTCAAAACACCTCAAGAACAAGCAGGAACCTCTTGTTCTTGCTCTTGTTCTTGCTCAAGAACAAGCGGATTTTCATTTAAAATCCCAATATAATTCACTAAATGCGAAATTAAATCCGAAATTCGTAAAATAAATCTTTAATACGCGAATAATTACATAAATTGTCGTAAATGAGCTTTACTTACATGAGATTATGCGATGGTGCACAAATCGAAATTCGACTGGGCTCACGTATACGATTTATCATTAAACTGCATAATTTATATTTAATTTCGGTTAATTTTTGATCAAATATAATTTAAATAAATTTCTCGAAAATCAAATTGGTCACTTTTGACCTCTTACCGACTTACCCAAAGTCCGGTGTATCCCCAAAAATTCTTCCCCTTTTTCCTTTTTCTCTTTTTCTTCCTTTTCTCCCTTTTTCCTCTCTTTCTTGGCTGAACCGGTTTGATCCAGTTCAACCCGGTCTTGTTTAGCCGATTCAGTCCAGCTCGATTTTCTTCTTCGCCATTCGGAACTATGTTCAGCCGGTTCTTCACCGGTTTTCACCTCCAGCAACTTCGCGGGGTAATCCGATTAACGAATCTGGCCTCGGTTTCACCAACGGTGGCCGAAAAGTGGCCGGTCCGGCTCTTCTCCCTTCCGACGTTGGTACCCATTTTCCTTTCTCGCCCTTTCCAAGGCTGTCCGTCGTTTTCTCCGACTATTTTCGGCACCTATTGGCGCGCCATCGAATAGGGGAGCTTCGGCTGGCGGTGGCTAGGGCCGAATCGGTGCCGGTGGCCGCCGATTTCGCTTCTCCTCTCTGCGACTGCTATCCCTCGATCAGTCGGATTCCGGCGCCGTTGGCGGTCTTACTGATGGCAGGAGGGTCGCCCGATCTTCCTCTTCCTTCTCCGGTGGTCGTCGGCCCTCGTTTGGCACCGATGGTGGCTTGTCAGTCTTCGTTTCTTCTTCGCAGGTTCCTCTTCGCGTTTTGTTTCTTTCCTTTTTCGTTTTCAAATTCAATTTCTGATTTTTTTATTATTTTATTTTATTTTTATAATTTTTATATTATTATTATATTCATTAAAATAATATAAAATTACAAAATATCCACCAAAAAATTATATTTTATTTAAATTAATTAATTTATTTAATTTATTGTATTTTAACCCTTTTCCGATATATTTTCTCTGTATTTTCGGGATATTGTCCCGAGTGAATTTTCGGTAAACCTTAATAATTTCGGATCTTTATCAATTGGACTCGAAATTCGATAATTTCTCCTTCATTGATCAAGATGTCCTAAATCCCTATTTTTAATTAAATTTTTCTTATCGAATTTATACCAGATTTCGATCTATTGACCATTTTACGCTTGTACGTGTTCGGGATCAATCCAATCAACTTACCTTCACGAACACTCACTCATTTCGTATTTTAAATCCTTATCTCCCGTCCGAATCGGATTCGTTTAAATTTGTGACCATTTTCAATCCTTTATAAGAAATTACGATATAATTTCGGGTCTTACATAATCTCCCCCACTTAAGAAATTTGGTCCTCCAAATTAGAACCAAGTCAAATGGCTTTATAAACAACTCCGGGTACGTCTATCGCATCACACTCTTTAATTCTCATGTGTCTTTTTCGGAGTGTACTACTACCAAAGTACTTTAATTAGGGAGATCATTTCATTGAGCTCCAACAGCTCATATCCGATCACATATGCTGGGTCCGAATAATATTTTTGAAGCATCAAAAGATGGGACACATGGTGGGTGCTTGCTAATTCAGGTAGTAACGCCAACCTACAGGCCTTATCTCCTACTTTGTCCAATCTCTCAAGGGATTCAATCTAATGAAACTCAATTTACCTTCTTTCTGAATCTCGTTATGTCCTTAGGGCATGTAACTTCCAACAATATTGATTCACCCTCAGTGAATTCCAATGCTTTTCTGTCTCTTGTCGGCATAGCTTTTCTGCCTGCTCTGAGGTGTTCTTAATCTCTCACAAATCAACTGAACATCCTCAGAGGTTTGTCTTACAAATTCTGGAACAATTCTCTATCTGTCACCCACTTCTTCTTATCCAATTCGGGGACCAACCCCTAAAGCCATACCATGTCTCATAAAATGTTTTTTCGGTACTCAAGTGACAACTGTCATTAATTGCGAATTTGGTTAGTAACAACTGATCATCCCAGGAGCTTATAAAATCAATGGCACACGCTCTCATCCTATCCTCTAGAACCTGTACAGTCCCCTCTGACTGACCATCTGTCTGAAGACGAAAAGCGGTGCTAACACTCAATCGGGTTCCCATAGCTTCCTGAAAAATATTCCCAGAAGTGGAAAGTGAAGCGGGAATCCCTATATGATAAAATGCTCACTAAAACGCTACATAATGTTCCACAATTTTTCATACACATAAATCCACCTACACACTCAGAGTATCTGAGGATTTCATAACCAAAAGGTGGGTAGACTTAGTCAATCTATCGACTATCACCCAGATAGCCTCGTGATTCATCCAGGTCCTCTATATCCCATCACAATATCCATAGTAACTTGCTCCCATTTTCGTGTCAATACAGGTAGAGGCTGCAACAACCCTGCAAACGTCTATTTCTCTACCTTAATCTGCTGACATATGAGACACTTCTCCACAATCTCTACAATATCTCTTTTCATACCTGACCACCCATACCCTTTTCAGAGATTTCGATATATTTATTACTTCTCGGATGCACTGTATCTCCCGAAGAGTGAGCTTCTGACAATAACACTATCTCATCACTGTGGTCTTAGGGAGCACTTATACTGTCTCGGAACCTCATTAAGCAATCATCACTCTCTGTGAACTCTGTCACTGTACCCCTCTGAATCTGACCCACACTATCGACACCATGTCGATCATCACGCTAAGCCTGTCAAATCCGGTCACTCAAATCTGGTTCTAATCTTAGGCTAGCTGTCACACAATCACTGTCATCATCAGAAGGGATTACATCACTACTGAGCCTCACAACTGCTCTAGCAGCTCACGCTCCCTGACCATCATATGTAATACCATCCCGAGACTTTTTCTACTCAAGGCATGAGCCATTACATTCGTCTTCACTGGGTGGTACAATTTTCACAATCATAATTCTTCAGAAGCTCTAACCCTCTTTGTTCTCATATTCTACTCTTTCTGTGAAAACAAATACTCGGAGCTTTTATGATCAGTGCATACATAGAATTTCTCATCGTATAAATGGTGGCGCCATACCTTCAGTGCAAACACTACGGGTGCCAATCTCTAAATCATGGGTCAGATAGTTTCTTTCACTATCCTTGAGTTGTTTGGATCCAAAATCGACTATCTTCCCAGTTTGCATCAATACATAACCCATGCATTATTTTGAGGTATCCATATACACTGCGAAACCTCTTGAGCTGTTGGGTATGGTGAAAATAATTATGGTGGCCAGTTCATACCTCAGTACACCAAAACTCCTGTCACATCTATCATCTCATTCAAATACCACTTGTTTTCTTTGTTAAACGTGTCAACAAACTAGTCTATTTCGAGAACTCTCAACTAACCATCTGTAAAAATAATTTTCAATTGTTGCTTATAATTTTCCCTGGACTTTAAATACACCTAAAATATCATCAATAAGGATGATAACAATGTCATGCCCCGCTTTCGGGAACCCTTCTATCCATACATTCTCTACTACGGTTGGGCTGTGAGAAGATGCAATTACTAAAAATTTATTTATTTACAGCGGAATATTTAAAACTTTAATTCACACTCCCAGGTGTGTGTGTAAATACACAAAATTAATTGTATAAATACCAAGTGTTTACATATCATCCCCATAATACTGATTACAATTCCAAGATATAACTGTGCGATACAATATATTAGATACAAAATACTCGTGTATACAAATCTTATACCTTTGCGGATTGTGGGAGCTGTTCAACACAAAAGACTTAGAGACCACCGCTCTCTTACTTCTCAGTACCTGGAGGGGGAAAATAGTGGGATGAGCAAACCACGGCTCAGTAAGGAAATGTATGCTAGCAGGTAGATATCGTACTACCTACATAGCCCATGCATGCATAAACCAAAACCATGTTTTCGTTATAAATGGAAATATCATACGAACAATGCATTTAAACACATATTTCTCAATATCATTTTCATGTAAATCAAATGTCAAACTTCCATTTAAAACATGCTCATAAATAGTGCCCTCATGGCACGAATGTGAAATCGGAGATTTATTAAAACACGAAATCTCTTTCACTTCTCAAATCATTCTCTTTCACAAATCTCTTTCTTTTTCTGAGATTGTCTCTGTTTCTCGATTCTCTGAGACAGGCATGGAATTTTAGGCAATCAAATATCCACGACTTATGGCCACAGTCAGTGATCCCAGGCCTCACTGATCGGGTGTGCACAGGGTATCACTTCGCCTGAAGGGGGATGGGTCAGTCCTAACCTCCGGCTCATCTCAATCCACCTCATCTCCTCGTATACTCACGGTGAAGATACGTCGTGTGTCATCTACGCGATACTCGTACTCACGTGCACCCAGCACGGTACATAGTATACCAACGGGTGACTACACTGTTCTACGTACAACTGTGGACCCAAGTCCATACTCCAACTCCGATGGACTTTTTATCCTTAAACCATGTCTCATATACCAGGCGAGCAAGCAGCGTGACACACAGTCAATGCAAAGCTCCAGCGCGGTACGATCTATCGTTAAGGCCCAGCCCGTTCAATTGGCCGTCGGCTGGTATCCCCTTGGGTCCCAGACCCCCAGGTTTACCTTAACTCAACAAAACGGTACGAGCATAGTTCTCGCAGTTTCTCAAAACCTCCGTGCGAGTTAAAACTCCCGCACGGTACATCAAGGCTTTAAACCGGGTGTGAGCTAACGCTTCAACACCAAATCTCATCTCAAAACTGATAGATGACTATTTTCTCTTTTTAAAACTCAAAGCACGTTTATTCACATAGCATGCCTTTTCATGCCAAAACATGTAAAATTAGCCAAACTATCATCAACATTTCTCAATCAATAATAACAATATAAAATTGAGAATTTCATTGAAAACATGCATATCATGCTATTTCCTTACCCTATCCCATTTCTCAATACATATATATACATCATAGTACCTTTCATACTTCCACATCATTTCATAAACTTATAATATCGTACTAGTCCTAGCAATATATCTATGAAATTGCTGTAATTACGTACGAACATCTCTATAGCTAACACACAGTCCCTTACCTCGTTTTACTTGTGTGCAACTATCCGCCTTTACGCTTCTTGAGTTCTCATCTCGACTTGCTCCGGCGTATCATCCGAAACTGAAATTCATCCACCAACATTTGAGTTAATGTTTCTAACTCTTATTCAACTAAGCATTTATCCAATGCTTTAATTACACATTTTTACCCTTTGTGGTAAATCTCCAAATTTATCCTAATATCAACATTTCCAAACCATTTCCACAACATACTCATCCACTCAAGATATCCCATTCATCAAAAATACTCCCACATTCCACTTTCTCACACTTGACTATTTCTAAGCTATATGCATTTCATACCATCCTAGGTAGTTCTATCCACAATATGCACACCCAAATATCTTTATAATCATTAACTAAACCAATGTACTTGGATTTGTGCATTAGAACTTACCTCATTGGATTTCCTCTTGCTCCAATTAGGATTGCCCTCTATTTCTTCAATCCTTCAAATGGGAAAATGCCTCTAGACTATGTTGTTCTTCTCTTTGATGTGAACAACTTTGTCTCTAATAGCCTCTCCTTAAATTTCACTGAAAATGGCTTGATTTAGGAGTGAGAAACTAGATTTCTTTGAGTTGAAGTGAAATGGAAATGTTTGTCCCGAAATTCTGATGATCCAACTGCTCCCATTTATAGATTTGACTTGATGAGATCGATCTTCCTTGGGTGGAGATCGATCTGTTCCTCAAAAATCCCTCTTTTCTGAGACGTTTTAAAGGTAGGAGATCGATCTGTCGAGACTGGAGATCGATCTGCTGTCAAACAGAAGCTTAAGGAGATCGATCTGATCTTATGGGAGATCGATCTGCTTCCAACCCGAGACCTAGAGAGATCGATCTGGTCTTAGGTGAGATCGATCTTCTCCCAACCTGAGAGCTAAAGAGATCGATCTGCTTCCTCTGGAGATCGATCTGCTCCCTTCCATTTCTCACATAAGAGCATTCTGGCTCTCCCAGATCGATCTCTCATCCTATGAGATCGATCTGGCCTTCACAAATTCCAGATTTCCTGCAGTTTTTTCTGCAACAACTCTTACCAAACACCCTAAATTTGCTTCCATGATCATTTCCTCATTCATTCATCTTTGAGACTTGAAAATGGGATTCTTCCTCACTACATACACATTAAAACTTGTGTAGGATCTTTGTATGATCAAATACATATACGATATTACTCGAATGGAAATATACACTTATGTAATTCTTTCCTTCCATTTTACTATACTACTCATATCCCATTTCGATCACATTCTTCTCGTTTCAAGTTTATTTCTTCCTACTCACTCATAATGCAACTTGTACGTATAATCACAATTCTTATTACAAGTGCGTACATAATCTTATAAACTTACATTGCATATACTTCACATTACAATGTATCATCATATTTACGATTCTATTTACATTCCCATGTTCCTATATACAGCTATACATATACGGGGTCTCACAAACAAATCGGTCCAGGTAAAGTTTAAATACCTCATCGTAGTTGAGTTCCACTAAGTATTTCAATCACCCATATCCTTGACTTATGTACGTAAAAACATATAATTTTATTTTGAAATTGCTTCCGTTCACGATACTAACCTGCATCATTTCCTTTTTCTTATATTAACGACTTTTATAAAATTTTAATTTGTTAACCTTCATGATTAACCGAATTTTATATTTCTTTATCGTACCAGTAAAGGTACCCTAATTTTAAATGTATATATTACGTTTGTAGATTTTAATTTATAGGTGATGTGTACTTCTAGACGCTATCAAGTCTTCAAGCGGGGAGGTATTTTGAAATACCTTTATTAACCCTTAGACTTGACCACATGGATTGGTTATGGATACATCTACCCCTTATCCTTGGTCGCAATTCATATTCACTACATATAGCTTAATCCAAATTACTTACCTTGCATACGCCTCCTATTCCAATATATCTTGTATTCAAGATCTATCACATCTTAAGCTTATCTCCTTTCGTATATCACTTATAACAAACTCTGTCATTTCTCATTCCGTGAGTACAATCATTTGCTCCTTTAATTTCAATTGCTACACCCCTTTTATTACTTGCCAAAACTTATAGTATACTTTTCAGGGGTATCCATATCACTATCTTAGGATAGAAATCTGAACAACATAGTTTGCAGCCGACCAATTTATTCTCAAATATTATTTCAAATTATTCATAGTCCATTGAATAAAATCGGCTGACTTATACTTCTTTCCCCGTTTTAGACTTATAATCTCTTCATAATTATTCTGTTAGTTAACCCTCCTTCATTGGGGTACTAACTATCAGCATTGTGCCCATGGGTGTAGGCATTTACGTCTTTTACTAACTTATATACAAATAAAGGCGGTATGACTAAATGTGTGGCAGCAGGATCAATTAACACAATTACTTCTTTATTCATAATCAGTGTGGTATCTTTCACCACATCATATGAACATCAGTAGTGTCCTAGTCCAAGGTATACACTCGCCCTCGTCCAACAGCCTTCTTTCCCCTTTCTCTTCGGCTGTGGCCTCCCTTTTTCGGTGCAGAGATATCAACAAGATTTTCTCTGTCTCTTTGCCCTTCTGTGAGGCAATCTCACCCAACTCTGAGCAATCATTAAATAAAGAGCCAATCTTACCACACTTAAACACCTATTTTAGTCAATAAAGTGTAGGTGTAGGCCCTACTTCCATGGTATCTACCACACATTCTACACTGGTTACATTACTATGGAGCAGGTCGGGGTCCTCTAATCACAATACCCCTCAAGTGCTGAAATTGGATACACTGGGGCCTTACCAATCATCTTATCCCGTGACTCATCAACTCTAATATCTTATCAAACTACTTTTTTCCAGTTCTGACATCTCTGTCATTCTCTATTCTCTTTTTATCTCTATTTCGGCCCTTACTACCTTTCCCAATCTCAGAGGCGTGCAACACATGATCTTATTCACACAACTGTGGTCTGCGCACTGCCTCAGCATAGGTAGTGGTATCTAACGGGGCCAATCGGACTCAAATCGACAATTTGAGCCCTTCCATGAACTTTTGGGCTTTTCGACTCTCACTGCCCATAGTGTTGGGGTAATACCTACCCAGGGATATAAACTGAGTTTCATACTCGTCAATCAACCAGTTCCGTTGGGTAAGAGTAAGAAATTTTATCTATAATTTCCTTTAAGCAGTGTCCGAGATATTCTGTTACTGGAATACATCCAGAAATATTTATCATGTTAGCTCTGGATGTCTAACTCTTATGATGGGTCTAGCGGACTTCCACCAATGCTCCGACTCGCCCTCAAATCCCATGCATACTCTGAGCAATTAGCTCTCAAAATATTCTCCACACTCTGCTCCAACCTCACGAAGTGTGTCTCAATACTATTCGATCTCTCTGGCAGACTCTGTTCGATCTCTCTATCGGACTCAGTGGGGCATGCTCAACATCAGCCTCCATTTCAATCTCATCTTAGTTTTCATAGGTCGACTCAGCATGACTAACAGGCTCAGGCCTACCTCTACGTGTGACGCCCCGGAAGCGTGGAAAATAGGGCTAATTTAAAACTTTTTACTCATTAATTCACAATTAAGGGTGCATTCCTGTGCAGTGTCATACATCATCATAATTATCATGCCTCAGGATCTCATCACAATATAGTATATATTGTATTATATACATTACTCAATTCTAAGTTAATTAGTCCTAATACATCCCCTACATCACTGTACAATAAGTGTCTGTAAATATAACTCTAGTCTGGGTACATAAATAGTAAATATCTACCTCAGTACACAAAATACGGCCTGGAGCTCAAGTCCTCCACTAACCTCTAACTCGTACGTTGCAGGGAACTCACTTCACTTGAAGCGATCTGGGGGGAAGAGAAAACAGGGTGAGCTTCCAAATCGCTCAGTAAGGGGGGTAAGGGAACTCAGTTATATAAACCATATCACACATCACAAATATGTATTTGTTTATGAAGCTCATTTGAAATCGTAGCATGAAAGTTCTCAAAACATCATCATCTCATAACTCATGAATCATGTGAAAACATGAAGGTAAAAAGGCTCAATATCGAGCACTCACAAGCATGTGTAAATATATGCGATAATGGCTGTTCTCAAAATACGTGATAAAAATCACCTCAGTAAATAGCACGTGATAAGGTCACAAAACACAACTCATGTGTAAAACGAGACTAGGCAATAAAACTCAATTAAAACTCGTCATGGCACATCTATTATGTAATCTCCTCTGGGTGCGCATCCCAGGCATCCTCGCATAGAGGGAACGTCGACAATATGGTCGTATGCATGGTATATTGGACTTATATGTTACCAGAACAAGGCTCGGCCTTACATGCTACCAGAGCAATGCCTCGCCTCATGCACACTATCACGTGGTCCCTGGGTCAGTTCCCAGGCGGCCCACTCTCTCGGTCTTACATGCTACCAAAGCAAGGCCACCCAGCGTTATCAGAACGGGGGTCATCTCACGTTACCAAAACGGAGGCATCTCTCGTTACCAAAACGGAGGAATATCGGACTTACATGCTACCAGAGCAAGGCCTCCCAACGCTACCAAAGCGGAGGAATAATCGGACTTACATGTTACTAGAACAAGGCCTGTGGTCCCTGGGTCAATTCCCCGACGTCCCACTATATCGGTCTTACATGCTACCAGAGCAAGGCCCGATGTGTATTCAACATGACACGCCTAAGTCTCAATCATTAGCCATTATCTTATAAAACGTTATGCCTTCACGTAGAACTCATAATGGTTTTCTCTCGTAAAACTCATTTAAAACATTTGTGTACTCAACACAAAACATGTTAAAATCGAGTTCCAACCTGCAAAACACGCACACATTTTCTCAAATCTCAATATCACCTTAACGTAGAGCCCAATTTACTTTTCACGCAACTCAAAGGTTTATAAAGCAATTTCACACTCAGCTTATAAACTCACAAAATAATGGGCTCCAACCGGCTATAAAAACCGTGTGCAATTCTATCACATCACAACACCAAACATGCTTGTATTCTCAAATCATGGTTCATACTACAACAATTCATCAAAACACATACACAATGGTTTAGTTTTCCCTTACCTCTTTGCACGTCGTATAGTGCAATCGTTTCCCCCGTATCACGGACTAACCTCGCATTTCACTCTGGAACTCCCGAGCTGTCCAAACGATGTTAAAACATCAATACTCATTATCACATCAACCTCAATTCTCAAAATCGAGCATAATTGCTCATAACTCCTCAAATTTCTCAATTCTCATAACTCCATCACAAACCACAATCTCGCTCACAACACCTCAACATTCTATATTTCCTATGCCACAATATCTATGCTAATACACCACATTGTCTAAATCTCCATTTATAGCTCAAAATTCCTAAATTTACCAAAGTTGCTAAATATCATCATCACTCCAACTACATTGTAATTTCATCAATCCCTAATCAATTTTCAGCTATTTCAACACAATGCCAACAACTATCATCACCAAAATCATCTCAAATATAAGGATCGAAGTTTAGAAATTACCCAAAACTTGTGGAGAGCTTATCTCTTGCCTCGATTCGATCCGTCTTTCGATTTTCAAGTATGTTGTTCTCCCTTGGGTGAGGAACAACTTTCCTTCTTGCCACAACTTCTGATTTGGACGGAAATGGGTGCTTTGGATGAGTGAGAAAGCTAGGGTTCGGTGAAAATGGGGGTTGGAAGAGAGAGAAAGTGAAATTGCAGGAGAAAGCAGGGATTCCTTATATAGACTGAGGGTAGGAGATCGATCTGGCTCTTGATGAGATCGATCTGCATTTGAATTTGGGGACGATTTGGGGCAATTTATGCCTAGGAGATCGATCTGTCGAGGGGTGAGATCGATCTCTTTATGGCTTTATGAGATCGATCTGCGCCTTGGGGAGATCGATCTCCTCCCAAATAGAAACATTTGGAGATCGATTTCTTCCTCATGAGATCGATCTTCTCTCAAACAGAATCATAAGGAGATCGATCCTCTTCCATTGGAGATCAATCTGCTCCTTAAATTCCTCATTCCTTGTCATTTTTAACTCACCAGATCGATCTCTCCTTCTCCCAGATCGATCTGTCCTCATAACTTCATACTTATTTTAAACACTTAACATATAAATCTCCAATTATCATTCCCCAATTCATTTAGCTCAATAAATTATACTTCAAGTTCATATTACATAATTAAAATATGTCTGAAATCCTCAGATCTCACACTACGACCTCTGCCTCGTGCTCTACCTCCTTTACCGTGACTAATATTAGGCATAATACCTTTATTTCTGCATTCTCAACCATTTCTTAGTTAAAACCCATCTCGATATACACTATTGTATCTAACCAAGCATAGTAACATGGGGATGTAATTTCCTAATTACTGACACTGACACACATCAGATCAATTCGCTCTGATACCACCATTTCTCACGACCCAAAACTACCCAAAAATCAGAGTAAATTATTTTTTATTTTTCTTTCATACTTACCTGTCCTCTGATCGTGACTACACTCCACCAATAATTGGGTTGTGCGTCAATGCCAGTCTCACCATTCTTTTACCATATAACTTAATTTCTTATTAAAGGAAAGGTAGACATATGAGTTTTTCATTAATTCTTTCCCATTCATTTACAAGTGTTTACAGTATCTATACATCCCCGAAAGTTACTTACAAACATGTTACTGTGCTATTCTTATTTAGATACAATATGTACAAGTGTATATACCTCAAAATGATAGGCAGCAACGGATATCAGGATTACAGTACTCAGTCGCCTCAAAGTCTACTAGAGGAAATCTGTGTAGGAAAATGAAAGGGGTGAGCACATCAAGCTTAGTAAGGCAATCCTACGAACAAGTAGGTAACCATACCACCTACATGAACGTGGTACCATGCATAAACCACCCTTTCTCTACACATTTCAAAACCCATGCTACAATTCATGATGTCATGATGTCATGTAAAACAAGTTCACATATGGATTTCAAAAGCATGGAAAACTCGACATGCAAATCCATTTAAAACATTTCATTCTCGTTAAAATTTCACAACACAGTCAGGACTCAACCTCTCCCTCAGGTGTTCTTGACTCACACAAAACCATGAAATCAAATGCTTTTCAAACCAATAGTACCATGCGATACAATGAATATCATGTAAAACCAGTTTATATCATTCATAGGTTTAAATAGCATGGAAATAACATCATGCAAGTTTCTATTTAAAAACCAATTTAATTTTCATCAAAATCTTATCTAAGTCAAGATCTAACCCCTCCCTCGGGTGATCCAGACTCACGCAAAAATCCACAAAAACGAGCTTCTCAAAACATCAACATGCGAGACTAGACAATATATGTATATATCTCGGGTAAATAACTAGGACGATGGCCATATGTCCTCGTGATCCCACTGCTACACGGATCCTAGTGTATGGGGTCTCACCACTATCGGGAACCACCCTGGGAGGTGGGTCAGTCCATCCGTTGGTCCTGCCCGATCACTCGCATCCGAAGATGCCACTCCCATTCGAAGATGCCACATAATCAATCCCAGCACGGTACAACGTACTCCATGCTACTTACACGGTACAATGTACTCCGTGGACCCATATCTCATATCCATACTCATGCCCTGTCTCAAAATGCACGTGCGAGCCTATTTAATCGACGTGACACACAGCCTACCCGACGCTCCAAACACGGCTGATCGCATGTTCTCATGAAACCAGTGCGAGCGATGCTCCAACACTCATAAAATCAAGTGAAAATCTAGTGCGAGTTAGACTCCAGGACCCTGTCATGAAATCATATGAAAATCTAGTGCGAGTTAGACTCCAGCACCTATGCATGTAAAACTCTAGTGCGAGCTTTTGCTCCAGCACTAATGCATGCATCACACAAATCAAAAACTCGTGTGAGCTGAGCTCTAGCACGTTACATGTCTATAAAATCATGTAGGCGGCTTTGTTATCTCAAAACAATTTCCAACCAAATCACATTGTTGAAAATATGCAATGCTGTGCATTTTTATTTAAATGTTAGCCAGCCTACTCATGCACGTGTCAAAACACCTAAAGAACAAGTAGGAACCTCTTGTTCTTGCTCTTCTCAATTTTTCCTAAGTTTGGAAATTTTACACTTAACAAAGGGATTTTGGTAATTTGCCCATCCGGGGCATTAAAACTTTTATCTTAAATCTAGACCCTTCAGACTATTTAAGAGACTGCAAATGAAGTTGAAATTGCGTAAAGTTATCTCTAGCAGTCCGTAAAATTCCCTTACTTGGAATCACACGCAAGTTTATCCCATTTCGATGGTACCAGGTCTCTTAATCCAAATTCGCTCCAACCAAGTCTACGGAGCTGCATATAACCACTTATTTGGGTCAGGTCTAATATACTTATCAGTATTTCACTTATACTGATCGAATCTAAAACACTGGGCCCGTTTTACTTTATTGGGTCCGATTGCATGTTAATGGGCCTCGACCCATTTCCAGCCCGTTTTCACTTATTAAATCCCTTTTCTGGGTCTATTAGGCTCTCAATACCCATTGGGCTTCATTCCAAACTCTTTGGATAGCCCGTATATCATTTACGACAATTAATTCAAAAATCCCAATATAATTCATCAAATACGGAATTAAATCTGAAATTCGTAAAATAAATCTTTAATATGCGAATAATTACATAAATTATCGTAAATGAGCTTTACTTACCCGAGATTATGCGATGGTGGGCAAATCGAAGTTCGATCGGGCTCACGTTTATGATTTATCGTGGAATTGCATAATTTATATTCAATTTTGGGTTAATTTTTAATCAAATATATAAATAAATTTCTCAAAAATCAAATCGGTCACTTTTGACCTCTTACCAACTTACCCGAAGTCCAGTGTATCCCCAAAAATTCTTCCCCTTTTTTCCTTTTTCTCTTTTTTCTTCATTTTTCTCCCATTTTCCTCTCTTTCTTGGCTGAACCGGTTCGGTCAGGTTCAACCTGGTTCAGCCCAGTCCGATTCGGTTTTCTTCTTCACCATTTGGAGCTTTGTCGGTCGGTTCTTCGTCGGCCTTCACTTCGTCGATTTCACCAACGGTGGCCGAAAAGTGGCCAGTCCGGCTCTTCTCTCTTCCGGCGTCGGTACCCATTTTCCTTTCTCGCCGTTTTCGGTGTCATCTGTCATTTTCTTCGGCTGTTTTTGGTACCCATCGGCATGCCATCGAATGGGGGAGCTTCGATTGGCGGTGGCTAGGGCCGAATTAACACCGATGGCCGTCGATTTCGCTTCTCTTCTTTGCGGCTTCTCTCACTCGATCCGCCGAATTCCAACGCCGTTGGCGGTCGTACCGATGGCAGGAGGGTCACTCGATCTTCCTCTTCCTTCTCCGGTGGTGGTTTGTCAGTCTTCGTTTCTTCTTCGCGGGTTCCTCTTCGCGTTCTGTTTCTTTCCTTTCTCGTTTTCAGATTCAATTTCTGATTTTTTTATTATTTTATTTTATTTTATTTTTATAATTTATTATTATATTATTATATTCATTAAAATAATATAAAATTACAAAATATCCACCAAAAAATTATATTTTATGTAAATTAATTTATTTAATTAATTTATTGTATTTTAACCCTTTGTCAGTATATTTTCTCCGTATTTTCGGGATATTGTCCCGAGTGAATTTTCGATAAACCTTAATAATTCCGGATCTTGATCAGTTGGATTCGAAATTCAATAATTTCTCATTCATTGATCAAGATGTCTTAAATCCCTATTTTTAATTAAAATTTTCTTATCGAATTTATACTGGATTTTGATCTTTTGACCGTTTTACCCTTGACCGTGTTCGGGATCAATCCAATCAAACTTCCTTTCACAAACACTCACTCATTTCGTATTTTAAATCCTTATCTCCAGTCTGAATCCCATTCGTTTAAATTTGTTACCATTTTTAATCATTTATAAGGAATTACGATATAATTTCGGGTCTTACACTTTATGATTTTGTGATGTATAGACAAGTTACAATTGATATAAATCATGAGGAATGAATGTTTTGAAGTTGTAAATGTGTATGAAATGTAAAATCGATGGTTAAGTAAATCAAATACCAATGTAATAGTGATTTTAGGAAGGAAATTACAGCAGAACTGCTTCTGAAGAGGAGCAGATCGATCTCCCATTCAATACAGATCGATCTTGAAGCGGTTTTGGTTAGAACAGATCGATCTCATGTAAGGGCCAGATCGATCTCCTTAAGGTTCTGAGTAATGCAGATCGATCTCATGCTTAGGAATAGATTGATCTCACTAGTCTTGAAAGGTCAATTTCGAAGGGAAAAAGGCAGGATAGATCGATCCCCATCATTAGCAGATCGATCCCCATCATTAGCAGATCAATCTCTATGAGCCAATTCTATAAATACACGGCTCTGCATTTCAGTTTTTTTTCGAAAGAGCCTATTCCATTCAACAACTAAAGTGTAACCTAACCGATATACTCCAGAAAACTTTATCTTGCAAGTAGTTTTGAGTGAGATTCAGTTAACCAAAGTTGTTTTTAATGAAGAGGAGAACAACATACTTGGAAAACAAGAAGTTGGAATCAAAGATTGAAGAAACAAAGTGAATTTTGCCAACTTTGGTGAAAAGAGGAAAAGTTCAAGCTAGGTAAGATTCAATACACCACTCTGATATATGTTAATCTAGGTGTATTGGTGAGTGAATTGGTAGAAGTTTAAATTGCTGAAAATAAAAGGATCATGAAAAATGTACATAACCTAGCTATTGACATGATAGTGAGAAAATGATTAGAAAGTGGTTTTGGCATGAATTAAGTAATGGAATATGCATGTATGGAAGATTGTAAGGTGGTTTTATGAAATGCATAAATTGGAAATGAGGAGAAATGGAGATAGATATATGAAAAATATGGTATAATACCATAATGGAAGAAAGTGATGAGATTGATGTATTGAATTCAGATTTTGCAAATGAAACAAGTATATTACAGTATACTAACGTAGATAATTATAACAGCTTCGAAAATCACAGTGGAAGCTGATCGGACTGCTAGAGTGAGTAGCACCGAGGAAGTGAGGTCATGTGATGTGATCCGAAGTAAGGGAATTTTGTGAGTAGCTAGAGATAGCTACACGTATTTTGAATAGAATTTTGAAAGCTACATTTTATACGAAATCCCATGTATAGAGAAATTCGGTAGGATCCGATACGTTTAAAAGCTTGTGAAGCATGTGGGTGATTAAATTCAATATGTTTTGAATGTGTACGGATGGAATGGCTAATATTTTCATGTATATGCATGAACCTTTTTATCCTTTTTAACTGGAAATCACTATAAAATTTTCGCATTTTCCTTTCCTTACCCGGTCGTAAACAAACTCACATCTACAAAGCTAGGCTGTGAGGCAGTATTAATCATTCTTTACCATTCATTTTCCAAATAAATCAAAAGTATTGTCATAGATCTAAATGTTAAGTGATATGTTCATACATACTATGTGTTATAACATTTACATCCCCCATATTTCAAATTCAAATGATCACTGTGCTTTTACATTGTTTAGTACAAAAAGAATCTCTGTGTATATACCTCTGGGTGATGGAGATGCAGCGGATGTCTCAACAAAATGCCTCAATCCTCACTTGGCCACTATGTATGCTCTGTATAGAGGCGAAAGTAGAGAGGGATGAGCAACCACACGCTCAGTAAGGAAATAATGCAAGCATGGTAGATAACTACTCTATCTACATGATGATAAGGTTATGCATAAACCGTTTATAATCAGAGCATGAGGAAATAAAACTATACCACGTGTATATACATATATATGTATCAAAAATCATGTAAATAGGCATAAAACATGGAAATAATAACATGTAAAATAATCTCATGCTCATTCTCATTAAATTCATCTTAAAAAGGGGAATTCATTTTAGAAACATCCTTTTTAAATCACATCACATCACATCTCATCACAAATCAAATTATCATTTCTTTAAATCATAAATCCCACAAGGCTCGACCCCTCCCTTGGGTCTACCCTGGACAAATCACAATCATAATTATGTATCAAAACCATGTGGTATTATGTAATGTTACATGAGACAGGTCACTATATCTCAAAGACTATGTTGGCCAACTATGTCATAAATCATCCCAGACCACACGGATCTCGGTGCGTAGGGTATCATGCTGGAACAAAGGTGGGTTAGTTCTCCGCTAGACTTTCTCATCAATAACTCAACCACTTTGTACATCGTACTCCATGTGATATACACGGTATAATGTACTCCACAAACCTATAACATGGTTGGGGGTACCAGCCGTAGGTCTTATCTAACCTAGACCACCTGTAACCGATATAGTCTCAAGTGCACGTGGGAGTATTGATGTCAAGTCCTAGCCCCTCATGGCCTTGCTCGCCCCTTTTGGGTTCCCTGAACACCATATCAGGTCCTAGCCCCTCATGACCCTGCTCGCACCTTTTGGGTTTCCTAAATGGATTATTATCAGGTCCTAGCCCCTCATGGCCTTGCTTGCCCATTTTGGGTTCCTTGAATTAATCCGTATTTATCTCACCATGGCAATCATACATACCACAATTTGAAAACCTATGCGAGCTAAGCTCCAGCACGATTCATGCATCATAAATAAATCAGCTCATACGAGCAATGCTCTAGTATGACATTTATGTAAAAAAATATGAAGAAAATCACGTAAGAGCATAGCTCCAGTACGGTATATGCATAAGAATCCACTCAAAATCCACCTACGAGCAGAAGCTCCAGTACGGTTTACAAAACATCACCACAATTTCAAATCAAAGTGCGAGCTAAGCTCCAACACGTTTCATATAAGTGAAAGCATTCGAAATCCAGTGTGAGCTAGGCTCCAACACGATTTAACTCACATAAACATAATAGGCGGCTCATACACAATCCAAAACAATCTCAAATCATGTTTAGCACTTCACATGTGCTATTTCACAAAATCATTCAAACATTAGCCAGCATATTCGTTAATTTGCTCAAAACAAAGCGAATGTGTTTTCTCAAAACACCAAAACATGTGGTTTATGCATTTATTAGCCTTACTATCCCCTTTCAAGAATTCATTTTCAAAAACCAAATCATATACATTCTCATAGCTATTCACACACACACATACCAATAATCATTTTCGTAAACCATCGTGCATTTTATAACACCCTATATTCACCCACGAGTTCAAATACGATCAGCTATCTCTATATACTTACATAATTCCCATACCTGGAATCATGTCGCGTGATTCTACTGCCTTATAGCTGCTTACTTATACGGTTCGATTCATCTCCAACGAACTCTCTAGAACTGTAAAAAGTCGTTTATCACATTGATTTAGTCCATACAACACAACTCATGTGTTGGCTATAGTCAATTCAACCTATAGCCTCTATTAATCCTTATAAGGCCTAGTTTTACCGTTCTACTCATATCTTGAGTCTATTGATTTCTTTTAGGCCTACAGATTCATACCAAATCGATATTAAATCGGTATTAAGCTCATAGTGTTCATATCTCATCAATTTCTTCACTACAAAATTTTATCAAACATCTTACATACTCATTTCCATAAATCCTCTAAACTCACAATGTGGCTTGATTTAATCATTTCAAATGATTCATATTACTTCAATAACAACTTAGCAATGCCCATAAATCATCAACTCATTCAACCCATATCTTCTCACGCTAGATTTATTATAGGTTTTCTAGGTCACACTAGTTCCATCACATCCTAGGTAATTTTTAACCATCAATACACATACAAATCAACTCCAAAACCAATAAATAGCCAAATGTACTTGGGTTGAAATGTTAGAAACTTACCAAATCTAGTTTCTCTTCTTGGTCCAACTGAAAATACACCTTGCTCCTTTAATACCACAAATGAGGCTTTCATTCCAATGTATGTTGTTCTTCTCTTTGATAAGAACAACTTTGTATCTAATGGTCTTTCCTTAAATTGTCGGATCCGTATTTTTATGTAGCTTGTCCCTTATGATTTATACATGTACAGACATGTATTGAGTTATTTAAATCATAAGAAGAGTATTTACTAGATTTAAGTGTTAGTTAAATGCTTTAACACTTAAAAGCTACGTAAAGGCCTAATGTGAGCTATGAGGGCTACAGGTTAAACCGAATGGATCTAAATCATTCTGACTAAAGAGAAGAACTTATGATGTGAAAATATAGAAAGTTCATGAAGGAAAGTCAGCTTGATTTGGTCCCGAACACATAAAGGTAGAGTAAATGCCAAAAAAGGGGCAAAACAGACCTTTTAAGCCGTTCGAGGTGTTTTAGGTATATTCACTTCCCGAAAACGGCCAAAACGTAAAGACGAGAGTGTAAAACATAAGATATGAAACTATCCAAAATTTTGAGAAAAAGTCATCTTGGTCAATGATTAAGGAAAAAGTCAACTATCGTTAAGAAAAGTGGACTTTTACCATAGTTGACTAACCATAGTTAGGAATTAACCTAAGTATGGAGAAAAAATTGGCAAAAAATAATTTTAGTTAGAATACAAGATATTCATCCTTCGAAGTAAGGAAAATTTATTTGGATGAATTCCAGATTTAATTTAATGGTTAAAAACGCAATGGGCCAAAGTTGAAAATTTTAAAGCCAATTAAGGTATCATAAGTGTGGGCCAAATTTGGGAAGCCCAATGGGCCAAATTGTTGGGCCAATTTATGGACCCAATATTGAGAAAATTGAAGGCCCAATAGGTAGTAAAAATTTTATCCCAAAAGCCCGAAGGAAAAGCCTAAACCGAGAAGCCCAATTAAAAAGCCCGTTAGTACAAGTTAAAAGCCATTAATGAAAGGTAACAAAGTCTAAAATGATAACCATTACCTAAACTTTTTGGAAGTCAATTAAGGTGGCTGGATTTTAGCTTAATGACTAAGTAATGGACTTATAAATACCAGCCAACACATAATCATCTTCATCCTTTCATTTTCGACAAAGTGAAGAAACCATAACCGAAAAGTTTTCTAAGCTTTTTCTCACTAGAAATCACTAGGAAAAAGGCATATTTCGAACTTGCAATCTTCATGAAAGTTCTTCCAAATTGAGAGGAGAGTGACATATGTTGGAATTGGCTATCAAGGAGCCATAGTGTACAAACCGTGAGGCTTCAAAGTTTTGGCCAAATGTGAACACAAATACTAGGTATAATTTCAAGCTTCCAACTTCATATATGTTAATCTATGAGTTATATGGAGTTGATTGGTATATGTTTTATGGATTGAAACACATGAAAACACCATGAACATGTGATGGCCAAAAGTTAGTATATGAGTTTTGATAAATACCCATGTGATTTTAAGACATGTATAGGTTGATATGCATGTAGACATGATTATAGCATTGTTAGTTATAATCAATTTGTTCATATGGATGGTTGTATATGACACATAAGGTATTTGATAAAATGACAACATGAACTATAGGAAAGGCTTAAGACATGCCAACCAAGTGTTTGCGAAAATGCCTAAGTGAATTTGGCCAAACAAATGGACATGGACGACATGCCATGGTGTGACCGACGGCATGGGATGCTCTCGGCCATGGCATGTGGCCGAGAGATCTAATGGGCCAAGCCTAATTATTTTAGGCCCAATGTGATGTAATGGGTCTAGGATAAGCCCAATAAGAGTTGGTGGGCCCCACAAGCCCAATAGGCCCACCAAAAATGAATAGTAAAATAGAAATGGGCTTAAGGCATAGTTAGGCCCATTAAAGTTTATTAAAGCCCAATAAGGAAAATAGACTGTATTTAATGTGAAATACAGTAGGAAAAATATAATTAACCTGATAAATGGTTATATGCAGCTCCAGAGATTATTGGAGGAACGAATCGGACTGCGGGATCGAGCTGCGTTGAGAAAGTAAAATTTCTCGAGTGATTGCAGGTAAGGGACTTTTGTGAGTAGTTAGAGATACCTACACGTATTTTCGTCTGCCTTTACATTCACTTAAAAACTCTGAGGGTCAGAGAAAGTGAATAATAATTATTGTGACCCGATAGTGGTAAATTATGATTTTGCCCTTAGTTAGGAAAAAAGTCAACTTTTGTGAAAAGTTGTAAAAAGCATGGAAACCAATATTTTGAGTGTTTTACTGCTGTTTAGCAGAAGAATAAATAGATGGGCTAATGATTTTAAGGTTAACGTGAATTAAGCACACTTTATAGTGATGATTTTGATGTTTTGAAAATCATCCCTTTTTAAAGAGCCATCTATCGAATTATGTGAGAATAAATCGTGCTAGAGCACAGCTCGTACTTGATTTCATATATTTTCCACATATATTAGTGCTGGATTGTGATTCGCACTAGATTTCCATGACAAGCATGATAGAGTGCTGGAGTTATTACTCGTACTCAGTTTTATGTGATTTATGTAGGATAGAGTGCTAGAGCGATTAGCTCGTATTCAAATTTTACATGAGATACATGACATAGTACTGGAGCTATTGCTCGTACTTGATTTGATGAGTTTTGTGCATAGCATGGTACTAGAGCTATTGCTCGTACTTGATTTGAAACATAAACTATGCATTGACCTAGTTGCTGGAGGTTTACTCGCACTAGAGTTGAGTTTGTGATGTGAAACAGTGTTTGAGCAGAGTGTCAATTATGAGTCGCGCTCAAAGGCGTGCACTGTAATTTATGTGATATATAATACATGTTGAAAACCATGCTTGATTTCCTCTTGTAGACTGAGTGTCACACTATGAGAGGTTCGCATGTGGATTTAGAGACGTGGTATGATATTCCATGGTTTGAGGGCTAAGACCTATGGCAGGCACCCCGACTGTGATGTACGGTCCACGGAGTATGTTGTACCGTGTGAATGTCATGGAGTACACTGTACCGTGTGGTGTTGTGGAGTTGAGGAGGATATAGTTGGCCGTTGTGATGGACTGACCCCCCTCCCGTTGCAGCAGTGATTCCCCACACACTAGGATTCTGTGTAGCTTGGGATCACCATTGTCGGATATGGCCATAGTCCAGGATACTATTTACATTTTCACCACAGAGTCTCACATGATATATCACCTGATTGACTGCTTTATTTACGGATAGAACGAAGTGATGGGTCGGAATCCGGTTATTGTGATGTGAATGATTTAAATGCCATATTACTGTGATTTAAATATACATGGCATGATTTATCTAAAGGCATTGTGATATTATAAAGATGCATTATTGTGCACTACATGCCTACATTTGATAAAGCAAGCATGATTTCTGTACATGGGATTTAATCTATACAAGTATATATATATATATATATATTTAAAGACATGCTTTTAAAGTAAGTTAAGGAAATGGTATTTTCAAGACATAGCATTATTTTGAGTAGATAGTGTAGATGTCTACTTGCTTGCCTGATTTCCTTACTGAGCGCGTTGTATGCTCACCCCCTTTCTTTACATCTCTCTACATAGCATCAGCAGTAGAGTGAGTGTGCTTAAGGGATAGTATTCCTGTTGTCCGCTGCTATTTCCTATCAATCGACAAGTATGCATATTTTGCACGGTTATGTATCTAAACATAGAAACAGCACAGTGATGTATACGATATATATTATGCGGAATGTATTGGTATTAGCTTTTATATGATCTCATAGGTATTATAAAAAGAAGTTACAGTCAGTAATAGTATATTGACATGTATGTATGATAATAGATGATATGGTATGCGAGGAAGCTAACATCGAATCACAGCCTAACCATTGAAGAGAGGAAAGGTAAGTTAAAAATGCGAAAAATTGTAGTGGTTTTGGTTAAGTTAGGGAAGGTCTTGACAGAATAGTATCAGAGCAGAGGTTGGTCTGATGTGAGTCGGTGTTAGCAAATAGGAAAGTGTACATCCCCATAGTACTGTGCTATGTTTAGATATAATTGTGTATACCAGATAGGAGACGGACTAATTCATGATTGTGAATACAGGAACTTTGCTTATATGGCAAATACTCGTAATGGTAGAGGTATGAGAGGTAGGGCTCGTGTAAGACCCGAATTTAATAAAAATACGAAAACTAAATAAGAAAAGATAGAGGAAGTATGAAGGAAGTCGGGTTAAATTAATCCCGAACACGTGTAAGGGCAAAACGGTCAAAGGACCGAAAGCCGGAGTAAATTCGATAAGGAAATTTAATTAAAAATAAGGATTTAAGAAATCTTGGTCAATAAAGATGAAATAAAATTATTTCGGATTAAATTGATCAAGATATTAATTTATTGGAATTAATCGGGATTAATCGGGATTTTTAGTTCAGAAAAATAATCCCGAAAATAATCGAAAAATATACTGAAAAGTCACTCGGGACAATATCCCGAAAATACGGAGCAATTATACCCGAAAAATAGGTTAAAATATAAAAAATAAATTAAATAAAATTAAATTAGTTAAATTAGAATAAAATAATAATTTTGTAGATGTTTTGAGGTATTTAATATATTTTAAATGAATAGTAAAATAATTAAAATAAATAAAAATAAAAATAATAAAATTGATAAAATAGAAGAAAAAAAAAAGTAATTGAAATAAAAAAAAAAAAAAAAAAAAACAGAAGTCAGAAACGAAAACGCGAAGAAGCCGAAAACGAAGCAAACGGAGGCAGAAGGCCCGACCATCGTCCGGCGGCCGATGGCCAGGCCAAGGGCCGGAAAAGGAAGAGCAGGGGCCGACGACCTCACTGGTACCGGCAGCACGCCCAACCGACGCCGGAGGAAGCCGATCGGAGGAGAGAAAGGCCGACGGAATTGAGGGGCACGGTCCCGGCGAACGGCGCCGATCCGGGCGGAACCAAGGCCCGATTTGGAGAGCCCAGTCGGCGGCGGTGCTTTTGGCACCGGTGGCAGCCGACGAGACGGCCGGAATCGGCGGCGACGGCTAAGAGGAAGAAAATGGGTTCCGACGCCGAGGAGAAGAGGCCGAACCGGCGGTGTTCCGACGGACTTGGGTGAAACTGAGGGTAGAATCGGACTGCGGACGAGCCAACGGATCGATTGGCGGTGGAAGCCGGCGGAGAACCGGCCGGCAAGGTGGCGAACCGGCGGTGAACCGGTCGAACCGGGGTGAACCGGCGGTCTGAACCGGGTTGAACCGGTCTGAACCGGTTCAGCCAAGAAAGAAGGGAAAAAAGGAAGAAAAAGGGAAAAAGGAAAAAGAGAAAAAATTGGGGAAAATTCCGGTGATGCAATCGAGCTTCGGGTAAGTCGACAAGCGGTCAAAATGACCCGATTTAAATTTGGAATATTTTATTTAATTAATTTTGGGCTGAAAACTTACCCGGAAAAATTGTGGAATTGTGTAGCTCGACGATTGGCATCCACCGAGGGCTCAAGACAGCCTCAATTTACGGACTAGCATGGAATATCGGGTAAGTGACCCCTATTTACGACAATTACCTCGTATTGCGTGATATTGATTTAATTCCCGCAATTATTTGAATTAAATTATGGAAATTAGATAAATTGTCGTAAATAGTGAATTTAGTTATTCGAGAATTAGAACGAGGCCCGATAAATTATTGGTGGGCCCAATGAGCCCAATAGGCCTCGATAAAGTGAGAATTTAGTAGAAAACGGGCTTAAGGCCGATTAAGGCCCATTAAGGTGCAATCGGGCCCAATAGGGGTAAATGGGCCCAGCGATTAAAATTAAGCCCAAAAAAGATTAAGTACAATTGAATTATATGTTATTTGACCTGAGGAATGTTAATACGCAGTTCCGGGCATTTGATTGGGAGCATATCGGACTGCGCGACGAGACGACAATGGAAAAGAAAAAGGTCAGACTCGACGAGAATCGAGGTAAGGGAATTCTGCGGACTGCTAGAGGTAACAGTACGCAATTTTAAATTCATATGCAGTCCTTTAAAATATCCTGAAGGGTCTAGAGGTCAAATAATAATTTTAGTGCCCCGAATGGGCAAATTACTAAAATACCCTTGTTAAGGGTAAAATTCTAAAAATCTAGGAAAAATTGGGAGGAGCAAGGACAAGAGGTTCCTGCTCGTTCTGGAGATATTTCAACGCATGCATGAGTAGGCTGGCTCGCCTTGAAAGAAAGTGCACCGCATTGCATACTTTCAACGTGAAATTGATTTGAAAACTGTTTTGAGTAAATAGAGCCGCCTACGTGTTTTATTGACATATGACGTGCTAGAGCTCAGCTCGCACGGTAATTTCGATTTGTGTGATGCATGCATTAGTGCTGGAGCGAGAGCTCGCACTAGAGTTTTACATGCATAGGTGCTAGAGTATAACTCGCACCAGATTTCACATGCTCTTTCGTGACACGGTGCTAGAGTCTGACTCGCACCATATTTTTACATGATTTTCGAGACAGAGTGCTGGAGTTTAACCCGCACCAGTATTTATAAAATTTTCATGTGATTTATAATATACAGAGTGCTGAGCTTAGCTCGCACTAGTTTTACCGGATTTGTGGAGTACCGCTGTCTGCCCTTGGAGTCAGCCAAAAGGCCCAACAGGCTCAAGAGACCTCTTAGGTGGGGTGAGAGTGAGGGATGAGGTTGGCGGCCTTGTGGGGATGTAAGCGGGCTCTGCCAGTTGACGTGTTTTGATGAGAGTGCTGAGCATCGCTCACACAGATTTTATGAGAACATGCGATGAGCCGTGCTTGGAGCATCGGGTAGACTGTGTGTCACCGATTTAATAGGCTCGCACGTGCGTTTTGAGACATGGCATGAGTATTGAGAAACAAACCTCTGTGGGAAGCAGGCCAATTGGGCCGGAGTACCTAGAGATATTACATGGGTTCATGGAGTACGATGTACCGTGCAAGTAGCATGGAGTACGATGTACCGTGTTGTATCTTCGGATACGGCATCTCCGGATGCAGCATCTTCGGATGCCGGGGATCGGATAAGACTGACGGGATGGACTGACCCACCTCCCGGGCGGTTCCCGATCATGGTGAGAACCCGCACACTAGGATCCGTGTAGCTGAGGAACTCACGAGGACAGATGTGGCCATAGTCCTAGTTATTTACCTATATACAGACGTTGCCTAGTCTCGCATGTTGATGATTTCTATGATGATTTAAACTGGGTTTTAAAACTAAATTGCATGATGGTATTTCCATGCTTTTCAAAACCCACGTGTGATGTAAATGTTTTCATGATTTTGTGTGAGTCAGGATCACCCGCAGGAGGGGTCGAGTCCTGACTTTATTGTCAAAATCTTAATTGAGAAAGAAATGATTTATGATAATTGCATGTTGATTTTCCGTGCAAATGTATTTTACATATCATCATAATGCATAGCATTGTTTTAAAATGTGTGGAGAAAGGGTGGTTTATGCATGGCACTACGTTCATGTAGGTAGTATGGTTACCTACTTGTTCGTAGGATTGCCTTACTGAGCTTGATGTGCTCACCCCTTTCATTTTCTCCCACAGATGATCTCCAATTGAAGTTGAGGCGACTCAGTACTGCATTCCGGATATCCGCTGCTGCCCATCAACATAAGGTATATACACTTGTACTTATTGTATCTACATAAGCATAGCACAGTAACATGATTGTAAGTAACTTTAGGGGATGTATAAATAATATAACAATTATAAATGACTGGAGAAGAAATAAGTACTAGGGTAGATGTATGGTGGGACTGGCATTGACGCACAGCCCAATTAGTAGTGGAGTGTTGGTCACGATTCGAGGACAGGTAAGAATTAAGTAAGAAAATAAACAAAAACGCGAAAAAAATTCACTCTGATTTTTGGATAGTTGGGTCGTGACAATTATTTTGGTATCAGAGCGTAATTGGTCTGATGTGTGTCAGTGTCAGAAGTTAAGAAATTACATCCCCGTGTTACTGTGCTTAGTTAGATACAATAGTGTATATCGAGATGGGCTTGACTAAGAAATGGTTGAGAATGCAGGAATGCCTAATATGAGTCGCGCTAAATGAGATAGTGCACGAGGCAGAGGTCGTAGAGGTAGACCTGAGTCTGCTAAGTCGTGCTGAGTTTGGCTATGAAAATCAGTATGAGATTGAAATAGAGGCGAATGTTGAGCATGCCTCACAGAGTCCGACAGAGAGATCGGACAGTATTGAGACACGCTTCGCGAGATTGGAGCGGAGTGTGGAGATTATTTTGAGGAGCTAATTACTCAGATTATGTACGAGATCAGAGGGCGCAGCGGAGCATTGGTGAAAACCCGCTCGACCCATCTTAAGAGCTGATATGAGAAATGATTATGGATGTATTCCGGTGACAGGATATCCTGGACATGATTTAAAGGAAATTTTGGATTAAAGTCCTTACTCTGACCCAGAGGATTTAATTTATTGACGAGTATGGAGACTCGATTATATTCTGGGCAGATATTACCTCGACACTATGAAAAGTGACAGTCGAGATGTCTAAAAGTTTATGGAAGGGCTCAGATTTTCAATTAGAGTCCGATTGGCCCGTGAGATATTACCTATACCGAGGCAGTGCACAGATTTACAGTTGGGTAAATAAGAACATGAATTGCACGCCTCTGAGACTTGGAAAGGTAGTGAGGGCCGAGATAGAGACAGAAAGAAAAGCGAGAAATGACAAGGATGTCAAAAATGGGAAAATTGGTAATTGGTAAAAGATCTGATGTAACGAGTTATGGGCTAAGATAATTGGTAAGGCCCTAGTGCATCTAATTTTGGGCACTCTTGTGGGCATTGTGATTGGAGGACCCCGACCTGCTACGAAGCAGAGTAGCAGTGTCATTACTGTGGAATGTGTGGTGGATACCACAGAAGGAGCGTCTATACCTACACGGTATTGATGAAAATGGTCGTTAAGTGTGGTATGATGGACCATTGATTTTGATTACACAGAGTTGGGCGAAATCGCCCCACAAAAAGGTAAAGAGACAGAGAAAAATTTCGTTGTTATAGCTGAAAACGAAAAGGGAGGCCATAGCCGAAGAGAAAAAGGAAAGTAGGCTATTGGACGAAGGCGAGTGGATGTCTTGGACCAGGATGCTATTGATGTTTCATGGATGTGGTGTAAGATACCACACTTGTTATGAATAACGAAGCACATATGTTCATTAATCCTGGTGCCACATATTTATTCATACCGCCTTCATTCGCATATAAGTGAGTAAAAGGCATGAATGCCTACGTCATCGGTTACAATATGGGTAAATGAGTACCCCAATAGAGGAGGATGAATTAACGGAATATAGATATAGAGATTTTAAGTTGATAAACAGGGGTGTAACGGTTGAAATTACAGGAGTAAAGGATGTACTCACAGAATGAATAAAGACAAGAGTTTCATTATAATTGATACGCAAAGGAGAAAATCTTCGAGATAAGATAGATCCTAAGTACAAGATGTATTGGAGTAGAGATATATGCTAGATAAGGAATACCTTTAATATGCGAAGTAATTGAGGTTAAACAATTAGTAGCGAATACAAATTATAACCAAGGACAAAGATGGGTATAACCATAACCGGTAGTTGTGGTTAAGTCTGAAGGCTAATAAAGGTATTTCAAAATACCTCCCCGCCTGAAGACTTGACAGCATCTAGATATATATATATATATATAATCTATAACGGGAAATCGATCATCGTAATAAATACCTTTAGCATTAGGTTACCTTACTAAGACGATAAGAACATTAAAATTCGACAAATTATAAAGGTTAACGTAGTAAAATTTGATAAGAGCCGTTAAGATAAGAAAAGGAAATAGCGCAGGTTAGCACCTGGAAAACGTAAGCGGTTGAGAAGGATCTTATACGCTTATGCGTAAATAAGTCAAGGGTTGGACCGAATTGTAATCAGCAGTATCGGTGATATGCTGGGTGTAGTTAAAGCCTAGGGCGAATTATAAGCAACAATTGGAAGATGGCTTTTACAATGGATTGTTGCGAGATTCTCAATGTGGTCTATTTGGTTGACACGTTTAATTAAGAAAACGTGATCTTGGAATAAGATGATAAATAAGATGGTAGATGTGACATGGATTTCGGTGTAGTGAAGTATGAACTGACCACCATGATTAATTTCACCATGCCCAACAGCTCAAGAGGTTTTTCAGTGAGTATGAATACCTCAAAGTTATGATGGAGCTGTGTAATGATGTATAATGGGAAGATAGTCAATTTTGGAGTCAGACAACTCTTCGATCACGAAATAAACTATCTGACCCATGATTTAAAGTTGGCAACAGTATTTGTACCGAGGATATGGTACTATTATGTACAGGGTGAGGAATTATGGATATGCACTGATCATAGAGCCCGAGTATCTGTTTTCACAGAAAGGGGCGAATATGAAAATACATATTGGGTTAGAGCTTCTGAGAGACTTTGATTTATGAGAATTGTACCACCCAGGAAAGGCTAATGTGATGACTGATGCTTTGAGCAGAAAGAGCCTCGGGATAGTACCACATATGATGGTCAGGGAGCGTGAGCTGCTAGATGCAGTTGTGGACCTCAGTATTGATGTGATCCCTTCTGATGATGACAGTGATTGTGTGACAGCTAGCCTGATGATTAGAACCGGATGAGAGTGCCCGGACTTGCCAGGCTTAGCGTGATGATCGGCAGGATGTCGATGGTTTGGGTCAGATTCAGAAGGGTACAGTGACAGAGATCACAAAGAGTGTGATAATGAGTTACTGAGGATTCCGAGACAGTATAAGTGCTCCCCAGGGCCACAGTTGATGGGATAGTAATATTGACAGAAGCTCACTCTTCGGGATATACAGTGCATACGGAAGTAAAGAATATATTGAAATCTCGAAAAAGGGTATGGGTGGTCAGATGTGAAAAGAGATATTGGAGAGGTTGTGAAAAGTGCCTAGTATGTCAGCAGAATAAGGTAGAGTATTGAAAGTCTGCAGAGTTATTGCAGCACCTACCTATATCGACACGGCACGAAAAACGAGAGCAAGTCTCCATGAATTTTATGATGGGTTACAGAGGACCCAGGTGAATTATGAGGCTATTTGGATGATAGCCGACAGAATGACTAAGTCTACCCACCTTCTGGTTATGAAATCCCCAGATACTCAGAGTGTGTATGAGGATTCAGGTATAAGGAAGATTGTGGAACATTAAGTAGCGTTCCAGTGAGCATGGTATCATATAGGGATTCCCGCTTCACTTCTTACTTCAGGGAATATTTTCAGGAAGCTATGGGAACCCGACTGAGTATTAGCACAGCTTTCCATCCACAGACAGATGGTCAGTCAGAGAGGACTGTACAAGTTCTGGAGGATCCGATGAAAGCGTGTGCCATTGATTTATAAGCTCCTGGAATGATCAGTTGATTTCTAATTGAAGTCGCCAATAACGACAATTGGCAATTGAGTATCGGGATAACGAGATATGAGGCAGTGTATAGCTGTAGGGGCTGTTCCCCAAATTGGATAAGAAAGAGTGGGTGACAGGTAGAAATTATTTCTGACTTTGGATAATAAGTCTCTGAGGATGTTTAGTTAAGGATGAGAGATTAAGAACACCTCAGAACAGATAGAAAAATATTGGAATTCACCCTTGGTGAATTATTATGGTTGAAAGTTACACGTCCTAAGAGAATAAGGACATAGCGGAACTTTTGGAAGAAGTAAATTGAATTGTGCTGGATTGAATATTTGAGAGATTGGACAAGTGGGAGATAAGACCTGTAGGTTGTTGTTAATCACTTGGATTAATAGGCACCCACAATGTGTCCCAGCTTATGATGCTTCGGTACTACTATCCAGATCCAGCAGAGGTGATAGGATATGAACTCCAAAAGTTCAGTTTAATGAAAATATGAGTATATTGAAGAAGTTGATTCGGGCATTGAACAGGAAAGAGACAGTATTGGGGTTTAAGATAATCTCCCTAATTAAAGTCCTTTGGTAGTAATACACTCCGAAGAAGGTCGCATAAATTTTAAGAGTATGATATGATCGATATACCCGGAGTTGTATATGGACTCATATGACTTGGTTCTAATTTGGAGGACCAAATTCCTTAAGTGGGGGAGAATTGTAAGACCCGAATTTAATAAAAATACGAAAACTAAATAAGAAAAGATAGAGGAAGTATGAAGGAAGTCGGGTTAAATTAATCCCGAACACGTGTAAGGGCAAAACGGTCAAAGGACCGAAAGCCGGAGTAAATTCGATAAGGAAATTTAATTAAAAATAAGGATTTAAGAAATCTTGGTCAATAAAGATGAAATAAAATTATTTCGGATTAAATTGATCAAGATATTAATTTATTGGAATTAATCGGGATTAATCGGGATTTTTAGTTCAGAAAAATAATCCCGAAAATAATCGAAAAATATACTGAAAAGTCACTCGGGACAATATCCCGAAAATACGGAGCAATTATACCCGAAAAATAGGTTAAAATATAAAAAATAAATTAAATAAAATTAAATTAGTTAAATTAGAATAAAATAATAATTTTGTAGATGTTTTGAGGTATTTAATATATTTTAAATGAATAGTAAAATAATTAAAATAAATAAAAATAAAAATAATAAAATTGATAAAATAGAAGAAAAAAAAAAGTAATTGAAATAAAAAAAAAAAAAAAAAACAGAAGTCAGAAACGAAAACGCGAAGAAGCCGAAAACGAAGCAAACGGAGGCAGAAGGCCCGACCATCGTCCGGCGGCCGATGGCCAGGCCAAGGGCCGGAAAAGGAAGAGCAGGGGCCGACGACCTCACTGGTACCGGCAGCACGCCCAACCGACGCCGGAGGAAGCCGATCGGAGGAGAGAAAGGCCGACGAAATTGAGGGGCTCGGTCCCGGCGAACGGCGTCGATCCGGGCGGAACCAAGGCCCGATTTGGAGAGCCCAGTCGGCGGCGGTGCTTTTGGCACCGGTGGCAGCCGACGAGACGGCCGGAATCGGCGGCGACGGCTAAGAGGAAGAAAATGGGTTCCGACGCCGAGGAGAAGAGGCCGAACCGGCGGTGTTCCGACGGACTTGGGTGAAACTGAGGGTAGAATCGGACTGCGGACGAGCCAACGGATCGATTGGCGGTGGAAGCCGGCGGAGAACCGGCCGGCAAGGTGGCGAACCGACGGTGAACCGGTCGAACCGGGGTGAACCGGCGGTCTGAACCGGGTTGAACCGGTCTGAACCGGTTCAGCCAAGAAAGAAGGGAAAAAAGGAAGAAAAAGGGAAAAAGGAAAAAGAGAAAAAATTGGGGAAAATTCCGGTGATGCAATCGAGCTTCGGGTAAGTCGACAAGCGGTCAAAATGACCCGATTTAAATTTGGAATATTTTATTTAATTAATTTTGGGCTGAAAACTTACCCGGAAAAATTGTGGAATTGTGTAGCTCGACGATTGGCATCCACCGAGGGCTCAAGACAGCCTCAATTTACGGACTAGCATGGAATATCGGGTAAGTGACCCCTATTTACGACAATTACCTCGTATTGCGTGATATTGATTTAATTCCCGCAATTATTTGAATTAAATTATGGAAATTAGATAAATTGTCATAAATAGTGAATTTAGTTATTCGAGAATTAGAACGAGGCCCGATAAATTATTGGTGGGCCCAATGAGCCCAATAGGCCTCGATAAAGTGAGAATTTAGTAGAAAACGGGCTTAAGGCCGATTAAGGCCCATTAAGGTGCAATCGGGCCCAATAGGGGTAAATGGGCCCAGCGATTAAAATTAAGCCCAAAAAAGATTAAGTACAATTGAATTATATGTTATTTGACCTGAGGAATGTTAATACGCAGTTCCGGGCATTTGATTGGGAGCATATCGGACTGCGCGACGAGACGACAATGGAAAAGAAAAAGGTCAGACTCGACGAGAATCGAGGTAAGGGAATTCTGCGGACTGCTAGAGGTAACAGTACGCAATTTTAAATTCATATGCAGTCCTTTAAAATATCCTGAAGGGTCTAGAGGTCAAATAATAATTTTAGTGCCCCGAATGGGCAAATTACTAAAATACCCTTGTTAAGGGTAAAATTCTAAAAATCTAGGAAAAATTGGGAGGAGCAAGGACAAGAGGTTCCTGCTCGTTCTGGAGATATTTCAACGCATGCATGAGTAGGCTGGCTCGCCTTGAAAGAAAGTGCACCGCATTGCATACTTTCAACGTGAAATTGATTTGAAAACTGTTTTGAGTAAATAGAGCCGCCTACGTGTTTTATTGACATATGACGTGCTAGAGCTCAGCTCGCACGGTAATTTCGATTTGTGTGATGCATGCATTAGTGCTGGAGCGAGAGCTCGCACTAGAGTTTTACATGCATAGGTGCTAGAGTATAACTCGCACCAGATTTCACATGCTCTTTCGTGACACGGTGCTAGAGTCTGACTCGCACCATATTTTTACATGATTTTCGAGACAGAGTGCTGGAGTTTAACCCGCACCAGTATTTATAAAATTTTCATGTGATTTATAATATACAGAGTGCTGAGCTTAGCTCGCACTAGTTTTACCGGATTTGTGGAGTACCGCTGTCTGCCCTTGGAGTCAGCCAAAAGGCCCAACAGGCTCAAGAGACCTCTTAGGTGGGGTGAGAGTGAGGGATGAGGTTGGCGGCCTTGTGGGGATGTAAGCGGGCTCTGCCAGTTGACGTGTTTTGATGAGAGTGCTGAGCATCGCTCACACAGATTTTATGAGAACATGCGATGAGCCGTGCTTGGAGCATCGGGTAGACTGTGTGTCACCGATTTAATAGGCTCGCACGTGCGTTTTGAGACATGGCATGAGTATTGAGAAACAAACCTCTGTGGGAAGCAGGCCAATTGGGCCGGAGTACCTAGAGATATTACATGGGTTCATGGAGTACGATGTACCGTGCAAGTAGCATGGAGTACGATGTACCGTGTTGTATCTTCGGATACGGCATCTCCGGATGCAGCATCTTCGGATGCCGGGGATCGGATAAGACTGACGGGATGGACTGACCCACCTCCCGGGCGGTTCCCGATCATGGTGAGAACCCGCACACTAGGATCCGTGTAGCTGAGGAACTCACGAGGACAGATGTGGCCATAGTCCTAGTTATTTACCTATATACAGACGTTGCCTAGTCTCGCATGTTGATGATTTCTATGATGATTTAAACTGGGTTTTAAAACTAAATTGCATGATGGTATTTCCATGCTTTTCAAAACCCACGTGTGATGTAAATGTTTTCATGATTTTGTGTGAGTCAGGATCACCCGCAGGAGGGGTCGAGTCCTGACTTTATTGTCAAAATCTTAATTGAGAAAGAAATGATTTATGATAATTGCATGTTGATTTTCCGTGCAAATGTATTTTACATATCATCATAATGCATAGCATTGTTTTAAAATGTGTGGAGAAAGGGTGGTTTATGCATGGCACTACGTTCATGTAGGTAGTATGGTTACCTACTTGTTCGTAGGATTGCCTTACTGAGCTTGATGTGCTCACCCCTTTCATTTTCTCCCACAGATGATCTCCAATTGAAGTTGAGGCGACTCAGTACTGCATTCCGGATATCCGCTGCTGCCCATCAACATAAGGTATATACACTTGTACTTATTGTATCTACATAAGCATAGCACAGTAACATGATTGTAAGTAACTTTAGGGGATGTATAAATAATATAACAATTATAAATGACTGGAGAAGAAATAAGTACTAGGGTAGATGTATGGTGGGACTGGCATTGACGCACAGCCCAATTAGTAGTGGAGTGTTGGTCACGATTCGAGGACAGGTAAGAATTAAGTAAGAAAATAAACAAAAACGCGAAAAAAATTCACTCTGATTTTTGGATAGTTGGGTCGTGACAGCTCGAGGCCGTGGAGGTAGGCCTGAGAGACGAGCTGCTGCCGAACCATTACCTACCCATGAGACTCTAGGTGCTATTGAGGCACCAGAGTGTGTTGGGACGTGTTTTACGAGATTAGAGCATAGTCTAGAGACGATAGTAGAGATATTGGCACAGACGATGCCAGGTAGGCAGGGACAGGAGGTAGGAGCTGCGACAGGAGAGGCAGTTGCCATTGATACTCCTACATAGCTAGCACATACACCGAGGACTATAGATACTCCTACACCCCTACTAGTTTTTGGTAGTAGTGGATTAGGGTACGGATGTGATCTGCATCGGTTGTGAGAGTTCCAAAAGTTTAGACCTCCATCTTTTAGTGGGGTCAAGGACCCTGTAGCTACTGAGGAGTGGGTTGCGGAGATGGAGAAGCTTTATGGATTCTTTGAGTGTACGACGTCGGAGATGGTCGCATTTGCTATGTTCCTACTGCAGGGAGCTGCAGAGCATTGGTGGAAGTCCACCAGACCCATATTGAGAGCCCGACATATAGATATTAGTTGGGAGATCTTTCGGGATGCCTTTAGGAGGCAGTTTGTCCCCGATACCACACAACATAAATTACAGGCTGAGTTTTTGGGACTGAACCAGGGGAGTTTGTTAGTGGACAAGTATGAGACTCGATTCCTATCCCTACGGAGATATGACCCAGATACCGTATATAGTGAGGCCAGGAAGGTCCACAGGTTCATCGATGGATTGAGACCAATTCTGTGTTTCAGGTTGGTCCCATTAGATATAACCACCTATGAGGAAGCAGTGCGCAGGGCGCAACTGTCCGAACAAGATTATGAGAGGAATGCTTTCGAGTTTGAGAAGTTTAGCCGGAGCTGAGATATACAGAAGAAGAGGCTAGCTAGAGATAGTGGTTTCAGTTATCGAAGAGGGAGGAAACTCTTCGGTAAGAGACCACAGATTGAGGAGGCACAAGAGAGACCTACTACTGATTAGTGCAGAAGATACGGTAGGCCACATGGAGGTAGACCCTGTCCGCTGACTCCTATAGTGTGTTTTCGATGTGGGAAACTAGGGCATATTACTAGAGCTTGCCCGAAGATGGTTGAGACTGCTTCACTGAAGGGTAGGGAGCCAGAGAGAGCTCCAATTGATCCTTTTGCTTTGAGGAGGAGAGCGACAACAGAAAATAAGGGGAAGCAAGTTGAGAGTAGGGAATAAGGATATGAAAGCCAATCTAATATTGCTAAGTATGAGTGACTGCGATGTAATCTTAAGAATAGATTGGTTATCTGCAACCATGCTGTTTTAGATTGTTATGCTAAGACAGTTATGTTTCCTAACCCTACTAGATATGTTGTAATGTTTAATGAGAATAAATGAAAGGAGAAGTTATGATTATGATATGATTTACTGACTTAGAAAACCTTCAACATATCAAGGTTTTATTGCGTACGTGGTATATATGGATAAGGCACATCCAGAGTTGTTAGATATTCCTGTGGTCAGTGAGTACCCAGATGTTTTCCGGATGAGTTACTAGGATTACCACCAGACAGAGAAGATGGCTAGGGCTTCTGAAGGACTAAGATTGCGAGATACTTTATCATCCGGGTAAGGCTAACATTGTAGCGGATGTTTTGAGTAGGAAGAGCCTTGAGATGGTATCATATATGATAGTTAGGGAACATGAGTTGCTAGAACAGTTTGCTAGCCTTAGTTTGGGAGTTGTGCCTTCTGACATGGACACAGGCTATGTGATAGCTAAGTCTATGCTTGGAGCCAGATCTGTTGGACAAGATCAGAGTGACTCAGCAGACTGATCCTTTTGGTATGGATGTGAGTGGTCAGATGCAGAAGGGCACAGTGACTGATTTTAAGTTGAGTTCTGATGGACTATTGAGGTTTAGAGCCAGATTATGTGTTCCTGAGGATCCAAGACTTTGGAGAACCCATTCATCGAGGTATACATTACATCCGGGGAGTAATAAGATGTATCAGAACCTCCAGAAGGTATACTGGTGGTCGGGTATGAAGAGAGATGTAGTTGATTTTATGGCAAAGTGTCTCGTATGCCAGCAGGTGAAGGTAGAGCATCAGAAACTTGCAGGGTTATTGCAGCCTCTACCTATACCGACATGGAAATGGGAGCATATCACCATGGATTTCGTGATGGGTTTACCGAGAACCCGCAGGAATCACGATGCTATATGGGTGATCGTCGACAGACTGATGAAGTCAGCCCACTTCCTAGCTATGAGAGCTACCGATACTCTAAGTTCATTGACAGAGCTGTATGTACTTAAGGTAGTGAGGTTACATGGTGTACCAGTAAGCATAGTCTCTGATAGGGATTCCTGCTTCACTTCCCACTTTTGGGAACATTTTTAGGAACCATGAGAACCCAGTTGAGTTTGAGCACCGCTTTCCATCCTTAGACAAATGGTCAGTCAGAGAGGACTATACAGACTCTGAAGGATATGTTGAGAGCATGGTGCTAGATTTTAGAGGCTCTTGGGATGACCACTTGCCACTAGCCAAGTTCGCCTACAACAACAGTTATTATTCGAGTATCGGAATGACACCGTATGAGGCTTTAAATGGCCATAGATGTCGTTCTCCTATTGGATGGGAAGAAATGGGTGACCATAAGATTTTCGCTCCTGACTTGGTTACACAAGCATCAGAGGACGTCCACTTGATTGTAGAGAGACTAGGGACAACTCAGAGTAGACAAAAGAGTTACGCTGATAGGAGACGAAGGCCACTAGAGTTTGCAGTTAGTGAATCTGTGTTTCTGAAAGTTTCTCCTTCTAAGGGCATAGCGAGATTTGGGAAGAGAGGATAGTTGAGTCCTCGTTATATTGGACCCTTTGAGATACTTGATCGAGTGGGAGATAAGGCCTATAGGTTGGCATTGCCACCAGATTTGTCAGGCGTGCATAACATCTTCCATATTTCGATGCTTCGAAAGTATCATCCGAATCCGGCACATGTGATTAGTTATGAGCCTTTAGAGCTCCATGAGGACATGTCATATGTTGAGAGACTGATTTGGATACTGGATAGGAAGGAGAAGGTCTTGAGAGCAAAGACTATCGGATTAGTGAAGGTTCTCTGGCAGCATCATACTTTAGAGGAGGTTACTTGGGAGCTGAAAAGTCTGATGCGAGAGAAGCACCCCCAGCTATTTGAAGACTGATTTGGTTCTAATTTGGAGGACCAAATTTTCTGAGTAGGGGAGGATTTTCAGACCCATATTTTTATGTAGCTTATCCCTTATGCTTTATACATGTATAGACATGTATTGAGTTATTTAAATCATAAGAAGAGTATTTACTAGATTTAAGTGTTAGTGAAATGCTTTAACACTTAAAAGCTACATAAAGGCCTAATGTGAGCTATGAGGGCTACATGTTAAACTAAATGGATCTAAATCATTCTGACTGAAGAGAAGAACTTATGATTTGAAAATATAGAAAGTTCATGAAGGAAAGTCAGTTTGATTTGGTCCCGAACACATAAAGGTAGAGTAAATGCCAAAAAAAGGGCAAAACAGACCTTTTAAGCCGTTCGAGGTGTTTTAGGTATATTCACTTCCCGAAAACGGCCAAAACGTAAAGATGAGAGTGCAAAACATAAGATATGACACTTTCAAAATTTTTAGAAAAAGTCAACTTGGTCAATGATTAAGGAAAAAGTCAACTATAGTTAAGAAAAGTGGACTTTTACCATAGTTGACTAACCATAGTTAGGAATTAACCCAAGTATGGTGAAAAATTGGGAAAAAATAATTTTAGCAAGAATACAAGATATTCATTCTCTGAAGTAAGGAAAATTTATTTGGATGAATTTCGGATTTAATTTAATGGTTAAAAACGCAATGGGCCAAAGTTGGAAATTTTAAAGCCCATTAAGGTATCATAAGTGTGGGCCAAATGTGGGAAGCCCAATAGGCCGAATTGTTGGGCCAATTTATGGGCCAAATATTGAGACAATTGAAGGTCCAATAGGTAGTAAAAATTTCATCCCAAAAGCCCAAAGGAAAAGCCCAAACCGAGATGATAACCATTACCTAAACTTTTTGGAAGTCAATTAAGGTGGCTGGATTTTAGATTAATGACTAAGTAATGGACTTATAAATACCAGCTAATACATAATCAACTTCATCCTTTCATTTTTGACAAAGTGAAGAAACCATAACCGAAAAGTTTTCTAAGTTTTCTCTCACTAGAAATCACTAGGAAAAAGGCATATTTGGAACTTGCAATCTTCATGAAAGTTCTTCCAAATTGAGAGGAGAGTGACATATGTTGGAATTGGCTACCAAGGAGCCATAGTGTACAAACCGTGAGGCTTCAAAGTTTCGGCCAAATGTGAACACAAATACTAGGTATAATTTCAAGCTTCCAACTTCATATATGTTAATCTATGAGTTATATGGAGTTGATTGGTATATGTTTTATGGATTGAAACACATGAAAACACCATGAACATGTGATGGCCAAAAGTTGGTATATGAGTTTTGATAAATACCCATGTGATTTTGAGACATGTATAGGTTGATATGCATGTAGACATGATTATGGCATAGTTAGTTATAATCAATTTGTTCATATGGATGGTTGTATGATATGACACATAAGGTATTTGATAAAATGCCAACATGAACTATAGGAAAGGCTTAAGACATGCCAACCAAGTGTTTGTGAAAATGCCTAAGTGAATTTGGCTAAACAAATGGACATGGACGACATGCCATGGTGTGACCGACGGCATGGGATGCTCTCGGCCATGGCATGTGGTCGAGAGGTCCAACGGGCCAAGCCCAATTATATTTAGGCCCAATGTAATGTAATGGGTCTAGGACAAGCTCAATAAGAGTTTGTGGGCCCCACAAGCCCAATAGGCCCAACGAAAATGAATAGTAAAATAGAAATAGGGGCTTAAGGCATAGTTAGGCCCAATAAAGTTTATTAAAGCCCATTAAGGAAAATAGACTATATTTAATGTGAAATGCAGTAGGAAAATATAATTAACTTGATATATGGTTATATACTGCGCCAGAGATTATTGGAGGAACGAATCGGACTGCAGGATCGAACAGCGTTGAGAAAGTAAAATTTCTCGAGTGATTGCAGGTAAGGGACTTTTGTGAGTAGTTAAAGATACCTGCACGTATTTTCGTCTACTTTTACATTCACTTAAAAACTCTGAGGGTCAGAGAAAGTGAATAATAATTATTGTGACTCGATAGTGGTAAATTACGATTTTGCCCTTAGTTAGGAAAAAAGTCAACTTTTGTGAAAAGTTGTAAAAACATGGAAACCACTATTTTGAGTGTTTTACTGCTTTTTAGCAGAAGAATAAATAGATGGGCTAATTATTTTAAGGTTGATGTGAATTAAGCACACTTTATAGTGCTGATTTTGATGTTTTGAAAATCGTCCCTTTTTAAAGAGCCATTTATCGAATTATGTGAGAATAAATCGTGCTAGAGCACAACTCGCACTTGATTTCATATATTTTCCACATATATTAGTGTTGGATTGTGATTTGCACTAGATTTCCATGACTTGCATGATAGAGTGCTCGAGTTATTACTCGTACTCAGTTTTATGTCGTTTATGCATGATAGAGTGCTGGAGCGATTAGCTCGTACTCGAATTTTACATGAGATACATGATATAGTACTGGAGCTATTGCTCGTACTTGATTTGATGAGTTTTGTGCATAGCATGGTACTGAAGCTATTTCTCGTACTTGATTTGAAACATGAACTACGCATTGACCTAGTTGCTGGAGGTTTACTTGCACTAGAGTTGAGTTTGTGATGTGGAACAGTGTTTGAGCGGAGTGTCGACTGTGAGTCGCCCTCAAAGGCGCGCACTATAATTTACGTGATATATAATACATGTTGAAAGCCATGCTTGATTTCCTTGTGTAGACTGAGTGTCACACTATGAGAGGTTCGCATATAGATTTAGAGACGTGGTATGATATTGCATGGTTTGAGGGCTAAGACCTATGGCAGGCACCCCGACTGTGATGTAGGGTCCACTGAGTACGTTGTACCGTGCGAGTGGCATGGAGTACACTGTACCGTGTGGTGTTATGGAGTTGAGGAGGATATAGCTGGCGGTTGTGATGGACAGACCCCCCTCCCATTGTAGCAGTGATGCCCTGCATATTAGGATTCCGTGTAGCTTGGGATCAACATTATCTGATATGGCCATAATCCAACATACTATTTGCATTTTCACCACAGAGTCTCACATGATATATCACCTGATTGACTGCTTTATTTACAGATAGACCTGAGGGATGGGTCGAAATCCGATTGTTATGATGTGAATGATTTAAATGCCATATTTACTGTGATTTAAATATACATGGCATGATTTATCTAAAGGCATTGTGATATTATAAAGATGCATTATTTTGCACTACATGCCTACATTTGAGAAAGCAAGCATGATTTCTGTACATGGGATTTAATCTATACAAGTATATATATATATATATTTAAAGACATGCTTTTAAAGTGAGTTAAGGAAATGATATTTTCGAGGCATAGTATTATTTTGAGTAGATAGTGTAGATGTCTACTTGCTTGCCTGATTTCCTTACTGAGCGCGTTGTATGCTCACCCCCCTTTCTTTACATTTCTCTACATAGCATCAGCAGTAGAGTGAGTGTGCTTAAGGGATAGTATTCCTGTTGTCCGCTGCTATTTCCTATCGATCGAAATGTATACATATTTTGTACGGTTATGTATCTAAACATAGAAATAGCACAGTGATGTATACGATATATATTATGGGGAATGTATTGGTATTAGCTTTTATATGACCTCACATGTATTTTAGAAAGATGTTACAGTCAGTAACAGTATATTGACATGTATGTATGATAATGGATGATATGGTATGCGAGGAAGTTAACATCGAATCACAGCCTAACCATTGAAGAGAGGAAAGGTAAGTTAAAAATGCGAAAAATTTGTAGTGGTTTTGGTTAAGTCAGGAAGGGTCTTGACACAAATCTTATTGGAAATGGGTGGATTTAGGAGTGAGAAAGTGAGGTTTTAGGTTGAAATGAAAGAGAGAGATTGTTTCCCAAAATTTACAGATTTCACTGCTCTTATTTATAGAAATTGCTTGTTGAGATCGATCTATCGAAGTATGAGATCGATTTGGTACTCTTAAATCCCTTAGTTTCTCGACAATTTTCAAGTATGAGATCGATCTATTGAGGGCTTGAGATCAATCTATTGAGGTAGTAGCTTAAGGAGAACGATCTGCATCCAGGGGAGATCGATCTACTCCAACCCGAGAGCAAAGGAATCAATCTACTTGCATCAAAATCGATCTTCTTATTACAGAATGTTTAGCAGATCGATCTGGCTCCATTAGAGATCGATCTGTCTTGTTCCATTGCTCAAATAAGAGTATTTTTGGCTCTTCCAGATCGATCTCTCATCCTATGAGATCGATCTGGCATTCATATTTTTCAGATTTTGCGGCAGTTTTCTGCAGTAACTTACATCAAACATTCTTAATTTTGCTGCCATAGTCATTCTCTCATCCAACCACCTTTAAGTCTTGAAAATGGCATCCATTCATACTTCATTCACATTAAAACTTATGTTAATTGATTGTATAACCAAAGGAATACAATGCAAAACTAAACGGAAGTATGAAGACTTATGCAACTCATGCAACTTCCTTCCATTTTACCACACTACTCATTTTCCATTACACTCATATTCATCATATAAAAAAGTCCATTTCCTCACATTCATACATAATGAAACTTGTACATACATCACAAACTCTTCTTACAAGTGTGTACATTGAATTTATGGACTTTACATCTCTTATGCTTCACATTACATGTACATCACCATACTTTTGAATTCATAAGGTTTACATATGAAATTACGGGTCTTACATTCCTCCCCTTATTAAAAGAATTTGGTCCTCCAAATTAGAACCAAGTTATTCTTTAAAAAGTTGGGGGTATTTCTCCCGCATCAGACTCTCCAATTCCCATATGGCGTCTTCCACCGTGTGATGTTACCAAAGAACTTTCACTAAGGGAATTGTCTTTGTCCTCAACGCTTTCTCTTTTCTTTTTTCTATCCAATATCTTAACCGGCTTCTCAACATACGTCATACTCTCATTAAGCTCCAACAACTCATATCTTATCACATGTGCCAGGTCCGGGTGATACTTATAAAGCTTAGAGACGTGGAACAAGTTATGAACATTTGCCAAGTCGGGTGGCAATGCCAACCTATACGCCTTATCTCCCACTCTCTCAAGAATCTCGAAGGGTCTGATATATCTAGGGCTAAGCTTGCCCTTCTTACAAAATCTCATAATACCCTTCGAAGGTGAAACTCTCAAAAATACCGATTCACCCACATCAACTCTAGTGGTCTCCGTCTCTTATCAGTATAACTCTTTTGTCGGCTCTGAGGTGTCCGTAATCTCTTAGATATCAATCGGACGTCCTCAGATGCCTGCTGCACTAAGTTTGGTGCAAAAATGTATCTGTCACCTGATACAAACTAGACGTATTTTCGTAAAGGGCAGGGTTGTACAAGTAATAATGGGATTTGAGTCTCGGATTATCATCCCACAGAGAAGTTGAATTGCCTAATTAAGTACTGGTTAATCTTACCCTAAGTATATTCTAGCAAATTATGAATTTTCAATGGGTGATCTACTAAGGGTAATTAAAATTACTGGAAAACAATAAAACAATAAAAACTAAAAATAAATAAAACGGAGCGTGAAATTACTTACAGAGCTCCAAGGAATTAAAAAACAACAACCTACAAAAGAAAATTAAAACAGATAAAATTAATTAACTAAAATGCAATTAAACTAAAATGCAAATATGAAAATAAAGAAACAAATTAATTAAACTAAAATTAAACAAACTTAAAATAAAATATGCATGTAATTAAACTAATTAATAAAAATGCAAATTAAACTAACTTAAAATTTAATGAAATAAAAGCCTAGAAAAATTAAGAAAATAACTATAAGTCTAAATGTGTAAAATATTAATTCTAAATTAATCCTAACTATATCTAATTACTAACTTAACAATAAAATATAACTAATGCATGAGAAATATTTTTGGATTTTTCAATTTAAAATGAAAACTTAAAACATGCATAAAATGATTTTACTCTAATTTAAGTCTAAATGTAACACCTATCACTAAATATAAAAATTAACTAATGACATAATTAAATCTAAATTCTGAACTAATCAAGCAAATGAACTATAACTAATCATGAAAATTAATTTAAAACTCTAACTTCTTAAGCTAACAAATGAAATTGAAATTAAGCTATCTAAAATGTATGAAAATGAATTTTGTAGCTAAAATACAGTGGCCAAACAAGGCCTTAAGCCAACTGCCAGCCAAGTGGTCCCGTGTATGTGCCAATACAATATTTTTCACTTCCTGCCTAGTTTGTCCAGCTCCAGCTCCCATTCTCGGTTCTGTCCTGCATCTGTACATGACTGCTGTCACCATCTTGTTCTGCGTTACTATGGCCATAACTGCCCAACTGCTGACTAGGTGCCGCACGCAACCTCTGCAATCACGTCGAGGAGAAGTAACCACCATTGCTCCTTCTAGCAGATCCGCACAGCCGCAACCTGTAGTGATGCAAATCAGCAACTCGTTACTGTGCTTCAGCAACCCAGAGTGCATTAGAGAATGTCCAGTAATACCCGATACTACCACATCCAGCAGCGCCCGGCTCTGCTTCCTGCCCAGACCTGCTCTCGATTCTTGCTCTCGGTTTGATCCAAATGATGTCCTCAGCTATGTCGAGGCGATGTCCACTTCTGCTATCTGCTGCACTGATCCTGCTTCTGCTCCTAATCTGTCCGACTACTGGTTCAAGTCTGCATTATTGTTCTGTACCAGCACACACAATCGAGCATCATAGTAGGCACCGATCAGCACTTCAAAACTCTAACAGAAAACATACTTGTGACCCAAACTACCATGAAATAAAACTATCTAAACCATTAAATGACAATGGACAGTACTAAGGAATGAAAACAGAGCATAACAGAGCAAAACAAGATGGGTGCGTGTAATCCCTATCGGCTGCAACACTTTGTTCCATCTTATACCAACGCTAGCTGCTGCTTCAATCAGCATGTCCATCATCTCGGCATTAAAGCAACAAGCCCTCCTTCTCTGCTTCAGTAGTAACCTGTAAGAGCCAAGCTCTCGGCACCAAAAAAAATTTGGAAACCTGATCACACGATACAGAAAAGTTAAGAGGATACAGGAGGTTAAAACATTAAACCCGAGAGGATTAAACACTTTCTTAGCTACCCATCACTACACATATGTGTGTGAGCAATCGGTAGCCTTCAGGAGAGATTCTTGACATGGCCAACATCCACAACAGCAAATGTGTCACGTAGTCTCCTCGGCTATGCCTATATGGCTTCACCGAACTATCAACGCAGGAGCAATTTCCAGCTTCTGCCCACACCACCAACCAGAATTTCAACACATACAACTATAATGGCAGCAACGTAATATTCCACGAAATGGGGAAAGCATGAATGCTAAATGAATAGTAGACAAAGAGATCAAACATAAGGAAAGCCGAATAGTAACAATGATCTACTGAACAAGGGAATGACATTGTCCATAAACCTTGAAAATGTTAAATCAACAAGGGAATGAAAACTTATTTAAACCGAGAAGAACAATGAACAATGGTGGCTGCCAAAATAGAAAAATGAAATTGAAACCAACGGGAAATCTTCTTAAAAACAAGGAGAAAAATAAAACTAAAAACTATTCTACCTATGCTACCTTAACTAGTTTTACACTAAAACTACTCAGTTTTTTGTTTTTAATTGCTATAATGTCTTATTTATACACACACTTAGGGGTACAACGGTAATTTTCTATCCTAGATGAGTTGGCATTGTTTGGCCACTTGTCTTCATTTTATTTGTTGCAGAGTAGATATTTCCACGTCACTTGTCGGTTTGTCCATTGGCTGTGTGATATGGCCCGACGTGTGTCTTCTAGAAGGTTGGCACGGTGTTCGTCGATTTCCTCGTTTCGGAGCAAATGAAATACTAACACCCGACATCCCACATGTTTGGACGATTAGTGACTCGACCTGCAAATTGGAAGTGGTCCAGTCTCCTTTAGCCCGTTTACAGCCCATTTTAGACTAAAACGACTGAGTTTCATCTGGATTTAATTTACCTGCACATTAAAGAATTTTATTTAAATAAAAATGATAATTAACAAAATAAATTGGGGATTTAATTAATTAATTAGGAAATTAAGCACAAATAATTCTATTTTCATAGAATTATCACACCCCCAAACTTGAGCTTTTGGTTGTCCTCAAGCAAAACAAAATTCATGCAGGAATGACAAGTACCAACATAATAATTTCCCCAATATTATCCTCAAAGAAAAAGTACAGACTATGATCTTAAAGACTCATAATTACAAGTTCAACATTCAAAATCATTCAATTATAAGTCCTAACCCAAATTGGACTCCTCGTGTGTGTGTGAAAATGTCAAAGCCACTACTCAGTACATTACCCAGATCAGATTATGCAAACACAGTGAATGCAAACTCCACAAGTGATCATTCCCATAAGTTTGCTTTTCACTTCTCTCTCCACTAATGTAGTCACACTTAATCAAAGATCAATAGGACTTCATTAAGCTTGTAATGTAAAGCTGGGGCTAAGGTATGATAAAGTCAATTTAGGTTTAATTACCCCTCAACATGCATTACTTCTAGGATCTCTAATGTAAGAGCTCAAATTTATTTCCCCCAAACTTATTTATTTCACTAAACATCTTATTCTATTTTTGTATTTTTCTTCTTTCCTCTTTTCTTTTTCTTTATATATATATATATAAATATATATATATACTCCTTCACTATCACTTAATACCCATATGTTCATAGCTCACAATATATCCCAATGACTTTTCATGCTTTCAGGGTAAGGGATAGGAACAGAGTATTTAAGTTACAAAAAAAAAAAAACAGGTGTATGTACAGAGAAAAGCTTATTTGGCCCAGATGGGTGACTAGGGGTAAAATATGTACAAGGATGGCTAGAAAGGCTCAAACAATCTAAAGATGGCCTAAATCATCTCGCTAATTAAGTGTGATCTAATATTTCACCTCGAGATCAGATTAAACAAATTCTAGAATATGATGCACCAAATCAATTGAACAAATGCAATTCTATGTACACATAAGCTTTCTCTAAATAAATATACCGATTCATAACATGAAATGTGCATAAGATGAGGCAATCACAATCAGAATTAAGACAAATTCAAGAACTCAACTTCATGCTTCTTATTCAATCAAAGTCAAACTAAATCATGGGGTCATATCATCGGAATATGGGAAAACTACATGCTAAGCACTAAATCATCCCAAAATCAAACAATTTAAGCTCATAAACTAGAAAAAATTTAAAAAATTCTTTCTCAGATTTTCAAAAAAAATTTAAAATTTTTTCCAATTTTTTCCAAAATTGCCCAAGTGATATCACATCCCCCAAACTTAAGGTGCACAGTGTTCTCAGTGTGCAGATAATATAAGAATTTTAGCTCAGGAACATAGTACTCCTCTTTCTGATGATGATGAACAACTGAAACTTGATTGAAAGCATAATACTAGAAAAGAAATCTATAAAATAAACAAAGAAAGAAATGACAGAAAAGAAAAAGTAAAAGAAGTATATACAAAGTGAAAAGAAAAATATAGCCACTTCAAATGCAGTTGAAGAAAACAACACTCAGCAGCAGGGCGAAGAGTAGGAGGGTCAGCCAAAGTGGTGACAGGGTGCTGACAGTCAAATCCTCCTGAGCCCTATCTACTTCCTTTTTTCTCTTAAATTTCTTATGTTTAAAAATTTTATCTTCTTTAACCTCCATCTTAAAACACTCTTAAGAGTCATCAGAGAGCTTTAAAGGTTTGAAAACATTAAACTTCACTTCCTAATCTTGAACTCTCATTGTTAACTCCCCCTTTTGTACATCAATTAAAGTTCTACTAGTTGCTAGGAAAGGTCTGCCTAGTATAATGGGGACTTCCCTATCTTCTTCCATGTCCAACACAATAAAATCTGCAGGAAAAATAAATTTGTCCACCTTTAGTAACACATCCTCAATGACCCCCTTCGGATATTTAATGGATCGATCGGCTAGCTTAAGGGTCACTGTGGTGGGCTTGGCATCCCCTAATCCTAACTTCTGATAAATAGACAAAGGCATCAGATTGATACTTGCTCCCAAATCACACAAGGCTCTACCAAAGAACATATTTCCTATCGTGCAGGGTATGGTAAAACTCCTAAGATCTTTGAGCTTGGGGGGTAATTTCCTCTGAATAATTGCACTACATTCCTCAGTTAAGGCCATCGTCTCATAATCTTCCAGTCTTCTCTTCCTCGAGAGGATATCCTTTAGAAATTTCACATAACTTGGCATTTGCTCTAAGGCATCTGCGAAAGGAATATTGGTGTGAAGTTTCTTAAAAACCTCAAGAAATTTGGCAAATTACTGGTCAAGCTTTTAGTTTTGAAACCTCTGAGGAAAAGGTAGTGGTTGTCTAACTGGAAGGGATGAAGTGATAGCATGTGTAGTATTAGAGGACGAGGAAGGTTGTGAAGTAGAAAAAAGTATAGATGAAGAAACACCTAACTTGGATTCCTTTGCAGACTGATCCTAATGTTCCTGTTCTTTCTGAGTTGCCTCTTTAGAACTTATGGGCTCTACAACTATGGGCTTTTCAGGTCTGGACTCAACTTGTGGATCATCTAGTTCTCTGCCACTCCTAAGGGTGATGGATTTCACATGTTCTTTACCCTCCCTTTGCCTAACAAGATTAACTTTAGTGTTACTAGGAAGGGTCCCTTGTGGACGTTGGCTAAGAGAATTGGCTATTTGTTTAACCTGAACTTCTAAATTCTTAATTGAGGAAGCTTTGTTTTGTAGGATAGTCGTGAACATTTCCTTTAGTGTAGGCTTCTTCTCAGCTGCTGGTGCATGTAAATGTTGTGGCTGCATAGGTTGTGGTGGTGGTGGTGGTGGTGGTTGATGGAAGGAAGGTGGATGATGCTGAGATTGAGGTGGGGATGGTTAATGCAGCGGATGATATGGAAATTACGGCAGTGGTGGTACATGAACCGGTGGAGCTTAAAAATTAGGGGGTTCTACAGGTGTAGAATTAGAAGATTGCCCTTGGTTTTGGCTCCAGGAAAAGTTAGGATGGTTCCTCTACCTTGGGTTGTAGGTGTTTGACAAGGGGTTGTTCTGTTGCTTATGAAGTGGAGCAACATATTGAACCGATTCTAAGTTAAGCAGACACCTATCTATAGAGTGTGTACCACTACGCAGATCACAAGAAAGAAAAGGACTTTGTACAGAATAAACAAGGTTAGGACTAGTGGAAGGATTATGCTGGGTACTGAGCGTCTCTACCTTTTTCGTAAGGTTAGCTATTTGAGAGGTTAAGGTAGACAGCGTGTCGAGCTCATAGATACCCGTCGACTTCTTGGGCAATTACCTCTCCGAGGACCATAGATAATTGTTAGCAGCCATCTTGTCTAGCAACTCGTAAGCTACCTCCTCTATTTTGTACATTGAAGCTCCATCCGCAGCAGCGTCAACGATGGTCCTATTTTGGCTCATAAGTCCGTTGTAGAAGGTCTAGACTTGCAGCCACAAAGGTAGGCCATGATGAGGGCACTTCCTAAAAAGCTCCTTATATCGTTCCCATGCTTCGTAAAGAGATTCAGAATCAAATTGGGTAAAGGAAGATATGTCACTGCGGAGTTTGGCCATTTTAGAGGGAGGGAAAAACTTAGCTAGAAATTGATGGGCTAACTCCTCCCATGTAGAAATGGATCTTGGAGGTAAGGAGTTTAACCAGTGTCGCGCCCTATCCCTAAGTGAGAAGGGGAATAATCTAAGACTAAGCGCATCATCAGATAATCCATTGTGCTTGAATGTATTGCACAGGTCCAGGAATTGCCTTAGGTGAGCATGTGGGTCGTCATACGGAATCCCACTGAACTGTAGCGAGGTTTAGATCATCTGAAGGATTACAAGCTTAATTTTGAAATTGTTCGCAGAGACAGTTGGTGGCCTAATGTCGGTATAATATCCTCCAATTGTCGGTATTGTGTAATCTCCAACGGTCTTAATTTCTCTATTTTCTGTCATGATCTTTTACAGCGAAGCTATTAATTTCCTAGAATCCTTTCGAATTTTCCTAAGAGTTCGTTCAATTTCAGGATGTAGAGGAAAGCAATCAAAACTCTTTGCTCTACGCATGCAAACATCAAAAAGTCCTTAAATTTTTTTTTTTAAGTTTTTAATTTTTCAAATTTTTTTTCACAGAAAATTAACTAATCTATATTAAAGCTCTAAATATTTACAACCTAAATATTTTCAAGCTAGAATTACACCTAAGCATAGTTTCACTGATATTAATTAATGGCTAATTATCTTCCCCAGCAACGGCGCCAAAAACTTGATACGAACTAGACGTATTTTCGCAAGTGCATGGGTCGTACAAGTAATAATGAGATATGTGTCCCGGATTATCGTCCCACAGAGAAGTTGAATTGCCTAATTAAGTACCGATTAATCTTATCCTAAATATATTCTAGCAAATTATGAATTTTCAATTGGTGATCAAACAAGGCTAATCAAAATTACTGGAAAACAATAAAACAATAAAAACTAAAAATAAATAAAACGGAGCGTGAAATTACTTATAGAGCTCTAAGGAATTAAAAAAAAAAAAACAACAACCTACAAAAGAAAATTAAAATAGTTAAAATTAATTAACCAAAATGCAATTAAACTAAAATGCAAATATGAAAATAAAGAAACAAATTAATTAAACTAAAATTAAACAAACTTAAAATAAAATATTCATGTAATTAAACTAATTAATAAAAATGCAAATTAAACTAACTCAAAATATAATGAAATAAAATCCTAGAAAAATTAAGAAAAACTGAGTGCGTTATGCTCACCCCTTTATTTCCTCCTCCACAGATACTACTCAGTAGTGAGTACTGCAGTCGTCCCTACTACGGTATTCTCTAGTCATCCTGCCGTAAAGAGAGGTATACACTATGTGATGTTATGAAGAGAAATTTTGTATCCTGTAAATTAATACACAGTCTAGTAATGTGTTGTACAAAAGGGGATGTATAGTTAATAGAAACTGATGTAAATGCTCCCGCATATGTTATAAAAGTCCAGTTTCTATTTCAATTTGTTTAATTACATAAATTAAATTATAAATAAGTAAGATATGGATTGGATTTGACTCACAACCCAACTGTAAGTGGTAAGTGTTAAGGTAAAAGGTCGCGGAAGAGGGTCGTGACATATACTAATTCCATCTCACCCTAGGTGTTTCCTATCATCCATACACATGCAAATAAACTCCAAAATCAATTAAATAAACAATGTACTTGGATTGGAGTGTTAGAAACTTACCAAATCAAATTTCTCTTCTTGCTCTAAAGGGAAATGTTCCTTGCTCCTTCAATACCAACTATGAGGTTTTGGGTTTCAACTATGTTGTTCTCTTCCCCAAGATGAACAACTTTGTACCTAATAGCCTCCCCTCAATTTTTATTGGAAATGGACTGATTTTAGAGAGATAAACTTAGGTTTTGGGTGAAAAATGGAAGGGTGATGTTGTTTTCTCGAAAATTTTAGATTTCAGCGCTCCTTTTATAGAAATATCTTGAGGAGATCGATCTGCACTAGGAGGAGATCGATCTGGTCCCCTTAATTCCCTCTTTTTCACGACATTTTAAGTATGAGATCGATCTGTCGAAGCTTAAGATCGAACTGCTCCAAACAGAGAGCTAAGGAGATCAATATGTTTGCTTAAGGATCGATCTTTCCATTACAGAATGTTTAAGAGATCGATCTGGCCCCATTGGAGATCGATCTGCTCTATTCCATTGCTCAAATAAGAGCATTCTGGCTCTTCCAGATCGATCTCTAATCCTATGAGATCGATCTGGCCTTCATATTTTCCAGATTTTCTGCAGCAACACACACCCAAACATCTTTAATTTGCTGCCATAGTCATTTTCTCATCCAACCACCTTTAAGACTTGAAAATGATATCCATCCATACCTTATACACATTAAAACTTGTGTGTTCTCTTTGCATAGGCAAAAGTATATCATACCAAGCTAAATGGAAGTATTTAAATTCATGCAACTTCATTCCATTTACCACACTACTCATTTTGAGTTCCAATCACATTCATCACTTATAAAAGCTCATTTCTTCATATTCATACACAAGGAAACTTGTATGTACATTACAAACTCATATTACACGTATGTACATTACATTTATAGACTTTACATCAATTGTACTTCACATTACAAGTACATTACCACACTTATGAATCCATAAGGTTACACATGAAATACGGGTCTAACATTCACATTCCCCATACACATCTCATATGCATTACTGTACTTACAAAATTTTAGATACAAAAGAATTTCTTACAATTGGGTATACCTTTGATGCAGAAATACACTCCGCAAAATCATAACTGTGCAGAATGCATTACTAACGGAAGCGATCCCAGCTACAAAGGGACTTTGTGGAAGAAAGTAAGGGGGGTGAGCTCAACATGCTCAGTAAGAAAAACCCCATAGCAGGTAGATAAATACACTACCTATAAAAAATTTTTTTTTTATATTTACCAAATCCAGAATATTTTCACAAAGTATACAGATGATTTGGTAATTTCTCAGATACCAGATTCAGAATTCAGAAAACATATTTAGTATCGGCAAAAGCACAATTACCTTGAACAGATTTTAAAAAACAGAACATGTATCGGTAATAAATTTAGCTACTGTTGTAAATCCAAAAAGTTCAAGTTTCTCAGTCGTGAAATAAACAAATTTTTAGATATCTCAATTCAAGCAGACAATTCAAAAAATATTTCAAATAGATGAGATAAGGCATACATGCTATATCAGATATCAGAAAATGACTATTGCTCAATGTCTGTGACTCCGGGCAAGTCACGGACCAGGTGTATCGGGATGTCAATCGTCGTGGGAGTGGTCAGCTACCTATACGGCTCACAGATTAGAATGTCCGAATACCAGAAAGAGAATAAAAAACATGGTACATCGTACTCGTGGACCACATATATAGATACAGATACAGAACAGACAGAAATGCAGCATGATCTCACCAACGCCTTTGTCTCAATATCAGTACGAGACGGACTGTACGACACACAGTCAGTATACGCTCAAGCACATATTATCAAAATAACTTTATAACAGATCATTTTTTCTTAAATCAAATATAAATTCGATTGTTTCTTGAAACCGTTTAGAACAGTCTGACTAGCCCTTTTTCGAAAAAATCCACAAAATCAGTCTATGAAAATTTTAAAAATTTAAGATTTTCGATTTTGAACAGAATACATGCTATATCAGAATCCTTGCAAACGATTTAAATTCAATCCGTAAAAATTAGATTGTTGGACTAGGCTAAAATCTCAAATTTTTAGAGTTATAAAATTCGACCTAGATTTTTCTATAATTTCGATACTATGAAATTCAACCTAAATTTTATATCTACAAATATAGGAAAATTACACATATTTATCTCTAGCAGTGACGAGAATTTTCCTTACCTCGATGACTGTCCTTAGTCTTTGATTGTCTAAATGATACAAGTCGGTGGGTCTGACCCACTCGATTTATTTCTGTCTGAGCCCTTTTTCCCTCGGGCTTTCCAAAATTTTAAAATCTCGTTGTCTCCTTCTCCATCTTCAATGATATATATATATATATATATACAATCATACACATACATATATATAAATAATTATACTTACCTTTTTCCTTTTTAATTATTATTCACTGTTCACTTTTTAAAACCTTCCCGCCACTTTTTCTTCTCCATTTCTCTTTTCTTCTTCTTCCTCGCGTTTCTCACCCAACCTCTACTTCATTCATCATCGTCCTCCTCTTGCCGTTATTCCCTTCAACTTTCCTTTTGTCAGCATCTTCATCCACTATTCCTTTCATCATTGTCGGCTCCAACGTCCTCCTACTGTCACCATCTCCAGCACCGTCGCCTGACCCCTCTCTGCACCTCTGTTTCTTCTCTTCCAACATGTGCTCCTGCCTCAAGTCTCAGTTTAGCTTCAAGCTTAGCCTAAACGGGCTCAATATGGGTAAACAGAGCTCAGAAAATACGAAATACAATTAATTATATTGTATTTGACCTGATAAATATTTATACGCAGTTCGGGAGATTGGATTGGGAGCAAATCGGACTGCGTGACGAGACATCAGTGAAAAGGTCAGATTGTACGAAAAAATGAGGTAAGGGAATTTTGCAAGTAGCTAGAGGTAGCTACGCATATTTTTAATAGCTTTTGTATACACTGAAAATGTAACAAGGTCCTAGAAATGGATTAAAAATTTTAAGGACTTGGAATAGGTAAAAGACTATTTTACCCCTACTGAGGGAAATTCACCTAAAGATGGTGAAAGCATGACATGCATGAAATGCATGATTTGAGGAATTTTCATGAATTTTTAGCAAAGTAAATTGGTAGATTGGCCAGTATTTGCATAAATTTCACAAGATAACACTACATAAGTGTTATTTAGATTTAAATGAAATTTCTTTGGAAAATGGGCCAACTATCAAGTTTATATGGAAACAAATGGTGCTGGAGCCTTGCTCGCACTATATCTGAGTTTGTGAGTGTGCATAATGGTGCTGGAGCAGTTGCTCACACCGATTTGTGTGACATGATATGCATAAAAAGGTGCAGGAGCAGTTGCTCGCACTAGTTTTAATGATTTGACATGATGAGAGGTGCTAAAGCTTAGCTCGCATGAGTTTTGAACTGTGTGATGGATGTATTAGTGCTGGAGCAAGGGCTCGCACTAGAGTTTTACATGCATGGGTGCTGGAGCCTAGCTCGCACTAAATTTTCACATGATTTTCGTGACAGGGTGCTGGAGCCTAGCTCGCACCAGATTTTCATATGATTTTTGAGACAGGGTGCTGGAGTCTAGCTCCCACCAGATTTTCATTTGATTTTATGACAGAGTGCTGGATCCAAGTTTGCACTAGTTTTACATGATTTTGACAGAATGTTGGAGCTAAGCTCGCACTAGGTCTTATGAGATTTTATGAAACCTGTGCTGGAGCTTGGCTCGTACGAGATTTTTCTTGATTTTATGAGAGTGCTGGAGCATCGCTCGCACTAGTTCTATGAGAACATGCTATGAGCCGTGCTTGAAACGTCGTGTAGACTGTGTGTCACACCGATTAAATAGGCTCGTACCTGCGTTTTAAGACAGGGTACGAGTATGGATATGAGATATGGGTCCACGGAGTACATTGTACCGTGCATATCGCATGGAGTACACTGTATCGTGCTATATTATATTTATATGGCATCTTCGGATGCGAGTGGTATCTTCAGATGCGAGTGATCGGGTAAGATCGACGAGATGGATTGACCCACCTCCCGGGGCGGTTCCAAATAGTGGTGAGACCCCGCACACAGGATCCGTGTAGTTGAGGGATCATGAGGATATGGCCATAGTCCTGGTCATTTGCCTGAGATATATATATATTGCCTAGTCTCGCATGTTTCTATCTGATGTTTTGAAAGTTTAAGAATGCGTGGATTTTGTGTGAGTCTGGACCACCCGAGGGAGGGGTTGGATCCTAATTGATGATATTGGTTTTGTTGTGAATAAATGAAATTTTCAATGTTTTCAGAAATGCTTGGAAATAAATGATTTTATGTGGATCAGGATCACTTGAGGGAGGGGTTGTGTCTTGATGAGTGTGACTGAGATGTGATTTGATGAGAATGAAACTGGGATTTAAACTGAAACTTGCATGACATTATTGCCATGCTATTTAAACCCATGCGTGAGGTAAACTGGTTTTACATGACATTCATGGTGTGGCATATAGGTATGCGTGAAGGTTTTGTGGATACTCAGCATGATGTATTTTTCATAATTATTTATAATTCATGCAATGAAAGGTTTTAGCATGAGGAGGTTATCCATGCTTTAATTACAAATGCATGATTTTGATTTAATTCATGCGTTTTATGATTTTACATGAGATGCCATTAAGGCATGAGTTGCAAGATTTCCATAAGCACGAACAACTTTTATAAACTATGGCATTGATGTTGCATGATTTTGTGCTTGAGCTTTAAACGAAAAGAAATGGATTTAAGGGCATGGCATTATGAGCATGTAGATAGTGGAGCTATCTACTTACTTGCATAATTGCCTTACTGAGTGTGTGGTTGCTCACCCCTTATTTTCCCCTCTTTTCAAAGCACTTGCAGTAGATAGTGAGCGGCTGATGACTTGCATTCTTGGTATCAACTACTTCCCATCATCGAGAAAGGGTATACACACTTGTATGGTTTTGTATCTAAATATGTAAATGCACAGTACTGTAAACGTATATGACGTCGGGGATGTAAGGTTTTGTAAATGCAATTGTGAACGTATTAGTTAAAGTCAAAGGATAGAAAAATCCTAATGTGTAAATGTAATATGGAAATGGAATGATAAGTAGTGTGAGGGGACTAACACCGAATCATAGCCCAATTGTCGGTAGGATGGTCATGATGAGAGAAAGGTAAGAATTAAATATGAAGAAAAACGAAAAATTTACTCTGATTTTTTGGGTTATGACAGAATCTAACTCTAAGAAAACTAGAATATCACTTAATCTTAACATGCAAACTAACTAAAGTGAGTTTTGTTGGCTATTTGGGAAATCTGGTAGTGAGGAGGGGCTGTTTTCATGGAAGGCAAAGAAAAGCTAAGGGGGAAACTTGCATGCAGGTTTGGAAGGGTGATTCTTGTTGTTGGAGGCATGAAAAAGGAAATTGTTGGCTGGATTTTCAGTTTCTGGTGTGAGGGTGGCGTGTGAGGAAGAAGAGAAAGGAAAATTTTCTGGTTAAGGGGGAGAAAACGTGAAAGGTGAAGAGAAGAGGGAAAAATTGTTTTGTTTTTTTTTTTTTGTATTTTATCTACTTTACTTTTATAAGGTTTAGATATTTGCAATTATTTCAGATATATAACCATATTATATATGTATTCAGATTTTATATCTCTTATATATGTACCTGTTCCTAAAACTATTAGACATAAGGTTTTATACACCTAATTTTACCAATTTGCAAAATATACATAAGCTTTATTCTTCTCATGTATTGTTACTAACCTTAAAATTTCAAATTTATTATGTTACCTTATTAATTTATTTTATCACTTACTCACCTTGGTTAAATTACCCAATTTTAAATTATCACTACTTAATTATCCATATAAATTTTATTTAACTTAATTTAGCTTATATTCCTATTAATTTCGATACATTACCTAAGTTTACTTGCTTGAATTGATTTAATTCTACATTCATGTACATTTAACTTAATGACTAATGGTAGATTACCTTAATCTATCCTAATCTGGTCACATGAATCTATTACTACTCAATAAATTGAGTTCATGAACACATTCATGCACATACATTATGCATTTAAAATATGTTCATCCAATACAATTTATCATTGCTGTATTTTATTTATATTGGATTTTAATTTTCAGATTTATTATTTATACTTACCTACTATGGCAATGTCCCACTCATCCTTACATTTCCTAAACTAAAATACACCAAGGTTATTTATACTAAGTGGCGTGAACCCAAAATAACTATAAAAACTAAAATCTAGAGTACTTTTACTTCGCAGGTTCCTAAAAAAAAAAAAAAGAACTCCGCAAATTAAATTCTGACTTAACATAAGCAAACGAAACTTTCGGTATAAGAAAATTGCGGTCTTACATTTTCCCCTCCTTAAATAATTTAGTCCTCCGAATTTTGAACCAAGTAAAAATGATACGGGTATCTCTCTCGCATCAAGCTCTCAAACTCCCACGTCGCTTCCACAATAGAGTGGTGTTGCCAGAGAACTTTGTCCTTCCTGTCAAGAATTTGGACCGGTTTCTCCTCACAACTCTAATCTTTCTTAACTCCAATGACTCATAGTCTAAGATGTGAGATGGATCGGGCTGATACTTGTAAGCATAGACACATGAAATACGTTATGTACCTCAGCTAGTTAGGGAGGTAAGGCTAGTCGGTATGCTACTTCACCGACACGCTCCAATATCTCGAATGGTCCTATGTATCGAGGACTCAACTTACCCATCTTTCCAAACCTCATAACGCTTTTTGTCGGTGAAACCTTCAAGAACACATGATCTCCCACTGCAAACTCTAAATCCCTTCTTCGATGGTCGGCATAACTTTTCTGTTGGTTTTGTGCCTCTTTGAGCCTACTACAAATCATGCGAACCTTCTCTGATGCTTGTTCGACCAAATCTAGAGCATAGATATTCCTGTCACTAACCTTTTCCCAACCAATTGGTGATATGCATCTTCGTCCATAAAGGGCTTCATACGGGGCCATTCCTATACTAGCATGATAGCTATTATTGTAAGCAAATTTTGGTAATGGTAAGTGCCTATTCCATGTACCTCCAAAATCAATAACACAAGCACGCAACATGTCCTCCAAAGTTTGTATTGTACGTTCGGATTGTCCATGAGTCTTAGGATGGTATGTCGTGCTAAATTGTATTCGAGAACCCAAGGACTCCTGAATTTGCTTCCAAAATCGAGATGTGAACCTAGAGTCCCTATCCGAAGTGATACTTACTAAAGTTCCATGCAGTCTCACTATCTCCTTGATAAACAATTCTGCAAACGCATTCAAAGGAGTAGTGGAGGTAATAGCCAAGAATTGTGCTGAATTGTTAAGCCTATCCAATATAACCCAGATTTCGTCATGCTTCCTCCCAGTTCTAGGTAGACCTGTAACAAGGTCCATAGTTATGTGTTCCCACTTCCAAGTTGGTATGGGTAGGGGTTGGAGTAAACCTGCCGATTTCTAGTGTTCTACTTTCACTTGCTGACACACTAAACACTTAGCTACAAACTCGGCAACATCACGTTTCATTCTAGACCACCAATACATTTTGCGTACGTTGTGGTACATCATAGTGCTCCCGGGATGTAATGTGTATCTACTAGAGTGAGCTTCGGTCAAAATCAATCTCTTGAGGTCCTCATCCCTTGGCACACATATCCGGCCTCTAAATCTAAGCAATCCATCTGAACCAATCTCAAACTCAGAAATTTGGCCCTCATGAGCCTACCCATATGCCTGAAGCAACTTCTGATCTATCTTCTGTGCCTGCCTAATCTGATGAATCAACGTCGGCTCAATCTTGAGGCTAGCAACTAAAGGACTTTGATCCGATGATGCTATGTCGATAGCCAAGCTTACAAACTGTCCCAACAATTCCCACTCCTTCACCATTATACTGGACACCATACTCATGTTCTTCCTACTCAATGCATCTGCTACCACATTTGCATTCCCCTGGTGATACAAAATTCCACAATCATAGTCTTTCAACAACTCCATCCATCTACGCTGCCTCATGTTCAACTCCTTCTGGGAGAATAGGTATTCGAGGCTCTTGTGATCCCTATAGATCTGAAAGTTTTCTCCATAAAGGTAGTGCCTCCATATTTTCAAGGTAAAAACTACTGCTGCAAGCTCTACATCATGCGTGGGGTAATTCCTTTCATGCTCTTTTAGTTGTTGAGATCCATACAGTACCACCTTGCCATTCTATATCACGACCCATTTTATCCTTTTTAACTGAAAATCACTATAAACGTTTTGCATTTTCCTTTCCTTACCCGGTCATGAACAACTCCCCACTACACAGTTGGGCTGTGAGTCAATAATAATCATGCATCATTCATTCTAAAATAAATCAAAAGAAGTGTCATTCATTTGAAAATTAAGTTGTACACGTATACATGACACGCTTTCTGACTTTTACATCCCCCACATTACAATACAAAATGACTACTATGCCTTTACATGTTTAGATACAAAAAGAATCCATGTGTGTATACCTTTTGGTGATGGAAGCAACGGATGTCCAAAATACAACACCTCAGTCCTCACTGGGCTATTGTGTACACTCTGTAGAGGGGGAAAGTAGAGAGGGATGAGTAACCACACGCTCAGTAAGGCAATAATACAAGCATGGTAGATAACTACTCTATCTACATGTTAATAGTGTTATGTATAAATCGTTTATAATCGGAGCATGTGGAAATAAGACTCTGCCACATGTATTTACATATATCATGTATTGAAAATCAAGTAAATAGGCATAAAACATGGAAATGTCAACATGTAAAATCATCTCATGCTCAGTCTCATTAAATCTCATCACAAAAAGGGAAATTTCGTCACATCTCATCATAAATCAAATTATCATTTCTTTAAATCACAAATCCCACAAGGCTCGACCCCTCCCTCGGGTCTACCCTGAACAATCACAATCACAAGGATGTATAAAAACCATGAGGTATTTTGTATTATTAGGTAAGACAGGTCACTATATCTCAAGGACTATGTTGGCCAACTATGTCATAAATCATCCCATACTACACGGATCTCGGTGTGCGGGGTATCATGCTGGAACAAAGATGGGTTAGTTCTTTGCCAAACTTTTCATATCACATAACCACCATGCGGTATAGCGTACTCCATGTGATATACATGGTACAACGTACTCCATGGACCTATATCATGGTTGGGGTGCCAGCCGTAGGTCTTATCTACCCCAATGCCAGGTGTAATCGATATAGTCTCAAGTGAATGTGGGAGTATTTCTACTGTCAGGTCTCAACCCCTCATGGCCTTGCTCGCCCCTTTTTGGTTCCCTGAATTAGTCTGTACACCATACATACCACTGTGTGAAAACCTGTGCGAGCTAAGCTCTTGCATGATTCATGCATCATCAATAAATATCCCCGTACGAGCAACGCTCTAGTACATCATTTATGCATAAAAACATGAAGAAACAACGTACGACCATAGCTCTAGAACGGATATATGCATAAGAAAACCACTCGAAATCTATGTACGAGTATAAGCTCCAGTATGGTTTACAAAACATCATCATAGTTCAAATCAAGGTGAGAGCTAAGCTCCAGCACGAATTAATTCGCACAAACACGATAGGCAGCTCATAATCAACCAAAACAATCTCAAAATCATGATTAGCACCTCACATGTGCTATTTCTCAAAGTCATTTAAACACTAGCCAGCCTATACATTAATTCGCTTAAAAGAAAGCAATGTACTTCGTGAAACCATTGAAAACATATGATTTATGCAATTATTAGCCTTACTATCCACTTTTTATGAAACTCACATCGAAAAACCAAATCAGATATACATACTCGTAGTTATTCACGCATATCATCAATCACTTTTCTCAAATAATCATGCATTTCATAAACGCCCTATATTCACCCACGAATTCAAAGTATGAGCAGCTATCTCTATATACTTATAGAATTCCCTTTCCTGGAATCATGTCGCGTGATTCCACTTCTTTAGAGCTGCTTACTTGTGAGGTTTGATTCGTCTTTGAAGAACTCTCCGGAACTGCACAAAATCGTATATCACACCAATTTTATCCATATAACACAACTCTTGTGTTTGCTATAGTCGATTCAACCTATAGCATCCATTACCACTTATAAGGCCTCGTTTATTGTTCTACTCATATCTCGAGCCTATTGATTTATATTATATCGATATTAAGTCGATATTACGTTCATAGTGTTCATATTTCGTCAATTTCTTCACTAAGGCATTTTTATCAAACGTTACATGTGCTCATTTTCATAGATTCACTAAACCTACAATGTAGCTTCATTTAACCATCTCAAATCATTCCCATAAATCACTAACTCATCCAAATCGCCTTTTCTCACACCAGATTTACTCTAGGTTTCTAGGTCACATTAGTTCCATCACATCTTAAGTAATTTTAACCATCAATACACGTACAAATGAGCTCAAAAATCAATAAATAGACAAATGTACTTGTGCTAAAGTATTAGAAACTTTTTAATCTAGTTTCTCTTCTTGCTCTAAATGAAAATATCCCTTGCTCCTTCAATCCAACAAATGAGGCTTTGATTCTGAAGTATGTTGTTCTTCTCTTTGATATGAATAACTTTGTATCTAATGGTCTTCCCTCAAATCTTACTGGAAATGGAATGATTTAGAGAGAGAAAACTAGGTTTTGGGTTGAAAATGGAAGGGATGGGGGTTGTTTCTGTGATTTGCAAATTTCAACTGCTCCTTTTATACAAATTGCTTGATGAGATCGATCTATCGAGGGTCTGAGATCGATCTGGTCCTATTAAATTCCTCATTTTCATGACATTTAAAGGCATGAGATCGATCTATCGAAGGCTTGAGATCGATCTGCTTCAGGCAGAGAGTTAAGGAGATCGATTTGCTCCAAGGATGAGATCAATATGCTCCAACTCGAGAGCTAAGGAAATCGATCTGCTTGCATTAAAAATCGATCTCTTCATTTACAGAATGTTTAGCAGATTGATCTGGCTCCATTGGAGATCGATCTGCCATGTTCCATTGCTCAAATAAGAGTATTTTTAGCTCTTCCAAATCGATCTTTCATTCAATGAGATCGATCTGGCATTTATATTTTCTAGATTTTGCTGCAGTTTTCTGTAGTAACTCACATAAATCCTTAAATTTTGCTACCATAGCCATTTTCTCATCCAACCACCTTTAGGACTTGAAAATGACATCCATTCATACTTTATGCACATTAAAACTTGTGTGTACATTACAAACTCTTATTACAAGTGTGTGCATTGAATTTATGGACTTTACATCACTTATGCTTCACATTACAAGTACATCACCATACTTATGAATTTATAAGGTTTACATATGAAAATACAGGTCTTAGATTCCTCCCCTCCTTAAAAGAATTTGGTCCTCTAAATTAAAACCAAGTTACTCTTCAAAAAGTTGGGGGTATTTCTCCCGTATCATGCTTTCAAATTCCCATGTGGCCTCTTCCACCGTGTGATGTTGCCATAGAACTTCACCAAGGGAATTGTCTTTGTCCTTAACAGCTTCTCTTTTCTGTCCAATATCTGAACCGGCTTCTCAATATATGTCATACTCTCATTGAGCTCCAATGACTTATATCTTATCACATGTGCCGGGTCTGGGTGATACTTTCGAAGCATAGATGTGGAAGATTTATGAACATTTACCAGGTCTGGCGGCAATACCAAGCTATATGCCTTATCTCTCACTCTCTCCAAAATCTCGAAGGGTCCAATATATCTAGGGCTCAGCTTACCCTTCTTACCAAATCTCATAATACCCTTCGAAGGTGAAACTCTCAAAAATATCGACTCACCCATATCAAACTCTAGTGGTCTCTGTCTCTTGTCTGCATAACTCTTTTGGCTAGTTTCGAGCTATCCGTAATCTCTCACATATCAATTGGAAGTCCTCATATGCCTGTTGCACTAAGTTCGGAGTAAAACTCTTTCTATCACCAACCTCCTCTCGTCCAAAGGGGGATCGACATCTACGTCCATACAGTGCCTCATAAGGTGCCATCTCGATACTCGCATGACAGTTGTTATTATAGGTGAACTCGACTAACAGTAGGTGATCATCCCAGGAGCCTCTAAAATCCAACACACACGCTCTCAACATATCCTCCAGGGTCTGTATAGTCCTCTCTGACTGCCCACCTGTCTAAGGATGAAAAGCGGTGCTAAAACTCAGTTTGGTCCCCATCGTTTCCTAAAAATGTTCCCAAAAATAAGAAGTGAAGCGGGCATCCCTATCAAAAACAACTCTCACTGGACACCATGTAGCCGTACTATCTCTCGAACATACAGGTTTGCCAACTGACTCAGAGTATCGGTAGCTCTCATAGATAAGAAATGGGCTGACTTAGTCAACCGATCCACAATAACCCATATGGCATCATGACCTCTGCGGGTCCTTGACAATCCCATCACAAAGTCCATGGTGATATGCTCCCACTTCCATGTCGATATCGGTAGAGGATACAATAACCCTATAGGCGTCTGATGCTCTACCTTCACCTTCTAACAAATGAGACACTTAGCGACATATTCTGTAATGTCTCTTTTCATTCCATACTACCAATAAACCTTCTGAAGGTTTTGATACACCTGGGTACTCCTCGGATGTATCGTGTACTTCGATGAGTGAGCCTCTAATAAAATCAATCTCCTGATCTTAGGATCCTCGAGAATACATACTCTGCCTCTGAACCTCAATAAGCCATTTGTACTCAGCTCAAAATCAATACCCACACTTGCTTGTATCTGACTCAACCAATCGATACACTGTCGATCGCTCTGCTGAGCCTGTCGAATATGGCTAATTAACTTGGCTCTAATCTCATAACCATAATCTCAAGTCTCCTGAACCAGGTGGGGTCACATCCAAGCTGAGATTCGTAAATTGTTCTAACAACTCATTTCTCTTACTATCATATAAGACACCAACCCTAGGTTCTTTCGGCTCAAAGTGTTGGCAACTACATTTGCCTTACCCGAGTGGTACATGATTTCACAATCATAATCTTTTAAAAGTTTGAGCCATCTCCTCTGTCTCATAATTAACTCTTTCTATGAGAACAGGTACTTAAGGCTCTTATGATCTGTAAAAACCTAAAATTTCTCACCATAGAGATAATGGCACCATATTTTCAAAGCAAAAACTACGCCCGCCAACTCCAAATCATGTGTCGAGTACTTCCTCTTGTGATCTTTCAACTGTCTAGATCCATAGGCAAATACCTTCCCATCCTGCATAAGCACACAGCCCAGTCCCGGTGTGATGCATCCGAATACATCGAGAAACCTCTTGAGCTGGTAGGAATGGTGAGAACCGAAGCAGTGGTCAATCAACGCTTAAGCTCCTCAAAACTCCTTTGATATGCCTCATCCCATACAAACTTATCATCTTTTCGCGTAAGGTGTGTCAATGGAGTAGCTAGTTTGGAGAAACCCTCTACAAATCTCCGATAATAACTTACCAATCCCAAAAAACTTCTGATCTCAGTAATTATCTTGGGTTGTTCCCACTGCACAACTACCTGAATCTTGGATAAATCCACTGATACTCTATCCTTCGAGACAACGTACCCCAGAAATGAGATATGTTCCAATAAAAAGTTACACTGGCTGAGTTTGACATATAATTCTTTCTCTCGAAGGGTCTGCAAAACTATTCTCAAGTGCTCCTCATGATCTTCCTTGGACTTGGAATAAATACTGCGGGGGCATTCGTCAATAAACACAATCACAAACTTATCCAGGTATGGCTTTAATACATCATTCTCAGTGTCATAAATATTGCGGGGGCATTCGTCAATCCAAATGGCATTACCAAAAACTCGTAGTGGCCATATCGGGTAAGAAATGTTGTCTTAGGTACATCTCCACTTTGTATCCTCAACTGATGGTACCCTAACCGTAGGTCTATCTTAGAAAAGACTTGTGCTCCCTGAAGCTGATCTAAGAAATCATCTATGCGTGGAAGGGGGTACTTGTTCCTAATGGTGGCCTTATTAAACAACTGGTAATCTATACACAGTCAGAGGCTTCCATCCTTCTTCCTTACAAACAGAATCGGTGCTCCCCAAGGTGAGATACTTGGTATAATAAACCCTTCTCTAGCAACTCTTGCAGCTGTTTCTTTAGCTTTTCCAACTCAATTAGAGCCATTCTATACGGTGGTTTAGATATCGGCTCAGTACCAGGCACTAATTCTATGCAAAATTCCATTTCCCTTTCAAGTGGTAGCCCTGGTAAATCGTCTGAAAAGACATTAGGAAATTCTGCAATCACGGGTATGTCTCTCAATTCCGGGTGTACCTTATCTATGTCAACCATGTATGCAATGAACCCTTCACATCATTCTTTCCACAATTAGTGTCACAAGTCATCACATCAATATTCAACATAAACAAATAAATTCATCTCTAAAGTAGATTAAATAAAATCATACTTTTTTCATTTATCATGGTTATGTTCTTTCCTTTCTTTGCCTAAAAGTTTACAATAAGATTGTCTAATCCTGAAAACATCAATGTCTTGGCATGACAATCGATAACAACACGATTGACAGCCAACCAATCCATTCCCAATATTACATCAAAATCATTCATATTCAATAAAATTAAATCGACTGCCATTTCCTTTCCCTCTATCTTCAATTTACAATCCTTATATACATGCTCAGTTAATTGACTATCTTTCATGGTTGTGGAAATCGTCAACATTTTATCCAATAATATAGGTTTCACATGCTTCAACAATTTATGTGTAAAGGAAGATAATATGAAAGAATGCGTGGCACCAGGATCAAATAATACCAACTCTTCTAAATCAAAGATTAGGATGGTACCTTTAATCACATCCGTCGAAGCATCTGCAGTATCGTGATCCAGCGCATGTACTCTTCCTCTGCTGACACTCACTGCTTGTTTCTCTTTTTCTTCAGCCGTGGCCCTCCTCCTTGGGGCAGCTATCTCAACTGGTGCTCTCTCTGGTTCATTGCCCTTCTGTGGGGCAGCCTCAACCATCTCCATACAGTATCTCAAAATATGTCCAGGCTTTCCACACCTATAACATGAAACATGGGGCATCTGACATGGTTTAGTCCTATGGTATCTGCCACATCTCCTACACTGATCAATAGTAGGTCATGGCCCTCCAATAACCATACCCCTCGGTGCAGTCAAAGCCAGGTACATAGGAGGTCTAGCAGTTCTCTCTTGTATCTCCTCAATCTTAGGCCTCTTCTCGAAAACTCTCTAACCTCCTCTCCTGGCCACTCTATGCATCCCAGATCTCTTCCGGTCTCTATCTCTTTTGATACTAATCTTCCCAAGCTCAAAAGCATTTCGTTCAAAGTTCTGTTCGCATAACTGAGCCTTGTGTATAGCTTCCTCATAAGTAAGTATGTTAAATGGGGCTAGCTTAGTCCGGATGGCCAATCTCAATCCATCAATGAACTTTTGAATCTTTCGAGTCTCACTACCCATCGTATCTGGGTCATATCTCACCAAAGACATGAATCTCGACTCATATTCATCCACAATATGGTTCCCTTGAATCAAATTCATAAATTCCATCCACAATTTCCTCTGTGCGGTGGCAGGAATATATTACCTCATAAAGGCCTCCAAGAATATCTTCCAAGTGATCTCGGAGTGTTTGGCTCTCAGAATAGCCTCGGTGGATCTCCACCAGTGGTCTGCCTCACCTTTTAACATAAACACGATAAAGGCTACCTTCTCAGCTGATGTACACATGAAGAATCTCTACAGTTTCTCCATCTCATACACCCAGTCAAAAGTAATAACATGGTACTTCACTCTAAATACTGGAGGTTTTAACTCCTGAAACTGTCTCAAGTTCCTCAAGTTGCAATCATACCCCAATTTGCTATCGCTCTGCGACGGTACGATAGGTGAAGCTGTATCCTGTACTGGGGGTGTCACCGTCTCAATAGCCTGAGGTCTCTCCGCCTCTGCAGCTGCTTGTCTAGTAGTAGGTTGTGTCACGGGACCTCATCTATCATCGGCACCCAATGCCTATGTGACTATCTCAACTAGGCTCTCAATACTCCACTCTATCCTAGCGAAGCGTGCCTCTGTATCTCCTACTCCCTTAGTAGGGTCTTGTGGAGTCGGGTCAGTCTGTGGCTCCGCACGGCTCTCAGGCCTACCTCTACGACCTCTAGCACGTGCTCCCGCCCTTCTACCTCGACGCGTAATAGGCATAATGCCTAACTTCGTGTATCCATAATCATTTATTAGACTCAATCCATCACGGTATACATAGTTATATCTAAACAAAAACACAACAATATAGGGATGTACTTTTCCTATGTTTTATTACTGACTCACATCAGGCCAACTCAGCTCTGATACCAATCTCTGTCATGACCCATTTTATCATTTTTAATCGAAAATCACTATAAATTTTTTGCATTTTCCTTTCCTTATCCAGTAGGGAACAACTCCCCACTACACAGTTGGGTTGTAAGTCAATAATAATCATTACCCATCATTCATTCTCAAATATATCAAAAGAAGTGTCATTCATTTGAAAATTAAGTTGTACACGTATATATGACACGTTTTCTGATTTTTACGTCCCCTACATTATAATACAAAACGACTACTATGCCTTTACATGTTTAGATACAAAAAAAATCCTTTTGAGTACCTTTTGGTGATGGACGCAGCGAATGTCTAAAATACAATGCCTTAGTCCTTACTGGGCTGCTATGTACGATCTGTATAGTGGGAAAGTAGAGAGGGATGAGCAACCACAGGCTCAATAAGGCAATAATGCAAGCATGGTAGATAACTACTCTATCTACATGCTGATAGTGTTATGCATAAATCGTTTATAATCGGAGCATGAGGAAATAAAACTATGCCACATGTATATACATATATCATGTATTGAAAATCATGTAAATAGGCATAAAACATGGAAATGTCAACATGTAAAATCATCTCATGCTCAGTCTCATTAAATCTCAACACAAAAAGGGAAATTCCATCACATCTCATCATAAATCAAATTATCATTTCTTTAAATCATAAATCCCACAAGGCTCGACCCCTCCATCGGGTCTACCCTGGACAATCATAATCACACTCATGTATCAAAACCATGTGGTATTATGTATTATCAGGTGAGACAGGTCACTATATCTCAAGGACTATGTTAGCCAACTATATCATAAATAATCCTAGACCACACGAGCCAACTATATCATAAATAATCCTAGACCACACGGATCCCGTTGTGCAGGGTATTATGCTAGAACGAATGTGGGTTAGTTCTTCACCAAACTTTTCAAATCACATAACCACCACATGGTACAGCATACTCCTTGTGATATACATTGTACAACGTACTTCGTAGACCCATATCATGGTTTGTGGTGCCAGCCGTAGGTTTTATCTACCCCAATGCCATGTGTAACTGATATAGTCTGAAGTGCACGTGGGAGTATTTCTACTATCAGGTCCTAACACCTCACGACCTTGCTCGCCCCTTTTGGGTTCCCTGAATTAATCTTTATTACTCTCACCACGACACCATACGTACCACAATGTGAAACCTTGTGCGAGCTAAGCTCTAGCACGATTCATGCATCATCAATAAATATCCTCGTACGAGCAACACTCTAGTACGACATTTATGAATAAAAACATGAAGAAACCACGTACGAGTATAACTCCAGTACGGTTATATGCATAGGAAAACCACTAGAAATCCACGTATGAGTAGAAGCTCCAGTACGGCTTACAAAACATCATCATAGTTCAAATCAAGGTGCGAGCTACGGCTTTCAAAACATCATCATAGTTCAAATCAAGGTGCGAGCTAAGCTACAACATGAATTAATTCACATAAACACGATAGACGGCTCATAATCAACTAAAACAATCTCAAAATCATGATTAGCACCTCACATGTGCTATTTCACAAAGTCATTTAAACACTAGCCAGCCCATACACTAATTCGCTTAAAACAAAGCAATGTGTTTCGTGAAACCATTGAAAACATATGATTTATGCAATAATTAGCCTTACTATCCCCTTTTTATGAAACTCACTTCGAAAAACCAAGTCATATATATACATACTCGTAGTTATTCATGCATATCATCAATCACTTTTCTCAAACAATCATGCATTTCATAAATGCCCTATATTCACCCAAGAATTCAAACTACGAACAGCTATCTCTATATACTTAAGGAATTTCCTTACCTTGAATCATGTTGCGTGATTCCTCTTCCTTAGAGCTGCTTACTTGTGCGGCTTGATTCGTCTCCAACGAACTCTCTGGAACTCCGTAAAATCGTATATCACTCCAATTTAATCCACATAACATAACTCTTGTGTTTGCTATAGTCGATTCAACCTATAGCTTCAATTACCACTTATAAGGCCTCGTTTATTTTTCTACTCATATCTCGAGCCTATTGATTTATACTATATCGATATTAAGTCGATATTACACTCATAGTGTTCATATTTTGTCAATTTCTTCACTATGGCATTTTTATCAAACGCTACATGTGCTCATTTTCATAGATTCACTAAACCTACAATGTAGTTTCATTTAACCATCTCAAATCATTCCCATTACTTCAATAACAACTTAGCTTAATCCCATAAATCACCAACTCATCCAAATCGCCTTTTCTCGCACTAGATTTACTCTAGGTTTCTAGGTCACATTAGTTCCATCACATCCTTGGTAATTTTAGCCATTAATACACGTACAAATCAACTCCAAAATCAATAAATAGACAAATGTACTTCGGCTGAAGTATTAGACACTTACCAATCTAGTTTCTCTTCTTGCTCTAAATGAAAATATCCCTTGCTCATTCAATCCAACAAATGAGGCTTTGATTCAAAAGTATGTTGTTCTTCTCTTGGATATAAACAACTTTGTATCTAACGATATTCCCTTAAATCTTACTGGAAATGGAATGATTTAGAGAGAGAAAACTAGGTTTTGGGTTGAAAATTGACGGGATGGGGGTTGTTTCCGTGATTTGCAGATTTCAAGTCCTCCTTTTATAGAAATTGCTTGATGAGATCGATCTGTCGAGGGTTTGAGATCGATCTGGTCCTCTTAAATTCCTCATTTTCATGACATTTGAAGGCATGAGATCAATCTGTCAAAGGCTTGAGATCGATCTGCTTCAGGCAGAGAGTTAAGGAGATCGATCTGCTCCTAGGATGAGATCGATCTGCTTTAACCCGAGAGCTAAGGAAATCGATTTGCTTGCATTAAGGATCGATCTCTTCATTTATCAAATTTTAGTAGATCGATCTAGCTCCATTGGAGATCGATCTGCCTTGTTCCATTGCTCAAATAAGAGTATTTTTAGCTCTTCCAGATCAATCTTTCCTTCAATGAGATCTATCTGGTATTCATATTTTCCAAATTTTGCTGCAGTTTTCTACAGTAACTCACACAACATCCTTAAATTTTACTACCGTAGTCATTTTCTCATCCAGCCACCTTTAAGACTTGAAAATGACATCCATTCATACTTTATACACATTAAAACTTGTGTGTACATTACAAACTCTTATTATAAGTGTGTACATTGAATTTATGGACTTTACATCACTTATGCTTCACATTACAAGTACATCACCATACTTATGAATTTATAAGGTTTACATCTAAAAATACGGGTCTTACATTCTGCATAAGCACACACCCTAACCCATTCAATGAAGCATCACTATACACTATGAATCCTCCGGGTCCATTGGGTATGATAAGGATTGGTGCAGAAGTTAATCGATGCTTGAGCTCTTGAAAGCTGGGCTCATAGGCATCACTCCAGTCAAACTTGACATCCTTATGGGTGAGATGGGATAGAGGAATGGCAGTTTTTAAGAATCCTTCTACAAACCTTCTGTAGTACCCAACTAATCCAAGAAAGCTTCGTATCTCCGTCACTGTCTTTAGCCTCTCCCAGTTCACTATAGCTTCCACTTTGGACAAGTCAACAGACACTCCATCCTTGTTCACTTCATCGCCTAGAAAACCAATTTGCTTCATTCAGAACTCACATTTGTCTAGCTTAGCATACAACCTCCTTTCTCTAAGGGTTTGAAGGACTAGGTACTCCTTGAGGACTTCATTCATCAGGTCCATGAATGCAGTAAGGGCATTCGTCAAGCCAAATGGCATGACTAGGAATACGTAATGCCTATAGTAAATTCGGAAGGCGATCATAGGGATGTCCTAACCGCTAACTTTCAGCTGGTGATATCCTAACCTTAGGTCTATCTTCAAGAACACTTTGGCACCCTTCAACTGATCGAACAAGTCATCGATCCTCGACAACGGGTACTAGTTCTTGACAGTAGCCTTATTAAGCATCTGGTAATCAATGCACAGCCTTAATCTACCATCCTTCTTCTTCACAAAGAGCACGGGTGCGCCAAGATGACATACTCGGGCAGATGAATCCCTTAACTAATAGCTCTTGGAGTTGTTTCTTCAATTCTTCCAACACTATTGATGCCAACCTATATAGAGGTTTAGACAGAGGTTCGGTTTCAGGCACCAAGTCAATGGCAAACTCCAATTCTCTATCTGGAGGTAATCCTGGCAACTCTTCGAGAAATACATCGGGGAAATCTTTCACTATCGGGATATCTTGAAGACTGGGCTTCGACTTCTCATTACATTCCACGGAAGCTATAAAACCTTCATCATTTGAAATAAACCTATCATGACCATATTTCATAAACAAAAAGTTTACTTATTCATTCATTTATCTCCAAAGGTTACTACACACTTTTCGGGTAAGTACAAGGTCATAACCTTCCTAAAACAGTCTAAATTAACTATATGGGTCGCTAACCAATCCATTCCTAGTATCACATCAAAGTCCAATATATCTAGTAATATCAAGTTAGCTGGAACTACCTTATCGCCTATCCTTACCTCACAGTTCCTATACACTACATCAGTAATTTACGATTCTTTCATGGGTGTTTTTGCATGAAGTATATAAGCTAGAGGCTCAGGTTCTATTAGTAACTTCCTAGCAAAAGTAGGTGATACAAAAGAGTGTGTTGATCCAGAATCTATTAATACAAAAGCTTTAACACTTGAGATGAGAAGATTAGCCTTCACCACTGATGTCGAGGCATCTGCAGCTTCTTTGTCCAATGTGAACACTCACCCTTGACTGATAACTTTCTTGCCCTAGTCCACAGAGGCTGTTGGTGGTTGAGGAATTGCTCTTACTGGTTAGGCTTGCAGAGTAGTCAACTTAGGATAATTTCTCTTCATGTGTCCCACTTCTCCACACTGGAAATAAGTCACATAGATTCAGTGGCAGGGCTGGTTGGCATGGTGTCTCCTCCCACATCGGTTACACGTGGGAATCTCATAGGTTACAGGAGAGTTCTGTGTAAGAAAAGGTCTCGACCTAGTCACCATGGCATGAGAGGCTCCAACCTTCTGCTTCTTATTCTACCACCTATTCTGGAAAGATCTCCGATCATCATACCTCTTGCCACGACTTCTGAGTCGTGATTGAAACTCAGTCTGGGATAAATCCATGTCATGCTCTACAAACTGCGCCCTTTGGATAGCCTCAGGATATGTCTGTATGTTCAGAGGTGCTAACTTGCTTCGGATTATCGGCTTCAGCCCATTGATGAACCTAATCGTCTTTTTTAACTCATTTCTAGCAATATCAGGCTCGTACCGAAGCATAGCAGTGAACTTCAATTCATACTGATCCACCGTCATGTTGCCCTGGACAAACTTAGAAATTATGCCTCTTTCTTTCTCCGTGCACACTCTGGGATATATTGTCACACCTCGTGACATAACCTTAAACGTAGACGCATAATGTTAAGCGAAATCATGTTATAAGGTAACGTAAGTATCTCTATCGATAGTTTTACATGTTGTTTTATCTCCAATGTAGGGATTCATGCTACTCTTTTAATATTTTCATAAATGAATAATTTCTAGTTATGACTTATAATATCTATGATATCAGGTTTCTTTCACAAATTCGGCAACATAATATCATAATCGAACTAAGTCCTTCCTACAATTTACACCATAATCATTACATGTACTTAAATAAAGAAATATTTAATTTGCATTAACAAGACTTTTCATCATGCATCACATAACCATAAAACCCGAAAAGTTGGTCAAAACCATACAACATGCTTTGCCGTTCATCCATTTTAAATCGAAAAGAAGAAACCTAAGTGTATTCCGTAGTAATAATACTTAAATTAACTTCCAAGTAAATACATCGCACAAAATACAATCATGCGTACATGATCTGAAAATAAAATGTATATATATATAAATTGTCCATCGCATATACCTCGGTAAACCAAAAGCTTCCCACTAGACTGTTGGAGTCTGCAAGAACGTGGAGCTCGCCCCGCGAATCTAATCTGAAAAGTGTTGGAAAGAGAGGGGTGAGCAACCACACGCTCAGTAAGAAATTTACATAACCGAAGCTAGTAAAACACCATGCAAACACACACCATACCGTGGTAAATTAAGAGAATTATGAAAAGACGTCATGCACATTTCGATAAAGACAAATGCTGCTTATGCTTCGATTAAGACATGCTTGCATAGCTAAAAATCATGCATCATTAAGCAAATTTGAATTCCAAAAAAATACTTAGAAATTTTCAAAAGCCGACACCATTGTCAAAATGAGCAATTCAGTCAAAATACATGCATGGGCAAGCTTGAATAATTCGATACAACTGAATGAGAATGTGGCAATTACCGCAACCAACCATGGAACCAAGTACTCAAACAATATCACCAATATCAATGAAAAACACCTATGGTCATAGTGACTACCGCCCTATCCTAACTGATCAAGTTTCGAACTAGGGTACTGAAGATGGGATCAGGGTCTAACAGTAGTAGGTAGCATTAACATCTCAATGCCATAAAGGCATCCCGTAAAGCACTTAGCACCGTAGGGCAATCACTCAGAACCTCCTTCCGGGTGCTAGAGATGGCTTTCATGGGACATGACTGCCACACAGGTATAAACCGGGTCGCCAACAATCTAAAAAATCTCCATGATGAGTTCACAAAATAATTTATCAAATCAACCTAAATTCATAATTTCCAAAGTTTGGGGAAAACAACCCATCGATATAAAAACATGTACCGTCATCTCAAAAAAATCAGTATATATGCAATTCTTGCAACTTTATACTATTTCCAAAAACACAGTCAAAGAGCCCATGCAAAACAGCTTCGAATGGAGTTTAAAAATTACAATGTGATGCTGACACGCATATGTTACTGACATGTCAAAACCTATCATATAAAACGATGAGCTCCATGTTGTGACAAAGATTTAGACCATGGCAATTTTCAAAATGAACATATTTCAAAATCAGTAGTATAAGGTAAGGAAATTCGTGTTTTAAACTATCCTAGCAACTCAACTAACCTACAGCCTATCTTTAAAAAAATGGATCTATCCTATCCTAAGGCATTTCACTAACAGCAGCCATATAAACCCCTTACCACACAACAGCTACGCGCCCGATTTTATCCTTTTATGCCTTAGACACGCATATATGCATTTAAGCTTCCTTGGCACCTGTTGAAGAAGTCGCTGCGAATCAACATTTAAAGGCTATATGTCATTTAACATTCATACATTAACAAATAAAATTTCAGTACATTTAACACTCACAAGACCAGTTTTCAATATTATAACGTATCCTTCTCACTTGTGCCCACAGTTGCCTAAATTGGTTTCCCACCTCTACAAATATCATTATCATCCTTTAAACATATCCTGTAATATACTTAAAAGTAAAATTTTGAAATTTTGGATTAAATTAAGAGGCTCAAATTATTCCTTCTACTTATCCATTTCGGTTTATTATAATTTTGTCAAGCCAATTTACCTTGTTTCACTACAAATTCAGCTATGAAAATTTTAAATCTAAGCTAACACTAATGTGATTTACTAGTTTCAAACTCAACACATTATTGTAGACTGAACATTCCCAATTCCTTTGTCATGACCGATACTTCACCCCAAGTGTTCCTACTTGAATAGCATAAGCTTATTTCTTACAAACTCAAGGAATAACCTTAGTTGCACCTCCCATTTCTAGTCTAACATTCAAAATCAACTTAGCAAATCTTTCTTAATCATCTCAAAATTGTTGAATGCCTAATCCTGTAAAAACATATTTTTCGCACCTAAATTCTATTTTAACTTCTGAAATTTTTTCCAACAACTAATATTTTCAATCTTCCTTAGTGGCCGAAACTTCTATGAATCATCCCTATTCAGTTGCTAAATTTCTGGTTTTATAATTATAGGACTATGTTATTTATACTTAAATTTGCTAACTTAATCCTTAAATTTCAGCAAGCAAATTTGTTCCTAAAATTTTCAAATGATCGAACCTAATCTTCCATATCCAAATAACATTTCAGCAATTGTTTGATATTTCTATATCAACTAATAAATTCTTATAATTCCAGCCAATGAGAATTTTAAATTCTGAATTTCATTCTCATTCACTACATCCAAAACAATGTTCTTCTCCTTATTCACCACATGCATCCAATGTATGTACTGATTTCATGATAGTTTTGTAATCTAACTCCTTCAAACCGAATGTAAGCATGAAATCCTTAAATTTCCTACCTTGGTCGAGCACTCATTTTCCACCATTCATCATCAATTTCCAACACTCATTATAATTACTCATTGAAATAGTCAATTCCTCCCTAGCATTTTAATTTACCTAAGTTACCAAGTCTTACCCTCAATTCAGATTTCCCCTCAAATTACATGTGACGCCCCGAAAGCATGAAAAACAGGGCAAATTTAAAATTTTTCTAGCTCGATACACAAATCTAGGTGCATTCCTGTACAATGTCATGCATCATCATATATAAATTATAAAGTTACACCTCAGGATCTCATCACCTCATATTCATATATCATACTAATTACATTCCCCCAATTCAAAGCTAAATACTCCTAATACATCCCATATGTCATTGTTCATCAAGTGTCTATTAATACAACTTTAGTCTGGATACATGAAATATTAAAATATACCACAAGCACAATATGTGGCCTGGACCTCAAGTCCTCCACTAGCCACTACTCCGTACGTTGCAGGAAAACTCTCTTCACTTGAAGAAATCTGGGGGGAGATAAAATAGGGTGAGCTTCTAAATCGCTCAGTAAAGGGGTAAGGGATTCATTAACAAAATAATGATTTGCACAGCACAATCATTTTTCTCGTAGTTGAAACTCAATAAAAGTGTAGCATGAAAACAGTAAAACATCATTATCATCTCATTTCTCTAAAATCAGGTAAAAACATGAGAGCACAAGACTCATGTACAAATCACAGTCACAAGCATGTGGAAATTAGGATGCGATAATGGCTTTTCTCGTAGAAACGTGATAAAAATAACCTCAATAATAATGCATGTGGCACAGCCACCAAACACAATCTCATATGTAAAACGAGACTAGGTAAATAAAACTCAAATAAAATATTCGTCATGGCACATAAATATAATTCTCCTTTGGGTGCGTATCCCAGGCATCCTCAAAAGTGGGAACGTCGACAATGTGGTCGTGTACATGGTATGTTGGAGTAGCGTGTTACCAGAACAACGCCTGGCCTTACATGCTACTAGAGCAAAGCCTCTCCTTATGCACACTAACGATCTTACAAGCTACCACAACAAGGCCCGGACTTACATGCTACCAAAGCAAGGCCTCCCAGCGCTACCAGAGCGGAGGAAAATATCGGACTTACATGCTACCAGAGTAATGCCCGAACTTACATGATACCAGAGTAAGGCCACCCAGCGCTACCAGAGCGGGGGTCATCTCACGTTACCAGAATAGAGGCATCTCTCGTTACCAAAACGGAGGAATATCGGACTTACATGCTACCAAAGCAAGGCCCAGACTTACATGCTACTAGAGAAAGGCCCGATGTGTATTCAACATGACACGCCTAAGTCTCAGTAATAGCCATTATCATATAAAACCATTTTGCCTTCACGTAGTGCTCATAATGGTTTTTCTCATAAAACTCATCTCAAAACCGTTTTGTACTCAACACAAAACATGTCAAAATCGGGCTCAAACTGTCAGACCCAAATTTTTTGTAGCTTATTTCCTTATGATTCCTATGTGTATGAACACTATGTAATTATGGTTGAATCATAAGAAGAGTATTTACTAGATTTAAAGTGTTAATGAAATGAATTAACACGCAAAAGCTACATAAAATGCCTAATCTGGATGATAAGTATCACAGGCTAAACCGAGTCATTCTAAATCATTCTGACTGAAAATAAGAACTTAAAATAAGAGAGCGTAGAGAGCTCATGCAGGAAAGTCAGCTTGATTTAGACCCGAACATACAAACGAGTGTAAAAGCTAAAAAGGGTAAAATGGACCTTTTCGGCGAGAAAAGGAGTTTCGGGTGAAATTATCCCCGGAACGGTTGGAATATAAAGAAGAGAGTGTAAGACATGATATATAACACTTTCAAAAATTTAAGAAAAAGTCAACTTAGTCAATGGTTAAAGAAAAAGTCAACTATAGTTAAAAAAGTGGACTTTTACCATAGTTGTCTAATCAAGGTTTGAAATTAACCTAAGTGTGGAGAAAAATTTGGGGAAAAATATTCTTGGCCAGAATACAAGATAATCATCCCCGGAAGTAAGGAAAATTTATTCGGAAGGATTCCGGAATAAATTTAATGGTTAAAAACGTAATGGGCCTAAGGTGAAAATTTTAAAGCCCATTAAGGTATACTAAACGTATATCGAAATTCTAAGGTCCTTTAGACCGAATTGTTGGACCAATTGATCGGCCAAATTTTGAGACAATAAAAGGCCCGAGGTATAGTAAAAATTTCAGCCCGAAAGCCCATTAGGAAAGCCCAAACCGAGAAGCCCAATTGGAAAAGCTCATGAGATAAATATCTAACTATAGTTAATGTTAACTATGACTCATAAGGTGACTCATAAGGTGACTCATGGTTCAGATTTGGTAAGTCAAGCATAGTGGCTGAAAAGTAAGGCTTAATGGCTAAGTAAGTGGCTTATAAATGCAGCCACACCATTGTCTTCTTCATCACTCATTTCCGGCTAGAGAAGAACACCATTGAAACATAACCATTCAAGCTTTCTCTCACTAGAAATCACTAGGAATTAGTCATATTTGGAACTTTCATTCTTCATGGAAGTTGTTCCAAATTGAAAGGAGATTAACATATGTTGGAATTGGCTATCAAGGAGCCATAGAGTGCAAACCGAGAGCCTCCAAAGATTCGGCTAAAAGGAGAACACTACAATTGGTATATTTTCTAATTTCCAATTTCATATATGTTAATGTATGAATGATTTCAAGTATGTTGATATATGTTTTAAGTATTGAAACATATTAAATCACCATTAAGAGGGTTAGGCCGAGAGTGATCAATGGGATATTGAAATATGTCAATTTGATTTTAAGACATAAATGGATTAGTACACATGTATTAATGTTAAAGGTATAATTAGAATTAATCAAATTGATTAATTTATACATGTAAATTGTTGGCAACCAAGGTGTTTGATAAAATACCTAAATGAACTATAGGATGATTGGTAATGTTGCCTACCAAGTGTTTGTGAAAATGCCTAAGTGGAAATGGCTAGAAAATAGGCATGTAAGGCATGCCATGGTGGAAACCGAGAATGGCTAAGCTCTTGGCCTAGGCATGTGGCCGAGAGGCCCAATGGGCCAAGCCCAATATTTTTAGGCCCAATAGGGTGTAATGGGCCTAAGACAAGCCCAATAAGAGTTGGTGGGCCCCACAAGCCCAATAGGCCCAACAAAAGTGAATAGTAAAATGAAAATGGACTTAAGGCCTAGTTAAGCCCATTAAGGATTTTTAAGGCCCATTAAGGGAAATTAAACTGTATTAATGTGTAATACAGTAGGAAAATGATAATTAACCTGAGGAATGGTTATTTACAGCTCCGGAGTTTACATTGAGAGCTGATCGGATTGCGGGATTTAGCAGCACCGAGGAAGTGAGGTCACGAGACGTGATCCGAGGTAAGGGACTTTTGCGAGTAGTTAGAGATACCTGCACGTATTTTCAACTGCTTCTGCATTCACTTAAAAACTCTGAGGGTCAGAGAAAGTGAATAATAATTATTGCGACCCGATAGTGGCAAATTACGATTTTGCCCCTAGTTAGTTAAAAAGTCAACTTTTGTGAGAAGTTGCAAAAAGCATGGAAAATACTATTGTGAGTGTTTAAATGCTATTAGCATGAAAATAAATAGATGGGCTAATGATTTTAAGGTTGATATGACTTAAGCACACTTTTAGTGCTGATTTTGATGTTTTATAAACAATCCCTTTTAAATAGCCATCTATCATATTATGTGAGAATGAATCGTGCTAGAGCACAGCTCGCACTGGGATTCATATGTTTTCCACATAACAATAGTGCTGGATTTGATACGCACTAGATTTTCATGACATGCATGATAGAGTACTGGAGTTTTACTCGTACTCAGCTTTGAATGATATATGCATGACAGAGTGCTAGAGCGTGGCTCGTACTCGATTCTTCATGGTTTATACATGACATAGTACTGGGAGCGATTGCTTGTACTTGATTTTGATATTGTGCATAGCATAGTACTGGGAGCTATTGCTCGTACTTGATTTGATACATAAACTATGCATTGACCTAGTTGTTGGAGGTTTACTCGCACTAGAGTTGAGTTTTATGATGTGAAACAGTGTTGAGTGGAGTGACGACTGTGAGTCGCACTCAAGACGCACACTGTATGTGATATGTAATACATGTTGAAACCCATGCCTGATTCCTGGTGTGACTGTGTGTCATAGCTAGAGAGGATATCCGCATGAGGTTGATATAGACGTGGTATACTTATTTCCATGGTTTCGAGGGCTAAAGACCCTGGCTATGAGGATTTCCATGGTTTCGAGGGCTAAAGACCCTGGCTGTGAGGGTCCACGGGTGTACTTTGTACCGTGCCCGGGGCACGAGGTGTACGCTGTACCGTGTGTTACGTAGCTGGCGGTTGACATTGGATTGACCATCCTCCCGTTACAGCAGTGATGCCCCGCACACCGAGATCTGTGTTGCTTGGGATCACATAGGATATGATCATAATCCAGGATACTATTTGTATTTACCACAGAGTCTCACATGATATATCACATTGATTAACTGATTTGAACTGCGGACAGACCTGAGGGATGGGTCGGACTCCGATTTGTGTTGTGAATCATTTGATGCCATATTTATTGTGATTTAAATATACATGGCATGATTTACATAAAGGCATGATTTATATACGATGCATTGTTTTGCACTACATGCCTACATTTGAGAAAGAAAGCATGATTTTCTGTACATGGGATTTATTCTGTACAAATATATATATATATATATATATATTATATTTCAAGACATGCTTTTAAAGTGAGTTAAGGAAATAATGTTTCCAAGGCATAGCACTATTTCGAGTAGATAGTGTGGTTATCTACTTGCTTGCCTGATTTCCTTACTGAGCGCGTTATGCTCACCCCCTTTCTTTACATCTCTCTACAGAGCGTCAGTAGATCGAGAGTTATCGTGGGAGAGTGTCCCAGAGTCCACTGCTAGTTCCTATCGATTCATCAGGTATACTTATTATGTACAGTTGTGTATCTAAACATAGAAACAGCACAGTGATGTATACATTATATAGTTTGGGGAATGTATTGTATTAGATTTTATATAATCTTACATGTATAATAAAAGCATCTACAGTCAGAATTAATATATTGACATGTATGTATGAGAATGGATATTATGGTAAGTGAAGACTCTGACATCGAATCACAGCCCAACCAGTGAAGAGAGGAAAGGTAAGTTAAAATGCGAAAAATTTATTGTGGTTTTTGGTTAAAGTCAAGGATTGAAACTGGGGTCCTGACACAAACCGACAAAACCACGCACACATTTCTCAAATTTTAATACGTCCTAACATAGAGCCGAAATCACTTTTCACTTTTTAAAATCAAAACGGTTGTAAAACAATTTCATATTTAGTTTACAACTCATAAAAATTGGGCCCCAACCGGCTATAAAATCGTGTGCAATAACTCATTCACAACTCATAAAAAACATGCTTGTTTTCTCAAATCACATTTCATACTACAATATCATCACAAAATCGCATACACAAATGAGTTTAAGTTTCCCTTACCTCGTTGCACCTCGTATAGTGCAATCATTCCCCTAAACGACGAACTAGCTTTGCATTCCTCTCTCGAACTCTCGGGCTTCCCAAATAATGCTAAAACATCAATAGTTCATCTCAGTCACATTATCGAGCACATATTTGCTCATGTTCTTGTTAAATACTACAAACCTCATTTTTCTCATATTCCTATCATAATCGACATTTTAATCCACTATATTTCAAATCCTACATTTTTCATGCATAATATCTATGCCAAAATCACCTCATTGCCTCGATTCCAATTTATAGCCAAAGTCCCAAAGCTACCACAAATTGTATAATATCATCATCACTCCAACAAAATCGCAATTTCATCAACTCTAATCATTTCCTAACTATTTTATCACAACACTCATAGTCACAATCACCAAAATCACCTCAATATCAAAGATTAAAGCTTAGAAATTTACCCAAAACTTATGAAGAGATCTATTCACACCTCGATTCGATTCGTCCTTCGATTTCCAAGTATGTTGTTCTCTTTTGGATGAGGAAAAACTTTCCTTCTTGCCTCTGCTTGAGATTTGGCCTAAAATAGGGGGTTTTAGAGGATAGAGAAAGTTATGGTTGCGAAAATGGTGATTTGAGGAGAGAGAGATCGATTTCTAGAAAAAAAAAAGGGTCATTATATAGGCCAAAGGTAGGAGATCGATCTGGTCCTTAATGAGATCGATCTCTCTTTGAATTTGGGAACATTTTGAGGTAATTTTATGCCTAGGAGATCGAACTGTCATGGGGTGAGATCGATCTCATAATTGCTTCAAGAGATTGATCTGCTCCTTGATGAGATCGATCTTTTGTTTATAGAATACTTAATGATATCAATCTGCTCCTTGAGGAGATCGATCTTCTCTTTACAGAAACATTTGGAGATCGATCTGCTTGCATATGAGATCGATCTGCCTATCAGTTTTTGTACATTTTCTGCATTCTAGAGCCATGAGATCGATCTCTCATCCTTGGAGATTGATCTAGCCTTCACAGATTGTACTGCTACTGCATCAATTTGCAGAAAACTCAATGTAAAACTTCCCAAAATCTACCCTATAGTCCATATTTCAATCCATGCACATACAAGACTTAAAAACCTCATCTTCTTATACTTTATCATATTTAAAACTTATGTGTACATTAACATATCATAATTACATATACCAAATTACAATTCTCATAATTGGGGTATACAAAATTCTCAGTTCTCACATCCTCCCCACCTTTAAAGAATTTGGTCCTCTAAATTTAACTCGACTCATCAAACAGATGGGGGTACTTCTCCTTCATGAGGCTTTCCAATTCCCAAGTTGCCTCTTCCATTGAGTGATGTTTCCATAAAACTTTCACTAATGGGATGTTTTTCATTCTAAATACCTTCTCTTTTCTATCGAGAATCTGGATGGGTTCTTCAGTGTAGCTTATGTCCTCTTGTATGTCGATCTCTTCATACTCTATGACATGAGAAGGGTCCGGGTGGTACTTCCTCAACATTGATACATGAAAGATGTTGTGTATTTCGAACATCTGTGGGGGTAATGCCAACCTTTAGGCTACCTCTCCCACTATCTCAAGAATCTCGAACGGTCTGATGTCTCGAGGACTCAACATTTCAAATCTCATGATACCCTTACTCAATGATATCTTCAGAAATACTGCATCACCAACATCAAACTCGAGTGGTCGTCTACGCACATCTGTATAGCTTTTCTGTCTACTCTGTACAGCCCGTAATCTCTCACATATGAGTTTCACACTCTGTACAGCCTGTTCAACAAGTTCGAGAGCATTTATCTGTCTGTCATCACTTTTTCCTGTACTACAGGGGATCTACACCTCCTACCATATAGAGCCTCGAAAGGTGCCATTCCAATACTCGCATGATAGCTATTATTATATGCAAACTCTGCTAGGGGCAGGTGATCATCACATGATCCCTTAAAATCCATCGTACATGCCCTAAACATATCCTCCAGGGTCAGAATAGTCCTCTCAATTGACCATCTATCTAAGGATGAAATGCGGTACTAAAACTCAATCGAGATCCCATAGACTCCTAACTGGGTCCAAAATCTAGAAGTAAATCGGGAATCTCTATTAGAAGTAATACTCATTAGAGCCCCATGTAATCTAGCTATCTCGTTGACATATAACTCAGCTAAGGCATCCAGAGTATCGGTGCTCTTAATGGCAAGGAAGTGGGTACTTTTCATCAGTCTATCCATTATGACCCATATCGCATCACGACCCCTTCGGGTCCTCGGTAAACCCATAATAAAGTCCATGGTCACATGCTCTCATTTTCATGTAGGCACAGTCAAAGGCTGCAATAATCCTTCGGGCTTCCGATGCTCAGCTTTCACTTGCTGACACACTAAACATCTAGCCACAAAATCTGCCACGTCTTGCTTCATAGCACTCCACCAATATACCTTTCTCAAATGTCAATACATTTTAGTACTCCCTAGGTGCATGGTGTATCACGAGCAGTGGGATTCTCTAAATATATGTCTCTTTAGGGTATCATCGTCCGGTACACAAATTCATCCTCTGAATCTCAATAATCCGTCCTCACTGACCATGAGATTCGACTGCAAAGTTTGCTCGGCTTGGCTAACCAAATCGATCAACCTCTGATCATCATGCTGTCCAGTTCTAATCTAATCCATGATCCTGGGCTCTATTCCCAAGCTAGCAAAAAAACCAGTTTCTACCTCTTTCACTCTGATTCGGAGTTCAACGAACTATTCCAATAAATCCCATTCCCTGACTATCATAGCAAATATCATACTCTTCCTGCTCAGGGCACCAGCAACTACATTCGCCTTTCCTGGATGGTATAAAATCTTACAGTCATAATCCTTAAAGAGTTCCATCCATTTATTTTGTCTCATGTTTAACTCTTTCTGATCAAATAGATACCGCAAACTCTTGTGGTCAGTAAAGATCTGGAATCTTTCCCCATATAAGTAGTGCCAGAAGATCTTCAAGGCAAACACCATAGCAGCTAACTCCAAGTCATGCGTGGGGTAATTTCATTCATGATCTTTCAACTGTCACGATCCATAAGCGACCACTCTTCCATGTTTCATGAGCATACACCCCAATCCTTGATGGTGAGCATCACTATATATTGAAAATCCTCTTGATCCCTTAGGGATAGTCAACACAGGTGCCGTTGTTAATCTCTTCTTTAATTCTTAAAAATTGAGCTCACATTGATCAGTCCATATGAATAGAACCTCCTTACGCATGATCTTGGTCAAAGGAGCGGCAATCCTGGAAAATCCCTCAACAAATCTTCTGTAATACCCTGCCAAACCAAGGAAACTTCTTACCTCGGTAACTGTCCTCGGTCTTTCCTAATTGAGCACAGCCTTCACTTTAGTTGGATCAACTGATTCTTCTTCCTCTGAAACTATGTGACCAAGGAAAGCTATCCGATCCAGTCAAAACTCACACTTACCAAGCTTTCCATATAATTTCTTATTTCGGAGTATCTGAAGTATTAACCACAAGTGCTATGCGTGCTCCTCATAAGATCGAGAGTACACAACGATATCATCAATAAAGACTATCACAAACTTATCTAGATAGTCTCCGAACACCTCGTTCATTAACCTTATAAAGGCTGCAGGGGCGTTCGTTAATCTAAAGGGCATCACTAGAACTTCATAATGGCCATACCTTGTCTTGAAGGTCGTCTTCAGAATATATTATTCCTTAATCCTCAATTGGTAATAGCCCGATCTCAAATCAATCTTAGAGAAGACTGAAGCCCCTCTCAACTGATCAAGTAGGTCATCAATCCTGGGCAATGGGTATTTATTCTTTACCGTGGCTTTATTTAACCGTCGGTAGTTTATGTATAATCTGAGACTACCATCCTTCTTCCTCACGAACAACACTAGTGCTCCCCACGGTGAGACGTTGGGTCTAATAAATCCTTAATCCAACAACTCCTGTAGTTGCTTCTTCAATTCCTCAAGTTCCACTAATTCCATCCTATATAGAGGTCTAGAGATAGGTTGAGTATCTGGTACCAAATCAATGGTAAACTCCAGCTCTCTCTCTGGTGGTAAACCAGACAACTCATCTGGAAAAATATCCAGAAATTCGCACACCACAAGTATATCCTCAATCCTCAGATGTTCCTATTTATCATCTGAGATGAGTGTTTCATAACCTTCACATGAACAATCATATTTAGTACTCTTAAAAAGCAACATCAAAATTTTAATTTGCTTACAAAAATTCCACACATTTAGTTCCTCAACATTTCAAACGTACACTGTAAGGTTCAAGTAGGGAGAAAGTTACAATCTTAATGTAGCAGTCTAAACTCACTCGATTGGTTGCCAGCCAATCCATTCCCAAAATTACATCAAATCCATGTATATTTAGCATCATTAGATCTGCTAACATCGCTCTATCTCCCACCTTTATTTCACACCTTCTACAGATTAAATCAGTTCTCTAGGACTCACGCATAGGGGTATTTACATGTAGTACTACTCTAGAGGTTCAAACTTCAAATTTAATCTACATGCAAAATGCTCAGAAATAAACGAATGCGTGGACCTTGGATCAATCAACACATGAGCCTTATGATTATAGAAAGAGAGTGTACCTCTTATAGTTTCTGCTTAAGTGTTTGATATTTCCTTGTTCAGAGCAAACACATGTCCCACTGTAACGAGCTTCTTTCTTTTCTTTGCAGCAGTGACCCGTCTCGGGGGATTCACTCTCTGAGGCTGCTGTCTAGTAGGCTCCGGACCATGTGGTCTCTGAGGTTGAGGGCAGTCTTTTACTCTGTGACCCATGTCTCCACATCTAAAACATCCATGGATCAACCCAGTACAATTTTCCTCATGCGATCGGCCACAATTTTCGCAAACTCTTATCTCAAGCTTGACATTTCGAGGGGTCTCCCTAATGATAGGATAAGCTTTGAGTCTCTCTAATCTGCCCTTCTGTACCTCAATCCTTCCTCTTCTGAAGGATCCTCTCCGAACATCTGCTTGAGAAATCGTTGGCCTTTTGCCCTTATCCCGAGTCACTGCGCTGAACTCATTCTGGGATTGTATAATGTCAATTCCCCTCTCAATCTCTTGTGCTCATCTCAGAGCATCTCCAAACTCAGTAATACACGGCCTTATCAATCCATCTCTAATGATGGGCTTCAATCCATACACAAATCTCTTTGTGAGGAGCTCTTCATTTTTGAAGGTCTCTGGATCATATCTCAATAGAGCGGTAAATTGGCTCTCATAATCATCCACCGGCATATTGCCTTGTACCAAATTAAAAAACTCTGCCTACTTCCTTTTATGAGCAGCTTGTGGTACATATTGGGCTCTAAATGACGTTTGAAACTCTTCCCAACCAATCACATCCTGGCTGGGCATCAAAATACCCTGGGTAGTACCACACCAATCTCGAGCTCTCCCTTTCAACATATAAGCGCCCATATTGACCCTCTCAGCAGCAGTACACCCTAAATAGCCAAATATAACTCTCAACTCAGTTTGCAACTCCTCAGCCTCTGCAGGATCCTTTTTCCCTTTGAATGCAGGCGGATTCATTTTCAAAAAGTCCTTCAGTCGGATCATACTTCTCTCATCAGGCTGAGTGATGGAAGGCACCGGGTCCATCTATACTGGGGGCACGGGAGGTCCTTGTGGTGGTGTAGGAGTAGTACCTGAGGCATTAACTCTAAAATGTTATGTGAATAGCGCTGCCATTTGCTCAAAACCTTACTGCATATCATGCTCAATCCGATTAAATCAAGAGTTAGGACTCTCCGGTTGTGGGGCAGGTGGCGGAGGTGGCTCTGCCAGCCTCCTCGAACGACCTCGTTGTCCACTCATTCTTAATCTTAATACGTTTCCTGCGCGTAGACATTAAACTTGATTGAAATCTCAATCCTCAATTTTAGTTCATGACCACACTTATACAGACACTTGGGATGTATTCTATTTCACTTAATCGACACTGACAGTACTAAACACCCTGTGCTCTGATACCAAGAAAACTCTGTGATGCCTCGGAAGTGCGAAAAACATGGCAAATTTAAAATTTTTCTAGCTCGATACACATATCTAGGTGCATTCCTGTACAATGTCATGCATCATCATATATAAATTATAAAGTTACACCTCAGGATCTCATCACCTCATATTTATATATCATACTAATTACATTTCCCCAATTCAAAGTTAAATACTCATAATACATCCCATATGTCGTTGTTCATCAAGTGTCTGTAAATACAACTTTAGTCTGGGTACATGAAATATTAAAATATACCACAAGCACAATATGTGGCCTGGACCTCAAGTCCTCCACTAGCCACTACTCCTTACGTTGCAGGAAAACTCTCTTCACTTGAAGAAATCTGGGGGGAGATAAAATAGGGTGAGCTTTTAAATCGCTCAGTAAGGGGGTAAGGGATTCATTAACAAAATAATGATTTGTACATCACAACCATTTTATCTCGTAGTTGAAACTCAATAAAAGTGTAGCATGAAAATAGTAAAACATCATTATCATCTAATTTCTCTAAAATCATGTAAAAACATGAGAGTTCATGACCCATGTACAAATCACAGTCACAAGCATGCAAAAATCAGGATGCGATAATGGCTTTTCTTGTGAAAACGTGATAAAAATCACCTTAATAGTAATGCACGTGGCGCAGCCACCAAACATAATCTCATGTGTAAAACAAGACTAGGCAAATAAAACTCAGATAAAATATTCGTCAAGGCACATCAATATAATTCTCCTCTGGGTGCGCATCCCGGGCATCCTCAAAAGAGGGAACGTCGACAATGTGGTCGTGTACATGGTATATTGGACTTACGCATTACCAGAACAAGGCCCGGCCTTACATGCTACTAGAGCAGAGCCTCTCCTTATGCACACTATCGGTCTTACATGCTACCACAGCAAGGCTCAGACTTACATGCTACCAAAGCAAGGCCTCCCAGCGCTACCAGAGCGGGGGAAAATATCAGACTTACATGCTACCAGAGCAATGTCCGGACTTACATGCTACCAGAGCAATGCCTAGACTTACATGCTACCAGAGCAAGGCTACCCAGCGCTACCAGAGCGGGGGTCATCTCACGTTACCAGAACGGAGGCATCTCTCGTTACCAAAACGAAGGAATATCGGACTTACATGCTACCAGAGCAAGGCCCGGACTTACATGCTACGAGAGTAAGGCGCGATGTGTATTCAACATGACACGCCTAAGTCTCAGTAATAGCCATTATCATATAAAATTGTTTTGCCTTCACATAGCGCTTATAATGGTCTTTCTCATAAACTCATCTCAAAACTGTTTTGTACTCAACACAAAACATGTCAAAATCGAGCTCAAATCGGTAAAACCACGCACACATTTCTCAAATCTCAATACGCCTTAACGTAGAGCCCAAATCACTTTTCACTTTTTAAACTCAAAACAGTTGTAAAACAATTTCACATTTAGTTTACAACTCATAAAAATTGGGCCCCAACTGGCTATAAAACCATGTGCAATAACTCATTCATAACTCATAAAAACATGCTTGTTTTCTCAAATCACATTTCATGCTACAATATCATCACAAAATCGTATACATAAGTGAGTTTAAGTTTCCCTTACCTCGTTGCACCTCGTATAGTGTAATCGTTCCCCCAAATGACAGAATAGCCTCGCATTCCTCTCTAGAACTCTCGGGCTACCCAAACGATGCTAAAACATTAATAATTCATCTCAATCACATTATCGAGCACATATTTGCTCATATTCTCGTTAAATACTAAAAACCTCATTTTTCTCATATTCCTATCATAATCCACATTCCCATCCACTATATTTCAAATCCTACATTTTTCATGCATAATATCTATGCTAAAATCACCTCATTGCCTCGATTCCAATTTATAGGCAAAGTCCTAAAACTACCACAAATTGTATAATATCATCATCAGTCCAACAAATTCACAATGTCATCAACTCTAATAATTTCCTAGCTATTTTATCACAACACGCGTAGTCACAATCACCAAAATCACCTCAATATCAAAGATTAAAGCTTAAAAATTTACCCAAAACTTATGAAGAGCTTTATTCACACCTCGATTTGATTCGTCCTTCGATTTCCAAGTATGTTGTTCTCCTTTGAATGAGAAATAACTTTCCTTCTTGCCTCTGCTTACGATTTAGATGGAAATGAGGGTTTTGGAGGAGAGAGAAAGTTAGGGTTGTAAAAATGGTGATTTGGGGAGAGAGAGATCGATTTCCAAAAAAACAAAGGGGTCCTTATATAGGCCGAAGGTAGGAGATCAATCTGGTCCTTAATGAGATCAATCTCTCTTTGAATTTGGGAACGTTTTGAGGCAATTTTATGCCTTGAAGATCGAGCTGTCCTGGGGTGAGATCGATCTCATAATTGCTTTATGAGATCGATCTGCTCCTTGAAGAGATCGATCTTCTGTTTACAGAATACTTCATGAGATCGATTTGCTCCTTGAAGAGATCAATCTTCTCTTTACAGAAACATTTGAAGATCGATCTGCTTGCATATGAGATCGATCTGCCTATCAATTTTTGCATATTTTCTGCATTCTGGAGCCATGAGATCGATCTCTCATCCTTGGAGATCAATCTGGCCTTCACAGATTGTACTGTTGATGCATCAATTTACAGAAAACTCAATGTAAAACTTCTCGAAATCGATCCCATAATTGTCACGACCCAAAACTACCCAAAATCAGAGTAAATTTTTCATTTTTCTTTCATACATACCTATCATCTGATCGTGACCACACTCCACTAACAATTGGGTTATGCGTCAATGTGATCCCACCATTCATCCGCCATATAACTTAATTCCTTATTACAGAAAAAGGTAAACACATGAGTTTTTCATTTATTCTTTTCCATTCATTTACAAGTGTTTACATTATCTATACATCCCCAAAAGTTACTTACAAACATGTTACTGTGTTATTTTTATTTAGATACAATATGTACAAGTGTATATACCTCAAAATGATGGGCAGTAGCGGATTTCAGGAATGCAGTACTCAGTCACCTCAAAGTCTACAGGAGGAAATCTGTTCAAGAAAATGAAAGGGTGAGCACATCAAGCTCAGTAAGGCAATCCTACGAACAAGTAGGCAACCATACTACCTACATGAACGTGGTGCCGTGCATAAACCACCCTTTCTCCACACATTTCAAAATCGATGCTACAATTCATGATGTCATGTAAAACAAGTTCACATATGGATTTCAAAAGCATGGAAAACTCGACATGCAAATCCATTTAAAACATTTCATTCTCATTAAAATTTCACAACACAGTCAGGGCTCAACCCCTCCCTCGGGTGTTCCTGACACACACAAAACCATGAAATCAAATGCTTTTCAAAGTAATAGTACCATACGATACAATGATTATCATGTAAAACCAGTTTACATCATTCATGGGTTTAAATAGCATGGAAATAACATCATGCAAGTTTTCGTTTAAAACCCAATTTAATTTTTATCAAAATCTTATCTCAGTCAGGATCTAACCCCTCCCTTAGGTGATCCAGACTCATACAAAAGTCCACAAAACGAGTTTCTCAAAACATCAACATGCGAGACTAGGCAATATATGTATATATATCGGGCAAATAACTAGGACGATGACCATATGTCCTCATGATCCCACTGCTACACAGATCCTAGTGTGCGAGGTCTCACCATTATCGAGAATCACCCCGGGAGGTGGGTCAGTCCATCCCGTCGGTCCTGCTCGATCACTCGCATCCGAAGATGCCATTCGCATCCAAAGATGCCAGGCATCCGAAGATGCCACATAATCAATCCCAGCACGGTATAGAGTACTCCATGCTACTTGCACGGTACAACATACTCCATGAACCCATATCTCATATCCATGCTCATGCCTTGTCTCAAAACACACGTACGAGCCTATTTAATCAGCATGACACATAGTCTACCCAACTATCCAAGCACGACTCATCCCATGCTCTCATAAAACCAGTGCGAGAGATGCTCCAGCACTCTCATAAATCAAGGAAAATCTCGTGCGAACCAAGCTCCAACACGCGTTTCATAAAATCTCATAAGATTAGTGCGAGCTAAGCTCCAGCACTTTGTTAAAATCATGTAAAACTAGTGCAAGCTAGGCTCCAGCACTGTGTCATAAATAATCAAGTGAAAATCTGCTGCGAGTTAGACTCCAGCACCCTGTCAAGAAATCATATGAAAATCTGGTGCGAGTTAGACTCCAGTACCTATGCATGTAAAACTCTAGTGCGAGCTTTTGCTCCAGCACTAATGCATGCATCACATAAATCAAAAACTCATGCGAGTTGAGCTCTAGCACGTCACATGTCTATAAAATCATGTAGGCGGATTTGTTAACTCAAAACAATTTCCAACATAATCACATTGTTGAAAATATGCAATGCTGTACATTTTTATTTAAAAGTTAGCCAGCCTACTCATGCACGTGTCAAAACACCTCAAGAACAAGCAGGAACCTTTTGTTCTTGCTCCTCCCAATTTTTCCTAAGTTTGGAAAATTTACCCTTAACAAGAGTATTTTGGTAATTTGCCTATCTGGGGCACTAAAATTTTTATCTCAAATCTAGACCCTTCAGAAAATTTAAAAGATTGCAAATGAAGTTGAAATTACGTAAAGTTACTTCTAGCAGTCCGTAAAATTCCCTTACCAGGAATTACGCTCAAGCTTATCCCGTTTTGCCCGTACTAGGTCTCTCAATCCAATTTGCTCTAAACCAAGTCCACGGAGCTGCATATAACCACGTATTTGGGTCAGTTTTAATATACTTATCAGTATTTCACTTTTACTGATCGAATCTAAAACACTGGCCCGTTTTACTTTATTGGGCCTGATTGCATCTTAATGGGCCTCGACCCATTTTTAGCCCATTTCCACTTATTAAATCCCTTATTCGGGTTTATTGGGCTCTTAATACCCATTGGGCTTTATTCTCAACTCTTTGGATAGCCCGTATATCATTTACGACAATTAATTCAAAAATCCCAATATAATTCACTGAATGCGGAATTAAATCTGAAATTCGTAAATTAAATCTTTAATACGCAAATAATTACATAAATTATCGTAAATGAGCTTTACTTACCCGAGATTATGCGATGGTACGCAAATCAAAGTTCGATCAGGCTCACGTACACGATTTATCGTTGAACTGCACAATTTTATATTTGATTCCTAGTAAATTTCTGATTAAATATAATTTAAATAAATTTCTCGAAAATCAAATCGGTCAC